>JAEQBH010000254.1:0-1498717 GCA_016808115.1 Tetrastigma voinierianum | reverse complement strand
AATGTCAGTATGAATCAAGTCGAAGGTTCGAATTCCTTTCAGAAGCTGAATTATAGGGATGTTTTCAAATTTTGATTCAACACATTACTTGACGTTTGGATTTATTACATTCAAACTTTGGCAATATTTCCATGTTTATCATTTTAATTAGATTTGTAATTTAACATGTCCCTGACGTGCATGCCATAAATTATACGACTCAAGTAAATAGCGGAAAGTCATTATTCTTATTATTATTGATTGTCATTACATTGAAAGCGAAAAGGCCATAGCTAAGATAACCACTCAACATACATATCATTTGTACTTATTACAACTTTATCGAAACAAATACAACCTTCATCAGTTCTTGACCGGAAGTGATGTCGAGACCAAATTCTTCACAGTTCGGGCACATGGAGAGACAATGCTTTAATTAATCGAGGAGTTTTTAGTGTCATTTCGGAGAATGTTCCGAGTTCCTTCTATCTTGGAAGTTGAAGAATTTCCCATATCTCACGGCTCTTCCTTAGGTCAGGCCAAAGCATAGGAAGAGAACATCCAGCTGATAGCACAAACATGGTGAATTGCGTGGATCGATCCGCATTCCTTTGGGTTTCCTACCAAGTTGCACTTTCGGAAAGAAAACACACAAATCTTCAATATCCATATCATTGGATTCGACAATATTAGCTTGACCTTTATTCTTATTTTTTATTTTTAGGTGCCGCGACATTAGAGGACCTATGTCCTGATTTACCACAATTATAGCAACTTCCTTTGAATTTTTTATTGCTATTATTGTGGTTCTTTAGACCATAGTTCTTCTTTCTTTTCTTTGCATTAGGAGCAGATTCAACTATATTTGCTCCTGATATGAATGATTACCTAAGGCTTCTTTTTCAGCATGCACATTGTCTTCTTGATTTTTAATCGGACAATCGAGGTCTTCCAAAGCGTCATCTCCTTACGCTTGTGTTTCAAGTAATTTTTAAAGTCCTTCCATGCGAGAGTAACTTTTCTATAAATGCGACAACTTGAAGCAACCCAGTTATCATCGTTCCTTAGTTTGGGAGGTAGTGAATTATTACTTGAAGTTCTTGGATTCTCTACTTGACCTTGAGTATCAACCATTTTATAATCGAAATTTAGGCGCCCTGTGAATTTCTTTTAAACCCGGTAAATCTTCGATATATACTTTTCTCCAAGTGCCCATAATTCTTTGGAAGTATTAATATTCTTGTAGACATTATAGAATATAAATCCTAACAGCTCAAAATATAATTCTGAAAGGAAGTCGGAATGTTCAGGGCTTGATCACGAGATCTATCTTTTTCGGGCACTTGTTCATTCGGGTTGGAACCTCTTCTTTGATGAACTTTCTTGGACTTATAGTCGTTAGATAGAAGAACATCTTTTGTTACCGTCTTTTGGAAATGCACGGAGAAAACTTGCCGGGTTTCTGGGGTGCAGGTGCGTGTGCAACTTGGTTTGGAACAATAGTGTTCATTTCAGATCCCATTTCTGAAAATTAAACCAATACTTTATTAGTAAAAAATTACTAGTATCAACTTGGAGTAGAAAATCACAAAGATTTTAATCTCCTTACGAAATTTACTGAGTAAAAAACCACAAGGTTTTAATACCGATAGGAGTAGAAAATCGAAGATTTTAGTACTCCTAAATTTTGAGTAGAAAACCACGAGAAGGTTTTAATCTAGGTAGGAGTGAAATCACAAAGATTTAGTCTCCTAAATTTTAATTAGAAAACATGAAGGTTTTTAATCTCGGTAGGAGTAGAAAATCATAAAGATTTTAGTCTCCAACAAAATAATAATAATAGAACCGAAATTAAATAAATGAATGAATAAATCCAAGTAGAAAACCACAAAGGTTTTAGTCTTGGAAACGATTTAAAATAAAGTAACAAATAATAATTCCAAGTAAAAAACCACAAAGGTTTTAGTCTTGGAAGAAATTAAAATAAGTAGACGGAAAATAATAATAAATAGGAGAATAAAATTCCTTAAGATTGTTAGTTCCGTAATACTTATATTAATTTATAGTAATTAAATAATATTATAACTTATATTAATTGAAAGCAATTAAAATGAATAAAGTTATAACCAAACAAAAATAAATATCATAAGCAAATGCGATAAATAAACCGAGCCAAGCGAATTCCTTTGTTTAGCACTTAGGAATTTTGATACTGCCGATGCAAAGGTTAATAAATAAATTCTGGGACGATTGAATCTATAGTCCTTACGATGCTTCGAGTAGCCATTAAATTTGGTATGAAGAATGGAGTGAATCCTGCGACTCGAAGAATTTTGAGAGGAGAAAGGAAAATCACGATATCTTTTGAATGCATGAAAAATGTAAGTGTAAATTTGTGTGGGGAGGGTCACGATTTATAGGAAACCAATGGGTCTGGCTTGAAAGATTCTACTGATAGTTCGAAGGGGTCGGCTCATCGTTTAGAAGTAGCACTTTATATATATATATATATATATATATATATATATATATATATATATATATATATATCTCTCTGCTATAATTCAACAGATTTATCAGCATCATCTTCTGTGGCTTCCAGACCCCTGCATATTCTTCCTCAAATGCAGATTTTATATACTGTCGTTAACTCCTGTACGCCTGCTACTCGCTGGAATTAGTATAATAATTTTTTAAGTCTATTTAATTTAATCAGACACCTAAAACCCTATATTCATTTTCACTCAACTTTTAAGTAAGAAGGGGTGATTTTTGTTGACAAAATTTGACCTAAAATCACCCTATTAATTATACACCTTTTTCTATTATTATTCTTTTTTAATAAAATGGTTATTCCATACAAATCTAAGTTTTTGGTTGTTATTGTCCTGATGTGACGTGTAATTGTGTCATTTCGGTACGGTGTTTGTTTTTTGTCGTCATGATGCGACCTTTAATATTTGTGTGAGGGTATTGAGCAGACAATATATTCGATCAACGACAAAAAAATGAAATCAAACAGTGATAAATATCTATTAAAAATTAGAGTCTAGATGTCGAAATAGTAATTTTGAATGTATGAATTTCGATTATGAAATGTATAGAACTTGTGAGGCAGATTGGTTATCTTATTAACTTTGTTAATTTTAAAAAACAATCGCAAGTAATTAATTTAAAATTATTTGTAATAAATTTTTTCGATATAAATTTATGGTATTATCTTCGTATCTAAAAATGAAAAACAACTAATTCTTTTTAAAAGAATAAAAAAAAAAATAACCAAAATTATATTTTAAAATAAAATAAAAACGTCTTTTATGGTTTTTCAATTAAATCATTCTTTTTTTACATCTATTCGGTGAATTACATTTAAATCATTCATTTTGTTTGGAGTGAGCGGCCATGTGGAGGACTGTGTCGTCGTAGATACTGATTCTCTGTAACGGCCCTTCTGGAACTTTACCGCACAGTAGTCTCACTTCCTTGTAGTTTTTGTCCATCATAGCTTTGCGCAGATCAGCAATATTATTGGGGCATTTTTGTTCGGTCTTGATCTCATTGTTGTCCGCCATGAGAGCGTTTCTGGAAAGGGGATAGCGGAGAAGGAGTTAAAAGTTTTGAGGTTGTAGGTCACCTACTAGTCAATTTTGATTAAAGAATACTTTTGTTTTTATTCATTAATTCATCCCCACGTCGGTTAATGAACACAATCATGTCAACAGACAAGTTCTGAAAGTGGAGCCCCATTTATTTGATTAACTATGCGCTCGATCGACTGCCAAGTCAATTCTCATATCGACAAAATCAACGGTCATTATTGCTTCCATGCCACGTGTACATGTCACTTCACATGACTGGGTCGATCTTGTAGAGATGTATTATATAACACTATCTTATCATCCAAACGCTTAAATGAGATGGTTGGGTTTCCTCTGATTAATCAATTTATTCTTAAAAATACAATAGTGTTTTATGATAGAGTTTTATCATTTTTGTGGTTCTTTTCAACTTATATTAAGATTTATTTAAATGTGATATGATTTATAATCGTCTCCCATGTGCACAGACACCTCATGATATCAAAGAAAAAAAAAAAAAAAACACAAACACAAACACACACTTCTAAGAAATCAATCTTATAGAATTTGGGTCAAATATTTAAACGTTCCAACTCATAACCTTCTATCAGACCTTTGGTAACATGTTAAATGACCAACTATGGAGGATATTTCGACCTTACAGGAAAGGTCATAAACATGAACTCAGCCAACTTTCTTTTCTTTTTCCAACATAAAAAAACATGGTGAAATGGTTATTTGTCCTTCGTACCGTAACAATTAGTTTGTATCTGGAATCTCAAAAACTTATAATTTTTTATTATATTAGATTTTTTTCCCACTAACAATCCGATTTACTTGTTATGATGTTTGTAAGCTCCACAAAAATGTTGGTTGAACCCAGTAATGACAAATTGAAGGCCAGCCAAATGGAAGATCAATAGATAAAGCACTAAATTAAGTGGAGTGATTGAAGTGTGATTTAGAAATTAGTATAAATCATGTGGGTGCCAATCTACCATTTATTGTGGCTAGGGTATAGTCTTACTCAAAATACACCCTAGTTTTTTTTAAACATAATTAGGGTATATTATAAGTGTATTTTAAAAATTTTCGCAATTATTATTTTGTTAAATGAGAAAATTTTGAAACCCAGAATTTGTACAAGATACGAGAGTAAATTTGTAATTTGCTCCAAGAAATGAGACATAAAAGTCGTAGATAAAGAAAATTATAGGTTAAAATTAAAATGTCAATAACCCAGATAAGCGAATAAAGGGCTTTGAGGGTAAAGAGACGATAAAAAGGAAATTAAATCAAGTGGGATAAAACGTTTAGGTTTCTCATTTGGGCATTTTGAGGAGAGCTGGTAGTAGAAGAAGTGAGGAGAAGAAGAAGAAGAGGAAGAAAGAAGAAGAAGAGCAAGGTATGGATCTTTATCGATTTTACTTATGGATTGTATGGAAAAATCAAACCATAAACCCTTTTTTTTCTTTTTTGATGAATTTGGGTCTAAAAGAACCCTACTTGATATATTGGTGATGTTTGACAATTTTAAACTAGATTTGGAGTTGCTTTGGTTTGGTTTTGTGGTTGATTTGGGGTTGTATGGTAAGTATGGATTCTGCAAATTTTTTAGACTTAGGAAACTCTTCTAACCCATTCATTGTATAGGATGGGTTAACCAATATAGTCTTACTTATGTTTGGGAATTGTTTGGTTGTATTTGAAACGGGTTGGTTTGTGTAATCGCCGATTAGAGATATTTGTATTGAGGAAATATTGGGGTTTTATGGGAGATCTTTGTTAAAATTTACTCCCAAAACGTGTTTTGTCTTGATCGTAATTTAACCCGTCGGCTCGTTTAGTCAATTTCTTTGACTTTATGGAAAGCCCTTTGAGTTTAGAATCCATCCATATGTAGCTTGATAATATTGAAACTACGTAGTGGAGTCACAGAAATCGAAAAATAGAGCCCTCTTGAGTTCTGGCACCGTGATCAGCTGTTCATAGGAAGCATCCAACCGGATGAGTCGTAATTTCTTCGTTCGGGCACTCCGTTTGGATGTTCTTGGACTCTATAAATCTCTTTAGTCTAAAATCCATCAATATATAGCTTGATAATAATGAAGCTCATATTAGGATAGAAATCACACGAGAAAAAGCATTAGCTTTCTTCCAGTTACAGCTGCATGGTAGCTGTTCGTAGAGACGCTTGGCGGACGATCATAATTTCTTCGTCCGAACTCCATTTTGGATGTTCTTAGACTTTATGGAAAGCCCTTTGAGTCTAGAATCCATCCATATATAGTTTGATGAAATTGGAATGATAGTAAATAGATCATAAGAATACATGCTAACCATAGTTATTCATGTATATAATGAGATATGAAAAATGCAAGGATACGAATAAATGATTGTAAATATCGCATATGATTACCAGATGACATAATTATTCGGGAATATAAGATATCTTGAGCAATAAAATACACATGGTTAATACGCTTAGAACATGGTAGAGGGATAGATGGAAATGACCTATTAGGGAAAAACAAATCTGACATCTTGTCCAGTTAGCCCACAGTTTGGGTCATTATAGCGCCTTCGGGCCCATAAATGGTCATTGTCTCCTTATAATGATAACGGCGCTTCGAGTATATAGATGATCATTATGCCGTCTGATGATAGCAGTACCGGGCCCTTATAGACCACTGTTTCTTATAGTGGTACAGCACCTTCGGCCCTTATAGTTTCCTTTATTCACTTTTAAAGTTTATGCAGACATGAAACATAAAACAAATGACTTGAATATGACATACGAAATGTATATGAACGTTGATAAGAAATGTAACATGATATGATAAGTAAATATGAGATATGTATAAACATGTTTAAATGATATGATATGTTAGATGTATATGCATGTGTATAGAAGTGTGATGATCCGTGTTAGTGGTCGTCCACGAGTTTATTCATAAGCAAAACGGCCGCGGGTTTTCATTAATGCGGTCTTGAGCGAGGGCGAGAAGGAATTCGAATGACCCTCATCGGTCTTGAGGTCGACACATAGTTAGATGCCCACGGAAAACTTTTGAATTCTATTTTGTATATGTAATATTAACTTTTGTTGTTTGTAAACAAATGTAAAGTTTTTGTATAAGTCGAACACTCCCATTTGTGGATCTTGAATATATTTTGAAATTCCGCCACTACAGAATATATCTCAAGATACATGCTTATTAGTGTATGAATGAACATATTATAGTGTACAGGTAAAATGAACAGTGACACCCTACATCGCACGTGGGTGGCGGGTCGAGGGTGTCACAAGAATTTTTCTATCAACGTGTGGCTACAATTCATCCTTAATTGGTGGTCATGGTTAATCTCCAAATGCTATAAATAGAGAGCATTTCAGGTGTTTCTCGTCATCGACTCGTTTCTCTCCTCTCTCTCCCTAGGAAGAATTCAAGTTTTGAATTTTCTTAGCTCCACTTATTTAGTTTTTCTCATAATTTATTTAGAGAGATTTGTGGCATTTTCTCACATTTCAAGAGAGGTTCCTTTGTTCTCTCCTTGTATTTAGAGAGAAATGTCTTTTAAATTTTCTTCGCTAGTGGAAGTTCTTTCTGCTTGTAGTGGATGTAGCATAAATTGGTGAGCGAAGTAAAAATTGCTGTGTCTCCTTTATCTTTTTTATTTTTACTCGGTTTACCGGCTTCGTATTATTCTTCTGTCATGGCTTACTTGATGTTGATCTCTTAAAAAAAAAAAAAAAAGAAAAAGGTTTTCATTGGCACTCGCGCCTGACTGACTCCATTGTCTTAACTGAGAATGTGGAATTCCTGGGACAAAAACATCGACTTTGACGCCCTTCAGACTTAATCACATCGGTCAGATACAGCTTCTTCGGTTGCCGAACAATCTCAAACCAACCACCATTGAAGTTCTCTATATCAAACGGCAATGATGAATCATCGCTGCTAACCACATACCTTGATGAAGATCTCCGAATCCCAAGGGGAGATGGTCGCAGTATTTTGTGAAAATTTTGATTCCAATATTAAATATGATTACTTGTTGCACGCCAAAATCAAGTATATAATATAGGAGAAAAATATCTCTCCAGAGTTCTTACTCTGCCTCAGCTTCAGAACTTACATACATGTAAATGAACTGGAGAAGATAAAGTGGGTTGGTTATACTAAACCCCGTGTTCTCCCAGAAAAGATCTCACCTACTCAAACACAAAAATATAAAAAGTATATTTATGGTCTCTGAAAGTTAAAATTTAGAACATATGTCCATCATGATGAGTAAGCAACATATACTATATACATTCTCAATATGCTAATTATTATTAGCCTTACACACGCGATATACCGGAAATAGTACTGGTAATATGCCTGGAACAAGATTATATTTCTTCTTTCACACATGATGAGTAAGAGGAGGTTCACTTGGCTGAGAAGATTTCGGGTGGAAGAAAATCCCCCGAATCCAACAAAGAGGCTTACGTATAATAGACAAACAAACCTTTATCATGGCCTTACCCAATCCTTTGAATACTAGATAGATAACTAAAAGGAGGAGGAGAAAAGGGAATTAGTATTGTAAGTATAACCACAATGACAACCACCACCAGAAAGTACACAAGAATTTCGAACCATTCTGCAAGGTCTTATCACTGCTGAACGTAAGGGTGAATACGATAGAAAGAAAATGGGGACAGGAAGAAACGCAACCACACTCCAAACAACCTTTTCCTGATTATGTGACATCATCAGGGCGACTGTTGCTCCAAACGCCACCGCCATCATTGAGACGGAGAGTACCAAACATATAATTCCCTGTATCAGCTTCTTAAAAAGATATTCCTTGAATTCTTCTAATGGAAATGAGGATGTAAGGATGGAAAGAAATATACCCACAGATGTCAAAGCCAAAGCGAGGGAGATTATATCAGCTAAAGTGAAAACCAGAAAGAAGGGTTTAGAGTGAAGCATTGGAATACCGGTGTTTTGATCAGGACCTCCAGGAACAGTGTAGGCTGCTGCAAAGGCGACAGTGGCTATGAAAACATAAAGAATTGTGCAATTCTCAGTGGTCCGCATTTGCCATTCCTTAGCATCTTTGAGGAGTGGCTCATTTGCAGTAGCAAATAATTCTTCAGCAGTCTTGTTGTCATTGTTGAGAGAATTGGTGACAAGCATCTTAAAAGCTGACTTCACTTTCTGCACCCACAAATACAATCATAAGTAGCACACCCTCGTTATTCTTGGAATGCTTGCTAGCATTTTGTTCTTTGTAATCTCGACAAAACAAAAACATGGATACTTTTAAGCTTTAATCCTAAGTAAGCTTGATATCATTATTTTTCTCACAACTTATTCTTGTTAATAACTTGTTCTTTTTGGTAGATAAAATAGCCCGACCTGGTAGTGCATGTGAAGAAAGTAGATGTTTGTGGTTAATGGGTAAGTAGAAGCATACCTCAAACAAAACCAGCTCATTTCGGAGCTGGAGGGCAGGGCTTTGCATCTTTTCACTTGCTTGACTTTTTCGTTTTTGACTAACCATATGCAGTACAGAGTTCTTTTCATCATCCATAGCTGACAATAGCCTTCTTGCAAGCACTTCATGCTTTACCACCTTCTCAAAAATATCAATATGACGGTAAAGGATTGCTACATGTAATATGTTCATTCCCTCCTTATTAGTATGCTTAAGTGCTTCAGGCGTGTAGTTGAGTACTGCTTTGACAATTTCTTTAATGTCTGACAATGTTGCCAAGAATAATGGACTTTCATTACTCTTCTCGTCCTTAGTGGTTGAACATAGGCTCGTTGCTTGAGAAGTAACACTCGTATTCCATGAGGCATCTTTCTCTACCAAAAGCTTAACAAATTCTTTAAGTTTTTGATGTTTGTAAATGCTTTCAGCAAAGTTTGACACTGAAAATTAGTTTTCTATCACATTGAAAACTATTTGACACACTACAAGAAGTGGAGTCTATGGCGCGATGTGACTACATTAAAGGTGGTAAATAATGCAGCTATAGCATATAGCTGCAAACAAAGTGGACCGCGACAAGGCGTGGCCATAGATACCGTGGACAAATGTTTTAGGCGCGGGAAAATCTAATTGGGTGTCTATAGGTTATAGTCGGGGTTTTGTTCTGGCCGCGACCATAGGTGGTTATCGCCCAGGGGTTTGTTACGGCCGCGGCCGTAGGGATCACAGGTGTTATAGTGGGTTTTGTTACGGCGCGATGAAGCCAGGAGTGTTAGCCAGCTACGGCTTGGTTGAAGCCCAGCGACCATAGGGATTAAATGAAGCGAGAATATTTTAAAACATTTAGATCCATTCGACTACAGAAAAGGAAAACATTTGGAAATTCTAAAGGAAATGCATGAGAAAATCTGTTGACAAATCATAATTAAAACTATATTCATAGACAAATCAAAGTTTCCAACAACCAAAATAATCTCATCAATTTATAGTTAAACTAATGTAGAAATTAATGCGAGGAAAGTAATACGATCTTGCAAATTAAACTAGTAACAAAAGCCCGAATCAAACAAAACCCCGAATCATAGAGTATAGTGAACCCAGATGCTGTGTTTGATCTTATCGAGAACCCAAGGTATGAAATAAAACGAGATCATGGAATGGAATGCCCGATACAACATCAAATGCAACATTGGTCTTTACTTTGTACCCCAATTACACGAGATGCCCTCTACTAAGCTTCGGCGTACTTCTCTTCATTAAATTCTTGGGAGTGTTCATCTTGGACATGGGGCAAGGTCTTTCCTGGCACTCCTCTTGTCATGCGAAGTTCTTGGATCACCTCTTCCTTCCCGATGTCCATGTCCACTGCATCGAGTTATGCCCATCCTTGAAAGGTAGACACGTAGAGATCACCCAAGATGACTTTGAGTTACTAAGGATGACCATCTATATAGTGCATGACACATACTTTAAAAATTGGACTCTTGTTCAATGCAGGAAATAAACTTGGGCTCAGCATTGATAAATCAGTTTCCTATCAGTTTAAACCATAGTGCAAGCCAAAGAGCATGAAATATACCTTTGACTTGATGTTTTTATGGTCATCAGCAGTACTTGATGTTGGTGTAGAATTTCTCCTATCTTGCATAGATGTATCATATTTCTCCTCAGAAACTTCTTTAGCTGGCAGAGTAGAACTATGCCATACTGTTTACACAAGTCAGTGCTACAAACTACCTCTGAAAGAGGCACAAGAAATAGAAGCATTATTTAGGACTTCTCTTTGCACCATCCTTGGTCGCACAGTATCAATCTTATCAAACTCCTGCCTGGACCGTATTTTGCTTAAATCAGATTCCATGTTGCAAGAAGCATCATCACTATCTTGACTCTTGAAAGGTTGATCACTATGTGGCATTTCTAAACCTGCCTTAGAAAATTGTACTGCCCTCCTACGTTTCTCCAACATAGTCTCAGCCTACACCATGATGAGTGAACCAAAAAACCTGCAGTGATTCTTTTAACTAATAAAACATGGATCAATCCAATGATACAAACCCGACCAAGGTTCTGCGAAGACTGTAAAAGTGCAAATGCATCCTCCCAAATCTTGTATTTCCTGAACATGTGGCCACCCAAATAGTCAGCAAAGACTTTGTTGGGATGGAAGATGAACAGAAAATCAACCATTCAGAAAAGATCAAAGTGTTAACCTACTCTAATGTCTCAATGCTTTTCGACAGCAAAAGTGATTTCTTCTTCTCCTCCTGCATAAATGAAAATTTGGTTGTTCAAATCCAGACGACTCAGTGATACAAAAAACAGACTGGTAACCCCTCACATATGCACAAGAACATACCTCCAACTTCTTCAACTTTCTTTTCTGAGAGGCACTCAACTTTCGGGTTTCATTTGTTTTAAACTTTTCCTACACAAAAAAAAAAAAAAAAAAAAGAAAGAAAAAACCCATATTCCAGCTCTTGCATGACATCAAATAACAAAAATAAAGCTTTTTTAACATATACCTGCTTCATGCCTTTCCTCTTCTTCCCTTTCTTTTCAAGCAACACAATTGCATTGCTATCACCGCCTTTCAACCTAACAAATGCAAAGAAAAGAGATAAGATCTCATCCATAATAATTTGAAATACATACATTAGTGACAACATGACAACTTCTATTAAAAATAATACAACCACTGATAGCAATTTGATACACATCACAATAAAGAAAACATGATTTCAAACCATGACTTAGAAAACACTTACTAATGAGTTAAATAGTTTCATTAACCTAATAGTTGGCAGGCAATTTCTATTTCCTAATAATAAAACATTGGAAATTCTAGACACAAAATGATATTTTCTGTTAAAAAAATGTAAATAGTTGTAGGAAAATATTCCATTTATTTCCAGCATTGACACATGCCCTATTTGTTGAGATTTTACCCTTCCTCTCCAGGCTCATTGTTGTGGGCAAGAATTTCAAACTTTCTTCTGTGCTTTGTTTCTCTCTCACTACCTCTCTTCTTCTTCTTCTTCTTCTTACCTTCGTTTCAAATCTCTTTTTTCCCCATACCCTACTTAATCTCTAGAATCAATGGGGAACCAAATAAAAGGTGATGTTTAGTGGATGTTTCTTACCTCCAAAATCACCTTGGAAAGAATTCTTTGAATTTTCAAAACTGACTCCATCCGCCTTTCAGTTATAAACTCCTACGTGAGAAACCTAATGAAAAAAATTCAAATTTTCCTTAAATAACTCCACATCGGTGAAATCACAATAATTTTAGGATATGCATTTGATTCTTAAACTCATCTTTTACACAAAAAAATTAAAATACATATCTGAGAGAGATTGATAATTTTTCTGAAAAATCTTTTCCAAGAAAACAGTTTCCAATTAACCAAACAGAACCATAGTGCATTGGTTTGGCATCCTTTCTCAAGGCCACCAATGGGTGTAGCAGCAAACTGACTTGTACCAACATCCAATCAGTTTCCTTGTACCAGCAAACTGACTGGTTTGGCATGATATTCAGGCAAATGATATTCAGGCATGAATTAACCAATTTACCTGTATTTTTGATATCGTCTTTGGATCAAGGAACTTTTGGGCAGCAGGCTAAAGCATCTTCTTGAAACCAGGACCAGCATTGACAACATACATTCGGTGTAGTGTCTGTAAATGCATATGAAATAACAACAGAAAAGTGATATTATTGACTATGTTAAGTGTTAGAGTTGGATGACATAAATTTTGATAGACCGAGACTCGGTATGCGTATCCCCCAATTTTGATAGACCGAGACTTGGTATGCATATCCCCCATTTGTTTCTTTAACATTAAGGAAAAAGCAGAGCTTTCCTGGATGAAAGACTTTTATAAAGTTATTTGTTTGAAACCACCCTATAACATCTACAGCCTTTCCATGAAGTTGACTAACAAAAGAACAAAAACCAGAAATCAGTAAAAGAAGAAAAAAAGAAAAGAGGAAAGAATCAATATTTATAAGAGCAAAAGACTCTTTATGCGGCAAAGAACTATGCTAATTAGCTGTACAGCATTCTGCTTAACGCGTTTAAGCGTGCATGAATGCACTTTCCAGGTTTGGTAGACTTACAACTAGCATACGCCATGAGGGGGGCGCAGCTGATATAGGGTTACAGAAGAACATAGGAAGAAGCCAAAAGATGTTATATAATCATATTCATCATCAAGAACTTATGGGAAAGGGCTAATAATCAAAATGGTCAGAGTCACATGATGGGGGATCTCCTTTTTGGGTACATACTGATATAAACATACAACAATAACCATGTAATAATGAAAATATATATATGTACACCATCTTTATACCAGAGACTGGAGAGAGAAACTGAAGGTGGGGAGAGAATGAAAAGGGTTTGAAGCACTTATCTAAAAAGGAGAATTACAGTGCACTTTTGGCTTAGACAAGTAGAAGTATGAGTATCATCCACATGAGTAATTTGTGGATTTAAGGCAGCTATGAGGATAAGGAGGAATGGACAAAAACTGATAAACCCCACAGGTCTCCCACTTGAACAGACAGCATTTTAACATCAGTCAGGATATTGGTTTTTTTTCTTAGCACATTTAACTAACCCCACTTCCACCCCTCTGTATATTTTCATGGTATGAGTTATATAATAATAATAATAATAATAACAATTATTTCTGGAATGGTGCATGGCAGGACATAAGATTTAACTACAGTGTTTAAAGCAATTACAAGTTGAAAAGCACCAAATTATTTCACATAGTGGAGGAAAGTTTGTCATCCTTTAACACCAAATACTTTACCTAACAACAATGTGCATACAAGTAGAAAAATAAAATTATGATATTTCAATCAAACACCAAAAAAAAAACAAAAGGCTATTCAGGTTCATCACACTTGAGGGACTTTCGAATTAAAATAAAGAAAATTTTCAAACCATGAATCTTATTAGAAGACTGATGCAACACACAAAGTAGGCGATATCATGTGACATAAAAATTAGTTCTTAGGGTACTCACAATATTAGTCTCCACTGAATTGATGACTTTTAAGCCCTTAATTTGATTCAATCCTTATGAAACCAAAATCAACAAAGTGGCAGAGTGACGACAATCAGTATGAGAAACCGAAAATCATTTATTCCAATCAAAGAAATAGCATTTGAAAAACCAGTCCAAAAAAATCTTCCAAAGAAGTCAAGAAAGGGAAAAGAGAGTGCATAATATGCCCTCATGCTCCTTCAATATTCCTCATCCAAATAATCAAAAAGCAGAGAATAGAAAACCGAGAAAGCAAACAAAATTGTAGCGAGAACCAGCGCATTCATTTGAACATTTCAACAAGCAGGTTTACGGAAATTCAAAAACTAAAATATTTCCAAACAAGGAACCCAACACTTAAGCATCACAACTGAAAAACATTGGCATTCCACGACCTTAGATCGATATCCGCAGGAACTATTAAGAGTATTGCTTACCTTACACAAATTATCCTGTCTGACAAAGGAGATCCTTTATCTAAACAAGCGAAAGTATAAAGTAACATCTGAGTAAACCTAAAAAGGTAAGCGAAATACATAATAAATAAGTAATTATGTAGATTAAGTCATGAATGAGATATAAAACCGAGACAATCTGAAATAATTCCGAGAAAAAGAAAACTATAAACATACAAAATAAACTAATTTTTTATTTAAAAACAACATCCAAAGCAAACCTAACAAAAATTAGAAAGATGATAAAGTAGGCATTAGGGTGCTCTAAAGCATTAACAACTATAGCATTGGGTGCAAAGAAGTACAAATGTTAACTACAACAAAAAAAATATAGAACAAAGAAATAGGCAAGCAGACAATTGACAACCGAATATTTATGTGCATAGTTATGTTTTTTTCTTTGAGATTGGTTCTTTTTCAATCCTGTTAAGTATAAGTATTCAAATGGCAGTCAATTCAATAGGAAAACAGGGATTGGCTATTGGAAACCCACTAGTCAAGAGCGTGAAATCGAGTATGGGAAAAACAAAATTTGTTCCAAACTTTGGTTTTCTATAAAGGTCGTGGTAAATTATTGACCTAATTCTTTGAGAAATTTCACAATTGAATCAACATCCTAAAACATGCGAGAATCACGGTGTGACCGAGAAATTTTGGGGATTAGGTCACGAAACTGAGATCAATATTTCACAATAAAAAACATTGTCTCATAATTTCTATAATTTTCACCCGGCAACCATACGCAATGGAAGAAAACAAAGCGTAGGAATTTGAAAGCTCACAAGTTCGATTATCATCAATCTTGAGCTTACGACGTGCATAGTACGATTTGCGACTTTGGCTATGTCGAAAAGCGAAGAGAAGAGGATTAAGGTTCTGGGTTCAAAGTAAAGAAACGAGAAAAATTAGAACCTGTGGAAACTTTTTAAAGACTTGTAAGGAAAAAAATAATTACCTCAAATGATGCGAGAGAGCAGAACTAGAAAGTTAGGGCAGAGAGCATGTCGGAAAGAGAGAGGAACCAGAATAGTTAGGGTAGAGCGAGGGGGGAGGGTGTACGAGCGAAAGTGAGATTGGGAGGAGAGGGGACGGAGCAAGAGCGGCTAATGTATAACAATATAAGCTCTATGGCCTTAAGACTAATGTGTCCATTGTACCACTTTATAGTAAGCGGTTTATGTTTTATGCAAATATAGGAGTCTCATGGTAAGGAGTGCAGTTGATTTTCGACTAAAATTGAAAGATAACTTCCTTTCGTGGAATGGATACAATAAACATAAAACCGGTTTACTTCTTTATTGCTCCTATAATTTTATTTTAAAAGTATTTTGATAGAAGTTTTATTTCTAAAAATAAATAAATAACAGTATCATATTTTTATAGAATATTTTTGTTGCAGTTGATCTTATTTAATTTTTAGAGCTATAAAATGTATAATGAAAAAAAAAGTAGACGTAACTATTACTTTCAAATATATTTAAAAATTAAAGAAATAAGATCTTGGAGTTTCACAAAGCTAATACTTGCTCTCTTTATTATAAAATTCAAATTGGGCCCTGCAGATTTGAATCATCCCCTACGCCACTAGTTAGAAAGCAAGGGTAGGATTTTTATTTTTCAAAAATATTTTAGTTACAATAACCTGTTTTCTTGTAGTGACAGGGAAAGTGCACACAATATGGACCATATAAATAATTATAAAATTTAACTGTTGAAATAGATATTAAAGTTATTGTGCAATAGACTTTAAAATTATCAGCTAATCAAAATAAAGTATTATCCAAAGTGCTCACCTCTCATTACTTTTCTTGTCTCAGGAAACATATATTATCTGTAAAACAGTTTGTTTGTAAAGATTAGCTTTAGCCATAACTTATAGAAAAAAAATAAATAAAATAAATTCATATTTTATTAAATAACTCATGAAAAAATAATAAAAGTAAATTCACATTTTATTAGATGGACTAAGAAACAAAATTTCTTAGCTCGAGGAAAATTGAGGAGAAAATAATTATACCCATCAAAGTACCCATGCCACAACATAAGTCTTTAGGAACATTGAATATGCCTTATAGACTTGAAATCTTGAATGCGTATCATACATTGTTTTGTATGTTTCTCCCCTTCCGTCCCATCATAATGTATACAAAGTTTTGAACTTGACTAAAATATTGTTTGAAACACTATCAAAATTATGAATTTTATTTTAGTCAATATTATATAAGTCAATTACATTGAGTCAAAGTATATTAAACATAGAGTACGTAGCATGATCAAAGAATGTTTAATTAATATAAATGAAGCAGGCCATTCATCTAGTTTATGATAAGAGAAGCAATCTATGCCGGCAATACCTAATATTGAAGAGTTGATGTAAAAATCGTTAAAGAGGAGTGTAAGTGCCAGTTAAATTAAGAGTAGATCTAATGAAGGATTGTATTTGATATGGAAAATAGATTCATTAGACTTTCTATATAGTTATGGTTTTACTTAGAAGGAAGAGTTTGGAAGGGACTACCTATGTGTATCATTTGTCTTACCTACTCTTATTTGCATATATACTATATATATATATATATATATATATATATATATATACTCAAGCTAAAATTTCAAATAAGAATAATTTAATATATGAAGAATAGATGATATTGATAAAGAATTAAATGTACCATACATATTGCGTGCAAACACTTTGTAAGTCGTTGTTTCTCTTCAATATTTGAGTTGCAAAGTAGCTCTATTAATCCTCGTCTTATTTGTGTTTTCCACCTTCGAAGCGGTGTTTGGATTGCATGCAAGATTGAAGAGCAGTCATCGAGGATTGATCCTTTGTCAATTAAATATGGATAGCTATTAACAATGGACAAAAACCTTGAATCTCGACATTTCACAAAAAATTTTATAGAGACAAAACACAAAAAATAAATTAATAGTTTTTCCAACTCTGTTTCTCAATAATTTTGTAGAGACAAAACACAAATTTTAAATGAGTAGTCTAATACTCTTTTGATCTTTTTCTTAGAGGATCTTTTCATTAGCTAAAAGCGTGTAATCAAATAGGCTTTGATTAGGACATAGCTTTGATTAAGACATAGCATTGATCTTTCAAATTTCCGCTATATATTTTGGATACAGAACATCATTTAAAGCACTGTTTGGATTGTAAAAAATTCAGTAACAAAAGGAAAAACAAAAAATTTAAAATTTTTTTGATTGATTTTATTTTTCAAAGTTATGAAGAAAGATTTAATGCAATAAAATTATTTAAAGGATTTGTGGATATGCATAGACAGAAAGATGAAAAATAAATTTGAAGAATGATGCATGTAGAAAATTAATTGTGATGAATCTATTATTTTATTTTTAATTTTCAAACTTTTTCTTTCTCATTTTTGCTCTTTGCCGCCTAACCTTTCAATTCTTTTTTTAAAAAAAAAAGCGAAGAAACAAGGAGATAAAAGTTAAAATAGAATCAATCTGCTGGCTTATATTTTCCATTTTCCTCCTATGTTGTTAGCCTTTGCATAAATTTGAATAGTCCTTAACAGCATATGGTCAGCTTGGTTGTGGGTGTAAATCATTAAGAAATCAATTAAAGTTTTATTCAAATATTTTTAACATCATATTTGATTTATTTTCCTTTTTTGTTGACATCTATTCATTTGTATATCATGTTATAGGGGATAAAAATTTGCAAGACCCAGTTTAATCTATATTTCCCACTTTACCCCTAATTTTTTAGATCCCAAAATACACGGATGTTGAGTGCCTAAAACACTCATAGCCATACCACCTCACATCCACTTTATGTTTTTAGTTGATTTTACATTTAAATAAAGCGCATTATGGCCAAAGATCTGATTCCGGGTTTTGTAGAATTGCAGGTCAAGAGAAGTGGTTTTAAGGCGATTTGGGGCCGGCGAAGCGGGAGAAACGCGGCAGCCACGACCGCTCGTGCGCGACCCTTCAGCGACTTTGCAGCGTCGCGACGTCGCAATGCACAGTTAGCGAGAGGAAAGTCAACAAGTGACCCGACGCCAGCGGCGTCACCCCGTAATCGGCGGCGTCCTCCACCGATTTTTACCGACATCGACAGCGAGGGACAGCCTAATTTGAGGCATCGAGGAGCGTCTTAATTCGGCGTAGAAAGCATAAGCGGCACCCGGCGGATCATTGAAGAAGACACTTTCTTTCGTATCTCTTCTTTTCTGAGAAAAACTGCTAATGATTTATAGATTGATTATGTGTATATTCAGTTCCACCATGTTCTAGATTTCTACCTAGGGTTTTGTTGAACCCTGTCACAATTGAATGGATTAAGGTTTAAATATATATTATTCAGTTTATTTATGATTTGCATTGATCTGCTCTATATCTATGATTTAAATACATGGTAATGTCTGGCATACATTGGCACAGTCTTGCGGGAATTATCGAGATAGAGATAAGGACTCGGGGGATGCGAATAGGCGACCCTCGTTCGTCGGTAAATAGAGATATCCCGATTCCGAGTGTGGATATTAGGGTTTGAATATTTAAGCGTTTGAATTATCGGGTCAAGCGAGAGATGCAACCATGCTTTGCGAGATAAGACGGATATACCTTGAAAAGAAGGGTATCGTAAACACGATCACCACAATCATCAAAAGTATTAATGTGAATAATGACTCCTCTAGATAATAATCCATCAAAAGTGGCGAGGGGAGACAAATCCTAGTCTTTACCCATGAGGTATTCTGCAAGTTAGTTAACTTTATTTTTATCACGTTAGTTAGATAGAAATTCAGAGTTTAAGTTCATATAATATTATAAGAACAATTTCAGCAGTCAACGCACTTCTTCTTGTGGATTGATATCCGTGCCATTACTATATTACTTGTCTGGCGTGCACTTGTGCACCGATTGCTACACATTTACACATCACACTTTCGGTCTATCAAGTTTTTGGCGCCGTTGCCGAGGAGAAGTTTTAGTGTTGATATTGACAAAAGTGCAATTATATATTACTCTGGAAATTTTCCTTTTTATTTTATTTTGGTTTTACAAGTGCTTGTAATTTGGTCTTTGTGTTTCGTGTGTGATTCCAAATCAAGGCTATAGTGAGTGTATGCGAAGCCGGGGTCAAGTTGAACTACATCCGTTTGATCCTGAATCGGAAAGAACCTTACACCGTTCATGTGACGCCCCCAACTCGGCACTCAGTGTCAAGTGAGGGTGTCATCAAATTTTTTTTTTTTTTTTTATAAACTTATACCCTTTAAGCTTGTTCAATCATAAAATGTTAAACACTTAACTTGTACTATATCCTGTAGCAGTGGATTACAAAATTTTATACAAGCTCCATACATGGAAGTGTTCAACATTTACAATATTTACATTGCTTAATTTGTTTACAAACAACAAAAGGATATTACATATCTGAAAATAGGCAAAAGTCTTAGTGAGCACACAATGATGTGTTGACCTTGGGAAGCGATGCGGGTAATCTGTCCTCTTGCCTCTTGCTTAGTACTACGGATGAAAACCGTCTTAAGCTTCACGGCAGGTGGGAATAACTTCGTGGGCGACCATAATAAGAGTCGTCTCACTTTACACACATTTACATATACATATAAAATATCATATACTTATGTCATATTCTATACTTGTCATATACACATGCTTATATATGTTTCATAAAATATAATTTACATCTTATGCAATCTTATACTTTCTTATCATATCATGTTTCATTTCGAGTGGATTACATTTTCTTCTTATTCTTGTCAACATGTACTTGTCACATTTACACATCATCACATAACAATGCTATGCTTCTCATATCATGTCATATACTTTATCATGTTGAATCATTTACATATACTTGTCATTTGTTTTATGTTTCATGCCTACAAACCTTAAGTGGAATAAAGGAAACTATAAGGGCCGAAGCGTTATTATCATTAATGCGAGACAATGACCATCTATAAGAGGCCCGAAGGTCTTCATTTATCATTATGCGAGACAATGACCATCTATAAAAAGGCAGAGAGAGCCTTTGTAATGACAAGCGGGCGGCTGATCAGTATCTTTATAGACTTGTTTTTCCTAATAAGCATGCTCATCCATCCCTCTGCCGGGTTACAGCGGACAATCCATTTTATTACATTTTACGTACATATCTCATCATGAATAAGCTATTGTTAATATAACTATCGCGATGAGATATAAATGTCATTTATTTAAATGCATAATACCTTCACATATTTCTTAGCTTAAGTATTATTTGTTCTCATATTTCTTTACAATATGTATATTCATATCTTTTTCTATCATTTAGTTTTGTCTTCGTATCATATATGTAATCCTATCATATATCATGAATGCATCTATGCACTCTTGTATTCATATATATCTTTATCTACTCATATTCCTTTATATCCTTTATGCATCATATCCTTTATGCGTTTCTATCATGATTTAGCTATTCATGTACTTTCTATATTTCTATCATGTATGCTTTTACTCATTCATGTGTTCCTATCATGTTCCATCTATTCGTTTATTCGTTTATATATGACAATTATATATTCATATCATATACTCTTATATTCATATCATATCTACATATATTGTATTTCTTGTTCATATCTATATCCTTCCTTACCATGTATTAGTGCTAACTGACGATTAGTACGCGGTACAACAATTCAATTTTCAAACAAAATGTGTGCACCAAATGCCATGAAATAGCATATGGTTAGATTCTAGACTCAATAATATTTCCATAGAATCCAAGAATACCCATAACGGAGTCCTAATGAAGGAGTTATGCAAGTTGCAAGCTGTGAAAAAAAATCAGCAACTTGCAGCACCTGCAGTGGCAGCAGCAGCCGCTGTCTTTTGTCATTTTCGGGTGTACTATAAGATCAATATTATATCAATCTATATATGGATAGATTCTAGACTCAAAGGGCTTTCCATAGAGTTTAAGAACACCCAGCAGTCTAACGAAGGAGTTATGCAAATTGCAAGTCATGAAAAAATCATAAACTTGCAGCACTTACCTTCGTAGCAGCAGCCACTGGTTTTTATCATTTTCGGACTTATTATAAGCTCAAGATTGTATCCAGCTATATATGGATGGATTCTAGACTCAAAGGGCTTCTCATAGAGTCCAAAAACACCCAAAACGGAGTTTGGACGAAGAAGTTATGGCCGTCCAAAGTTGGAGGACACAACCAGAAAATCTGCTCGAGCAGTGCCACCCGGGCTGCTGCACACCATGCGTGCTGCTCCACTTTGGATTAATTTATGAGCCTAAAGGGTTCGGAATTTGGATATACCTATTTCAAAGATATATGTTCTCCTATGAGTCTAGTTTACCCAGAAATTTGAATCACTCAATTCGGATGAGTGATGACCAAGTTATGACCAAAACAAAAGCATGGGTTTTGAAGAAATTTGGACAGCATCTCCCATAAAACCTCAATATTTCCTTAATACAAATATTCCTCAATTGATGAGCACAATCAATCAATCCAAGCCCAAAACACAACAAATTTAACATAAAACTAACAAACATTCATTATAATAAATGGGGTTCTTCTAACCCAATTTCATCAATACGGGTTTGGGGATTTGATTTCCCTACATGTATTCTTAATCCATTGTAGTCTAGACAAATTCTATACTAATCAAAATGAGTTCCTTACTTAGTTCCATACTAATTCCTATATTTCTACCATATATACATGTTAATTCGTGTATTCATGTCTTTAAACAAAGTTCTAACAAAAACCAATATAATAACAAAACGCCACAATCTCTCCTGAGGCTTTATCAATTTCGAGTTCAGAGTGCTCAACTTTCAATCTGAACACTCTCTATATACCCTCAATCTTTGTATTGCTAAAACAATCCTTGATTTTTGTAGCTAATGAAAAGTAAAAATAGTCATCCAAAAGCAAGCAGGTCTTAGAATAGCTTCCTAAGGAAATAAATTTCATGCACCTAACATTTTGAAATATACCAATATACCATTGATGCCCTCATTTGTTTTTATAGAAATCAATAAAATTAGCCAAACATGTGTGGAAGCAACGTTTTCTCACCTTGGAATATAGAAGCTCTTATTGACTTAAAGTAAAATTTTGGTTTCTCAGAAATGTCGATACAGTGGGGCCTATATCTAAATTGGTGCTAAAATCAGTGAAATAAGCTAAAATACACTCATACTTCTGTAAATTCAACCTTGTTACATTAGTTTTTGCAATTTTGCCTTTGGTTGATGATTGTGTAGCTAAAGTAAAATGCATTAATTCCTAGCTACTTTTTCTGTCCATTTATACATGCATCGGCATTTTCATTTTGGCTTTCATATATTTTCTCTGAGCCAGCAGCATCCTGAGCATCGGTAATATTTTCTCTGGAGCTACATTTTATATCATCTTTCGACCACCAAACGAAAAATAGAATATATAAATTCGTGGCTTTAAATTTTCATATGAAACAAACAAGGTTTTCCATACAATCAAGGCTAATTTCCATACATTCCATACTTTCGATCAACAAATACCCATACTAAGTAATCCAATTAAAATTCTTGTTAACCTTTTCGATTCCCACATTTTCCTTTTAAGCAGGCTAGAATGCAAAGGAAAACAAACATATTCCATACAATTCAAGACAAAAGCAATACAAAAAATGAAACTAGACTTCCATACTTTTTTTTTTTTGCTTTATCTTCTCTTCCTTCTTCTTCCTCTTCTTCTTCTCTTATTTTCTCTCTTCTTTTTTAGCTAGCGTGAAGCCACAGAATGTGAGACGGAATTTGAAGTCTTTATCCACTTTTATATTTTAAATTTTCCTTTATTACTTTTTAGTCCTTATACTCTCTTCTATTTGCAACCCAATTTTCTTATTTTTATAATGACATATCCTCTTCTCATATTATGCCTTTCATATATGTTTTGAAATTTTTTTACTAATATACCCTTTTATCTTGTACAAATTCCGGGTTTTCTAAATTTTCTCACTTAGCAAATTATAATTACGAAAAATTCAAATTATACCTACAAAATACACAACGTGTTATAAAGCGTATGGCGTATTTTGGGTATTCGATTCATGCGAAGAACAAGAGAAGCACAACCACAATCTAGCGATCATAGGACATTGTAGGCAGATCTGTCGCGAGCAAAATGAACATGAGGGTCATAATGCAGAATAATGGAAGGAATCGGCGCCCGAGGCCATTTTATACGACTAGATGGTCATTCATGTTGCTCGAAGAATTTACCCTACCACCTACGATTGTTGACCGGCTATCGAGGACCACCTATTCGAGCGACAACTTCGAGTTTGAAGTGGTGACCCCCTTCTGAATCTTGAGAACATCTGTTCCATGGATTGCGTGAATCGGAATATGCACTTGACTGACTTCATCCAGTATGTGACAGTCAAGTAAAATGGGGTAATTGAAGAGGCACTCCCGGCGAGATTGTTCCGCTCGCACTAGGTGATAGAGCTAAGCACCTGGTTAACAGTCATCACAGATTCTATTACTTCATTGGTGACCTAATTCACAGTTTCGACCAAAGTTCTTTACACTGCGAAAATTGCACGGTGGTGCGAGATCGATACATTTAGACGACTGGGGAGAGAGCTTGAGAGGCATAGGATAGATTTCATGGTGTTAGGAAGTGCCCACCACAGGCTGACTAGCTAGATGCAAGTCATACTTTACATAATGGTTTGAGGAATCTTTATTAGAACATTGATTCGATGCCTCGGCCGAGAGGTGCAGCAATGAAGAGGCCACGGACCAAGCATATGAAATCACGGAGATCTTGCTACTAATACAATCAATTGGCCTCGAGATGAGGATTACACTGTAGTGAAAATTTGTGGGCGACACGAGATAATGAGGTTCTCGGCCAATGCGGTAACTCATCAGCCGGCAACACTAAACAACACTAGGCGGCAAGGGGCCCGCGAATACCATTCGGACGTGCAGAGGTGTCAGCTGAATTATGTGGAGGATAACGCAGCCAATACAAAATGTCGATTGGGATAAACAGTAGAGCATACTTCAGTATGTGTTGTGAGGTTTAATCATAATCGACCAGAAATTGATATGAAAGACAGCATTGCGGGAGGGCGAATCGAGGCGGGTGGAGTAATAATCGAGTGTCAGGCGATTCGGGGTTATGGATGGAGGAACATCGAACAACATGCCACCACCAAAGTGACGAACCACATGAGAAAAGGTGGACTTGGAACAAGCTCTTGCGCAAATGCTTACCTTGCATACCGCCTTTATGAATGAGACAAAGCGAATATGCAACACCCGGGCCTGATTGAACAATCGAAAACAACACAAATTGAAATTTAAGAAGTGTAGATGGTAGTGGCCAATCTCTTGACAGAGAAAAAGCAGCGGGGTTCCTCACGAGAAACTCGAGTGAACCGAGACGAAGGGAATGAACATTTAAGCGATCCTGAGAAGTGGTAGAGAATTAGCGATACGAGGCGGCCGGTGATGAGGAGGTAGAAACTAGGAAGTCATCCGAGACCCGGTCAGAATGATAAGGCGAAGGAACAACCCTGAAAAGTTTGAGGGAGAAGAAGTTAAGGCAAAGGATCAGCCAGTCACGATTGAACCCATAGCCCCAATTCCGTATCCCCAACGCCTAAAGAAGAATAAACTGGACAAGCATTTCACCAAGTTCATGGAACTGTTTAAGAAACTACACATCAACTAGTTTGCTAATGCTTTGCGGAACAAATGCCAGGATATGTCATTGGACTGTCTTGTCAAGAAGAAAATGTCGGATTTGGGAGACAAATTAATCTCAACTTTGAAGAATGTAGTGCCATCCTTAGAAGTTCTAGTTTAAGACCGGAGCAGTTTCATCCACAAGCCATCGAGCATGTCTTTAAGAGAGCTTTGTGTGATTTGGGAGCTAGTATCAATCTCATGCCCTTATCCATATTTAGACGCTTGGGATTAGGTGGGAAGCTCATGACCAGTCACCTCCCGGTTGGGTGACAGGTCCTTAAAGAAGCATCAGAGGGGTGATAGAAGGCGATTACAGTAAAGGTCGACAAATTCATCTTCTAGGATTTCATTGTATTAGATATGGAAGAAGATAAAGAAATACCCATATCTTGGGTGGAGCCATTTCTCCACCGTCGGAAGGGCGATGATTAGCGTCTGAGGGGCGGAAATTGAGAGTGCGGAAGTTTAATGTGTTTGAGCTGGCGTGAAACACCTGCGAGAAAGTGATCGTGCTTCATAGTAGAGGCGAGTGGGCTATAATGTGTGAAGTGGTCTCTTGGTCATTAGAGGCTGGCACGGTACAAAGTGATTTAGAAAGATTGGGAGAAAGAAGTAGGAGTATGTAAAATGGATGGTTTGTTGAACATAATAGAAGAAATATTATGAACCTCTCGCTAGAAATACTCGAAATCAGTGCCATGCTGAGCGGCCACAGATGGAGCAAAGTACTACCTAATAGCCATTTAAGGTATGCTTATCTGGGAATGCCTCCACCTTACCGGTGATAACCAGGCGTCACGACAATGAGAAGATAAGCTATTGAGGTACTCGGAGATCCTGAGGATGCGCTTGGCGGTCTCTGGGCGATTTAAAGGGATCAGCCACTTCTATGTGAATGCGAGATTTTGCTAGAAGATGGTCATAAGCCTTTGGTGGAATACAGAGGTAGATCCTACAATGAAAGAGGTAATGATCATAGTGTAAAGTGGCTAGATGCTAGGGTAATTTATCTTATTTCGGGTGGTGCATGGGTAAGTCAGGTGGAGGTTGTGCTAAGGGAGGAACAATGATGATAGAGCAAATAATACATTGTGCCTTCGACGGGTCGCAGTTTGGAGGATTTGTATTGACTACCGGAAACTGAATAAAGCTACTTGAAAAAACCATTTTCCATTGTCGTTTCTGGATAAGATGTTGGATGAAGCTAATAGAACACGAATCTTGTGCTTTTTGGATGGGTATTCGGTCTGATCAGTTGGTATAGCCCAGAAGATCGGGGAAGGCGACATTCCACATGTGCCCTATGGTACATTCGCATTCGGGTGGATGCCCTTCGAACATCTGTGCACAGGTACACTCCACGTGCTATATGATGGCCATATTCTCGGATATGGTTGAAAGACAATTGAGGTGTTCATGGATGTGATTTTACTATTGGGGACTCCTTTGACAATTGTTTGGAAAACTTAATATCGATGTTGATTAGATGCGAGGAAACCAATCTTGTACTTAATTGGGAGAAGTGTCATTTTATGGTACAAGAAGGCATAGTACTTGGGCACCGGATTTTTGCAAGAGGAATAGAGGTAGACAAAGCAAAAATTGAAGCAATAGAGAAACTTCCTCCACCCTCATCTGTAAAAGGCATAAGAAGCTTTTTGGGCCACGCAGGGTTCTATAGACGTTTCATAAAAGACTTCTCTCGGATTGCAAAGCCGTTGTCTAATTTATTGGTCCAAGGGACACCATTTGAGTTTGATGAGCAGTGTGGGCGAGCATTTTCAGTCTTGAAAAATAAATTAGTATCGACTCCTATTGTAGTAGCACGAGATTGGGACCTCCCCTTCTAGCTAATGTGAGATGCAGTGACTATGCAATCGGAGCAATGCTAAGGCAAAAGAAACGAATATTTCGGGGTTATCTACTATGCTAGCCGAACCTTGAATGATGCGAGTTAGACTATGCCACCCTTTGAAAAGGAATTGTTAGCCATTGTCTTTGCCTTTGACAAATTTCGGCCCTACTTGATTGGCAATAAGGTAATAATTTTCTTGACCACTCAGCCATAAAGTACCTAATGACTAAAAAGGACGTAAAACCAAGACTAATATGGTGGGTACTCTTGTTGCAAGAATTTGACTTAGAGATTAAAGACAAGAAGGGAACAGAGAACCTAGTCGCAGACCATCTGTCACAGTTAGAAGGGGCAAGAGATGAGGTCCATGTGAATGATGATTTCCCAGATGAGCAGCTCTTAGCAATCGAAGACAAAAAGCCGGTTCCATGGTTTGCCGACTATGTGAATTATTTAGTGGCAAAGGCGATCCCTCCAGAGTTTAGTTAACAATAGAAGAAGAGGTTCTTTGCACATTTGAAACACTACTACTGGGAGGAACCTATTCTATACAGGCACTGTGCTGACCAAGTGATAAGGCGATGTGTACCAGAAGATGAAATGGTCAATACTGCAAGCCCTTTACCACACTTTACCATGTGGGGGCATTTGGAGGCAGAGAATAGCAACAAGGTACTGTCGGGTTTCTCTTGGCCTAGCTTGTTGAAGGATCTTACGGTTGTGTCCACCCGAAAAATGCTAAAGAATGGGGAGCAAATCTAGAAAGGATGAACCACCCATGAGCACAATTATGGAAGTTGAACTATTTGATTTGTGGGGGATGGATTTCATGGGCCCATTTCCTCCATCATTTAGTAACTTGTACATCTTGCTCGCGGTTGATTACGTCTCTAAATGGGTAGAAGCAATGCAGGCACGCTGGCCGGCTAGTGTGGTAGCCAGTTCCTTCGGTACATATTTACGATTCGGGACTCCACGAGCACTGATCATAGATGGAGGTACTCATTTCTGCAATAAGATGGTTGACAAGGTATTGAAAAAGTATGGAGTGCGGCACCGCACATCACTTGCATACCATCCATAGGCAAATGGGCAAGCAAAGGTGTCAAATCGAGAGATAAAGTCCATCCTGGAGAAAACAATCAACAACTCAAGGAAGGATTAGTAGAAGAAGATTGAGGATGCACTCTGGGCATACAGGACAACATTTAAAACACCATTGGGTATGTCGCCATTCCGAATAGTTTACGGGAAAGCATGCCACCTGCCTGTGGAATTGGAGCATAGAGCCTACTAGGCAACTCAAATGTTGAACATGGACAGTAAAGTGGCTGGAGAGAAGCGGATGCTACAGCTTAGTAAATTGGATGAATTTCACAATGAGGCGTACGAGAATGCTCGAATATATAAAGAAAAGACGAAAGCCTAGCATGACAAACATATCCTGTGGAAAGAGTTCGAGGCGGGTTAGAGGGTCCTCTTATTCAATTCCCGACTCAAACTTTTTCCTGGGAAATTAAAGTCACGGTGGTTGGGACCATTTACGGACCCAGTCTTTCCACATGGAGGAGTGGAGATTATGCACCTGAAAGACATTCAAAGTTAATGCACTTAGCGGTTGAAGCCATACTTAGGGCGAGATCCATGCGGGCTCATGAACCATTCCTTCGATTGTACGAAGCATTCTTTGGCGTAGAGAGTCTAAGATCTAGAGCTTTGGGATCATGGATCGGGAAGTCGAGCTTCTGGGCATTAAAAGAGCTACTTAGGAAGCCCGACGAAGCTTTTTGAACCCTTTCTTTCCATAGTCTAACTTTGCGTGTTTCTAGTTTTTAACATATTTTGTCAATCTCTTTCTGTCATCGGGCATTTATTTTGGTTATGCGTTTCGAGGGCAGAAGGCAAGCGAAAGCGGGAGACTCAGCTTTCGAAGATGTTTGGACGTGCTAAGGGGTCAGAATTTCATTAAGGGGGTTTTCTCAACACTTAGAAAATTTTTGAAATTTTTTTCAATTTGACCTTCTCTGTCACGTCACGACGTTGGATCTCAACGTCGCGATGTTGATTGAATTCAGAAAAATCAAGCCTCGGTCATGTCGCGACGTTGGCTACCCCTATTTTAAACACCTCTCGGTCACGTCGAGCTTGTTGGCCATCCCGCGTCGCGACATCGATTACTTTCCTCTGCAGGCGTCGCGATGTAGGACCTCAGCGTTGCGGCGTTGGTTATAGTCTCTGCGCGCGTCACGGCGTTAGATCACCGACGCTAAAGCGGTGGCGATATACAACCACGAAGCGTCGCGGCGTTGGTCACCAGCGTCGTGGCGTTGGCGATAAACCCGCCAGGCGCATTCGGCGGCGTTGAGCTAACATCATTGGCGTTGCCCATGTTTTATGAACCTCAACATTCGTTCTTCTTCCTCACGCGAACCTTAAGCCAAAGCTCTCGGCCTATCGACATTCTGATTCAGGCCACCCGTTCGCGGCGCCCCAGGTTCTAGGGCGTACCCACGACTTTACTCGCCCCCACTGAAGGCCTCCAGCCTCCCATGGCGAACCTGGTTGGGTGCTCTAGCCCGAATTAGTTCGGGTCCTAGAAAGGTTCGGGTCTCCTTGGGTTGGACGGGTCATCTTGATTTTAGGTCGCCCGAGCTAAGACAGGCTCTTAGGTATTAATGCAGGGTTATTGCCCATCGATGTATCCGGTGGCCTTGGTCCATCGTGCACCAGGTGTTTGATAAATTGTCTAAGTGAGCTTAGAGTGGTTTCATTGGAGTCACTTGGTCTCACTTTGCCCCTACAGTTGTCGGGGAGTTCGCGACCTACGTGGGTGAGCAAACCGCAAAGTCATCACCTCGTCCTCACCTTATAAGCTCTGATGTCGACTGGCGACAAAAGATGACCGCCCGAAGGTCGAGACCCCGGTGAAGAGCACACACGATTACGACCATGACAAATTTGTCGATGAGTCTTGAATTTGAGAGTTCGACCTCATCTGCCAAAATAGATTAGTTCATTAAGGAGAAGGGGTTTCACCACCCCAAGGATTTTTTTCTCAAGACCATTGCGAACATTGGATGGAGGCCTTCATTTTTGACCCACTGCACATTTGCCGCTATGGTTGTCAGAAATTCTACGCCAATCTCTCACTCCACATGAATAAGGTTGGGGTGCGTGGGGTTTGGTGGAGCTTACGTGCGAAGTCCGCAAATGAATTCTACAATTTGGAACTGTGGACATTGGGGCTGATAGCCTATATGCGGCCGAACTACCCAGATCCTTGGTATTGTGATGGGGAAAAGAGTGGAAACTCAACAATGAGGACATGCTCTAAATTTCAAGCCAAACACACAGCTCGATCCCAGTTTTAGCACCACTTCATCACCTCCACGGCTCACCTACCCAGGCTACCCGATATGCGTGAGGTGAAAATAGCGAGCTTTACTGATTTCGCCATCCTTTAGACGTCCCGCGATGTGGTGGGTTATAGAGGACGCGATCCTCTATAACAAAGATGCCAAGATGAATTTAGGCTACCCATTCCTTATTTTTGGCCTAAGCAAAAGGGCTGGGGTCCCCTTAGAGGACAACGAGGCGTGGATACACCCCATAAAGGCTATATCGGTCAAGAAAGACAATCGGGTGTACCACGCCCCGAATCGATGTATGACTCAGGCAATGAACCCTCAGATGAGGAAGGGCTTCGAGAGTATCAGGCTTGGTTTAGCCTCCCAGTCGACCCCCAGGGTGCCGATGGCTAGACCTCCTTCCATCCACCACCGCCACATCCTTCCTCCCATCCACCATGCAGACTTCCTCTTGTCACTGAATTCCAGGTGTGATTTATGTTACTATTTTACCACTGATTTTTTTCACAACGAGTCTAAGCTCACTTTGAGTAATCACACGGAAATGTAAATAACACTACTCAAGTTTCCAAACATACACACATATCGGTCTGAGTTAATTCCTCGATGTACCCGAGCTATACACCCACACTTGGTCAAACAACATTTACACAAAGTTCCCGAGAAACTGGTGGCTACACAAGCGAATGTCACGATGATCCTGAGATACCAGCGCTCACAAAAATATAATTGAATATCCACATAACACTAAATAGTCATCCAAGATGTATGCTCAACCACCAACAAGCTAAGGTTGGCATACAGAAACTTCTATCTCAAAACCTACAGGTCCGACTTCATGTCACGCAGCTGGTCTCATGCATCTAAGGTGGAGAAATAATGGGGGTGATTCGATGACTTCATTAGTGAATCCCATAACAAGCCATGCTCATAAAAACATTTCAATTTATACATAATTCAAAATATCTCAAAAGCGTGAGCATTTTACAAATAATAGGTTGGTGATGAAACACATGAATGCGTACTACCACCATCTCAACCCCTCATCAATGACTCTTTTGGGCTTCACCCGGGGACTGTGATCATCCCGAACTAGCGACAAATTCTTTGGGACTTACACGAGGATATGCCACATCCGAGTATATCTTGTGACCTTTCTGGGACTACAACCCAGGGACTAGTCATCGTCCCGTGTCCACTACATCAATCAGGACTCTCACACAGTCTCATACCCATGTCATGCTTTAAAACAATTTCCTGAAGCATTCCAACCACATGGATATTTAAAACATCATGTGCAGTTAATTCAAAGATTTCCATATATATAAAAATACCGTTTATATATCACTAGAAAATCACACAGTCAAAGCACGGAATGATGAAATTCCCACAACATCAAACCACGTCTGAAGCAGGAGAAGGTTATAAGATCCTTACCTTCCTTGGATTCGAAAATCCATGAGTCTCCCAGAGGAAGTCAAAACCAGGAGGCTACTCGAAAGGATACGCAAATAACAAGTCATAAGATTCTTAGCCTCTCACACAATCAGGTGTATTAAAATTACTTAAGCGGTTTATTACTTTATCACCCTCGCTCACATATATTCTTATACCTTCCAACATAAACCTTGATCCCCCCCGAGTGCACTCTTACACTTACTGGGATCAACATTTATACCCGCATTAGGGTTACACAAACAACACACACTCAACACTTGTACCCTTTTTTAACCTATCTCAAGACCCACTTTTTTTCTCAACTACAAATTTTGACCAGCCATACATGCTTTTTGTTCATTGGTCTTCTGACCAAAAGTTCCCCTATCTCTTAGCTTTCCAGCCTCTTAAAATCAGGTCATTCGGACCTCAAAATCAAGAAGTTATGGTTTTAAACACTGACCTGCCCGAGACTATTTCTAGGGACAGAATCTGTGTCCTCCTTCACTTTCTTACTTTGACGAAATTATGGGAACAAATGAGCCATAATTTTAGCCTTTCTTCATGGAAGTTACTCCCTATGTAGCTACTTTGAGAAGGATTTTGAATCACTCCATTTGGATCAATCTAACCCAACTTATGACTCAAAAACAGGAACTGCTCCAGAACAGGGGACAGAATCTGTATCTGACTTTAAACCTCAAATTAAAGGGTCTTATGGTAGGATTTAGTTCTTGGTTGCTTCTAGACATTCGAAGGGCTAGGTCTTGGGCTTCTTCTCCAACTGGAATCACCCAAATTGGATAAGAAATGAGCATGTTATGGCCAAAATACTAACACTGGTCAAAACAGAAAATTCCAGCCCTTGAAAATGCCCAGAATTTATGATTTTCCCCATTTTTTCCATAAGTTTCCAACTCAATCAACTCCAACACTCAAACACACATCAAAGCCACTCTATTCAACCTTACATCTTCCAAACACATCTTAAACAAGAATCTAGGGTTTGTAATATCTCAGCCAATCTAAGGTTAGGATGAAGCCTAACTTTCAAAAAAAAAAAAGAAGTTCATGAATCATGCCCTACATAAAAAATCCTCAAATCCTTACACAAATAACCAAGGATTAGGGTTTTACCATCCCATATCCTTCAAATCTAGGGTTAGGAGAAGTTCCCTGACCAAACCCTAGAAAAAGCCATCTTACAAGTCAAGCCAAAGCCATACCTTTTTGGCTCCAATCTCTTTTCCTTCTCTTCCTTTCTCCTTTAACTTCTCTTCTTCATTTATTCTTCTCCCTCTTTCTCCTCTCTTCTTACGTTTTTCCTAACTCTATTTGAGCAAAAATGAGAACTAACATATAGACTAGTTTTGTCTTATACCTTTTGACTTTTAAGTTTCCTTAATAGCACTTTACAAGCCATTAACTCTTTCTGTTGCATATCACATTCCCAATCTTATATATTAACCACTAGACTTTCTCATTGTGACCAAGGGTCCTCAAGTGGTAAATTTACCAATTTACCCTTGGCTCTGTAGTATTAAACAGGTTCTATCGTTTTATTTTTGGAAAAATAATATTTAGCTATTGTAATAATTCCGGGTGTTACATCCTCCCATCCACCACCACCACAACCGTCTCAAGAGAAGGATCCGATCAATCCTTGCACTATCCTTGAGGACCCGGTGCTTGACCTCACAGCTTGTTTCAAGGCCTATTGAGATGAGACCCAGGAGCACCGAGTTCTCATCAGCCAGGATGTGGAGGCCCTCCGAGCTGACATGTGCATAGTCTTGGCAACCCGGGGATACTATCCTGCTGGTCGATCCTCTGGGGACCAGCTCACCTAGATTCTCACCATCCTCCAGCCACCGCCGCCACCTCTGTAGTGATCCGGCCGATCACTGGGAAGTTTCCTACACCCTCTCTCATTTTTTCATAGCCATTGGGGATAATGTCCACACTTGTTTGAAGTGTCGAGGTTTGGTGATGTTGGGTTGTTGGCCGTAATTTGTGTGTTTATTTTGAGTTATATTTGTGTTTTTCTACTCTAGTATGTTCTAGGTTATATTTAGTTATATGTGTCTTGTTTAGGGTTTGTGTGGGGTATTTTTCTGTTTCGATTCATTGGGAGTTCCCGGTTTCAGTTTGTTTAGTTTTGGTTGTTTTTTAGGTAGTGTGTGATGCCATGAATGCTAATCGAGGATCACTTGGCAGCCACTTGAATCTTGTTGGAAACACCGCGGCATAATCAGAAAGGATCCTTAGGGTGTTAGATGCTGGGAATTTCATATTTGGATAGGTAGGAAACGAGTGAATCACCTCTGGGATATTCAAGAAAGCCAATTCCTAATAGCTGCTCGCACCCGCACCACGGATGATCGCTAGGGTATGCACAGGCTCCCAGGCAAGAGCTTCGCAGGGTCCCGACTAACCTTGGGGATTCTGGCCACTGAGAGTGATGGGACACTGTCGAGAGGATTTCCATCGAGCCCCAATTAAAAAAAACAAAAAAAAAAACAAATATGAACAGAATAAGTAGGATCTTCTAATCGGAATCCGAGCACGAGTTCGAGGCCTTTGAAAGCCCTAATGCGTAATGTAAGTAAGGGGAGCCGTGACTTCATTGCTGATTGCATGGAGACCAGATGGGATTTCACGGCTTAGGGCCCATGGTTTAGTTGAGTGTTCAGGGTGAAGTTCGGGAACTAAATGCCCGGTACCCATAACCATTGGTGGGAGCCTGACGAATCCATTCTGAGGAACACTCAACATAAACTTACGGGCACTAGTTTTTCTTTCATGAATAGGTATGTTAAGTGAATAAAAAAGGTGTGTTCTCATTCTTCTGTAGTTAGACGCTTACAAATAGGTGGGTTGAATTCAAGTTTGGGGGTATCGGAGCCGAGTTATTGGCTAGGGATCATGTATCAAATGCACATAGGCTCCTTGGGAATGGCTATTGAAACTTAGGAGGTTGAGTCACTTGTCAATTGCATCATGTTTAGCTGAGTTCCTTCGAAAGTCGAACATCCTTATGGATCCTCTGAAATTCTAGTGAAAAGGCAAGATTTGTAAGTCGGTCCATTTTTATCCTTCTTCTAGCGGCATGGGCATCACAGTAATGGCGTCAAGTTTAGTATGTTAGGTTGTTGTGTATTGAGTTTGGAGTCGGTTTCTTGCTTGGGGACAAGCAAGAGGCTAAGTTTGGGGGTGTGATGAGTGCCTAAAACACTCATATTATACTCGCGTCTGCTTTATGTTTTTTGTTGATTTTACATTTAAATAAGCGCATTATAGCCCAAGATCTGATTCCGGGATTTTTTGTGAATTGCAGGTCAAGAAGGTGGTTTAGGTTGGAGCTGAGCGGAAGAAGCGGGAAACAGCGACCACGTTGACGTCGCGGTGCGCGTCGTGGCCTTTGGTCAACAAAGGAAAGTTAATAAGTGACCCAACTCGCGACGTCACAACGTCGCGACGTCACCATGATTTTTTTGCCTCAACATCATTAAAAGCAAGGGGAGACCTAATTTTGAGGCATCGAGGAATGTGCGGACTGGAGCGTAGAAAGCAGAGCAGCAGCGACCCGGATCATTGAAGAAGACACTTTCTTTTGTATCTCTTCTTTTCTGAGAAAAACTGCTAATGATTTATAGATTGATTATGTGTATATTCGGTTTCACCATGTTCTAGATTTCTACCTAGGGTTTTGTTGAACCCTGTCACAATTGAATGGATTAAGGTTTAAATATATATTATTCAGTTTATTTATGATTTGCATTGATCTGCTTTATATCTGTGATTTAAATACATGGTAATGTCTGGCGACATTGCATGATCTGCTTTGAAGTATCCCAGAGATCGAGAGATAAGGACTCCTGAGGATCTGAATGAAGGGACCCTCGTTGATCGGTAAATAGAGATATCGATTAGAGTGTGGCGGTGGGGTTTGAACATTTAAGCGTTTGAGATGTCGGGTCAGGTAGAGATGCACCCGACCACTCTTTGGCGAGATAAGGCGGATATATCTTGAAAGGGTATCTATAGCACGATCACCTCGTCATCGAGAAATCATTAATAAATGAATATTGACTCCTCTGGGTAATCCATCAAAGTGGCGAGGGGAGACCGTCCTAGTCTTTACACATGAGGTATTCTACAGATTAGTTTAAGAACATTTTTTTATCACACGTTAGTTAGATAGAAATTCAGAGTTTAAGTCCAGATAATATTATAAGAACAATTTCAGTAGTCAACGCACTTCTTCTCGTGGATCAATATCCGTACTTAGGTACACTATATTACTTGATATGGCCGTGTGCTTGTGCACATAGGTGTGCACATTTTACACATCACGCTTTATTTTATCACGGCGTTTACTCCTTAGGACTATCCATACCCATCTTGTTAAAAATTAATCAAAATTAAAACTTGACATGTGCAGTATGTTTAATGGGGTTTGTGATTTATTTGTGACATTTTCCAATGGAAAGGATATGATTGAGCTAGGGAATACCTTTAGGATTGGAAAAAAGTTTAAAGGCAAAGTGGGACTTACACACAAAACTTGAGGACATTAGTGTACTTTATTACAAGGATTCAAGCTTGGAACTTCTCATCCTCGTCCCACCTTTTTATCACTTGAGCTCGGCTGAAGAGCTTAAAATCACATATATTTTATATTCAAACACTTCAGGCGCTACTTTTAGGCTTGATCATAGGAGAAAGAATCAGCTACGAATTGGAGATGAATTAAATGCAAAATATATGAATGTATATATAGTAATTGACCGAAACACTCTGTAGCGATGGAAATATAGGCTTTCATTGTTATCGTCCCACTGCAAATGACTCTGCTGATCTGGACTTAATTTCTCTAATTCCATTTTGTCAGCCAGAAAAGTAAACATTTGAGATTGACGCATGGGCTGCACAAAAAATGAAGTTCTCTCTAACGCTTTCGTTGGAGCGGTTAGCAACTCCGCATCTGTTTCCAACAGCGCAATCGCAGCACGTATCATGGCGTCGCTGGTGGCGACTTCGTGGAGTATAGTGTTTCCGTCGGCGTTTTTGATATCGGAAAGCTTATGATTGCGGTCTTTAGGTATCCTATTCAGTAAGTCAAGCACCAGATCGCATTGTTGGGAGTGAGCGGCCATGTGGAGGACTGTGTCGTTGTAGATACTAATTCTCTGTAATGGGCCTTCGCCTTTCTTGTAGTTTTCTCCATCATAGCATGTTTGCATATCAGCAATATACGGATATTCTTTTTTTGTTTCGTCTCTTTGTCGTCCGCCATGACCGTGGGGACTAGGCTGACAGAAGGTTTTACAGTTACAACTTAAAAATGGAACGGAGTCGATGCATCTTCTGGTTTTTCTTTATTAGATGGATATTAGTTCTGACATTGTAGATGTCCTACGAGTCAATTTTAAGAATTCCTTTTGTTCTTATTCAATAATTCATCCCACTTCGTCTACTGTACAATATCATGTCAAATTGTGGAGCCCCATTTATTTATTATGATTAACCGAACTGGAGTGCCAACTGCCAAGTCAATTCTCATATTGTTATTATTAATGACATAATAATGAAATACAAAAATAAAGAAAAACATCTTATTTATGTAGAAACCAGACCAGACCAGAGGTAGAGCAGAAGGGTTTTACAGTTACAGCTTAAAAATGGAACGAGTCAACTCATCTTCTGGGTTTTCATTATTAGATGGATAAAAGTTCTATGATTGTAGATGACTTACGAGTTAATTTTAACTTTTAAGAATACCTTTTGTTGAAGATATATCACTCTTGCTGTATTTAAAGACTGCAGGCAAATGACACAACCTTAGAAAGTCATGCATCTTGTGTGACTCAGCAAGCTCATAAGAGGAACGTCCCTCACGTGCTTCCGGTGTGCCGTCTAGAACATACCATGCTCAACCTTGTGGAGTACACTATACAACTGTCCATCAACACCTTGTAACAGGTGTGATCCAAGTTGTTCTCATGTAACCACTTTGATTCCTGTTCTAGAATCTTCTTGCTGCTTCACTTAAAAATATCTGTTTTGTTCCCTTCCATGATCCTATTCTAACACCTTTTGTTCTTATTCAATAAATTATCCCACGTCGTCCTGAGTGTACACTATGATGTCAAATTCTGGAGGTGGAGCCCCATTTTATTTATTATGATTAATGGCACAATAATGAAATCTGAAGCATCGTATTTATGTAAACTTCTTGCACGAGAAAAAGCGAGAGACCAGGAGAAAACTTAACGTGGAATATGAAATATACAGTCACAATGGAATAAAGAATAAATTTGTATGTTGATATAATGAAAATCGTGTGAAGAAGATTATGTCCCATAAGTTAGTTGTAGGCTATGAGGTTGGGCTGATATTAGATTTTTTTTTTTTTTACAACTTTTATTTTCACAAAAATCTCATCCAGTGTCTTCAGAATTCGGCATGGCAGCGGAGTGGTGATAAATGACAAAATCAACTGTCATCAGCCATCATGCCGTCTACATGCTACCTCACATGATTGGTCGCTCCTGTGATGGTCAAAGTAGATACAATAAAGTAAAGAAGTGACAAGGAAAGGGAATATCACAATTTCGCCATCACATTGCCTTGACTTTCAGTGAGGCACTTCCCGCATCAAAATTTTCATAACATATAGGGCTTTTAAAATGGCAATAGCTGGTTAATGAAATGGAATATATAAAAATCTCGATGTTTTACTTTGACCTAATGTAAGAAAATAAAGATGCAGAAACACTTTCGATGGCGATGGAAATATAGAAGAACAGTTGCTCCATCATTCCTCCTAAATGAGCTTTCTTTCTTGGATAAGTTTCTCTAGTTCCATTTGTCAGCCGGCGAACATTTGGGTTGACCATACCGGGCTGCACAAAGATAGGCTTCTCACGTGGTTGACAGTTAGCAATTCCGCATTTCCCTTCAGCAGCTCCTCCGTCGTGAGTATAGTGTCGCCGTCGTCGTTCTTTATCTGAAAATTGAGAGTTTGCTTTCTTCAGTAAATCAAGTACGAATCTTTGGAATGAGCGGCCATGTGAGGCTGTCAGTTAAATATCAGTATAAACTCTGTTGGATGAGATGTGTTCAATCTCCTCAGTGCTTTGTGTTTCAAAGCATTGCTGATCTGTAACAGAGCTGATATCATTGTTGTCCGCGTCCTTGGAGGGGAAGTAGATTTGGTGAGGGCTAATGCAAATCCTTCGTAATCATATTTATCCAATTGAAAGAAAAGTAAAATTCTTACTTGCTGAAAGCCCTTATCTAGCACTTTTTTTAATCTTACTTTTAAATTTGTTTGAAAAATAATAGGTCATTAATAAATAATGCAAATCCTTTGTTTTGAACTTTGATACATTTTCTGTAATTTGAGAGGAAATAAAAGCTATGTTTGGGGAAGTGCGTAAGAAAACATGCCTGTTGATTGTCAGTGTATTAATCCCCAACCAAGTTTTAAGGAACTGTCACCAAAAAACATGTTTGTGGAGAAAATATCTTATTATTTTAATTATTGAAGTGATAAAAGGGTGGACATTAGTAGGCTACCTTACTTTAACAGTGAGGAATTTTTTTATTCCAGCTGTTTCTGCTTTTATCTACTTTTATAAACTTGTATGTCAATTTTCTTGTTGGACTTTTAATGGCTTTAGCTTATTTATCCCTATGAACATGCTAAGAAATTTTTTATTAAAATATATTTTTGCTCTTTGAAGATATTATATTGTAAATGGTATAAATAAAAATTTAGATCATGCCCAAGTGATTCCCTTTTCTGAGTTTTCTCTGTGGGCTAACCGAGTATCTGCCTTATTTTTATAATGGTTTTCCTGTAAGACTGGCAAGGTTATTCTTTATCCACTTCATAAAGTTTATCTTTTGTTTATTCTTTACCTATTTCATAAGATTATTAAAGTTAAATTATGTCACATTTTTTATTCTTTACCTTCAAGGATTATTATATATCCTTATAACCTTAGCCTTTTTATACATTTTGTATAATATATCAAGATTCACATTGAGCTACTTTTCATCAATTTAATTAATGATAGTTAGAACTTAATTTTGAAATCAATTTCAAAGCAAGATATACTTAGTCTTGTAAATTAAATATTGATAAATATCTAGATTGTAGATATAGTATTTTTTTCCTAACATTTATCTAATAACATACTTAGAATTATTTCCCTTTTTAATGTAATATAGTGTTTTCAATTATCTGTAACGGCACTTTTGGAACTTTACCGCATAGTTGTCTCACCTCTTTATAGTCTTTGTCCATCATAGCATTGCGCAGATAAGCAATATTATTGGGACTCTTTGTTCGGTCTCGATCTCATTGATGTCCGCCATGAGAGCGTCTCTGGAGAGGGGATAGCGCGCAGAGAAGATGGATTCTGGTTTCGTTAATAATGGATAAAAGTTTTGAGGTTGTGGGTGACCTACTAATCAATTTTGATTTAAGAAGACCTTTGTTTTTACTCATTAATTCATCCCACGTCGGTTAATGCACACAATCATGTCAACAGACAAATTCTGAAAGTGGAGCCCAATTTGTTTATTATCAACCTAACTCCATCGACTACCAAGTGAATTCTCATACTTATAAAATCAACAGCCAATATTGCTCTTGAAGAAAGACTTGAGTCTTTATATTAAAAACTGTAAATTACAAGTTGGGAAGCTAAAGCTCGAAAAGTTCCTGGAGGAAGTGGTTTGGTGAAGATATTAGCTAACTGATCCTGAGAGGAAACAGACTGAAGTGTGAGTGTACCCTGAAGCAGATGATGACGAATGAAGTGAAAATCAATCTCAATATGTTTAGTACGTTCATGGAAGACATCATTATGAGCAATTTTAATAGCACTTTGATTATCATAGTGAAGTTGGTTGCGAGTGGAATCTAATTCGACACGAGATCTGTAGTAACAGCCGTAACCAAATAAGTTCAGCTGTAGTAGTTGACAGTGCTCTATATTCTACTTTAGTGCTAGAACGAGCAATGACTTTTGTTTCTTGCTTCTCCAAGGGATAAGAGAATCACCCATAAGAAAACAATATCCTGTAGTAGATCGACGATCGGTAAGATCACCTACCCAATCTGCATCTGAATATGCCTAAAGAGTTAATGAAGAATGGGAAGAAAAATGAAGACCATCAAATATGGTGCCTTTTAGATATTGAAGAATCTTGAGAACAGGAGCATAATGAGGAGATCTAGGGGCAACCATAAACTAACTGACTACATGAACTGCATAGGAAATATCAGGGCAAGTAAAAGTGAGATAGATTAGACTCCCAACAAGTTGTCTGTAGAGAGTAGCATCAGATAGTGATTCGCCATCATGAGAATTGAGGCGACAATTATACTCAATAGGTGTGTTGACACTCTTGCTATCAGTGATATTGGCTCGAGAAATCAGACCATAAGTATACTTGGCCTAAGTAAGATAATAACCATCTGCGAAGAAACTGGAGCCGAGAAAGTAATTACTGAAGATTAGAGATCTTTTAAACAAATTGTGACCAAGAAAGTGCTTTAGATCTGAATACCACACGCATCATCCTGTATCAATCCTTATCATCGACATACAAGAGGAGAATAGTAATACCATGACCGAGACCATCTCGAGAAAAGAGCTATATCAAAGCGCGAAAAACCATCTTTAGAGATGGTATTTGAACTTTGCAAACCATGCTCGAGGAGCTTGTTTAAGCCCATAAAGTGCCCGCCGTAGTCAAAATACTCTATGAGGGAACCCCGGAAGGTGAGAGTAACCAGGAGGAAGCTTCATATAAACTTCCTCTGAGAGTTCACCATTAAGAAAAGCATTTTTGACATCGATTTGAAAGAGTGGCCGTTAAGGGAGCAATGTGATAGAGTCTAACAAAGAAGTCGAGCCATAGAACCAAAGTCTCCTCATAATCAATCCCTTACTCCCGAGTAAAACCCACTATGAGCGAGCCTTGCGGCTGCTCCCGACGGTCGCCATCCGTCGAATCTTGATCTCATAAGCCCATTTGACGATGCGCAGTTTTGCAGGGAGATCGGCATATCCCGTGTTCCGAGTTTATGTAGTGCATCCAACTCTTCTTTCCTTAGCTTGCTGCCATAAAGGGTTAGGAAGCCTCATGAAAAGTCGAGGTTCTGAGAGGCAGAGCATAAAAGCAATGAAAGTCACGAAGGTGAAGGAAGAGTAGTTGCACGTGGGAACGGTGGAAGTGCATGAGAGTCAGAAGGACCAGCAGGATCCACAGTTGGGGCAGTATCAGTGGGCACGTTGATGATCGGTGCGGGAAGCTCATCAGATGCATGAGAAGAACATCAGTAATAGAAGGGAGACTTCAGTGAGAGGGTGAGGAGACTCCTCGAAAAAGTCGGGGAAGGATCGATGAAGGGAATAAGGGAAATAGGAACATGAGGTAGTTGGTAAAACATTTTGTGTTCCCAAAAGACCACATGTAATACCCCAAAATATGCCCTAATAGTTTTATAACATGTTTAGGGTGTAATATAAGTTAAATCAGAATTTTCGAGAAACAAAATGAGAAAACTTGAAACTCGGAAATTTTACAAGAAACAAGGGTAAAAGTGGAATTTTTCAAAACGAGATAAAAAAGTCATAAGATAATAAGATTATATGCCAAAGTGGAATAATGAGAAGTTGTGGTGTAAATAGAAGGGAAGTTGGAGGACCAAAGTAAAATAAAAAGGGGATAAGATCAAATGGGAGCCTCTCATTTTGGGGAGAGCAAAAACGGATAAGGGAGAAGAGAAGAGAAGGAGAAGAAGAAGAAGAAGAAGAAGAGAAGAGAAGAAGGAAGAAAGGAAAAAAGAAGATCAAAGGTATGGAAGTCTAGTTTTTTTTTTTTTTTTGTATGGATGCTATGGATTTTGTATGGAAAAATCAAACCATAAACCCATTTTTGATGAATTTAGGTATAAAAGAACCCTACTTGGTATATTGGCAGTTTTAGATTAGATTTGGAGTTGTTTTGGTTTGGTTTTGTGGTTGATTTGGGGTTGTATGGAAACTAAGTATGGATTCCCCAAAATTTTAAGACCAGGAAACTCTCTAACCCATTAATTGTGTAGGGTTTCTCCTCCCGAGTTCCTTTGCATTGAGGTGTAATGGTAGTGTCTTGCCCCAAGGGAAATTATCCGATTTTTCTCATACGCATTAACCGGACTTTAGAACTGGTTTTTGGGTAGGAAATAAAGGGAATTTAGCAGTGAGTCCTTCAGGTAAATTGTAGCCACATCAGTGAACTTGATGTTAGGCTTTTGAATTTCTCCATTCGAACCTCTATAGCCCAAGTTATAGTTGCATTTACCCTGAACAGTCTAAATGGAAAGGCATTCGGCTAGGGGTCGACCGAGGCGGTGAGATCAATGGGCGGTTAGAGACCTTCGACTGGGAATTCAGCCATTGGACTCATGTGTGACCTCGGCGTTGGGCTGACCATAACTTCTTTGTCAGAACTCACTAGCGGGTGTTCTTAAACTCTATGGAAAGCCCATTGAGTCAAGATTCTAACCATATGCCTATGGAGGATAGTAGGTGAACATAACCCTATGGAAATCTAGGTTTTTCCAGAGCTGCTAGCCAGGGATAGGGCTGGCTGGCTAGGATTGGCTACTCATGTGTGACCTCCAACTTTGGCAGTCATAACTTCTTCGTCCGAACTCCGTTTCGGATGTTCTTGAACTCTATGGAAAGCCCTTTGAGTCTAGAATCTATCCATATATAGCTTGATGAAATTGGAACTCATATTAGGTCCAAAAATCACGAAAAATAGTAGGCCCTACTAGTAATCATAGTTATTCATATTATGAACTCATAAATAGCTCATAAGCATATATGGTAACCATAGTTATTCATGCATATAATGAGATATGAAAAATGCAAAGATACGAATAAATGATTGTAAATATCACATATGATTACCGGATGACAATAATCATTCAGGAATATGAGATATGTACTGAACATAAAATACACATGGATTGTCTTCTTAGAACATGGTAGAGGAATAGATGGGCATGCCTATTAGGGAAAAACAAGTCTGCAGCATACTGATCAGTTGGCCCCGTTTGGGTCATAATAGTGCCTTCGGGCCCTTATAGATGGTAATTGTCTCTTACAATGATAACAACGCCTTCGGGCCCTTATAGATGGTCATTGTCTCGCACAATGATAATAGCGCCTTCGGGCCCTCATAGACCACTGTTTCGTATAGTGAGTACAGCGCCTTCAGGCCCTTATAGTTTCCTTTATCCACTTCTAAGGTGTATGCATGCATGAAACATAAAAGAAATGACAAGTATATGCAAAGTATATGATATGATATGAGAATCATAGCACTGCTATGTGATGATAGTATACAGTTACAAGAACAAAAAGTAAAGTTCCAAATGACACGAAAAGTATATGAAATACTTATGCTATGAAATATGTTATGAAAAAGTAAATATGAAAAATGGATAAATATATGTAAATGTAATGTTTGTCATAAGTATATGCATGTGTCTAAAGTGTGATGATTCTTATTAGGGGTCGTCCATATGTATTAATTCCCACTAAGCTATAAGCTTAGCATGGGTGTTTCATCCATGTAGGTACAAAAGAGGAAACTAGAGGACATGACAATCCGCATCAGCAGTCAAAGGCCACACATCACTAGGTGCCCACTGGAAGACCTTTTGGTCGAATGTATATGTATTTTTGTTTCTTTTGTAAACAATGTAAATATTGTAAATGTTGAACACTTTCATATATGGAGCTTGTATATATATTTTGTAATCCCTTGCTATAGAATATAGTACAAGTTAAATGTTTAACATTATATGAATGAACAAGCTTAAAGTTTATCAGTTTATAGTAATAAAAAAAAAAGAAAAAAAAAGTGACACCTTCGCTTGACACTAGGGGCCGGGTTGGGGGCGTCACAAGTTAGTTGGTATCAGAGCCTAGGTTTAGGCGTTTCTGGAAGAGTCTTAGATTAAGGATGTACCTACATAGTAATGTGTTAACCTCTGATGTGGATGTCCTTGTAGTTGTATGAATGGATTGTCAGAAGAAGGCTGGCAGAGTGTTAATCCCGAGGAACAAGAGTTGCAGGCCTTGAAAGTAATGTACTAATGAGCCAGCTAGGCCTTGCTAAGAATATCATAGGACATGGCTCGGGTATTGGATAAGGTGTAGCTCGTAAAGCTCAATGAACCTGATGAAGACATGGAGAGCGGAGGAATTCCCATGGGTCGAGCATGGAAGGAGTCGAGAGAAAGCAATTTTGGTTGGAAAGCTAGAAAGGGTATTGGAAGAGGTTAGATGCTCTCTCGATTAGAGAGCATCATGTCTTGATCTCAACTATTAATTAAGGCATATGAGTGAGTGAGCGGGTGCTCAAAGTCCAGGGATTCCAAATCCCGTGACATAGAATTCTTTGTCAAAGAGTTTAGGGCAAAGTATGTTCACAGGACATGTATAGGGGAGTCAGTTGAAAGCAGGTTCTACGAATGAAGCAAAAGGAACTTATACGTAGGCGAGTATGAGAAAGAGTTCAGCGAGTCTCGGTAAATATGCACAGAAGCGAGTCCTCAAGTATTTCGGTGTAGGCAGACCCCAGATGGACTACATGATTCCATCCAAAGAGGTACTTAGCACCTATGACTTCTCTCCAGCGGGTGAACTTTATCGGTTGGTCGAGCTGCAATGAAAGTGGAGAGGCGGAAACTAGCGACAAGAAAAGTCTCAAAATAAGAAGTTCTCAAGGCCTCCTCATCTTACGGTAAGAGCTAGAGATGTTCAAGCGAATCAATCAGGGGGTTCGACCCACAAGAGGGTAGAAGGCAGTACAATAGTATCTAGTACGGGTAGAGGTGCTTCAGTTGGACAGGGAGAAATCCCAGAGTGCACTCATTGCCATAGACGACATTCGGGTGTTTGCAGGTTATTGACAGGAGGGTATTTCCGATGTGGAAGCCAGGCATTTGATAGCCACGGTGTCTCGAGTCGGGGATAATAGAAGTCAACAAGGAGTAATGCGGAGAAGATATGTGGCACCACTTTTGACTCGCGATCGGTAGAAGTCGTGAGTGGCCCATCTCGGCATAGAGGGCGAGGAGGCATAGTTTCGAAGGCAGGTGGATCGATCTATTCTGACACCAGCACGAGAATATGCTATGAGGGCTCGTGAGGATCAGGATGCTCCTGAGGTTATAGCTGGTATATTTTCTTTATATGATATTGAGATGCATGCATTGATTGATCCTAGATCTACTCATTCATATGTGTGCATGGAGCATGTATATGACAAAGTACTAGCGATGAAGAAATTAGCATATGACATGCATGTGACTAGTTCGTTGGGGCACAGCGTTAGTGTGAATGGCATTATCTGAGAAATTGCCCCAATTGTTATACAAGTAAGAGAGTTTCGTTGATTTGATAACCTTACCGTCCAGGGTTTGACTTGATTACGGGAATGGATTGGTTGACTAAACGCAAGCCATCGTTGATTGTGGGCCAGATAGTAGTGTTGAGATGCTTTGAATGCAGTTTGAGGTGATAATGCGGGGCATCCCAGATCGGTGTAATGTCGATGTGATCTTAACTGCGGCGAGGAGATTTATAAAGAAAGGATGAGGCATTCTTAGCCTTGATATGACTCGAGAGGTCAAGTTGATGTGGAAAAGTTCCGATGGTAAGGAATTTCCAGATGTATTCCTTGAAGAGTTACAGGTATTCCCTTTGAGAGGGAGGTGGACTTATCCATAGAAATTGTGCCAGGAACAGCCCCTGTGTCTAGGGCACCTTACAGGATGGCTCCAGTAGAGTTGAAGGAGTTAAAGGTTCAGCTACAAGAGCTTTTAGATAAAGGGTTTATCGACCAGTGTTTTCCTTGGGAATTTTTGTTTTATTTGTGAAAAAGAAAGATGGCACTCTATGGATGTGCATCGATTATCGGCAGATCAATAAGGTGAATGTGAAAAACAAGTACCCATTGCCAAGAATCGAAGATCTTTTTTATCAGTTGAAAGGAGCGGGTGTCTTTTCGAATATCGACCTGCGATCTGGATATTATCAATTGAGGGTAAAGGAAGTAGATGTGCCGAAGACCGCATTTAGAACCCGATATGGCCATTATGAGTTTTTGGTAATGCCATTTAGGTTGACTAATGACCAGCAGCATTCATGGATTTAATGAATAGGGTATTCCCACCCTATGTGGATCCGTTTGTAGTGGTCTTTATTGATGACATCCTGGTGTATTCTAAGGATGCACAGGAACATGAACAACATTTGAAAATAGTCCTGCAGACGTTAAGAGAAAAGAAGTTATATGCTAAGCTCAGCAAATGTGATTTTTGGCTAAAGGAAGTTTCCTTCTTAGGTCATATTGTGTCAGCGGAGGGTATAAGAGTTGACCCTACAAAGATTGAGGCGGTCGTGAATTGGAAACCACCTTGAAATGTAGAAATTGAGAATGGCACAGTAACCCGGTTTGGAAGCTGAAGGTAGGAAATAAGAACCAGCAGTGATGTTCCTTTGGAAAAAATGAAAGCGATCGGTGGATTGTAATGCCTAGACTATGAGAGCAGCGGAAGAGAACAAAAAAAATCGAGAACCCGCTTTGATACCATGAAGAAAGACTTGAGTCCTTGTATATATCAAAAGTATATTACATGTACAAGACGAAGGCTTATAAGCTAAGCTATACAAATCTAAAAATGGAAAAAATACAATTGCCATATATAATAATCTAACAAATCCTAAGTAAGCTTGATATCATTATTTATCTCACAACTTATTCTATCTAATAACTTGTTCTTTTTGGTAGATAAAATAACCCGACCAAGTGAGTACAAGTGAAGAAAATAGATGTTTGTGGTTAATGGGTAAGTAGAAGTATACCTCAAACAAAAGCAGCTCATTTCAGAGCTGGAGGGCAGGGCTTTGCATCTTTTCACTTGCTTGGTTTTTTCGTTTTTGACTAACCATATGTAGTACAGAGTTCGTTTTATTATCTGTAGTTGACAAGAGCCTTCTTGCAAGCACTTATGCTTTACCACCGTATCAAAAATATCAATATGACGGTAAAGGATTGCTATATATAATATCTTCATTCCCTCCTTATAATTAGTATATGCTTGCTTCAGGCTTGCAATTGAGTACTGCTATGACAATTTCTTTAATGTCTGACATTGTTGCCAAGAATAATGGACTTCCATTACTCTTCTAGTCCTTGATGGTTGAACTTTCATGGGAGTTTCGTTCTTCCTTTTCCTAGGATAACTCATAGGAGCATTTTTCCATTTTGGGCTCCTTTTTACTCTCACATGGGCTTATTGCTTGAAAAGTAACACTCATATTCCACGAGGAATCTTTCTCCACCTAAAGCTTAACAAGCTCAATGAGTTCTTGAAGTTTGTATATGCTTTCAGAAAAGTGTGACACTAAAAATTAGTTTTTATCCACTACTACAAAAATCAAAGTTTATGGCCTTATACTGTGCGTTTCAAAAAAAATGTCATTATCTAATTATGATGCTTGCACAATGATGCTTAATAAAAAAATGTCATTGTCTTTGTGAAAGATTGCACCTCTAATGTGATGAGCTATTTAGGGTTTCATATTTGAAAGTATTATTTACCTATAAAATGACTTGTAGACTAAATCCTTAATTAGCCCACTGCAAGGTCATAGAAAAAATATTTTCTAAAAGCGAGTATGATTACATTATTTTCCCTAGACTATAAAATCTAAAAAAACCTATCTTTGATATTCTTTCAAACCCGATACCTCACATTCAAAAATTTGTCCCTTGGGAGTATTTTTGGAGAGAAGAAAAGTGAATATTTGCATATGATGGAGAGATTAGTCCTAAGAGATTTGAGATCGTGAAGGCATGTGCTAGGGTTCCTAGCATTAGGAACTGATGTCGTGAGAAGTTGGAGAAAAACTGTAACAGAGGGCATGAAATCTCATGTTCGTTTTCTTGTGTGATGAAACTATCTGAGAGAAAGAGGCAGAGATCTTTTATTGGGTTGATTTTGGTCTCAAAGACATCAATTGGTGATTTAAAGGGAGATTTCTCGTGTTAGGAGCAAGATTGAAGCTTTTCTTTAATAAAGGGGTTGGGTGGTTTCAAAGGGAATTCCTAACTAGGATCGCAGGACAAGGATGAGGTAGATATCCACGTATTTTTGTGTTAGATATTTCGGGAGGAAGAAGAAGGTCTCGAGTATGTGTGCCTGACTTCGATTTTACGAGTATGAACATCTCTTTCACAGCTTTCTTGATCTCTCTATGGTTCTATCAATGACAGTTGTACCTTATTGAATCTTGTTCCTCTCAAGATGCTTGACATTGTTATAAGATTGAAATTGCTTTGAGATTTCCATTTTTTGTTGGTCATGTTTCTAGGTTTAGAAGTCTCTATAATGTTTGTTTTTGGATTCCCACCAAATCTTTTATAGAACTCTTAACACTATATTTTCTTTGAATTTGAGCTTCTTCAATTAATTCTAAATTTGCATTTGTACGATGAGATTTTGCCCAGGGCAAAGTTCCTTTCTAGGTTGATTAAATTCGGTTTATGCACGTGGACTTTTCTTATGCTTGTTGAAAGCTTTCTTGTAAATGCGCTTTTGGGAGCCACTCATGGTTTGGATTTAGTTTTTGTTGTTGTACTTTGATATGAGGATATATTAATAATATAAATAGAAATATTAATGGGGTGTTGTTTAGACTTTGACCAAATCTAGATTGTAGTTTTGCCCAGACTTACTAGTGATTGTTTGAATTTTAATCTGTTTGATTGTTCTATATATAAAAAAATGTAATCTAAGAGCCTTTGTTCTGTTTTTCTTTGTCAAGGGTTTGATGTCTGAATTTGATCCAAACATTGCTTTGGATATTGGTGATAACACCAAGATTTTTGCTGCTTAGAGTAGTAATGGTTACTGCATGAGTATGCCCAACATTGAATTGGAAGTAGATGGACCCGACAAGGAATACAAAAACATCAACCTTGTGAGGACTTTGCTAATTAGGCGGTTTGGGGTTGGATGTAGCGAAGCGGAGCTAAGAGAGTTCCCTCGAGACGGTTGGGATCTCGGTGGCTCAGGGTGAGTGTGAGGCGGGTCTGACCCCGAATGGTGCGTAATTACATATGAACCCATTGATATGCCAAAAGTGTAGAGTCATGCTATTTGAGCAATATTTATAAGAGTGACTGCTGATCCAATTGGATTTGATGTATTTCAAAACTTATCTAGCCCTAAATTGAAGAAATCTTTGGCCACTGTCAAGTTTGGGATCTTGCAGAACTTTCCATACAAAAAAGCGCATAAAGAAAGGAGGGTCATTAGCATCATTACTAGCATCATTTATCAATGGTGAAGGGTTGAAAAATGCTGATGATAAGTAATGTAAATACCAGCATTTTTGGGTTTAGCAATGGCAACACAGGTGTCCTGTAGTGGGATTAGATTAGAATCAGATGCAAGAGGAAGCGAGCCGTGAGGCAATATCACCGAAACTAACACCGCTTCTTCATTCTCGAGTCGAGAATTCTTTGAGTTTAGGTGAGGGTGGGAAATTTTGCACATGGGGTAGATGTCAATTTATAGACAAAGTCCTTGAATTAGTCTGCTAACTAGGTAAACAATGCATAAACTAAGCAAGTCTTCAATGAAACAATAGGTTTTTATTTATTTATTGCACTGATGATGAATGGTTCTTCTATAACTACTCTATTTGTTTTGATCTTTTCTAGGTTACATGTCTTGAAGATTGTGTGCAAAATAAACTCCAACAGGTTGGACATCTTCAACAATACATCCAATCTGCATGCAATTAATTTGTACAAAAAATATATTTGAAGGCTATGGATCTTCAGAATTGAAGTGGTGAATTGCATTAAGTAGCGACATAATCGTGAGCATTACAATTTTCTCAATGCCTGAAACACTAAAAACCCTTATAAGTAGTTTATGGGCAAGCAAATGGAAGATTGTAGAGTAGATGATTAACAAACACTTTTAAACCAAGGCTTTCTTAATTAGAAGAAAACAAAAAGATTCCATAGTTGGGTTGTCTACAACATTTAGAGTCCATGCCTTCCACTTACAAAAAACCAAGAACCTGGGATATAAAAAAAATATCAAATTTATTAGATAGAAGTCCTCATATTAGTCTGGTGTTTATCCTATAGACTCTCCCGATCTTCAATAAATCATTTTAAAAAATATATATTAAAAGTTGAATTCTTCTGCAACTACTATATCCATATCTCATATGTTTTTCATAAGGCTCCATTGGGAATCTCGAAAGTATTAAGGAAAGAAAATATAGAGGAAAATAAAGAGGAAAAGTTAAAGGAAATAAAATTATGAGGATAATAAAAAATAGATTTAAACTTAATAAATTAATTGAATCTTGAATCTTATTGAATGACAGTTGTACCTTATTGAATCTTGTTCATCTCAGGATGCTTGACATTGTTATAAGATTGAAATTGCTTTGAGATTTCCATTTTTTTTGTTGGTCATGTTTCTAGGTTTAAGTCTCTATTAATTGTTTGTTTGGATTCCCACCAAATCTTTTATAGAACTCTTAACACTATATTTTCTTTGAATTTGAGCTTCTTTAATTAATTCTAAATCTGCATTTGTACGATGGGATTTGCCCAGCGAATTTGAGCGATAGTGTAAGCTATATAGTATGTATATAAAAATAAATGGTATATTTTCAGCTTTTCAAAGCAACTAACACAGCTTCCATGAACAAGACAAACAACAAGCCAACGAGAGCAACACAAAATGGGCTTGCTCAAAATAGTAACAAAAGCATAAATGTAAAGCCACTTCCTTATAACTCTCCCCAACCCAAATGTCACATTATCGCAATGGGGCTCGGATTGGAAAGTTAGAGAAAGGTTCACTGATGAGATGTACCGGATTTGTTGGATAGGGACTTACGCAAGCTTTCCCTTTGAGACCTTATTCCTCCATTTGGGCTTGAATGAACAAGTTGGAAAAGAAGAAAAGAGAGGAAAAAATGACCATTTGGAGAATTTTAAAATTACACCTTCATCAAAATTTCAAAAGTGTTCTTTCTAGCTATATTTGGATTCTACACTCTCTAAGCTTTCCAACGGTACCAAAATTACCCAAAACGGAGTTCGGATGAAAAAGTTATGATCGAAACAAAATCGGGCTGTAGGTTAGTGCGAAAAATTTCACATCCTATAAGTGCGACATTCTTGGTTTTTTTTTTTTATAAAATTTTTAGAAGTTAATTATTATAATTATTATTTTTTTAAAAACAACATAAAGACAAAATTGCTCTGATCTTGTCACCGGTTCCTCTGTGGAGAATTTTGGCTCCTTTCTAAATGGATTTTGTTGCTTTCTTATGATTTTGTTTTACGAACTTAGAAGCCTAAGAGTAGATAGGTTGAATTTTTTAGGAGGAGAGCAGTTAATTTTCTTATGCTATGTTTGGTTTCCGTAAAACAATTTTAACTCGTTAATATAAAGATTAAATAGTTCACACACACACATAGGGCAGAGCATGCCCACACACCACAAATACTAAAATGCCCGCCTTGAAATATAAATAAAACGAAGATGTCCTTAAGTTTATTTTTCTTCTTATGTCTTCCCTCATTCTTTTGTTGGAGTATTTCAAATGCTAGTAATTTTATGTCTTCCCTCATTCTTTTGTTGGAGTATTTCAAATGCTTGTAATTTTTCCATTATGTTTTGTTGCGCTTTTATCATTTCTTTTAAATTAAGGCAAAACCAACTTCAAGTAGATATAAATAAACCTACCAAATGGGTTATTATCCTTGTTTAGTGAGATTTTGAGTTTTATTTATGAGAAGTCTGAAAATTGAATAAAACTATGGCTAAAAGTTTGACCATTAATACCAATTATTGCAATTTCAAACAAGTCATTTTTCATCAAAGTAGACTCTTGAAGTATAGTTTTCGTGTAAAGAATTCTTTTTATTATTGTCATTGATAGATTACTTAGCCTATAAGTAACACATTAGCTATATGTGCTAGAATATTAATTGAATCTCTTTCCAGGCTTTACTTTCAAGTTGCTCTGCTGAAGGTCTAGCATCTTTTTTGCATTGTGACAATTTTACCAGCTTTCTACCACAAAATGCCCATGTAAAATGCTTGAGTGATGCTGGATTTTTTCTTATTGAGTAAGTTCTCTATTCCTTAATTTGTCATGAACCAAATCTTATATATTTTTCTAAGATTTGTATTTTGGCTTTTCATTCACGAGAAAGACATAAGCGAGCAGCTATATGAAATAAAATTATGAGGAAAATAAAAAAATAGATTTAAACTTAATAAATTAATACTATATGTTTGTTCAAACTTACCTTATTTTTTTCTTTGTATTATATAAGGACTAATAAATTTAAAACTATATAAAATTTTGACTATCAATAATTTTTATTACATCTGATGGTGAGCAATACATATATTGTAAAACCTCAGAAAATTTTAATTTTCTGAAAAATGGTAAAATGGTAATTTTGATCAAAATTCGGAAATTTTTTCTAAATCTTGGATGACAAAACGGACTTCACCGTTGGAACTTTCTCATGAAATCTAGCTAGCACGTCGAATTTCGTCGAATTCCAAAACAGTTGGAATTTCACGTTTTTCTAGGCAACGGAGGTAGTGCGGGACACTTGGCACATTTTGAGCGGCTCAAGAGGTGCAACGTGTCATGTGCAGAATTAGTCAAATATGAGCTCAAGTGTAGGCCATGGGGGGACACATGGCATGATGCCATTTGATGAAAATCCCAAATTAGAGGGATAAGTGGATAAGGAAATCCTATGAGCCAATAGTAGGTTGACATGTGACAAGAGAAAAGACAATTCTCTTGACCCATGCTTGACCAACCAGTTTGGGGGAGGAGATAGCAAACCGAGAAAAGAGAGGGTTTTTAGAGAGAGAGTGTCTAACTTCTCTCTAGAATTCCCGGTGATTGGACCGTTGAATCCCGGTGAGCCAAGAGACAAAGTTGCTCCCCACAGAAGAGCTACGTGTGGATACCGGTTTTGTGGAGTTTCGACAAACTCCAGGAGGTAGGGGTCTTCTCCTACTTGGATATTCTTTGTTTAAAAAGCCATGAAAATGGTTTTGGGTGTTGTGAGGCCGGAAATGACCATGGTTCGGTTCGAAGAAGTGGGCGATGCTTGATGAGTGTGGGCCCGATGCTTAATGAGGGTCATCCATGGGCTGGCCCACATATGTCTGGGGCTTTGTTAAAAAGTTCGGATTGATGGTTGGACTGAAATTCGTCCATGTGTTTTGTTGCTGTTATTGCTTAAATTAGATAGCATAATATTGCTTGAATTGAATGGCTTGAAATGTGTATGGGAAATGATGTGTTAATGCATGCTAAATTGATGTGTTAATATGAGTGGTTAAATTATATGAAATATAATTGTGTATGAACCATAGGAATTGATTATATGAATTGACATCATTGCATTCATGTGCACGGTGACATCGCGTTGAGTCGGGTGTGGGTGCACGGTATGGTTATTCACCACTCTTGGTGAATGAGGGTTGAGTTTGTCTTTGGGACTAAGTCCAATAAAGACTCATAGTTCAAATTATAAAATGAGAAATAATTGATGTGTGTTGGGCGTCACGGAACTCGGGTGTAAGAGACCGTGATAATTATCCGAAAGGTGGCTTCATGGGTGTAAGAGACCAGCGGTACTATTCGAAAGGTTTTGCAGTGTGAGGGCGCGGTACTATCCAGAAAAGTTACGCATAGGTGTTAGAGACCCATTAGTCATGTCACGAAAAGGATTACATTGCCTAAGAGAAAACACACGGTCATGTTCATCACTTAGACCTAGAGTTGAGTGATGGGAGTCGGGATTGACTCGGGATGGTTACCCATTGGCAAATTGCCTTGGGTGTTGGTGAGCCGACAAAGGCTTGGTATTTGGGTGTCATTGGCATTACCAGTGACAATTTTCACACTTAGCATAGGCATGTGTGAGGGAGTCAGTGGGTGACTCGAGGTATAGGCATGGAAACATTTCATGCATGATATAAATCATTCCAGGTATGCATCGTAAATTGTATGGAATGTGGATGTAGTGATGTGCCATTGCATGTGCATTTTAGGTGGGGAGTAACCCATGTAAGAGGTTATCACTATTGGGCATTGCTCACCTTGTCGAGGGAAAAATTATTTTAGGTACAGGGAGTGTTCAGGAAGACGGTGCTCATTAAAGGCCGCTTTTGAGAAGAAAGCCAACATGTGGCTTTGATTACATTTCTGTAAAACATGTATGAAATATTACAATTGAGACATGTTGTATAAGAGTGTAATTAACTCTTGAAACTATTATATTATAGTTGGGTATATTTTGTGAGTATGGATGTAATAGACTGGCGTGGCCATTTTTACTCATGCATGGTCCTCATGATCATGAACTGAACTCCCTTGAGTTAACCCAGTGGATTAACGGGACCCCTGGGAAATGGGGCGTCACATATATTGGTGTTATAATACAGAGATGATTTGTGTCAAATTTTCATATTTTATTCAAAGTTATCGAGTTATGACAACATGATGAATCTTCTATTTTCTCATCATCGTCTTTAACTTTGGGTTAAAGATAGCTTTGGTGTGCTACAAGTCAAGATTACAGGATATCTCACCTTACCTAATTGAAAAAGGTACCTGCAGGTGATTTAAGAAAAAATGTCTGATACTATAAATGATATAAATTAAATTTTTATTGAAGAAAGATTGTGAGAGAAGGTTGTCACTATAAAAAATAACGAAAGTCCTAAGCATTCGATTTTAGCTTAACTGGGATCTAGTGTGCTTAAGAACATATAATGTAAATGACATTTGACTTTTCTTGTAGCATTTTGGCCTATCCCACAAGCAATCACATTCATAATTCTATGGTTTGCATTGAGTAAAGCGTTAAGCATCGATATAATTAAAAACTACTAACATAATTAACTAAAATTTTTGCTAGTTTACTGCATTCATGTTCCTGGAACTCCCACTGTATTTTACCATTTGAATAAAGTTTTTAAATCTCTTGATTAGTTATTTAAATGTTTTATTGAAAGAACAAGGCAATATCGTGAATGTACGTACATGCATCTTGTCTGATACCCCATGTGAAATAGAACTATGCCTTTTGGTCCCTAAGATAAACGTAACAATGTGTTAGGACTTGGGTCGAGTTGGCCCACTTGGGCTAGTGTGACTCGTTTTTTATTTTAAATTTTTTAATGATTACATAATATTTTCTAATTGTTAAATATTATTTTTCTAATATGAAAAATATAAATTAGTTGTTTATAGAAAAAGAATAGTTATTAAATAGTGAAGTAATAAAATAATACTAGTATGAAAAATAAAATAAAAAACTTATAAATATAACTAAAAATAATTTATTTTATATAATCTTTTAAGAACATAAGGGAATAAATTCAAAGTATTTCAAGAAAACTTTGTTTACAATATATAAAATTCTGATATTTATATTATTGCTCAACACTGTTCTTCTTTGGATAAACCTTTGGCTCATGGTCTCACGTGGGCTAGGCTGTCAAAAGTGGGAGTGAATAAAAATAGACATAATTGGCTTGGCCTATTTTGATATGCAATCCGAATGGGCTCGACCCATTTGGGCCTATTCAGCCCATTTCCCAGCTATATTGCAAACAATTGGAAAACTTTGGCTCCTTTGAAAACCCGATACTACTATTTTCTTATGATTTTGGTTGCTAAACTTAGAAGTATAAGAATAGATAGACTGAATTACACACACACACCCACACACACACAAACCCACACACCATCCAATTTATTACTTAGGATATTGCGAATCTATTTTTTTTCTTTTAAAGTAATTAACCTTTTTCTTACAATTGTGTACCTTAAAATTTTCGGTTATGATAATTAACATCTTTTCACGTACTTTGTTTCACCCATTAACATAGGCTTTGTTATCTATGTGTTTAATAAAGAAATTTATTTCTCATGTGTTAGAGATATGGATCGTTGTTAGATTTCAAAGGACCGAAGGTCTAAGGAATATGAGGATGAGGTGGAATACTTTATCTCATTTGCTATACAAAATTCAACAAGCAAGATATCAATTAGATGCCCTTACATACAATGTGGGAATTTGATATTCCACACTCCTCAAATCATTCGAGAACATTTGTTTTTCTATGGATTTGATCAAAGTTACCTTACATGGTATTGGCGGGGAAGTAGGTCCCAGTAGTGGACCCGACAAATACGAGAAGCGAACGTTGTACTAAAAATGAGTTCTTTGATGATGTGGGTGCACAATTGAGATGGTAAAAGGCTGCTCATGATGATTTTCATCTTGCGATGAAAAATTTTCAATAAATTCTTTGGAAGATCTTTGAGAAACCTTTATATTCAGGTTGTAGAAAATTTACCAAGCTATGCACGTGGTTAAAATTATACAATCTGAAAGCGAATATGGATGGTCTGATAAGGCTTTCGAACTATTAGGATTCTTTCGGTGAAATGTTGCCTCTTAACATGATGGTTACCACTGTCATGTATGAAGAAAAAAAAGACTTTGAATGCATTGGGAATGGAGTATGAAAAGATACATGCATGTCCAAATGATTGCATATTATATAGGAATGAACTAAAAAATGCTTCTTATTGTCCTACACCATGGAGCTTCAAAGGAATTGGAAGGTTAATTCATCAGACTAAAAGAAAAGGACTTGTAGCTAAAGTCATGTGGTATTTTCCACCCATCGCGATTGAGAATGTTTAATTCCTCAAGAATTGCAAAGATCTCACTTGGCATGCCTGAGAAGAGTTTGATGGGAAGATGTGTCATCCATCCAGTTCCTATCATGGAAGATTAATTGATCACGGATGGTAGATTTTTGGTGGAGAGCACAGAAATCTTAGACTTGCCATTTTAGGCGATGGTATAAATCCCCATAGTTCCTTGAGTAGTAGGCACAGGTTGTTGGCTTTATTATAATGATGTTTATAACAGCCTTCCTCCATTGGTTATGCATGAAGAAAATTTATGTTGTTATCCTTGATGTCGGAGTCCACAACAACTGGCAATGACATAGATATTTTATTTGACCCTTTCATAAAGATCTCAAACTTTTATGGGGTGGGAATTAACACGATCTGCGTATAAAAAGAATTCTTTACATTGAAAGTTTGTTTTATTATGGGTGATCAGTGATTTCCCGACACATGGCAACTTATCGGGTTGCACGGGTTAAGGATACTTTGCCCTTACATATGCGGTGAAAGCAGTTCCCAGTTGTGTAAGAAAGAACTCATACTACGCAGCCATAAATTTCTTCATGCAACCATCCTTATAGGAGACAAAAAAGGCATTTAATGGTAAGCAAGACTTTCGATCACCCCCACGACCGATAGAGTGGAAGGCTATATTTCGCAAATGGATAATATTTGTAATTCATAGGGAAAGAAGAAGGTTAGTCAAAGTAAGTCTAAAGACAATGTTGCATGTTGTTGTTGGAAGAAAGAGTCCTGCTTTTTATCTTGAGTGGAGATATCTACATGTTAGCCATAACTTGAATGTGATGCACATTGAGAAAAATGTATGTGAAAGCATCATTGGTACGTACTTAATATCAGGGAAAGTGAAGGATGGACTAAATGCCGTTTTAGATCTTATGGAGATGGGCTTGAGGGTGCGAGATTAGCACGAGTTTTGAACAAAAGCAGACTTATCTTCTGACACTCTGGCTCTACAGAATAGAAGAAGATTTTTGTCAAACATTAGCCAAACTTGAAAGTCGCCCAGGGATATTGTTTAAACTTTAGAAACCTTGTATGCGTGGAGAATTCAAGCTTGTTGGCCTAAAATCACATGATTATCATACCTTGTCACGACAATTGTTACCAATTGCGTGCGATCAATTACGCCAGCATGTTGACTTCTTTATTTGTAGAAATTTACAGTTTCTTTTCAATGCTCTGTAGCGAAGTGGTTGATGTGTCTACAACTGGATGAATTGCAAAATCAGTTGGTTGTGACATTGTGCTTCTTGAAAACTTTCCACCTTCTTTCTTTGACATCATGATCCATTTGACGGTGCATCTTGTAAGAGAGGTAAGACTTTGTGGACCAGTTTATCTTAGATAGATGTACCCATTTGAAAGGTTCATGAAAGTACTAAAGAGTTATGTGCGTAACCATAATCGCTTGGAAGGATGCATTGTTGAATGCTACATTGCAGAGGAAGCTATTGAATTTTGCACGGAATACTTGTCAAATGTGGATACAATTGGGATTCCTATTGATCCAATTGACAAGAATTAGGACACCTTTATCGAAAGTTTTGTCATGAGAAGTTGATCCCGTTGTTTTGTTGCGAAGCACATCATTATGTGTTGGAGGAATACAGCGTGTGCAACCTTATTTGAGTAAGGACCACCATTTGTGTTTATTCTATTATTTTTTTTTATAAATTTACAATATTAAGTAAAAGTTATTATGTGATTTGTAGAGAGCACATGACATAGTTGAAAATGAAAAATCCTCGTCAATTTAGGGGCAAAAGTGGCTATAAGATGAGCATAGGCGCACTTTTTACTTATTGGTTGAGAGAGAAAAGGTATTAGAATATTTATCATATTAATCCATATGTTTAACATTAGAAATTTAAATAATTAATAACAATCAGGATTTTGTGTAGGTTGATGTTGCCATTGTTAACAAAGAACCTCTAACTGAAACCCTTAAGTGGATAGCACATAGGCCTAGCCACTATGTGTCCAAGTATAATGGATATACCATTAATGGGTTTTGTTACCATACAAAGGAACGAGATGATTTACGCACAACACAAAATAGTGGAGTTAGTGTTGTAGCATCAACAATGCAAATTGCAAGTGCAAAGGATAAGAATCGAAAATTTGGTGAGCTATGTTTTTATGGGATTATTACTGAGATTTGGGATCTTGATTACACCAAGTTCGAGTTCAGTTTCAAGTGTGACTAGGTTGACAATAATAACGGCATTAAAGTTGATTAAGACTTGGTTTACATTGGTTGATTTGACGAAGGTGGCGTATAAATCAGATTCATTCATTTTAGCATCTCAAGCAAAGCAGGTTTTCTATGTGCAAGACCAACTTGAGCCAAGATGGTCAATCATCCTATCACAAAAAGACTTCTTACATAAGGAGGGTGTTGATGACCTTATAGAAGTTCCAGCTGAACATCATCCTTCCATTAGTGCAATTCCAAAAATATATTCATTTGATGATATGGATGACTCTCAAGCCATATGCATGCGTGAAGATAGTAAAGGGATTTGGATTGAAAACAATTCTTTCATGTGATTCAATTGCAAGTTTTTGCTAATGATGTAATAGAATATATTTATGAATGATAATGCATCCAAACTCCTTTTTGTCAATTTATTTATGTGTTTTCATATATGTATGTATGGATGACTATAATTGTTCTCCTAAATGTTTTAGAGCTTAACGTTCTTTTATAGAGATATCACAATGTTCAAGGACAAAGAAAAAGGTATTTCAACTCTTTTTTCCTTTTGGTTCCTCCATTCTTCTTCACATTAATTTTAATGTAACTTGATTTTCATTGCTTATAGGCATGGATGCAGATGATGGGCAAAAACCTATAAAGAGGAAGTCTCGAGGAATGACCTGAAAAGCAATGGTCATTAAGAATAGGCGCAAAGGAATAAAGCTTCTCATCAAGTACAGCCAAGATGGGATTTTTGTTGGTGATACTTTTGTGCATCTCACAAGTTACTTAGGTGTATTGGCAAGGACAATGGTGCCTATTAGATATAAAGACTGGCGAGATGTTCCCATTCAATTAAAGGAAAATTTGTGGGATTCAATTGAGGTAACCTATTTATACTCTAAAAGACTATTGGTAACGTATTATTATTCATTAAAATATAAAGATACTAATAATTTTATAATAATTTGCAGACTTCTTTTACATTGGATAAAGCGGAGAAATTACATCACGAACAATAAGAAGAAGTTTTAGAACATTTAAGAATCACTTATTTGTGAATCACATCATCCACTTTCAAAAGATAAGCCATAAATGTTAGGAAGAAACCTTGAGTTGAACTCTCGTTTCATTGAGGATGAAGATTGGAATATCCTTGTCAAAGATAGGCTCTCTAATGCATTTCAAGTAAAACCATTAAACCATGCTACTTCTATTAACATGTAATGAATTAAATTCATTAATTGCCTTAGTGAAATGTACTTATTAAATCTTATTTATAAATTGCAGGAATCTAGGAAAGTTCAAAAAGAGAGAAGGAAGAAACATGCATACAATCACCGTTTAAGTAGAAAATGATATGCAAGACTCGAGGAAGATTTGGTAAGTTAATAGATATTAACTTTAAGTTTTCTAAGAATTCATACATGTGAAAATAATGGTTTTTTGATATTTATATATGTTTTCATTATACTAAACATTTTATCAAAAAACTAACTATATATGATGTCAATTATATAATTCTCATAGATTGTGACATCTAGGTGTACTGAAAGTATTGATAGAAGCATTTGTGGAAAAGCGAGGAAAGGAAAGATGGAAACTATGATGAGGTTGTCATACCCGTTGTGGAGAAGATTGTAGGTTCTTATTTATAACCTAAACTTAGTATGTTTAGACAAAAACTATTTGTTTACCTATTTGGAACATAACTTTATAACTTTGTATTTTGTTGTAGGATGAGCTCTTGAAGGATTCTCAAAGACTGGTCAAAGTTATTATGGGAGTGATGATATACTTACCTGAAACGTAGGAACTCCTGAATGAGCGTTCGAGTGCGTGGTAAGAGAGCATTACACTCATCGAAGCTGAGTATTTTCATACTATGGTTGATTATTGCAATGCGAGGATTTTGTGAAGCATCAAAGAATGACAAGCTCAGTTTGAGGCTGGCATTTAGCAAAAGCTTCGAAAATTATTACCAACTACACCTCAATCTGATATGGGTAGTTGTAACTTAAAAATAAACCACCTTGTAATACTGCAGATTTTGAGGCCACATCGGCATGTTGAAGATCAACCCTAACAACACTCAAGAACCTCAGGTATTTATTTTTAATTAATTAACTAGTTTTTTAGTTGTTAAAAATGCTTGTAAACCTAAAACTCTTCACAATTGGTCAAAAGTTTGAAAAATGCAACTCTTTATACTACACATACAAACTTTCTTCAACATGATACTAATTTATTTTGGTTGTTTAATTTTACATAGGCGAAAATGTCAATTGGGTATTAAGGAAGGAAATATAGTGCTTGAATGGGACAATTGTACGTGAATGTGGTCCCAACTACCTTGTAGTAGTGGATGCTCCTTACGAACCAAATACATCACTTCCAATTCCCATTCCTGATGACATTACTACTATTGGAGAAGCTGTTGGGTATGAAGTTTTGTGGCCCATTCATTTGATCATTCTTAGTTCTCATCCTAACCAGGTGCAATATTTTTATATATTTACATATCATTTAATAAGCAAAATTTATTGTTTCAATTCTACATAAGAGATACTCAACCTTATGTTTTTTTATAGGAAGTCAGAAATTGAAAATAAAAAGGAGTACAAAAATAGAATTAAAAAGCAAATGTAGAGAAAATCCTCCAAGATATCAAGAACTGGCACATGGTTGTAGTCTAATGTTCAATGATCAAAATGTAAAACCATTAGACATTCCAAAGATGTTTTTGGAGAGGGTTTTGGCTTTTGTCATGAAAGAAGATATGGATATGATAATCTCATCAAAGGAAGTGTCAGGCAATTGTATCATATTCTACATATGGTAAGAGAACTTCTGCCTTTATTTTTTATCTGCTTAGTTACATTATAGTTTTCCATTTTAGTACGTAATATATTTGGTGCATGCCAAATATTCATAATTTTTTTTAATGATTTTTGAATTTCAATTATGCATTTGTATAAGAAGATGGTTGATGCAAAGATGAAAGAATGGTTTGCTTTTGTTAACCCTACATTGGTTTCTAAAGTTGGAATGGGAGAAGCAACGAAGGAAAATAGGTCAAGGGTTATTGCAAAACGATTAATGAATGCAAGTCGTGCTAACTATATTTTTATTCCATACAACCCAGAGTAAGTTTTATGACAGTTATAAGTTTACTCTATATTTTTTACTAGATTCTCACTTTAATAAAAAATATTTCAGTTTTCATTAGGTGTTGGTAGCACTAGAGACAAGGACAATGACAGCATACTACCTTGACCCGATGCTACATCAACCATGTGATGACTTGAAGGATATTGTTAACATGTAAGTTTATAAATTGCAAGACTTGAATGATTGATGATATATACTTTATATTATTGTCTTTGTATAGGGCATTAAGAATCCATCCACCAACAAAGCAGAAAACATCTAAGAGAGAGCCTCGCGTCAAGGTCATGGTTAGTATAAATTAATTCACTTTGATTGTGATTTATAAATTCCAGTTCATAGTATTAAAGTACTAAAAATCATACACTTTAATTTAAGGATCACAATATAATGGGTTACATTTTCATTTATAGTGTCTTATGTTGCCAGGTAGTGTAGAATGTGGATATTATGTAATGAGATACATGAAGGACATTATAATTGATTCAAGGCATCTCACAACAAAGGTTAATCTATACTTATTAATAAATTTTCAGAATATTCTATTGTTTACTATATCGGCTTAACTAATCAATGGTGTATGTTACTCATTATTAGTTTAATGGGAAAAGTCTTATAAGCGAAATGGAGATAAATGAAATACGATCGGGAATGGGTCCTACTAATTGTTGAATTGATAATAACTTTTGCTTGAAGGTACAAAGTAATGAATTTCATTATATTTGTATCAATTTCTTTTCTTTATTGGTAAATAACTCATCAAAGTTAATGTGAAGTTGATAAAGAATATTTTGATGATTTGAATCTATGCAATTTTTATGATGTAGTTATTTGGAAGCATAATGCATTACTATGATTTTCCTAGTAAGTTATATCTAGAATAAGTAGTCACCTCCATAAATTTATGAACATTTTTTCTAGTAACTATTTTTAATTACATTTGAAAAGAGAGTTTCTTATTTTCATTCACAAAAAAATACATGTTATTATAAACTTTTATCATTTTACTTGTAGTTGATGAGTTCGCTTTTATCATTTTACTTATTGTTAAATTACTTTCTTTTTTTTTTTTTGTATTTATGGAGGTTAAGAGAGATTTTATAAATTTGATTTATATTTCAATTTGACATTACAATTGTTTGATTACTTTACTACTCCTTTTTATGCAGATTTTGAATATCTTTTCCCTCATGACAAAAATAGAGATATTTAAATAGTGATTGGAGTTGACTTATTTATGGTACTATCCTTGCCTCTTTTAGATCTATTCCTTGCCTCTTTTTAATTTATTATCTTATTATAACGGCTTTCAAAATGCAGGAATTTTATTTTGGGAAATTTGAAAATCAACGTTATTGTAGAGATACGATGTCGTTGCTTTTGGTTGATACTTAGTGTATGGAAGATGTCTCCTTTTCATTAAGCATTGGAAACATGTCTTTTCGATTGGTTGTTGGTTCTTAGATTTGTTGTTTACATTCATGTGTTTTATTATATTATTTTATAAGTATATAGCTTAAGATTTCCTTTATGCTACTAATATTAATCCATTTTTTGTATTTTTTTTATTTGAAATTTCAATTCTATTGAAACCTTCTAGAATAAATTGAATTTCACTTTGTTTAGGCTTTAATATTTTACTTATTTCTAGTTTAGAAAGTTATACCCAAGTATATGGTTATATATCCTATAATTCTTGTTATTGTGAAGCACTTTGTTATTTTTCAGATATTAAGAATGTACATAATGTTGTACAAACCTTTTTGTTTTATGTCATTCTCTTTTTTCTATAGGTCAGTTTCCATCAGGTCAGTTTGTATCTTACAAGTTATCATTGGTGGAGTTCTTTTCCGACAGGGTATTATTCTAATTTGAGTTCAATGTTCATTTAACACCTTGAAAATTACCACACTAGCACTCATCAAAATAATAAATCGATGTCTTAGTCTAGTTGGTACTGTACAAAGTTTTTTGCTTGGTTTTCTATATGTAAAACTTAATTTTTACATTTGAACGGGAACGGATGGACTCATGTGGTGATTTTGATGGGCTTAACACACTATCTCATAGAAAGGTCCTCCACTACCAACAAATTAAAGAACATTTTGTACTCCTACCCATGAATCTATGAAACTTGTTGGGAATATTTGTTGTAATTTTGGATCAATGTATATATCGATAGCTTTGTAGCTTTATCCATATTACTTTGATATTTTTTTTCTCCTCTATATTACTTTCATATTATGTGTACATTTTCAATAATTATATTGTTATATCAGGATTTATAACAATTGAAATTAATGAAAATAAGATTTTTAATGTAATAAAAATGATGACACTTGTAATGAGTGTCATGATTCTAAAACAAAAACATATAAAAATCAATGACACTCAAATAAGTGTCATAGTTAAGTTATTAGATTGAAATATTATGAGTAGAGAATGATGCTTTAAATGAATGTCATAGTTTTGATTCACAAAGATGACACTTGAAATAAGTGTCATCGTGTGTAAACTTATACAATGACAGTTGAGACCATGACACTTTAGGGAAGTGTCATTGTAAGCATTAAACATGTCATTAATTAACTTTTTCCTTGTAGTGATCACATTGTAAACTATTGGACAGGAAAGTGCTTTTACAATATGGACCATATAAATAAATATAAAATTTAACTAATGAAATAGATATTAAAGTTATTGTGAAAGAGAATTTAAAATTATCAGCTAATCAAAATAAAGTATTATCCAAAGTGCTCACCTCTCATTACTTTTCTTGTCTCTGAAAAATATATCATCCGTAAAACAAGTTTGTTTGTGAGGTGCTTAGGCCATAACTTGTAAGGAAAAAATAATAAAAATAAATTCATATTTTATTAGATAACTCGTAAGAAAAAAATAATAAAAATAAATTCACAGTTTATTAGATGGACTAAGAAACAAAATAATAATAAAAATAAATTCACATTTTATTAGATGGGCCAGAAACAAAATTTCTATTTCGAGAAAATTGAAATAGATTATACCCATCAAAGTACCCATGCCATAACACAAATCTTTAGGAACATTGAATATGCCTTATAGACTTGAAATCTTGAATGCATATCATACATTGTTGTGTATGTTTCTCCCATTCCGTCCCATCATAATATATACAAAGTTTTGAACCTAACTAAAATATAGTTTGAAACAAATTATGATTTTTTTTCGAGTCAAATACATTCGGTCAAAGTATATTAAACATAGAGTAGCATGATCAAAGAATGCTTAATTAATATAAATTAAACAGTCCATTCATCCAGTTTATGATAAGAGAAGCAATTTATGCCTGCAATACCTAATATTGAAGAGTTGATGTAAAAATTGTTAAAGAGGAGTGTAGGTGGCAGTTAATTAAATGTTAGATAAGACTCTTGTTTATTTTTTATTTTTTTTCCATTTTAGTAGATTTAGCTTAGTATAGTTTTATTTTGTTAGTTTTCCTTTAATTTTCTAGATTTGAGTATTGTACTGAAGTGCAGTTTCGAGCTAGTATTTCTTTATAAATTCTTCTTTTCATTTATTGTTTGATTTAAATGGATGCTGGAAGATTTCTGGAGTTCATTTATTTCAGTTCGTTTATGATTTCAGTGAATTTTCCTGATCAGTTAGTCACTGATATAAGTAAACCAGTTTTGAAAAGTTAAGCTCACTGGAAATGGGTCATTGATGATAATCATTTTGTTGCATAAGGTGGAAGAAAGCTTTAATTAGAATTCTTGAATTTATTTGATTGGTATTGTTTATAAATCTACTTGTTCTCAGTACTAGTACCGTGTACCCAATGCAAGGTATTGTATCTCACTCTGATTTCTAGGAGGCCCTCTGAGTGACACAGAGATGGAGAATCCTAAGAGTGTAGAGTAGTTCCTTGTGGGTATGGTAGACTAATACTATGAAACTAATTAACTTTGAAGGATTACTCAGATAGATCACCATCTTACTTATAATTGGAGGATGGTTGAATGAAGTATCTGTTTAATCACTCAAAGGTCTCTCCTCTTTATGTTGAATTGATTCACGATCGGGTGTTGTAGATCTGTCAAGGAGATGGAAATTTTCATCAGAAATGTAGGATGAGGTGTCAATCAAATTGGAGAAGGCTTGCAAGATCCTGTCTATGGGGACAAGAATTCTTTAGTACTAAGATCTGCGTATGAAGTACTGAAAAGGAAAAATACTTAAATCTAAGAAAGAGGGTTATATATTACAAGTAACTAATTAGAATCATATCTAAAATGAATATGAACCTTTAATCAGTGAAAAGTATGGTTGAGGGAGAAATCCAAACCATACTACCTTGCATCTTTGACAAACTCAGTTTTCCAATTGATGGTTGAGCTATAAATCGAAATGATGCAGAAATTGATTATTATTAATTGATCCATGTCCAGTTTTGTCTCACTCAATGAATCCTCAACCCCAATTTTATTAAACTTTACTTTTGTATATTTAAGATTTCAGTCTAGGATTACATTTTAATCCTCTTATCATCATATTAGTGGAGTTCAAATAGTAATGATCTTGAGTAGTTGGGGTAACTAGTCTTTTGATTTATCATCTTTCCTTGTGGGAACGATATTTGGACTTTAAATATCCACTTTTATTACTTTTACGACCTGTGCACTTTCAGTGATTGAGACCACACACAAATTTTAAATGAGTCATCTTACAAGAGAGAACAATTCCATCTTTTCATACATATGAAAAATGGTCTCAACAAGTTTTTGGCATTGTTGTTGGGGATTAGGTAATAGTCCTTTGGTCATAGTGTCATAAATTTGTATATATCATTTGGTCTTAACAAGCGTACCAAAAATCTCTTCTTTTGTTGATAACTAAATTAGAATTGGGAACACTTTCACTTGCCACAGTAGTTCCATAATCTGCGAACCAAGATCTTAGCTCTTTGTCTTCAATTGCCAAGAGTTGTTCATCAGGGAAATCATCATTGATCTGAATTTCTTTACTCGGCCCTTCCAATCATGAAAGATGGTCGGCTACTAGATTTTCAATCCCTTTCTTATCTTTAATTTTCAGATAAAACTCCTGTAGTAGTAACACCCACCTTATCAGTCTCGATTTCGCGTTCTTCTTAGTCATCAGGTACTTTATAGCTGAATGGTAGGTGTGCACTATTATCCTATTACCAATCAAGTACGGTCGGAAATTGTCAAACGCTAACCTGATAACCAAAATTTCTTTTAAGAGATTTATTTGCATAATTTAATTCTGCCTTCATTCAAGCGTCAGAAGCTCACATAATAGATAACCTAAAATGTTCTTTCCCTTTTTGTCCTAATCTTGCCCCTATGAAGATTCGATCCGATGCTACTCTAATAGGTGTTGATACCAATTTCTCTTTCAGAAACAAGAACGCTTTCAGACACTGATCATCAAACTCAAAGGCACTCCTTGAACAAGCAGATTCGACAGGGGCTTAGCTATTTTGGAGAAATCCTTTATGAATCTCCTTTAGAATCCCTCGTGACCTAAAAAGCTTCTTATTCCTTTCACTGAAGACGAAGGCGATAGCTGCTCAATTGTTTCAATCTTGGCTTTATCTACCTCGATTCCTCCTTCTGAGATCGGTCTTACTATCCTGATGCCTTATTCGCCATGGTAGCCTTCGATTCGATTACAAGGTTAGTTCCTCACGTTTGCTCGATTACTGTTTGAGTTCTCCAAAATTATCAAAGGATTTCCCTAGCACAAAGAAATCATCCATGAATACCTCAATTGTTTTCTCGACCATGTCTGAGAATATAGCCATCATGCAACGCTGAAACGTGCTCGGTGCGTTACATAACCAAAGGGCATTCGCCTAAAAGAAAACGTACCATATGGGCACGTGAATGTTATTTTCTCTTGGTCCTCCGGTGATATAGTGATCTGATTATAGCCTGAATACCTGTCCAAGAAACAATAATACTCATGCCTTACTAGTTGGTCTAGCATCTGATCTAGGAACGGAAGTGGGAAATGATCTTTTCTAGTCGCCATATTTAATTTTCTGTAGTATATGCAGATTCTCCACCTTGTAACTGTTCGAGAAGGTAGCAGTGCGTTATTCTTAGTCCTTATCATTGTGGTCCCTCCTTTTTTTGGGACAACCTATACTAGGCTTAGCTACGAACTTTCTGAGATGGGGTACACTCCTGCATCTAACCACTTTAATACCTCTTTTCTTACCACTTCCTTCATTGTTGGGTCGAGTCTCCTCACGAGGCCTCACGAAAGGTTTGTGCCATCCTGTAGGATTCGATGCATACACACATGGAGGGGCGAATCCCTTCAAATCAACTAGAGACCACCCGGAGTAGAATCCTTTTGATCTTAAGAACTCTCCAAAAAGCTTCTCTTATTCCACTACGTCGGAGATCTTAGATATGATAACTAGTAAGGTTAATGATTCCTAGATAAGCATACCTTAGAGTGACTAGGTAGTGGATTTTCTCTAAGCGGTGGTTGCTCAATCGAAGGCATTGAAGTTTGAGTGTTCTCTCCCAACGGCTCATAATACTTCGTATGTTACTGGCACGGAAGGAGTCCATCCACTTCACATACTCTTGACCTCTTCACTCCAGTTTCCCTCGCTTAGCATTACGCCTGGTAGCCTCTAAAGGGCGAGTTAAACCACTTTGGCTGAGTACTATGGCCTCCTATTACCTCTACTATAAAACATGCATCGCTCTCCACTGGATGCCTCATAGCATTGAATACACTGAATCTGACCTCATCGTGCTGCACTCTTAGTTTCAGTTCTCCCTTTTGCACATCAATCATAGCCCTAGCAGTTGTTAGAAATGGTCTTCCTAGTATAATGGGTATCTCTTTATCTTCCTCCATATCTAATACTATGAAATCAATTGGGAAGATAAACTTGTCTACCTTTACTAGCACATCTTCTGTCATTCCCCGAGGATGTTTCAATGATCTATTTGCTAGTTGCAGGGTGGCTAGATCATGGAGTGCAGCTTCCACGCAACCTGATAGTCTAAAAATGGATAAAGGCATGAGGTTAATATTGGCTCCCAAGTCACATAGGGCTCTCTCGAAGATCGAGTTCCCTATCTTACATGGGATTATTGAAGTTTGCACGGATCCCTTCGGCTTATGGGGTATTTCCTCTTAAAGTATGGCTTAGCCCACTCGTTAGTAAGATTCAAATCACCAATTCTAATAACGCCTTTCTTGGGCCAATTATATCTTTCATTAACTTGACATAGCTGGGCATCTGTTCTAATGCATCTGTGACCGGAATGTTGATATGTAGTTTCTTAAACAATTCCATGAATTTGAGTAAAAATTTGTATCAGATTGTTCTTATAAATCTCTTTAGGATATGGGACTACAGTCAGAAGGTTTGGTTAACTACATTTCAGCAGTCCTCTTACCTCTAGATCTCTCTGATGGATTCTCCTCTTGGGGCTGCTCCCCTTGCATTTAATCTTCGAAATTTGAGCGGGTCCGCTACCTTAATTTCCTTTTCTCACCTGCGGTGAAAGGTTGCCCACAATTGTGTCAATCTCTACCACTTCTTAGCATTGATAGCCTTAACATGTTCCTTTCCTTTTCTCTTACCTCTTTTGGTTGCCCAGGTGTAGCTAGCTCTCTACCACTTCTTAGCAGTGATGGCATAGCGTGTTCATACCTTCGCCTCGGGCTTTATCTGGGACAACGGTAGAACCTTCTTTGCCTCTCGATCGATAGATTAGCCATTTATTATTTACATCTCCCGGGTTTCTCAAGCGTGCTACGATTATTCGACTAGGTTAAGCGATTTCATAGTTGCCGCTGTTTCATTCATAAAGGCTATATGAGAAGTAAGCATTTGAGCTAGTGCCTCTTCTAAATCTACTTTTTTCTCTACTGGCGGTTTGCTAACTTGGGAAAGTGGCATGCTATTCTGATTGTTCCTTCATCCATTTATTCGATTGTTCGATTGTTCGGGTGTTCCACCATCCTTGGCCACGAATTATGGTTTGGTCCGATAGGTGTTACCCCCATACTGACCATATTCTTGCGGTCCCGGTTAAATCTTGACACATACTTATCTGGGTTCCCTGTTTTGTCATCACGCTGCGGCATTCTGTAGTACTATGCTGCCCTCCACATGACTCACATATCTTCTAAGGATTAGCTTGAATAGCATTTCAACACCTTGTTGCCTTGCCTTAAGCATTTGAGTAGGTTGTACAACATGATTTACCAAATTACTCAAGACCCATTAATACGCACCTCCCATTGCCTTCTCGATGTCATCCCTCTCCACTGGGCATTGGTTACTGTTGCTTTGTCCTCTGGGATTCCATATGTGATACGTAGTCTTCTTCATCAAACGTGCCTGCTAAGGCAACTATAGCGTTTCTAGTAGAATCCACTCGGGGCCAGGTGTAAGGTATGGACTTGCATCCATCTAGTCAGCATGTGATGTGGACACCTCCTTACTTGAGTTCATGAGCTCTCGGGCTTTAGCTAGTTATCCCCTTCAAGCATCTAAATGTGTTAATCTCTTGCACCAAGCGAAAGTACGATCTTGGAGGGCGGAAGGGCAGTCGAGGGATTTACGCAAATCATTCATGAGGGTAATGGAATCTGACGGATTTGGCTTCTCGACCCGATGTTTAGCTCTGTCACTCCAACCTCAGAGTGGAACGTCTCAATCTTAGTGCTTCTCTTACGGCACTCCATTGTATTTGGCTCCACATACTTCAATGAAGTTTTGTCAAATGCGTGTTCAGTTCACTCGCGCACTATTGAACCGAATGTTCTGAAGCATTTGCAGTGTTATTGTTTTTAGCTCAAAATTGTTCGCTTGAATAGGTGGTCTTCGAATAGCAGACTGAACAACCATAGGCGGTAAAGCGAACTCCTCTAGCAACATAAATGGATCATCTGGTTGTATAAACGGTCTGGGAGCATAGTTCCTACCATTATTCCCATTCTGTCCCCCTTATGGCTCATTTTTCTCGTCCAATCTTCCTTCCTCGATTCCATGATCGCTAGATTCCTTTGCGCTTCTCTTTGGTCTCTGCACCTGGCAGTGGTTCTCCGGCTCAGATCGAACTGAGTAGTTCCAACTTGACCCCGTCTTCCATACACACACACAACCTTACCGCAATCACACGCGAAAGAAACACAAAGACAAAATTACAAGCACTTTGTCACCAAAAATCCGCATTAATATCTAAACGACTATTGTCATTATCAAGAAACTTCTCCCCACAATGACGCTAAAAACTTACCGTGCAATCAGAGGTTATAAAAGTAATGTAAAACGAGGCTCGCTTCAACAATGCAAGTATACGATTGAGTTTATGTAATATGCTGGCTAAATAGCGTCGTTCCTACAAGGAGAAGTGTGTTGAATACCGGAATTGGATCTAGAATATTATATGGATCTCAAACTTGAGTGAATTATGGCTAATATAATGAAACTTCTAATCCTAAACAATTTCTTAACTCAATTAATGGGGACTAGGGTTTTTGCCTCCCCTTGCCATACTCAATGGATTACTATCTAGGTAGAATTGATCATTCAATACTTTCACAGATTCACGCTGGCAAGTTGATCATGCCTACGAAATATCCTATCTCGAGGTATATTCGTCTATCTCGCTAGTAGGATTTATTGCATCTCTGCATCAACCCTAAACTCCGAGACTCTTGAATGGTTAAACCCTAATCGCTACACTTGGAATCGAGAGATCTCTACTTTCTGATTTACCAAGTGTCACTCTACCCTGATCCTCGGGAACCTTTATCTTTAGATCTCATATTCCCGACGAGAGTATGTTGATGTTGGCCAAACACCACCATATAGATAATTCATACAAAATAGAGCAAGTCAATATCGGATCTATAAAGATCCTAAAGGAGGATCACCAATCACTGGGTCCACAACAGTGTGACAAGAGTACAAACAAACCCTAGAGATCAAACTAGAACATCATTTTGATAATTACAATCATTTTGTTTTCAATCATTAGAGTTCAAGAAAGAAAATACAAAGATAATAATCATTACTGACTTCTCGTGTTTCACCCTTATGGTTGCCTTCGCCTCGATCTGCGCCTCCTCCCCCCATTCTCTTTTTTGTTCGTTTTGTTATATTTAAAAATTTCTCGCCGGTGAGTCTCGACGACGCCGCGATGGCCAGATGAGGTCGCATAATCATACAACTCCACGTCGGTATCGTCAGACACTTCCGGTTAGAGCGCCATGACGTTAAGGCTGGCTATCCTGTACCTCCTCTCTCTTCAAATCTCCACACAGCTTCCAAATGCCGCCTTTTTCACCTAAAATGTACAAAAGCCGAGTATCATATATACGATGATAAACACTGGTTCTTGAGAGATGAAACAAACAAAAACATGATCAACATCGGGTATATGATGAGTGTTTCGCACTCATCGACGCACTCCTATTTGGGGCACCCTACCAGAGGTGGTTCACTGAACTAAAAGAGCCTAAGTCTCAATTACGTGAGTTGTCGGACAAGGATTTGTCCGACCTAGTGTTTCGCCTGGGTGCAACTCTGGGCGGTCATAAAAGGAAAGACATGGCTCTCCTGAAGCGTGCATTGATTATCTGCAAATAAATAAGGTAACTCGTGAAGAATAAATATCCGCTGCCAAGAATGTAAGGATTTTTCTTTTGAATGAATTCGAAAGGGAGGCGTCTTTTAAAGATAGACTTGCACGAGATATTATCAACTTCGAGTGAAAGATGTCGATGTCCCAAACAACCTTTAGAACCCGATATGGTTCACAGTTTTTAGTAATGCCTTTCGGGTCGACTAATGCAATGGCCGTGATTCATGGACTCGATGAATAGGGTATTCATCCTTATTTGGATCAGTTTGTGGTGGTATTCATAGATGATATTTTGCATTCAAAGGATGCACACAAGAAACATGAGCAAAGATTTGAAGATAGTGTCGCATCCTAAGAGAGAAAGTTGTTTGCAAAGTTAAGTAAATGTGATTTTTGGCTTAAGGAAGTGTCATTCCTAGTCCATATTGTATCTATAGAGGGTATAAGAGTTAACCCTGTGAAGATTGAAGCAATTGTAAGTTGGAAACCACCTCAAAATGTAACAGAGTTTTCTTGGGTTTAGCTAGCTATTATTGATGGCTCAGAAAGATTTTTCCACATAGCCTCACTGCCAAGCTACTCCTAAAGGGAAGTTTGATCATGACAAATGTCACCAAGTTTTGAAAGGACAAAGAAAATATTACAAAAATTAATGTCGACTCAACTCAACTGGTAGAGAATATTCCATGTATAGTAATGCTCAACCAACTCAGTTTAACAAATACAATGATATAACAAAAGTGAGTGTTCATAAACCCAAAAACCATCAAAACCGACAAAACCGACTGGAACCAAACCAAACTGGTTTTTAAAATTAATAGGTTTGGATTTGTTTGAAATCGAATGGGACAATATCGGCTCGGGGCTTTATGCTTATTGTGTGACAACCGACTGAACCGAACCAACCCAAACCACCATATATATTATAAATAGTTTTAACCTAATTTACATATTCTTCACACCACCACCATTTTTTTTCAAATTATCATGATATCCAGAAACAATATTTGTGTTGTGGTGGTTTTTTTTTTTACTTATATTTATATTTTTTTTTCTTTTTAAAATTTAATACTATTGCTTAGTCATTCTTCAGCTAAATATTTGATTTTGTTTTATTACAATATTTAAATAATACAATTCTCTTTTTCAAAAATAGAATATTAGAAAAAGGATAAAAATAAATTGTTTTTATCCAAACATAATATTTTTAGATAATTTATTGGGGAAAGTAGATTTCTAGGTTATTAAAAATGAAAAAATAATAGCACATATTGTAAAATAATAGAGACAATTTACTATATTGTAAAGTGATTAAGTTTTCAAAAACTTATTAAAAAACAATTAAAGCTTTATTTGTCGAGCATGCCGACATCTCACATCACTCAAATCGCTATATTGGGCTTACCTTTTTTTAAACTCAAATCAATTATATTGTTCTAAATGATATAAATAACGCATCAAAATATGGAAAAATATATTTTGATTTGACGTAAATATCAAAAGGAAATATAAAATAAAATATCATAATATCTTAATGGATATTTTAAAAATATCCATAAAATATAAATGGTTCAAAATCGTAACTGAGGAAAAAATTTTGGACTTTTCAGTAATTCTGATAAAAATAATAACAAAATACATATAAAAATATTTTATAAATTTAATTAAGGTGGTATTTTAAAAATTATAAAACAACGTTTTTTTTTTGTTAAAGTGTTTTTTTTTGTAAAAGTGTTTTATTATATTTAAATAAAATTAATTATTTTAATATTTTATTTCAATAATTTTTACCATGGGATAACTTTTATTATTTCCTTAATTAATTTTAATAATTAAAATTATTAATTTGTGATCTTTAAGCATGTTTTGGTGTGAGAGAGTCTCAGATCACTACATAATTCGAACCCTACCGCTTACGCCTATCTCTCTCACTCTCTCTATCCTGGTGACCCCAACTCTCCTTCCATCTCTCTTACTCTAGTTTGAGTCTCCCTCTCTAAACCATAAAAGATAATTAAAATAAATTTTATTAAAAATAAAGATCAACTTCGATTTTAAAACTAAAGTAGATATTTATTTATTTGACTTTTTAAAATTTTAAATCGAAGTTTAAAAATAAAAACAAAAAATTAAAATACCTTTTAAAGAAAAATAATATTTAATTTTTATTTTTTTAAATCAAAAAAATAAAAACTGAATATTAATTTTTATTTTGGAATTTTAATAAATTATTTTAATTAAACATTTTTCTTTTATATTTATTTTAAAGTAAAAACTAAAGTTAACTTTATTTATTTACCAGATTAAAATCATTTTTTCAACTATTAAAAACAACTGGTTTGGGATGTTCACCACTTAAGTAAAGTCTTTGTAAAGGCAAGACATGGGGATATGAGGCTCGAAGTTTTAATAGACAACTTACTATATCAGGAAGCGATTAAGCTTTCAAAACTTATTAAAAACAATTACGCCTTTATTTGCTGAACACGTGAGCATCTCACATCACTCAAATCAGCTTAGCTTTGTTTGTTTTTTAAACTCAAATCAATTATATTGTTCTAAACATAAAATAATGATCAAAATATATTTTATTTGACAGAAATATCAAAAGGAAATATAAAAAAAAATTATCCTAAGATTCAATGGATATTTTTTAAAACATCCATAAAATATAAATGGTTCAAAAATTAAAATTCTTGAAAATATTTTAAACACTTAAAATTTGATAAAAATAATAATAACAAAATACAGCAGAAAATATTTTATAAATCACTAAGGTAGGTATTTTTAAAAAAATTTTAAAAACGTTGTTGAAAGTGTTTTTTGTAAAAAGTGTTTTATTATATTTAAATAAAATTTTAATTATTTTTAGTATTCATTTCAATAATTTTACTACTGGTGATAACTTGATATTTCATTTAATTAATTTAAATAATTAAAATTAATTTGTGACCTCTAAGCATGTTTTGGTGTGTGTGAGAGTCTTCTGTAGATCATTACATAATTGAACCTTCACCTTCGCACGCCTCTATCTCTCCACTCCTCATTCCACAAAGCCCGACTTTAATCATATAATTATTTGACATAATACAAAGTAATCATCAGGCATTTAAATTAATCGATATATTTTAAAAAAATTAACATAAAGTTAACTTAATATTACTTTTTTGTTCATTACACAATTCGTTTAGTAAAATAAATAATTCACATTTGAACTAATACATTTATTTATATATTTTTAGCACGTTTGCAAATTGTCACAAGTAATGTCACTAACATTGTCTTTGTTACAATATTTTGTCGTATGCCTGCTTGCAGGTAGTCTGCAGCGATTTGCAAATATTATTTGTAATTCTACAGAATGAATTATCACTATATATAATATCGCTTAAAAACGCCAAGTAATAAATATATTTGTAGCTACATTTTGTTTGTGGGTTATATGTCACAAAACATAGCAATGTTTGTTAAATTGTCGCAGCTAATGTCACTAATATTTTTTTCATTGCAACATTTCACAAAAAAGTCACCATACACGTCGCAAAATAAATCTAGAGTAATACTTTATAAATATCATTGAAATGTCGTAACAAATTATCGACATATAAATATGTATTGCTAAAAACGTTGGCACAAATAAATTTGTAGCTACAATTTATTTATTGTTGGTTATATGTCACAAACATAACAATGTTTGTTAAAATGTCGCAGAAGATGTCGCTATTTGCTCTATTGCACCATTTGTTAAATTATCGCAAAAATTATCACTAAAAGTTTTTTGTATTACAACATTTTATGGAATCGCTAAAATGTTGGTTTATATCGCTTAAGTGATGTTTACAAAAACGCCGCCTTAGTAATGTGGATATAGACCAAATTTGTTGTAAATGACAGAGGTCTTAGACTTGAGTCCCAGAAAGAATAATGTATTACTAACATAGTCATGCAAACTGAATTGATGTAAAAACAAAAGTTGTTCATATAAACGACCCATCTTATCCTCCAAATAAATAATAGGGGTACCAAAATTCTGAATAAAATTGAATATACACATTAAATTTCAAGCATTATTGTATGAAAAACTGTTCGAGTATAATGGTGTTATATGTGGTGTCACAAAAAAGGTGTCTTTGACACTCTTGAAGTGTTTTTGATACCCTTAAGAACACCGAACAGTAAGTGCAGTTTAGATGTGATGTGATAATGAAGAGTAAACGAAGGCAAAGATAAATAAAGCACATTGAAGTTTGGAAACGTAGTTCAGCCAAACCTATGTCTGTATTTTGTGATATGAGATTGAGAAATCAGAGAGTGGTTTGAGAGTAGAATGTTTATAAGCACTATTATTACAGTGTATTTTGTCTTATAGGATTACAGATGTGATTTATTAATGATTGTGTGTGGAGGTCAGTATATTTCATAATTCAAAGGAATTAACATGCATATTTTGATGTGTATATTTAATATATTTCTATCATTTGACGCCCTTCAAAGGCTTAATCACCTCAGTCCAACATACAACTTCTTCGGTACGTGTTGCCAAGACCATCTCCAGCCAACCACCATTGAAGTTCTCTATCTCAAACAGCAATGCTGAAAGCCTGAATCATGGTCGAATTAATCTCAAGGGGAGATGCAGGCAGTGTTTTTGTGCTCATCAAGGAAGGCAACCCCCCTGTTTTCTCCCTGAGCCAAAGCAATATTTTGTAATTAACAGTGTTTCCTCTTAAAATATTGTGATTCTGCATAAAGTTGATTAGCATTTCCCCCGCACCTTGGAAATATATTAAATTTTGTGAAATTTTTTATTCCCTAGTATCAACCAAGTAAAAATATGGGAGAAAAACATCCTACAGAGTTCTTGCTCTGCCAGATTAGCTTCAGAACAAACATACATATATGTAAAGGAACCGGAGAAGACCAGTGGGTTTGCTATACTAATTATTAAACCCCATATTTTCCCAGAAAGATCACATGATCTATTCATACACAAGATAAAAATATATTTATGGTCTCTAAAAGTTAAATAAAATTTAGAAAATAGATGCATCAGAAATGAGTCAGCAACAAATACTACGTACATTCTCAATATGCTAATTATCAGCTTTGCACAGACGAAGTAAATGGTTCTGGTGATACGTAACTATTCAAGCATGCATGCATGTGTTCTGAAAAGAGGTCCGGAACGAGATTCTGTTTCTGAAAGAATTGGTTTTCCTTGATTCTATTGATTCACCCGTAGGTCATATATATAATATTACAAACTAAAAGTCTGGCTACAGTTATGCGTACAAGCTATAAATATGGCTATAATATGGCAATTATACCATTGACCAAATCAAGTTATAAATATGGCTATAATATGGCAATTATACCATTGACCAAATCAAGTTATAAATATGGCTATAATATGGCAATTATACCATTGACCAAATCAGAATATACATATTCTAAAAATAGAAGATTAGATATTCTAGTATAATCTTAATACCCCCCCTCAAGTTGGAGCATGGAGATCACAAATGCCCAACTTGCCAAGTAGATACGTAAACTTCTGCGCTGATACGAGCCTTGGTGAAGATGTCGGAAGCCGATCTTCAAAAGAGACACATGAGAAGTAGAAATAATACCGTCACGTAATGGCATCACGCATTACAATGACAATCAACTTCAATATGCTTGGTACGCCATGGAAGACGCCAGGATTTTGAGCAATGTAGATTGTCGCATCGACTATCATGCGATAAGCTCATGGTCGCGAATGCGACACCTAAACTCACAAGCAAAGCTGGTTACTTTTAACTCGCTGATTCCGCAGCCCATGAACTTATGATCGCTTCAAGAGAAGACCGACATCGCAGCGCGTTGTTTCTTGGTCTTCCAAGAATCGGAGAAGATCCAAGAAACACTATCCAACCGCAGTAGGTCTTCAGTCGTGCTGACACGTAGCTCCAATTCAATCGCACTAACCACGAGATAACTCACAATCGTGACAGAAGAATGCTCGCACCCGACACCCTTTAAGTAGCGAACCAGACGGCGCCGCATCCCAATGATCTCGACGAGGGTGTTGGGGCAACCGAAACAAGATATGAACCGATAAACCAAGTCAGATCGTGAGTTAAGTAAATGACGACTACGTCGCCTATACCTTCGTGATCGGGCGCAGCGGCCTTCGCGAGCCAATGTGTGGATTCTCGCCTGCATGGGAAAGCCAATCTGGACGACCCCACAGCCGCTCGCACAATATCAAGAGGTATTTTATGACACAAGAAGATGCCTCCGACTACGGCAGCAACCTCAATACCAAGAAAATACTCAAGGCAACCTTCATATGGAAACACTCATGCAAATAGGCCTTAAAATGGTCAACAACGGAAGCATCATTACCAGAAATAATGAGATCATCAACATACACAAGAACATTAAGTTGTACCGATCCCCGATGCAGCAAACGTAGAATAATCAATAAGACTCGAAGGAAACCATAAGTCTTCAAAGAAGCAACTAACTTAGCATAATAAAGACCGCTTAGTCATCATAGACCATACAGCATTCTTAAGACGACACACTAAAACCAAGAGAGTGCGAACGTTGAAGCCGAGGAAGTTTCAGCGTAAACTTCTTCATCAAGATCACCATGAAGAAACATTATGAACATCCATCTGATGCAAAAAACCCAATTTGACCGGGCCAGAATCGCTTAAGAAGGCACGAATAGTGACCATTTTCTCAACTGGAGCAAAAGTTTCATTATAATCAACCCCCTCAACTTGATGATTGCCAAAAATAACCAGGCGAGCCTTAAGACGCTCTACTTGCCCATTCGCATGATATTTGATTTTGTATACCCATTTAGAACCAAGAGCCTTTTTGAGGAGGTGTTATGTCCCAAAGCATTATTAGCTTCTAAAGCAAAGAATTTCTTTCTGATAGCTCAGCGCTACAACCTTTCATCTTGCATAGCTTCTTTAAAAGAACAGTTCAATGCCTTCAAGATCGTGCCGTGAAGAAAAACACCGTGTCGGGAGAAAACTTATTACAATTCACATAATGTGCTATAGGATAAAGGAGCACCGAGTAGCTAGTAGAAGACTCCATGAACACTCGATGGACTCGAAGATTTGGCAAGCCAGGTAACAAAGTCACGAAGAAGAACGGAGGGATGTTATCCCGCAACTGCGCCCCAAGTCACCGTGATATGTGAGGAGATGGCGCAGGGGTCAGGAGGCGTATGTGATTCAAGACACCCACCTAATCAATGATGATCATCCACCAAAGCAGACTCCAAGTCTTCCAAAAATCAACATCAATCCTGCATTAGAATCGTGGCGACGAGGAATAAGCCGCACTTGAGAAGTAGAAATGGGCCTGTAAGGGAAATTCATTTTCATGAACTTTACATCTCGGGAAACAAAGATGTCACCTATCCGAAGGTCATATACTTCACCCTTTTTCCATGTGGATACCCAATAAAGACACTTACTTCGAGAAGGCCTTATTACCTTTGGCCTCGATTGTGGGCAAAGCTAAACAACCAAAACCTTAAGTCTATCATACTCAAAGTTCGGCCAAAGAGAATTTCAAAGGAGTCATTTTTAGATGTTCATGAAGGAGTTCTTATTAATGAGATACATCACACTGCTACCACATTCCCAAAAAGTATTGTGAAGATTGCCTTGAAACATCAAAGCATCTAATTCCACATTAAGAATATATGATGTTTTCTGCTCAATACCCGCCATATTTGTTTGAGGGGAGTCCCAACACAAGAGGTTTGAAAATAATGCTATGTGTATCAAAATAATCCAACATACATTTTAACTCTGCATCATTATTACTCCGTACTATTTTGACATGTGTTTCAAACTGCATGGCAATCATAGCAAAATGAACAAAAAACTTGATAAACTTGTGCTTTGAACGCAATAAATAAACCCATACGCCTCTTGAAAATCATCCACCAAAGTCAAAATAATGGGCTCCACACGTAAGAGGGTATCTTATTCAAATTTATAATCACAATGAATAAGTTCAAAGATTCAATTAGCTTTACTATCACCGACAGAAAACTATCACGTTTTGCTTTGTTTGAGGGTCAAACATCGTGATGTTTTATTCAATTCCTTTCTAGAAGTAATCGAAGAAATAGCTCTGAATTCAACTTGACTACCTATCCTGACTGGATGCACGACGATGCCACAACTCTCAAAATCAAATCGAAGTACGCACACATCAGAAACCGCCAATAAAATAATAGAGTCCATCCTTCGCTTCAACGGCCTCCAATCGTACTCCCGAAAGGTCCCAGATAGCACATAATGAATCGAATCAGAAAAGACATTTGCATCATCAATTAATTGTGACACCGAGATTAAGCTGCAATAACCTGCGGGTACAAATAAAACATGTTCAAGTATCAACCATCAATAACAAAACGCCGCTAGCCTTAGTAGCAATGGCATGTAATCGCTAGGTAACCCAAATCAACACGGCGGGGCGATGAGCGTCCGTCAAACATGATTCAGCGCCGCAATATGGGCGAGAAGCACCGCGATCACACATCCAAAAAAGGAGAGTAAACGACCATCATCTGATCATGCTGGCGATTATTTATCATATTCAATAAAATTTGAACCTGCTCCGGTTTTAAGTCAGGCAAAGAAATGCCAGATGACCCATGAGAGGAGGCCACTGAATCGGTCCCCCCACCAGCCACAACATTGGCAACCACGACCGTGGCGCCTACGTAAGGCTGGGGCCGACTAACAGGAGCGCCTGGAGGAGCCGCAGGAGGTGGTTGTGCATTGGGCCTCTGCACCGCTTGACTCCACTTGCCCGACTCCCACCACACCGGATATCCAAGCTGCTTTTTGAAACAAGTATTGTCATCATGACCCGATCGCTACAAACAGAACAATACAATTTGATTTATCGGAAGTGGTAACACGAGCCTCTGGTCGTGCGCTTGTAGCAAACGCATGGATTTCCTCCTTATCCCGCTCTATCTCAGCAATACCCCGAGACTTTTCTTCCGAAGACATGCTTGATACACGATCGAGGATCAGTAAAGGAGTAGGACAACAAAATTAGAACGTGACCATGCATATAACTCATCAAAGTAATGCCAATGAGAAATGGATGGAGTTTCTCATCCTCCCGATCCGTAGTAAGTCGACCAAAGAACATCACAAGTACAATTACCACGTGCACACGCATGGAGAGAGGCTTGAGACGATCCAATCTCATCATACAATCCCATCAAACTGCATATAATCAATAAGTTTGCTTACAGCTTGGTAATATCACCAATTGTTGAAGGCGAGGACTACTGGGCTACGCAAACCGCTTCAAGATAATCCCAAATGCTTTGGCTTCATCAGAAAAGGAATGGAGGCCGCCACTTTGGGATCAAGAGTCCGCAGGTGATCCATGAGACAAGCATAGAATCGATGTTGTCCCAATCGAGTCGTTTCTTCTTCTCCGTTTGGTTTGGTGAACGTCCCATCAACAAACACAAATCTCGCAGCTTTCAAAGACAACTTAATTGCACGTGCCCATGAACATAATTGTCATTAGAAAGGATCACGCTGGTGATCATATTCCTGCCGATCTCCGCACTAAGATAATAAGGAGAATGGGGATCATTTTCCATCGTCGCCATAATGAGAAGAATCTGAGAGAGAGTACCGATGACGATTACCATAAATCGTAGAAAGAAAATAAATAAAGCTTGCCAGCTGCCAGGGCTCGATACCATGAAAGAATCGGCTTTCTTGATTCTATTGATTCACCCAAATATATATAATATTACAAACTAAACGCTGCTTATGCGTGCATGCTTATAAATATGGCTATAATATGGCAATTATACCACGACCAAATCAAGCTATAAATATGGCTATAATATAGCAATTATACCATTGACCAAATCAGAATATACATATTCTAAAAATAGAAGATTAGATATTCTAGTATAATCTTAATAGTTTCTTCTTTCATACAAGGGGACGAGCTGGACTTGGCTGAGAAGATTCGGTATCGGATATCCGGCTAATCCAACAAAGAGGCTTATATATAATATATAAACAAGCCTTTCTCACGGTCCAGCCCAGTGGCCCCAGTCCGTCGAAAAATAGAGACAGAATTCGAGGGAGAGCCAAGGAGATATGTATAAACACAATGATAGTCCCCTTGAAGAAGTAACTAAAAATTTTGAACCATTCTCTGCAAGGTCCCAGCGCTGCTGAACGTAGAGGTGAATACGACAGAAAGAAAATTGGGACTGGTAGAAATGCAACCAACTAAACAACAATGCCTGATTATGTGACATCATCAGGAGGATGGTTGCCCAAAGGCCACCATCATTGATCGAGAGAACCAACATATATTCCTGCATCAGCTTCTTGAAAATGATATATCTTGAAGTCTTCTAATGGAATTGAGGACGTTAGATGGAAAGAAATGACCCACAGATGTCAAAAATAATTGGAGGATCACATCAGCCAAAGTGAAACCACAAAGAAGGGTTTATAGAGGAAGGGATTGAATATTCGATGTTTTGATCAGGACCTCCTGGTACTGTGTAGATTGCTGCAAAGGCAACAGTGGCAATGAAAACAGAAAGAATGGTGCAATTCTTAGTGGTCCGCATTAGCCATTCCTTGGCTTCTCCATGGAGTTGCTCATTTGCTGCAGCAAATAATTCTTCAGCGGTCTTGTTGTCCTTGTTGAGATGACTGGTGCCAAGCATCTTAAAAGCTGCTGACTTCACTTTCTTCACCCACACATACAATCCCGAGTGGCACCCTCGTTATTCTTGGAAAGCATACTAGCATTTTTGTTGTTTGTATCCCTTCGTCTAATCAAATTAATCAAAACAAAAACATGGAGACTTTTGCTGCTTTAACTTGTAATTTCACTAAGCTTGTGGTTAACAACTTAAACTTTATAGGTCTAGTGTGGCTTTATCAAATATCTTTGGCTTATGAGACTTTCTTGGCGTACAAGTCTACTGGACTACAATAATGAATTAATAGATCATTCTATGATAAGACACTGGCTGACAGGTTTTATGGGTACCTGTCTACTGTTTATCATTTAATTGAATGAGTTTGATAGGTATGGACCTGTATGGTTTTTTTTTCTTTTTTTTCAAACCCAGTCTACTTTTAATATATTATAATAATAAATTCTTTATTAAAAATAAGTTAAATTAAATTAAAATATTTAATTAGCTTATAAAATAATTAATTTGAATATAATAGAATATCTAAAACAAATTTAAAAAAATCTGAAAAAAAAATTAAAAGGCTATAAATGGGACGGGTATGAGAAATTACCACCGCCCAGTTTAATCCGGTTTAATTTTTTAACCTGAATGAAATAAATAAAGCAAGATTTGGATGGGGGCACTTATCGTGAACTGGCACCATTGCCGCTGCTACTTGTAGGTCTACAAGACTTCAATGATAAATGAATTAATAGATTATCCTATGATATGGATATTATTTTTCTTATCACATAAAGTCAGAGCTAAGAAAAACCAATATTATATAAGAAAAACGATCTTATTTGTTTATACTTCTAACAAGATTCTTTTTATTTATTCTTAGGTCCTATTTTCTAGCTAATAATAGCTTAATTCTTTTTGGTAGATCAAATATCCTAACCTAGTGGATATAAATATATAAGTAGAAGTATCTATACCTCAAACAAAAGCGGTTCATCTCGTGGTTGGAGGGTATAATTCTTTTCACTTGCTTGACTTTTCTTTTTTTGGCTAACCATATGCAGTACGGAGTTCCCTACATTGTCCGTAGTCGATAATAGTCTTCTTGAAAGCACTTCATGCTTTAGTACCATGTTAAAAATATCAATATGACGGTAAATGGTTGCCACATGTAATATTTCCATTCCCTCCTTATTAGCGTGCCTTACCTGTGGCCGGGACTGGAGTACTTCTTTGACGATTTCTCGAATGTTTGACTTTGTTGCCAAAAATAATGCACTTTCATCGCTCTTCTTGTCACTCACTCCCTTTAGTTGCTTGAGAATTATTTGCATCCAATGAGATATCTTTCTACCAAAGCTTAATGAGCTCTTGAATAGTGAATCTGCTTTCAACAAAGTAAACATTGAAGATTGGTGTTTATATAATAACGAAAATTATTTGATAGAAAAGTGATTTGGCCTTATGAAGCATATTTTCGGTTATAAACTTTAATTACTAAATGCTAGAACATATAAATATTACATTTACAAATAAATAACTTAATATTATATGAAATAACCTAATAAACTAATATTAATTAAATATTCAATTCATTGAAATATTGTCTAAGACCATGAGATTACAACTTTTTTTTAATGAAAGTGAAGACTACGATAGTGAAAAAATACAAAGACAAGAATGATGAACCACAATAATCTTTCAAACGCAAATTTTTTCGACATCTTGGAAAATCTAATCCACCAAATATTTGAATCAATATCGTGATACTTTCTTAGAAGCTACAACTACTGTTCTATCTTTGCTTCCTATAAAGTTTCTTAAATATCCTCCATCGAGAATAAAATTGAAATAGGTAAACTATTTTTTATTATAACAATCTATAATTACTTTATAGTCTCTTTCAATCTCCAGGTTTAAAAACTCGTTATATACAGCAACTACAACACCATCTCCCAGAGCCACACATTTTGTAATTATAATCAAGCATTGCATGTCTACTGCATCTTAATTGTGCCATTGGAGTCCCTAATGACTCATCCTGATACACTTATATTGTTACTTCTTGAACCATCAAAATTTAGTTTGAATCTTCCATAAATTAGAGGAATCCATCGGATCCATTTTTCAACTCTATAAGAGCATAACGTCCTTCGTTGTTAAGATAAGAGTTACTCAAAAAATAATGAAGATTTTGAAAAGTTAAAGTAGCCTTTTTAATTATGAGAAAGGGTCAGGTCCACACTTCGTGACTGTGGTGGCCCTTCGTGTGGTCCCACCCATAGGATATCCTCATTCCCACCAAAGAGTTCCTTTCTTTCGCATTCCAGATTCGAACTTTGACCCTTCGTGGACCCTCAGGTACCTCTTCGTGGGTCCCACTCATGTGATATCTTCATTCCCACCGAAGTTCCTTTCGCTCCCGCAGATTCAACCCGTGACCGGTAGGGTCTTTAGTCCAATGGGAAGCATCTCTGGTACCAACTAAGCTAGTGGGTCATGAAGGGTGTGGACCCCACAATAAAAGGCGCTTTATTGCGGTTCACACTGCGATTTTTCAGGGTTCATTTCGAGCAACCCATGTAAAGATCTTCGGTACCAACCAGCCACAAGCCGCGGTACCGCAGATGCTTCCCATCGACTAAAGACCCTAGGCCCCGGTTCGACCGGGAGGCTAGCGGAACTCGGGAGAATGAGGATATCCGCGAGCGGGACCCACTGGTACCGAGGTCACGGCGTGGACCCCACAGGTTGGGTTTGATTTTCCTAAATAGAACCTGATTTCTATGTGTACAAATATTCCAAAGGATAATGACAATTTTTTCTATAGGATGTTTTAATAATTTACAAATAAATTTGTAGTTTTTATAAACCCATTCAAGCCAAGAAAGAAAATTACCTTAAAAAAAAAAAAAAAGAGGAGTAGGACAATTATACTTAATACAATCCCAAATTCCTTGAACAAAAGAACATGATTTAAAATACATCAATATTTCACTACTTTGATTGCAAATAATAAGATTGTAATTAGAAATTCATATGAGAAAAAGCTTCTCTAAGAAATCCAATCAAAGGAAAACTTTATTTTAGGAAGCAAATTTAGTTTCCATAACAAATTTAAAATCTTATGTCCCATATGCACTAAAGGTTTTCATTGCCCAAATTGCCGATTTAAGAGTAAACTTTCCATCTTGGTAAAAATGAGATTACAACTTTATTAGTATTGCAAACTTACATAATTAGTAAGAAACCCTTCATATGTCATTGAATCAAGTAAGATCCTATATAAACTCAAAGTAATATAGTATACTTTTCACTCTTTGTTTTTGCCGTATTTCTTATCTTCTTATTAACTCTAATGCTAAAAGTAAGATTGATCAAAAATATGTGAAATGTTTTTTTATTGGATATAGAACTTACCTATTTGTTATTGTTTATAGTAGGGGATGAGATTAGTATACATGGTTGCTAAATGCTCAATTCATTGAAATATTGTCCCAAGAGCATGAGATTATACACATGGTTATCAAAGATGTTTTGGACTATATTAATTTGTATTGCAACTTATCTAATCAATAACTAAAGAGGTATACTTTTCACGCTTGAAAGTGTTTACTTACTTCTTTATGTTCTTTTTCGGGATAATCGTGGTCTCCAAGTAAGAAGTTAAATGGCTTCCAGTAAATCTTTAGTGACCTTGAAGGGACTAGAATTAGTGAATTCTGGAGTAAACCTAAGGCCGAGAGCTACCCCTCATGGTTTGCATTTCTTATCTTCTTATTGACTTAATTGGTAAAAGTAAAATCGATCCAAAATATGTGAAATGTTTTTTTAATGGATTTAGTGATTACCTATTTGGCTATTATCTCTAGGATGATCAATATTGCAAGGTCATGGGTAACATGGATGTTATTTTCAATGAACAATGATGTAATAAGGACAAGTTGAACATAAAGTTTGAAAGTGATACTTAAGTTAAAAGGCAAGAATGATGAAGGAAAGATTTTCTTAATGAATTACTTACAAAATAATAATTGAAAACATTAAAAAAAAAAAAAAGTAATTTTGATTATATATTATTTAGTTGATTGACAATGGTGGAAAACTAGATTGTGGGTCCATAAAGATGAGATAGGCTCTTTATTATCTAATTAGACATGGTGATTGACTTAGCAACCAAAAGGTAAGAAGACATATGCATAATAAAATGGGATTTACTCATAAAGAAGAACATGATAGAGTGTTATACTACAAAAGATCAAAGATTGGTTGTGTTATTTTCAACAAATCACAAGTATTAACTATATAGAATTTTTTTAAAGTAATATCAATTATGATTGGGAATAATACTTGAATTAGAGGACACAAAGAAAAGGATAAGCGTGTGAAACACCGAAAATTCAATTTTCGAAAGTGTAAACGGTAATTTCATAAAATCCGAAATTTAGATTCCCCAGATTGAGCGAAATGGACTTCACCGTTTGGAATCATCTCACAAAATCTAGCTACCACGCCGAATTTCGTCGACCAGAGATAGTTGAATTTCCCACGCTGATGCACCGTGCCGTGTCATAAACTAGCTTCAAAGACATGCGAGATATGACAAAAGTCACCTACTACATGTACCATGTGACACATGTTGCATGAGTAAATAGAGGATGAGATGGATGGCTTAGATTAAGCCATGTGTAAAAAAAATCTAGAAAAAGGGACAAGATGGGAATTATGAAAATGTTTAATGAGAATAAAGACAAAAGAAAATAGTGTTCATCTTCTCCAAATGAAGAACAAATCGGCAGTAGGCTAGGTTTTTGAGTTTAAGAGAGAGAGAGAGTTTGTCTTCTCTCTAGATTTCCGGCCGTTCGGACCATCGGTTCTCGACGGAGCAAGAAGCAAAGTCGATCTACGTGGCGAGGGCTACGCGTGGACACCAATTTGGTGGAGTTCCGACAACTCCAAGAGGTAGGGATCTTTCCTACTTGGTTTATTCTTTGGTTAAGAGTCATTTTATGGATAGGGATTTGTTGAGGCCTGAAGGGTCGTGATATCGGTCTCAAAAGCTTTGAACCAAGTGGAGAAATCTCTAATTGTGTGGTCATGAATAGTGCCAACCCGAGGGTTTCACTGTTCACGTGAATAGTTGTGTGATTTTTGGTGTGATTTTTGTGTTGTTGAGTGATTCAAAATGAATTGCTTGTAATTGTTAATTAGCCCATGTGAGCTAATTTTGGTGTTATTGATGTGAATTTAATAACATGATTTATGTGAGTTAATTATGTTAGTATATACATGGTTTATATATACATTTAATATTTTGAATTGGCATATTGGCCCCATATGCAATCAAATCTAGAATATTAGGTGTGAGTGACATGAAAGAAACAAAAACGAATATGTTTCGTGGGAAAGGAATTCGGGATGGAATATTTTTCGAAGAATCAGGTTTGGATTGTCCAACACCCACGCCTGAGGGGTCCATGAATTGTTTTCGAAGGGTTATCCATCGTATCTGCCTTGGAGGGTAGTCCAATATATTTACTGATCTGGTAGTAAGTTCGAGAACAAAAGCTTTTGTTTTGAAAACCGTGGTTTCGCATTTGGCTTAGGCATGTGCGAGGGAGCCTGGTGAGGCCTTATTGATCGGGCATGGTGACATCTCAAGTAGGATCATGTATTTGCTTGAGTGTGATTTCAGTTTCATGACATGTACACTTTAGCGGAGTAACCTAATGTGAAATTATCTTCACTGGGCATTGCTCACCCCGCCGAGGATCACTATTTCACTAAAGGAGGTACATGAGACTGGCGCTCAATTAGAGGCCGCTGCTAGAAGAAAGCCAAGTTATGGCTTTGGTAGAGACATTTGTATAACATGTATTAGAAATTGTACATTTTAATATATGTTGAATTAAGAGTATTTATTAACCTTGAACTATGGTAATATAGTTGATGTATTTTATTGATAGGCCCAAGTGGCCAATTATTTTATCGTGATGTGGACCGTACGGTCATTGTAAACCCAGCCAGATAGGTCAGATTCGGGGCAGAGTTCCCGTATTGTGAGACTCTACCCGATTGTGAGCGGAAGGTTGCTTTCCGACATCCACGAGTATTCCGTTGTGTTGATTTAGTTGTCACTGCACTTCGAAATAGTGGCTCATACCAGACGAGCATGTATACGAATACCTAGGGTTTGAGGGACTTGGGTTTAGGCCATGGTCATTAAGGAGTGAGAGCACCACAACTTAGTGTGGCTCGATGTTAGGGTTTAGGTATGTGATTACTTAGGTAGTCACGAAACGGGTTAGATCATGCATCCATTGTGCATTTGATGAATGGTGTGTGAACATGAATTGGCTGTGGTATGTCAGGTGATTCGTGTGCTGTGAATAAAGATGGTGGAAAAAAACTCGACAAAGAAAGTTTTCTCGAGGTTTTAAAGTGTGTAAATCGAAAAGAAAATAAATAAATAAAATAAATTTTTAAGGAATTTATTTTGTTCTAATCGGAAAATGAAAAAAATATTTTTTTGGTGCTCTTCCAAAGAGGTCAACAAAAGAAAAAATGATGTGAAAAAACAAAAAGTGTGTAGCGTCAAGCATTTCATTTTGCACTTGGTCACACATAAAGGTAATCAGACGCGGAGATAGGGCGTGCAAGAGATGCCAAGATGTACAGGCTCTAATTCACGCATCGCCACTACCACCCACGATAAGGTTAGCGACCTGCGATACAACACCGCGGCGCTGCTGACACCCAAGACGCAGCGTTCGACCGAAAGGTGGTCGCTGATACAAAGATTTGCATCGTGGCCGAGGGGCGACTCGGGTCGGATACGACCGCGACGCTTCCGATACAGCCACGCCCATGATACTTGAAAGCGTGAGGCCCGCGACACGGCCAGCCAAGCTCATGACACTGCCGGCCAGCCTCGCGACACCTACACAGGCTCGCAAGGGGCGCGCAAATGGTCCGCAGGTGCACCCCGTGGCACCTAACTCAATTTTGACTAAGTGCACTGTTTTGAGTCACTGTTTGGGACACTGTTCATGAGCACTATTCACGAGGTTTTAAAAAAAAAAAATAAAATAAAATTTTTTAAAAATAAAATAAAATGAAACAAAAATAAATTTTTTTTTTTTGTTGCATATGGCGATTTAATATATGAACTTATTGCCTGTATTACCGCGAATGCATGACATTGTGTATGAAATGTTTTTCGATATGTGAATAATGTTCGGTATCGTGGTTTACACCTAGAGACGCCAGATCGCTTGTGATAGAGTCAACGGCCGAGGCCTCAAGGAGTCCTCAGATGTGAGTTCTCAGAGATTAGGTGAGGATGGGGATGATATGTCGTGGGTTACGAGTTAGATCTCTTGGGGATTCTACTCCACAGTGGACCCGAGGGTCATGGACATGGCCAGAGTCTCGACATCATCCTCGGGATGCATCAATGCATACCATGAGAGTCGTGATCGATCAGGAGCTGTGAGGAGGTTACCGCCACACTCCAGACACTATGGCATTTCAGGGGACAAGCATGATATTTTCGCCTCGCACAAAGGTACGAGTCCGTGTTAGGGGATACGCTGTCAAGAAGCGAGCCTTACCCTAAAGGACGAGGTGAGACCCGACTTAGATCTACCTGCAGAAGCCATGCAGTATGAGGATGTTTTTTCGCATTTAGCCACCCGGGATTGCTCGCAGGGCTGTAGACTTCGGCACGAGTTACAACCTAGTACTTAGCCCATCTCTATGACTCCACATAGGATGACCGGGCCGAATATAGGAACTCAAAGTCCAAACAATAGAGCTAATGACAAAGTTCATTGCACCGCACCATGGAGCGCCCTATTTATTTATGAAGAAGAAGGATAAGACCCTTTGACTGCGTGTAGACTATTGACAGTTGAATAAGGTTACGATCAAGAATTGGTACCTATCACGAGGATCGATGATTTTGTTTGATCGCTGAGAGGAGCGCCGAGTCTACTCCAAGATGCACCTTCGCACCGTTACCATCGCCGGCGGTTGTGGAGACAGATATCCCTAAGACAAGCCGTTTCGTGACATGTTATGGGCACTTTGACATAAAGTGATGCCCTTTGATTGACAAATGCGCCTAGCTGCATTCACGTGGACCTCATGCATAGGGGCGTTCCAACCCTATCTAGATCAGTTTGTCGCAGTCTTCGTGGATGACATTTGATCTACCCCGCCAGTGGGAGCATGAGTATCACTGAGGATTGTTTACGCTTGCCGAGAGATCATCGCCTATATGCCAAGTTCGCAAGTGCGAGTTTGGCTCACATCGAGGTGATTTTCGGGACGCAGTCGCGATCGGGTGTGTCGACCCGCAGAAGGTCGAGTCGAGAGGTCAAGTCACCGAGATACAGTTTTCGATCACTAGGTACCACAGAGATTCATCGAGGATTTATCCCGACATGGGCACTATGACGATTGACCTGGGCCGAGGTCAAGTTTGATCGGGATGACCGAGCGCACCTGTGAGTCAAGAGGAGGCTGACACAGCCTCCTGTATCTTGATAGTCCCTAACAGACATGGGTACATTAAAGCAGTATCATGATGCCTCGAGGCCTGACTGATGTGTTTTGATGCAACCGAGGGTAGTAGCTTATGGTTCCCAAGTTAGTTGAAGAATCATGAGTAGAATTACCCACACACGACACGTGAGTCGAGTCAGAGTCTTCGCCTCAAGATTTGGCGCCACTACTTATATGGCGAGGAGTTCGAGGTGTACTCAAACCATAAAAGTCTGAAGTATATTTTCACGCAGCGAGACCTCAACATGAGGCAACGTTATGGATAGAGAGTTCTAGAGGATTAGACTTCACTTTGCACACCATCCCGGCAAGGCAAATGTGGTAGTCAGATGCACTCAATGAAGTCATGGGGAGACACAGTATACCTTCCAGGAGTGGCAGAGCGCTCGACCTGTGGGACGTCAGCGCACACGAGCGTGCAATGTGGCACGCTGGGGAGTTTAGTAGATACACCATCTCTGCGAGGAGGATCGAGTCCTGTGGACAGACGTTGAGATAGTGTCTATCAGGACCGGTACAACATAAAGTGGACGAGGGTCGGACCGCCCATGAAGATGGTAGTTCGATATAGAGGACGCAGCAGGGTTCCCCGCTTAACCGATTCGAGAGAGGAGATTCTCAAGGAGTTTCATTGTTCTCGATTTGTCAGGATCCAGGGCACGGCGATGTACCGTGGATTCGTCGCAAGTACTAATCGAGCAGATGAAGAGACACGGCAGGACTTTGCTCAACGATGTCTCACGGCTATTGTAAGCTAAGTGGTGAGCACTATAAGCCAATAGTGGCTACTACCTATCGGAGGTGGCCGAGTGGAAGTGAGCACGTCACGATGGATTTTGTGACCCACTTCATGGACACCGCAAGGACATAATACTAAGATGGGTGATAAGTGGATCGCTCAAGAAGCTCAAGACATTTCAGCCGTATGGACTTAATCTTCACATTGGAGAGATTCTATCAGTTGTATATCCGAGAGATAGTCCTGCTACATGGAGTACCAGTATCCATAGTGTCAGATAGAGACCTGAGGTTTACGGCACACTTTTGGAAAAGTTTTCAAATGGGTATGGGCACACTACCGACTATGAGGCTGCTCTTTCCACCCATAAACAAATGGTCGGGCCGTAGAGGTTCATAAGGTGTTAGAGGACATGCCGCAGCATACGGCCCCGGATCATAAGGGTAGCTGAAGAGTATTTGCCCCAGTGGAATTTGCCTACACGCTATCTAGCGAGTATACGCATGACACCATATGAGACATTGTGGCTGGGAGGCCATGCAGATCACCTATATGTCGGACCGAGGCGTGGCAGAGCTCCATCACTAGGTCCCGATCTGATTAGAGGCACCTCCGGTGAGTTTGATACGACAAATTGCCTTCTTCTACCAAAGCCGCCAGGTAAGAGCTATGCCGATGTACCGACGCCGACCCTTAGAGTTCGAGGTTGAGATCACGCCTTCAAGGCGATGCCTTCAAGAGAGGATGTCGTCTTGGCAAGCGCTGGAAGCTATCACCGAAGCTCATCAGCCCTTCGAGACGCCACTCAAGAGGTAGGCATTGTAGCCGCACTCGCTGGATTTACCGCCAGTACGTGTCCACGAGGCATTTCACGCCTCCATGATTCGAGAAGCACCCGCATCCGCACCAAGTGGTGGATCAAGAGATCGAGGTTGACACCTGGACCTCGGCGAGAGGACCGCGGTGCATTATGGATAGCCTGGATCAAAGTGAGACGCAAGGCCACGAGGCTGCTGAGGGCGCTATGGCTACACCGTGGAGTGGAGGAGTCAAAGTGGAGCGAGGACACGACATGCCACCTATCCTCCTTCTTATCGAGGACGGTTTATTACCATTAGCTGCCAATACCAAATGACTAGTTTACATGAATGGTGTAGTGCACGTTGCATATGCATGAGAATTGAGAATGTAAGACCCGAGAAAATTCCAATTTTCTAAAAAAGGGTAAAATGGTCATTTCGGTAAAAATTCAAAATTTTTCTAGATCTCGGATGACGTAAACGAATCCACCGTGAATCGCTTCTAAAGCTAGTTACCACGTCGACCCGATAATCTAATTTCACGCTGAGGCACCGGTGTCGTGCCAGAAACGGCTTGTGAAAGACATGTGGATGTAACAAAGTAACCCACAACATGTACTCATGTGGACACAGCGTTGCATGATTAGAGAGACGATGGAAATGAAACGGGCCTATATTTAATTAAGTGTCAAATAAAGGAAAGGAAGGACATGATGGGAATCAATAAATGTTAAATGTATAAGACAAAACAATGAATAGTTTTCTTCTCAATTTGAAAGGAGAAAACATGCAGTGGCTAGGATTTGAGATTGTTAGAGAGAGAGAGAGAGAGCTCCTTCTCTTTAGATTTTCGGCCGCTCAACCGTTTGCCTTCGACGAGCAAGAAGCAGCCGACCCACGCAGCCAGGCTACGCGTGACATCGATTTTCAGAGTTCCGACAACTCCAAGAGGTGGATCTTTCCTACTTGTGTTATTCTTGGCTAAGAGCCATGTAAATGGTCGAGATAGTTCCGAGGCTTGATTTAACTTTGTTTTCTTGGCCTCAAAAGCTTTGAAACGAGTGGAGAAAATCCCCATTGTCATGGTCGTGGAATGTTAACTCGAGGTTTCCACTATTCTGGCGAATAAGACATGATTTTTGGTACTAATTTTTATGATGTTGAGCGATTCAAATGAATTGCTCGTTTGTTAATTAGCCCATGCGAGCTAATGTTGGTGTTATTGATCAGGAATTTGAATAATACAGATTTATGCGGGATTAATTATGTTAGTATATACATGTTTTATATATTAGCATGAGTTGTCGGGATTGCATACGCATTCCATGGTGCACCGCACCTTGTGAATATTAGAGTGAGTGCATGACACGAAATGAAAGAAAAGGAACAAGCCAGGAGCGAATTTCTGGCTAAGATTTTCTCCAAGAATCGCTTTCGAGAGTCGCCCAAATGTATCACTTCTGATGAGGACCATGACTGCTTTATATCATCCAAAGCACTGCTTCTGAGGGTAGCTCAACATATTTATCGTCTTAGTGTTTTCAAGAACAAAAAGCTTTGTTTTGAACCTGTGATTTTACTCGCAGATTGCTTGTGCATGTGTATGAGTCGTGAGGACTCCGAGATACAGAGCTGGGGTACGTAGACATTCAAGAGGATCGTATTTACTTGAGTGTGTTTGTTTTGCCATGCCATGTGAAATTAGGTGGGGAGTAACCCATGTAGGAAATTTTCACTACTAGGCTTTCGCTTCACCCCGTCGAGGATCACCATTTCAGTACAAGGAGGTAATGTGAGGATCTGCTCACTGAGGCCACATTTACATTATTTAGTTGTATTGAGACTTTTGTATAATATGAATAGAAATTGTACATTTTAATATATGTTGAATTAAGAGTGATTTATTAACTGCATGCTTGATGTATTTTAGAGACATGTAGCCCAAGTGGCCACCATATTTTACTCACATGTGGGCCGGTGTGGTCATTGAAACTGCTTAGACAGTTGTATTTTAGGTAGAGCCCCGCACAAAGGAGACTCATCGGATTTTCAAGGAGGCCTAGTAACGAGTATCTTCTACAAAAGCTGACAAATTGTCAACTGACCCCGTGAATGGACGCCACAGAGGTTGGACACGGATGGGACCTTCGAGGAGGGACCAGCGGTGCATTATGGATAGCCGGGATCAGGTTTTGCGACGCAAGACCGCTGAGAGCAGCGAGGTGCCGCGGCGCACCGGGTGGGATGAGGAGTCAACGTGGGGAGCGAGGACACGGCGCGGGCCACCCATCCCCTTCGCTTAAGGATGAAGGTACGTGGCTTATCGCTTAATACTTAAATGACTAGTTTACATGTAACATTATAGTGCACGTTGTATATGGCTGTGAGTTGTTGTGATTGTCCGTGACTTCGACGAATTCTTTATGAGGAGAATGTAAACCCTGAAAATTCAATTTTCGAAAAATGGTAAAACGGTAATTTAAAAAATACCTAAAATTTTCTAGATCTTGATGATGAAATGGACTTTACCATTAGAATTGTCTCGAATCTAGCTGGCCACGTCGAATTTAATGACTTCGAGATACCGAATTTCATGTTTTTCGAGGCACGGTGTCAAAAGTGAAAAACGGTTTCAGAAAAACATGTGATGTGTCAAAAGTCTAATACATGCGTAAATTCCATGTGACATGTTGCATGAGTAGAGAGAGGATGAGATGGATGGCTTAGATTAAGCCATGTGTCAAAAAAATCAAGAAAAAGGGACAAAATGGGAATTATGAAAATGTTTAATGAGAATAAAGACAAAAGCAAATAGTGTTCATCTTCTCCAAATGAAGAACAAATCAGAAGTGGGCTGTGTTTTTGAGTTTTAGAGAGAGAGTGCGCATTCTCTCAGATTCACCTTCTGACCGCTTCTGGCTCTCAACGGAGCAAGAAGCAAAGTCGACCCACGCTACAGGCTACTGTGATAATCGATGTTTATTCCTACCTACTATTTTATGGATAGGGATTTGTTGAGGCCTCGAAGGCCGGATATTTGCCCCAAAAGCTTTGAAATTAGTGGAGAAATTCTAATCAGGTGGCCGTAATAGTTGTGTGATTTGGGTGTGATTTTGTGTTGCTGAAAGGATTCAAAATGAATTGCTTGTATTTGCTAATTAGTCCATGTTGAGCAATTTTTGGTAAGTTATTGATGTGAATTTAATAACATGATTTATGAGAGTTAATTATGTTAGTATATACATTGTTTTTTTTTTAGTATATTAGCATGAATATTTTAGAATCGGGCATAATGCATTCCATATGCACCGGGCAACCTAGAATATTAGGTGTGAGTGTGACATGAAAGAAAACAAAACGAAATGTTTGTGAAAGGAATTTGACAGTAAGATTTTTCTGATAATCAGGTTGGGAGATTGTCCAACAATTCACGCTGGAGGCCCAAGAATTATTTCGGAGGGTTATCCAAACGTATCTACTGAGGGAACCAATGTATTTACCGACCGAGCAGAAGTTTTCGAACAAAAAGCTTTTGTTTTGAAAACCGTGGTTTTATTCGCATTTGGCTTAGGCATGTGCGAGGGAGTCGGTGAGGACTCGAGACATGAGATTGGGCATGTAGACATTCAAGTAGGATCATGTATTTGCTTGAGTGTGATTGTTTGCCATAACATGTACACTTAGGTGGGGAGTAACCCACGTAGGAAATTATCTCTATTGGGTATTGCTCACCTTGTCGAGGGATCACTATTTCCAGTAATGTGAGTGTATGTAGAGGACTAGGGCGCTCACTAGAGGCCTGTTTAGAAGAAAGTCGTGCTGTGGCTTTGGTAGAGACTTTGTATAACATGTATTAGAAATTGGTACATTTTAATATATGTTGAATTAAGAGTGGATTTATTAACTCTTGAACTATGGTAATATAGTTGATGTATTTTGTGAGTATTGATGCAAGGCCCAATGGCCAATATTTACTCGCATGTGGATCCTTGGTAGCCATTGTAAACCGTTTGAGACAGTTGTATTTGCAGGCTTCCTCGCATGCTGAAACTCGTCACTTTCGTGAGTGGTGTGCTCTGCAAGTTATCCGACATCCACGAGTATTCTGCAGATTGACGGGTTGTCAACGAACCCCCAAAAAATGGGGCATCACAATAAGGATTATTGGTGATAATGGGTAAAGGCTCCTAAATCTATCACAAGAACATATAAATAAGTTACTTAGTAGATTTAATATAATTGAGACAAAATAAGACATGAATAAATTGCTTTGTAGATTCATGACAAATGAGACAAAAACCATGAACATTCCTTTCTAGAAATTCCTTTAAACTATCCAAAGTGTAATCATCCTTAATAGAGTAGGTGCGAGCCTACATGATCAAGACACCTTATGCTTCTGCTAGTGGATGTCTTATATAAGCTATGGTATGTATTGGATCTAATACAACATATGTAATAGGGAATTATGAGTATATAAGCAATCTTGTATGATTATTTGAGCCCTAATTTTTCTCATAATATCATGGATTATTTTTCTCCTAACACAAAAATATCTAGAATTAATTTGTATATGTTTGAGAAAGAATCTATATTTTGATATTTTTGAGATGCAATTTGCAAGATCTATTTATAATACTATTTCAATTATAAATCATATCAAGAAGTTGTTTAAGTTTGTATTTTCTACTTCAACTAAATATTCTTTAGATTTCTCATTATATTTTATATTTTTTTATGCAATAGCCATTAAAGACCCTAACCATCAAAACAAAATGATATCAAAAGTACTCACATGCCATTACTTTCCCCTTCTTTGGAAAATATTTCATCACCTGTAATACAAGTTTGTTTTTGAGATGTTTAGGCCATAACTTGTAAGGGAAAAATAAAAAAAATGTAACAAAGAAAAAGCTATACACAATTAATAATAATAATAAATCAAGGTAAAAAGTTATATGCATGTGTGTATGTGTATAAAATTTTATTAGTAGACTAACAAACAAAATCCATGAGATTAGATCAATATGTTGTTAGATAGAGGAAAATTTAGGAGAAATTAAACAATTATATCCATCAAAGCCCCATTTTACAATACTAGTCTTTACGGACATTAGAGCGCCTTAAAAGAATTCCATTCTACTACGTTTCTAGTTGACATCATGGATCCTATTCTATTTATGGAGAATAAACATTAATTTTATGTATAGACTTGAAATCTTGAATATACATCATACATTATTTTATACGTTTCTCCTCTCATGTTCCATAATAATGTATACATGCAAAGCTTGTGACTAGTAAAAAATTACAGTTTTGAACATCACCAAAAATTTATGAATTTCTTTCTAAGAAAATTCAAGTCAATAACAAGAGTTAAAAAATTAATCTATAAAATTTAAAATATATTAAACATAAAGTGGTATGATCAAAAGAGCGTTTAATATAAGAAGGATGAAGTAGTCTTATTCAGAATTTTATGATGAGAAAAGTAATCTAAGTAAAAGTATAAGAAATTTGCATTTGATCTTAATAAAAGATTTATAAGACTTTCTACACAATAGGCTAATTTCATGGTTTTACTTAAAAGGAGTTTGAAGGGAGTTCCCTTACATATTATTTATCTCACCTACTACTTTTAGCACTTTATTACTTTTTTTTTTATATTATTGAATCTTTATTTGAGCTATTGATTCACCTCTCTTAAACAGTATTATGCAACATATTTATTCTTTCATATGTTCTTTTCAAGAAGCAGTTTAAACTAATTATGAAAAATGCAGTACATTTTATAATATTACTAGCTAATGAACTCAATTCTAAGCACCTTTTTAAAAGAGCATATCTAAAAACATATCTAGCATTCCAAAACTATATTAGGCATATACCCAATCTCAACAAAATTTTGCCTTCTAAGTAAAAACACATATAAGAGTAATTGGGTAAATAAAGAATAGATGATGTTGAGGAAGGAATTAAATATACTATACATATTCCACTGAAAAGCTGTGCAAGTCCTCCTTGTTGCGCTTCAATTTTTGATTTGTTATGTAACTCCATAAACTCGTCTCATTGGTATTTCTCCCTTTTGGATTACATGCTGTTGAAGAGCTGTCATTGAGAATTGATCTCATTGTTCCGCTAAATATGGGTATCTCTTGACAACTAACAAAGCCAAATCTGTTTCATATAATTTTGTAGAGATAAAACAAAAACAATAAATTAGTAATCTAATACTTTTATGAATTATATGATATATGAATCATAATAATATAAGAAGTGTATATTTTTAAAAGCTAATGTTTTTCAATGATTTGCAATTCTTTTGGGTGCAGAATGGGAAAATAGATTTATTTCTTTATTTATTTTTTTCCGGTTTTTGGTCCTAAGATTTAATTATATTTAAGAAGTCCTTCAGATGAAAAAGTTAAATTAGCAAAGATTACAATTTAGTAACTTCTGGCCAGAAATTAAGGCTTCGAAAGTTGATATATATTGAGAAATAATGTTTTTTCATGAAGAGTTAGCAACTTCATTTTTAAAGTAAGAAAGTCTTTGATCTTTTCTAAAAGGATTCTTATAGAAGCTACAAAAGTACAGACATAGGCTTTGATGGAAATACACTTCGTTATATATATATATATATATATATATATAGTATTTATTTTGGATATAAAATACTCCCTGAAAAGTACCTCTTCGGTTGTATATAAAAAAAGAAATTTTTTTTAAGGTTATGCCTGATTATTGAAAGAAAATAGAAAATAAAAATAGTAAAATAAATTTAAATTCAATAAATTATTTTATATTTTTTTTAAACTCAATTTACCTATCAATTTGTTTCATTTTATAAAGACCAAATAATTTTAAAATATATAATATTTTTAAAATGTTCAATTATATTTAATTTTAAATATTTTTTATGAAATCATACATGATGTTCATATGCTGAGCTCAATTGGTAGAGCGTTCAAAGTTTAAAACGATAGGACATCCAGGGTGGGGAGTAGTGATGGACCTACCCCAAATTTTTTTGCAAAAAATAAATCTCACTTATAACCGATTGAATTTGAACCCACGCCCTTAATTATGTCCCCCTGATTCAATAAAATCTTATACTGCTAGGCTATCATTCAAAGTCTATTAAGATATGTCTCTCCTGAACTAAATTTCTAGGTCCGAGAGAAGAGAGGTCCCATGTTGGAGTCCTAATAGGACAATTATGAAAAAAGACAAAGAAACCATACTTAATAAAACTAATTTATTTATTTTCCTCCTTTCCTTACCACTTTCCTAAAATCAACATAGATTAAACTTTTTGAATTTATTTGTTTATTATAAAAGTTATAAAGAAAGAATTAGAGCAATAAAATTATTCAAAATTTATGTAAGTAAATAAATGCGTATAAAGATGAAATGTAAATTTGGAGATTTATGTAAGAAAACTTTTTTGTAATGAACTTAAGGGTCTTTGGTTCCTCTGTTCGAAAAAGGTTATGGAAAATAATTTTAGAACAAAAAATAATTTTTGATGATGCCTTTTTTCAATCTGGATCAATGGAGTTTGTCGAGGTCAGTTGGCCGACCTCCGACCGGTCATGGCCGGGTCCAGGTGCCCTGGATCTGCCCTGGGCCAAGCAGATTGCCGCAAAGGCCGATTCAGTAGCCTGACGTGGCACCTCCGCAAAAACAAAGAAAAGGGGGCGCCGAGAAGCCGCCCGTGGCCGCTCCGACGCCTAAGCCGCCTATCCCGAGAGAAAAGATAGACCCCGCTTAGAGGGCGACGTGTTGCCATACCTTTCACCAATCGCGGTCTGCATTATACAGGCGTTTTCCCAATTTGAGGATGTTAAAGATTCTTTCCCATTTGATGGGATATTCTTCATCGCTGTTAGATTAATAAGAGATATTGAAGCGTAGTTTATCGAGAATTATCCTCCTCTCTTATAGGTGTGGATCCTATTGATCCGGCAGGATGAGCCGTTATATCGCGACTATCCTCGCTTTCCTGGGATGATGCATCGAGATTTAGTCAGATTCACTGGATAAGAAGTTATAAGGGATTATTCTACTTTCCTTATTGGCGAGATCTAATCTGATTTGCAGGATGTGGACCTTCCAAATTACCCATGACCTACTTCTTTGGGCCGCGCGATCGGGCCGCTGGGGTCAGCTGGTCTCGATGTTTCATTAGGCACGCCACTTTTGTAGGTCTACCAGCCTTCAGGTACGGCATGCTGCGGGCGCGGCCGTAACGCTTCATTTCGGATGTAATTTCCACGTATCTTCTGGGATGGGTTAGTTAAGGCTTACTGCCATCATATCGCTTTGCGATAATGATGACTCTTGGTTTTCGCACTCCATCTCCCACTCTTTCGGGCTTCTTCGCTTTCTTCAGACATCTCGTTTTGTGTGCCCTCGATTCCTTGAAACTTCTTTAACGAGTTCGAACTTCCCTCTTTCTACTTCCATCTAAACCTTTGTGCCGAGTCCTTTCTATCATCTTTTCCCGAGATAGCTTCTTCCAGCATCTCGGAACCACCACGCTTTTCTTCTTTAGTGTTTGTTCAGAGATACGCCGAGGTGTTAGGCTAGGTCAAGTTTCGCTTCCTCATTTCCCGCTATCACCAGGTCCCAGTCATTTTCTCAAGGCGTATTGAGGTATAATCTTCACTACGCGGCTCTGGGCAACCGGCGCCCGATCGTTTCGAACGGTTGATCTTCAAGATGCTCAGCCCTTTTCCTAGACAAGGGTGTGGAGAGTAGACCAGATTAAATATCCCGGGGGTCGACACCTACAACCGCTGCTCAAAGATGCTTTCAATGTGGGGCCTAGCAAGGTTGGTCCCAGGGGTCACTGCTAGAGTTACCGACTTCTTTGGGCAAGCCCCGAGTCCGGGTCCTCCCATGTTTTGACTCTCCTATGATTTCATACCTAAGATGGTATGCTTCTTTGAAGTAGCTTCGATAATGGTCTTCGCTCTCTCTCGCATCCCTTCATAAAAAGGGTTTTGCAAACATTTCAATGTCTCCGTTCTTCAACTTTCACTAACACCTGCAGTCTTAGCTCACCTTCGCTTTACATACCCATGTCTTTGATAGTTGTCCTTATCTTTTAGTGCGAAGGAACCGCTATGGCTTCTATTTTTCCAGGTGTACTGGCTCTCCTCTAGTGATTTCCGATCTTCCCTCTTCCTACAAGCTGAAGGAAGCATTAGCTGCCACCGGGAATATAACCTTCGACAAGGACGACACCTCGGGAAATTATTGCCTGACCAATTTTTGTGAATCTGTGTGGTGAGTGTCGCTTGTTTATAACTTGTGAAGGAGGTCGCTTGATACTTAATTTCAGATTGTTTATGTGCTCTTAGGTGTCACCCGATCTCACCAAGATAACGTTGTAACGCCGGGCATTGGCCGAGTGTTCTCCTCGCCCACGCCGAGCCGATTACGCCTGATACACTCCCGCCCTTCAGCTCAAGGTCAACTCGCCCGCCGCCGAGGCCTTCGCCTTCCACCATGTCTCTCCCATCGCCTCCGCGCTAAACCCACCAAGGGGGAGCTAGTTCGCTTGGAGACGCCGCTCGGGTTCTCGAGCGTGAAACTAAAGCCCGACTCGCTGGCAAAGATCGGCCGGCTTTGGTCAAGGTTCAAATCGGGGCGCCTTCCTTCTCCGCTTCATCTGTCCGGAAGCTTCAATGTGCATTGTAGCCTGGCCGGTGGGTTCCTAAAGTTCAGTTCATACTCGCTTCCGGTCCGCCGCGAAGGCAAAAAGGTCCCCGCAGGTCGCTGAGCAATGCCATGTCATGCCCCATCACCGTCTGGAACTCGCGGAAGAATAAAAAGAAGCAATTTCTCCGAGGGTGGAGAATCAAGAGGAAGGACTAAATCGCGTATATCACCTGCTTTTCAATGCCGAACTTGTGGCCGGGCGCAATTTCGCCTGCTTCTATGATTCGACCTCGCAGGTCGTGAGCTGCCGCTTCGATGAGGTTGGCTCATTCCTCCGTGGGTCATCGTAAGTTCCCATATCCCGTCGTGTGGTTCGATTTCATTATGAGCTGAGTCGTTGATCTTGTGTTGATACCGCTTTACGCGCAGGGGTGCGGCTACCATTTGAAGAGTCTCGCCAAAAGCGCCAAACTAACTTAAGGTCATGCCAAAGTCATCGGTTTACAAGCAAGCAGGGTGGCTTCCCCCCACATCCGAGCGGATCGAGAGCCGCTAAGCTCCAGCAGTATGTCCGAGGAGGCAGCAGCTTAAACCGATTTGAAGCATACCACGTCTGGCACGCGCTCGGGCCGAGGATACAGAACATGAGGCCGTAAACAACTTGAGGGCGGTCAAGGCAAGCCGGAGGTTCCGAGACGAGCCGGCGGCTACACAAATGACTTGCTGCAGGCCAAGGATCGCTGCACCGCCTAGGCGAGCTTCGGGGATGGTTAGGATGAGCTTACTAAACGCGCTTGTATGAGCTCCAAGGAGAAGCCGCGGCGGTCAAAGATGAACTGCGCGATAAGACGGCACTGACTCAGGTTTGTCGCGAGGTCTCCGAGGTTGCAACCTCGTGGGAACACCGACCGAGAATGTCGTGGGCTAAGTGGGGACCTTCATCAAATAAATAACCTTGTTGCTCAGCTGATGAAGTTATAAGAAGATTGAGGGATGAGGCCCCACTGATGGGCTTCTTGGGCTTCGCCCTCGTGAGAAAGTCGCTAATTCCTACCCTACCGGGTCTTCAACTCTTGACATCCCCATGATTTCCAGGAGGCAGAGGAGTCTCTCTCTGCAGACCATTCTAGAGAACCGGATACCCCTGTTGAGGCCCACTCCCCTTTTTCGCCTTTTGCTCCTTCTTCTGATGTATAATCTTCTGCGTATAGACATATGTAGCCTTTTTCTTAATGAATATTCATTTTTTATTTCATTACTTTCGTCTTTACTTGTGCACTCCACTCTGTTCTGCATGAACTGAATTAATTTCTTGGCTACGTCGCCTGAGTTGAGCGTCTGAGTTAGGAAGCTGTATGGTTTGAGTTGAGCAATTGAGCGCTTGAGCAAACTTGAGCCGTATGGTATGAGCTCCGCAATGAGCTCTCAAACCGGGCCGCCAGGCTTACAGGCGCATCGCCTCGACCGAACCGCTTGGGCTACATGGCCCGAGGTGAGCAAATTGAAGCTCTTCAACCAGAGTCAAGCAGCCCCGACACTGACATCTGCTTAAACCAATTTGTCGGGTCGCGTGGCCTCGAGCCGCACGCCTTTAAACTACCGAGGCTTCGTGGGCTGAAATCCTAAGCTCATCCGAATTTTGGCGTCGCACGGCCCCGCGGCGAGTAGTCGAACCGGCCAAAGTGAGCTATTAGGCTCCGGAGCCGAGGCCTGCAGGGCCGAGAAGCCCCGAGCCGGCGACTCTAGGCCGATGGCCCGTGCGCAGTAGTCGAACTCGCCGCAAAGCGAGCTACCAGTTCGCCGGCGTTAAGGCCTTGTGGGCCGAGAAGCCCGAGTCCGACCTAGGCTGCACGGCCTATGCAGTAATCGAACTCGCCAAAGTGAGCCACTGGCTCCGGCGCCGAGGCCTCGCGGGCTGGCAGCCCGAAATGACCGACTCTTGCCAACCGGGTTTGAAATGGCTCGCAGGCCCACTCGCCAAACCCAAAGAAGTGGCACGCCTAATGAAACATCCGTGCCCCGCCCCACCCAAACGTAAGGCTCATCTCGCATGGCCAAAAGCGCCGATCACAGGGTAATTCGAAGGTCCATCCCAAATCGTATTAGATCTCGCCAATAAGGAAAGTAGAATAATCCCTTATAACTTCTTATCCTGTGAATCTGACTAAATATCCAATTAAATATCATCAAAGAAAAACAGATAATTAAGGATATAACAAATTTCTCATCCTCTGATCAAGCTTCGATCCCACCCATACAAGTAAGTGATAATTTCAATAAACTATCCTCTCAATATCTCTTTATTAATCTAACAACGATAAGGAAAGAAATATCCCATCAAATGGGAAAGAATCCTTAACATCCTCAAATTGGGAAAACATATATTATAAATAATTTTACCACCCCATCTGAAATATAATACATTCGGGCCTTCTCTAAGTCGTCCATCTTTTCTCTCAGAAAGAACCGACTTAGGCATCGAGCAAATGACATGGAGTCCTCACGACCCCTTTTTTTTTCCTGCTACAGAGGAGTGCCAATGCCCGTGAGCCTACAGACGATTGCAACAATCCTACTTCAAATCACGATGAAAGAGCTCAGGGATCACCACAAATAGCCTGTGTCCTACCAACGACCCCAACACGCTCCAACCCAGTCCGATTGAAAAATGGCATTATCAATTTTAAAAAACAGGAACAAACATGCCCTTATTATTTTATTTTTAAATATTCGTTCAACCTCTTTTTTCCCTTTGTCCTCACTCCCTCTTTCTCCCAAAATTTTCACTTGTGAGTACTTTTTGGCTGTGAAAGCATTGTATAAATCATCAATGTCAGTGTTATGTTCCTTCTCATTGTATAAACAAGTACTTTATTATATTATGGGAACATGATTATTGAAGATGAAGTTGACACTTAAGAGAATTTAATGTCATATGTTTCGAAAATTAATATGATAATAGATAAAATAAAACAAATTCAACGATTTCACTTACCATAAACAAATTACAAATTAAAGATAAAAGAAAAAACCTCGTACTTCAAAAATGCATTTTCGCGTAACATTTATGAGAAGGGTATTGTAATAAAAAAAATTTTTTTATCTCCAATTTGAAGTTGTATTTTTATTTTAAAAAATTATTGAATTAGTTAATTAAAATCTTAATACTTTATCATTTATAATATTATATATGGAAAGTAATTCAAAATTAATAAAATAATAAATAATAAAAATAAATATATCCTCAAAAATAAAAATATGTTTTAAAAATATTACTAAATAATTTACCTTATTAAAATAAAAATAAAATAATGAGAGAATAGTAACATAATAATAAAATAATAAAATAATAGTAATATAATAACAAAATAATTAGATAATAGTGGTTACTATTTACCTATCAAATTTTGGAGATGCCTCTCTATACATCTCCAAATTTAAAGATGGAAATAGAGCAAGATTAGAATTTTTTTTTTTTTGATGAAAATCTCTATAAATGTTTATGGAGATGCAAAATAAAGCAAGATTGGAGATTATGGAACCCTTATATATATATATATATATATATATATATATATATATATATATATATATATATATATATATATATATATGACGTGAAATCAAATGTCCTATCAACAAAATCAACCAACGATATTTTTCCCAAGAAAGCAAAGGCCAAGGTAAAGGTATATAGTAATACACTCGTATAAAAATAATGGGACAAGAACAAGAAATGGCTACTTTAATGCATATGTTTCAAAAAATAAATAATTATCTTTTGATTAAATTGTGAAACCACCGAAAAATTCCAGATTTCTGAGAAAGGGTAGGACAGTAAAATTCAATCAAAATCCAGAATTTTTTTTTTTCTAGATCTCAGATGACGAAACGGACTTCACCGTTGGAATCGTCTCGTGAAATCTAGTTACCACGTCGAATTCCGAGACAGTCGGAATTTCACATTTTTCAAGGCACCCAGAGAGGGGCGTGACACTTCAAGGTGATTTGAGGCTTCGAGATGAAACACGTGTCAAGTCGTGGAACAAGTCAAACAATGAGCTCAAGTATACTATAGGTGACATGTGTATCATGTCATCGAGGGAACTATGGTAGATGGATAAGAGGATAAGGAAAACTTCTAAGAGCCACGAAAATCGACATGCGATGTTAGTTATAACAAGCTCGCCCATTCGACAAAACTGGTGGATGGGAGAAGAGAAAAGAGCAGAAAAGAAAGAAGAAGAAAAAGAAAGAGTTTTAGAGAGAGAGACTCCACCTTCTCTCTAAATTTCCCGACGATCGAACCGAGGGTTTCAGGCGGAGCAAGAGGAAGAGTTCAACCCTCCCGCAAGGTCACATGACTGTGAGTCGGGGAGTTTGATAAAACTCTAAGAGTGTGGGCTTTCTCCTACTTCGTTTAATCCGTCTAAGGGCCATTCAATGACATGGGCTAAAGGGGGCCGTGATGGGTGAACTCGTCCCAAGACTTTCGTAACGTTGTGCTGTAGATTTCAGACTGCTTCTGATAGTCCGGACCGACTATGGGACTCAAAAGAATTGTCCTCAGGTGCCATTTTTTACGTGTTGGGAAGTTAAATCAATAGCAGAAGGTTCTGCCCTAAGGGAATGTTTGCTGTGTTTCAACTATAGAAGCTGCCATTGCGGGTAGTACACATTAAATCCCACTTTTAGAACTGGTTGGGAAGGAACAAAGGAGGTTGAGTCCTTTCAGTAATTGTAGCCACATCGCTGAACTCGATGTTAGGCTTTCGAATTTCAAATCGAACCTCTCTCAGAGCCCAAGTGATGGTCTATTTACGGAAACGATCTAGTTGAAGGAGCTGTTGTTTGGGGTTAGCGAAGCCCCGGATGGGTTCACCCAGGATGGAGTTTAACGATCCGGGGATAGGTTCACCGAATGGGGTCACCGGATAAGGTTAGTCAGCTGGGGATCATGCATGACCTCGATTTGGAAGTCATAACTTCCTTGTCCGAACCCTGATTCGGGTGTTCTTAGACTCTATGGAAAGCCCATTAAATCAAGATTTCAGCCATCCACAGCGTGGAGGACATTGACGATCGGAAGTAGGTTAGTCTTTGGTTGGAGTAGGCTAGACGGGTAGAGGCTGTAGATTCATGTGTGACCTCCAACCGGAAGGTCTGCTTCTTCGTCAAGAACTCGATTTGGGTGTTCTTGGACTCTATCAAACCCATTGAGTCAGTTTCAGCGGATGCCTTTGGGAGGGCAGTGGGTGCTGGATCTGGCCCAGAAAGGGGCATTCGGGTAGGTAAGGAGTAGGCGGCTAGCCGGGTAAAGTTTGCCTAGTCGTGTGTGACCTCCAACCACGAAGGTCATAACTTCTTAGATCAATTCCAGATTCGGGTGTTCTAAAACTCATCGACTCATTGAGGTCGAGATTTGCATCCATATCTGTGGAGGATGTTGAGCAATTGCGCCGATAAGTGCCGGCGGTTGATGCGGTTGGGTAGGCCTAGCGGGTAGAGTACGCCCTATTCACTGTGACCTCCGGCCGAAAGGTTATAACTTCTTACGTCAGATTACGATTCTGGTGTTTCTTGGGCTCTGGAAGCCCATTGAGTCAAGATTGCATCCATGTCTGCCAAAGATGGAGCTTGATTAGTTCTAGTAGAGTTGGATTACGGTTGGGTAGGCTGCAGTTGAGGCTGCTAATTCATGAGCCTCAGGCTTCGGAAGGTCATAACTTCTTCGTCTGAATTCCGATTCGAGTGTTCTTAGACTCTATGGAAATCCCATTGAGTCAAGATTCCATCCGTATGCTTATGGAGGGCATTGGGTACTAGATCTGGCTGGAGAGGGGCTCTTGGAGAGAGCGGAAATGGGTAATTTCGGGTAGGATGCTAGTCATCTTGGCGACCTCGACGAAGGTCATAGCTTTCTCAGTCTCGAGACTCGGTTTCGAGTGTTCTTGGACTCTATGGAAAGCCCATTGAGTCAAGATTCCAGATGACTTCCTTTGGAGGGTAGTGGGTACTGGAGCTGGCCGGAAAGGGGCTCCCAGGCAAATGGAGTAGGCTGCTCCCGGGTGGCTGCCTAGTCACGTGTGACCTCGACCCGAGGAAAGGTCATAACTAACCGTTCGAACTCCATTTCGGGTGTTCTTTGACTCTATGGAAATCCCATTGAGTTAAGATTGCAGCCATGTTCCTGTGGAAGACATTGGCCAACCGAGCAGGTTAGTGTTGGCCAGTTAGATTGTGTGTTATGGCTTGTGTGAATAACATGCAGTGTGAATATGACATGTTAATGTATGTTGTATGATGTATTAACATGGGTTGTGCGTGGAGGAGAATTATATGTATCAATTATAATTATCCATGGTATGTTGATGTTGCTCGTTAATATATTTATGCATGCTTGATATATTAACATGTATGATGATTATTGGATAAAAATTCGGTTAGTATGCATGATTAATATATTAACATGAATTATTGTGAAATGACATATTGCCTTTCATATGCACTTAAAGAGACCTAGAGTAATAGGTGTGAGTGCATGACATGAAAGAAAAAGGAAAATGGTTGTGAAAGGAATTTCAAGGGAAGATTTTTCGAAGAATTGCCTTGGAGAGTTGTCCAACAGTTCATCTCGGAGGCTGACGCATGACTATTTCGGAAAAATGATGCAGTAATTCGCCTTGGATGGTAGTCCAATATATTTACCGAAACTCAGTATGATGCTTTCGAGAACAAAAATATTTTGTTTGGCTTGATGTTTTCTGGCGTTTGAAGCTTTGGGCATGCGTGAGGGAGTCGATGAGGGCTCGAGACATGGGAATTAGATTGGGTCACATTCTCATCCATATCATGTAGACATTTGAGTAGGAACATATATGTTTTTCTTGAATGTTTGGTGTGACATTGCATGAGCACTTAGGTGGGGAGTAACCCATGTAGGAAAATTCCACTATTGGGCATTGTTCACCGTCATTAGGATCCCCCTTTTTCGGTCTGGGGCCAATTACGGGTGGACGGGCGCTCCTTAGAGTAGAGATTATGGGACCTTTGGAAACCGTGAAGGCGAAGAAATGGCCAAACTGGCCTTATTTCCGTATTTTGTAAATTCTGGAAAGACGATCCAGTTTTTGTGTAAATTGCAATTAAATACAATTATAAATTAACTCCTTTTTGTATAAAATATACATTTGTGTGAGTATGGATGTATGGGCCAATGTGGCCATTTTACTTATGTATATGTCTCATGATATGAGATACAAGTATTCCGCAAGTTGACGGTGGTCAACGAGACCCCCGGGTTTCGGGGCGTCACATAAATATTATCTTAACAAATTATAAATATTACCATAATAAATTGCATATACTATTACAATTGTTATTTTATGATTGTAAATACTATTATAATATATTGCATATACTATCATAATTATTATTTTATAATTGTAAATACTACTATAATATATTATTACATATACTATCATAATTGCTATTTTATGACAATATCTAAAGTATATTAAGAGAGTTTTTGTAATATATTATGATAGTATTAATCTAAAAGATAATTATATTTTTAAAACATATAATAAAACATATATTTTTCGTTCTTGATCTTTCAACTACTCGTTGTTTTTTACGGTATCGTGGATACATACTTTTCCCTTTGTTTTTCATATCAACGGCGAATATTGCTCCTGATGATGCTTTGTCAACCGGAATTAGGTTTTGAGCGTGCTGGATTTTCTAGGCCGATTCGCCGACTCTGGATGTCGGACTCCTCTGTAAAAACAAGAAAAAAAAAGATCGGCAGGGGCTCACCCATTGCCTCTCCGATGCCTAAGTCAGTTCTTTCGAGGGGAAGAGAAGATCAACTGCTTAGGGAAAGAATTTTTTGTGCGTAAGTCTACGTACCTTTCACTTATGGGGTGGTCGGGTATTTATAGTGGATGGTCATGACAACTTTTCTAATTGGATTATGATACTGAATAGTATGTTTCCTAGTTGAGTGATGACACTAAATAGCATGTTTCCTTGTTAGAGGATGATACAGTATTTCTTTCACTGGGTAGGAGATTTTCTTTCCTTATCATGAGTCAATTAATAAGGGATAATTGAGGGGTGATAATTGGGAAATATCTTCTTGCAGATTAGTGGGAGATTGGGTGTCTTCCTATCACAGTTCAGCAGGGGAATTTGTGACCTTTTAAAGGAGAGTGGGCCCTCGTTTGGGCTTGCCTTTGAGGATACCATTGGGAGCCTATTTCTAATCTTGGGCCCAATTTTAATCCCGGAACATTTGGGCTTTGCTATCTTAAGCTGCGCGCCCGTTATTGAAACCACAGGTAGTTTACCCTCCCGGCCGACTAGCGGGCATAGGCAAAGGCTGTATTGCTTCTTAGGTCAGGCTGATACCCACGTGACTACTCAGGAAGGGTTTGATTAGGGCTTTGCCGCCGTCCCACGTCTTGTGATATGACAGCTTCTTGATTTCCACGTTTATTTCGATTGTGGCTCTTGGCTTCCTTAAAAACGCCCCCTGACCGTTTACACTTTGTTCCCCTGTTTTCGAAGCTTTTTTCTTCTGCAAATTGGTGCTTCCTTTTTCCTTGTTTCCTTGTCCAATTAGTGTTCAGGACTGCTTTCGGTGGTCCCTGATATCTCGCTTAGGGCCGGTGTCCCCCGTCTTGTTTCTGGTCTCAATACGTCTTCTCTTCTCCTTTGTCCTTTTGGTTTCGAAGTCTTCTTTGAGTTCTAGGAAGTGCCACCAACACCCAAAATACTAGCAGGTTTCGGACTTGTTTAGGAGTATATTAAAAAGCTAAATAGAATTTTCGGAAAATAAAGCAGGGCCGGGAATTAATAATAAAGTCAAGGGTAAATATGTAATTTTACCCTTGAGGACCTAGTGGTCATAAAAGGGAAAGACTAGGGGTTAATATACGAAATGTTTAAAAATGAAATGTAAATAGAAGAAGTTATGGGATTCAAGGCAATTAGAGAAAAGATGGAATAGAAATAATAAAGAATGGAAGGGCTTAAGTGCAAAAATGAGAAAAGTGTTAAAAAAATGTAAAGGCCAAACATGGCCTTAACAACACAATGGGATAAGAGCAAATGGTCTCTCATTTTTGAGAGAGCAAATATATGTCTGAGAGAGAGGAGAAAGAGGAAAAGAAGAGAGAGGAAGAGAAGAAGAAGAGAAGAGAGGAAGAGGAGAGAAGTTCAAGCGAGGCCGAAAATTGTAGACTATATAGAATTCTAAAGTTTTGAATGGTTTCCATGCAATTGTATGGTTATTATCTTGCCCAGAGCCTAGGGTTTGTTAAATTTCTACATCCCAACCAAAGATGTATTGAAATTAGGGTTGGTAGAACTCTAAATGGCACAAGATGGCTATAGAATCCTCCCTTTTAGGTTGGATTCATGGTTTAATTGAGAGTAATTGAGTTAGGGTTTAGAACAAACCCTAACAAATCATCATGTTTGGTTTGTTATGGGTTATGACCCATATTAGAGTGTTTTTGGGAGAAATTTATGAAAGGTTTATGAAGAAAGATAGGTAATTGAAAGATGATTTGAGTAAAATAAAGATTACAAGATGATTTTGGAGTGGTCTTGACGTGTATATGGAGTATTGAGTTGATTTGGGTATCAACATATGGAAAAATGGAAGAAAAACATATGGGCATTTTTAGAGACTTGTACTGGTACACCTTTGGACCTAATAAGTCTGACCCTCGAGGAGGCGGGCACGTGCCGGTCACGGTGCGGAGCAGAGTGCGGTACAGGTAGTGTTCTATTTTTCTATTTTGACCAGTGTTCGTATTTTGGCCATAACTTGCTCATTTCTAATCCAATTTGAGTGATTCAAGTGGCTAATTAAACTAGACTTCAAGGAGAACCAAACATCCAAAAATAGGCATCGTCAAATTCTGACTCTAAGTAGCCTAGAAATTCACTCAAAGTGGGGTATGTCTCAGAGCCAGTTCTTTGCATCGATTTGATCATAGAAGTAGTCAGAGTTGTTTAGAGACATAACTTTGAGTTTCGGGACTCAGATTTGTGGGTGATTAATGACACCCCCAAAACCGGGGTGCAGTGACAACCCGATCGACCAGCTAGGAATACTCGTGAATGTCGGGTAACTCGACACCACTCACGAAAATCGGGCATAGTCTCCTTTGTACTGGGAGCTCTACCCAAAGTACATAACCTGTCCCAAAATTCACAATGACCTCACAGGGTCCAAATGAGAGTAAAATAATGGCCACTTAGGCCCCTGCATCAATACTCATAAATATATCCAACTAACTATCTCACGTAGTTCAAGAGTTAATAAATTACTCTTGATTCAAAACATATATTAAAATTACAACATTCTAATAAATGTCATATAATAACATCAAAGCCATAAGTCGGCTTTCTTCATAATAATGCGGTCACAGTCTGCGGGTGTTTATGCACGAGCTATGCACGAAAGGGGGGGTCCCACAGCAGAGGTGGCAAGCTGATAGTGATAATCTAAATCATTTCACTCCCCACCTAAGTGCACATGCAATGGTATAATCAAACACACATCGAGTCACTGACATACACATGTCTGCAGAATGTCTACATGCCATGAATGAGAATCGACTCACCATGCCCCATGTAGGAGCTCTGCATGACTCCATCCTTTCGATATGTCATTGAGTAATATATCGAGTCGCTCAGGCTAGTCTGTGCATACGCCAAATGTGAGCAAGCATCCAGTACCTGACCCAGTGCTCGACCCTCATTGGCTCCAGTTACCCCGATACAGAGTGTCAATGGCGACAAATCCCCGAGTCAATCGGGCTCTATCCACACAACCGAAGTCTATGTAATAAACATGGCCGTGTGTCTTCTTTAGGCGACATAACTTTTCGGGTGATACACACTTGGGTCTCTTACACCTATCTGGAACTATGATATCCTTTGAGTCTCCTTACACCTATACGCCTCGAGTTCTGCTCAACTCCCTCAAACATGCATTACGCCATGAATGAAAACCATTTCCAAACAAAGGTATTTGTTTTTAGCGAGTGAATGACCCTCGATATAAATAGTGGACGGACTCGTATAATCTATTTGTGGAACTGACCCTCGGAATTATATATCAATTGGGCAGACTCCGACGATTGATATTATATGGACAACCCCCCGATGTTGTAGTGGTCACACTCAGATAAATAATATTGTTAGTCAACCCTCCGAACAATTCTCTCAAGAAACCACCTCATACACTCACTCCTATTATTCTAGGGTGCCCCAGTGCATATGAAATGCAATGAGCCATTTCCATTTTCTAAACCCGTGCGACTCATTTGGACGTTGTCTAATTAATCAAGCCCACTAATCAACACCCTACGCAATGTTGATCCACAACCGTGTACTCACGACACACCATCAAACACCTAACACAGTGTCAATCTCAACTATGCACTCACACCTAATTTCTAGGTTACGGTGCATATGGAGCAGCATGATGTCAATTCAAACACATTCATTACTAGTATATTCACATGCATATATATTAACATAATTAAATCACATAAAACATGTTATGCAAATTCCACGATCAATTAAGCAAAATTAGCTCACATGGGCTAATTAACAAACCTGAAGCAATTCATTTTGGAATCACTTTCGGCCATACACATTTTCACGCAAAGAAGCCAATTTCATGTCACTATTCGTATTCTTATTCACGTTATTCATTTTCTAGTAATAACACACAAAATGGCCCAAATCTCGGACCCATATAAAACAGGGCACCTCTTGGTCCCTTTACGGTTCATCACCGGATATTATAATACCAAAACACACCATAAAACCCGAAAACATCGGTCAGGAAACAAACCAAACCTCAAACACAGTTTGGGGGCCCGCTGAAAATAGTCAAGAATGCATCATGGCCCATGCAAAAGCAGTCCTCGAAAATTCAGCAGAACTATCCTAAAGCAGTCCGAAATTCGACCGGATGTCCAAAATAGTCCCCGAATTCTAAAAATTCCTACACTCGGTCCAAAAAATTTTAGAAGCTGAGAATTCTGACCTTTCCACAAGTCTAAAATTCAGTTCAAACCATTAAATAGCCTTTAAGCTAGAAAATAACACAAGTAGGAAAATTCCCACCTCCCACGGAGTTTGTCGAAACTCAGAGCTTTAGTGTGTCGCAGCGTGAATCGGCATGCCTTCAATTTCGAAGCCCAGAAAACACAACGTCAGATTTTCCCTCATCTACGAGAAAAAAGCGAAAAGAGAAATAAAAAATAAAAATATCCTCTCGACCTCTCTCTCTCCGTCCTAATGCAAATTAGCTCTCCCTCCTCCTACTTTTTTCTTTATTATTTTATAATATTTTATATTATAATAATTATTATTATTATTATTATTATTATCATTTTGATACATAACTTATATTGCCTCATTCGGTCAGTTTAACCCACGAAGAATTTTATTTCTTTTCGGTTCAAATATTTTAAATGAACTTAACTCCGAGTCATTTGACTTAGAGATTTTTCGTAAAATCTCGTCCACGAAGAATCCTTGGTGATTTATCACTCGAGAAATTATTAAAATATTATTATGAAATTTATCTCATGAATTGGCGAGAAACTTTATAGATTAAAAGAATTTCGCGGGAAGGAGCCAGATTTACTTGGTAATCAGTTTAGATCATCAGAGATCTAGAGAATTTTACGGTTTCATTGAGAGTGCAGTTTAACCCTTTTTCGAAAATTGAATTTTAAGGGTTTCGTTCTCATAATAAATTTACGTCCCCGAAATTCCTCCCCCTTTATCACTCACATGCATATGCTACCTTCTACAACTCAGGGCCGTGCTTCGAGTATGATAACGCCTCGGGTCACAATCAGCGACAACGGATGAGTTGTGTCAACTCATCCATGTCAAGAATGACATCAAAACCCGATATGTCTACCACATCGACCAACTCTCACCTGATCCTAGGAGAATTTTCCAGTACAATGGCTTTTCCCGTTCCCAGAGGTCTTAACCTCTGCCCAAACTCAAGAAGGTCGATCCTCTTTCTCTCTACCCATCGGCACTCGTGATCTTGAATGTCTTGTAAGGCTATCCATCTCTCTCTCTACGGCGAGCTGTCCCACCATAGAGTCCATTTGTAGGCTAGGCCCACAATCTCGCTCCGAATGATAACTTAATCCATTCTCAAATCTCCCGACTCGCGCCATATCCGTAATCACATAGTCATCACCAAAACAACCTCGCGAATCCGCCATGTACTCCATCACTATCATCGTTCCCTACCTCAGCTCTAGGAACTCTTGGGTCTTTGCATGTCTAGCAGTGGTCGGAAAATACTTGCTCATAAAGAGCCCATGGAACTCTGCCCAAGTCATTGCCTCTAAATCCCTAGAGGTCTTAACCCGGGCCCCACCACACTGACTCTCACCCTCTAGCTGAACACAGCCATTCGATCTTGGCTACATCGAGGTAATATCCATACCTCCAATACATTCTCAACTGCAAGAACCAATGGTTCACACCATCGGATCCCCCTCCCTATAAACGTCTGAGGATGATGTGACTTTAAATCTCCTGGAGGTTACTCTGACCTCCTCGATCACCAACCCGCACTAGCCTATGCAATGGCAAGAATTTCAGAACCCCAATAAATTTCAACAAAGGCATGCTAGTCAAATAATCGGTGGTGCTTTCATTAGCACCTCGTGGACGCACTTCTACGCCCTGGGCTTTGACTTGCCATCTACACATGTCAAATGGCAACAAATCCTTATTTAATCTCATTTCAAATGAACTAGTAATGCACATGCCAATCACTAGTAGATTTTAATAACCATGAACCCGAATCTGCTTCATCACCTTTTCCCCTCGTTGGTGCTACTTGCCAACCACTCCTTTTATTTATTTCAATAAAATTCAAAGCTTTCATGTTCATTTCATTTTCCGAACCCCTAAGGTTATGGTTCCTAACCTTAGCATTCCACTTCTTCCTATATACATTATGCCATGCATATAATTTTCCCGCGCAATAACCACGCAATCACATTTCCCATATACATCATACCGTGTATAAGTTTTCAGCGAAATGTGTAACACACAATCAAGCAATCATAAACATGGAACACATATCCGAACACAACATGAAACACACCATGCATGCAATGGTCTAAATCCGTCCCATGAACTCTAGGGTATTCGTGTACCTAAACCCGATACCAAGCCAAGACGTTAGTATCAATTTCACCGCAATAGCAATGGCCTAAGCCCATGTCCCTCAAGCCCTAGGTAGTCGTATACCTATGCTCTGATACCATGTTGTGAAGCTGGTATCAGGACTAAACTTATGGATACCCAAACCCGAGCTCCCTAGGTAATCGTTTACCTAAGCTCTGATACCAAGCTGTGACGCTTGTATCAAGACTAAACTTATAACTACACCCACCGAGCTCCCAAGGTAATCGTTTACCTTAGCTCTGATACCAAGCTGTGAAGCTGGTATCAGATTTCAAGCGCCAGTAATCCTAACCAGGCACTACACTATTAACCGCAGATATCCTAGGCTCCATGCCCACACGCTACAGTAATCGTAGATAATTCCAATTTCCGATAATTGCTACGACGCCTAAAACTCCGGGGTCCGCTGACAACTGTCAACCCGTGGAATACCGGTGGAATGTCGTAACCCGACACCACTCACTAATATCGCGCCTCCCTTTGTAAATGGAAGCTCTACCCAAAGTATATAACCTGTCCCAAAATTCACAATGACCTCACAGGGTCCAAATGCGAGTAAAATAATGGCCACTTGGGCCCATGCATCAATACTCACAAATATATCCAACTAACTATCTCACGTAGTTCAAGAGTTAATAAATTACTCTTAATTCAAAACTTTTATTAAAATTACAACATTCTAATACATGTCATATAATAACATCAAAGCCATAAGTCGGCTTTCTTCATATGTGCGGTCCTGAATGCGGGTCACCGTCTCAAGACTTGACCCGCACGTGAAAGGTCCTAATGATCGGGAGTGAGCAAAGCCCGCAGAGTGATAATCTCCTGCGCTGGGCTTACTCTCACCTAAGTGCACATGCAATGGTCGCATAATCAAACACATGCCATGGATGAGACTCGACTCACCATGCCCATGTATCGAGCTCTCGCCGACTCCATAACTCAATATGTCATTGAGTAATATATCCCGAGTCACTCACCGACTCGTCTCACATGCATACGCCAATCAGGATAACCGCACCTCCAGATACTAATGACCCAAGTATCGAGCCCTCACCGGCTCCATTACCTAATGCAAGTGTCAATGGGCAACAAATCCTAAGTTAATCCCGACTCTTATCGCACAACCCGAAGTCTATGTAATAAACATGACCATGTGTCTTCTTTAGGCAACATAACTTTTCGGGTGATACCTGTGTCTCTACACTCCATACGTAATCCGCGATATCGCAGTCTCTTACACCCATATGCCTCGAGTTCTCACTAACTCCCTCAAACATGCATTCTGCCATGAATGAAAACTACTCAAACAAAAGGTATTTGTTTTTAACCGTGGACAACCCTCCGATATAAATAGTAGACGACTGATAATCTATTTGGCGGACAACCCTCCGATGTATATCAATCATGCATCCGACGATTGATATTATATGGACAACCCGATGTATATCAATTGGGCATACCCGACGATTGATATATGGACAACCCTCCGATGTCAGAAAGGGACACACTCCGATAAATAATATTTTCGGGTCAACCTCCGAACAATTCTCTCTCAAGAAACCACCTCATGCACTCACCCTATTAATCTAGGCGCCAAGGTATATGAAATGCAATGAGCCATTTCCATTTTCTAACCCGTGACTCATTCGATCATTGTCTATTATAATCAAGTTCCACTAATCAACACCCTACGCAGTGTTGATCCACAACCTTGTACTCACGACACACCATGAAACACCTAACACAGTGTCGATCTCAACTATGCACTCACACCTGATTTCTAGGTTACCCCAGTGCATATGGAATGCATGATGCAAATTCCAATACATTCATGCTAATATATTCACATGCATATACATTAACATAATTAAATAACATAAAACATGTTATGCAAATTCACAATCAATTACACCAAAATTAGCCTATAACGCTAATTAACAAACACGAGCAATTCATTTTGAATCACTCAACCATACACATTTTTACACAAAAAATAATTCTCAGGTCACTATTCATGTTACTATTCACGTTATTCATTTTCTAGTGTAATAACACAAATTGCCCAAATCTCGCCCATATAAAACAGTGGCACCTCTCGTCCCTTCACTCGCTCATCACCTGGATATTATGATACCAAACACACCACAAAACCCGAAGACATCGGCCCCAGAGCAAAACCAAACTCACTGGCGCTTCGGGATCGCTTGGTGGGTCCCGAAAATTTCGCATGACCGGTTTAAAAATAGTTTCAAAAATTCACCAATCAGCCCAAAATAGTCCCTAAATTCACCCAGATCGGCCCAAAATAGTCCCAAAAATTCCTAAAAATTCCTACACTCAGTCCAAAATTTTGAGAACTGAAATTTACGGCCTTTCACGGTCTCTAAGCAAATTCCAAACCATTAAATAGCCTTTAGGCTAGAAATAACACAAGTAGAAAATTCTACTCACTCTGAGTTTATCAACCTAACTCGTGTCCACGCTGTAGTTCTTATCGGGGCAGAGGATCAACTCTTGCCTTCGGGTCCCACAAAACTCACGGTCCGATTTTCATAAATCTAAGAAAAAAGCGAAGAGAGAAATAAAAAATAAAAATATCTCTCAACCTCTCTCTCTCCATCTAACGAAAATCGCCTCCCTCCCAATTTTTCTTTTATTATTTTTATAATATTATTATTATTATTTATTATTATTATTATTTTGATACATAACTTATATTGTCTCATTCGGGTCCGTTTCTTCCTCAAAAATTTTTATTTCTTTTCAATTCAATTATTTTAAATGAACTTAACTCAAGTCATTTTCTGACTTCCGAGATTTTCGTAAAAATCTCGTCCCTGAAGTCACTGGCGATTTATCACCCATAAATTCGTAAAATATTCTCGATCACTTTAATTTGATGAAACTTTTCTGGGTCACTAGATCACAGACGTTAATTTAACTAGCGAAACTGCTTCGCTATCCGAGATCTAGAAAATTTTCCGTTTTCAACCGAAATGACCGCTTTTACCATTTTTCCTTGCCTTACGTATTCTTGTCGAGAAGAACCCTAGCACCTTAGCTTTAAAGGGGTATAAAGAAAAAGTGTCAAATATGGAGTCAAGACACTGGAAAATGAGTATTACAACCGTCCCAAGTGTAATATCGTAAATTGACTAGTTTTTGTATGAAAAATGCCATAACTTTAGTTTGGATGATCCGATTGGAATGATTCTAATTTCTAAGTAAAGTAGATTCATAGAGGAATAAGAATACATGAATATGATATGAATATAGGATTATATGATATGAATATATGAAAGACATACCTAAATGAATAGATTGAACATGCTAAGAACAAATGATAGAAATGCATAAATGCTAAGAACGATTGAGAGAAGTAAAAGATGACAAAGCATAGTAATGAGTACAAGTACACGAATGATAGGTACATATATGAATATAAGAATGAGTAAAAGCATACATGATAGGAATATAGAAAGTACAAGAATAGCTAAATCATGATAGAAACACATAAAGGATATGATGCATAAATGATATAAAGGAATATGAATAGATAAAGATATATATGACTATATGAATACAAGAGTGCATAGATGCATTCATGATATATGATAAGATTACATATATGATACGAAGACAAAACTAAATGATAGAAAAAGATATGAATATATGTATTATAGAGAAATATGAGAACCATAATATGAAGCTACATATGAAACTAATACGTATTAAAGTAATGATAGGGTATATATTGCATAAGCAATTATGATAACAATAGTTATTCATGCTTATAAGATATGCACGTAAAACGTAATAAAGTCGATCAGTTCGCTTAGAACCCTGTAGGGATGGGGAGCAGGCATGCCTATAGGGCAACACAGCTGTCGCAAAGATATAGACACGTATATCGAGGCCCCGCTTGTCGATGACATAGATCCCGCTTGATCACTGTGGCCCCTAAAGGGTCACTACATAGTACATGGCATAGTCACCGCCTCGCACAATGATGATACTGGTATTTACGGGTATTTATATCACTGCCTCAGACAAAGGATAGTACCTGCACATATAGATAGAGATCACCGTCTCGCATGCTGATAGTACCTTTCCGTATATATAGTTATTTCCCAGACCGGCCCTAAGGTATTCGCAGGCATGAACATAAAATAAAAAGAAAAGTATATGTACAGGAAATGTAAAAAGTATATTATATGATATGAGAAGCATAGCATTGCTATGCGATGAAAGTATAGACAGTTACAAGAACAAGAAGTAAAATACAATATGACAGTATATGAAAAACATAGTATACGAAAAGCATATGAAAAGTACAGTATATGAAAAAGTATAGTATATGAAAAGCATAATATATGAATATCATATGAAAGTATATGACAACATATGCAAGTACATGAAAGAGAAAGCCTTATGAAAAGTATAACAGAAAACAAAGATAGGAAATGAACAAGCATATTAAATATAGATATATGAAAAATAGTATATGAACGTACATGAATACAAAGATATGGAAAGTATAAAGTATAATACATGAAAAGGATAGAAAGTAGATAAAAGAGAAAGGTATATGAAAAATATAGTATATGAAAACACATGAAAGCATATAACATGACAGTATACGATAGTACAAGTATGAAAATGAAGAATGAAAAGTATAGCATGGGTGTGTAGCCATTACATAAAATAAGACATGATATATACACAGTCTAAGAAATGATATAAGTAATAGTACATGAATGCAATAAGTCATAAACGGAAAGGATGAGAAGTATAGGAATATGTAAAGTATAGAAACAGGAATACAGTAAAAGTATAGATAAAAGATATGACAAAGACATAGAACATGTACCGGAAGAGATTGACATGGACAATAAGAATGTAAAGATGATAAGTAATTAAAGTTATACGAATATGTATAGATAGATGAAATGCACATGTATAAGCTTGTGAGGGTCACCATTGGTGGTTGTCCATGCTTATGTTCCCACTAAGCGTAAAGCTTAGCACGGGTGTTCAATCCGTGTAGGTACCGAAGAGGAGGCTAGAGGACGATATCTCCACATCAAGAGCAGGTCGACTCGTAGATAGGTGCTCACCACACACTGCAATCTCCTATGTTTTGTATTAGATATGTATATGTATAAGATAAACTCCACGAAGGAGTATGATTATATTTTGTATTCCGCTGCTACAAAATATATTCAATAGAAAATGTACATGTATAAGTAAATGGGACTCAGTATATGTGTATAGATTGTGATGGACACCAATCCGGTGGTAGTTTTTTTGTATATGTAAAATGATTTTTGTTATTACAAAAATTGTTTGTATATCACAGGTACAAGTTCAGCTCTGAGAAAGAACAGGTCAATGAGAGTCCCAGTATATAGTACAGTATAGAAAGTCTCGCGCCCCGGACTCGGTTCGGATCCGCCGATCAGGTCGGATCGGGATCCGACGGGCGTGACATGCCCGGTTGGGGTTCTACATTTCCTTTTATTTCTCTTTCTTACTTGCTTAACCCTGCTTACCTCCATGGGTCCTGGTCGCTCCTCTGTTCTACGCATAGGGAGTAATCCTACCGAGGCGTCTAGTTCGAGTCGGACTGATGGGGGGTACGACGATTTGGCTATGGTGGTTCACCAGGCTACCCCAGGAGAGCCTCCTTTTCCCTTGGATAAGGGCAAGGGAAAACTTAAAGAAATTCGGTTCCCTAGCGGCTTTGAGTATTTGAGGGTTGCTATTCAGAACGCTAAGGTCGTGGGCCCTAACCGAGTCGAACCCTCGTACGATGAGATCTTTGAGCCCGATATGGGCCCTTGTTTGGGGTCCATGTTTGGTGCCCTGACGTGCTGACTACCTACGTTGTTGAAGTGCCTAAAATGGTGTGCTTTTTTGAGGTGGCGTTCGAGAACGACCTTCGCTTCCCCTTGCATCCCTTTATAAAAAGGGTCCTGTAGCATTTCAATGTCTGCCCCTCTCAGCTTTCCCCCAACTTCTAGGGTGTTCTGGTGGGGTTATTAGTCGTCTTTAGGGACAAAGGCTTAGGTGTTCCCAGTATTGCCCTGCTCTTAGACTTCTTCAGTGTAAAGGAGGCCGTCGAAGGCTTTCTTTATATCTCCAAGCGCTCTAGCGCTAAGCTGATCATTTCGGACCTTCCCTCTTCGCACAAGTTCTAGAAGGGACGTTATTTTTTTGTTAGTGGCCATCATTGGGAGTACAATCCCTTTGATTGAGATGACACCCTTGGCTTTCTTGCCGTCTGGACTACCCCCAAGAACCTACGTGAGTTCTCCTTCATTTTGGTTTGTTTTGGTCTTCAACGGTCATAGGATATTTCTAACGTTGCTTTGGTCATATGGTTTTTTGGTGCTCGACCCAACCTTAGTCCTGAGGACAAGGAGGTGAAGTGGAAGTTGCTGAAGTGCACCTCGCGAGCTTATTCCGAGCTCATCAGGTCGAATATTCCTGGATCGTCCGATGCGAGGCCTGGCCGACTTCATTTCTTCGAGATCCTCCCTCTCGGCCGGCGAAGCGCCTGCCCCCAAATCTTCCTCACCGTCTGCTGCTGAGCCCCCACGCGGGCTTCCACTGGAGAGCTTCGGTCTTGCCTGGAGGTGCTGGCCAAGAAGAAGAGGAGCGTGAAACGGAAACCTCTGAGCTCGCTAGAGGGCTGCCCACCTGCTCGGGGCAAGACCCTAAGGGTGGGGGCCTCTCCCTCATCTTCGTCCGCCGTCAGGGCTAGAGACTTTTCGCGGAGAGCGAATGAGCCCCTCTTAGAGGTTCTCCCTATCTCGGTCTGAAGTCTAATGTCGCGTGGCGCCGCTTCCCCTCCTACAATGTCGAACGAGGTGATGGGGAATCGTGATCGCTCTGAGGCTACAGAGGATAAGGACTCTCTGCTTTCTCATGCGGAGCTCACTACCGAGGCTGTTTCCTCCATCCTGCACGACTCCGACCTCAAGAGGGTGGGTGCCTTGCCCGTCGAGGAGGCTTTGGCTCTTCTTCTTCAGGGAACCGCCTTTGTACGTCTAAGTGCTTTTGTCGATATTTTTCTTTATTGTTTCAGTTTGGTTAGCTGACTTTTTGCTCTCTAATTTATTTTTTATTTTTTATTTTTCAAGGTGTGGTTACTTATGCAAAAGGCTCAAGTAAGGAGGGCCACTTACCGAGGGCTCGCTGTACATGAATACGGTCTTACAAGGCTAAGGCTGCTTCCCGACCTCCGATGGGGTCTTCAAGCCCGATAAGGAACCGACCGAGGAACCGATGAGCCACTGTGTCCCGACCCCAAAGCACGCTCGCGAGCGAGGGCGCGGGCCAAGGGTAAAGAAAAGGAGGCCCGGAAGGATGCGAAGGTCGTCGAAGACGAGCTGCGACTGGCAAGAGAGGAGCCAGGTCAAGTAAGGGCCACTCAGGGCTAAGATGCCTTGAAGAGGGCCTCGCTACAGTTGAGGCGGGTAACTCGTGGAATGCCCGACTCTGAGGAGCTCTGCAGAAGTCGATGGACCTCGCGAGGAAGGAGGTTTCGCCACCGTGAGGGGCGGTAAGTGATAGATGAGCTTAAAGACGAGGCACTGCACCAATGGCCCTGGGTGGTTTTGCCTTCAAATACCGGGCTTCCCGAGCTTCCCTGCACCTAGAGTTCAACATCTAGCTTTCTCGATGAGGAGAGGTCAAGGGATCCGCTCGAGGCTGAGGTCGAGGTTGATGTAAAAAGCGAGGTGTTTCCCCCGATCGTGCCCTTGTTTGGTGATTCTGCTCCTCTGGGGCTAGTTTTGCTTAATACTACCGGGCTCCACCTTTAACTCCTCCACTCGCAAGCCAGGGCCAAACGCCGCGATAGGCCTTCTCCCTTTTTTTTTTTTTCACCATCCCGCACCCGAGCCCGGGTTTTTGTATTACTTCTGATTTGACTATTTGTTGATATACCACGATTCATTGATTAATTCCTTCTCTCCTTTCCTTGTTTCGTTGATTTGAATTGTTTGGTTTTCAAGCCGCGTGGTTTTCCTAGAGTAGTTATGTTCCGCAACATGAGTTGTTGGGCTTCTGAGCGCATGGCTCCGTGGCTACTTGGCCTTTTTTGAGCTGTTACGCTCTGCAAACTGAGCTACTGGGCTCTTGAGCTACATGGCCCTTGTTACTTTGACCTTGGCCGGGCAGCCTGCGGAACCGAGCTACCGGGCTCATGCTGCCATGACTCGCGTGGCTACTTGACATTTTTGAGCTGTCACGCTCTGCAAACTAAGTTATTGGGCTCTTGAGCTACATGGCTCCGTGGCTACTTGGCCTTTTTGTGCGTAATTCTGCATACCTTTCACTTATGGAGTGGCCGGGTATTTATAATGGATGGTCATGATAAATTTCCTAATTGGATTACGATGTTGAATAGTATGTTTCCTAGTTGAGTGATGACCCTAAATAGCATGTTTCCTTGTTGGAGGATGATATAGTATTTATTTCACTGGGTAGGAGATTTTCTATCCTTATCGTGAGTCGATTAATAAGAGATGATTGAGGGGTGATAATTGAGAAATATCTTACTTCCTCGATTAGTGGAGATTGGGTATCTTCTTTTAATACGGGTTTCTTGGGCTGTCAGCCTTTTAAAGGAGCGAATTGGGCCCTTATTTTAGGTCTGTCTTTGAGGGATACCATTAAGGGCCTATTATTAGCATTATGCCCAATTTTAATCCCGACATTTGGACTTATATCTTGAGCCTATACACCCACTATTTTAAACCCCATCAACTCCCAAGAAAGCGAAGAGTGGGGATTTATGGATCTCATTTTCTTTTAGTCTTTGTCTTGTCCATCGTAGCAGAGTGAGCAGAGCCTCTTTTGTTTATTCTCATTATTGATGTCAGCCTTGAGAGCGTCCGGACTCTTACAGTTTAAAAATGGAATTGTTCAACGCGTCTTCTGGTTTAATTGGTTTCCATTATGGATGGAAATGGTAGATAACATATAACAAGAGGTCAATATTAATTATTAAGAATACCTTTGTTCATATTCATTATTAACTCATCCTGCCTTGTCTAATGTACGTCTACTGTCTACTGTCTACTGTCTACTGCACATAAAATCATATTTATTGTTATTGACCTAAATCAAATCAAATCAAATCAAATGTCAGGTGAATTTTTCATATCAACAAAATCTATGGCCAATATTGCCCCCAAGAAAGCGAAGACTGGGGATTTCACTAGAAAGTTGCTTATTTACCTTGAAAGTGGATCCCATTTCCATGCCACGTTTTTTTATGCCGCCTCATATGATTGGGTCGCACATATGAAGATGACAAAAAATAAAATAAATCAAAAGGTGAAAGAATTGGTTTTCCTTGATTCTATTGATTCACCCATAGGTCATATATATAATATTACAAACTAAAAGTCTGGCTACAATTATATGTGATAAGCTATGGGCATATTATAATATGGCAATTATACCATTGACCAAATCAAGCTTATAAATATATATATGGCAATGATACCATTGACCAAATCATAATATATATTCTAAAATAGAAGATTAGATATTCTAGTATAATCTTAATACCCCCTCGTTGGAGCATGGAGATCACAATGCCCAACTTGCCAAGTAGATACGTAAACTTGCGTCATTAAGAGCCTGGTGAAGATGTCGGCAAGCCGATCTTCGAGACACATGAGACGTAGGAAATAATACTCGCACGAATGGCACGCACATAATGACAATCAACTTCAATATGCTTGGTACGCCATGGAAGATGGATTTGAGCAATGTAGATTGCCGAATCGACCATCATAGTATAAGCGCATGGTCGCGAATGTGTGGACCTAAACTCACAAGCAAAGCTGGAGCCATTTCAACTCGGGCGACGGCACCATGGAACGATACTCGGCTTCGCCAGGGAAGACCGGACACAGATGTTGTTTCTCGTCTTCCAAGAAATCGGAGAAGATCCAAGAAACACTATCCAACCGGGCAAGAGACCGCTTCAGTCAAAGGACACGAGCTCCAATCAATCACACCCAACCTCGTCGAGATAAACCCAATCGGGAGCGAAGAAGAATGCCTCACCGGACACCCTTATAGCGAACTGCATTTAAGCGTCAGATCCCAATGATCCCGACGAGGGTGTTGTATAACCGAGCCAAGATATGAACCGTATAAACCAAGTCGACGTGGTGGAGGTTATGCAAATGAGACGACCCACAAGTCGCCTTGTTTTAGGATCAAATAGCAAAGGGCCTTTGGCGAGCCACGCGTGGATTCGCCTCCATGGGGAAAGCCAACGGACGACCCTGCAATAAGCCGGGCCAGCAATAATATCAAGAGTGTATTGACACAAGAAGATGCCCTCACCGCTAAGCAACTCAATACTAAGAAAATACTTCAAGGCACCCAAATCTTTCATATGGAAACACTCGTGCAAATAGCCTTGAAATGGTCAACAACGGAAGCATCATTACCAGAAATAATGAGATCATCAACATACACAAGAACATTAAGTTGTACCGATCCCTGATGTAGAGTAAACAGAGAATAATCTGAATAAGACTGAAGGAAACCATCAGGGCCGGCCCTGTGGGTAGGCGAAAGAGGCGGTCACCTCGGGCCCCCCACATTTTTCTTAAAAAATAGGCCCTTCTATTCAGGTGCAGGAGGCCTATGAGACGCCTTTCCCGACCTCATAGAAGAGCTCTTACGATCGGGACTTGGCCATGGGTCTCCACTTTGCTTTCTCCGCCTAAAAGTTTACCACCGCTGACGTAGGTATTTGAGTATTTCTCCAATTATTTGGCCTGCTTTGATGTTGTGGTGTGAAAATTTTGGTTCGATGTTGTTTGCATGAGATTCTCTTCCACTTTTTCCTCGATTTGGGGTTTTTACGCTTGAATATTTGAAATGCCCCATGCCTGGGATTTGATTTGGGAATCCGTGGTTTTCTCGGTTTTCAAATTTGTGATTGATGTTGCTCGGTAAATGTAGGATTCTATCATGCGCCCGCCATGGATCATCTAAACCCGGAAGCTTTCTGCCAATCCACCCAGTGCACCCACCACCCGCCTCCGAATCTGCCTCCTTCACTCGCCACACCTGCATTCCGTGTTCGTTCGTCTGATGCCACAGTTTCACCACGAGTTTGTGTTGAATAGCAGAAATTTGCTTCGTGGGTTGTTTAAATTCTTGATTTTTTTTAATCCTTATGCTTCCACTCCGATTTTTTTTTTCGATGATTTTAGTTTTTTCTTTTTTTTTTGTTGGTTATGAGCAGCAGGAGGTCTGAGGGGGAAATCAAGGATTTGGCCGTCAGTTAGGAAGGTTCGAAGGCCGATAGGAAATTGATAGAGGATCAGTTGAACGAGCAAATATAGAGCTGGGAAATGCAATCTAGTGATGTGGAAAATGCTTCTCTTTGTATGATATCGACACTTTTTCCCTCCCCGCATGAGTTTTAGTTTCGCCTCCCTATTTTTGAGTTGTTGGGTCGAAATTACACACAAAGAGTTTTCTATAGCCGCTATGCAATCATGGTCGCTTCCTATTATTCGCATTAAATTGACAAAAATTTCTAAGAATAAGAGGAATTTGATATGTTCCAGTAGGAAAAGATGTAGATGGGGGAAAACAAACGCTAATTAATTTTGAATATTTTCATGTTTATTTTTCAAATAAATAAGTAGTAAGTGTGATAGACTAGTAGTGGTGATAGGAGGTTTGGGGTGAGCCTATTGAAAACCCTATTTGTGTGTTGATTGTTGTAGAATGGTTATAGGAGGTTTGGGGTGAGCCTATTTGAAACCCTATTTGTGTGTTGACGGTCAGAGAATGGTTATAGCAGTTTGGGGTGTTTCCATTGAAACCCTATTTGTGTGTTAATTGTTATTTGTATGTTGATTGTTGTAGAATAGTTATAGGAGGTCTGGGTGAGCCTATTGAAAACCCTCTTGTGTGTTAATTTTGAAAATACTCTATATAAATTGATTGGATTTCAAAATGCTAATTTATTTTTAATTTCTTTCTTATTTTAGGGTTGATCATACAATCATGTTCTAATAAAAGTATGTCTGAAATGATAAAAGGAAAAAGCAAAGATAGAGAAATTGATTCGGCCTCAAGAAGGAGTTTTTCAAGTTTTTTTTCCAATTATCAACAAACCGAGACTTCAAGTCCAAATGATAATATTCAAAATGAAGAACATGCGACTGACACGAAGAAGAAGAAGAAGAACCCAATCAATATCCGGCCTATAGTAATAATAATAAGGGTAATAGATAATCAAACTGCGGAATGAGTCGCCAAAACCGGCTGATAATGAAGATTCGGGCTTTAAAACATTTATGATCCAAGTAACTGGAATCATGTAACCCAAAATTTAAGAGACTTGTTAAGAGAAAAGGGTCCAATAAAATGATGATAATTTTTGAAAGATGATCATGGTAGACATTTCTCATATGTCCATTAGCCTTCGATCATTACCAAATGGAGAGAAGTAGATAGGAAATGGCTAATGTATTCACATATGAGCCATAAAGTATATTGTTTCATGTGTAAGTCAAGCTCAAGAAAGAAGGAAATAATTATCAATCACAATGAAGGATTCAAAGATTGGAAAATCTTAGTCATCGACTTAAACTCATGAAACTAGTGATGAACATTGGGCTTGCATGAAAGATTGGGTTGAACTCACTTTGAGGTTGGGGAAAAATGAAACAATTGATAAAAGTATGCAACAAACTAATCGGAGCAAAGAGAAGGTGTAATCGGAAAATGTATTATATAGATTCTTTGCTGTTGTAAAAGACTTGCTACAAATAATATTGTGATTGGGACAATGAGAAGATTCTTTGAAGAGCATACTGGGAATTTTCTTACATAATTGGAAATGATTGGTTTAATTTGATCCAGTGATGCAAGAGCACCTTCGGCGTATCCAACAAAATGAAATTCAGTAACAATTATCTTAGTCACAAGATCCAAAATGAATTGATTCAAATGCTGGCGAATGAAATTAAAATTGCAATTGTTGAAAGAATCAAGAAAGCAAAATACTTTTCAAGAATACTTGATTGCACTCCGTGATAAGTCATGTTAAACAAATGTCACTTGTAATACGATGTGGATATTTCAACTCAACTGGATAAGTAAAAGAGTTCTTTCTAGAATTTTTGAAAGTTGATGATACAACCGGGGAAGGACTTTTTAATGTACTTTTACAAGTTTTGCAAACTCTTGGGCTTGATATTGATAATATAAGAGGACAGGGATATGACAATGGCTCCAATATGAAAGGGAAATTCAAAGGTGTTCAGAAAAGAGTGCTTGACATAAATCCTAGAGCATTTTACACACCATGTGGTTGTCATAGTCTTAACCTTGCACTTTCTGATATGGCTGGCTCTTGTACTAAAGCTGCTGAATTTTTTGGAGGAATACAACATTTATATGTATTGTTTTCGTCTTCTCCAAAGCGTTGGCAAGTTTTCAGGGATCATGTTAGCGGTCTTTCACTTAAGCCATTATCTCAAACACGTTGGGAGAGTCGTCTTGAGAGTGTTAAAGCAATAAGGTTCCAAGTTCCACAAATAAGAGATGCTATACTTCACTTGGCAGAAACAGAAAAAGATGATTTTAGATTTACTCGTGATGCTCGGAGTGTAGCAAAATCAGAACTTGATGATTTTGAGTTCTTAGTTGCTTTGGTTATTTGGCACAAGTTGTTGTTTGCTGTTAATGTTGTTAGCAAGACTCTTCAAGCGGAGAACATGCATATTGATGTTGCTATATGTCATTTGAGAGGACTAATTGAATTTCTTAAGAATTATAGGGAAAATGGATTTGTGGAGGCCATAGCTGAAGCTAAGGAAATTGCGAATGACATGGAGATTGAACCAGTTTTTCATCAAGGTCGCATCATTCGTAGAAAGAAGCATTTTGATGAGAATGTAAGTGAAGAGGTGACACAATCAGCTGAAGAATCCTTCAGAGTTAATTTTTTTATATATGTTGTTGATCAAGGCATTTCTTCACTTGAGCAGAGGTTTGAGCAGTTTCAAATATATGCCCAAAATTTTGATTTTTATTTGATTTAGCATTTAATTTACTAATAATGAATGTTTAAAGACCAAGTGTAACAATCTTGAAGAATGTTTAAGACATGGCATGCAATGTGATATTGATGGTAAAGATTTATTTAGGGAGTTGGAAGTCTTGAAAGGACTATTGCCAACAGGAGTCAAAGGGCCGATTGAAGTGTTGAATCATTTGAAGCTAATGGATGGTTGTTTCAAATGCAATTATCGCGATAGATATTTGTCACTCATTCCAAGCATACGCTTCTCGATAAAGAAGCTTCTCAAAGTTGAAGTTGATTAAATCTACCGCCAACAATGTCACAAGAAAGGCTAAAATGGGTTAGCATATATCCATTGAAATCGATTTGGCTAAGAAGATTGAGTATGAAACTTTAATTAGCGACTTTGCAGCTAAAACTGCAAGAAGAATAAAGTTTCTAAGTGATTTGTTGATATTGATGGTTTTGTTCACGAGGAAAATGATTTTGTGTAATTAAATGAAACAAATAAATAATATTTTGATTTATGTTATAATTTTGCCGTGTTTCTAAAGTTATATTTTGTAAATGCAAGAAGTCGAAATGCTCTTTTTGTAATTGGCAAGAGATAATATCGGGTTTGCTTAATCAAGTATGTTTTCTCTATAAAACTTTTATTTTTTGTTGTTGCATTTTCCTCTAATATATGATTTTTATTGATAAAATGAGTTCTTTTATTATTGTTATAGTATTTGTTTGATATATTTTAAGTGTAGTAGTGGGTGATAGGGAGGTCTGGGGGGTGAGCCAATCAAAACCCCTTGTGAATTGATTGTTTAGTATGATTTGGTTTTGAATATAATAAAAACTAAGGTTTTAGGCTTAATATTACTATTACAAGTAAAAAAAAAATTTATACACAATAGGCCCCCTTTTAGAATGCCGCCTTAGGCCCCCCGCGCCACAGGGCCGGCCCTGGAAACCATAAGTCTTCAAAGAAGCAGCTAACTTAGCATACCAGCACCGCGGAGCCTGTCGTAGACCATACAAATACTTCTTGAGACGACAAACTAAACCAGGAGTGCGAACGTTGAAGCCAGGAGGAAGTTTCATGTAAACTTCTTCATCAAGATCACCATGAAGAAACGCATTATGAACATCCATCTGATGCAAAACCCAATTTTTGACCGCTACAACAGCTAAGAAGGCACGAACAGTGACCATTTTCGCAACTGGAGCAAAAGTTTCATTATAATCAACCCCCTCAACTCATGATTGCCAAAATAACTTTATTAAGCCTTAAGACGCTTACTTGCCTATATTCGCATGATATTTGATTTTGTATACCCATTTAGAACCAAGAGCCTTTTTATGAGGAGGTAAAACTGCCATGTCCCAGGTGCCATTAGCTTCTAAAGAAGCAATTTCTTTCTGCATAGCCTCGCCAACCTTCATCTGCATAGCTTCTTTAAAAGAACGAGGTTCAATGCCTTCAGTGATCGCTGCAAGAAAAACACGGTGTCGTGGAGAAAACTTATTACAATTCACATAATGTGCTATAGACAAGGAGTACTCGAGAGCTGCAGAAGACGATGAACACTCAGATGGACTCGAAGATTGTACAGTGTGGGTAACAAAGTCACGAAGAAGAACGGAGGGACGCTTATCCCGCAACCCGCGCCCTAAGTCATCGGTGGAGGCAGGAGGAGACAGAAGTGCAGGGGGCACAGGAGGCGATGTGGGATTCAGCACAATCTCAGTCCCAATTGCAGGGGCTGCATGATCATCCACCAAAGCGCATCTAAGTCTTCCAAAAATCAACATCAATCCTCGCATCGAACTGTGGGCGACGAGGAATATGGCGGTGGTACGCCAGAAGTAAAACAATTCGTATGAAATTCATTTTCATGAAACTTACATCTCTCGAAACAAAGATGTCAAATTGGCTCGAAGGTCATATAATTTCCACCCTTTTTTCCCATGTGGATAACCAATAAAGACACACTTCCTAATTATGAGCAAATTTATTACCTTCGCCTTTTGATCAGGCAAAGCTAAACAACCAAAACCTTAAGTTCATCATACTCAAAGCACAAAGAGAACTTCAAAGGGAGTTGTATTGTGGACCAAACCGTAAGGAGCTCCCGTTAATGAGATACACCCGCACCAAGCACACATTCTCCCCAAAAAGAAATAGAAGATTGCCTGAAACATCAAAGCACCAATTCACATTAAGAATATGTCAGATGTTTTCTGCTCCACACCCACCATTTTGTTGAGGAGTCCCAACACAAGAGGTTTGAAAAATAATGCCATGTGTATCAAAATAATCCAACATACATTTAAACTCCGTACCATTATCACTCCGTACTATTTTGACATGTGTTTCAAACTGGCGGGCAATCATAGCAAAAAATGAACAAAAAACTTGATAAACTTGTGTTTTTGAACGCAATAAATAAACCCATAAATCATCCACCAAAGTAAAAAAATAATGTGCTCCACACGAAGAGGGTATCTTATTTGGGCCCCATAAATCACAATGAATAAGTTCAAAGATTCGACTAGCTTTACTATCACTGACAGGAAAACTATCACGTTTTTGCTTTGCTTGAGGACAAACTTCGCATGCTTTATTCAATTTCTTTCTAGAAGTAATTCGAAGAAATAATGGAATTAACTTGACGAATTTATCCGACCTGATGTCCCGCACGATGATCCGCACGACGATGCCACAACTCAAAAAACTGGAATCTCAGAACCGCACGCACACATCAGGAACTACCGAAAAATAATAGAGTCCATCCTTACGTTCACCGGCTCCAATTAGACTCCCCGAGCGTAGGTCCTGTATAGCACATAATGAATCAGTGAATTGTAAAAGACATTTAGAATCATCAATTAATTGTGACACCGAGATTAAGTTGCAGTAAATGTAACTGGTACAAATAAAACATGTCTGGGCATCAACCCATCAGCCAACAAAACGCGGCCGTAAATTTTAGTAGCAATGGTATGTGCACCGCTAGTAACCCACCGAACATTGCTAAATATGATGAGTGTTCAATAAACATGATTCAAAGGCTGCAGAATATGGTGAGAAGCACCCGCATCAATAATCCAAGAAAGGAGAGAACGCACCCATCATCTCGATCATGTCATGATTATTTATCATATCTAATAAAATTTGAGCCCGCTCCGGCTTTAAGTCGCAAAGAAATGCCGAGGACCCATGAGAGGACGCCATCGAATCGTCCCCCACCGGGCCACAAAGACAAGGGCGCCACTTAATCGGCAAAATGACGCTTTGGGTCACCACGAGCAAATGAGGAGCCGCAGGAGGTGGTCAGGCATTAGTCGCACTACCTGGATTCCACTTGCCCGATCTTCCCATCAATCCCATATCCATGCTTTTTTGAAACAAGTATCATTATCATGACCCGATCGCTTACAAACAGAACAATACAATTTTGATTTATCGGGACGGGTAACACGAGCCTTGGGTCGTGTAGTTTGTAGAGCAAACGCATGGATTTCCTCCTTGTCCGCTCTATCTCGAGCAATACCCCGAGACTTTTCTTCCTGAAGACATGCTTGATACACACGATCGAGATCAGGTAAAGGAGAAGTGGACAACAAATGAACGTACCGTTGCATATAACTCATCGTTAATGCCAATGAGAAATTATGGAGTTTCTCCTCCCGATCCGTAGTGTTGACCAACATCACAAGTACAATTACCACAGTACCCGCATGGAGAGGCTTGAGACGATCCACCCATCATACAATCCCATCAAACGGGTATAATAATCATCAATAGACATATCTAAGTTTGCTTATTAGCTTGGTAATATCGATTTCAATTGTTAAGAGGACCATTATTAATGCAAACCGCTTCTCAAGATAATCCCAAAGTCGCTTATTTCATCATGAAAAGGAATGGAGGCCGCCAATTTTGATCAAGAGTCCGTGATCCATGAGACAAGCATAGAATTGACAAAGGTCCCAATCGAAGAGCCTTTCTTCTCCGTTGGTTTGGTGAATGTCCCATCAACAAACACAAACTCGGGCGAGCTTTCAAAGACAACTTTAATCGCACGTGCCCATGAAATATAATTGTCATTAGAAAGGATCACGTAAGGATCATATTCCGGGTTGATCTCCGCACTAAGATAATAAGGAGAATGGGGATCTATTTTCCCATCGTCATTATAATGAGAAGAATCGGAGAGAGGTCGATGATAATGGTCAAGAAATCGTGAGAAGGAAAATAAATGGGTAAAAGCTTGTGGGTCGCTAGGGCTCATACTAAGTGAAAGAATTGGTTTTCTTGATTCTATTGGATTCACCCGTAGGGTCATATATAATGTATTACAAACTAAAAGTCTCGCTACGCTTATGCGCATAAGCCATAAATATATTATAATATGTCAATTATACCATTGACCAAATCAAGCTATAAATATGGCTATAATATGGCAATGATACCATTGACCAAATCAGAATATACATATTCTAAAAATAGAAGATTAGATATTCTAGTATAATCTTAATAAAAGGAGACGTGGGATTTGGCAAGGGAAATACCCACAATTAGAACTGGTTAATTAGCTGCAGCGTGGGATCAGGGATGGGTTCTTACTCTTATAGTTATAGCTTAAAATTGGAACTGTTTAACGGGTCTTCTGGTTTCAATGCGTCTTCTTTTTCCATCAATAATGCTCTGTTTCATTGTGGATGGATATAAAAGTTTTGAAATAATTCTTTTTTCTTTTTTCTTTTACACTTAACTTTGTATAACATCGGATTATTATGTTATCATTTTCTCATAAACTTATTTATATTGTCACTCAAAACCTGAATCTCTCTCTTTTATATGTTCATCCCAACCCTTAACCATTTGAAAGTGATTTACTATACACAAAATCACATTAAATTCAAAACATGGAACCTCACTTTTAAATAGTGATTTATGCAAAAGTGGAGAAAGCGGGGAACAATTGTCTAAAATCTCAGTCGCCTCTCTCTCTCTTTGTTTTTTTTTTCAAATTTTTGTTCATTAGAGAGAATGGGTGATATTTTTTTTTTTGTTATTCTTGATTTGAAATCACTCATTTCGCTTCTTCCATAGATTTAGATTTTATTCTCTAATAAAATGGTTTTTTCCATATCGATTTTAAGTTTGTCTTTATTTTTTCGTGATTTTGCCTTCAACCTGTTGCGACGTAGTTTGTCGCCAATTTGCCGCAACAAGTAGTTGTGCCGTCGACGATTAATTTATTCGTAGGTTTCATTTATTCATGGGTTTTTACATTGACATTTCAAATGACAAATTAAGTTCGATCTAACAAGATCATTATATCAAATCCTATTTTTATAAATCTTAGATATTCTAAGTATTTTTAGATTATCAAACATGTAAACTTTAGCTGATTCTTTTTGTTATTAACCTTGGATGTTGCATTATCCTATAAAGTATTATAACTTTTGATTAAATGTTTCTATGTCAAGTATAACTAACCATAATCAATAAATACATTTAATACACTATAAATAAAAAATAATTCTTAAAATTTGTTTCAAAGCTGGTTATTTTTATTTTGTAATTTTATCTTTTATTTTCTTGAAAGATCATGATTTTTTTTGAAGAGTGAAAAATCATGATTTTAAAACATTAAAAAAAAAAGAGATAGTATTCACAAATATTTAATTAATATAATAACTTAACATTATCCCAAACAAGTTGAGTCAAGGTACAAAAAGAGGGGTGCTACCAAACATGACTATTGTACACTTAAAAAAGCTTACAACCAAACATTACGATTGTACAGTTAAAACGACAGTGGGATGCTTTCCCCATATATAGAACACCCTCACGGGTGGGCCTCTCAAAAAGTTCCCCTTTCTTCTTCACTTTTACATAATTTCCCCTTTATTGTTATTGACCTAAATCAAACATCAGGTCAAGTTTTCATATCACCAAAATCAACGGCCAATATTGCTCCCAAGACAGAGAAGACTTGGGATTGTGGCTTATTTGCGTAGAAAGTGGATCTCAATATTCCCATGACACGTGAACATGCCAGCTCATATAATTGGATGGTAAACAAAACAATTCAAAGAAGATATATAGAGTTTTGGACGTGAATAATATTTTTAAAATAAAAAATCTAAAATTTAAGATTGGTTTCAAAAATATGTTTAAAGTAGTGCGTTCATGGATATGTGACAATCAATAGCAAATTCAAAGACCGACGTTCACAACACCAGCTAATCAATTTACAAAATTTTCAATGATCGGCGTTGTGATTGAAATAAACCAAAAGCCATCGTTCATAACGACGGCCATTGACCCTTATTATCCCAACACCCTTCCTTCTCCCCTTCCCCCACATTTCTCCTGCTCCACTACCTTCTCCACCAGACCCCACAAAAGCTAGCCTTAAATTAAGTTCATGAAAGGATAGCTGGACAAAGACTAGTCACCGACAAAACACGGCTTTCAACACAAAAGGAGGCTGCGCCTCTCCTTATTATTTCTCACTACTGTACTACACTCCCGCTGCCGCCGACGGCGTCGAGAGTCGCCACCTCCCGGCTCCACCCCCGCATACCTCAGCGTAAAAAATATACTCAAATGGAAAAACAGAAAGTGTAGGAAAAGAATGAAAGAAAATGGCTGCTCTAGCAACAGAGAGGCTTTCCTGTCAGAGTAAAGCACAAAATAAATAAATAAAAAGCTTTCCAGCTGTTGTTTGTCTACTGAGACAGCTTATTTTATCTACCTTTTCAGGGTAAAAATATACTCAAATGGAAAAACAGACACAAATGTTTTTCTTTTTCTTTGCATGCATGACTAAGGGAATAACAAGAGTTGGGAGAGAGATTATACCGCGGGTGGCATTGGTTCCTCCTGGAATATCTACAACTATTCTGAAATTTAAATACAAAGGAAAAAAAACAGAGAGAGAAAATCAAAGGGGAGAAACCAGAGAAGGAGTATGTGTAGAGATTTCACTTACTGAGTTACCCACCCTCATGGAGGGCTCCACTGGGGCTTCAGGCATCTGGATCGGTCATCACCTGCATGATCCAATTTGAACAAGATAATAATGGGGGTCCACTTGAAGAATGAATTCAGTAAGCACAAAACAGAGAGAAAGAGAGAAAACCAGGTGTAAAATTCGCTGATGACCGGAAAGGTGGCTTTGGGATTGGATGAAGTTAGAGATGGCTTAACATCACAGCCATTAGTAACATGCTTAGCTCCGTAGTATACAGACATGTTGATGGTAGGGACGAACATGTCAACCACATCGCCAATCACGCGACCAACCACCAGATGGTCTACAGAGGCAGCCATGATCAACAGAGACAACAGAAAAAAAGCAGTATCGATGAGTGAAAATTGAAGAAGAGAGGATGGGGATTTATATAGAGAGGGAAGGAAGAATAGCAAAGTGGGAGCCATGATGACTGTGTAACCTATGGGGCATGCAGAGGCCGTAAGAAAGTATGTGTGCAGGCGTAGAGCACCACGTGTGGTGGGTACCCAGTTGCTAAACCACCATCCGTTTGTCTGTTTATGACACGTGGTTTAATGTCCGCCCTTGGTAATGCATACCAACCTACCAACCAGCATACGCTGCTGTACCTTTATTATTATTAGAGGGGTCTGGTGGAGAAGGAAGGGAGCGGAGCAAGAGAAATGTGGGGGGAGAAGGAAGGGTGTTGGGATAATAAGCCTCAATGGCTGTCGTTATGATCGACAACTTTTGGTTTATTTCAATTCATAATGCCGATCAATAAAAATTTTATAAATTGATTAACCGGCGTTATGAACGTCGGTCTTTGAATTTGCTAAAGGCCGTCGTTTGATTGTCACATATCCATGATCGCACTAGTTTGGGTATATTTTTGAAACCAACCTTAAATTTTGGATTTTTTATTTTAAAAATACTATTTACGTCCAAAACTCAGACATATATATGCAGATATATATATGCACAATTTTCTTCGGCCATTACAATCAAGCGCTTTTTCCACGGTCAAGCGCAGTCCTTTGAGAACTATACGGATAATGGAAAAGGGGAGAAATGTCGGCCATGATATTGCCATGCCTTGAATCACCATAGTTAGAAATAAAACACAACAATGCATACCTGGTTTGGAATCCATGGGTAGTGATGCGGGTGCGACGATTCACTTGTATACGATCTCTGTCTTCTCACTTTATCCCACCATTGAATACAGCGGCTTTAATGAGATTGCCCTTACAATGCAGAGGAAGGAATTCTCTCGGAGTTTCACGTAGCGTAAATATTAAAATGGTGAAAGGGTTAAGGGAGGGACTTGGCGCTATTTATAGGGTTTTGACCATGGGACCCTCTCATCACGAGGCAGGGCCGTGCTCATTACTCTCCTTGATCTATATTGAGGCCCGTTAAGAACCCCCACATATATCGTACCTTTATTAGACCCCGACCCTAATTTAGTTGATCTCGATTAATAAAGCACACATTAGGAAGTGCCACATTCTCCCGACGGAGTATTAATTGAAACAAAGCGCACCCTCTTGTATTGAGTATAGAGATTGTTCTTAATGAATTAAATCCATCCATAAAGTCTCGGAGAACACCAGATCGCCCCCAGGCGTAGCGCATGTAATCACGTAGAGCCTTTCATGGTCACGAAGTGCTTTCAACTTTCTTGATATGGATTGATATGGTAGTGTGTTAAATGGACAATACCTCATAATGAGTGATACTCATATGTTATGCTCATTTTTTGTTAGTCCAAATTCTCTCTCCTTAAGTGTCACAAAACCGTGTGTGTCACTAGAGAATTCATCATGGTTCTGATGAACTTTGTATATGTCTTATCTGATAGTTAATTGACCACTTTTATATTGTAACAAGACATATTGTTAAGGCTAATGCCAAGGATGCCCCCTTTGCACTCCAAGGTTTACCTGATACTTACTCCAGATTTTTTAACAATTATACGTACTCAACTTGATGAAATACATTACCAAATGCTATGCCTTATTGAATGCAAAGAGTTGATACATATTCAAATATTACAAAAAAAATGTAACGTGAATCGAAACGAAACTTTATGAAAAGGAGCAACATAAAACTAAACGGGGAGACTCCCACTAATTCGACGGTATCATTCTCTTTGTAAGAAAAGCTTGTAGCTGACGAACATAATAAGTCGAACACCATAGGTGAGAGAGGGCGCTGTTGTGGATGCTGTTTGATACCATCATAAATACGTTGAAATGTCACTCCACGCAATATCCGCCGGTCACAGAACTTTTTCCTTTATAGTCATTGCCCGACACTCATGGCCAGCAGAGCCCCATGGGAACTCTGTTGTTTGTTCAGTAAGCAGCCTTTGGCCAAGAGTCGTATTTGCAATACGGCGTATGGGCATCCTGAAATCTGACATCAGTCCATCGCCGTGAGGTTTCGGGCAAATTACTTTGATGTTAATTTGAAAACATGCTACCAAACTCATGCATATGGTAGGGATCTTGTTGATATCGTTTCTCCGCTTTCCCATGATCTGCACCGCGCTGAGGAGTGAGAAGATGCCAACACCATTTATGTTGACTTCTTTTTCATCTGACTGACCATTAAGGGTGGAAATCGAATACCCGGCAAATGGCTGGGTCTTTGGGCATGTTTATCATCAACGCATATAAGTCTTTTGTCCCTCTTTAAGTACCTCATAACCCTTTCTTAGCGACAACCAAATGATAGTGTCTGGTTGTGATATCTTGCCTAGAATCTGTTGCAAAGCGATATCGGCCTAGATGCATATGAGCATACATAATACTCGAGTGCACTAGCATGGTGCATTCTTCATTTGAAAACTCTGCCAATATCAGAATGAGAGACATTGTGACAGAGACCGACTTACATTACCTTTACGAGCGAGCAGTGCGGCTTTACATTGTTGCATGTTGAATCTTTCAAAATACGATCAACATATGCCCTCCCCGAGATAAACCCGATAGTCGCGAAACATTCACTGTGAATCTCAATGCCCAGACAAGGCGCCTCATGGGTCGCCGTATCAAGTTCTTTGACAACATCCACTTTGTCTCATATAGTAAACCAAGATCCTTTGCTTTGCAAGCGGATATCATCCACACTTGAAAAAAAAGAAAAGTATAAGGAAAATGAATTTCCTCCGACCTTTGCCGGTATATACATTGATCTACTTTGTTCTCAACAAAACGGAGGATAGGCTTTTTAACAACACAATGAAACTTTAATTACCAGCATTGTCTAGAAAGCTTGCTTGAGACCATAAATAGACTTTTCGATCTGCATACAATGATACTGAATCATTTACTTGCAAAACAACCCGGGTTGCATCATATAGACTTCTTCATTAAGGTCTCCATTGAAAATGAGTTTAACATCCATACGAGATTGTAACTCCATATCGAAATGAGCAACTAATGCCATGATCACTCACGAAAGAATCCTTTTTTAAGAAGAAGAGGCCAGGAGAAAAGGATTTGCTTCATAGTCTACTCCACTATACAGTGAAACGCTTTGTTTACCGATGCGGCTTTAAACTACTCAATCTTTCCTTTAGGGTCCTTTTAGTCTTATACACCCATTTAAAGCCAATGAATTACATGACCTTGGAGAGTAATTCAACAAGTTCCCCAAACTCCGTGTGCCTCTGGAATTGAGTTTTTATCTCTCATTGCATCAACCACGGTTCGATTGAGGACAAGAAAGCGACTTCGCATAAGTTATTGGATCGGCTAGAACCAATATACATTAGTCTTGCTCCTATATAGACTAAATAGTCCGGTGAGGTATAGGTGATAGATCTACCACTAGTGGATCTCCTTCTTGGAGTAGCAATAGTCACATCTTTGTACTGAGAGCCTTGATGAACTTCATCGGGGGCTGTCTAGAGCAGGATCCGGGAGGCCTCCAGCGGGTTCAATATGGTGTGGGATTTTCCCTGGATTATAAATACATGGGAGGAGGTATAAAGATACCATATTACACCACCAGGTACTATTATCCTCGATAATTACGTGACGACTACTTTCTTCGACCACATCGAGCTCAACTTGGTACGTACGTGATTCCACATAATTCTTGTGCCTCCATTGGGATTATAGAACCGATATCCTTCGAATGTTAAGGGCAGATACAAAATAACCCAAGTGATTCTAGAGTCCGACTTACTTAATGTTGGATTACAGCACCATGCGGGGACATCCCAAACATAAGATGGTTTTAAGCTGGAAACTACCTTGAGTCCATAACTCAAAGGAGTCAATGGAGCGACTTTTGTAGGTACACGATTCGAATGTACAAAGTTTTCAAACTTCACCCACAGCAGTAAATTTGTCTACTAATCTTACTCACCACCATTTCCATAAGGAGTGCGTGCGCTTTTTTGGCTACACCATTTTGCACAGGACTCCCTGGCATAGTAAACTATGTCACTATCCCAGAATCCTCTAAGTATTTGGCGAATGGCCCCTTAAACTGTCCGGCATCGCCATGCTTGCCATAATACTCTCCACCTCGGTCAGATCTAACAACCTTTATGACTTCATTGTTTCTCGAGCTTGATCCGAGAAAATCTTGAACTTGCATCGAGACTGACCTTTTCTTTTAATCAGGAAGGCTACAAATAACCATATCGAGAATGATCATCAATAAATGTGATGAGGAAATAAAAAATTTCTACACAAGGTGCCGTATAGACTCACTGCTCATCGGTGTGGAATGACCTCAAATAAGTCGAGGGAACAGGGCTGCAGTTTTCTTTAACATGCCTTTGCGTCCATTTTACCTCTACAACGATCCTACGCATGTCTCTAAGTCATTTTCAAACTGACGGGATGTTAGTCTTTATGACCTTTCTACTATCACTGCCTTAGAGATATGGCCAAGCCGTTTATGCCACAATGCATAAATGTTCCTTAGGTAATGGTCTCTTAGAAACAACCTTTTCAAATACAGCGGCGTATATGTCATTGGGAATAACACAATACGTACAATCCGTTGGGCGTATAAGAGCCTGACCTTATTTGAATTAAGAAACAAAAATAACATTGTTCTTGATTTCAAAAGAGTAGTCATACATGTCCAAACACGATACGGAAACTAAGTTCCGTCTAAATGAAGGTACATAAAAGGTGTCTTTCAACATTAATCTAAAACCAGAGTCTAGAATCAAGATTACATCTCACCCTGAAACACAACATCGACTTTCGTTTGTTTCCCACAGGTGAGTTTTGATTCATCTGATTTGGCTTTCCTGCACGGTTTATGAATCACTGTATGGTAGCCTTGACATGATTAGTTGCACGCTGTCGAACCACAAGAAGCGGATGGTTAGCCGATAGGTTGGATTCACAAACAAGTGCTAAAGAATATTTACTGTAGGCTCACATTTGAATGACCAAGCTTTAAAGCTTTGCTGAAATCCTTCTTTACATGTGACCTTTCTTCTTACAAAAGCGTGATCATCATCCTTTTAAGGATGTCTTCTTTTCTGGACCCGTATTGTCAGGTCATTGGGTAGTGTCATGAGTACCTTTATGAGTACGATTTATGGACTTCTTATTTTTCCTTTTTTGGGAACTAGAAACATATAAGGCTAGATGCCCTTTCTCCTTCTTAAGTTTCTCTTCCTCTGCCACCACCCTTGCTATCAAGTCATTGACTAACCAAGTCTCATCTTGGGAATTGTAATTTGTCTTCACTAATCCCGAAAATCGGGTGGAAGGGTGTTTGGGCTTGATGCGTAATCTGCATCGGGAATAGAAACATTGAGCTTTGGCTTCGTCTGTAGGTTTACCATTCTAGGGCGTAATCTCTAACGAAGCGAGCCATCATATTACTTCATATTGAAAGAGCTTTTGAAAAGAAGTGTACCAACCTCAGCATTGGATGAAGTGCGGTTTCTAGCCTCTAAGGCTTCGTCGTTTCCTTAGCGATGCGGTCCGGTGGTAAACCACTTTTTAAGTGTTCTTGAATGTGGATTTCTTCGTTGTCCCGATAAGCAAGTCGATTGCTTTCCCCCAATGACATAATTACATTTTCTGTTTCGATGCGGTGAAGTAGTGACATCTGGAAGCTTGTCTTTTGAAAGAGCGTCTGTGAGTATCTTGCCGACTCCATTCAAATAGAAAATCCTCTTTCCATTTCTTCAAAATTCAATCCAATAAGGACCTCCAATCGGAAATGGAATTACCGTTTATAGAAAAAGTATTTGGAAAACAAACAAACAATACAATTAGCATCATCGTGAATACTTATCTGAGAAATTACATACATGTCCACATAATCACCTTTGGGGCGAGAAAATATGACATGCGGAGTTGTGCACACTCCACATGGCAGCGACCATGAGAACATATTCTAATCTTTAGGTGAAATCACCACCTTTGGGTGTATGAACACCTAAGATAAAGTCATTTCTCAAGCTTACGTGCTACATATCATGCCCTCATGAGCTATCCTGGGAATGTCCATCTCCCTTTGGGGTATGATCACGCAATAAGCAGGGGAACATCCCACCACAATATAAGGTAATATTTCTCAAACCCAGTCGAGTGTCATACTTTTCTGGCGTTCTTAACTGATTGAATCCTTGAAAATTTCTCATACCCGGGGATATAGCTTTATGTATCACATTCTATATATATATGTAATGCAGACGTAAAAACGAGGCGTATGTCTTTTACATTACATGTCATGCTAATTATACTATTTAATTTACATTAATAGTCAAATGAATTACACTACGATCCTTATGTGGTGATATACATGTGAGCTATCATACATATTTCCAAAACCATAAAGAAATACAAAACATGCAAGAAATATGCAAAAATACGCGTACATAGAGTTCTATACGTATTTTCGAATCTATAAAAGCTTCAAACATGTAAAATAAATATACCACATTGTAGAGGATCTCGATACGAGCGCGTCGGTACCAGATGGGTCAAAAGCGGACTGTCGGACGCTCGAATCTTCCAGCAAGGAAGACCGAAGTCCCCGACCGGGTGATCGGTCGGTCGAGTCGAGAGCTCGGTGGTCGCTGATCCGATCGCCGGATGACGTCGAGCATGGCGTCATCGGTCGGTCGATATGAAGCGTCATCATGGCGTCATCCGGATCGATGAAATCGGAAGTCGGGTCGGACCGGTCGAGCTTGGTGTGAATGGCGTCAGCAACGATTCTGCAGGGGAGGGCGACGGCGCCTGATTGGAGCGGCGGCGCCTTGTGTCCGTCACCGTCGCCTCTCTGGCGGCTTGCCGTGTGGCGGCACGTGTAGGCAAGTGGCGGCACGTGTAGGCCCGTGGCGGCGTGGCGTCTGGCCAAGTGCGATGGCGGTCGTCCGTGTCATCGGCGACGTGCCACCCATCATTTTCGTTTCGACGGTAGATTCCAAACTAATACGCAATAATATTCAACTTTCATGCCCAGAGATAAAAAAAATGTCTAGAAAATGGACAAAAACCTCTCGGAAAAACAAACAAAAAACGCGTTTTTTTATATTCTTATTCAATCTATGGTAGGCTCTGATACCAAATGTCGGCCGTGATATTGCCATGCCGAATCGCCATAGTTAGAAATAAAAACCACTTGACAATGCGCTACGTTTTGGAATCCATGTTGCGTGCGGAATTGGCGACGATTCACTTGTATACGATCTCACAATCTTCTCCTTTATCCCCTTCGTGAATACACTGGCCTAATGAGATTGCCACTTACAATGCAAGAGGAAGGAATTCTCTCTCTCAGTTTCACGTAAGTAAAAAATGTGCAAAAATGGTAGAGAAGGGTTAAGGGAGGGACTTGAGCGCTATTTATAGAGTTTTGACCACGGGCCCTCTCATCACGGGCTAGAGCGGTACTAGGCCCTTTTGGCCAGTCCATGGGCGATTAGAACCGTATATCGTACCTTTATTGAACCCTGACCCTAATTTAATTGATCTCGATTAATAAAAAGCCTACTTTGAATTAGGAAGTCTTACAAGAAGACATGAAGGCTTTTAAAGGCAAAGAGGGCAAGTAGGACTTAGGAAAAGCGATCTACTTTACGTCATTTTTCGAATGATGAATGCAGGTGTACCATGTCATGGCACTCCTCCAGCCATCAACCAACTTCTTGGCTTCTCCATGGAGTTTCTCATTTGTAGCCACAAGCAATTCTTCGGCAGTCTTGTCACTATAAGGAAGAGTTACAATGAAACTTTTCTAAAAGTCATGGTATCTACTGTCATTGTGTTTATTGGGCGGACAATGACACTTCTATTAAGCATGATCTTTGAATAATGTTGACAAAGACATTCATGAGAAGCATGTCATTGAACATTTTCAAGTGCAATACCCATAAGTCATCATTAATACACACTACAAGAAGAAAGGCCTATAGCCGCGATCATTAAGCTAAAAGTAACATATAATGCGGTTATAGAATATAGTTACGAATAAGAGAAACCGTGACATAGCGTGGTCAATAGGTGGTATGGATAAATGCTATGAACGAGACCAAGTCCAAATGCAAGGCTATAGGTTCAAGAACTATGATCGTGGCCAAATCTTTGATACTGTTCTGTAAGGGTGCTCTTATGCATTGAGTGAATGCGACCATGGCTATAGGATACTCTATAACCGCAATTTGACCCTGACTATAGGGTACTCTATAGCCACGTTTCATATGCCGACCATGGCTATAGGCTAATCAAATTTAGCCTATAAAATGCAATTTATTTTCGAACAAGGCCTCTAAGGCCCTTATTTGCCAAAAGTAAAAGCCAAAAACGATGGTAAAAAGAATGAATTAGCAGTTCAACAAACTTTGCATCATAGTTGGCAATCAATGTTTATAATGGAATAACCATAAAATTAGGAAATTACAAAATTGGAGAAAGTGGTTTAACACCATAAATACCATAATATGATTGTAAAAGGAAAACTATCAAACATGTTCAACATGTTCCATGATATTCCAAGAAAAACAATATTATCACCTATGATTAAAAAGGCGCAAATTTAAATACAACTTTTTCTGACATTACTAAAGACTAATATGGAAGCACTAGGCACAGGAGCTGTAGGAATCAACTCATGGGTGGCATTTTCACCACTTGCAGCATGAAACCTTCCTCCTTGATGTTTCATCCAGTGGTGGAAATATGTGGGATCCTCGGCAGCAGATTTCATTCTCATCAGGGTCTGGTAAATGTTTCATATTCCATTTTTCATTCAACTGGACAAGAAACTTTCTCCTTCCACCAATGACTTGCTGAAAATGTTTCAGACCTTGAGTTTTTTTGGGTTGTCGGTAGGAAAATTAAGAAAACACTAGCTTTCATTAGGAGAACTAGGAAGCTAAGTAACAAACGAAAACCTTCATTTCTGATGATGTTACATCATATTTGTAAATGCCTTTCCACATTCTGTCTTCCCATTGTAAAGAAACAAAAAAGTATATCATGGAAAAATTGGTGCCAAAGCTTAAGAGTAAAAGCTCACTTTCCAGTCAATGCTGCCGAACAAGAAGAAGATACTCCGAGCACTTTTTGTTCAGCATCTGGAGGATGCGCATGAAAACCTTCCAAAAGAAGACTACTATTAGCAAAGGGTGGCTAGCAAAGTAGTTAAGAAATTTGAATACACGACTATTAAAAAATTTAGTGGAAAAAAATGAATTTTTCACAAAGCTTAAAGAAGCAAAAAATGACTAAAATTTCCAGCGGAGAAACTTCAACTTGAGCAGCAGATCTAGTCATCTAACAGAGATACACACGGCTGCAATATCTTTTTTGGATATATTGTGTGATAAATCACTTTTAACTATTCAAATTTTCTTAGACATAAACTATTTGACCAAAGAAACTACAAACCGAGATGATCCATTGGAGCCATTCTACCTATTACAAGTTCACCATCTATGTCAAGAGGGTATAAAAATTGTAAAATTCATAGAAAATGAACAAAAAGACTAATTATAAGTGTTTAAATCTTAAGATAGAAAAAGAGCATCTTCTTCAGTACTCCCATTCAGCATATTTCCCGAATGGCAAATAAATTACAGAAGTAACATTAGAAGACAATGGCTCACATACCTTATTTTTATCACAAAATGAACATCAATTCTTACATTCAAAACATAATATGATAGTACAGTTAGAAACATTCAAATTTGCGAAACTAAGCAGTGGACATAAAGGGTTATCATCATCACTTGAAACATTCCATGATAATGCAAAGGTGTGCATCAAAGAAACTAATACAAACAATTGGTTCATAAGTGATATCATCATCCAATTCTTTGTCAATTCTGGCATATTGGTTGAGGGTTAAAGCTACATGCTTGTGGGTACCAGGCCCAAACACAGGCTTTACCATTCACTAGGCCGTTACACAGGCCCAAAAACATCTTTACCTGCAGGGAAGGCCCAGTAGCGGGCGAGGTCAGAAGTATCGGCCAGTAGCGGGCAGTCAGTATGCCCTTCGGTGACGAGAGACACAACCTTTGGAGCTTATGCTCTCTGGCCGGGGAACTATCTCTACTCCCTGGCAGGGAATGGTGTGCTGCAAGAAGACGGTCGGCTAATGATTACCGGTGATCTCTCGATCCTAAAGACGCCCCCTCACATATATAACCGTTTTTGGAGGTGGGGTGGCAGCTTCTTAGGGCATAAGTTGTGGCCGGTGTGCCACGGGAAAACAGGGTCTTGAGAGGCGAAAGAGGCAGCTCTTTCCCCCTTCCTTTTTGGAAGGAAATCACTTACTTTCCATGGAAATTGGATCATCTTCCTCCTCCATAAAGGAATGAGGAATCACAACAAGAAAGGTATGGGATTCTTGACTAAAGAAAAGGACTGTCTCTTTCACTCTCGGATTCCTAATGTCGACTTAGGCATCGGAGCGGCGGTTTGCACATCTGGGTCGTTTTCTTGATTGTTTGCGGTATAATTTGGCAGGGTTAATGCTCAGGAAGCGATCTAGTGACTCGAGAAATTACAAGAGGCTGGTGGGCGCCCATGCGTGGGAGACCGAGAAAGAAAGCTCATCGGCGTTGCGAGAGCTTAGCTACATCATTTTTCAAGTGATCTCCCATCCCCCGAATCTTTTGGTAGTTTCGATCACTTGCAGGATGTTACAGGGTTTTGTCACCATGACCTTGGCCTAGTGAATCAATCACAGAACCCAGTTCCTCATTTGCACGGGATATGGGGCGAAAGCCGGGAAGGGCGAGGCCGAGACGGATGGCGGTTGCGGGCCGTGTCGACCATTTGCGGCGCAGGGGGAAAAGCGAGCTGCGGACTCGTACGGAAGGTGAGAAACTGGACCAAAAATACGAGGAGTATAGCCACCACGCATTAAAAAACAAAATAAAGGCGAGCTTATCCGGTACGGAAAACGGCGACAACACAGCGGATGACAAGTTATCTTCCTGCGGTCCCCCTACCGGATCACGACTACCTCGAGAACAATGTGGGAGGCCGAGTCAGTGAAAAGGCCCTCGCGTTAAACGGTCGGTCGTGCGGCCGCTGCGCCGTTGGGTGCGGAAGAGTGATAGAGAAAGGTGGCGTCGAAACGTGCCTGCAGCTTGTGCTCGAGTGGCTAAGAGGGTGTAGCCCATGGCATCCGCCGGATCGGGTATCCCACCTTTGAGGTGTGGCACAGTCGTATATGCATGCACTCTCGCGTTGTCAGGGGACTTGAGGACATGTTGTCTTCCCACGTTAGGTCTTAAACACGTGCTTGTTTGAGTTATGAGCCTCCCGAGTGGCTTTGCCTGTAGTGGCGTTTACCATGTATGATGGCTCCTGGGACCGTGCGACTACATGTTGCCACGACCCGGCCAGATGATTCGGAGTGCGGTGACCCCGTCTTCTATGCAAAGTATTCCGGCCCGGCATGAAGGGCACATGCGGCACGGTTCCCTGAGCACCACGAGGGGATCGCTAAACTCATTTGGCGTGATTTGTGGGCTATGTCGTTTCCCAATATTTGTGCTCGGTCCGTCAAAAGGGAAGCATTAGCTCACTACAAACTATCTTCAAGCGGGAGGATGAATCTATCCGAGATTTCACCAGGAGATTTGAGCAAGTTGTCCAAGTGATGCATGCGCCCGGCATGGATGCGGTCGCCGGCACATTTGGAAGAAGCTTCCCAGGGCCCGACCACCTTCACAGCTCGATCGCTATCCTACTCTGCTTGGATCCACTGTGGCTTGATGGAAGAACTATACAAGCAGTTGAATGAAATACTCTACAGGGAAAAGAAGACAATATTCGGGCGGCCTCGAGACGATAATGATGCAAATGAAATAGGCAAGCCCGTATAAAGGGGCGACCCAAAGCAGAAAGGGTCGGGGGTAGGAGCAGAAAGATCTCGGGGAGAGACGATCAAGAAAAAGGGCCTCCAGTTCACCCCTACGAACATCTCCCTACGACAGGCTCCCTCCCCTATCGATTCGGGATCACCACGACTTTTAAATTACACGGTCGGTCGGATCAGAACAACGTGTCGATCTCGAGGTCTGCGTTACTAGGGACCACAGGCATGAAACTAGCGTGTCGAACCCTAAAGTTCCTGGTACAGAGGGAGTGATCAGGGATGGCCACCTCGAGAGAGGACTATGGTAGGTTGGCTCATGACGGCAGCTCCGGTAAGTTGAAGAATAGCGTCGCTTCGAGCTCGGATTCGAACCACGCCGCGATTACATATTCGGGTTGCCGGGCGCCCGACATATCAATCAGCGTCGGGAGAAAAGCGCTACAGCGGATACAGTCGGGCCGGGTGAACACCATCGATACCGGGACAACACCCAGCTTAATCGCGGCCGGTTGGCGACCCGCATCCTTTCCTCCATTAACGAATCCGAGTCGTCACTCACGCTCACGATGAACGTGCTTACTTTATGCGTGCTGAATTTTGATGACACGAGTGCTTGTTGACACGGTAGCGCGGCTGACTGTTACGGCTCGACCTTTTGGCGGATGAAAGTTCAATTTGACAAGCTCGGTTCGGTACGAAGCAGAATTTTGTCGGTTAATGGGGCGCCCACTTCCCAACCATTTGTGTGATATTTCTCTCAGATTAAAGAAGCGAGGGCGGGTTATCGGCAAAAGTCTTATTCTCGGTTGTCGAGACTTGGGGACTCCTCTGATACCATCGTTGGTCCGAACTGGCGGGCCGTAATAACTGATACGCACCTTCCCGCTTCATCCAACCGTCCGATTACCCTGGCCTGATTAGCTAGACAAATCGACATAAGCGACCAGTGCTTGACTAGCTAAATTGCTAACCTCGGTGTCGGTACAAGACGGAGAAAGGTGAAAGCTCAACAATCGGAGCGCTTGCACTTTGAGACCCACGGCTTCTAGAATAGCAATCACAACTTCGATGCTTTGGAGCAGGATTCGAAGGGCGAGGAACAATTGGCTATGGATCCCCTAAAATCAATACTCCTGGGCGAGATAGATAAACAAACTTATGTCAACTCCCTCTTGTCGGGAGGAGAAGAGCATGATCATAAACTTGAGGTTTTGCTTTGTGCTTTGTCGATGTATTCGCGCCGGACCATTCGGACATGATAAGCATTGGCCAGCGCATACTTCTCATGGTGAGATAGTCCCGTCTACTTGAACCCGTCGAACAGTAGGCGTTTCCACCCTAAGACTACCATCGGGTTGGTCGTTTGATAGATAACCTTTGAAAGTAGGGTTCATCGAGAGAAATCAAGTACCCGAATGGTTGGCCAATCTGGTGGTGGTACCCGAAGGTGGCAGTAGGAGTATGCGTGGGCTATGCCGTCCTCGGCGGTAGCGTACCCCCTAAAGGCGACTACACGCCTTTTTATCCCGCCGCCCCAGACCCGGTTAATTGCGGCATTCGGGCATGGGATGTTTAATGGATTCCTAGAATGCCTTCGGGGATACCTGCATCGGATCCGTGAACACGAGATGAGGAAAAAACAGCGTTTATCACCCCACATGGACTCTTCTGCTATAAGGTAATGCCGTTTGGATTGAAAAATGTCGGGGCAACTTATCAAAGATTGGTGACCAAGATGTTTAGACTGCAGCTGAGTAAAACCATGGAGGTATACATCGACGATATGTTTGTAAAGTCCGGGGAGCGCCGAACCACGTGACATCTCTGAAGCATTCGAAATCCTTAGGCATCTGATATGGCTTCAGTCATGAATTGTGCAGCCGAGGTCAGCTGGGGAGGGCGGGTTTCACGGGTTTCATGGTGACGAAAGGGATGAAGCCCTGTTCGACTACAAGGCTATCGGACTCCACAGCTCCCGATTAGAAAGAGATGCAACCAGTGTTGGCCAGGTTACAGCGCCCTGAGGCGATTCATCTCTCGGTTCATAGGTGTCCCAAGCCATTCTTTACAACCCTACGAGTACAGTGGCGGATTGAATGGCGGTGCGATCAAACCTTTTATAGCGATCAGCGATATCTAGATGAACCTCAGTCCTGGTAGCCACTAAAAGCGGCGAACACTTTTCTTATAACTAGTGGTCTTGGATGTCGCAGTGAGTGTCGCCCTGTTCAAAGAAAATACGGATGGAAGGCAGAGGCCAGTGTTCTTCGTCAACAAGTCCTCCAGTAAACCTTGAAACCAGAATCTGGCTCACCTTGAGTTAAGAATTGCTTTGGCTCTTACGGTGTAACGAGAACATTCGCTGTGCCTGAACCCGCACGCCCCATTGTGGTGGCGACCAACCTTGTAAGAGTACTATTCTGGCTTTGACTTATACGGGAAATGTTTCATTGGGCCAGTCGAACTAAGTGTGCGGTATCCGGTATAAGCGAGGTTAGTTAGAAGGACGGTTGCAGGAGAAAACTTCTGGCAATCCCCCGGCCCGAAACATGCGGACGGGTTTGAATTGGTGGATTTCTTAGTGTAGGCGGGGCATCTTGACGGACTAAGGATTGGCATTGGCTGCGAGTAAGATCTTTCAGTGGGGACAGGAATCCGTAGCTTGGTCGGTGGGCTTCATCGCCTCGAACAATGAATCAGAATATGAAGCCATCCTAGCTGGGGTTGGGCGGCAAGCGCATTGATGGCGAATAGCTCGCTAATTTGAAGTGATTCCCAATTGGTGGTAGGGCAGGTAACGCCGAATATGAGTCCCGGGATCCCCAAATGGCGAAGTATGTAGCCTTGGTTAAACAACGTTTGAGTAGCTTTTCACCTTGGAAGCTAGAACATCTCGAGGACTGATAAAAGCGACGCCTTGAGCTACCATGGCCCTCGTCTCTACCTACTCTTGAAACAATATTTACACTTTTGTCTAATACCGGCCGGATTCTGGGTAGCTGCTATGCGGGTAGGCCCAGGCAAGCGAAACCTCCTCTTCTGGATGGACCCCACGTAGCCTGATATATCAACACGAGAACTCACAACAAGAGGACAAGCTCATGGGTCAGTCCGAGTCTGCGAATTTTCCTTGATGATGGGCGACTATTCAAGCGATCCTTGGGCCAGTAGACTATATACGTCTTAACTATCGGAGAATAGGGCATTATGTGGTGGCGGGTGTGCATGAAGGATATGTGGCAACCATCGATGACGAACTCGGCACCTGAGCCGTCGGGGCATTATTGGCGACCATGAAGTCTAACGCCGGGTCGTGAAAATCGCGGTGGGTACGCGGCACGACTCCTATCTAAAGATTTCGGGCTGAACCTAATGTCATCTGAAGACCATGGCCCTTGCTCAATGGGGGTGATATAGTAAAGGGTCACTCTATGCCTGCCGGCTGCAGAAGAGATTATTGCTAGTGGCCACGTGATTGCTTGACAAATGGATGAAGTGAGGCTTTTGTTGATCAAGACAAGGATGTGCTTTCGGTTATGGGAAGAATATCGTTTGTCGATTAGGAATTGTCCCCGATCAATTGTCGATTAACGGGCACTGATCACCGATGGCCGGTCTGCGAAACTCAGCCGAGTTGAAAATAAAGAATCTCACTCTCCATCCCCAGGTATCACACAAAGCAAGTTAGCGAGAGGCTTCTAACAAAACCTGATGGCTTTGAAGAAGCTTAGTTGGATTTAGCTAAAGGAAAATGGGTGAGCGAATTCCCACAGGGTACTACAGGTACCATATGACATGGAAAGGACAGCAAGATTATCTCCCCTTCCGCACTTACCTATGGGATGGAAGCTATAATCCCTATTGTTATTGACCTGATTCATGTGCCTATAGGTTGTGCCGGAATAACCAATATTTATAAACCTAAATTTCTCCTACTATCGTAGCAAAGCTATGGGGGAAAATCGGGGAGACAAACAAAAAGTAAAAAAAAAGTCAAAATGTCAAAAGCGGGATGAACAGTGGCACAGGGAAGGCAATTTTGCACCCTGCGAATCACAGCTTGCCCAAAATCTTCTGCATTGCTTAATTTTCCTTGCCTCTTATGCTCTTCTTTCCTTTTGATTTGTGATTTGCAATGCTGAGTTCGACTCGAATTCTTCGTGCTTGGATCGACTCAACAAATTTGGCATAAATAGCTTGCAAAAACTAAAAAATTAGCCACAAAATGCGATCAGTAGAATAGCCGAGACCTTAATGTGTAGATCGGATTAATTCGATTGATTAATACACAAAAAAATGCTCAAAACCTACAGTAAATAGAGCTCAAAATAACACTTTTTGGGCACCAATCATGACCTAAATCAAGTATCAGGTCAAATTTTCATATCACCAAAATCAACCGCCAATATTTCTCCCAAGAAAGAGAAGATTCTTGGGATTGTGGCTTATTTGCGTAGAAAGTGGATCTCATTATTCCCATGCCACGTGAACATGGCAGCTCATATAATTGGATGGCCTGCATGAAGATGAAAATAAATTAAACAAAACAATTCAAAGAAGATATATATATGCACAATTTTCTTCGGCCATTACAATCAAGAGCTTTTTCCACGGTCAAGCGCAGTCCTTTGAGAACTATACGGATAATGGAAAAGGGGAGAAAGACACAGAAGACACCAAAGGAAAAGAGGGCAAGGAGGACTAAGTGAAAAAACGTCGACTTTCTGTCATTTTCGGGGCGATGGGAAGTATATGCCATGTCATATAACTCCACTCTCCAAACGCCATTGTGACCGAGACGACCATACATATAACTCCCTGCAGTTTTAGCTTTTTGAAAAGATATTTCTTGAAGTGATCTCCTAATGGAAATCACGCGGATGTGAGAATGGAGAGAAATATACCCACGGATGTCAAAGCCAGTGTGATTGGAATACCGCTGTCTTGATTAGGACCTCCTGGGATTGCGTAGATTGCTGCAAAGGCAACAGTGGCTTTGAAAAAAACGGAAAGAATGGTGCAATTCTCGTGATATCTGGCCCGCTGCGGCTTCTCCCATAGATTTCTCATTTTTGTAACCACAAGCAATTCTTCGGCAGTCTTGTCACTATGAGAAGAGTTACAATGAAACTTTTCTAAAGGTCATGGTATCTGCTGTCGCATATGTAGTGTTTATTGAGGGCGGACAATGACACTTCTGGCGTAAGAAATGATCTTTGAATAATGTTTGACAAGAAGAACGCATTCATGAAGCATAATCATTGAACATTTTCAAGTGCAATACCCATAGAGGAAGTCATCATTAATACACTACAAGAAGAAAGGCCTATGGCATGATGTTACCAGCTAAGTGACATATGTGCGGGTTATAGAATATGGTTCACGAAGATAAGGAGGGGCTTGGAGCATAGCGTGGTCAATGAGTGGTATGGATAAATGCTATGAGCAGGGACTAGAGTCCCAGCTCATGGCTGCAGGTTCAAGAACTATGATCGTGGCCAAATACTGACCCTGGCTATAGGGTACTCTATAGCCATGGTCAGATACTGACCATGGCTATAGGATACTCTATAACCGCAATTTGACCCTGACTATAGGGTACTCTATAGCCACGGTCATATGCCGACCATGGCTATAGGCTAATCAAATTTAGCCTATAAACTGCAATTTATTTTCGAACAAGGCCTCTAAGGCCCTTATTTGCCAAAAGTAAAAGCCAAAAACGATGGTAAAAGAATGAATTAACATGATTCAACAAACTGCATCATAGTTGGCCAATCAATATTTATAATGGAATAACCATAAGAGTGAGAAATTACAAGTGGAGAAATTGGTTTAACATAAATACATAATATATGATTGTAAAGAAGCTTATCAAAAACATGTTCAAGCATGTTCCATGATATTCAAGAAAACAACCATTATCACCTATGATTAAAGGCGCAAATTTAAATACACAAACTTTTGACATTACTAAAGACTAATATGGGCTTTACTAGGCACAGGAGCTGTAGGAATCAGCTTCTTGGGTGCATTTTCCACAACACAGCATAGAGAGCAACTCCTCATGATGTTTCATCCAGTCAAATATGTAAGGATCCCCTCGGCAGCAGATTTCATTCTCATCAGGGTCTGGTAAATGTTTCATATTCCATTTTTCATTCAACTGGACAAGAAACTTTCTCCTTCCACCAATGACTTGCTGAAAATGTTTCAGACCGAGTTTTTGGTTAAATAGTAGGAAGGTCAGAAAAACAGCTTTCAGTAGGAGAACTAGGAAGCTAAGTAACAAATGAAAACCTTCATTTCTGATGATGTTATATCATATTTGTAAATGCCTTTCCACATTCTGTCTTCCCATTGTAAAGAAACAAAAAAGTATATCATGGAAAAATTGGTGCCAAAGCTTAAGAAGTAAAAATGCTCACACCACTCCAAAACTTGAGCAAGAAGAAGATACTCCAGAGTACTTTGTTCAGCATCTGGGATGCATGAAAACCATCCAAAGAGACTACTATTAGCAAGAGATTGGCTAGCAAAGTAGTTAAGAGAATTTGAATGCACAGGGAGTATTAATTTACCAGTGGAAAAAATGGAATTTTTCTAAAGCTTAAAAGAAGCAAAGAATGAACTAAAATTTCCAGCGGAAAAACTTTCAACTTGAGCAGCAGATCTAGTCATATAACAGAATACATCAATATACTCTGGATATATTATGTAATGTCAATCACTTGCAACTATTCAAATTTTTTTAGACAAACTATTTCAAAACCAAAGAAACTACAACGGCTTGAATGATCCATTGGGCCATTCCTATTACAAAAGAATTCACCATGTCTGTGTCCAAGAGGGTATAAAAAGAATTGTAAAAAAACAGAAATGCAGAAACAAAAGAGAGCTAATGATGAGTCAATTTAAAATCTTAAGATGGAAAAAGGAATCTTTAAACACAGCTCTATTATCACTTTCCGGAATGGCTAATAACTGAGAAATTATGCTTGGATTAGAAGATGTAGCTAGGGGAAACATACTAGCATCACTAAATGAACATCAATTCTTACATTCAAAACATAATAGATTCAAGAACACCGGTTAGAAACATTCCAGAATTGCAAAGAAACTAAACAAAATTGGTTTATAAGGGTTATCATCATCACTTATGAAAAATTCCATGATAATGCAAAGATTTTTTAGCATCCAAAGAAACTAATACAAACAATTGGTTCATAAGTGATATCATCATCCAATTCTTTGTCAATTCTGGCATATTGGTTGAGGGTTAAAGGTGCATGCTGACCATACAAAGAGGCAAGAGAAAAAATGGAAATATTAAGCATCTTAGTACTAGTCTGACCATGCGCTCTATTTTTTTCAACCTAGGGCAAGTAGATCCCCACCTCCAAACAACAATGCTGGAGAAGAAAAAAGGGAAATAAATTAAATAATGTGGCAAATATTAAACAAGAAGTCTCCCTATACGTTCAATTTTATATGTAGCATAAAAGTTTTGTCACAGCATGCAAGAAAAAATCTGGAACATAACCAAGAAATTTTCAGAAAACTCAATATGACGATCATCAGTACTTGCTTAAGTTAAGTCAAGGAGATCCATAAAATTACAAACATGAGAAACTCATTATTCCTAGTATCCCTTCATATATCTCTCAAACAATTTTCATGATGAACTTTTATATAACATTCTGATCTTCCAATTTCAAGGCTTTAAAATTGTGGTGTCATCGGGTGAGAAAGCCATTTAATATGAGCCACATTTATGATGTTAATCTTAAAAGCAGGATTTCAAAGCATATATTCTTTGGGTTTTAAATTAGAGAAGATAATGGGACAAGAAGTCCCCAAAAACCAGAGATAAAGATACAAGAAGAGTTTTCACCATGTCAATTTGAAAACTGCGCAGGATAAAAACAAGAGGAACTTATTATGTTTAACTTTGATAACTTTACAGCTCATCACTAGAGTTTAGCAATCTTTCCTTCTAAATCTCTAATCCAAGTTTCAGCATAATGCCATATCAGCATCTCATCTTCTGTTTGGGCAAAAAAATTGATACACAACTATACAAGGTGAAGTGGAAAGAGGTAAAGTGCCAAAGAAACTTCAACACCAGAAGTACATGTAATATCACTGGGTTGAAGCAAAAAAAAAAAAAAAGCTGTTTTATATAGTTGAGAGAAGCCACCTGATGGAGGCTCAAGATTGTCTGTTTTGCCTTCTCTCCAGTATATTTACATATACAACCCATGAATACAAGTAAATGCTTCTCCATGAATATAACAATTTGCATATTAGTATTGCATTAAGTAGGAGAAGTAGTTAAATACAAGATATTTTGTAAGAACATAGGAAGACAAAAAAAGAAGTTTAGCCAAAAGAGTTAATCAGATCCCATAAAAGGAAGACACCCATAACATGATTTTGAAACCAAAATCATAATACACACTAATTTATTTTGAACAACCAAATCTTAATTCATAACACTGAAATCATCTCCAAAAAATATTGCCATTGGGGCAAAACACACGAGAAGAGAAAATGCTAGCCAGTTGTAAAACCTACCAGAACATCACTTTTTCCTCGAGCAAAAATTGTGTAAACTAAACGAATTGCATCAAACCATCCATCCAAGGATTCCCATGAATCAACAATAGGAGGAATCATGATGCAAAATTACTCATTAATAAGAACCATTAAAATAATAATAGTTCACAACCACCTATGCATTTCCATATCGGAAAGGGAAATAGTAATTCCTCCAACCATCTTAACTTTAAAGAATACAATTGGATAACATATTTGCTTTATTAAGAAAAGCAAGAAGTATGCGTCTTAGTTACCCCTTTACGAACAACGGGCATCTAACATAAATGGGATGGCTCCACTGTAGAGAAAAAAGTGACAACTCGCACGCCTGGTTGTAGCAGTAATCAAAGGGATGCGCATCTTCAACCACTAATAAGTAATAGTAATTTATTTGTGTAGTGACTGCTAGTACCAAAATTAGTGACAGTTAGCAATGGTGTAAAATCACAAAACAAAGATTAAGATAAGAAAGAGATTATTGGAAAGAGGCATTTACAAGAAGAATTATTTCTATGAATAGCTAGTCATATTTCTGGTTATAAAATGAAGTTCTGCATTAACTTCGAAAATTCTTGTCCTGGTTATATAATTATTGCTTGCATATTTTCATGATCATTAGTCAATAAAGAATACTAACGCATCCAATCACATGGAACATCCAAGTGATCACAAGCAAATGCTCTTGGCATTTTGGATATTTTGGATGAAACTTTTAGAATGAAAGCTGAAATGAAACCAGAGCTACAAGATCAATCACCAACCCCTAGCTTTCAATACACAAATTAACAAAAAAAAAAAAATCCATCGAAATTCAAATATTCTTATTAGTTTTTAAAACAATTTTAAACTGATTAAGCATAAAGAAATCGAATTAGAGATGAGCGGAGAGAAGATCTAAAGAAACAGAGGTGTGGATAGACCTTGCTGAATTAGGGTTTGAGAGGAATGAAAATATGCAAGGAGAGGGATGGTTAGTGGAATGAAGCGATTTTGTAAACCCTAGAAGATCTGAAAATTGTATAAATTGAAGGGAAATAAAAAAGGACAAAGAATTGAATCAATGGAAATGAAAAAAGATACAAAACTGAAGGTAGCTCTAAGGCGGTGAATTGGAGCTCGGAGTAGATTAGGGATTTTGATCTATAAAGAAGTCCACAGTAGAACTCAACTTCATTTCATCTATGGAAGGGAGAACGCCCTCGTGATGATCTCTCCTTAGTGTTGAAAGCTGAGAGAAGGAGAGATGGAAGTTCCCGATGTCGGAATCATTCCTCAAGGTTGATAACAGAGAGGGGGATAGCAAGAGAAATTGGTTATATGCTAAAGGTATAGTCGCGGGCCTAAAACCAATGTGTCTATTTGCCCAGCTTATAGTAGCAGTTTTATTTTGTTTTCAACTATAGGGGAGAATATAGTAGCGCTCGATTAATTTCCCTGGCTGCTACTATTATGGAGAACTTCCTTTAGGTACTAGATAAATGTGGTTTTATTTATACTTTTAGTCATGAAATTTTTTGACCCCTACTAAAATTATGCTACTATATCCCATTTTCCTTGTAGTGACATTTTATCAATAGTATGCTTTGGAATGTTATCTTTGATTCACTTTACTTTTAGCATTTTATATTAAAAATAATATTTATATCCTATTATTAAAATAATGAATTCTATATAATGAAATGAAAATTTAAAAGAAATTACAATCAAATTGAATTTTACTACTAAAAATATCTTCAAATATTTGTACATAATAACTTGGTTCCAAGCAATAATGTAACCATTTTTGCATAATGATCACAAGTCATATCCCAATTTCTAATTTTTTGAATAAAAGAACAAATATTAATACAGTCTTTATATTTTGCGACATTACCTCCTTTAAAATAATGATTTCTTGTCTTTTGACTAACCAATGTTATTTGAAACATGCAAACAAATTTGGATAATAAAAAACCTCTCAAGTGGAAAAGGAAAAGTTTGGTGGGCATTGAAGAGAAATACATTTTAAGAGGATATATATATATATATATATATATATATATATATATATATATATATATATATATATATAAAATTTACTATAAGTCGTAATGACACTGAAAGGAAGTGTAATTGTATACTTAAGCGTTAGTTAAAAAAAGTAAATCAAATCATGCTTTTTTTTTTTTTTTTTGAGGGGAATAAACTTATTCATTGCTTAAAAAATAGTGAATACAAACAAGAGGATAAGTAAACATAGTAGGGACTAGCATGGAAATGTGAAGCCCTCGCTATAGTGTGAGCTACGACATTAGCTTGTCTCCTAACATAACAAATTTTGAAACCACTACTCTCACAAAGTAAAATACAATAATAATGCACGAGAGGGCCAAACTTCGAGATATCTTGAACTCAGACGGTAATCACATCAACTACAATTTTGCATCTAATTTCCACGCATCGTATTTGAGGATATATAGTCGCTGATGAGGCATGGTTCGACGAAATTTAATCGATCATGTTTGTTCCCTTGTCTCGGGAAAGTAGTGTGGTACAGAAATGGTTTGCCACTGATGCTTCATGCAAGTGCACTGGAGGATCTTGCCTGATGAGGTTTATCCCGATGTACTTTCATCACTGCATAGATGTCACTAGGAGAGCTTGAGGCGATGAGGTAGGAAGCCTTGCGAGATCATATATCATTCATCTCCAAATGAGGAAGGTTATTCGATACTGATCGGGTCCATCGAGCATATTAGCATGATTATGAGGAGTTTACACTTAGTTATATCACCCCAAATTATACCCCTATTGCGCTTTATATCATGTTTAGGTATAATAAAGGAATATTACTGGAATAAAATAATGCTAAAAAAATTAAATACAAAATTTAATTAATAAAAGCTAAGGATAAATAGTAATTTGTCAATATGACCCAAGTGACATAATTTAAGAAGCTTATATGATAAAAGTGGAAATATGTTAAATTAGAGTTGCAAATAGAATGGAATAAAAGTGACTTTAAAATGCAAGTATGGAAAAAGAATGCAAAGGATTTCGCCAAACATGCCTAACTCAAAATGGGATAAGACCAAACAATTGGTCTTAGAATTAGGGGAAAAAGCTAGGGCTTCCAGTAGAGAAAAGAAGAGAAAGAGAAGAGAAGAGAAGAAGAAGAAGAAGAAGAAGAAGAAGACGAAGAAGAGGAGGAGAAGAGAAGAAGAAGAAGAAAAGAAAAGCAAGGTATGGAATTTTGTATGGAACTTGTTAGGATTTGTATGGATACTTGTTTGGAATAAATCTTTAAGGTATGGATATTTGATAGAATGGTTGTTTGGTTTGGTTGTGGTCCTCAATGGAGGAAAAATTTGTATAGAGAAAATGTTGAGTTTTAGGGGAGATGCTGTTATTTTTTTTTAAACCCATGTTTTTGTTTTGGCCATAAATCATCCAAATTGAGTGATTCAAAATTCTGGGTAAACTAGACTTCTAGGAGAACAAATCTTCTTGAAATAAGTGTATCCAAATTTGGACCCCATTGACCTTAGCAGGCCCACAAGTGAGGCCTGCTGGGTCAATTCTAGTTTAGTTCGCACGCTTGGTTTCTAACGCTGTATTTAGGTTATAAGTTGAGTTTCACTCATCAAAATTGAGTGATTCTAATTTTTGGGTAAACTATACTTCTAGGAAAACAAATCAAATGTCAGTATCCAAATTTCCAATTCCACCTTAAACCATCAAAGTGGGACAATTTTGGTTTTGAAATCGTCTAATAAATTTCGAACTAGAGAGGCACTCTGCTGTTTAAATCATAACTTGAGTTATACTGGTCCAAATGAGGTGATTCAAATTTTTATACAAACTAGACATCTGGGAAAGCAACTTTCATGAAGAAATTATGGTCAAATTATGTCTCTATCATTCCCAGAAAATATTTAATTATAGGACATAATTCCAGATTCTATTCCTGGAAACTGTCCAGGAGTAGTTTGGAATGTTTAGACCATATCTCCCAAATTAAATGTACAAATGACATGATGTTTGAACCATAAGAAACTTAAGACATAGGAGTATATTGAGTTAGAATATCACTTTCTCTAACAATTCCGTTTATAGGGTCAAAATTGTAGTCGAAAATGGACTTGGGAACTACCTCGAACTGCTCTGCATCAAGCTATGGAAATCAAATCGTATAAAGGTTATATAGATGTATTGTTATTGAAATAATGCATCATAGTAATATGATCATGATAACATGTGTTATGAAAGCTAAAGAGAATACACGTATAATTTTGTTATATGAAAAAGTACAATTAAACGTTTATAAGAGATTATTTGATAATGAATTTCTCATAATTATACATGATATCAGTAGTTATTCATGTATATGAGATATCTTTTTCTGATACCCGAAAGATTGTTGAGAAAACATAATAAAACTGATTGTCTGCTTATGACCGAGTAGTTGGATAGGTAGGCATGCCTATAGGGATATAGCTGCTGCAGCGTACAGTTCATAGATATCGAGGCCCCATTTTGGGTAGATGACATAGATCCCGCCAGATCATTATAGCACTTAATAGCTGCGCTTTGCATAGAAATCACCGTCTCGATAGTGATAGTAATTTTCGGCATGATGCCTTTTGGGGCTTACTTCTAAGGTATATGCAGACATGAAACATAAAAGAAAATGACAAGAATATGCAAATGATTTGAATCTGATAAATGACATTATATGACATGATATGAGAAGCATAGCGCTACTATGTGATGACAAGTATACCGTGACAAGAATAAGAAACGAAACGTATATGAACAATGATAAGTAAATATGAAGTATGTATAAGCATGTGTAAATTACATGTATGAAATATGCATAACCATGGGTATAAGTATAGGATGTGTTAAATGTATATGCATGTGTCTAAAGTGTGATGATCCTTATTAGGGGTCATCCACGAGTATTTATTCCACTAAGCTATGTTAAGACGTGTTTCATCCGTAGGCAATTAAGAAGGAAACGAAGTCGAACAATCTGCATCAACAACAAAGGTCAACACAATACTAGGTGCCCACTGAAGACCTCTATGGTCTATTTTGTATATGTATTTGTTTTTGTAAACAATGTAAAGTTTTTAAATGTTGAACACTCCTATTTATGGAGTTTGAATATATTTTGTAATTTCCTGCTATAGAATATATTTCAAGTTAAATGTTTAACAGTATATGAATGAACAAGTTTATAGTAAACAAGAATAAAAAAAAAAAAAATGAAAAGAAAGACACCCTAGCCTAACACCAAGTGCCGAGTTGGGGGCGTCATAAGTTATGTTAGACATCTTATGGGTGTACTGATTATGGATTACAGAGCTTTGATAGAGGCATTGTATGGTATCAAGGATGGTATGGCGCGCGGTCTATGGTCGGATTCTTCCTCTTCTGATAGTGAGGGGAAGAAGCCATCTGGATGATATATACCAAGGGAGGTAGGAGCCATTAGTTCATTCAGACAAGGGGCACCCAGGCTTCAGTATGCATCTATTCGACCGCACGGGACTTCCTACGCCTAGAGTTTAGTTCAAGATGCACCTTCCGATACCACTCCAAATTTGGCTTTTAGGTTACTAACTCCATATATTCTCACCACACCCAGCCAAGACCAGATGTGTTATGGAGAGACCACATACTACTCATCTTAGACATTGAGTGCCCACAGTTCCTACACAACAAATTTCAACAGCTCAAACACTTTTACGCCACTGCATGCTCACGTAGGTCTTGCGGACATTGATGACTACTGGATTGCTTAGTCCATTAGCACCGAGGCCATTATCGCAAGTTGTTCACCCTCATTTTCGGATGGACCTACATTGTGCCTATCATCAGGACCTTGGACATACTACAGGTCAGTACACTAGTTTGAGACATGCTGTTTAGGACTTGATTTACCAGGGAGTTATGCAGTTGGGATAGCTTAGCGTTAGTTCTAACCCCCTTCTGACTTATTCTACACATGCGGTTCCTCCTCCAATGGGAAGTATTCATTTTATTGATTTTGTTGAGTTTGATGATCTCATCCATATATTGTCATGGGATGATCAAATAGCTTCATAGTATTTGATGATGGTTATGGAAGACATTATGTCATGAGGTGTTTTCAGCTAGTGTGCATTCACGCGACATGTCTTCTTTCTACGCCGAAAGCATCACCTGCCTGATCCCCGCACCGAGGCCAATGACTTATCCTTGTTATAGTGTTCAAATTCCTTTTATTTTGACTCAACACCGAGGGACAGTTGATACACCGTAGATCTCGCATGTTATCGATGGTGAGTGATCGACAATAACCTCCGCCCATCTCGACCCATAGACTTTCGACATCGCTGTAGACTTAGATAAGTGGAGAGAGGATGATGAGATCCTCAAGCAAATGCCATGTGAGTACACATGTTTGGAGCCCCTATTTGGAGTTTGTTAGCTTCCTCTACCACCCATAAAGAGACTTTGATTAAGGCTCTGAGTCGGATTTGATTTGACATAACCACATCATCAAAGGGCTTGATACATATGCTCACAGTTGGTCGAGCCAATTGCATTATTTTCTTTGAGAATGACTTATTCTGAGGGTTCGCACTACACTCGACCTTGCATATCGTTGGTTGTTTAGGGTCGCCATATGTTCCATCTCGGTTCTTAGACAATATATCTGCCTTAAGTGTCTGTCCACTTGCCAATGCTATCGCTCTAGGATATGGGCCCATAGATTTCGAAAGCCATCTACAATGCATGCTGAGAGCTTATGACGCACTGTAGAGAGGTGACGGGTGCACCTTGACTCTCGAGTCGATGATCAGCCACGCCGCTTTTCTGTACCTCAATCGATTTTTGTGGATCCCTGGATTCATAGTGCTGGCGCTATCCCATCTTCCCTTCATTTGAAGTTGAAGTTCATTCATGATGGTCGAGTGATCACTATTTTATCTACAGGTGGGGCACATTTGACTTTTGAGCCAATATTGTAGATTAGCCATGGGGGTGATGATTTGCTTATGATCAAATTCACTTTTGATAAGGTACTAATCAGGAGGTGGGGATTTTTTTCGCAGATTCGCACGATATCATTTGGACGGATAGCAAATTGACTATTTTCGATGATGACGAGCATGTCAGACATGCTCGTATGGGCTTAGTATGCCATCAACATGGTCAGAGCGAGTTTATCATGGTTTTAGACCATGATCCACCCTTTGGCTTGGGATTTGTACCCGTAGAGGTAGATTTTTGATGCATGGCACAGTTGTGCCAAGAGATGGTCAGATATGGACTTCATCACATTCCATTTGATTATCCTGTTCGTCCTTACAGTTTGAGGTTGATTAACTATTTTGTGGGGGCTTTAGAGCCATTATTGCATCCTGATGGATTGATTGATGAGCCTACTGATATCCAGCATGTTGAGCCGTGATCGCCTTTTCATAGTCAACTTGAAGCAGAGGGCTCCCGACACTTACTACCTTGATCGCCTCCTCCTTTCCCTAGGCTGCCTAAATGCGGCTCACTATGTACTCTTCCGAAACCGATAACCCGATTATGGGGTATTGATAAGCAAGGTCAGTTCGATGATTAAGTGCCGAGGAGCTACCCGCATGGTCATCGCCGCCCGGTTTCGATTCTTCACTTAGTCATTGTATTGCTTGAGAGATGATGAGGATGCTCTTCCCGCCTCCAAAATTGATGCGATTGTGGATTTATGTTATCAAGGATATCGCATTTCCACATTTTAGGACATGTCGTGGAGAGTTCGATCTCCACCCACCACTTCTTTTGATATTTTTGTCGTGATTTGTCTCCCTTTGAATTATACATTCCTTTTCATCTATGATTTGAGCATTTTCATATTCATCGTCTTTAATGATGATATTGATACAAAATTTATCTACCACACTTGCATTCATGATATTACATGAGTCTTTGCTCATTGATGATACCGGTCTCACCCGATCATAGCTTTTACTGGCAGAGCAGTCACCCTCCTTGATGACCTTGAGACAATTGACCTTGGTACAACGGACTAGCCTAGAGAGTTGAGGATATGTACCACTTTGTCTACAGATGAGAGAGATAGTTTGCTTAGGTTACTCAAATCATACTTGGATGTTTTTGCGTGATCATATGAGGACATGCCAGGCCTTGACCCCTCTATAATAGGTGAATGCCACCGCAGCCACATGCTATACCAAAGGCGTAAATTGAGGCGATTACACCCCCAATGGAGTTTGCAGTGAATGGTACATTCGGGGCTAAACTCTGAAGTATGTCAGTTTCGTATAAGTGGTTTAGTATCCCGAGTGGTCAAGCCACGCTCACCCATGTTCCTAAAAAGGATGACAAGGTTAGAGTTTGTGTGATTCTGTAAATCTCAACAAGGCGTTCTATGTGATGATTTTCCTCTCCCGTTACGACATGTTGGCTTGATAGTAGTCACAGGTATGGGGTGTTGTCTTTTATGGATGGATTCTCTGGTTATAACCAAATTATGATGGCTCCTGAGGACAGGGAGAAGACATCTTTTATCACCAAGTGGGGCACCTATTGTTATAGAGTCATGCCGTTTGGGTTGAAGAACTAGATGCCACCCATCGTAGAGAAGCACATCAAGCCATGACATGATGCATAGGGATGTTGAGGTATATGTGGATGATATGATTGTGAAGTCCCGTGATAGGGTGGATCACTAGGCAGCTCTAGAGCGCTTCTTCCAGAGGATCAAATGCTTTAGATTGAGATTGAATCCAAAGAAATGCACTTTTAGAGTGACTTCTAGGAAGCTCTTAAGCTACATTATTAGTGAAAGAGGTATTGAGGCAGATCCTGATAAGATTAGAGCTATCCTTCACATGTCTCCACCACAGATTGAGACTGAGATATGAGGTTTCTTGGGTAGGTTGCAATATATCAGCAGGTTTATTGTTAAACTGATAAATACTTGTGAGCCTATCTTTTGACTTCTGAGGAGGAAACAACCTAAGGTTTGGGATGTTCAATGCTAGTAGGCATTTGAGGGGATTAGAGAGTATTTTCTTTCCCCTCCTATTTTGGTACCTCCCATGCCTAGACGACCTCTCTTATTATATTTGTCGCTCGTATATCGCTTTAGGTGATGCAGCTTTAGCTTGATGATTCCTGTAAGGAGCGAGCTATCTATTATCCAAGTAAGAGGATGTTGGAGTATGAGACAAGGTACATTATGATTGAGCGCTTCTGCTTAGCTTTAGTTTTAGGCCACTCGGAGATTGAAACATTACATGATAGAGTATTCCATGCAAATTTTGTTTCATTTAGATCCTTTAGATATCCGCTGACAGTAATTCGCTTTGATGAGCAGACTTTATGAGATGGCTTGCACTTTTGACAGAGTTTAATATTCAGTATGTCACTCAAAAGTTTATAAAAGGGAGTGTGTTAACAGATCACTTGGCCTCACTTCCGGTTACCAACAGTAAAGTGATTGATGATGATTTTCTGGATAAGGAGATCGTAAGGGTGACTAGTTTGTCTGTTTGGCGCATGTACTTTGATGGTGAAACTAATCATTCTAGATATGGGATAGGTGTGCTATTGATTTCTCCGCATGGTGATCATATCCCGAGATCTGTTCGTTTAGCCTTTTCGGATCGTTATCCGGACACATACAACATTGTTGAGTATGAAACATGTATCCTCAAGCTGGGAGACCCGCACTCGAGCCCTCGATTAAAGGATGGAGATATTCAGTGATTCTAATCTAGTGATTAGATAGATCCATGGTGAATGGAAGACCAGAGATGTGAAGTTTAGGCCATATCATACTTATTTAGAGTTACTAGTCGGGAGATTTGACGACTTAAGCTACACTCACCTACCTAGAGTGTAGAATCAATTCGCCGATGCTCTAGCTACTTAAGCCCATGATTAATATTCCTCGAGGTGGAAGTTCACCCCCGCGCTTGAGTGACTAGAAGTATTCCCGCTTATTGTTGCTTTAATTAACTAGTCAAGGTTTGATGATGGTCACCGTGGTATCAAGGATATTTATCGCTTCTAGATATGACATTACAAATTCGAGGCAAAGCGATGTACCATGACGTGAGAGCTGATAATAGCCACACCGCCAGATACATGAGACACTATATAGATGTGCACCGATGGTGTGTTATTGTTTGTGTTTAGATAGAGATTCGCCTAACTTCAGCAGGGATGAGATAGCGTCCATGCTGAGTTTCAGGTCCCCACATGGGAGGACATATGTCACCGTAAGATTGGTGAGGATCGGCTATTTTCGTGGTTGACCATGAAGACAAATCGCTGTTCCGTTTGTTTAGAGATGTACGTGAGTGTCAAATGCATCGATCCTTACGCACGCTCCACCATCGTACAGATGTATACCACCTCACCTCGCCATTTTCAAGCTAAGGCATAGATGTTATCGGGAAGATTTCTTACTAAGTCTTCCAAGCTGGTCATGAGTTCATCCTAGTCGCTATTGATTATTTCACGAAGTGGGTAGAGGCCACTCTTACAAAAGCTAAATGTGGCCAAGGTGGCCACCTTTATCGATAGCACATTATCCGCAGATGGGTTCCCCGTGGAGTTGATATCTGGACAAAGGTGTGTAATTTCGTGGTGAGATTGACACTTATTGCGCAGATATGGCATCTAGCATCACAGATCATCTACACAGCCACAACAGGCAGAGGCCATAACAAGAATATTAAGAGGATCACAAGAAGATGATTGAGACTTCTTGAGACTAGTTTGAGAAGCTTCATTTCAAATTATGGGCATATCTCACCTCCTTTCGCACTTTTACAAGAGCCACACCTTACTCTCTAGTTTATGGTATGGAGGCAAGCCCCGCTGAGATAGAGATGAAACTCGAGTAACCTTAGAGCAAAAGAGATTTAGGAGGCAAAGTGGGCCTGGCCATGGTCGGATTAGCTATTCGTTAAATGAGAGGAGATGAGAGTCATTGTAATCATATTTAGGCTTACCAAAGGAAGATGTCCTGGCGCTAAAAAGCTGACGTTTCTGTACCACTATATAGGCGATTTGGGTTTAAGAGTCCTCAAAGGATTGGTCACTGACCTTAGAGGGAAGTTTAGACCCAACTGGAACGGAGCTTACATTATTATAGAGTTGACTCTAGAAGAAGTTGTATGGTTGATGAACTTATATGGAAACCAATTCTCAGAGCCAACCAACGTGGATCAATTGAAAAAGTTTTACGTTTGAGACCATGGTCGCAAGATGGGTGGCCATCATTTCTGTTAGCCATATACCTTATCACTTGTTACTCACTTTTTTTTTTTTTACTTTTGCTAGCCCATTGAGCCTCACGCACACATTTTGGCCTATTTTTCTGGTTCCTGCTTACATTTTCATACCCGGATGGGGCCTGGTGCGGGATGCCTTGGGCTAGTGGATCTTCTGAGTTATGGACACATTGACATATTCTTTACATCGCCTTACCACATTCACTTCATTGTATCTGCTCCATTTCATAGTTTCTATGTTTTCACCACTTTCTTTCTATCTGACTTCTCATTTTATCTCATTCTTTCCCAGTCAGATTGGTGATCCATTCATTTTACTACATGGGGGTTTTTCGTGTCATCCCTTCACTCATTCCATCGACATTTATTCAGAGACTTTTAATTTGAGAGGCTTATGTCATTTCATTGGAGTTGTTTTATCTGCACTCACTTTGGAGATATGTTCATTTATTGCCATATTGGTTTGTCTCTCATTGTTTTATTTAGTCTATGCAAAAATTTTTTTTTTTTTTTTTTTTTTTTTTTTTTTTTTTTTTTTTTTTTTTAAAAAGTTAAGAAAAAAGAAATATGGTATATATAAATAAATGCACACGTGTATGTATTCGGGGACGTATTCCTGAGTAATGATATGGATTTAGCGAGGATCATTCTTTTGAGTGTATGTATTACTTGTGGGAGATCGTATGTGAGCTTCCCGATATCCCAATATCATGTGCTTACTTTGAGATTTTATTAGTGGTATGTGAGATGACTGATCGTCTCCTAAGGGCTTCGAGTCAATATCATATTCATTATCCTATTTGTCGATGACATGTCTTCCTTATGCAGTGATTTGGGTAGATTTATCATATCATCATTAGTTTTTTTCTTACTGTTATTTATCTTCTTGACTTCATACCTCTCATTTTCACATTTATCACCTCATAGGTTTATTGATTTCGAGTTTGATGTTTTACTCTACATGCTTTTCCTCTTACCTATCTCACCACATGTTACACTTTTTGCATCACATCATTATTATTAGCACTTCCATTGGATGTTCTTGTGTCCATAGCTCATGAGACTTCTTATGCATGTGGCATTACACACATGAGGGCATGGGGTTGATAATTGGGTGTTTGAGCCTAGTTTCCCTTCATTTCTTTTACCTTATCACCCTAGGCCTACATTACGGTCCGTTTTGTAAGACCACCCTAAGACCATGAGATTTAACATTTTCTTTGACAACATCTACTTGGATAGGTATTTAAGACTTGGTCGATATCTGGACATTATCATGAGGCTTTTTCTAGGAGATGCCCACAAGATTTGATCACCCTAGCTGCAGCCTCCTCGAAGACCTAAGGTTGCCTGCATCGGGGGCATGGATTTAGACTGATTCCTCGACATGCCATACTGGGGTATACCCCCTATATGTCGGAATCATTTGGATTTGTTTGTTTGTGTAGACAGATTCTTCTTGAGATGTCGAGCCATATTTTGATATTTGGGGGTTTCATCACATCTCTATTAGATGGAATACATGTCATACTTAGGTATATCCCTTATCCGCCAGGATCATCAAGAATTTGTTTGTTTGTGCATATAATCATTATCGAAAGGATGAGTCTTGTTATGACATTTTTGGGATTTCATCATGTTTTGATAAATGCCACACTTAGGCATATCCCTTATCTTTCGGGATCATTTGAGGTATTCGCTTTGTTCAAATGCTTCTTATCGAGATATGAGCCATCATATGACATTTTTAAACTTCATCATGTTTATGTTGGATGTCATACCAGGGCATACCCCTCTAACTTCACCTTTACTATCTTCAAATTTCAAACGTCGTACTTTGGTTCTACATATCGTATTTGACTTCGCTTCATATGGATCAGATGTTCATACTTCATCTGAATCACATGTGCTAGCACCGCAGTTTAGCCGTTCAAACTTCGTCTTCTACATATTAGGCGTTCAGACTTCGCCTTCATATGGATTAGATGTTCAAACTTCATCTGCATCACATTTGATAGCAAAGCAGATTAGACATTTAGACTTCATCTTTTGCATATCAGGCGTTCAGACTTCGCCTTCATATGGATCAAATGTTCAGACTTCATCTGCATCACATTTGCTAGCACAGTAGATTAGAAGTTCAAATTTAGCTTGTTGCATCTCAGGTGTTTAGACTTCGCTTTTATATGGATAAGATGTTCAGACTTCATCTGCATCACATGTGCTAGCATCGTAGTTTAGATCTTCTCAAACTCGCCTTCTACGTATCGTGCATTTAGATTTCGCCTGATAAGGATTGATGCCTCAGCTTCCATCCGGTGATCACATGTGCAAGACCGTAGTCGGTAAGTCGACTTCGGGCTCTCTACGTGACCGTGCCTGACTTCGCTCATATGGATCAAATGTTCAAACTTCATTTGCATCACGTGTGCTAGCACCGCAGTTGAGACGTTCAAACTTCGGGCCTTCGAGACGTGTTCAAACTCAACCTTCATATGGATCGTATACCAGACTTCATCCGTGAATACACTAAGCAAAGACCGTATTAGATCGCTCGCACTTTGTCTTTTGCATATCGAAGGCTCAAACTTCGCCTTTACCTTCTACATCTTGAATAGCGTTTAAGCCGCCAGGTTTCCTCAAGCCTGCTGACATTTTGATGCCTTCACCATAATTCAAACTTCAGATTTCGTCTTCATCAAAGACATAACTACCAATATTCATGGTAGTTATCATCGCACACTTTGATCACATGGTTTATTTTGGTTGTCGTACTCTCCACTTGCTAGCTCATGAGTTTGTCCATGACGGGTGTTGATCACTATACAGTGCACATGACCATTCTATCACCCATGGGCCAACCGATTTTTCGCTTGTTTCAGGTTTCGATATTGGTTTCACCTTTGAGAGGACCTTCTTAGAGAGAGCTTGGATTTATGTCATGACTTTGCTGGCCTCCAGGTTGTTTTGTCCTTTGTTGTTTGCTTCGATGTTTTTTGTAATTCCTTAGCTACTCTTGAGTTTGAGAGAGCAGCGCTCTCAGGGACAATTCGGGGGGGTCTCATTTATTCTTCAATAGAATTCATCTCGTTTCACTCACTTTTCACACTTTCACTGAATTCCATTGTTCACATTCGTTACACTCATGAACTCTATCAAAGATGGGCATATTTGTAGACCCCAAAATTTGCTCACATAATACATACATATGCTATTATTATTAAATTCTTATTTTTATTTTGTTTTGTTGGTTATTATTATTTTTCTTTCTCATTTCATAACACCTACACATTTTCTTTAGCATAAAATTCACATATGTATATATTTGTGGGATTGGATTTTTCTTTTATGGGCTATTATGAGATTTATGTATGTTGATATGAAAAATTATTGTTGGTAAAACTTATGTAATTAACTTGAATTTTGCATTTTTCTCTTACTTTATTGTATTTAATGAATCTTGTGTTATTTTTGTGTACTATATTTTGTGTGTTAATAGTTAACTTGAAAATATTTGAATGGACTTGAAGGTCAAATATTAAATTAGAAGTTTTTTTTAGATATAATTTAGGACTTTATGTGAAATTATCTTGAATAATGGAAAATTAAATTTTAAAATATTTGAATTTACCCTAAGTTATCACTTGGAATTGTTAATTGACATAATTTTATTTAAGTTAGTATGGTTAAATGTTATAATTTTATTTTGAATTAGGTTTTCAATTATTAAATATTTAAAATTGGGCTTGTTAATTGCTAGAAAATTTTGTTTGTTATTGAAATTTATAAATTTGGTCTAATTGATTACTAATTTGAGTTGTGAATTTATATTGAAAGAGACTTATTAATTAGTATGAAATTTGTATTTGTGGAATTTATCAAATTGGATATGTATATTAATCACTAATTTGAGACTATGGACTTATAACAATGATAACTTATCTATTAATTTAAGCTCATTAGTCTAGACCCAACATACTTAGATCCATCGAATTAGGCCAAATCCATTAGTTTAAGCTCAACTCACTTAGGCCCAACATATTAGACTCAACCCATTAGTCTAGGCCCAAAACACTTAGACTCATCAAATTAGGCACAACCCATTAACTTAAACCAACTTAACTTAGGCCCAACATATTAGACCCAACCCATTAGTCTAGGCCAACATACTTAGGTGGCGTTTGTTTTTTTTACTTAATGCTGAATAGAACTTTTTTTGAGCTTAATGCTGAATAGTACTTAATAGCATTAAATATTAAGTTGTTTGTTTTTTTAACATTATGAGTTGGCATTACTAAAGAATGGAACGATTATTTTTGCTCCGTCCCGTCTCGCTCTTAATGACACACTTAATTTAATTTTAATAAGGTTCTTGTTCTTGCTCGGCTATTTTCTCTCAACCGAGACTGTTCGTATTGTTACTCTGTAAACCTAAAATTGGGAATTTTCAAAACCCAAGAAATATTAATAAAATAATAAATTACCATAAGGGTTCAAGGAAGCCTAGAAAATTTCTTTTTATCTTGATGACGAAACGGACTATGTTTAAATTCGTTCCCCGCGAAATCTAGTGAACCGTAAAGTTTCGTCGACTGCATGTTAAAATTTTCTGATTTTTTGGGTGATAAGTTGCCAGTAACTTCAGAGACAAGATTTTTACTAAAATCTCGAAATGTGAACGCTGAAAGGTTTCATTTAAAAATAAAAGTGAACCGAAAAGAAATAAATTATTCTTACACAATTTATCCTGCCTAGGCTACATAAACCATGCATCCAAAAACACATAATATCCCCACCCTAATATGATTTCCAAAATAATTTTTTATTATTTTATTTTTATACTTTAATATAAATAATTATTATTATTATAATGTTTTAATAAATAATTTATGTAAATTTATAATATTTTATTTTTATGAAAATATTAATTTTAATATAAAAAAATAAAAACAAATATAAAAAATTAAAAATTAAAAATAAAATGTAACTGGACGAGTTTGAGACTTTTTCCAATCTCCGCTCGCCGTTTAATTTTGAACGAGATAGTGCTTTAATCAAAATAAATGAGCCGGGTCGGGATGGGACCGCCCTGTAAACCCTTCCGTTGTCATCCCTAGTAGCCAGATATCATAACTTCTTCTTTTGTTGGCCAACGATTGAGTTTTTCTTATTGTGAAAATGATTCTTTCTCGAATAGAAAAGCCAAATATTTTCTACTTTTTCTATTCGTAACTTTTAAAAAATTTTAAAGAATAAGTCATGAAAAATTTAAAAATTAAATGTACTTAATGTCAAAGCTATTTAGTTTCAAAGATTAAGTCAAAAACAAACACCACCTTAGGCTTAACCTATTGCTGCCTGACATAGCTGAGGCCCATTTATATGAATACATAGATCAACTTATAGATGCTAACAACCGACATTTAGGCTAAACTTTAGGTTCGGGCGAGACACCAACCCATTAGGTCATTCGACCAAGCCTTTGGCCATGCATGTTGATTAGCTCTTTAGCCCGTCGAATTTCCACCCTTAATTTATTAAATTTCTCATTTTCTAAAATTCATTTTTTTCAATTTAATCTTAAAATTCAAGTACTAAATTTTCATTCCTCTTTTTTTTTTTTAATTTAAATATCCACTTTCAAAAATTCAAATTCACATTTTCTCATCTTCTAAATTAAATTTCAACTCAAAATTCACTCCCTTAATTTTCACTTCTATTTTTTTCCAAGTTTTCATTTTTTTCCACCTGTACACTCCCCAATTTAAAAGTTTAAGTGTCATAATCTAAAAATTCGAAGTCTACTAATTTTCACTCTTAGCTTCCAATTTCAAATTTTACAATTTCAATCCCAAAAGTCAGTTTCATAATTTAAAATTTCAAATATCTCAATTTCTAATTTCAAATTTCTAAATTCCAAATCTCAAATTTATAAAATTCAAGTTCTTAATTTAAAAATTCAATTTCCAAAATCCTAATTCAAAATTCTCAAACTTCATATTTAATTCAAAAATTCTCAATTTCCAAAATTTCAAACTTTCAATTTTCAAAACCTCAATTTCAAATAAATTTTCAAAAATTCCAAATGCATGATTAATTCTATAGTTCCTATAAAATGGAATCTTATGGAGTTAATTCGTGTAACATATAAATAGGTTTGGGTGGAGTCCGATATCTCATGTATCCTTTATTAAATAACCTTGACAGTGAATGTACAATTTGTTTTTATAATTCGATCATGAATAATTCCATATTTGTTATTGCACTAACATTGTTTTCTATTGATAGCGTTTATGATATGTCATCAAGGTACATATTATTTCCTATTTGACTTTACTTGTTTAACTTTTTATTTTTTTATTTGTTGATTTTTCGATGTACACTTGTGTAATTACGAGAGATAATTTTTTGTATATATTAGTTAATCAATCAATGGCCACAACTTCCATAATCACATTAGTAGAGACCCAACTTTAGATGCTTAGAGGGGTGCTATGGCTCACCTGTCACCCGCCCATAAAGTGGTAAGCCGGTTGTCTAGAAGTAAATCATTCCATTTGCAGGTCTTTTAAAATAATAAAATATTATATATTTATAATTATAATTAATTAAATATAATAAAAAATGGGATTGCACAAACTCTCAAAAACTCGTTAATGCAATAAAGCTCTCAAAAGACTCACTTTAAATACAATAAAGGAAGTCTCACATGGGCCCCACTTCATTAAATGATATGTCTTTTTTGCAAACTCTTCAAACACACACTGATGCTGATATTTCTTTTTATTTTTGTTAAAAAAAAGTTAAAACACTCTTTCAACATTTGAGTTTCTCTCCGTTCAAAAATATTAGGGTTTCTCTTTCAAAAAAAAATTAGAGTTCCTCCTTGCCGATAGAAAACAAATGCATAAAAATCTTCGCAATCCGATCATAGGTATGAAATAATTTATTATTTATTTTTTAACATATTTTTATTCGACACTCATAGCTTTATCAAATAATAATTTTGTTAGTTTTATATTTTTATTATGCAATTCAATCTGAAGAAAGAAGACATGTTCGTTTGATCAAATTTATCAAGATTCTCTCATTAGGTTCTATAATTATTGATCTAATTTAAAGTTTGATCTGAATTGATACCGAATTGAGTTATTATGTCTACTAGAAAGTATTTATTTATTATGAAAGAAAGAAGAGTTAAAAACCTATGGGTTTGCTAACTCAAGTAGAGCTACTGACAAATTTCTTAAGAATATAAGTAATGTTGACAAGGAAATATATGAGAAGGTTCAAGATGAAAAAGATATTAATGAAGAGGGGGAGAATTTAGTAAATAAAGAAGATGATTTGATGATTGTGAACAAGAAATTTTAAGAATGTGGAAAATAGAATGAGCAAAGAGATGATAATTTGAGGAATATGAATGAACAAATAAGATGATTTAGAGCACATGTTGTTCCTTTGCCTTAGACATTACATCCAGTAAATCGGAAAATTATCGATCAAAATTTAATGGTATGTTGGTGAAAAGAGCCCTTCTAAAGAAAAGCCGATAATTTTCCTAAAGACTCGAAAATAGGCATTTCTCTTCTACACATTACACTTTATTATTTATCAAATGGTGAGAAGACTACCAAATGGTCAAGTTTTACTCAATTTCATCGGATAAAAGTATTTTGCTTTTGTTGTGTTATTTAAGCAAGAGGAAAATACTTTTCAATTAGCTAATGAAGGAACTAATGATTGGAAAATATCGCTTATAGGCTCAAAAGTCATGAACTAGTAATGAGCACATGCAGAATCATGAGAAGATGGATTGAACTAGGAAAGGAGATTACAAAAGAATTTGACAATTGATAAAGCATTATAAGATCAAATCAACAAAGATGTGAGAACATCGGGGACAAGTTTCTTATGAGAATAATAGTTTCTGTTGTTAGCTTTCTTTGCAAGAATAATTTGGCATTTCGCGGGAGTACTGAGAAAATTTATGAAGAAAATAATGGAAATTTCTTGGGTATAATTGAAATGATTGTTGAGTTTGATCCAATAATGGCATCACTCCCATGACTCAGGAAAAGGAAATTCATTATCATTATCTTAGTCACAAAATTCAAAATGAATTTATACTTATGTCAAGGTGTGAAACAAAGACCTGAGATTATTAAAAGTTAGAGAAGCAAAAATATTTTTCAGCTTATACTTGATTTACACCCGTATATAAGTCATGAAGAACAAATGTCTCTCACAATACGATGTGGATGTCTCTCGCAAGTCCAGCTAAGGTAGGAAGAGTGCCCTTAGATTTCCAAAGTGGAGGATACCTCAGGACAAGGATTATTTGATGAATTAATAAATGCTTTAAGAACACTTGAACTTAATCTTGGTGATTTAAGAGGTCAAGGTTATGATAACGGTTCAAATATGAAAGGAAAGCATAAAGGTGTACAAAAAAAATTATTAGAAGTAAATCCAAGAACTTTCTACACACCATGTGGTTGTCATAGTCTTAATCTTGCACTTTGTGATATGGCAAATTTTTCTGGGGCTAAATATTTTTTGGAATTGTACAATGCATATATATATTGTTTTCACTTCTACAGCGCCGATGGAAAATTTTGCAAGATAATGTAAAAGGTTCGGGAATTTTTGCCGCTATCACGCATACATCGGGAAAGCCGTTGAATTGTTAAGGCAATAAGATTTCAAGCTTTAGAAATTAAAGCTACTTAACTCACTTGGTGGAAACAAGTGATGATCCTAAGACATTCAGTGGATGCTAAAAGTTTATTGTCGTGAGCATCTGGATTTGAATTCTTATTTGGCATGGTTATTTGGTACAATATTTTATTTGCCACACTAGAGGAAAGTCAAAAGTAGTACATAGTTATTGATGTTGCTATTAGTCATTTGAAAGCACTTATTTCTTTCTTTGAGACCTATAGAGAAACTGGATTTGAATCTGATAAGATTATTGCTAAAGAAATTGTTGCTCAGATGAAAATTGAACTCTACATTTTAAAGCGATATTTGCTGTAGTTGTGCTAGCTGAAGGAAAATGCTAGTGAGATTACACATTCAATCGAAGAATCTTATAGAGTTGATTATTTCTTATATATAGTTAATCGCTTATTTCTTCACTAATAGTAGATTTGAACAATTTAAAAAATATGAAGATATTTTTGGATTTTTATTTGATTTACACAAGTTGCTAATGCAGATGACATTTGCTTAAGTCTTGCCGTGATAAGCTTGAAAAATTTTTGAGACATAACATGAACTCTGATATTGATGGGGATGAGTTATTTTCTGAGCTAAAGATTGTGAGAAAGTGCTTACCAAAGGAAACTAAAAGAGCAATTGAAGTGTTAGACTATTCAAAATTAATGGATTCCTCGCTTTTCCAAATGTATGGATCAAGCATGCATACTATTGACTATACCTACATAAATACTTCTATAGAAAGAAGTTTCTCAAAGTTGAAGTTAATCAAATCATACCTTCGATCAACAATGTCATAAGAAAGATTGAATGGATTCATTATATTGTCTACATTATAAAACATATGCTAGAACAAATTGATTTTATTAGTTTAATTGTTTATTTTTTATCTAAAAATGTCAGAGAATAAACTTACAAGAAATTTTGCGTAATGTTGAATATATTTGTTCAATAAAAATTTTGTTTTTAATCTTATATATATATATATATATATATATATATATATATTTATAATAGGGCCCAAAAAAATAGCCTAGGGTCCCTATAAAGTAAGTGGCCTACTTCCTCGTCACTTATGTACCTTCCCAATATGTAACATGACCTCGGAATTTGAACTCGGTTTCTTAGACATGTCTTTTCTAAACAAGGAGTCGTAGTAGGGTTTTTATTTCATATTTTGTTTTGCCTTTAAAAAAATAACAAAATAAGTGGCGACTCCAAAAATTATATTTTTTTAAATGGTTTTTCAAAGAAAAAAAAAAGAAAGAAAGCGAGTCTTGTCATCGAGTAGGAACGCAAGTGAAAAATGCAGGGTCCACACAGATGTAATTTAGTAAATCAAGAATTAATAAAATAAATTATTTTATGTTTGATATTATTTAAGTAATTACAAAATTATTCACCAAACGAATTATAAAATTATAATAATAATTATTGCAAATATATATGTATGGTAAAATTAATTAATGTTATCTAAAAAAATGAAATATATATATAAAGAAATAAAACTATTAGAATATCAATATTAATACGTGTAAAAGTGTAAAATATTTTAGCATTTCTATTAGAAATAATATTTTATATTAAGTTTTTTTTTTTAATGTTAAGTTAGATAATGATTTAAAATTATTTGATATCTATCTTCAAATTTATTGTTTAAATTAATTTAAATGAAAATGATTTTTCTTATTAAAGATAGATTTTTTACCAAATTTTGTAATTAAAAATATAATTAAATTATTATTTATCTATAGTTATTATTAATTAATTGATTTTGATATTAAATTACGGATAAAAATTAAAGTGTCAATTTGATTAAATAATACTTTTAATATCATATGTTAAATTTAATTTATATTAATATCATATGTTAAATATAATTTATATTAATATCATAATTAAATATAAAATTTATTTAACTGTGCATAATTACATATCATATGTTAAATATGTTAAATATAATTCATATTCAGTTTCCACATCACCCACATTTAGTAAGTTATACAAGTAATTTGATAGGAAGTTAAATAGTTAATTTTTTATGGGTCTCTCTCTCCCTTCGTCTCTGCATTTCTTCCCCTTCATCTTCACCGTCATCTAGCACGCATCACTTCGGAGCACCATTATCACCACCACACCACTCCAAACTCCATCGTGGAATTAGAGTTCTTCACGCTTCTAATCACTCATCACAACCCCGGCGTAGTTAGCATGGCGAGTGCGTTGGATCGTATCTTTGATTCTCTTGAAGAGGAACTCGCATTTCTGAAGGTTTGATTTTTTGTTAGATGGTAAAAACATAAAGAATCGCAAAAATCGCTTCGTATATCTCGTAAAATTTTGATTTTTTTTGTTGTGATGGTAAGAAAGCGCAAAATCGTTATTTTCCTTTGTATCTCGATTCTTGGTAGGTGAAAATTTGTTGATCTTTGGTTCTTCGACCTTCTCAAAAAAAAAAAAAAAAAAAAAATGATTTTTTGTATTGCGATGAGTAATCAACAATTAAGAACTTGTAAAATCATACTTTTTTCTTCTGTAACTGACGAGTAGATTGAATCAACTCGGGATTTTGGCTAAATCAGCTGAGTTTTCCGGGTTCTATACAAAGTCTACGATAGTATCGTATCTGGTATCAGATTAGGTGTGGTCAGCCTCGAGACCGATACGACTCGGCCGAGTCGTACCGGTATCAGCCAAGTTTTTAAACCGTGTACACAAGATAAAAATATATTTATGGTCTCTAAACGTAAAATAAAATTTAGAACATAGATGCATCAGAAATGAGTCAGCAACAAATACTAGGTACATTCTCAATATGCTAATTATTAGCCTTGCGCAGACGAAGGAAATAGTTCTGGTGATACGTATTCATGCATGCATTTGTTCTGAAAAGAGGCCCGGAACGAGATTCTGTTTCTTCTTTCATACAGGAGGACGATCTGTACTTGGCTGAGAAGATTCGGTATCGGATATCCGGCAAATCCAACAAAGAGGTTTATATATAATATATAAACAAGCCTTTCTCACGGTCCAGCCCAGTCCGTCGAAAAATAGAGACAGAATTCGAGGGAGAGCCAAGGAGATATGTATAAGCACAATGACAATCCCCTCGATGAAGTAAATAAAAAATATGAACCATTCTCTGCAAGGTCCCAGCGCTGCTGAACGTAGAGGTGAATACGACAGAAAGAAAATTGGGACTTGTAGAAATGCAACCACACTCCAAACAACACTTTTCCGATTATGCGACATCATCAGGAGGATGGTTGCTCCAAAAGCCACCGCCATCATTGAGATCGAGAGAACCAAACATATAATTCCCTGAATCAGCTTCTTAAAAAGATATATCTTGAAGTCTTCTAATGGAAATGAGGACGTTAGGATGGAAAGAAATGTACCCACAGATGTCAAAGCCAATTGGAGGGAGATCACATCAGCTAAAGTGAAAACCACAAAGAAGGGTTTAGAGTGAAGGATTGGAATACCGGTGTTTTGATCAGGACCTCCTGGTACTGTGTAGATTGCTGCAAAGGCAACAGTGGCAATGGAAACAGAGAGAATGGTGCGTACTCAGTGTCCATTAAGAATTTCTTTACTTCCATGGAGTTGCTCATTTGCTGCAGCAAATAATTCTTCAGCAGTCTTGTTGTCCTTGTTGAGATGTGTTGAGAATCAAGCAAAGAGAGCACTGAAGAGAGAGAAACCAGATCTGAAACTTTTTGAAAAAATATTCTCTTACAGAAAAAGACAAGGACCAAACACTTTTATACTATAACCCATTAGTTACAAGACAATGCTTTGAGGTGCACCATAAGAACCATTAGGTTGACAGCTGGTGTGGAGAGCATGACTTGAGGTAGGCATGCATTGTGTGACTTGAGACAAACGTGAGCAGGTACAATCTGATGGAGTGTGAACAGCATAGTCATATCACTACAAGAAATTCGCAAGCATCGACAAAAATTACCGACGATTAAATCGCTTAAGATCACTAAATGCACATCGACTAACAAAGATATTATTTTTTCCACATTTTTGCTACCATTTACCGACAGAATACCTACCGGAAATTACCGACGGAAGTGTTCCGTAGTAATTTTCCGCTATGTATAAAGCCAACTTTTAGGTACCATTTACCGAATGTAGAATATTCAATTTAAAATTACCTACCTTTGGGTTGTCTGCAGTGTAATTCTCGCTATATATAGCGCCAACTTTGCGCATCATTTACCGACAAGACATCTACTTAAAATTATCACTATGTTCCTGTAGGGTAATTTTCCATTTACCGACAGACTACCTACGGAAAATTATCGACGGAAATGTTTCGTAGGTAATTTTCCATTTACCAACGGAATACCTACGGAACATTACCGACGGAAGTGTTCCGTAGGTAAATTTTATCTTTGATACTTTTTTGAAATATTTATCTTTAATACTTGATATTATTAAATATAAGTGTAATTATAATAATATTTTAAATTTTATAAAATGAAATAATTTTAATGTTTAAACCTAATATATCTAAAGAATTAAAATTAATTATTTTATTCTAACCAATATATATATATATATATATATATATATATATATATATATATATATATATATATATATATATATATATATATATATATATATATATATATATGCTTATTTTGCAATTAATATAACAAGTTGATGAATGATATATATATTATTTCAATTTATCTAACATTAGTCATTGTTGCTTAGTGGATCCTCCATGCTTCCTGCTTCGCCCAAAGCTCAAACCCCTCAACGATATTTTTCTTTGATTTTGGTAAACTAAAAAAATACCGACTCTGACTTTCCGTAGTAATTAATCCACATATTACTCACGGAATTTTTATTTCAGATTGGCCCCATTTCATAGATTTTCTCAACTTTACCTACCACTTTTCCGGCCACTTATCGATCACTTGTAGGTAATTTACCTTACGAATTGATTTTCCGTCTGTAATTTATTTACCTACGCCACAACAACTCCACGAAATATAATATACGGTATTCATAGGTAAAATTTTAATTTCATCGACTGAATTGTTTATATTACCTACGTAATTTTCCGTATGCGAAATCACAATTTGGTCAGAACAGAGCAAACAGCAGACGCAAAGAAATGTCTGATGCTTTGAGGAGCAGCAGCGTCTTGAGAAGCAGCAGCAGCATTATCACCTGCTTCAACAAGATGACTGCTGCCAAGCATCTTAAAAGCTGCTGACTTCACTTTCTTCATCCACACATACAATCATGAGTGGCACCCTCGTTATTCTTGGAAAGCATACTAGCATTAATATAAACTTATGAGACTTTGATCATATATCTTATAGGTCTGTTAGTGTGGCTTTATCATACATATTTGGCTTATGAGACTTCTTGGCGTACAAGTCTACTGGACTACAATGTTGAATGAATTAATAGATCATTCTACGATGTGTACACTGGCCGGACAGGTTTTATGGGGTACCTGTCTACTGTTTATCATTTAATTGAACGAGTTTGGATAGGTATGGACCGTACGGTTTATTTTTCTTTTTTTCGTTTATTAATCCGGTTTAATTTTTTAACCTGGATGGAGATGGATGGGAGAATTAATATAAATAAATAAAGCAAGATTTGGATGGGGGCACTTATCGTGAACTGGCACCATTGCCGCTGCTACTTGTAGGTCTACAAGACTTCAATGATAAATGAACTACAGATTATCCTATGTTATGGATATTATTTTTCTTATCACATAAAAAGTGCATGAGAGGTAAGAAAAACCAATATTATATAAGAAAAACGATCATATTTGTTTATACTTCTAACAAGGTTCTTTTTATTTATCTTAGGTCCTATTTTCTATTATTTAATTTGATTTTATATATTCTTTATACTTGAGTCTCATCCTTTAGTTGTGACTCTCATGCAACAACTTAGCATTTTTCTAATTTGAAAAATATCTCTCATATATTACCTAGCTGATAATAGCTTAATTCTTTTTGGTTCTTTTTGGTAGATCAAATATCCTAACCTAGTGGGATATATATATATATATATATATATATATATATATATATATATATATATATATATATATTATGGTTAATGGGTAAGTAGAAGTATATATACCTCAAACAAAAGCAATTCATCTCGTAGTTGGAGGGCAGGACTTTGCATCTTTTCACTTGCTTGACTTTTTCTTTTTTGGCTAACCATATGTAGTACGGAATTCCCTTCATTGTCCATAGTTGATAATAGTCTTCTTGAAAGCACTTCATGCTTTATCACCATGTTAAAAATGTTAATATGACGGTAAATGATTGCCACATGTAATATGTTCATTCCCTCCTTATTAGTGTGCTTCAGTGCTTGTGGTCGGGATTGGAGCACTTCTTTGACGATTTCTTGAATGTTTGACTTTGTTGCCAAAAATAATGCACTTTCATCGCTCTTCTTGTCACTTTCACCTTCTTTTTCTTGACAGCCACTCTCACCTTCTTTAGTTGCTTGAGAATTAATATTTGCATCCAATGAGATATCTTTCTCTACCAAAAGCTTAATGAGCTCTTGAAGGGTGAATCTGCTTTCAACAAAGTAAGACAGTGAAGATTATGTTTATTTAATAATGAAAATTATTTGATAGAAAAGTGATTTTTCCATATGAAGCATATTTTTTAAGTATAAAAATTTAATTACTAAAATGCTAGAACATATAAATATTAAATTTACAAATAAATAACCTAATATTATATGAAATAACCTAATAAACTAATATTAATTAAATATTCAATTCATTGAAATATTGTGCTAAGAGCATGAGATTACAATTTTTTTTTTATGAAAGACGACTACAAATAAGGAAAAATACAAAGACGGTTAAACGATGAACCACCATAATCTTCTAAAACAAATTTTCTAACATCTCTTGGAAAATCTGACTACTAAATATTTGAATCAATATCCCAGATACCTTTCTAGCTAAGCAATCCGTTGTTCTATTCGTTTCCCTATAAACATGGCAACAATTGTAGATATTTAGATTCTAAGAAAGTTTCTAGATATCCTCCATTAGCAACAAAATTGAAATAGGTAAACTATTGTTTTATTATAATAATCTATAATTATTTTGGAGCCTCCTTCAATCTCCAAGTTTAAAAATCCGTTATATATAGCAACTATAACACTATCTCCCAGGGCCACACATTTTGTAATTATAATCGAAGTATTGCATGTCTACTTCCTGCCATCTTAATTGTACCATTCGAGTCCCTAATGACCCATCCTGATAAACTTATATTGTTACTTCTTAAACCATCAAAATTTAGTTTGAATCTTCCATTAATTAGAGGAATCCATCATATCCATTTTTCAAATCAACGTCCTTCGCTGTTAAGATAAGAGTTACTCAAAAAATCATGAAGATTTTGAAAAGTTAAGGTAGCCTTTTCAATTATGAGAAAGGGGGTTGGATTTGATTTTCCTAAATAAAACCTGATTTCTATGTCTCCAAATATTCTAGGCAATTTTTTTCCATAGGATGTTTGTAACACCCCAAATTATACCCTGGTAGTTTTATAAATAATGCTTGTTATAATAAAAGAAATGCCAGATTTTTCCGTAATTTAGATGCTAATTAAGAAAAATGATAAAACCCGAAATTAATTCAAGAGTTGAGGGTAAAATAGTAAAATGACACATTAAGGACCCAAAGGTCATAAAAGAAGAAGAGCATATGCTTAATTAGAAATAGTAATAAGTTGTTGTGCAATTAGAATATGGAAGAGGGATTAAAATGCAAAAAAGAGGAAAGTTAAACAAAAAAATGAGAAAAGCCAAACAAGGCCTTGTATATGAAAAGAGGATAAGACCACATGTGGTCTCTTGAATGAAATATTTTCTCATTTGGGTTTTGGGGCTAGGGCATTTACGGGTGGGGAGAAGAAGAACCAAGTGTTTGATTCTCTCCATTTCTTGATCTAGCCTTGTTCAAGCGAAGAAGGGAAGAAAATAAGAAATTTGGTTCAAGTCTTTGAAGATCAAGGTATGGAAATCTCTCATTTGATCTATGGAAATTATAAGTACGGAACACTTGTATGGAAAGTATGGACACTTGTATAAGTTTGAGTATGTTTGGAATTCTCCAAACTCCTTTGTTTATGTTTGAGTTAGGAAAACCCTAACTTTGTATAAAGTGATTTTGGGTCAAGCTTAAGTCAAATTTGGGAGTTGTTTTACGTGCTTTGGCTGAATGTTGATTGTGGTTCTCAATTGGAGAAATTTTTTACAAAGAAAATGTTGGGGGTTTTAGGGGAGATGTTGTCGTACCTTTCCAAAACCCATGTTTTGTTTTCGGCTTATAATTACCATTTCATTATCCAAATCGACATTCTAATGAAAGAACCCTAAGAGGTAAACCTACAAAATTATGGAAGGTACTAAGAAGCAAACCTGACCCAAAGTCCCTTGTTTTTGAGACTAAAGTGAAAATACGAGTAAGCAGTTATCCTCCGCTTTGGTACAGCTTTGTTTTAATATAAATGAGTTTCACTATCCAAATCGAAATATCTAAATTTACGTAAATCCACTTCTAGGAGAACAAATTTTTAGAAAAGTGTATCTAAATTTAATTCTTTGTACCTTAAATTTGCCAAGTGGAGCCTGTTTGTAGGAAATTTTTGGTTTTGTTTTGAAAATAGAGTAGTCCCGATTGTTTAGGACATATCTTGAGTTTTGATGCTCCGAATTGGCTGATTCTAATTGGAGAAGAACCCTTAGTACCGTAGCTTCAATTGAGTACAAGAAACTAGTGTCAAATGATGGAGTTAAGACCCCTGAAATCGGGTCTCACAGTCAATTACCAGTGTAAACTAGGCAAACATACGAATTTGGCATTTAAATGCCATAACTTGAGTTGGGATGATTCAAATTTTTGAATAAAATAGATTTATAGAGGAACAATGGATTTGAAGGAAGAATGTTGAGATGTCAAAATCATTGTACCCAGAAAATAAGCGAAGTCGAACCCTGTTTTGGGAGATGATTTTCATGTCTTCTACTATAGAACTTTAAAACATCCTAATGTCTCTTATATGGTTTTCTGGTATCTTGGGAGATGTTTTTGAATGGGAATATTTCAATATAAAAGAATTTAAGTAAGTAAATGAAATTGCATATAAATTATAAGAGTGGTTGATATATGAAATTGTGTACATTGACATGATTATGATAGTTTCTAATATGAAATTTGATCACATGAATAGAAATACAAGCATGTTTGATATATGAATCCGTGTAAGATAGTAAATGAATCCTGAGAATATGAGCATGCTAGCTGTGATAAATGTGACAGTCATCTCACAAGTATAAAGGAATAATGGTCTATAAGTATCCCATATGAATGCATGTGATTGTAATTATCCATGCATATGAGATATGAAATGTTTGATATCTCTAACTAGGTTAAAAACTTAATAAGCCTGATTGCCTGCTTATGTTCCCAGGTAGATGGATAAGTAGGCATGCCTATTAGGGATATAGATGCTGCGACATACAAACATAATTGGCCCCATTTGAGTCATTACAGCAACCCTGTTTGGGTCATTACAGCGGCCCCGTTTGGGCCATACAATATAGTATAGATAGAGATCACTGTCTCGTACGGTGATAGTACCCTCGAGTACATACAGTTCTTTCTGGTATCCACTTCTTTGGAATATGCAGGTATGACATAAGATGAGATGGAATTTTGGAATGTCATAAAGACGCATGCCAAGATGATAAGGAAATGGAATATGTAATTGAATTCATAAATGATAAGGAGAAGGCATAATATGAATAAAATGTTATGAAGTAATAGACGATCAAGTTATAGTGGTCATCTATATTTATGGATTCCCACTAAGCTTGTGTTTAGCTACTGTGTGTTTATCCATGTAGGTACCGAAGAGGACGTCCGTGATATTCCGCATACAACAGGGCCAACACAACTGTAGGAGTCCACCACATGTAGGTTTGACTTGATTTTATAAATGTAAATGTAAGATTTTGGAGACAGTGTAAATGTAAAAGTACAAGTAAATGGAACTCAGAATATATGTACAGAACACTATAAATACCACTATGGTGGATGTATATGAAATTTTTTGTAAGTTCATATTTTCAAGATAATCATAAAATTATATATTATTAGGTTTAGTTCCTTAAATTTGTGACACCCTTTCCGATTACTGTGTGGTGCCGGGTCGGGGGCCCACAATGTTTGAATACCAACAAATAAATTTGTAGTTTTTAGTAAACCATTCAAGCCGGGCAGTAAAGAAAATTACCTTAAAAAAAAGAGTAGGACAATTATACTTAATACGATCCCAAATTCCTTGAACAAGAGGACATGATTTAAAAATATGATTAATATTTTCACTACTTTGATTGCAAAGATAACAAGTGTTTATAATTTCTAGCATTCTAATAATTAGAAATTCATAAGTGATAAAAGCTTCTCTAAGAACCAATCAAAGGAAAACCTTTATTTTCGGAAACAAATTTAGTTTCCATTACAAATTTAAAATCTTATGTCTCAGATGCACTAAAGCGTTTTCTATCATCAAATTGTCGATTTAAGAGTAAACTTTTCATCTTGCGAAAAAAATGAGATTACAACTTTATTAGTATTGCAACTTACATAATTAGTAAGAAACCCTTCATACCATTGAATTGCAAGATCCTATATAAAACTTGGGGCAATAAAGAGGTATACTTTTCACGCTTGAAAGTGTTTGCTTGTATTTCTTATCGTCTTATTAACTCTATTGCTAAAATTAAGATTGGTCCAAAATATGTTAAATGTTTTTTTATTGGATATAGAACTTAACTATTTGTTATTGTTTATAGGATGAGATTATATACATGGTTGTGCTAAATGCTCAATTCATTGAAATATTGTCCCAAGAGCATGAGATTATATACATGGTTATCAAAGATGTTTTGGACTATATTAATTTGTATTGCAACTTATCTAATCAACAAATAAAGAGGTATACTTTTCACTCTTGAAAGTGTTTGCTTGCATTTCTTATGTTTTTCTTTTTTGGGATAATTGTGGGTCTCCAAGTAAGAAGTTAACGGTCGAGTAAATCTTTCAATGACCTTGAAGGGACTAGAACTAGTGAAATTGTGGAGCAAACCCAAGGCCGAGAGCTACCCCTCATGGTTTGCATTTCTTATCTTCTAATTGACTTTATTAATAAAAGTAAAATTGATCTAAAATATGTGAAATGTTTTTTTATTGGATATAGTGATTACCTCTTTGGCTATTGTCTCTAGGATGATCAATATTGCAAGATCATGGGTACCATGGATGTTGGCTTAATGAAATAAATGGTGTACAAGGACAAGTTGACCATAAAGTTTGAAAGTGCATGGCTTGGGGTTAAAAAGCAGGAAATGATTTTGTTGAAAGATTTCTAAATGAATTACTTACAAAATAATAATTGAAAACATAAAAAAAAAAATGTAATTTTGAATATATATTATTTAGTTGATTGACAAAGGTGGAAAACTAGATTGTGGGTCCATAAAGATGAGATAGGCTCTTTATTATCTAATTAGACATGGTGATTGACTTAGCAACCAAAAGGAAAGAAGACATATGCATAATAAATGGATTTGCTAGTGAAAGAAGAACATGATAGAGTAAGCTATACTACAAAAGATTGAAAGATTGGCTGTAAAGGGTTTTCAATAAATCGAAGGCATTAACTATATTGATTTTTTTTTAAAGTAATATTGACCATGATCGGAATAATACTTGAATTAGAGGACAAAGAAAAAGGATAAGGATTATTGGCAATAATGGGTAAAGGCTCCTAAATCTATCACAAGAACATATAAATAAGTTACTTAGTAGATTTAATATGGGTGAGACAAAATAGGACATATGAATAAATTGTTTTGTAGATTCATGACAGATGAGACAAAAACCATGAACATTCCTTTTAGTGGAATTTCCTTCTAGAAATTCCTTTAAACTATCCAAAGTGCAATCATCCTTAATAGAGTAGGAGCGAGCCTACATGATCAAGACACCTTATGCTTCTGCTAGTGGATGTCTTATATAAGCTATGGTATGCATTGGATAAGATATAACATATGTAATAGGGAATTATGAGTATATAAGCAATCTTGTATGATTATTTGAGCCCTAATTTTTCTCATAATATCATGGATTATTTTTCTCGTAACACAAATATATCTAGAATTAATTTGTATATGTTTGAGAAAGAATCTATATTTTGATATTTTTGAGATGCAGTTTGCAAGACCTATTAATAATGCTATTTCAATTATAAATCATATCGAGAAGTTGTTTAAGTTTTTATTTTCTACTTCAACTAAATATTCTTTAGATTTCTTATTATATTTTATATATTTACATGCAATGGCATTGAGACTTCTTTCATCAAAACAAAGTGATATCAAAAGTACTCACCTGCCATTACTTTCCCTTTCTTTGAAAAATATTTCATCACCTGTAAACAATAGATCGATTAGGTCAATATTTTGTTAGATAGAGGAAAATTTAGGAGAAATTAAACAATTGTATCCATCAAAGCCCCATTTTACAATACAAGTCTTTACGGGCATTGAGTATGCCTTAGTGAATTCCATTCTACTACGTTTCTAGTTGACATCATGGATTGTATTCTATTTATGGAGAGTAAACATTAATTTTATGTATAGACTTGAAATCTTGAATATACATCATACATTATTTACGTTTCTCCTCTCATGTTCCATAATAATGTATACATGCAAAGCTTGTGACTAGTAAAATACAGTTTTGAACATTACCAAAAATTTATGAATTTCTTTCAAGTTAAAATCATATAAGTCAATTATATTGAGTTAAAAATTAATCTATAAATTTTTTAAAATATATTAAACATAAAGTGTTATGATCAAAGAGTGTTTAATATAAGAAGGATGAAGTAGTCTATTCATGCACTTTATGATGAGAAAAGTAATCTAAGTAAAAGTATAAGAAATTTGCATTTGATCTTAGTAAAAGATTTATAAGACTTTCTACACAATAAGCTAATTTCATGGTTTTACTTGAAAGGAGTTTGAAGAGAGTTCACTTATATATCATTTATATCACCACCTACTACTTTTGGCACTTTATTGTGTGGTATTATTATTATTTTATATTATTGAATGCTAGCCTTACAGGCCATTGATTCACCTCTCTCTTATGCAATATATATATATATTCTTTCATATGTTCTTTTCAAGAAGCAGTTTAAACTAATTATGAAAAATGCAGTATATTTTATAATATTACTAGCTAATGAACTCAATTCTAAAACCTTTTTAAAGGGAAACATATCTAAAAACATATCTAGCATTTAAAACTACCATTTTCAGCCATATACCCAATCTAAGCAAAATTTTTGCCTTCTAAGTAAAAACGAATATAAGAGTAATTGAGTAAATAAAGAATAGATGATGTTGAGGAAGGAATTAAATATACTATACATATTCCACTGAAAAGCTGTGCAAGTCCTCCTTGTTGCGCTTCAATTTTTGATTTGTTAAGTAACTACATAAACCCTCGCCTCATTTGTATTTCTCCTTTTCAAAATGCAGTTGGATTACATGCGAGATGTTGAAGAGCAGTCATTGAGAATTGATCCCTTTGTTCCACTAAATATGGGTATCTCTTGACAATAACAAAGCCAAATCTATTTCATATAATTTTGTAGAGATAAAACAAAAACAATAAATTAGTAATCTAATACTTTTATGAATTATATGATATATGAATCATAATAATATAAGAACTATTTGCAATTTTTGTCTTGAAGTACACTTTCGGGTGCAGAATGGGAATATAGATTTATTTATTTATTTATTTTTTGGTTTTTGGTCCTAAGATTTAATTATATTTAAGAAGTCCTTCGGATGAAAAAGTTAAATTAGAAAAGATTACAATTTAGTAACTTTTGGCCAAAAATTAAGGCTTCGGAAAGTTGATATATATTTAAGGAAATAATGTTTTTTCATGAAGAGTTAGCGCAACTTCATTTTTAGGAAAATCTTTTGATCTTTTCTAAAAGGATGTTTATAGAAGCTAAAACCATACCATGACATAGGCTTTGATGGACATATGTACACTTCGTTTTATATATATTTTTTAATTTTTAGTATTTATTTTGGATATAAAGTCTCCCTATAAATACCTCTTGGTTGTATATAAAAAAGAAAGAAAAAAATTTGGGATACCTTATTATTGAAAGAAAATAGAAAAGAAAAATAATAAAATAAATTTTAAATTCGATAAATTATTTTATATGTTTTTAAACTCAATTTACCCGTAATTTGATTCATTTTATAAAGACCAAATGAATTTATAACATATATATATCTTTATATATATATATATATATATATATATATATATATATATATATATATATATATATATATATATATATATATATATATATATATATTCTCATATATATATATATATATATATATATATACTATATATATACTATATATATATATATATATATATTTTTAAAGTTACAAGTTATATTTAATTTTAAATGCACTTTGCGGCTTCAGCACTAATGTTCGTATGTATCGAGCTGTTAGATAGGAGACATGTAAAGAAGTTTAAAATGGCGGGGACATCCCGGGAAGGGAAGTAGTGATGGACCTACCCAAATTTTGCACAAAAAAATGCAAGCACAACCAGAGTCGAATTTAGAACTCATACCCTTAATTATGTCCCTTGACTCAATAAAATCTTATAATACTAGGCTATTATTCTAAGTCTGTTAATATATGCCTCTCATGAATTAAATTTCTGTGTTCGTCATTGAAAGAATAGGTCCCATGTTGGAGTCCTAATAGGACAATTTACTAACAAAGTGCATAGTTATCAAAAAAGAAACCATACATGATAAAACAATTTTATTTTTTTTCCTCCTTTCCTTACCACTTTCCCAAAATCAAACATAAATTAACTTTTTTGACTTTATTTGTTTATCATAAAAGTTATAAAGAAAGAATTAGGGCAATAAAATTATTCAAAATTTATGTATGTAAATAAATACGTATAAAGATGAAATGTAAATTGGGAGATTTATGTAAGAAATTTTTTTTGTAATGAAATTAACGGTCTTTGGTCCTCTTTTTGAATACGGTTATGGAAAATAATTTTAGAACAAAAAATAAATTTAACCAACAGGAACAAACACGCGCTTATTATTTTATTTTTAAATATTTGTTCAAACCTTTTGTCTTCATCACTTGTAACTTTTTTTTTCTCTTCGTCCTCATTCCCTCTTTCTCCCAAATTTATCATTTTTGAAAATGGAAAAACAGAGTTGTAAGTTGAAAAAAGTAGCAGAGGAGTTACTGAAAGGATTGATTAGCAACTCGAGAAAGAATTGAAGATGAATTAAGTGCAGAATACATAAATAAAACTCACCAAAACATTCAGCGGCGATGGAAACATGAAGAACTGTTGTACCATCATTCCATCTGCAAATGAGCTTTGATTTCTTCTGGACTTAATTAGTTTCTCTAGTTCCATTTTGTCAGCCAGAAACTGGAACATTTGAGATTGACCATAGCGGGCTGCCCAAAAAATAGGCTTCTCTCCTAATTTGTTGGGCTTAGTTAGCAAGTCCGCATTTCTCTTCAACAGCTCCTCCGCCGCATCTTTCATGGCGTCGCTGGCGTATTATGATTCGTGGAGTATTCTGTTGCCGTCGCCGTTCTTTTTATTAAGTCGCCCGTTGCAGTCGGCAGGCAATATCTTCAGTAAGTCAAGTACGAGATTTTTTTGTTTGGAGTGAGCGGCCATGTGAAGGGTTGTGTCATTGTAAATACTAATTTTCTGTAATACGTATTCAGGATGATCCTTGCTGAGTCGTTTCACTTGCGAGTACTTTTTGGCCGTGAAAGATTAAAAATAAACTACCAATGTCTGGCAGGTTCTTCCTCATTGTTGCCGGCCATGAGAGCAAGACTCCGAGAGGGGAGAGCAGAGCTGAAGAGTTAATTAGCAGTGCCCAAGAGATGTAGAAACACCAATTGTTGTTCAGCCATCACTTATAAAAAAGGACGGCCACTTTATAATTGTGAATACTACTATAATATATTATTACATATACTATCATAATTGTTATTTTATGATAATATCTAAAGTATATTAAGATAGTTTTTGTAATATTTTATGATAGTATTAAACAAAAAGAGAATTATATTTTTAAAACATATAATAAAACATTTATTTTTCATTCTTAATCATTCAACTACTCGTTATTTTTTACCGTATTGGTGGTGTATTGATACATACTTTTCCCTTTGTTTTTCATATCAACAAAATCAACGGCCAATATTGTTCCCAAGAAAGCGAAGAGTGGGGATTTGTGGATCTCATTTCCTTGTAATCTTTTTGTCTTGTCCATCGTAGCAGAGCAGAGCCTCTTTTGTTTCTTCTCATTATTGATGAGAGCGTAGGTAGAGGGGAGAGCAGAGCAGAGCAGAGCCGAGCCGAGCAGAGCCATTTCCATACCACGTTTTTTTTATGCCGCCTTGTATGATTGGGTCGCACGTACGAAGATGACAATAAATAAAATAAATCAAAAGGAGACGTGGGATTTTGGAAGGGAAATACCCACAATTAGAACTGGTTAATTAGCTGTAGTGTGGGATCAGGGATGGGTTCTTACTCTTATAGTTATAGCTTAAAATTGGAACTGTTTAACGGGTCTTCTGGTTTCAATGCGTCTTCTTTTTCCATCCATAATGCTCCGTTTCATTGTGGATGGATATAGAAGTTTTGAAATAATTATTTTTTCTTTTACACTTAACGTTTTATTATGTTATCATTTTCTCATAAACTTATTTATATTGTGACCCAAAACCTGAACCCCTTCCTTCTCTATGTTGGTCTGAATTCTTAACCATTTAAAAGTGATCTACTCTACACAAAATCACATTAAATTCAAAACATGGAACCTCATTTTTAATTGGCGATTTATGCAAAAGTGGAGAAAGGGGGAAACAATTGAAAAGGAGAAGGAATAAAATACGGTGTACCTAATTTCTGTGACTTCTATCTAAAATCTTAACTGCTTGTCTCTGTTTTTTCTTTCAAGTTTTTTGTGCCTTTTTGTATGGTACTTTACGATTTTTTTTCATTATTCGACTGAAATTACCCTTCCACCTTTTTCTTCCATAGGATCGGATTATTTTTCCAATAAACCATTTTTCCATATCATCTGTAATGCCTTTGTTGTTTTCGCTTCACACATGCAAGATACTTTGTTCGATTCATTTAACAGAAGACAAGCCATTTAATATCATGAGTTCATAGTTTTCGCTTATTCGCGTTTCAGATTGACATTTCAAACGACAAAAAGCTCGACGAATAGATCATCAAATAAAACTGGTTCTTATGTTATGATTTAAATCTTGTATATTCTAGACATTTTTGATTATTAACATTAAGATGCTCTGGTTCTTTTTTGCCATTAACCTTAAAGAAACATCTTCTAAAGTTTTGAAACTTTTGATTAAGTATTTCTATCTCAAGCATAAGTAACCTGAATCAATAAATTCATATATTTTCAAAAAAAACAAGCACGGTGTACCTATGAGGGTGATGGAGATAAAAGATCCTTATTTTAAAGTGTACAAAGATAATGTTAGGTAACACTTTTAAGTGTACAATGTTTTGGTGTTTATTACCACCCTCAAAAGATCTTCAACCCACTCATTTCTTCTCTTTAAAGCACTTAGCTGTACCAAACACAAAAAAATTTTCCAACCCCACTTTATTCCACTTCTATTTCTACATCCCAAAATCATTTCTCACCAAATGCGCTGAGCCATTTAGTTTCCTAAATTTCTCTCTACCTTTTTTTCTCTCTATCTCTCTCTATATATATGTTTTACTTTTTTTAAATTATTAAAAGTTAGTGAAAATTGGGTGTAAAATAGAGAGTGTGGTTGGAGTGAATTTTAAAAAGTTGCTAGCTAAAATAATGAATTTAATATTTAAATATATTTTGAGTAGCTAATTTGTTGAGTGTGGTTGGAGATGCTCTAATACCTTAAATCAACTTCTTTGGGATAATATTAAGTTATTATATTAATTAGATATTTGAGAATATTATTCCTCATTTCTTATGTTTTTAAAAATCATACTTTAAATAAAATAAGAGATAAAAAAATCAATTTTAAAACTAATTTTTAAGAACTATTCATTATTTAGAGTGTATTAAATATATTTTTTTTAAATCAAAATATTAGTAGACAACTTATTTTTGAAAATAATTATTTATTTGTTTTAAATAAAAAAATATTTCTTAATTGAAAAACATGAAGACGTTTTTATTTTATTTTTAAAGATAAGTTTCATTATTTTTTATTTTAATATATATATATATATATATATATATATATATATATATATATATATATAGCTAGAAATAAAATAAAACTAATTTTGGGATTTAAACTTAAAAATTTTAAATTTCTTTTAAATAAAATCTGAAAATAATATGAAATTTTTTTAACTTACCTTTAATTTTTTAACTAAAAATTAGTAGAATGATTTTTGAAGTCTCTCAACATTTAAGTAAGAAGGGGTGATTTTTTTTGACAAAATTTAACCTAAAATCACCCTATTATACACCTCTTTCTATCATTCTATTCTCATCAAATGGAGCACCCACAATTTAAAGTTTTCTACCGTTATCGCCATATTGCATGCAAGGGAATACGCCGTTAACCTGGACCGGCCGAAGGCGTCATTTGGTCAGACCCCATCGCTGACGCTGATGCAGCGTTTGGATGCGCGGTCGGTGAGATCACGCACGTCATTGACCGTGCCCTACAGAACTCTCCGCAGTGCCAAAGGTAAGGGGGGCCTGCGAGGGTCAGGCCTCACGTGGTCGCCCGATGCCTAAGCCGGCTTTCCCAGAGAAAAGAGAGACTGCTTAGAGGGCGAGTGTATGCGTTAGAATTGGCGTACCTTTCACCGATGTGCATCTTATATTTGGCAGTAGACACCAAATTGGGCTTGGATGGTAATTAGAGTCCTTCCCATCGATGAGATATTTTTATTTTTTAAATCGTATCGGTATTCGTGATAGGATATAGAAGGAGTCGTTTAGTTTGAGATAATCCTCCTTCCTTATTAGGAGATCCAACCGGCGTATGATCCGTTATTACTTTCCTTCCTACTCAAAAGATTTTGGTGAATCTGGCGTGATAATTATAAGTATAGTGGGTTATTCTATTCTCTCACGAAGGGAGTCTTCCCATACTGTTCTTCGCTTCCACTTATTGGTTCGCTAATCACACGCTAAAACTATCCCGAGCGACCGGGCCTCAACCCGGCCATAGTCAAGTAATCAATGCTCAAGCTGGCTTCTTGCTCAACTTGATCAGCCCGCCTCTCCCTTAGGTTCGGGCCGAGCGCTCAAGGCGCCTAATTCCAACCCTATCACGCCTCACCGATAGGCCGAAAAACATGGTGTGTGGGAAGACACGCCATACGCCGCGAAGTCACGCCAATTCTGCGGCTTATAGTAAAATTAAAAAATTGACATCGATCCACTCGTGGACAGAGAATTGAATACAAAGATGTGCTTTTTAGATATTATCCAGTGAACGATTGCGGAGAAAGAAATTAAATGTGTGAATTTCAAATCAAACTATCGATCCATCGAATCACTATGGTATTGTACACTAGCTATGTCTCCCGCTAATGCCTCGATGGACGGCTTCTAAAGAGGATTATTTAGTTGATTTATACTTAATGACTAGGTGATCTGTTTTACGAGATACCCTCTCTCGAGGTGTATTCGCTTATCTCGCCAAGAGTCAAAAGTACTTATCCCAATTCTGCATCTCGAAATGTGCTTTAACAACTAACTTTATTTGCCACCTGGGATCGGGAACACTTATTCACCGACTCCAACCGTCGTTTACCATATATCCCAGTATCCTCATCGACCCTGATTCTAAAAGATAAATGATCTCAATGTTAGTCAAACATACCATGTCATTGATTTTACAGATGTAGCGCATAATAACAAATCATAAATAACTAAATAATATAAACAATCAACTTAATCCATCCAACCGTGATGTGTTCAAACAAGACCTCGCAGACTCAGAACATGATGACTGGGCGAAACACAAAGTACGTGATATATAAAACATAAGTTCCATCGTTTAAATCAAAGAAACAATACAAAAAGTCCTGGTTCTTCTTCGTGATCTCTGCCACTTTGCTCTGATTTCGCGTTCGACTCTCGCATCATCTCCGATGCCCCGACTCGGAACCATTGGTGCTTTAAATGATGAGGTGCAGATCTTCAGATCGACGTCGCGGATGCTGCAACATCGCTGACGCTCCCAACGCCGCGACGCCGAGATGCTCCAGACGCTTCGGGTTGTTGACTTCTCAGATAGTTGATTCAACGTCAAGACGTTGGAACGCCACGATTTGGGGGACGACAACACGTTGAACGTCATGACGTTGGTACCACTTTCCAGCATGGCTCACTGCTCCAATTTGCTTCCACGCTTGCTCTTTTCACATCATTTGCACCAGATTCACCGAATCGGGCCATACTGGAGGAGTAAAGTCGAAAAATACATACGTAACTTTCTAAAATAACGCTTTAAATTTAGCAAAGACGCTGGTATACTAAGAGTGTTTCGTAATTCTAGTCACACCCCCAATCTTAACTTGTCATTCTCAAGCAAGAATGGACTCTAAACAGACACAATCTCGACATACCAAAACTAACACTAAGACAAGGTTGCATGCCGAAATGTGGAATCAATTTGACCTACTCACACTTCGCTTTTGCCTAAGTTCGCCAGATGCATACAGTGTTTGACTTCTGAAAACTCAATGAGGGCCACAGTAGAAGGTTTAAGTGCCTCAAATTCCATGATATTCAATAACCTTTTCCCGAGGCTCCATGCAGTGGAATGAATAATTCAAGGTATGCCTAGGTTCCGACTAATCAAACTTAAGCCTCAACTCACCTATTTGAAAAACTTAATCTAGGAAAGATAAGAACTGTAACTCTTTATTCATGTCAAAATACCTAAAAACTTCCTAAGTACCTAAAAGAATTGAAGAAGACCTAGTGCCAAGAAGTTTTAGATGAGTGTTCCTCAGAAGGGATCCATCTAGCAGGACTTCCTCACCCGCTGGTTGGCGGCACCGTGTGCATTAAATTCCTTCAAACTTCACCCCGAACACTCAAATCAAACTCAAAGGCCCTAGGTTGTGGAGAGAAATCCATCTTCTGCCTCATGTAGCTGCAAGCAAAGTCACACTCACCAGCTGGCTTAAGGCATTAGGCTTGAAAGGCCCTCTGACCGGTGCCCTGGATTCCGACTGATGATCCACTTATTCTAATTCACAAGACTCCTTTTTGACTTTTTTCTTCTTTTTTCTACTTTTTCATTGTTTTTTTTTTTTTAATCTACAGCTCAATGGTAACTTTTGATGTGGTGTCCCATCACTTAGATGGTTAGCATCTCCCAAGGTTTATCAAACTTTAGTAGTTGATCTCGGCACCTATAAGATTCTCGAAGGTCAAGAGTTGTGTGAGTGTGGATAGATCATCAGAAATAGTTTCGACTACCCTGGATTGGTTCACTAAACCTTCCCACCTATTCAACCTAATTATCGCACATCAAACATTAGAAGGCATCCGATCTTCCATGTCAATAGTGAATTCACCCAAAGGTGATCCTCGACTCTCAACATGACATACACAACTACCTCCACATGCAATTACCATATAGGAATGACCTAACACACCCCGCAAACAAACTAACACATGACTCATCAAATTGAACTTGAAGAAGTAACCTAAACTAAAATGTAAAACACAACTAATATTATGTCGAATCTAAACAAAAACACTACACAACATCAAAACAAACATAACTAAACAAATCAACTAAAACTTGATCACCACCCACACCCCAACAAAATAACTAAAGAAGTCCACCGCAATAAACGAAAAGTAGGGTGAAAGAAACCCCTAGTGATCAATGCGAGGTGGTGGTGGCGGCCAGATAGGCGAAGCTGCGGCGAAGCCGGGCCTGCGCGGATCGCCGCTGTCAGAATGGTGGCCTGATCGGGCACAAAGACGCATATCAAAGACGAGGACCTCCCATATCCCGTGACGAGGGACTCGCTCCCGGTCTCGCCCTAGAATGCCAAGCGCCGCAAGGGAGAGCACCGGTCCCAGGGGCCTGGGTGAAGGGCCGGAGGGTCGCCTCCGTGGATGGATGGGGTGGGCAAGCGAGGTGGACGGGACGAGGATCGCCAATGTCTCCTTGGATCGCCAGAGCCAAAACGAGCCTCGATAATCATGAAGCTCGCCCCCACCGAGGGCTCGCGGCTGTAATCATATGCCCTCGTGTCGCGGACAATCTTGGCTTGTCTCTCTTGACATATATGGCTTTAATCGCGGAGCCATGCCCTATTGTCGCCGAGGGGCACCCCAGCCGCTTGCATAAGCCAAAGATAAGGAAAAAGTGGTGCCCAGATTCATCTTCGCCGTCCCGACATGGAGGATAGCATCCTCTATAACCTCGCCCAACATCAAAAGGTATATCCCGTATGATGGCATAGTCGGTGCTGTGGCACGTTAGCTGGTTACCATATACGCTTTGCCGTCTAATAAGACGCGACGTGATGTAGCGATGCCGCATCTAGTATAAAGCCAAACGTTTCGCTCGAATGGATCAGATGGCCGCGACTATTGATTTTCCACTCACCCCGCCATTAGTCAAGACTCTAATAACTTCGTGGAATGAAGTTTCGTAGTCGACTAAATCCGGGCCGGCGACACGCTTGGGGACTATAGTAAATCGATCACTTCATCGACCTGTCGCATCACCCGCACGACTTTCTTCAAGACGCGGGAGGCGAGATTACAGAGAATTCTGCACCACACTCAACGCCGACGAGGTGGCTGGGCAGCGCGTTCCGCGACCTTAGCCGCAATGGTCTTGCTAAAAATCATCGTGTGGTGGTGGAAAACCCTTCTCCTTTATGAACGATCGGTTCTTGCAGATGGTGCCGAACCGATTGGCCGCACCCTCATTCACGAACCTCGTGACATCGTAGGGCGGGGGTCGGGTCTCGCCGACCGACTCCGCCAGGCGGCAATTTCTCGCTTTGCCGATATTAGACCGGGAGCCGCGGTGGTGGCACCAAATGGTCACCCACCGACCCAGACTAAACAACAAACACCTAGCTGCACCAAAAACAAATCATAAAGTGTACTAACGACCCGACATGTGACTCAAAACCCTGCAAGAGAGCTTATTATGACCCTTAAATTTTTTGAACCTATAAGACTCCCCAAAATCGATCGTGAATATCGATGCAGGACTCCTGGGATGGCTACCTAGTGCTAGAACCGAAAGTAGGGTGTGAACGCAGGTCTCGGGACCAAGATGTGGATGGGACTCAGAATGTAAGCAGTTTGAAAACAGATAAAGCCTCCGACCACAGGATGTGCATCCTCTGCAAGAACGCAGATGGTTGCCAGTGGTTCGTGAAAGGCGCAGCAAAGTGAAGAGCAAATGGCCATTATCGCCTTGTAACAGGCAACGGCCGCTGACGCTCGACAACGCCGCGACGCGACAGCAGGGACTCAAACAACGCCGCTGGTTCGGCAACGCCGCGACGCTCCGTGACATATAAAAATTCAACGTCAGAACGTTGATACCTCACGCCGCGCTGTTCCAGAGGGAGGTTTAAATCTTTAACGCCGCGACGCTATTAACTCGTCGCGAATCACTTTCCAGAGTGTGAAAATCAACGTCGCGATGTTGGAAATCCACGCCAGCGACGCTCCGTAGATATTTCAGTAAATCAACGCCGCTGACGCCGGGAAATCCACGCCGCGACGCTCCGCAAAGGTAAAATTGACGCCGCGACGCTTTCAACGCCACGACGTTATACGTCAGCGATGTTACGACCAACACGCGACGCTACGTGAAAGCTTTGCACTTACACAGCAGTTCTCGGCTTAGAGACCCTCTTGTAATGGGACACTGACTTGTAATGCTCGCACAACCGGATCCTTCCCAAGACTGTCGCGAGTCCCGAAGTGAAAACAACGAAGAAGAAACACCGATTAAGGACAAAACTAGTAAACCAATATCGCTGGAAACAAACAATAAAAATGTCACTCAGAAAAACTTGGGTTGCCTCCCAAGAAGCGCTATGTTTAATGTCGCGGCTCGACGCACTTCGATCTCACGTGTCGGGGACCCAGCTCGGCGGATCGCCGCATTTTGTCCGTGCAGTCAAGGAATTATCCGCTCATGAAACTTCTCCAAAATACCGCTCAACCGCTGGGTGGTGACCGTGAATGTGCCTTCTGATGTGTGGATTTCTTTGCCTCACCAGTGTGAAAAGACTTTGGTAATCGTGAAAGGTCTGACCATCTAAACTTCAATTTTCCTGAAAAGTTGAAGGAATCGAACAATAGAACTTGTTGTCCTCGCTGTGAACTCTTCCCTGTGATATGTTTATCATGCCAAAGCTTTGTCTTTTCCCTTTGTAAATACGGCATTTTCATAAGCTTCTGCCTCGAATTCATCTAGTTCACACTGAGTCGTAGCAATGGCTTCTCACATGCTAGTGCACCGCCCATATTCAGCCACGAGTCGCCTAGCAGTCTGATGCTCCACTCCACTGAAGGTGCATGCTTTGCCACACACTAGTCTCGACCATGACATACCCAAAGGAGTTTTAAACGCCAGGCAGATGCCCAGAGGTTCTGGTTTTAGACCAATCCTTCCGGAACTCAAGTGACTGCCTCTCAAGAATAGATCACTTCTCGATTCGACACCTCTCAAGCAGCCCATTCGACTCGCGGTGATATGCAAGAGATGTGCACGACGCACCCCATACTTTGTAAAACCTGTCAATCACCTTATTGCGTAAATGAGTACCATTATCTCGTGATTAGCGCCCCAGGGGTTCCAAATCGCAGTTACGCGGGTCAAGAAATCGGCCAATACTTTCGCATCGCTGAAGGTTTTGAATGGCTTCAACCCACTTCAAGACATAGTCTACTACAAGAGGATACAAAGTTAAGTGTGAATGGAGGAAATGGTCCCATGAAATCTAGCCCCCATAAGTCAACAGCTTACTTTTAATGGGTGCATGGGCGCTCTGTCTCTTTTTAGAAATACCACCCAACGCTGGACATTTGTCACATGTGGATACAAAGTGATGGAGCATCTTTGAAATAAGGTAGCCGCAGAAGCCCGACCGAGAACTTTCGTCATGGTCGCTGGGCTACCAAAATGTCCAAACACAGGTAAAGTGTACATGTTTAAACATCGTTTACTCATCTCGCACACATTCGAATCACCCGGTCACAAGAATGTCCTGTGAGAGGATTGGCCTTCCCAATAGTAGTGTTCAAGTGGGCGAAAAACCTCTTTTTTTTCTCATATAACTTTGAGGGATTACTCTTGGCCACCAAATAATCTGCTATAATTCGCAAACTACGGAACTCCGCCCTCTTGTCCTCTCAATAGCTAAGAGTTTCTCGTCACTAACATCATCATCGCCTTCCAATCGCGGAAAGATGATCTCGCCACTTCAGTTCTCGCGTCTTTCTTGTCTTTAATCTCAACATCAAATTCCCCGCTAAAAGAACCCACCGATTAATCGAGGCTCGCATCTTTCTAGTCATCGTGTATTTAATGGCAGAGTGACTGTGGACTACTACCTTGTTACTAATCGATAAGGCCCGAATTTGTCAAAGACAAAGACAACAGCCAAAAGTTTTTCGTAGTGGCGTAATTCAATCGAGCACGGTCTGTTGCCTCGCTGCATAGATTATTTGAAAATTTTCTCCTCAAGCCGCTTCAAAGATCGCCTCAATCGCAAAATCGCTAGCGCCGCACATAAGTTCGAAGGAAAAGACCAACTGGAGCCGTCGCCAATGAGCCGAGATCAACTTATTCCTTCAACACCGAAAATGCAGATGCAAACACCGCGAATCAAACTCAAATGGGACCCTGGACCGTATGGGTTAGACAACGGTTTCAATTTGAGAGAAACTTTGCGAAGCTCGTGAAATCCAAATGCGGCCCCAAAAAGCTTCTAATCCCTTTCACTGATGAGGGTGGAGGTAACTTTTCACCGCTTTCCACCCGCCTGGCTTCACTTATTCCTCGTGGCCGAACCATGTCCGGAAAGCATAATACCCTCTCAGATATAAAATGGGTAATTTCTCCCAATCGAGTACTAAGTTGGTCTCCTCACATCTTATCAAAACTGATCTCAAATTCTCCACACAGTTGTCAAATGAATTACCCAATACCGAGAAATCATCCATGAAGATTTCGATTGTCTTCTCAACCATGTCGGAGAAGATGGCCATCATACATTCAAATGCCCACAGACAGATAGTCCAAAGTGGCATCCGTCACGCGAATGTACCATGTGAGGCGGAATGTCGTCTTCCCGATTCGGGCGGCTATAGCGATTTGTCGTGAGTCGAGTATCTTATCCAAAAGCAATAGTATTCATGACCTATTAATCGATCCAACATCTGATCTAGAAATGGCAATGGGAACATCTTTTCGTGGCTTCGATGAAGTTTCAGAATCAATGCAAATCCTCCAATCTCAAGTGACTATTCCCTCGAAGGCAAGAATATGTTGTTCTCCGCTCTATGACTGGCTGCCTCTCCTTTCTTCTGCACTACTCTGAACCGGACTAACCCATGCACTATCTAAAATAGGATAAATTACCCCCGTATTCAAACTATTTCAATACCTCCCTCTTTCTGACCACCTCTTTCATCATCATTGGATTCAACCTCCGCTGTGCTTCCACTGAAGGTTTATGTCCATCTTCGACAAAATACTACATGCACACATGGAAGGGCGATCCCTTTCAAACGGCTAGAGATCAAAGCGCATTTTTATGGTCTCTAAGGACCCTCAATAACTTCTCCTCCTCTAATTCGGGCCAATATTAAATGATCACCGGTAAAGTGGAGGCTACCCCAAGGTATGCATACTTCAAATGGCTAGGTAGGGGTTTATGTTCCATCTCGGGTGGTTGTTCCACCAATGGCACTGGCGTCTTAGCCCCTTCACCTAGAGATTCGAAGTATTTCCTCCTATTAGGTCCGAAAGAGTCTAGCCATTTAACATATTCCTCTGCCTCTTCGCTCATGTTCCTCGACCACTTCCACTAGGCTAGCCTCCAGCGGTCCGTGGAGAATCACTTTGGCTAGACACTATAGCCTCTACTATCTCGCTATGAAGCAAGTATCACTCTCCGCCGGATGTCTCACCGCTTTCAAACACGTTGAACTCGACTTCGCCGGGCCCGTACTCTCAATTTTAGTTCTCCTCGAACATCAATCATCGCTCGCCGGCCGCTAGAAACTGGCTTCACCTAAGATTACGGGTATTTCTTTATCTTCTTCCATATCTAGTACAATGAAATCCGCTAGGAAGATAACTGTCACAATCTTTCACGCGACATCTTCTATTACTTCATCTCTGATGTTTCCAAAGATCCGCCTAAGAAGTCAAGTGTGACTAGTCGATCAGCCCCACCCAATCCTAACCGTTTAAAATGGATAAGGGCATGAGATTAATGCCTGCACTCCAAATCACAAAGAGCTCTCAAAGATAAAGATTTCCAATGGTATGGAATATGAAACCGCCCGGTCTTTAAGCTAGGTAAACAACTATGGCACTACATTCCTCGGTTAAGTTAACTATTTCAAAGTCAGCCAATCTTCTCTTCGAGACAAAAGATGTCTTCTTATAAACTTCATATAACTGGCATTTGCTCCGAGCACGCAAATGGGATATTGATGTGTAACTTTTTAAACACTTCCATGAATTTAGTGAACTACGATCCAAATTTTATGCTTCTTTAGCGTTAGGATGTGGAATTGGTAGTCGGGTCTTTGCTTCAGCTGGGAGTTGTCTCGTGCATCGCTTTCCTCATTAGGGCTCGACCTTTTATCTCACCATCATTCCGCTTCCGGGTCGGATGACCTTTCCTCGCCTCCTAACCTGCTCTACAACTCGGGCTTTTGACTATTTCCACCTTCCCACTTCTCAAAGATGATCAAGTTTAACATGCTCATTCCCATCTCTTCTAAAGTTTACTCCACCCGTTTCGTAAATGAAACTACGCCTTCTAAGCATTAAGTTTCGCGATTCACCCATTCAGACTCCAAATTTTTCAGCCGTGCTACTTGGCTGTTCAATCAAGGTTCGCCGCATATTCGCCTTGGTCTCATTCATGAAAGCAGAGTGAGGTTAACATCCGTAAGGGCTTGTTCTAAATCCACCTTCTTCTCGTGAAGTGGTTCACTAACTCCTGGCCGATGGCATGTTATTAAGGATTATTTCTCCATCCATACCCTCGTCGCTCACCGCTCGACCGCTCGATTCTACTATTACGCCTACCCTTGGCCTTGATTTTGATTTGATAGTTGTTTCCAGATACCGTCCCTCACTGGATTGACCTGGAATAACCTCGATACATATCAGGCTCCGTCTACGCTTTGATTTCGACCGACATTCTATGCTATCAGGCCGCCCTCCACAAAAATCACAACTCCTATGGGCTTGTCTGTATGGGCATTTGGTCAGATTTTGCCGTTTAGTCAATCGCTTCGTTACCGTAAATATGATTAACTGCATTGTTGAGAACCTCATTATCTCGTGCCACCCATGGCTTTTATCGTGTAGTCTTCTCCCTGTGCCACCGATTCAGGTTGGTCGGCAGATCTCCTTTAATGCGTCAAGGCGCTTGGTCCGCGGTTTTCATTAGTTCTCCAAATTCGGCGCATCAATCATCGCTCTAGTAGCTCCTCACCCCATTATAGAAAGTATGGACTCGTATCCATCCGCCACCGTGATGCGCACTTTAGTAATTCGCGAAATCATCCCCATGCCTCACAGTTCTCACCCTCTAGTCAGCCTAAAAGTATTGATCTCTCGCGACAAGTCAGGTAATTTTGTGGGTGGGAAGAACTTGGTTAGGAATTTTTTCACTAGATCGTTCCACGAGGTAATGGAATCTAAGGGCCGACTATAAATTTTGGGTTTCGGCTCGATCACCCAGCGAGAGGGAAAGCTCCCCAACCCGAGTGCCTCCTCAAGAACCCCATTGTACTTCGATCGTATCACGTACTCAAGGAAGCTGCCGATGGCTATCTGGTTCGTGGGTAGTCCATGAAACAATATATTCTGTAGCATTTGTAATGTTACCGACCTCGCCCAAGTTGCTCGCTCGAATGGGTGGTAGTCTGGAGCAAATGGCTCAACAATCAGAGCGGAGTGCAAAACTCTTCTAGCAACACAACATGTATGGATCATCCGCCGTATAAACTACCGGGTGCTCGATTCCTCCATGATTACCATTCCTACTCCGCCTGCTATTCAAGGCTCGGGATCCCGCTCTTCATTATCACCCATGTTTGCTAAATTTCAGATCCGCTCAGTCTTCCGTTTCGCCAGACTCGTAAAGTTCTTCGCCCAGGATCAAATGTTGTCGGTCGACCCGGTCTCGTCGCATGTACTCACCAAACTTAACCGCAATCACACAAGACACAAATAATACCAAAATTACCAAAGATCAGAACACAAATAAAAAAAAATTTCGCAGTAATATCCAATTTTTTATTCTATATCAATCTAAACTGGTCCCAACGACGCCTAAAAACTTGATAGCCGAAACGTGGTGTGTAAATATACTTATAAGCACGCCATGTTGCGCGGCCGCTCTAAGTAATATAGTACCAAAAGGCATTTCCGGAGCATCGATCCACGGGGATGTGGAGAATTGAATAGAAGATGTGCTTTTAGATATTATCTCGAGTGAACGACAGAGAAAGAAATTAAATGTGTGAATTTCCAACTAAACTATCGATCTTAATTAATCATCAAGCAGATTGCACTAGGCTATGTCTCCTCCGCCACGCTCGATGGATTATTTCTTAAATAAGAGATTATTTAATTTATTTATGATTTTAACGACTAGGTGATTCTGTTTCCACAGATACCTCTCTCTCGAGGTGTATTCGCTATCTAGCTTAGTAGAGTCAAGATATCTCTATCCCACCCAGATCCGAAAATGCTTAAATGTCCTAACCTTATTCGCCACCTTCGGATCGAATATCTCTATTCACCGACTCAACCAAAGGTCGCTTTACCTTACATCCCTAGTATCCTCATCTCTCGAATCTTGATTCTAGCATAAACATCCTAATGTCGCCAAACATTACCATGTCATTGATTTACATGTAAAGTGATAATAACAATGTAAATCATAAATAACTAAATAATCTAAATTAATCAACTTTAATCCATCCAACCGTGATGGTTCAACAATCTCAGGTGATACCAAACATGATGATCATGAAAACACAAGTATGTGATATATAAACATAAGTCCCATTGTCTAACTAAAAGAAACAATACAAAAGTCCGGTTCTTCTTCGAGATTCTCGCACTTTGCTCCGATTTCCATGCCCCGACTCGCACATCCCCGATGCCCCGACTCAACCATTGGTGCTTTAAATGATGAGGTGCGATTCAGAGCCGATCAACGCCGCTGACGCCGAGACGTCGAGACGCTGAGACGCTTCTCGGTTGTTGATCAGATTGACACCTAACGTCGCGACGCTGGAACATCACGCCGATCGCCGGGCGACGCTTGAACGTCGCGACGCGTTGCAGCCACTCTTCCCGCATCATTTCAATTTGCTTCCACGCTTTGCTCCTTTCACATCATTTGCACCCCTCGCATTCTCACCGAATCAGTCATACTCGATATAAAGCCGAAAAATACATATTTAACCTTCAAAATAGCTTAAAACCTAAGAAAGACGCGTATACTATGAGTGTTTCAGGCATTACCAGCCCTCGTACGTCGGGCGCAAGGCGCGGGTCAGAATTTTTCTCAGATCGACCGCGCTTTCCACGCCACCGTTCGGGTCAAGTTAGTTACAGCCTGTCACGCCATAAGGTCTCTGGGTAATGATGACTCTTAGGTTTTCGCCGCTTTTTTCAATTCCTTCCAGCTTTCCTTCGCTTCTTTCGTGGGATATCTTTAGTCTGGTCGTCTCATTCCGGACCCTTCTTAGCCTCCTATTCACGCCTGCAGATTCTTTCTCCGTCAGATTCTATCCGTCAGGTCCAGACATTTCTGCTTTTGATTGGTCACGACGAAACGCTCGGGTTCAATCGATGGCTTTATTTCACGTCATTCGTCACGGGTCCCGGTTGCTCTTCTTCGAACTGATGGTGATCTCTTCTCACGCCAAGATTAAGCTGGGACTGACAGACCGACCGCCTACCGTGGTCGAACTCCGAGATGCTCCCGCGCCCTTCTTCCCCAGGCAAAGGAAATGAGGGTGAGCCCCATTGACTATCCCAAGGGATCCGATTCTCTCTGACCTCGCCGCTCATCATGCTATAACCAGAGGGGCCCCCGCAAGGCCTGGGCCCTTCATATGAGGCCACTACGAACGCCCGACCTCCCGTGTTCCCGGTGTGGTCCCCGATGTTTCTCACTTTTACGTAGTTCCCGATAAAAATGGTGTGCTTCTTCAAGTCGCCTCAGAATGGTCTTCGTTTTCCTTTCGCACCCTTCATAAAAAGGGGGTTTTACAACATTTCAATGTTCGCTTCCAACTCGCACTCCAACTGGCCGAGGTATTTTGCTGGCCTATTGGTCTTCTTTAGGATGCAGGACTTGTTCTCAAATTAGCTGTTTCTTTATCTTTTACTCCAAAGGATACCATCAACGAGGGCTTTATTTTTTCTAAGCGTCCTGATCTCCTCTCGGTGATTTCCGATCTCCTTCTTCCCATAGTCATGGAAGGGTCAGCATTTTTTTGTTAGTGGTCGAGGTCAGGAGCACGACCTCTTAACAAAGATGACACATCGGGGCGTTCCGCGGGCTCTCGACCACCCCGAGAATCTCCGTAAGTGTTTGTGTCGCTTTTGCATGACTCAGGCGAGGGTCATCGAACATTTCGACTACGTCCTCTCGCTTCCCTGTGTGCTTCGGATTGATCTCAAAGGTCAAGATGATGTCAGAGGCCGAGGATCAAGCCGAATACCCCATTTCGCCCTACGGAGCTAATTAAACCCGACATTGCCGCCTCGACCAGGAAGCCCGTCGCTCGTTGCTTCAGGCCCGCCCTCTTTCCAAGAAAATCTCTCCCGTCGGCCCCGCAGCCCACTCCCACCTGGGGTGGAGAGGCTTTGGGCCAATTGGAAGCACTGTCCCGGAAGCCCCATAGTGTGAAGCTGAAGAAATCTGAAGGCCGCGATAAAGATAGGCCGACTGATAGGAGTGTCCTGGGCCTGATATCCGTCCTCCCTGGCCCGTTTCGTCAAGATTCTAGCGTGCACAAGGTTCGCGCTAGGCTCCTATAGTTTTGAGTCGCAGCCCCTTCCACGCCTCGTTGTGAAGGCGAAACCTCTTGAGTGGACCGCCGAATACCTGGCGCTGCACCTATCATCGTTCGGGGTCCGGCCGACGGAGAGCCAAGCCGTCGCCACTACGGCAGTCAAGAAAAAGTGTCCCTTAATCGAAAACCAACAGGATGGGGATTCCTTGTTTAACGCCGAGCCGGTGGCAGCCGACGCCCATCTCAGGGATTCTGATTCGGGAGGTCGAAAAGCTGCCGCTCTCGCCGACGAGGTTTTGGCTCGTCTCTTCAAGGTGTCATTTCTGTGAAGTTTCTCGTGTCTCACAAGGCTTATCTCCGCAAGCACCAAGGCAGATGTCACTCCCATGTTTGATGCGTAGCCACTATTTGAAGGGTTTGCCGAGAAGGCCAAACCGAATGAAAATATGTGAAAATTGCCTGATTTATAAGGCGGCGCGCTTCTTACTTCCGAGCGCATGCAGCTACAAGAAAGAGCGCAGCTGCGGTTATCAAGAGGTAGAGAGGCTCGCCAAGTCCGATGAAAGCATTACTCATGTCGGCCCGTGCTCAAGTGAAGTCGAGGATGGTTCGAATAGCCCGATGGCGCTGAGGGCGAGTTTCTCGGAGGTTCGTGGCGAGTTGCGGTCAAGTAAGACCACTTGGTCGAGACCCGGACGGGCCGCAACGCCTAGTATGAGCTTCCAAACTGGGTAAGGGAAGAACTTATCTCATCCCGGTGAGTCATGGAGTCTCGTGGAGGAGCCTATAAGTACCAATGGCGAACTAGGTGATAAGCTTGCGCAGTTAGATGCGGCTCGTCACGAAGCTTCCGAGACCAAGGTGCTGCTAGAGGTAGCTCGCCGGGAGGCCTCTGAGGTTGTAAGCTTGGCGAAGCGGCTGAAGGAGGAGTGTCACGGATTGCATGGGGATCTACATCAACAGATTTCTTTGTTGCTCGTGAGGACCTAAGCCATCTAAGATCGAGAGACCAAGCTAGCGCCCAACGGGCTTCGTGGCTCACCCAGCCAGGGCGCAATTAATGCTTATGCAGACTTAGACTTCAACTTCGATCTTCCCAGTGACGAGGAGGCATAGGAATCTTTTCCTCGCAAATTATTCCTCAAGATCCGAGCACTGAAGTGGCCGACTTCCCTCTTCCTCCGTCCGTCCTCCTGACGCCTAAATTCGTGACTCGTCTCACCCGATTCGAACACTTTCATACTTTCCTTCCTGCCATACTTGTCTGCCTTTGCTCGGGGCCTCGAGCCCGAGACATATATGGCCCCTACTTTACCAAATATTCATTCATTTTTTTTTTTGCTTGTGTTTCGCCTGGGCATTCCACGCTTCTCAACGACCGAATCGAGAGCCTGGGCCGAGGCAAAACAAGCTCGGGCCCTAACCTGGCCGCCAAGGCGGCTATTCTGCCGAAATGAGACGGTATTCCCGGTGCCGGTGGCGTGTGTACAATGGTGAGGTCGTCAAAATAAGCGTGTAGGCTTCACCTGGCCGATTCGCCCGAGTGGCGATGATTCCCTGGGCCGCGCGGACTGCCAAAGCGAGCTCGCCGATTCGAGCCGTTGACCTTCATGGGCTGAATTCACACGAGTTGACTTGATTCCTTAGGTTGCATGTCCTGTCTTGGGTAGAGGTCGCCAATACGAATAGGTGGGTAGAGCTCGTCAATGTGAATGGCTGGCAGGAGCTCGTCCTCGTGAACTGATGGGAATAGCTCGCCGAGGAATAGCCGAGTAGAGCTCGGCCCGAAAGGATTCGGAGAGGAAGAGTCATTAATATGAATCGCTTCAGCAGAGCTCATCCGGAAAGGAACCGAGAGAATAGCTCACTGGGTGAATAGTCGAGCAGAGCTCATCCGAGTGGATCCGAGAGGAAGAGCCTGCCAATATGAATTGGCCGAGTAGAGCTCAGCCCGAAAGGAACTGAGAGGAAGAGATCACAGTGGTGGGAATATCGGCAGAGCCTGGCCCGAGTGGATCTCGAGAGGAAGAGCTCACAATATGAATTGCTGCGTAGAGCCTGGCCCGAAAGTGAACCGAGAGGAAGAGCTCGCCGTGGTGAATAGCGTCGTAGCGTAGCCTCGTCCGGAAAGTGGATCTCGAGAGGAAGAGCTCAAGCCAATGTGAATCGCCGGTGCAGAGCTCTCGGCCCGAGTGATCTCGAGAGGAAGAGCTCACAATGTGAATTGCCGCGTAGGAGCTCCGGCCCGAGTGAACTGAGAGGAAGAGCCTGCCAGGTGAATAGCCGAGTAGCTCGGTCCGAGTGATCCGAGAGGAAGAGCCTGGGCTCAACATGAATTGGCGGCAGAGCTCTGGCCCCGAGTGAACCGAGAGGAAGAGCCTGTCAAAGTAAATTCATTGAGTAGCCTGCCCGAGTGACTGAGAGGAAGAGCCTGGCCAATGTGGAATTGCCGCTGCAGAGCCTGGGCCCGAAAGGGATCCGAGAGGATCTCGCCACGTGAATTGGTCGTGAGAGCCTGGCCCGCCGAGTGAACTGAGAGGAAGAGCTCGCTGTGGTGAAGCTGAGTGTAGCCTGGCCCGAGTGATCTCGGTATAAGAGCTCACAATTATGAATTCTTGGCTCGAGTAGAGCTCATCCGAAAGGGAACCGAGAGGAAGAGCTCGTCAGTGGTGAATCCCGAGCAGAGCCTATCCGAAAGGGATCCGGCAGGAAGAGCTCAATGTGAATCACAAGCAGAGAGCCTGCCCGAGTGGAACCGAGAGGAAGAGCCTGCCGTGGTGAATAGCCAGTAGAGCTGTCTCGAGTGATCTCGAGAGGAAGAGCTCTGCCAATATGGAATTACCGAGTAGAGCTCGTCCGAGAGGAACTGAGAGGAAGAGCTCTGCTGCGGTGAATCATGAGTGTAGCTCTCGCCCCGAAAGTGGAACCGAGAGGAAGAGCTCGCTTCAAGGTGAATAGTTGGAGTAGCAATGTATCCTCGAAATGGTCCGACTTCGATGCAAAGGTACCGCGCGGAGTAGTGAGCCTGGCCAATGGTGGCGTTCCAATCGAGTGGCGATGTAGCCGAGTGGCGATGTAGCCGAGTGGGCAATGTAACGAAATGGGTCTCGACTCTCGAGGCAATGCGGGCCTGCGGCGGGAGTAGGTGAGCCTGGCCAATGGTGGCGTTCCGTACCCGAGTGGCGATGAGCCAAATGGCAATGTAGCCCGAAATGTCCGACTCCCGAGGCAATAGCGACCGTGGCGAGTAGGTGAGCTCGCCAACCGAAAGCAAGGTGACCCGCGCCGCGGGCCTTAAAGTGGGCAATGTAGCCCGAGCTTGATCCGACTTCGTAGCGTGACCTCGCGGCAGAGTAGATGAGTCATTAAACTGGAAAGCAGCTGCGGGTTCTCGGCGCCATGCCTGTGGCAATAGCCTCGAGTGGATCCGACTCTCGTGTGTGTGACCTGTGCGCAGTGGGACGCTCGCCAAATCGAAAGCAACAGGCTCCGGCGCCGTGGCCTTGGTGGCAATGTAGCATGAGCTGATCTCACCCTCGTGCAAGCCAAGGATCTGTGCGCAGTGGTGATCGCTCGCCAAATCGAGCGCCGTGGCTCCGCGCCAGGCCCGTGCAATGTGAATGAGCTGATCCGACTCGTAATGGTGGACCTATGCAGAGTGTATGCTCGCTTTCAAACTGAAAGCAAATGGTCTGTGGCGCCAGGGCCTTGGTGGCAATGTAGCCCGAAATGATCCGACTCCGTGCAAAGGTGGACTGGCAGAGTAGACGGCTCACAAATCGAAAGGCCGCGCCCGCTGCCCGACTGCTCGAGTCGAACTGATTCCTTATTTGCATGACTTATTTTCAAAGAAACTCATCAACTTTAGCGACTGTCCTCCATTGGCTGACTTGCATGTTCAAAGCTGATTCCTCAGTCAGCTCGACCTATTTTCGCCCGTGGCCGAATCGCTGAACTACACCGCGAACTATTAAACCCGAGTTTCTACTTATGTGAACTCACGGGAAGAGCTCGTTGATACGGATTGATGGGGAGAGCTTCACAAAGTGAGTCAGTTTTCGTCTGTAGCACTGCGTGGCCTTGGTTAGTTGAAGAGTTTGATATGTCAAACGCTTCATGCTTAGTTAATTTTCACCCCGGAAAGAGGCGAGCGCTGCCTTTAATGCGATTTATGAGAATTGAACATTTGGCACGAACTTTAATACTGATCTTCTTATAAATAGCGGTTTCATTGCTGTGAGGCTTGTTCTTTGTATTTTGCTTTCTCTGATGCACCACTGAAATCTGCGTGAGATGAAGAGGCCTGGTTTGACTGCCTTCACGGATTCTTCCTCGAAGATTCAGTCGCTAATTGCTCTTCCGTACGTGGAGTTGTGTTTTTCCCTAGGCTCCCTTTATGGGAGTCATGTTATTCCCTAGCTTCGTGCTGTGGAATGCGTCCGAGAGGGTATGATCTCAGATCGCTTCCTCTCGCTTTTATTCTTCTTCTCCTCTTTTCTTCCTCTCTTCTTCTTTCTTCCTCTCTTCTTCCTTTTCATTTTGTCTTTCTCCTTTGTCCCGCTTTTCTTTTCTCCCTATCACCCTCCTTTTCTTCTTCTCCTCTTTTCCACCTTTCTGGTCTTTTTCTATTTATTTCCATCTCAACGAGGAACCGTCGCATCGATACTCTCAAGATGTAATCATGATACCACCGAATGTAATTCAATTGAAATAAAGAGAAACTTTTCCTTTTATGTCTATATATCTTCTTTCGGTGCCTTTTTCTGTATCTTACATATATATAAACTGTTTGAGATGTCTAACCAAATAATCAATGAATGCTCCACTCGACACATAAGATCCGATAAGGCATTATTTAACTTTACAAACTGATGCTTACTGGTAAAAACGTTTAAGGTGTTCCGCATTCCATGTATGCCGTAAGATTTTTCCCTATTCTGTTTTGAGTTCATAATTGCCTAGTCTGACGACTCGGGATATGATGTAAGGACCTTCCTGGGCCTGGGGCCTAGTTTTCCATGCGCAGATTCTTCCTCGTCGGCAGGAGCTTTAACACTAAGTCGCTCCTAGCATGTAGCTCACAGGTTGGACTTTGATTATAGTACCCGCCTGCTTTCCTTCGATATTCCTCCGTACGCTTGAAATCTCCGCTCGCTGCCTAAGAGTTCTAAGTTTAGATTTGAGCCCCGTCATTATGCCCTCCTCGATGCTAACTCGATCCCGGAGACTTGATTCGACCTCCACGAGGGCTACCGCCTCGCCAAAGCGCTAGGCGAACTACTCTGAGTCATCGACTCGTGGTTCGTCCTATAGCCCATAGTACCTCAGTGAGGTATTCTACCCAGCTTTCCTTTATGTCTTCTAACTTAGTCTTCAAGGCCGCTTAAGGGTTCCGATCGTGACTCGCCCCGTCCATTTGATCATGATGTGTCAGGACGAGTAATAATTTTAATTCCGAGCCCTAAGTACAAAATCTCTCCCTCGAATTTAGTATCATTTAACCCGTTTCCATTGTCCGATACTGTGGCTCGGGATGCCAAACTCGCATATGATATCTCACGCCACCTAAATTGCGTCTTTCGTCCGTGAATTGTGGCTAAAGGCTCCTGGCCGCCCACTTGGTGAAGTAATCCACCGCGACGACATAATTTGCACCTGGTCTCTTACCAATGGGCAGGGGTCCAATATATCCAAACCCCATTGTCAGAAAGGCCGTGGACTCAGTGGATTGATGTTAAGGGCTCCCGACTGAGGCGTGAGATTCGCGTGCTCCCCGCGCATCCTCGCATTTCGACCAGGGCCGGCTGCATCCTTAAGCATGGTCACGCAGTATCCCCGCCTTAAGACTCTTCCCCGCAATGCCCGAGCCCGATATGACTCCCGCGATACCCCGCACCTCTCGCACGTACTGTGTCCCCTCCCGCTGGCGCATTTTAAGAAAGCGGTGTGAAAATCCTCGCTTGTAAAGGCTTCCTTTATGATTAGCGGAACCCGTCGACCGCCCATATTTCGCTACTTTTCTCGGTCAGTCTCTGGTAGCCCCGCCTATTATATAATTCCAAATGGGGTCCATCCACGCTGGTGACGACTCTACCGGCGACTGGCCATGCTATAAGGATCAAATAGAGGGTTCCGCCTAAGTGATCAACAAACGCCGACTCGCCGAGGTCTTCCCGTGAGGTCAGGCCAACTTCGCCTAAGGCTCCGCTCTGGAATTCCTCCGCTCCTGTGGACATGCTCGGACCCGAACCAACATAAATTTCAACAGATCGCTGACCTTTGGAGGTATAGAATCATCGCTTTCACTTTGGCAACGTAGGTATCTTCTATCTGGTCTCGACCACCACCGGGAGTCACTATATACCTCTAAATTGGTCGACTTCTAATGAATGGCAGGTCAGGTTCGCTATTACCGCCCTCATACTCTACTCGTTTGTCGAAGCATGGAACCCAAACTGAGTATATTCACGTCTATCCCTTCCTGGGTGAGGTTAGAATTTTAGACCCGCCTCCGCTTCCTCGCGCATTCGAGGCTCCATCTACAAAGAGTTTCCAAATCGAGGTCGCCCTTTCGCGGAGTGGTCCGAAAGCAAGTTATACCGAGTGAATTCCATGACGGCTTCCGGCTAGGACCTCTCGCTCCTTTTATGGCGCGCTTTTTGGCTAGCACCGATGTCGAACTCGCTTAGCTCTATGGCCCACTTCATCAAATCCGAGGCTTCCGGTTTGTGCAATACTTGTTTACTCTGATATTCTGCCTGGACTTCTATGGTATGAGCCCCTGGAATAGTGGACTGAGTTTCCGAGCTATGGTTACCAAAGTACAGATAATTCCTCCATCCCTGCACCTTTCCTCCGCTCCCCGCAGCTCCTGGGCCACAATATAAACTGGTGTCAGATTGCCTCATCTCCGACTTGTTAATCGCGCCGTGGTCGAGAAGTCCGATACGCTTACATGGGAGGAGGAGTTCCCTTCGATCTGACTTACTAGGAATGGGTGGAGATCCCAGTGATGTTTTTAATGTTGTAAATGCTTCTTCACACTTCGTCCCATCGGAAAAGGCCTCTTCAAGATTCTCTACAGCGGCCGCACTCACACGCTCTGGATACAAATTCCGCTAGTCGCAATCCTTCCCACAATGGATTTCCCTTATTCCCGATGGCTAATGGCATGTCGAAAAATAAATTCTTTATTTTTGTCCGGATTTTGCCCCCAATTCCTCAAGTGTTGACTCATGAAGCCCGTAAATTTCCGACCGATACGTCAAGGTACATTCATTGCCCAGCCATGTTGTAATTCCTAGATCCGAACGCTCTCGAAGAGACGAGGGATGCAGTGACGGCCGTGGTGGATTTTACTAGCATGTCGCCTAATGTATACCCATAGTCGCGTTTCTATTCGCTTCCTGAACATTCTGCCTCACTAACTCTCGTAGTCGCCTCCCGCGCTTCGAGTCCGAATGGCATCACACGATAACAATAAGTTCCCCGAAATGCGGATTTAAAGAGGCCTTTTCGTCATTCGGGTCCATGCTGATATGATTGTAGCCGAAAATGCATCCATAAAACTAAGAAGTTCGTAATCACGGCGGCCCACAATGAGGTCATCTTTCGCAATGGAAGTTGTCCTTCGCACGCTTTCGTTTAAGGCTGAAGTCGATACGTGAGTCGCCACTTGCCATTTGCTTTTGACGAAAGTACAAATAATAGCCAACCACTCTGATATTCTACCTCTCACCGCTTCCCGTCGAGGTTTACCGACCTCCTCGCCGACGGCTTTCGCCTTCTCGGCGCAAGCTCCTACGCTTTTGTTCGACCGGGGTTTGAAGGACTGATCGGGTGTCCAATCCCATGAGTGATTACCGAGGGTCGATTCCTCCCATGTCCGTCGTCTCCATGCGAAACGCCTCACTCTCGCCTTAAACCGAGCGAGGAGACTTCTTTTCGAGGTCTTCGCGCCTGAGCCGATGAGGCGAGATGTTCCTCGGTCGCCACCCAAAGGATAATCGTTCTAGCTCCTCCGAGGGCACGGGTCGGGTGAGCACCTAGTCGCGCATGTCAAGCTCGCTCCATTCACGCGGTCGATCGCTTTTGCTCTACGGAGGTCGTAGAAGATTCCCAACACCGATCTCCTGACCATCCCCACTCCATGTAAGGTCAAATTTGATTTATCGCGTGGATGTCGAGGGACGGCTTTTATCAGACGGGAGATGGTCCGCCTAGCAACATGTTATAATTTCACCTATTTCACGATGCTGAACCTTGTCGTGGTCGTCGCCGGGCAAGTAGGCTCGCCTGCAGGCACCCCGGGCTGAACTGTCCCAATCTAAGGATAATTTCCTTTCTCCAAACCCAGATGTGTCGATTGTTCAAATTTTCTCTCCCAATGCCCATTTCACAAGGCCGCCTAAGATGATGTCACCGAACTCCCATTATCAATTAAACCTGAAGGAACCTTCAGGTTTCGCCACAATCGCGCGACCACCAACTGTCGTCGGTGCCGGCATCCCTCCAAGTCTCGAGTCGAGAATGTGATGGTAGTGTCTAGTCGCGCCACATCGCTGTATTTCCATTCTCGCGATCCTGCCACGCAGGGCCTCCGGCGCAACTAGATTCTCCTCCCGCGAATCCTCCTAGATCACGCGGATTTCCAAGGGGCTGCCGGGTCGAAGTCGCTGTCACGAGGCGGGCCTTGTCGAGCCTCGGAGCCTCCGGTCTCACCTCTGGGCCCGACTCGGGCCCCATTCCGGCCCCTATTCGGGGCTTGATTCCTCGGGAGATATGAAAACACGAGGTATCCACGTTGTATTAAGTATTCTATTTCTCTCTTTAAATCAGATATTGTCCTGTGACATGCCCATAGTCCCTATGGAACTCTCGCAATATTTGGTGCTGTCCCTGTATGGATCCGATTTCATCCGAGCCGCCATCCTCAGAACCGCCTGCTTTCGCACCTCGCAGGACCCGCGACACCGAGGCTGGCCAGGGAGTGGGAAGCGCTGAGCGAGTAACGCCGTCGCCTTTTCGACAGCGCCTGCATACTCAAGATTCCCTCCTTTTCGGGGATAGTTCTCGATCTCTTCGTGGGATTTGTCCCGCCGCCTTGTCTTTAGCTTCGCCTCGCCGTTTATCCTGTCAGATTTCTCTCTCTTTACGTGGAAGAGCTCTCCTTCGATATGAGGGGCCTCACTGCGTATATTTCGTTTGGCGAGTACTCGCCATGTCGCTGGGGGGTTCTTCGAGATGGAAAACATGAGATCCTTTGACTGCACCCCTAATCCTGCAATGAATGCTGTGATGGCGAATTTTCATCGTACGCTTCATCTTCGTGGACTCCTAAGATTGAATCTGCACGTATGACTTCAAGCTTCCTACCAGCCCCGCTCGACTTACGCATGGTAACTCTGGGCTCAGACGTCCGGGCCCATGAAGGAGACAAACGCAATGGATAGTTCTTTGAATGAAGAAATCGATGAAGGTAAAATTATATTAAACAGGCTAAGGTCGGGCCTTTCGTTGTAGTGGGCGAAAGGCCTCAGACCATGCCAGATCTCGATACCCATGTAACCCATTCGATTCTCAGAAGTATCGAGATGGCCGACTCGGATCTTCGCTCCATCGAAAGTTTCCACCGTGGTATCTCCGACCTTGCCGGAGCTATAACGTAACACCTCGACTATGAAGGGTGATTCAGTCTGTTGTACCAAGGTATCCATAGTGTCCGGCGCGTCCCTCAACCACCTCTTTACACCATCGAAATTCTCGCTGAAGACTCCCGAACCTCTCGCCTCCCATGACCGCTCCCGCCTCCCGGGCCGAGGCGATGTAACGCCGCTCGCCACCCGCCCCCGAGTATTAAGCCGCTTTTCTCCTCCGCTAGGGCCACCGGGTCCATGCCCCTCGGATCGGCTGGACTCGCTCTCGCTTCGACGCCGTGGAATGTCGTGGATCGAAGCCGCTCGCGTGAGTGAAGGCCGCGGCCTTCCGTGGGTCCGTCGATCTCCCGCGGATGCTGTAACCGGCCCCGTGTTGCCCAATTCTTATCGTGGCGCGCATTGACGACGGCGCTTCCAATTTCGCTTTGTATTGCTTGCATTAAGCTCACGCCCTGTGAGGTTTAAGTATTCAGACGCTCGTGGATCTCGCATTCGCGGACAAGGCATTCGCCAGGTTCTCGTTGAGTACCATCAAGAATCGAAATCGCGAGAGCTGAGTAAGGAACTGGTTGCTTCCGGCGACGCAAGGCCAATCGATGATGCCGCTTAACCGAATCTGGCTGAGCTGCAGTAGGGCTGCTTCGCCGAATCTTGATCTTTTTGGTGGGCCGATGCGTATCCGGATTGCAAGGCCGAGGTAGGATCGCCGACGCCGCTGATCCGCGGCTTTCTGACACGAACTCCTCCCAAAAGCAAAGAAGAAGGGGGGTCTGAGGGCTATGCCCGTGGTCGTCCGATGCCCGCTCATTCTTTCCCGGCAGGAAAGAGACCGCTGAGGGCGAGTGTAATGCGTTTAGAATCAAGGCATCTTTCACCATGGCATCTTATTTATAAAGAGATGTCATAATCGCTGGATGGTAATTAGGAGTCCTTCCTATCACGATATTTCTTATTTTACCGTGATCGATTCAGATAGATATGTATGAGCCGCTTCATTTTAGATAATCTCCCTACTGGGAGACTCAATCACATGGGATTCATATACATTACTTTCCTTCCTTATCAAAAGATTTAAAGGAATCACAGATACCATATGGTTAGGGGTTAAAGTTCTATTCTATGCACCATGGGAGTCTTCCCATAATCGCCCACTACCTTGCCTGGGTTCGCTGATCACGGGTCATCGCTAAACTATCCTCCGAGCCACCGCCCCCAACCCCGCTCATACCAAGTAATCACGCCTGCCGGCTGTCAATCTGACGGCCTCCGTCTCCTCGGTCTAGCGCAGTGGGCTCGCGCTACCAATTTCCAAACCCATCGTAATTGCACGCCTCGATACGATGTTGCTTTCACACATATGCGACGCTTTTAATATTTGTGTGAAAGCGATTCAGACGAACAAAGTATATTCAATTAACGACAAAAAATCAAATCAACGATCGTCAATATGTTACTATAAAACTAGAGTTTAGGTATTCTAATCAAAATAGTAATTTTAAATGTGTATGCTCAATTTTTAAAATATATAAGTTTTGAGTGGATTCCTTATACTATTAACCTATGTAATTTTTAAAAACAATACTTTAAGTAATTAATTTAAAATTATTTAATAATTTTTTTGATATAAATTATGGTCATTATCTTCATATCTAAAACGAAAAAATAACTAATTCTTTTTTATCAAGAAATTTATCATTTATTTAAAAATTTTAAATAATGGATTTTTAAAAAGAATAAAAAAAATAATCAAAATTATATTTTAAAAAATAAAATAAAAAACGTCTTTTATCTTTTTTCAAATAAATAATTCTTTTTTTTACATCTATTTGGTGAATTACATTTAAATCATTCATTTTATTTTTTGTTGACCATTATTCATTTGAAATTACAACGGTATAGTATTCTACTCTCAAAAAGTTTCCAATCCTAATCCCTTCCCTTTATATGCCAGACCTAGATTGGGATAGGGCTTATTGGTAAATCATTTATTTTATTAAAACAAATGAATAATTATTTTTAAACATAAGTAAAAAAACATAAGTAGTTGGTTACTAATATTATGATTTAAAAAAAAATACATTTAATACAAGAGAAATTCTATTTACACCCAATTTATTTCTCTATACACCCCATTAAAAATACCCATAGAGGAAAATACAAATTTACCCTTAAACCTATTTTTTCTATTTCTTTCTTCTTCTTCTTCATCTCTCTCACAAGACCCCATTTTTTAAATTAATTACTTTTTAATGATGTAATTTAATTTTTTCATAACAGCATCATTTATTATATTTTACTTAAATTTAAATAGTAAAAATTAATGTAAAAATTATCTGGATTTGAAATCGGACAACAGAAGAGTTTTCCTCCTACTAAATCCTATTATTCCGAATATTGATTTGCATTTCCTGTGAAGCAAACTTCCTATTTAAATTTCCGGATCATGGTAAATTTCCTTGATTTTAATATCGATATAACCAAACATTCTAGATTTCTACAAATCAACTCATTTTAATTTTTCGAATATTTTTTAAATTTTTCTAAAATTAGTTTAGTTAGGCATATAAATTATAAATTTTAAATATATTATATAAATTATAAAATTTAAGTATATTATATAAAATTATTTTATTAATTATAAATTTAACATTATATAAATTATTTTAATACTTATAAAATTTAATAATGTGTAAGGAGGGTACACCTTATAAGAGTGACGGAACTACAGGCAAAGAGTATATTTGGGTTTACTAGTAAATGAAAAGGCAGAGGCTATGCCAGAGTATGTAACCTCTCTTACTTATAAATAAAAAATAATTTTAAAATTTGTTTCCTCTAAAAGCTCTAGTTATTTTTATTCAATTTTATCTTTTATTTTCTTGAAAGATCATGATATTTTTTTTTTTTTTTGAAGAGTGAAAAATCATGATTTTAAAACATAAAAAAGAAAGAAAAAAAAAGAGATAGTATTCACAAATATTTGATTAATATAATAACTTAACATTATCCCAAACAAGCTGAAATGGCGCACAAGTGGAGGGGTGTACTAAACATGACTATTGTACATTTAAAAAGCTTACAACCAAACATTACTATTGTACAGTTAAAAGGACAATATGGAAAATGTTCAATTGTTACTATCCCAGTACAACAGTGGGATGCTTTCCCCACATATATAGAACACCCTCACGTGAGGGTGGCCCTCTCAAAAATTTCCCGTTTCTACTTCACTTTTACATGATTCCCCCTTTATTGTTATTGACCTAAATCAAATAATAAATATCAGGTCAATTTTTCATATCACCAAAATCAACGGCCAATATTGCTTCCAAGAAAGAGAAGACTTGGGATTGTGGCTTATTTGCGTAGAAAGTGGATCTCATTATTCCCATGACACGAACATGCCTGCCTATAATTGGAGGGCCTGTGTGAAGATGAAAATAAATTAAATAAAACAATTAAAAAAAGATAATTGAATGTTGTAAAATAGCGTAGAATTGCAAAGAGAAAGAATAAAAGAGAATTATAGAATGAAATTTTAGAGAGAGAATGAGAATTATTTTTCATAGTCCTCTATATAATGGATAAAGATTTTATTATATAGACATTTTAATTGCATATTCATTCATGTGAATGAACATTTTAGTTGTATATTCATTTATGTTAATGAACTTGTTCATTTACATGCTCCATAACATTCCCCTTGAATGATCATCAACCTTGAAGGAAAGAATACAATATTCTTAATTTGTTATGACTGCCTCGTTAAAAACCTTGTTAGTAAAATTCAGTGGGATAAAACCTAGACAAAGGAAAAAATAGTAAAGTACACTAACATCCAATCATGCCCCCCTCATGTCAACATCCTTAGATCGGCGCATTCCAATCTTATATATTAACTTACTTGAATGTCGTAGGCTGCAATGACTTCAGGAATAGATCCGTCAAAGCATCAATTGAGCGCATTAGCTAGAGATTTTTCCACCTCACCATTCTTCTAGAGCCTGTGTGTATAAAAGTAGAATTTTGGTGAAATATTTTGGTTCCTACCTTCTTGATATAACCCCTTTGATTTGTTCAATGCATGTCAGATTATCTTTGAATAATGTCAGGTTATCTTGACAAGAGGAGAGTCCACATGATTCTTGAAGATGGTGGATCATAGACTTGCCTCATGAATTGCAATAATCTCTTAATGATTTGATGATGCCATTGTCTGGTTGATAGATTTCCATGAGATGACAGCCTATCAGAATAAAACACCACTTAGATTCACTTTACGCTGATCCTGAGAGATATCCCGTAGATCCGCATATCCTAGCTTTTGTTTTGACTCATTCAAAACATTCACGTAGTTCTGCGAAGATACTGCAATTTATGTTTGATTCCCATTCCAATGTCTTCCTGAGCAAACCTGTGAATCAAGCTAATAAATTAAATGTAAAAAGAAATATCTAGATTTAATATAATTAGTAAGGTACATAAACGTACCAATAGAATTATGATATGATATCATGACTAAGTAAATTCCTTACCCTTTTCTATAAGGATTTAAATGGGTCATTTTTTCACATCAAGTGATCGAACAACCATAGGGTAGCTTAATGGATGTGCTTAACCATTATTAAAACGCTTTCAAGATTTTCTAATATATTGGCCATCAAGGAATCACGCTCCATTTTGAAAATGCCTTATCCAGAAGCTTCAGACAAAATTTTGTTTTTCCAAGATCTTTAATTTCAAATTCCTTTTTCAAACATTTTGTTGTTTTTGTCAGCTCTTCAAGAGTTCTAACAAGATTTAAATCATCAACATAAACAACAATAATTGCAAATCCGATTTCTGATTTCTTAATGAAAACACATGGACATATAGGGTTATTCACATACCCTTCTTTTAGTAAATATTCACTAAGATGATCTCAATCATGTGTGTGTCCGCATTGTTTAAATCCATACAAAAGACATGTGTTTTTAATTGAGCATATTGCCACGAGGTTTTCACTAACCGGCTTCAGCAGCTTGTAAATCCTTCCAGATTTTATGTATATCATCGTCATTAATTCATATAAATACGCACTATTAAACATCCATGACACATATCTAGTCCTTCAAGTGACTACGGTTTATCAAAGCAAATGGATTGCATCCATAACAAAGAATATGTTTCTCAGTCACGTCAGCCCAGAGAAACCTCAAGGCTACAATTTAATTTTTATATCTTATGATATTATTTTCATTTCGCTTTCGTGATAAATACTCATTCAGACTCAATAGTTTAAGATTCATGTGCTCTGACCATGTGTCCAAACACTTCTCGCTTTATTAACGAATGCAATTATGCTCGCATAAATTTCTTTTTTCATTTTGTTTTCAATCGTTTCTTTGTTTACATTCATCCACATTTTGTGGTTCAGGATCATCATCATCATTTTGTATGATGTCTAAGGTCACTTCGAAAACAAAAATATTATTCACAACAAAATTATTTTGATCCCATTTTTCACATAACTTATTGAAATTCAATTTTCGTGCACCTTTAGCTTCTAGAGATATTTGTTCACTTTGCACCTCTTCAGGGGTTTGTTGTTCAATATGTGCCTCTATGGGGGCTTGTTGTTCACCATGTTCCTCTATAGGGGCATTTTGCTTTGCTTTTGTTCTCTTCTTCCAGGGAGCTACGCCTTTTAACCCAATTGGTCTCCCACGCTTCAAGCGTGTTTTAGATTCATTTGCTTTCTATCCTTCAGGGACCTCAATCAGTGTTGGAGCATTCACAGTTGGGATATGTGATTTTGTCACTTTCTTTGCATCAACGAATGCATCTGGTAATTGATTTACAAGATTTTGTAAATGAATGATCCTTTGAACTTCCTGGGTCATATTGACGGTAATGAGGATCAAATGAGATAATGTGGATGATTATAATTTGTCAGTCTAGAATCGACTTTTCTCCCATAATGGTGGGAATACAAACATTAAAATGACAATCTATAAATCTAGCTCTGCAACATTCCGTTAAGGGGTCCCAATATCTTATGATAGACGATGAATCAAAACTTACATAAACTAAGTCTATCAGGACCTATTTTGGTATATCGTGGGGGTGCAATCAGAGCATCGGGATTGCACAACAAAAAACTCGTAAGTGGGAAATATTTGGTTGTTTACCAAGGACAAGTTGTGAAAGGGAGTACTCATGGTGAGATGTTTGTAACACCCCAAATTATACCCTGACAATTTTATAACATGTTTTGGGTATAATAAAAGTAAATGTATATTTTTTTGGAATAAAATAATGTTAAAAATAAAATAAGCAAAACCTGGAATTTATATAAAAGACAAGGACAAATTGGTCATTTACATATTTAGGACCCAAGGGTCATAATTTAAGGTTCATAGGCCAAAGTAGAATATAGCATAAGTTGATTTGTAAATAATAAAGAGTGGGAGGACCTATGTGCAAAAAAAGGGAAATTAAGTATAAAAAGGAGGTGAGACCAAAAATATGTCATTTTTGGTCTCCAAAAGAGAGCTCATACGGTTGGGAGAGAAGAAGAGAAAAGAAGAAGAAGAAGAAGAAGAAGAAGAGGCCAAGAAAGGTATGGAATTGTATGGAAGCTATAATTTTGTATGGGCTTTTGGTTTTGTATGGAATACTAAGGGTTTTTATGGATTTTGATTTGGTCCAAACCTAGGGTTTTTGCTAGGATTTCATCATGATAACCCTAGATTTCTTGAAGGTAGGGTTGGTAAAACCCTAATTTGTACAAGAAGAGTATGGAATCCTCCCTTTGAGTATAGATTTGTGTTTTAATTGCAAGTAATTGAGTTTGGGTTTAGAACAAACCCTAACTAATCTTTATGTTTGGTTTATGTATGGGTTATGACCCATTTTAGAGTTGTTTTGGGAGGAATTCATGATAGGTTTTTGAAGTAAGATGGAATAGAGGACTAGTATGGAAGAAAAGTGAGTGAAAGAGGGAAAATCTACCATTTCGGCGCCTGCACTAAGATACAGTAATGTATCAGGTGGGTACCCTGCATTCACTTATGGGTAGACCAAATGGTACTTAGATTATCCAAAGTGGTACCTAGATTACTCACTCGTAACAATGGTACTCAAGACGGCTCCAAGTGGTACCAAAGTATCACTCACCCCCATAACCCCGATTATATTTTGACATTATTAAGCTCCAAATTCATACTAATCGGTTAGTATAGGAACCCTAGTAAATGATTAATCTGGGTTCAGTTAAGAGGAAAACGCATCGTACTCCGCCGCCAAGTAGTTTGATGTGGCAACCCAATGCCCTAGAATCTGAATAAGTACAAGTATATGTATAAGTTTAATAGCATGTTGTTATAAATATACGACGATTTTGTTACATGAAAGTATAGTTAAATGTTTATAAAAGATTATATGAGAATGAATATCTCATAAGTATACATGATATCTATAGTTATTTATGTGTATGAGATATAAAGATTTATAAGAAAACATAATAAAAATTGATTACCTGCTTATGAACGAGTAGATGGATAGATAGGCATGCTTATAGTGGACACAATACTCGCCGTAAAGATACAAGACAGAGTATTGAGGCCCCCGCCATAGATCCCGCTTGATCACTATAGCGCTCTATTTTGGTCATATAGAGATCACCGGTTCTCAAGATGCTGATAGTACCTTCGTACATATAGATGTAGATCACTGCTTCATACAAGATAGTACTCTTCTGGTATATGTGATAGAGAATGTAGCTTATAGTACCTTCGTACATGGCAGCTTCTTCTCTCGCATCCACTTTATGGTATTTGCAAGCATGAACATAAAAGAAAATTAAAAGTATATGCAAAGGAAATGTATAAAGTATATGATATGATATGAGAAGCATAGCACTGCTATGCAATGATAGTATATAGTTACAAGAACAAGAAATACAGTATAAGATGACACAAAAAGTATATGAAATACGATAAAGAGAGAAACATGTTATAAAAAAAAAAGAAAGTAGACATGAGAAATGGAATAAATATATGTATATGTTATATGTGTCTTAAAGATAAGGATTGCGGTTTTAAAAGTGGGATGGCCTCGTTAGCTCGTCCATAGTGTGTAAATCTCACTGCTTATGTTTAAAGACGAGTGTTTCATTCGTGTAGGTATAGAAGAGGAAACCAAAGGGCAAGACGATCCACATCAGCAGTCAAGGTCAACACATCACTAGGGGTCCACTAGAAGATTTTTGGTATAATGTATATGTCTTTTTGTGTAAACAATGTAAATGTCGAATTTCCATATATGGAGCCAGAGGCGTATTTCAGACCATTGCTACAAATATGGTACAAGGTAAATGTTTAACATTATATGAATGAGCTTAAAGTTATAGTAAATAAAAGTTAGTTGTATCAGAGCCCTAACTGGGGGCGTCACAATATAGTGGCATTCCGGATTCAATTCGGACCCGCCAACCGGGTTGGAATAGAGAAGGGGCGTCACAATGTTGGTCTAATTCTTATTAGACTTGCAGCATGCATAACAACATGTCCCCAAGTAGATGATAGTAATTTGGTCTTCATCAACAGTGGTCTAGCTATTAATTGAAGACGTTTGATCAAGGACTCCACTAAACCATTTTTGGGTATGAACATGAGCAACAAGATGCTCAATATTTATCCCAATTGACATACAATAGTCATTGAGAGTTTGTGAAGTAAATTCACCACCATTATCAAGTCTAATTGTCTTGATTGGATAATCAGGGAATTGAGCTCTTAATTTGGTTATTTGTGCAAGGAGTCTAGTAAAGGCAACATTTCTTGTTGAAAGAAGACACACATGTGACCATCTAGTGGAGGCATCTATTATGAACATAAAATAATAAAAAGGTCCACATGGTAGATGAATAGATCCACATATGTCCCCATGTATTTTTTCTAAAAAGACTGGTGATTCAGATATGATTTTATTAAATGATGGTCCGACTATTAACTTACCTTGTGAACAAGGATCACAAGAAAATTCATCAAGTAAAGAATCTTCTCTCGGTTCTCTAATGGATGCCCATGTGATTGTTCTCATGATTCTACAAAGATCATCAGGTTCTGTGGTTACCTAGTCTATTATGCCAAAGAGTAAAATATTCGGGGTAATCAACTTTGGTTCATTACAAATATACGACTCAATTTGCCATTGGCCGTATGATACAAATCTGTAAGAGAATGCTGGGAACTTTTCTGCAACAATTATTTTCCCAGGAACTATAAAGGTAATATATAAACATTCTTTATTACCTTTATTCATAGTTTCAATATGATATCCATTTTCTTGTTTTGTCTTACCATTATTCCACTTCTGGCGATGAAATGGGTCTTTCCTTTTGAAGGGGTTAGAAGGATGATTATTATAGTGTCAGGAATTTTGCCCACGACCACGACCATGACTACAACCATGTCCACACCCACACCCACAATTGTGGAATAAAATTGCATTCACTTCAGGGAATGGTTCAGATCTAGTTGGACGAGACTAATGGTTTTTCATTAGTAGCTCATTATTTTGTTCAGCTACTAGAAGACACGATATTAACTCTGAATATTTAGTAAATCTATGCTCTCTATATTGCTACTGCAGGAGCACATTAGAGGCGTGAAACATTGTGAACGTTTTTTAAGCATGTCTACATTTGTGATTTTTTCTCCGCATAGCTTCAATCTTGAGCTTATTTTAAATAGATAAGAGTTATACTCATTGACTATTTTAAAATCTTGCAACCTCGAGTTCATCCAGTCATAGTGAGCTTTTGGTAAAATCACTGTTTTTTGGCGATCAAATCTATCCTTCAAGTCATTCCACAGAGTGACATGATATTTTATAGTAAGATACTCATTTTTCAGATCCTCGTGGAAATGATGCCTAAGGAAAATTAGTCATTTTGCAAAGTTCTATTGGGACTCTTTATTTCATTCTTTTATTGTTTCTCCAAGATTCATGGAAGCTAGTTAGATGTATTTCAAAGATTAAGATCCCATGATAGATACTTTTAGCTTATAATGATACTATGGTATTAAATCTTAGTTTTTAAAGAGATTTATTTAGTAACTTTATTATATAACAAAAATTGATACATATTTGTACCTCATTGATGTATATTTGCTGGAAGAATGCATTAGAAATACAGAATTATGACCTAGAATGCAACATTAGAGAGAAAACAGATGAATTTGCAGAAATGAATTTCAGAGAATGAGAACTCATTCTCTAGTATCCCATATTATGACAGATCCATTTGATACATTTAGTTGTGACTGATTCAATCAACTCACATCATGTTCATCATGTTGAACAGTGGAACTGAAGAAGTCAAACTGATACAAATACAGATCTAACAGATGAACCCCATGATGTTATATGATTTGACTGGGAGGGTAGAGCCTTGAGACTAATCCATACATCATCTTGTCACCTCACTATGTTTGCAAAACAAAATGCACAGAATGAATTAAATAAGAAGAGGATTGATAATGATAAGGAATCTGGTGCAAGAATCATTGTCCCGGCGGCACTTATGAACCAGGTCCCAAAATTGGTCGCCAGATCTGGCGATCCACCCACTGATTTGATTTGCAGGGGTGATTTGCATTGCGATGTCCAACGAGAATTTGATCCCCAACCCGCTCAAATGCAGAGGTCATTGAACAAATGAGCAACTATTCTGCACCACCTATATGAGACAACACTGTACAATTTAATATCCCAACCACCCACACTTTAGAGAGACAAAACACAAATTTTAAATGAGTAGTCTAATACTCTTTTGATCTTTTTCTTAGAGGATCTTTTCATTAGCTAAAAGCGTGTAATCAAATAGGCTTTGATTAGGACATAGCATTGATCTTTCAAATTTCCACTATTTATGTTGGATACAGAACATCATTTAAAGCACTGCTTACAAAGATTCAGTTGCAAAAAAGGGAAAAAAAAAGCAAAGAATTTAAAATTTTTTGATTGATTTTTTTTTAAAAGTTATGAAGAAAGATTTAATGCAATAAAAATTGTTTAAAGTTTATGGATATGCATAGGCAGAAAGATGAAAAATAAATTTGAAGAATGATGTAAGAAAAAAATAATTGTGATGAGTCTATTATTTTATTTTGATTTTTTTTTTTTTTCAAAATTTTTCTTTCTCATTTTGTGCTCTTTCTGCCTAACCTTTTCAATTCTTTTTTTTTTAAAAGAAAAAAAAAAGAAAAAACAGAGCTGTTTTAGAAAGATATTCCTTGAATTCTTCTAACGGGAATGAGGATGTAAGGCTGGAAAGAAATATACCCACAGATGTCAAAGCCAAAGCGAGGGAGATTATATCAGCTAAAGTGAAAACCAGAAAGAAGGGTTTAGAGTGAAGCATTGGAATACCGGTGTTTTGATCAGGACCTCCCTGAAACAGTGTAGGCTGCAAAGGTGCGACAGTGGCTATGGAAAACAGAAAGAATGGTGCAATTCTCAGTGGGTCCGCATTAGCCATTCTTAGCATCTTTGTGGGAGTTGTTCATTTGCAGTAGCAAATAATTCCTTCAGCAGCTCTGCTTGTCATTGTTGAGAGAATTAAGATGCTAATTTTAGAGTCTGACTTCACTTTCTGCACCCACACATACAATCATGAGTAGCACACCCTCGTTATTCTTGGAGTGCTTGCTAGCATTTTGTTCTTTGGAATCTCGACTAAACAAAAACATAGATACTTTTAAGATTTAATCCTAAGTAAGCTTGATATCATTATTTATCTCAGAACTTATTCTTGCTAATAACTTGTTCTTTTTGGTAGATAAAATAGCCCGACCTAGTGAGTACATGTGAAGAAAGTTGATGTTTGTGGTTAATGGGTAAGTAGAAGTATACCTCAAACAAAAGAAACTCATTTTGAAGCTGGAGGCACTACAAGAAGTGGAGTCTATGGCTGCGGTCATTGACCCCAGCTAAAGGTGGTAAATAATGCAGCTATAGCATATAGCTGCAAACAAAGTGGACTGCAAGGGCCAGGTACCGCGTGTGGACAAATGTTTTAGCCGCAGGAAAATCTAATTGGGTGTCTATAGGTTATAGTCGGGGTTTTGTTTTGGCCGCGACCATAGGTGGTTTTATAGCCGGGGTTTTGTTCTGACCGCGGCCATAGGGATGTTCTAAGGTGTTATAGTGGGTTTGTTGGCGCGGCTATGGGAGTGTTAGGCTGCGACTTGGTTCGACCGCTGGCCATAGGGATTAAATGAGCAGAATATTTAGATCCGTTCGGCCCTACGAAAAATGAAAACATTGGGAAGTACAAAGGAAAATGCATAGAGAAAATCTGTTGACAAATCATGAACAAACCCTTATTCATAAAACCAATCAAAGTTTCCAAACAACTAATAATCTCACATCAATTTACGCAAATTAAACTATTCTGAAGTAATACGAGAGAAAATAATATAGAGGAAATAATGCAGTCGCGCAAATTAAACTAGTTAGAGGGAACAAAATTGGCAACTTTTTAGCACATCAAATCAGATGAAGTACCTCCTAACCACACTTACTTTGCAACCGATCCTCACTTCAGCTTCATCAGAACACTAACATATCACAAGTTGGGAATTCCTGCATATGGATGGGGCATCAGCTCTCTCTCTCTCTCTCTCTCTCTCTCTCTCTCTCCTCTCCTCTCTATACAGAAGGCATAGAGCTTGGGTGGTGGGCAGCATGAGCTTGAGAATCAGTATACCAGCTCAATCTTTGTAACTTGAGGACGCCCTCGAGGTTGGGTTGGAGGTCAGTTAGCACAAGTCGCTCACAAGTCTCACATAAAGAAAAAAGCAAAATATCAGAGGAATAATTTTAGGGGAAGGGGAGGGGGGAAAGGAAAGGAAAAAGAAAAGCAGTTAGTTCCACCTACCTGCATCCATGTATCTTCTATATGGCGTTCAGGTGATGCTTCTGGCGATGAAATTACAGGAGGCAAAGGGTGAATAAGTTTTGGAACCACCACAAGGTCTCTACCCAAGAGCTAAAGATTCAGCATTATTGTCTTATTGATCATATCCAAGTAATGCAGCACTTAGTATGATCAATAATTACTAAAAATGAAGCAACACCTTAGGCATATATCTGGAGAAGCAATCAACTTGTCAAAGTCTCGTCCCTCTCTTCATCTGCTCTATCAAGTCTCTCCTCCAACCAAATCTGCTCCAGCGTTTTTTGCTTCATCAAACTTTTTCACCTATAAAAATATGATTTGCAAGGGTGAGCCCAAGGAATATTGAAGTACATTCTCTGGTTGTGGGTTGAGGTTGCCTGGATTATTGAGAGGAATCAAGAAACATCATCAAATGAGTGAATCTCGTGGTTTTCTAAAGTGCAAAAAATTTGTATACTGAATACCATATCAATGACCAGATTGAATGCGTGTAACAAAAAAACAAATGTGTTGTATAACCTTATGGTTTACGTGGTGCGACTTTGAAAAGCGTTGGATCAGATCGTTTGAGCAAGGAAGTACAGTATCTTAATAGTAAAAGCTTAGTAGGGTTTCTTGATAAACAGGGTGTATCAAACAAGAGCAGAATCCAATTTCTTTATCAATTGTGTTTACAGACACAATGAGAGCAAACACAGTAAACAAAATTGAATTAGTTTTTATTCCAAGAGAGTTTACTTCTCAAGCAAAAAAGACACAAGCGATACTTGGCTGTTTATGGCAATATTATAATGAAGTGGATCCATTTTATGCATTCACTTATTAAAGATATTCTTAAGTGAATCCAATTTTTAAGCCTTTACCCCTTTTTCGCTTGGATCTCCCACTGTCTAATCCTATAAACATGGTTTATCAAAGTTACCAAGATCAATCAACGCACCCTACAGAAAGCCTAACCAGTCCACAAAATTTAACAATAATATACATTATAATGTCAGCATTTCCAGAATTCAAACAATAAAATTAAAAGAGTTGTAAAAATAAAAATAAGAATAACAACCCTCAAAATATAGGACCTGAAGAACAATACAGAGAGAAAACACAAGTACCAACTAGTTTTCATTTCCAGAGCCTGAACATTCCAGCATTGACAGCATTGACAAAATTCCATGTTCATCCCATCTTTGGGACTCTGAATTGACTGGGTTAGGCCTATCTGCAGAATTCAAAATACAAGAAATTCCATCAGTTTAGGCTCCTATAAAGATACTAATTTGCTGATTCCATGCACAACTAGAATAATTTAACCCATCACATTCCCATTTCCACAAGGTATTTGGTTTCTTGTCAGTGCTTGACATGTATTTGCCTTGCAAATTCAAGAAAAAGCTAAACCATGACGTCTGAGAGTGACATCAAAATCAAATAAAAAATTCTAAAAAATCAAAATCACTTTCTTTATCTGAGGAAAATAACATCCATATGTCCAAAGTGGACATCAATCAACCTAACTTGAAGGGCCTAGTTGGCCCTTTCCTTCTTGAAAATGGAACACTCCCGATTCATCATTATGTACGCATGCATGTGTTTGCATCATCTCCATTTGTTCTTGTTGATGTAACTATCCTTGTTGGTCTTTGCGATTGTCATACATTTGTGCTTGTAGTTGCTCTTGTTGAAGTCGAATTTGTTATTTGCATTTGTTCTTCATTGTTTAAAATGGTGGATCTTATAACGTTTTAATGGCTTTGATGCGAGAACGATGACTCTTTGACAGTGACCAGTGCATGAAGGGGTAACGATCGGGGAAACCATTTATTTTGGAGTATGTCTTCAGATTTATAGCGTATGTGCATTATATCCAGCATGTGTGGTAGGTGAGAAGACTCATTTTGATTTGTGATTTGATTGGCAGATAATAATCCAGCTTGACTCAGGGGATAAGTGGGAAATCATCTTGATTCTTAGCATATATTGTGTCAGTGTGTTTTCAGATGGTTGTTGTGAAAATAAATTAGATATTCTCCATATTGTGAGATAGTAATCTTGGAGTTCCATCTTGCATTGTGTGGTGGGCTTGGACACTATCATCTGTGTTAAGGTTCAGTGTAATCTCCTCAGATTGGCCCTGTCTCTCAAATAAGAGTGTAAAATAAATAAATAATAAATCATCATTCATTAAAAATAACATTATTAAAAATGATGCACTAACTTGTTCATAATGAAGTTGTGCAAAGCTTTAGACCACGATGTGTGATTAATCTTCTGTTTAGCTACGATTTTTCCTTATTTCTTTTAGAGATGACTATATTGAGCACAAATACAAATGTAAAGTAAATGTATGATCATTAAAAAAAAAAATGTTAATATTAAATCTTGCTTGTGCCTCTTACAGATCCAAAATTGGATAGCCATCTCAATGGCATCGAGAAACAAGTGGTGGCTTATGCCTTAACCGCTCATCATTTGTAGCCCGAGGTTGAAATGAGGTGCTCATTTGCTCCTGCAGTAGCTTCTATATTTATCGTCGGCTAAGGAGAGTATATTATCTTTTTCGATCCTCCTCAACATCAAACTTTTCCTGAAACGGAAAAAATTCAAATAATTGTCATTAGATAAGACAACTAAAAATATTCACTTCAAATTGATATGAGCGAAAAAACATGCAAAACGAGGGCCCGTATTTTTCTTGTCATCAGACTATAGCAATTTCCAACCATTAACTTTGTAGAGGCACATTGTGTTGGTGCGCACAAGGGATCGAGTAACTTTGGCGACGTCCTTTTATTTCATTCACCACTTGAAGCCCATACTCATTGAATGAAACTGGTATCACTCTCTTGAGCCCCTCGATGCTAGTAAACCAATATTCGTGTGGGACTGTTTCTCGTTTGGCGCAAAGGAATAACCTAAATATTCAAATATAACAATTACAAAAATATTAGTAAAATATAATTATATGAGCATGTAGATAAAGTTATGATTTTAAAGTCGTTTATCATACGAGAAACACTTGACTCAATTATAAATTTGGGTAAAATGAGTTAGAAATATGCACGAGAATCAGAGTATGTGTTATTGCCCATGGTTGAAATATCAGGTGCAATCACTTGTTTAGCTTTCCCACGACAGTGAGACATGGTCTATTACCATAAGATTGTCAAAGCCAACAAAGTACAATATGGACAATTGATGAAAAAGGAGTTAAGTAAAAACTCTTGCATCAATAAAGTAAGGAAAAACAAAAGAATTGAGGTATCGATGAAAACTCTATTAGTAAAGAAAAATAGGAGAATTCTGATTCTTTCTTCCATCGATAAGAAAAATTAATCATCTATTTAACAGCTTCCTCTTCTTTTCATTTTGAGGAATTACATTATTTTTTAGGATGATGTCTCCTAAGACATCATTTCTATTCCACACAATCATATCTTCATCAACCAAATCCGAGAGAGGTAAGTGATCATCATATGATTCAATTGTTGAAATGGTTCTAAATCATTAGATATTTCCCTGCTCATTTGATACAAATCTCGTGGTTGTATCTGTATGACAGTATACCAATCAGATTCATTTGAGTCCTTCACATAGAACTTGTTTTGGCAGAGATCTGAGAAACCACAAAGGTTCATCAGTGTATAACATTCGTGTAAAATTAATAGAGATGTAGCCATACTCTCATCCCTTTTTATTCCTCTTCCAACATTTATAACATCCCACCAATCACACTTGAATAAAATGACCCTAGCTTCCACCAAGGTAGTGTAATTGGTAAACTTGATGGATTTTATGATAAGGGGACATGCTTTGTGTTGATTTATATCTCCAGGCGCACAAAGTGACCTTTTCACGCAACTAACCAAACCCCACTATTTTGCGTCTTTCTGTCTTTTGTTATCATGGTCCTTGGTGTGGAATCTAAATCCATTAATAATGTATCCTTTGAAGCATGTAACACATGTATTTGGACCACGTGATAATGCAGGAAAGGTGTTCGATCTCTCGACCCTGTGATCTGATTGTGTGACCTATAATGCAATAATATGATTGATTTAATATACTCATAATATAAAGCAATTGAGATAATAAAGAAATATACCGTCTTTTTCAAACCACTTCATAAATTCCTTATTATGAATCAAATACATCTCGAGTAGATATCTGAGGCCTAGACCTAATAATTTGTATGCTCCTGTGAATCAAAAGAAACATCGGTTAAAGTTTTAACTAGAGTTTCTATTAAAATTTAAATAAATTTCTTACTTAATGAATGGAATGACATCATCACAATTGTATATATAAATGTGCTTGTGCCCTCTTACGAACTAAGTTCACGACATGTATGCATTCTGATGATGATCTAGATGCCTTTGAAGATAATCTGGCCCATGTCTTTTATATCGGTCGAATCAACAAAGTATCTGCTCCGGTACGATTATATTTTGTTTCCACATGTTTAAAATATCTAGAACAAAATGTTGTACATTCCTGCAAAGGTAGTATACGCAATAGAACGCATACAGATGATCGCCCATTACGCACATCACGACTTTAAAGTGCGTGAGTACCTAATGTGACAAATGTATATCAATAAACATATTATTACAGTGAACATATTATGAAATTATGTAAAATAGGGAATTATGGGATCCATAACAATACGTTCAATAGGAGTATCAACGATATTGCCGCGGTCCGACAATCTTTACACTCATTTACTAGATGCAATTAGATGCATCATAATGTCGAAAACGATGGAGGAAATATTCTCTACAGTTTACATAGTGTGGTGATGATATCATTCTCCAGGGCACATGAGTGTTTTCAATATTGTAATTGAAAAATATACTCTTTTCTTCCAATTTGTCTTTGGCGTGTAGTATTGCCGTTTTCTTTTTGTGACTTCTAAATAATTGGTTCTAGATGTTCTAATTGCTCCAACACATCAACCCCAAGCAATTGTAGGTGGTAATCTCAAATTCCTCTTCTGTTAAAGACCTTTATCACATCTAAATTTGTGATTTGATGGAAGAAATCGACGATGGCCCATGAAACAAAATTTTCTCCCATGTTTTAATCGATGGGAACAAGTTTCTTTATTGCAAGAAGGACAAGCAAATTGTCCCTTCGTACTCCATCCTGAAAGGTTTGCATATGCAAGAAAGTCACTAATTGTCATAATATACTTGACATGCATGAGAAAATTTGTTTACTACGCAACATCATATGTAGTAACTCCATGCTCCATAATTCTTGCAACTTTCGTCTGTGGGTTGTAAATATATATCAATGTCATTTCCCGGAGCAGTTGGGCCAGGAATGAGCAACGATAACATGAAAAATGATTGCTTCATACACATCCATGGTAGTAAGTTGTACGGTATGAGAACAACTGGCCATGTGCTATGGGCGATAGACATATATTGCTAAATGGATTGAAACCATCACAAGCTAACCCTAGCCTAACATTGTTATGCTCTAATGCAAATGTAGGATTTAAAGAATCAAAACTTTTCCAAGATAAAGAGTCAACTGGATGTCTCATCAAGCCATTAGTAGTGCGACCTTGTGCATGCCACTTCATGTAGGAAGCCGTTTTTGAGGACATAAACAACTTTTGAAGCCTTGGTATTAGAGGAAAGTGTCATAAAACCTTAGCAGGAATTTTCTTCTCTTTGAAACATGTTCTTGAACCAGTCTTTGAGTTAAACTCAACATTCTTCCATCTGGGGTACCACAGATGGTACATTTGCTCCCGGCATTTCATTCTCTTTGGTGACAACATGCAATTTTGTGGGCATGCATCTATCTTTTATAATCAAGCCCCAAGATCACGAAGTATTTTTTTGCTTCATAAATTTCTGAAAAATTATGCATTCGAGAAGTACCTCCTTCAAAAGTTCCTAATAACATCGTGAATGACTTATTACTCCATCCATTGAGACACTTAATGTGAATTAACCTTATCACAGCTAACCCGTAATTTAGTACAACCAGGATATAATTCCTTCTCCGCATCCTTCAAAAAGCTGTAAAATTTCGTTGCTTCATCATTTGGTTCTTCAAGGCTAGTCTCAATAAGCGAAATTTCATTTTCCTCCAACACATTACTAGTTTTTGGCATTTGAAATGCATCATGTAGCAATCCATGCATGTCGCCGAAATTGGATCTTCAAACTCATCATCATATGTTGACTCATTAAACTCATATTCACCATGCCATCACCAGCGTTTGGACACAACTATCCCATGGTTTTACCAAATGATTGCCATAACATGTCTATTACGCATTAGGCAGGTTGTTACCAGCGAACACAAGGAACATGATAGCTTGTCACTTCAGAGCATTACTAAAAGCAAAGTCTAAGAACTCTGAACCCCATTATCGTATTCTTGGCTCACCCTCGACTTTGCATCCATAGCTTGTTTAATGGCATTTCGCTTTAATTTCCTTCAGCCCCACATGAAATTTAACCATGTCAATTATAATGTATGTTGTATGCATTCTAACATCTCTAACTTCTTAATTTAGGTGGTGGTTCCTACCCATATAAGAAATACACAATCTCTATGAGTTAGACTCTAATATGCTTCATTTCATTTAGTAAAAATTTAAATGACATTTCCCTTAGTTCTCGAGTACCACGAAAAGAGGCGAGGCATATTGTTTGACCTTGTCAAATATGTACCAGAAACGAAAGGGACGACCACGAAATCACTTACAAATGAATTGAACATAAGAACTTTATAGATATTATGTTTTTCCTATATTATCCAATCGGACAATTCAAGTATCATTTGTAGACAAATAAAATCTTAGTCGCATACTAGATGAACTTAAATGTCTTTAGTATGTGATAAGAAGATATTTATCTCACGAGGATACTTGAGCAGGAGAGATCTAAGTTTTCATGCATGCAGTCATACCAAAGAGGTTTGTATTAGTCAATCCTTAAAAATGAAAAAAAAAAAAAACCCGCCTTATATATATAGTGGAATGAAAGATAAATAATAATTTACTTTTAAAATGTAAACTTTGAGCTAAGAATGTAATGACCTAAGAATTATCGTATAAAATATTCTTTTCATTGTATTATAATCTTCACTGTAACCCTATCTTCTTCTCCAAACATGAGGCAAAATTGTTATCCTATCTTCTTACGCAAAATTTACGTCTGCCTTAATGAGCCTCCATCCCATTTTTGCTAAAAAAAAGCCAAGTTCATGTTCCTCATCTTTTTTATTCCCAGTCCCCCATTTTCTCTTTGTTGGGTTACCATCTCCCATTCAACAAGATGAATTTTCTGACCTTATACAAACTTCCCCCGAATGATCAATACCACTTTTTTGTCTAAGTTGTTACATAGAGCGATATGCAGCATAGTAGACTGGTGAATACAAAGAGGATTGAATTTAACACTAACTGAGCAAGAGGTTATTCTACCAGCTAAGAGAGATAAAGTTTGGCCTCCCACCCATCTAATATTCCTTCCACTTTGTAATAGAACATGCTGAAAAGTCCTACCATGTTGACGGTAATGGAGGGCAGCCTAAAGTACTTTGAATTTGGTAGTAACTGAGATTTTAGTCAGGACAATCTTTATTAAAATATTTCTTTGGGCTCCTGCTGGGCTACACCTCAGTAAATGCATACTCTAACATCAAAGTCAACTCAACAAGCATATACTCCCTAGAATAGCCATTTTGAATTTCCATCAGTTCCAAGTTCTAGCAAAGAACATTGTGGTAAACAAACAGACAATAGGGTCCGCAGTATATAGCAAAAGCATATAGCAGAGATTCTGTGTCTCACTCTCTAAGTTCATATCTAAAAGGAATTCTGTGAAGTAGTAGATAGCTGTCAAGGAAAAAAACACAAAATGATCAGATTCTGATGGCAGCTTGGCTCTTGAGCCCGAGGGGGGGGGCACAAGCATAATGACCTGCAAGCTGTATCACAGAAGCAGATGTAATGGGGGAAGGTGAATACCAGTGGTGGTAAACAGAAATAAAAGTTGACATGTCTGATATCATGCAGAAGAATCTTGTAAATTGATGATAAAGGGATGCTGGCCACAGGTTTCTATTACCTATTCATACTTCCTATTACTACAATTTCATATTTTCAATTTCTCAGACCGTTTCAGAACTCAATGTGCCAATTTTGCGAACTTCAACAGAATTGCTATCTACCTATTGATTCATCTAAAACAAAAGAATAAATAAATACAAGATGCCTCTCCAATCTTTGGGATTTCAGAAAATTCTGACAATGCTAAAAGAAGGTGGGGAGCAGAGTCATGACAAACTATAACCTATTTCACCTCCCATGATGTTCTAATTCCTTACATTGGCGAAAGTGAGATTGCTCTCTGCATAATTCACAACAAAAATGATCCTCAGATTCACTTAACTATGATGACAAACAAAAGGGGTCTGGGTCAGGCAGATCCTGGCCAGAACAATACTAAAACTAGCAGGATAAATAAAAACATGAATTACCAACTTAAGTTTTGGTGATGTAGGCACATATGCATGAAGAATATATCCTTGATCATAAATAAGAGATAGACCACAAAGAAAGCCCTCTCTCTCTCTGCACATCATACAAAGTACTTCCACCACCTCCTCCCATTTATTTATCTCAGTTTTTTCTTTGTCATAGGTAAAGATTGTATAAAGCAAACAACTTTAGGAAAAAGCACCCCAAAGTGCAAAGTTAGGAGAATTACATGAGAAAAGCACCCCAAATTTCTGGACCTTATGATTAGTATATTCTCATCATTCGTACCCTTTTTACTTGATATTCCAGTTTCAACGGTTAGGGTATTGAATCCGATTCAGCGATAAATCTTTCATATATTTAGCTGGTCTTGAGTAATTAATTATTAGCAGTTAATAAACGTAATATACATCGATGGCGCTCACGTACTTCCTTCGAAACTACTTAAGAAATTGCTTAATATACATAAAATAAAATAAGATGGCAATAAATGATGATTTGGATTCATACTTTGGAACCCACTCATCTAAATAACGATAGTAGAGAGCGAAGTGTAAACAGCGAAATCAACAATGCGACGGAAAAAATGAGAGAAGCTTAAAATCCTGCAAGAGTATATAATGATTAATTTCCTGATATACTAAGAGTACCTTAAATTCTGATATCGGCGAGAGTTGATAGAACAAAAATAAAGATCGGATCCAACGATGTTTCGATTTCATACGATCTCATAAATAATGGAATCGGATGAAAGGAAGAAATTACCTAGAATTGTGATTCAAGGTTGGAGTTAGTTGTTTGTGATTAGCAGGTGAAGAAACCTAGTCACGGATCCCCGGCGGATTGCAGGGCTTTGAGGAAGTCGGGGACCTGAAAGTTGGAAATCAGTACGAAAGGAAATTGATGAAGATCGGTAGAATCACTCTTGCACATTTCGGATCTCAAAGAGAGTTGCAAGAGAGAGAAAGAGAGCATGAGGGATACCTTTCTGCTAGAATACGGGCGAATAACACGAAAGATATATACTCAGCTTTCTCGGAAATGATGAATCAGCGATCTTCGTAATGATGAATAAACACGGCTCTTTCGTCTGAGCGGGGAGGAAATCAAGGTATAAAACGAGTGTATAAGAAGCACCATTCAGCTGAACTGAGTGTCGAAGAAGGGAGTGAACGATTTAGCCGTGATGGTGTTGGAATAATTACGAAAATGCCACTCACATTTAATGGGCTTTGGAGCTGATGCCAAATCTGCGATCAGGGGTAGTTTGGGGGGAGGGGAAAGGAAAATATAAATTGGAGTCAACAACCTAAAGAAAGAAAGAAATGTGAGTGGCATTTCTTGACTATACGGGTAAGTATAGTCACGGTCAATTAATTTACCCAACTAAAAGTCACCCAAAAATTCTATCAGCCGCATTAATTACATAATTGTGTCTATATACATTTTTTAGCCTTGAAATTTTTTGACCCCTGCTAAAAAAGTGCTACCATATCCCAATTTTCTTGTAGTGAGGGCAGGGCTTTGCATCTTTCCACTGGCTTGACTTTTTCACCTTTGACTAACCATATGCAGTACAGAGTTCTTTTCATTATCCGTAGCTGACAATAGCCTTCTTGCAAGCACTTCATGCTTTACCACCATATAAAAAATATCAATATGACCGTAAAGGATTGCTACGTGTAATATGTTCATTCCCTTCTTATTAGTTTGCTTAAGTGCTTCAGGCTTGTAGTTGAGTACTGCTTTGACAATTTCTTTAATGTGTGACATTGTTGCCAAGAATAATGGACTTTCATTACTCTTCTCGTCCTTAGTGGTTGAACATGGGCTAGTTGCTTGAGAAATAACACTCATACTCCATGAGGCATCTTTCTCTACCAAAAACTCAATGAGTTCTTGAAGTTTGTATCTGCTTTCAGCAAAGTTTGACACTGAAAATTAGTTTTCTATCACATTGAAAACTATTTGATCGGAAAGTGCTTTTACAATATGGACCATATAAATAAATATAAAATTTTACTGCTGAAATAGATATTAAAGTTATTGTGCAAGAGAATATAAAATTATCAGCTACTCAAAATAAAGTATTATCCAAAGTGATCACCTCTCATTACTTTTCTTGTGTTCGAAAAATATTTTACCTATAATACAAGTTTGTTTGTGAGATGCTTAGGCCATAACTTATAAGAAAATAAATAAATAAATAAATTCATATTTCATTATATAACTCGTAAGAAAAAAATAAAAATAAATTCACATTTTATTAAATGGACTAAGAAACAAAATTTGTCAGCTCAAGGAAAATTGAGGAGAAAATAGTTATACCTATCAAAGTAACCATGCCACAATACAAGTCTCTAGGGACATTGAATATGCCTTATAGACTTGAAATCTTGAATGCATATCATACATTGTTTTGTATGTTTCTTCCCTTCCGGCCCATCATAACATATACAAAGTTTTGAACCTTACTAAAATATAGTTTGAAACACTATCAAAATTATGATTTTTTTTGAGTCAATATCATATAAATCAATTACATTGAGTCAAAGTATATCAAACATAAAGAAGTATGATCAAAGAATGTTTAATTAATATAAATGACACAGTCCATTGATCCAGTTTATGATGAGAGAAGCAATCTATGCCTGCAATACCTAATATTGAAGAGTTGATGTAATAATCGCTAAAGAGGAGTATAAGTGCCAGTTAATTAAAGTGAATTTCTTGAAGAAAGTTGTATTGGATATGAATAATAGATTCATTAAACTTTCCATATAGTTACATGGTTTTACTTAGAAAGAAGAGTTTGAAGGGACTACCTATGTGTATCATTTGTCTTACCTACCCTTCTACATTATATATGTTTATATATAAAACTAAAAATGCAAATAAGAATAATTGAATAAATGAAGAATAGATGGTATTGATAAAGGAATTCAAAGTAACACACATGCTCCGACCAAACACTCCATAAGTCCTAGGTTCTTTTCAAAATTTGAGTTGCTATGTAGCTCTATGAATCCTCATCTTATTTGTATTTTCCATCTTCGAAATGCAGTCGGATTGCATGCGAGACATTGAAGAGCAGTCATCGAGAATTGATCCCTTTGTCCAGTTAAATATGGATAATAGCTATTAACAATGGACGAAGCCAACTCTGTTTCACAACAATTTTATAGAGACAAAACAGAAAAAATAAATTAATAGTTTTTCCAGCTCTATTTCTTAATAATTTTGTAGAGACAAAGCACAAATTTTAAATGAGTAGTCTAATACCTTTTTGATCCTTTTCTAAAAGGATATTTTCATTAGCTAAAAGCATGCAATCAATTAGGCTTTGATTAGGGCATATCATTGATCTTTCAAATTTCCACTATTTATTTTGGATACAGAACATTATTTAAAGCACTGCTTGGATTGTAAAAGATTCAGTTACAAAAAAAAAAACGAAAAAAAAAGAATTTAAAATTTTTTGATTGATTTATTTTTAAAAGTTATGAAGAAAGATTTAATGCAATAAAAATTATTTATAGTTTATGGAAAAGCATAGGCATAGGCAGAGAGATGAAAAATAAATTTGAAGAATGATGTAAGAAAAAATTAATTTTGATGAATCTATTATTTTATTTTGAATTTTTTTCAAACTTTTTATTACTCATTTTTTGCTCTTTCTAACCTTTTATTTTAAAAAAAACGAAAAAAAGAAGAAGAAAAAACAGCGCTGTAAGTTAAAAAATAATCAATCAGTTCAAACGTATATTTTTTTTCCTCCTATGTTGTTAGCCTTTGCATAAATTTGAATTATCCTTAACAGAACATGGTCAGCATTTTTTGGATGTAAATCATTAACAATTGTATTCAAATATTTTTTAACATCATATTTATTTTATTTATATTTTTTTAATGACATCTATTCACTTTGCATGCCACGTTATAGGAAATAAGTTGCAAAAAAATCCCGAATTTTACGTGTATATTTCCCACTTTACCCCTATTTTTTTAGGTCTCAAAATACCCCCGACTCACCCCTACCCATCCCATTAAAAAAAGTCATAATCAAACCGAAAATGTTGACACGTGTAGGGTATTTATCAGTGTTTGTGATCCATTTGTGACATTTTCTAACGGAAAGGGCATGATTGAGCTAGGGAAATAAATGTTAGGGGCACCTTTAGGATTGGAAAAAAGTTCAGAGGCAAAGTGGGACATACACAAAACTCAAGGACATTTGTGTACTTTATTACAAGGATTCAAGCTTAGAACTTACCCGTACCCCACCCCACCTTTTTACCAATTGAGCTCGGCCTGAAGGGCATAAAATCACATAAATTTTATATTCAAACACTTCAGACTAGAGGTGGGATAATAGGCCTAGCCTTGTGGGCCGACCTTCTTTGGCCCATATTTTTTGAGGGTCGGGCTTAGAAAATAAAGACCTGAATATAATTAGGGCCTATTGGCCCAACCTGAATAGGCCCACATGCCATTAGGGCTTAGGCCGGGATAGCCCATTTTGGCTATTTTTTATTTTAAAATTTTTAATAACTACATTTTATTTTTTAATCATTAAGAATATTAGTTTTTCTATTATGAAACAATATAAAATAGTTGTATATAGACAAATAATAGTCATTAAATAATTAATTTTTAATAAAATAAAATAATATTAGTATGAAAAATAATTTAAAATAAAATAAAAAATATATGAATATAACTATAATAATTTATTTTGTATACTTTTTAATTACATAAGAATAAACTATAAGTATTTCAAAGAAATTTTATTTTACAAAATATAAATTTATAAAATTGTTTTTTATTTATTTTTTAATATTTTAATGTCAGGCCTATTTTGGTCTGCTGCCTACATAGGGCCAGGCTAGGCTAGCCAAAAACGGCCTCCAATAAAAATGGATCGAATTGGCTAAACTCATTTTGACTAGAGGCCCATAGCCCATTTGGGCTGGACAAGCCCATTTCCCACCTATACTTTAGAGGCTACTTTTAGGCTCTATCTTAGGAGAAAGAATTATGCTACGAATTGGAGATGAAGTGATGAACTAAGTGCAAAATAAATGAATGTATTACTCACCCAAACACTCAATGGTGATGGAAATATGAAGCACTGTTGTTCCATCTTTCCTTTGCAAATAATCTTCAATTCGACTGTAATACCCCAAATTATACCCTAGTAGTTTATTACATGTTTAGGGTATAATATAAGTAATATTTGCATTTTTTGAAAATTTAAGTACTAAGGGTAAATTGGTAAAATGTCACATTAAGGACCCAAATGTCATAACTCAAGAAGATGATATATTATTGTAGATTTTGGATAAGTTGATGTGTAAATGGAATGAAATTGAAGGACTAAAATGCAAAGGGAAAATTTTAAACCAAATGTGGATAAAGCGAGCATGGCCTTATAGAAGAATATCTCATTTGGCTCAAAGGGTGTAGTGCTTTAACTCGGTACTCGGTGTCGACGAGGTGTCATCATTTTTTATAAACTTATAGTCTTTAAGCTTGTTCATTCATATAATGTTAAACACTTAGCACTGTATCCTGCCTTAGGATTACAAAATATATCTGAGCTCCATACATGGAAGTGTTCGACATTTTAATATTTACATTGCTTCATTTGTTTACAAACAACAAAAAGGATATTACATATACAAAATAGACCAAAAGGTCTTCAAGTGAGCACCTAATGATGTGTTGACCTTGGAGACTGATGCGGATTGTCCTGTCCTCTTGCTTCTGCTTCCGTACCTACACGGATGAAAACCACGTGCTAAGCTGCGCTTAGTGGGAATAGCCGTGGACGACCACTAATAAGAGTCATCTCACTTTACGTTTTACATATACATATAACATATCCTTATACTTATGTCATATTCTATACTTGTCATATACACATGCTTATATATGTTCCATACATATAATTTACCCATGCTTATGCAATCTTATACTTTCTTATCATATCATGTTTCATTTCAGGTCGTTTACATTTTTCTTCTTGTTCTTGTCAACATGTACTTGTCACTGTTTACATATCATCACATAGCAATGCTATGCTTCTCATATCATGTCATGTACTTTTATCATTTTCAAATCATTTACATATACTTGTCATTTGTTTTATGTTTCATGCCTTCATAAACCTTAGAAGTGGATAAAGGAAACTATAAGGGCCCGAAGGCGCTGTACTCACTATGTGAAATAGTGGTCTATAAGGGCCCGAAGGTGTTGTTATCATTGTGCGAGACAATGACCATCTATAAGGGCCCGAAGGCACTGTAATGACCCAAACGGGAGCCAGCGTCGATATCTTTACAGACTTGTTTTCCCAAATAGGCATGCCCATCTATCCCTCTACCAGGTTCTAAGCAGACAATCAATGTGTATTTTATTTTCAATACATATCTCATTTTCCCGAATAATTATTATCATCTGGTAATCATATGTGATATTTGCAATCATTTATTCGTATCTTTGCATTTTTCATATCTTATTATATGCATGAATAACTACGGTTACCATGTATGCTTATGAGCTATTTATGAGTTCATAATATGAATAATTATGGTTACCAGTAGAGCCTACTATTTTTCATGATTTCAAGACCTAATATGAGTTCCAATTTCATTATGCTATATATGGCTGGATTCGTGACTCAATGGGCTTTCCATTGAGTCTAAGAACACCTGAAACGGAGTTTGGACGAAGAAGTTATGACTGTCGGAAGTTGGAGGTCACACATGAGTAGCCAATCCTAGCCGGCCAGCCCTATCCAGTCAGCAGCTCTGGAAAAACCTAGATTTCAGCAGGGTTATATTCACCTAATGTCCTCCACAGGCATATGGTTAGAATCTTGACTCAATGGTCTTTCCATAGAGTCAAGAACACTCAAAATGAAGTTTGGATGAAGAAGTTATGGCCGTCCGAATTTGGAGGCCAACAATCAGAAAAATTACAATTGTGTCCCACCCGGGCTGCTGCACACCATAGCGTGTTGCTCCACTTTGGATGAATTTCTGAGCCTGAAGGGTTCCAGAAATTTGAATCACTCAATTCGGATGAGTGATGGCTAAGCTATGGCCAAAATAAAAACATAGGTTTTGGAGAAATTTTGACAGCATCTCCCCTAAAACCCCAATATTTCCTTAATACAAATATTCCTCAATTGAGGATTACACTCAACCAACCCAATCAAAACATCAATATACCAAGTAGGGTTCTTTTAGACCCAAATTCATCAAAAATGGGTTTATGGTTTGATTTTTCCATACAAATCCATAGAAATCTATACAAGTATCCAAAATAATCCATAAAAACCTATAGAAATCCATACCTTTTGCTCTTCTCTTCCTTCTTCTTCCTCTTCTTCTTCTATTCTTTGCTCTCTTCCTCTTTTTTTTTTCTCTTCACGTTTTTGGTCTCTCAAAAATGAGAGACCAAATGATCTTATCTCATTTTTGATATTTTCTTTTTTTTTCTTTATTTACAATTAGGTCCTCCAACTCCTTTCTATTCTCAATCTAACTTATTAAAATTCTATTTTGGCCATACTATCTTTTCATCTTAGGACACTTAGGTCCCTAAGTGGTAATTTACCACTTTACCCTTGCTTATTATATAAATTCCGGGTTTCTCTGTTTTCATGTTTTGTATTTAAATTACAAGAAATTTCAAATTTTACTCACAAAATACCCTAAACATGTTATAAAATGACTAGGGTATATTTTGAGGTGTTACAAAGGGAGCTAGGGTTACGGTTTGTGAGAGAAGAAGCCATTTTTGGGTTTCCAATTGTTCAAGCAAAGAGAAGGGAAGGAAGAAGAGAAGAAATCCAGGTTTGGAACTCTCATATTTGTTAGTATGGAATTGTATGGAAGTTTGGTATGGAATACTTGTATGGAAATCCCTCCTTTTCTAGGTTTGGGTAGGAAGAATCCTAATCAAAGTGTTTTTTTTTTTGGGTTGTTTGAAGTTTGTTTTGAGGTTGGTTGTTTTTGGTTGAATGATTTATGTGAAAATGGCCAAAACTGGTCCATTTTTGGTTTCAGCAAGACACCCCTACACCTAGACGTAGGAGTGCACGCCTAGGGGAAGGTCCCTACTCCTAGGTGGACCCGAGACCCCTCTTGAGAAGTTTCTTCTATGCCTAGGCGAACCTTTACACCTAGGCGTAGCACTACTACACCTAGCCCAAGCTACAATTTCAGTTTTGTTATTTCTTCGGTTAACTCTATAATCTGTTACTCTTTTGTTTGGACTTTCAATGGAAGATAATTAGGAATAAAATTGGATTAATTGAGGATCCTAACAAGTGAATGAAAGGGTCTGTACATGTATATTTGGTCTTTGGGCAAACATTGTTTTCTGCCCCTTAATTATTTGATAATGGGATTAAGAACAATATAACAAGCTTAGCAATACATGTAATTGTATGCCTATCGGAGACCGGACAGTGAATGAATAGGCACGTCTGTTCAGTGCTTTGGCACTCCTTCTAGTGCTTTGGCACTCCTACTAGTGCTTCGGCACTTATGTTACGTGGGCAGGCATGTCTTTGATCAATGCTACGACACTCCTGCCCAGTGCCCGGTATACATTCGTGGTAGGCACGTCTCACATTTAGTGCTATGATACTCTGCTAATTCTCCTGACCGCCACATTTAAGTGGAGTAGACATGTCCTTGTTCGATGCAATCTGATTTCTTCGGGTACCTATATGTTTTACGTCCCTCTCATTCATTGTTACTGGTTTATACAGACAAACATTTATATGATAAAAATATGAATAATGAACAATAAGAAAGCATAAGAAATCAGTTATGTTACCTTAATACTTTCTGAGTACCTTTATGCAAGATCTACGTTTTGAACTCTACGAGGAGATATGAAAATCCGGTTATAAGAATTATGTTATATAGAAAACTACATTATCGTAAACTCTAACATATGCATTATGTTATGTATCCAGCAATCATGGACATAGTGGTCATATATATTATCTGTTTCCTATTTAAGCTATAAGTCGGCATGGGTGTTTTATAAAATTAGTAAGTCTTTGAATAAAATCAGAGGCATTCCGCCTAGCTATTAACCTGCAGCAATAGGAATCTGTAACACCCGAAGCCACTACTTGGAGTTTTCGGACTTGTTTAGGGTATATTAAAAGTTAAATATGAATTTTAGGAAAATAAAGCGAGGGCAGGAAAGTTTACAAGATCTGAGGGCAATCTTGTAATTTGTTAAAAAGGACCTATTGGTCATAAAAGTGAAAGATTAGGGGTTAATGTTTAAAATGCTTGAAAATGAAATGTAAATAGAGGGAGTTATGGGGTTAAAAGGCAAATAAAGAAAAGAACCCAAAAATGGGTTTTATTTAAAGGCCAAACATGGCCTTAATTCAAAAAATTGATTTAGACAAATTGGTCTCAAATTGAGAGAAAAACGTAGAGAGAGAGGGGAAAAGCAAAATGAAAAGGGGGGGGGAGGGGAGCTGAAGAGGGAGAGGGAAGAGGAAGAAGAGAAGCCCAAGCTCCAGGTATGGAACTAACCTTGGGTATGGATTCAGTATGGATCATATGAATTTTATGGGATTAGAAAATTTTATGAGTTCCAAATCTAGGGTTTGTTAGGATTACATCCTAATCAAAGATTTATTAAAGGTAGGGTTGGAAAAACTATAATTGGCACAAGATAAGTATGAAATCATCCTCTTAAGGATTGATTCATGTTAAATTACCAAAAATAAGTGGGTTAAGGGTTTAGAACAAACCTAGCAAATCTTGTATTTGGTTTGTGTATGGGTTATAACCCATATTAGAATGGTTTTGGAAAGAAAGTCATGGAAAGTTTGAAGAAAAGATATGAGGTGGAAGATGAATTGAATAGAAAAAGAGATTCTAAGATGACTTGGAAATGGTTTTAGATGTGTGTTTGAGAAGTATAGAATTAGTTTGGGTATCAATGTGGAAAAATGGGAAAAACACACATTTTGGGGGCATTTCGGGTGACTTGTACCGGTACACTTTGAGAAAGTGTGCGGTACACACACTTCATTTTAGTCATTTTTGGCCCAAAAAGTGTGCAGCTTTACCCCAGGGTCATGCGGTACACGATCTTTACGTTCCCAGTTTTGTCAGTTTTATGTTTCAGCGCATAACTTGGGTCATTTCTTATCTGTTGAGTGATTAAAGTGGACAATTAAAATAGACTTCAAGAAAACCATCCATATAGAAATAGACATCGTCAAATTATATGAATCTAAGTGGCCCAATCCACTTTCAGTGGGACCATGTGCAAACAAATTCTGGTTTTGATGTTGAACCATGAGAAAGTCGAGATTTGTTTCGGAGCGTAAATCAAGTTCAGTGCTCCAAATTGGTGATTCCGGATGGGAATAGAACCCTTACTTTTATAGCTTTAAATGAATATAAGGACTTAGTGTCAAAATATGAAGTTAAGACCCCGGAAAAATGAGTAATACTAACAGTCCCGAGTGTAAAATCGGTAAAATGACTAGTTGACATGAAAATGTCATAATTTGGATTTGGATGAGTCAATTAGATTGATTCCAATTCCTAAGTAAACTAGATTCATAAGGAATGAATATATGAGGAATGAGGTGTGATCTCATAAGACATCATACTTCCTTAAGTATATGAAGTGCTATATGTAATAGCCATGGAGAACAAAGGGAAAATAAAGAAATCACGATATGTATAAGATGCATCCCGAAAACATGAATATGGTAGGGGTATAAGTCATGAATATGATAAGAGAGGATAGAACATGTCATAAGATATGATAGTCTAAAGTACACGAATGATAGGAACACATGATAGAAATGTATAAATGATAAGAACGATAGAGATAAGCAAAAGATGACAAAGCATAGGAATAAATTACTTGTGCAAGGGAATGATGAGCATAGTCAAGACACTTGTGAGTAAATATGGAAAAGTACATGAAATACAATATAAAGGCATCTGACAGTAGAAGCATGTATAGGAAAGTATATGAATATAAGTGTATATGATAAGAATATAAGCGTGTATGATAGGATTATATGATAGATATACTTAAATGAATAGATAGAACATGCTAAGAACAAATGATAGGAATACGTAAAAGATATGAGTATAAGATAGACTATGCGAAGAATAAGATGGAACACGCTAGGAATATATGATAGATAAAAACTAAATGATGAAAAGATATGAATATATGTATTATAGATATATGAGAACCGAAATGTGAGGAAACTACAGTTATGAGAACTATCTGAGTAAAGTAATGATAGTATATATGCATAAGCAAATTATGATAACAATAGTTATTCATGCTTATGAGATATGTCTGAGAAAATGTAATAAAGCCGATTATGCAGCAGAACACAGTAGAGGATATGGGCATGCACATAGGGAAGATCACGATTCTTCACGGCATATTCGCCCAGACGGTCTTGAGGCCCCGTTTGGGTCGATGATATAGATCCCGTTTGGATCAGGTGGCCCCGCAAGGGTCACCACAATAGACCGAAATCACTGTCTCGTACAGTGATAGTACCTTCGGGTACACATAGACAGAGATCACTGTCTCGTACAGTGATAGTACCTTCCGATTTTTATAGTTATTTCAGTATCCGCTCCTAAAATTCATGGACATGAACCTAAAAATGATATGTATAAAATATATTGAAAATGTAGAAAACATCATATTGCTATCTGCGATAAAGTATCAGACAATTATGAAACAATCGCAATTATCTTGATATGAAGAAATAAGTAAATATAAAATACAAGTCTGAAGAAATTATACCAAAAACACAAAGTATTGGATAGATAGAATAAGAATGTACCAATGTATATGAAGTATAGAAATAATATAGGATAATAGGAAAGTATACGTAATAGTACAAAGAATGCAATAAAAGACATAGAACCGAAAGAAGAAAAAGACATATGACAAGCGTGAAAGATAAACACATGACAAGTATAGGAATATGCAGAGTATGAGATGAGCGAAGATATAGAGATATGTAGCGAGAAAAGATTGACGCTTTGCAATGAAATGTGAGATGTATTAAATGGAAATTAAGTTCATATAAATGTATAGATAGATAATATGCATAATGTAGCAAAGCTTATGTGATCGCCATTGGTGGTTGTCCATGTATGTTCCCACTAAGCGTAAAGCTTAGCACGGGGTGTTCAATCCGTGTGGAGTGCAGAAAGAGAGGAGGATAGAGGAAAGGACATTCATCAGCAAGAAAGGCCGACTAAGAGATAGAGTGCTCACAGTAGCTATTTATAATTTCGATGTTTTTGTAATAGAAAATTTTAAATGTATAGGTAAATGGGACTTTGTATATGTGTATAGATTTTTATGGACACCACTCCGGTGGTAGTTCTTTTGTATATATATATAAATGATTTTTTTTATTATAGAAATTGTTTGTATACTACAGGTACAGGTACCGGCTACGAGAAAGAACGGAGTCCAATGAGAGTCCCGGTAAAGTATAGTATATAGTATATAGATAGTCTCGCGCCGGGACTTTAATTTCGGGATACTGATCCGGGTGAGGCGGGATCGGGCGTGACGATTTGGTGGTATCGGGAGCAAGGTTTGGTCAGGTTCTGGAGAAAGCCTATGTTTGAAGGCTCTTCTAGCTAAGAGTATAAGATGCAGGAGTCTAGATAAAGTATAAGATAGAAAAGATAGACATGGAGGCATTAATAGAAAGTATTGGCCTCCCGATCTCTAAATCTATCCTTGTGTTATGTATAGATGATAGTAGGTGATATAGACCACGACATATAGAATAGAAATGAAAAGAAAGTATAGAAATGTCATGAGTAAAAGATATGAAAGAAAGGACTTGACATAGAAACAGGACAAGAACATAGTATGAATTTGAGAATGAAATTCCTATAAGGAGAGGGGAGGATTGTAACACCGAAATATACCACAGCGATTTTCGGTTGTTTAGGGTATATTAAAAGTTAAATATGATTTTCCAGGAAAAATCAAGCAGAGACCAGGAAAGTTTACAAGATACAAGAGAACCAAATCTTGTAATTTGTTAAAGGACCTATTGGTCATAAAGTGAAAGATTGAGGATTAAATGTTTAAATACTTGAAAATGATAAATAGAGGGAGTTATGGGGTTAAAAGACCAAATAAAGAAAGGGCCCCAAAAATGGGTTTATTTAAAGGCCAAACATGACCTTGCTCAAGTGATTTAAGGCCAAGTGGTCTCAAATTGGAGAGAAAAAACGTAGAGGGAAAAGCAAAATGAGAGAAGAAGAGAGGAGAGGAGAGAAGAAGAAGAAACGGCTCCCGAAAGGTATGGAACTAACCTTGGTATGGATTCTGTATGGATCATATGAATTTTATTATGGGATTCTAGAAAAATTTTATGAGTTCCAAATCTAGGGTTTGTTGGGATTACATCCTAGTAAAGATTTATTAAAGGTAGGGTTGAAACTCTATTGGCTAAGATAAGTATGAAATCATCCTCTTAAGGATTGATTCATGTTAAATTGCAAGTAATTGAGTTAGGGTTTAGAACAAACGCTAACAAATCTTTGTATTTGGTTTGTGTATGGGTTATAACCCATATTAGAATGGTTTTGGAAGAAAGTCATGGAAAATTTTTTAGAAAAGATATGAAATTGGAAGATGAATTGGATAGAAAAGAGATTCTAAGATGACTTGGAAATGGTTTAGATGTGTGTTTGAAGTATAGAATTGGTTTGGGTATCAAAAATATGGAAAAATGGGGGAAAAACACACATTTTAGGGCATTTCGGGTGACTTGTATCGGTACACTTTGAAGGTGTCGGTACACTTCAGTTCTGGTCTTTTTGGCCCAGTGTGCAGGTACACTTTGAGGGTGTCACCGTACACGATGCTCTGTTCCAGTTTGACCGGTTTTTGTATTTTTGGCCATAACTTGCTTTATCATTTCTTATCCGATTTGAGTGATTAAAGTGGCCAATTAAAATGAACTAAGGAAAACCATCCATATAAAAATAGACATCGTCCATTAAACAAGATATCGTGGCCCCAATCACTCAAGAAGTGGGACCATGTGCAAACCAAATTACGGTTTTGTGTTGAACATAGAAAGTCGGGTTGTTTCGGACGTAAATCAAGTTCCGGTGCTCCGAATTGGGTGATTCCAGTTGGAATAGAACCCTTAGCAACTTAGCTTTAAATGAGTATAAGGACTTAGTGTCAAAATATGAAGTTAAGACCTCGGAAAAATGAGTAATACAAACAGTCCCGAGTGTAAAATCGGTAAAATGACTGATTGACATGAAAATGTCATAATTTGGATTTGGATGAGTCAATTAGATTGATTCCAATTCCTAAAGTAAACTAGATTCATAAAGGAATGAGAATATATGAATGAGTGTGATCTCACCAGACATCATACTTCATAAGTATATGAAGTGCTATATGTAATAGCACGTGAAACAAAGGAAAATAAAGAAAGAAAATGCAATATGTAGTATGGAGTATTGTCCAAGAAAACATGAATATGGTAGGTATAAGTCATAAGATATGATAAGAGAGGATAGAACATGTCATAAGATATGATAGTCTAAAGTACACGAATGATAGGAACACATGATAGAAATGTATAAATGATAAGAACGATAGAGATAAGCAAAAGATGACAAAGCATAGGAATAAGTACTTGTACAGGTAATGGAACATAGTCAAGACATGTGAGTAAGTAATATGGAAAAGTACATGAAATACAATATAAAGAGGCATCGACAGTAGAAACGTAACCTTAGGAAAGTATATGAATATAAGTGTATATATGATAAGAATATAAAGCGTGTATGATAGGATTATATGATGGAGTATGCTAAATGAATAGATAGAACATGCTAAGAACAAATGAAGATAGGAATACGTAAAGATATGAGAGTATAAGATAGACATACCGAAGAATAAGATGGAATAGCTAGGAATATATGATAGATAAGTAAATGATAGAAAAGATATGAATATATGTATTATATAGATATATGAGAACCGAAAATGTGAAACTACAGGTTATGAGAACTAATACGAGTAAAGTAATGATAGTATATATGCATAAAAAGCAATTATGATAACAATAGTTATTCATGCTTATGAGATATGTCTGAAAATGTAATAAGTGATTATTACCTTAGAACACGGTAGAGGGATAGATGAAGGCATGCCTATAGGAAGATACAATTCTTCACATATTCATAGACAAATATTGAGGCCCGTTTGGGTCGATGATATAGATCCGGTTGGATCAGGTGGCCCATAGTCACCACAATAGGCCAAAATCAACATCTCGTCTGGTGATAGTACACCTCGGTACACATAGTTATTTCCGTATCCGCTCTAAGGTATTATGGACATGAAACCTAAAGGAAATGATATGTATAAAATATGACATGATATGAGAAGCATAAGCGTTGCTATGTGATGAAAGTACCAGAGCAGTTACAGAGCAAGAAGTGGTATAACTTGATATGAAATAAGTATATAAACACGAAAAGTCTGAAAGTATGCAAAAGCACAAAGTATGGGATAGATAGAATAAGAATGTACCAATGTATATGAAGTATAGGAGCCAATAAGGATCATGAATTATACGTAATAGTACAAAAAGAATGCAATAAAGACATAGGCAGAAGAAGAAAAAGACATATGACAAGTTTGAAAGATAAACACATGACAAGTATAGGAATATGCAAAGTATAGAGATAGGCCAAAGATATAGAATATGTAACAGAAAAGATTGACATGCAATAGAAATGTAGAGATGATAAGTAATTAAAGTTATATAAATATGTATAGATGAGATAATATGCATATGTATAAAGCTTATGAAAACGATCGCATCATTGGTGGTTGTCCATGCTTATGTTCCCACTAAGTAAAACATATGAATTATTTCAAATCCGTATAGGTACCGAAAGGGAGGATAGAGGAAAGGACATTCCACGTCGACCAAAGAAGGCCGACTTAGAGATAGGTGCTCTACCCGGCCTTTGCTTCCATAATCTAATGTTTTTATCAATAGAAAATTTTAAATGTATAGGTAAATGGGACTTTGTATGTGTATAGATTTTTATGGACACCACTCGGTGGTAGTTCTTTTGTATATATATATATAAATGATTTTGTTATTACAAATTGACCTTGCCACCTCTTAAATCTGGTATAGCTACGAAAATGAGCAGTCAATGAGAGTCGATAAAGTATAGTATATAGTATATAGATAGTCTCCTTGAACTTCGGTTCGGTCCTTGATGATTAGGTCGAGGGGCGAGATCGAGTATTGAGTCCACTGATGTAGGTTTCGATTTTTGGTTTTTGAATGTAAATGTAAAAGTTTTTGTAATAATGGAGTTTGTGTAAGTACAAGTAAATGAGACTCATGCATGTATATATAAGACATTTAAACACCACTACGGTGGTTGTATTACAAGTTTTATTTCATTATGAAATTATATATGAAATGGGCCTACCAATGTTAGAAAAGCAGGTTAAAGAGTCTCAGTATAGTGTCATGCCCCCTCTTTTCACCCAGGCGGGGGTAGGGGCGTGACATTGACCATGACAGGCTGCACAAAAAATAGGCTTCTCTCCTAACTCATTGAGCTTAGTTAGCAAGTTCGCATCTCATTTCAACAGCTCCTTTGCCACGTCTTTCATGGCGTCACTGGCGGCGACTTCGTGGAGTATAGTGTTTCCGTCGGCATTTTTGAAATTGGAAAGCTTATGATTGCGGTCTTCAGGTATCATCTTCAGTAAGTTGAGCACCAAATCGTCTTCTTTGGAGTGAGCGGACATGTGGAGGACTGTGTTGTCATAGATACTAATTCTTTGGAGCGGCCGATTCGTAAGATTTGTCTAGGTGGAGCTTTATCATCCTTGTGGTCCCTCTCGACTCGTATTAAGATTTGTCTAGGTGTGGTATGGTTTACAGTTGTCTTTCACATGTACAAACACCTCATGATCCCACAAAAAAAAAAAATAAATAAATAAATAAATAAATAACACACTCTTCTAAGAGATCAAGTTTATAGAATTTGGGTCAAATATTTAAATGTTCCAACTCATAACCTTCTATCAGACCTTTGGTAACATGTTAAATGACCAACTATGGAGGATATTTCGACCTTACAGGAAAGGTCATAAACATGAACTCAGCCAACTTTCTTTTCTTTTTCCAACATAAAAAAACATGGTGAAATGGTTATTTGTCCTTCGTACTGGTAACAATTAGTTTGTATCTGGAATCTCAAAAACATATAATTTTTTTATTATATTAGATTTTTTTTTCCCACTAACAATCCGATTTACTTGTTATGATGTTTGTAAGCTCACAAAAAAATGTTAGGCTTGGACTTAAAATAACAACCCAAATTGAAGACCAAACCCATGGAGAAGATCCATGGATAAAACCAAAATTAAGTGGGTGGTTGAAGTGTGGCTAGAAATTAGCCATAAATCATGTGGCTACAAGTGGGTGAATTTTACAGCGATATTATTGGCTACAATTTATCTGGTTGTGAGTGTGGTTTAATGCCGAAATCTTATAAATAGAGAGCATTTGGAAGGTGTTTCTCATCTCATCAACTCATTCTCTCCCTCTTCTAAGGAAGAATTCAAGTCTTGGAATTTTTCTTAGTTCTCATTTATTTGGTTTTCTCCTAATTTATTTAGAGATAAGTTGTCAGTATTTTCTCCTATTTTAAGAGAGAGGTTAATTTGTTCTCTCCTTGTATTTAGAGATAAATGCTTTTTGAAATTTTCTTTCATAGTGGAAGTTCTTCACCGCCTTGTCATGGTGTGCATAAATTAATAGTGAACCATAAAATTCTCTGTGCTCTATCTTATTTTCTGGTTCTCAACTCATATTATTGCTGCATCATCACTTCTGCATTATCGATCTCTTAACAAAAAAAAAAAAAAAAAGAATGGTTTTCATTGCCTTATGGTTCCTATATGCCTCTGCATTTTCATTTGATTGTTAATTCTATTGAAAAACAAGAAAGTTCGAGAGAGCAGGTGGCACTAAAGCTGACTGACTCCATTATCTAAACTGAGAATGTGGAATTCCTGGGACAAAAACATCGATTTTGACTCCCTTCAAAGGCTTAATCACATCAGTCCAAGATACAGCTTCTTCGGTTGCATACCTGCAGAGTTCTTACTCTGCCTCAGCTTCAGAAATTGCATACCTGTAAATGAACTGGAGAATAAAGTGGGTTGGTTATTCTAAACCCCATGTTCTCCCAGAAAAGATCTCACCTACTCATACACAAAAATATAAAAAGTATATTTATGGTCTCTGAAAGTTAAAATTTAGAACATATGTGCATCATAATGAGTAAGCAACAAATACTATATACATTCTCAATATATACAATTATTATTAGCCTTACACACGATATTCCGGAAATAGTACTGGTATGCCTGGAACGAGATTCTGTTTCTTCTTTCACACATGAGTAAGAGGAGGTTCACTTGGCTGAGAAGATTTCGGGTGGAAGAAAATCCCCCGAATCCAACAAAGAGGCTTATTTATAATAACAAACAAACCTTTATCACGGCCTTACCCAATCCTTTGAATACTAGATAGATAAGCAAAGGAGGAGAAAAGGGAGTAGTATAACCACAATGACAACCACCACCAGAAAGTACACAAAAAGAATTTCGAACCATTCTCTGCAAGGTCCCATCACTGCTGAACGTGGGGTGGCTGATAGAAAAGAAAATGGGGACATGAAGAAACGCAACCACCTCAAACAAGCATTTTTCCCAGTGCCAACTCATCAGGACGATTGTTGCTCCAAACACCACCGCCATCATTGAGACCAGAGTACAAACATATAATTCCCTGTATCAGCTTCTTAAAAGATATTCATGAATTCTTCTAAGGAAATGAGGATGTAAGGATGGAAAATATACCCACAGATGTCAAAGTCAAGCGAGGAGATTATATCGCTAAAGTGAAAGCTAGAAGAAGGGTTTAAGAGTGAAAGCATTGGAATACCGGTATTTTGATCCAGGACCTCCTGGAACAATTAGAGCTGCTGCAAAGGCAGCCAATTGGCCTATAGAAAACAAGAAAAGAATGAATTACTGCAAATTCTCAGTGGACACGTAGCCATTTCTTAGCATCTTTGTGGAGCGGCTCATTTGCAGTAGCAAATAATTCTTCAGCAGTCTTGTTGTCATTGTTGAGAGAATTGGTGACAAGCATCTTAGAGGCAGACTTCACTTTCTGCACCCACGAATACAATCATGAATAGCACACCCTAGTTATTCTTGGAATTCTTGCTAGCATTTTGTCCTTTGTAATCTCGACTAAACAAAAACATGGATACTTTTAAGCTTTAATCATGGATACTTTTAAGCTTTAATCCTAAGTAAGCTTGATATCATTATTTCTCTCACAACTTATTCTTGCTAATAACTTGTTCTTTTTGGTAGATAAAATAGCCCGACCTTTGATTTAGTAGCTAGTTCTTGCCTCTAGAAGAATTTGGAATATTATTATTAGTTCAGGAAAGTCATTGGTCTCAGAGTTCATCTGTAGCCGTTATTTGGTGGTTAATGGGCACTGACCAATTTGGTTTTATTCTCCATCAATTTTTTTTCTCACTTTCTTTTGGTTGTTTATCTTTTTTCAGATTGTGTAGCTGGTAAAGCAATATTGGTGGAATCATGAATTCTTCACATGGATTGTAAAGCAGCAGATTGGAATACGAATGGTGCAAAGCCTGGTCAACGTGGGGCTGAACTGCCCTTCAAATCAGGTTTCCTTATTATATAATGATTCTGCATAGAGTTGATTTCATCGAGCAACAAGTAATCATAGTTAATATTGGAATCAAGATTTGCACAAAATTTAATATAATTGAATGGTGCAGGAAAACATTAATTTTGTCATTTACTCATACACAAAAAGATAAAAGTATATTTATGGTCTCTGAAAGGTAAAATTTAGAACATATGTGCATCGGAATGAGTCAGCAACAAATACTACATTCTCAATATGATGATTCATCTTCCACACAGACAATGTTAGGTTCTGTTTCTTCTTTCATACATGAGCAAGAGGAGCTGCAGTTGGATGGGAAGATTCCGAATCGGATTTGGGTAGGGGGTTAATCCCCCAAATCCAAAAAAGAGGCTTATGTATAATAAACACCAATCTGCTGAAAGCTAGATACATAACTACAAGGAGGAGAAAAGGGGGTAGTATAACCGCTGGGACCTTCTGGGATCAAGTAGAGAATAAAAATTCAGACCATTCTGCAAGGTCCCAGCGTTGCTGAAGGTAAGGGTGAATATGATAGAAAGAAAATAGGGATAGGTAGGAATGCAACCACAGAACTTCAAACAACATTTTTCGGATTTTGTGTCATTATCAGGATGATTGTTGCTCTAAAAGCCACAGCCATCATTGAGACGGAGAGAACCAAACATATAATTCCCTGTATCAGCTTCTTAAAAACATATATCTTGAAGTCTTCTAAAGGAAATGAAGATGTAAGGACTATATCCACTGAAGTCAACGCTAGGGTGAGGAAGATCACATCAGCTAAAATGAAAACCACAAAGAAGGGTTTAGACTGAAGGATTGGAATACCGGTGTCTTCAGCTGTCTTGTTGTGAAACCCTAGAAAATCTGAATTTTCGAAAAAGGGTAAAACGGTAATTTCGGTCTGAAAACCATAATTTTTCTAGATCTCGAATGACAAAATGGACTTTACTGTTGAAATCGTACCATGAAATCTACTTCTAACGTCCGAATTTCGTCAAATTTAACGGTCGGGTGCATGTTTTCGGCGTAGGGTGTCGGATGACACATGGCGTAGCTAAGGGATGATGCCCTTATGGCACCCAGAAAGTCTCACACATGGCAGAGCCATGTGGTGCACTTGAATGTGTGGCTCGCAGTGCTTAGCATGATTGATGATCTGATAAAGGAAATAATAATAATAATAATAATAATAAAATCAAAGCCAAAAGGAGGAAATGCTGTTTTGGCGCAGAGCTAAGCAGGAGAGAGAGAGAGAGAGAGGGCGTCTGAGATTTTTTAACCTGTTGCTTTTTTACCAGTCACGAAAAGTGGACCATAGGATTTCGTTGGAAGCCCCGAGAGGCAAAGTTCATCACGCATCAGGCTGCGGGTGCGAAATCTTGGAGTTTCATCAAACTCCATCAGGTAGAGAATTTTCTTACATGTGTTATTTCTAGCCTAAAGGCTATTTAATGGCTTGGGATTGGCTTAGAGGCCATGAAAGGTCGTAAATTTCAGTCCCCAATTTTTTGGATTGAGTGTAGAAATTTTTAGGAATTTTCATGACTGTTTTCAGACAATCTGGGCTGAATTTCGGGATTGTTTTCGCACAGTTCAAGCTTAATTTTCAGGTTGTTCTGAAGCAATCTAGACGGGTTTGGAATTTATTTCGGCCGATCTGAGCGTAATTAAGGTTTGGTTTTGATCCTGGGACTGATGTCTTTGGGTTTTGTGGCGTGTTTTGGTATCCCAATAATTCGGTGATGAACCATGAAGAGACCAAGAGGTGCCCTGTTTTCTATGAGTCCGCGATTTAGGCCATTTTGTGTGTTATTGTTGAAAAATGAATAACATGTTGTTTGTGTGTGAATTTTGTTAATATATGCATGCTTAAATATATTAACATGAATTGTTGTGAAATGACATATTGCATTTCATATGCATTGGGGCACCTAGAACAGTAGGTGTGAGTGCATGACATGTTTTTTAAGGGTTGACTCATAATTGATTATGGTATGTCCTGACGAATAAAAATCGAGGTTATCAAAAAGTATATCGGAAAGTTGTCAGAAGGTGCTTTGGAAAGTTGTCGATAGTTCACGTCGGAGGATGTCGATGGATTGTTTCGGAGGATTTGTCCAAACAATTTACCTTGGAGGATTGTCAGCGTATTTGTTGGAGGATTGTCAGAATTTTATCGGAATCGAATAATGTGTTTTCAAGAACAAAAACCTTTTGTTTTGAAAACAGTGTTTTCTCACACTTGGCATGTCATGTGTGAAGTCGGAAGCCGAGCTGGGATGTGGGGAAGGGTGGAGTCACATTCTCATCCATAACATGTAGACATTTGAGTAGGGACATACATGTTTTTGATGTGGTGTGCTGCATGTGCACATAGGTGGGAGTAACCCTTGTAGGAATATTTTCTCTTTTGGGCATTGCTCCTTAGGTCGTGGGACCACTTTTGGAGTCTGGTCGGTGAAGAGATCGGCCAGGCATTTGGGACCGCATGAGGGATTAGAGCCGGATCATTTGTTATGTTTTGTTTTTTTTTTGTCTTATATTATATTCAAGCAGAACCAAAACATGTATACCTTTTTGTCGTATAAAAAGGATTGGTTAAATAGTCTATCATATATTTTTGTATATTTGTGAATTAAATATGCAGGAATGAGTCTCAATATATGAGACAAATGAGTGTGATATCGGGACACCCGATATTTACATGTTTCCGCAGGTTGACGGGTTGTCAACGGAACCCCCGGGATAGGGGTGTCACACTTGTTGTCATTGTTGAGAGGATTGGTGATTAGATTCTTAGAGGCTGACTTCACTTTCAGCACCCACACATACAATTACGAGAAGCACGCTTGTTATTCTTGGAATGCTTGCTAGCATTTTTGTTCTTTGTAATCCCTTAATCTAATAACTAGACTAAACAAAAAGATGGAGACTTTTAAGCTTTAATCCTAAGTAAGCTTGATATCATTATTTATCTCACAACTCAATCTACTAGCTACTATCTCACTACAAGAAAAATAGAAAACAATAACGTTTTTTTACTAGATGACACTTTCTTTAAAGGTTCTATTGAAGTTGAGTTTTGCGGTGAAATGTAGAGAGGATAGAGGAGATGGTGTGGTGGATGGAGGAATCTGGGAGGCGGATTTTCACCTCAACCTCCATTAGGGATAAGGTTAGAGTTAGGGTTAAGGTTCGAGAGGAGATAATGCATTGGGCTTTGGCAGAGAGGTCTTTGGTGCAGTCGAAGTGGTTTAAGGTCTTATGAGGGCTTTGATATTTACAACCAGTCTTTTAATGCTTTTTGGTGGATGTAGCAAATCATGTGGAAGAAATGATGTGTAAGAAATAATATTTTTAAAATTATACAGTTCTATGGTGCTCTTAAATAAGCGTTATAGGAAACAATATATCTAACTAAATAAGGGCATTTTTTTTTTTCAGAAACGCCAAGGGTAAGAGTTTTCTTGTTTTAGTGTTTTTGCTGTAGTGACATTTAATAGACATCTTGGCTAATAAGAAGTATTGGATTATATATAGGTCTAGAAGACTACAATTGAATTGCTTCTTATACCATATAAAAAAAGTTATAGTAAAGGAAAATTGATATATAAGAAAAGTGATTTTATTTTTTATACTTTTAACAAGATTCTTTTTTATGATGCCTTTTTCAATCGGACTGGGCTGGAGCGTATCGGGAGTCATTGAGCTGGACTAGGACAGCTGCTTGATTGGTCTGTAGGCTCTGTTGCTGCTCTCCCCTACAGAAAATGACAAGAACGAAAAAAGGGTCGGCAGGGGCTTCACTCGTGGCCGCTCCGATGCCTAAGTCAGTTTTTCCGTGAGAGAAAAGATAGACTTGCTTAGAGGGTGAATGTTTTTTTTTGCGTACCTTTCACCACGGGGGTGGCCTGATATATTTAGCGTATGTTTTCCCAATTGGATGGTGGTAAGGATTCTTTCCCATTGGATGAGATATTTTAACCTTTATCGAGCGCGCCAGTTTAATAAGGGATATTGAAGGAGCGGTTGTGAGGTATCCTTCTCCCTTATTGATGAGATCAGGTTTAATCCGCGAGATAAAACATTTGCTCGTGAATTATCCTATTTTCTTGCTGGTGAGATTTAGTTCTAGATTTCTGAGGATAAGATGTTGTGGGATTATTCTCGCCCTTATTAGGCGAGATTTAGTCGATTTGCGGGATGTAAGGCTGATTATCCATGTTGTCGGCCTTTGGGGCGAGTGGATTGGGCTTTCGTTTTGGGCTGATGCCAAGGGCTTGGGTGTTTCAATGGGCTTACCTCTTCTTTGGGCTTGGCGAGTGGGCTCTGCCTATTTTCAAACCACATCCAATTCCCCCGGCGTTTCGCGTCACGCGGGTGTCTTGCGAGGGCTGTATCGTTTCTTGAATCGGACTCGAGTTCCACGTGTCTACTCAGGGCTGGTTTAGTTAGGGCTTAGTTTCCGTCATATGTCTTGTGATAATGATAACCTTTTGGTTCTCGCGCTCATTTCTTCCAATTCTTTCAGTTTCTTTTTGTTTCTTCCGTAGATATCCTCTGACCGTTCGCTTTGTGTTCCCTTGATCCTGAAGCTTTTTCTTTGCTTTTTAGTGAGTCCGGACTTCTCTTTCCCTTAGTATTCCATCTGGACCTTCTATGCATCGTCCTTTTTGGCGTCTTTCTTGAGATAGATTTTTCTGTTCTATTCCTGGGACGGGTCGTCTTCTCCCAGCCGATTGATATTTTGAGTAACACGGCGAGCTAAGTGCTGAATTGGGTAGGTTTTGTTCCTACTACTTATTATTACCATGGGTCCGGGTCACTTTTCTTCCTTACGCATTGGAGGTGACTCCTCGATTGCTGCCGGTTCAGGGTGGACTAGTGGCTCCTCAGAAATTTGCTTGGTACAGGTTGACATGAGACGCCCAGAGGCCCCTTTTCACGAACAAGGTAAGGGAGAATTGAGATTAAGTATCCCGGGGGATCGGAATATCTAAAGTCCGCCGTGCAGAATGCTCTGGCTGTGGGACCTAGCAAAGTCGGACCCTTGTATGGGGCCACTTTTGCCATGCGTTATAGGCCTCCTTTTGGTGTCCGGGTCTGGTCCCCCGACGTTTTGACCTCTTACGTGGTCCAAGTGCCCAAGATGGTGTGCTTCTTTGAAGTGGCCTTCGACGTGACAGCCGGCCCTTTTACTTATAAAGGGGTTTACAACACTTCAATGTTGCCCTTCTCGGCTTGCACACAATTTAAATTGTGCTGATTGGGCTGATGGTTATAGCCCGGGGACAAGGGTTTTAGTGTTGACATAGCTATGTTCGCGGACCTTTTAGTGTGAAGGAGGCTGCCGAGGGCTTTCTTTATCTATCCAGGGCGTCTTGTGCTCCTCCCAATTATCACGGACCTTTAGTGCGCTCATGGGCCTACGGAAGGAGCGTTGCTTCTTTGTTAGCGGGCGCGATTGGGAATTATGACCCCCTTGACGGATATACAGGCGTTAGGGTTGCTAGACCACCCCAGAAGTCTACGTGAGTATCGGCTGAAAAATTTCTGGTACAGTCTTTGTGAGCTCATTGGATATCTCTAATTCTGCATTGACTGCGCGCCTCTTAGGTGTTCGACTCGATCTCAGCCCCGAAGATAAGGTCATAATGCAAGAGTTGGCTAAGTGTTCCCCGCGCACCTACTCGGAGCTGATCAGGTCGGATATTCCTGGACCTTCGAGCTTGAGGTCTACCCACTCTATTGCTTTGGGGCGTCGCCTCGGCCGTATGAAATTCTCTCGGGTCGGGCCTTCGGGTTGCGAAGCCCACCAAAGGAGAGCTTCGGCTCGGGTGGAGGCAATTGTCGGAAGTCTCGGGCGTGAAGCGAAAAACTTTGGACCGTTGAGGGCCAGCCCGGCTGCGGTGAAGTTAGCTGGGAGTGTCCTCTTCTTCCACTTCTACCGAAGCGTCCAGAATATCGGGCGAGTGTTGTAGATCTCCATTTGAGGTCCCTAAAGCTCTAAGTTCGGCCACTGCAGTTACTCTTGCCAAGGCTAAGACTCCTCGGGAAGAATTGCTTTGAACACCCAGTTGGAGTCGTGCACATCCTTGTTTGGAATCCCCTGCTTGCGAGTGTTGAGCCACCTTCCTCGAGGGCGGAGGAGTTGAAGAGGAAGGGCTCCGAAGCTGACGGAGATGGCGATTCCTTGCTCCTCAATGTCGAGCTTGCAGCTGGCGCGGTCTGGTTCATCCTCAAAGATTCTGACCTCAAGAGGCCGACGCCCTGCCTGTTGAGGAAGCCTTAGCTCTATCCCTCCAGGGTGTCGCCTCTATAAGTTCTCGTATCTTGCCATGTCTGACTTTAGCTTGAGTTGGGTATTGATCTTGTGTTGGGTGCGTGCAGGTGACTACTCATTTGAAGAGTTTAGCCAAAAAGGTCATTCTGAACGAGGGCCATGTCAAAGCCGCCAGAGTTTACAAGGAGAGGGTGGCTTCCCTTACTTCTGAGTGGGCTAAGCTGCGAGACCGGGTGCAGAATATGACTGAGGAGGCGGTGAAGCTTAAGTCTGATTTGAGGCATACCTTGTCGGCGCGAGCTAGGGTCGAGGGTAGAGAAGAGGAGGCTAGAAACAGCTTAAGAGCGGTCGAGGTTGAGCTTCGTGAGGTTCGAGATGGGATGCAGGCTGTACAAGATGACTTGCAGGAGACTAGGGATGGGTTGTAGTCTGCTCGGTCGAGACCGGATGGGCCGAGAGATGAGTTGTTTACGTCTCGGAGCGGCTGCGGGGGGTGCAGGGAAGGTTGTGTGCGGTGAGACGAGATTTGTGCAACAAAGAAAGCAGTGACGCTAAACGAGCTCGTCGCGAGGCTTCCGAGGCTGTTAGCTCTGTGGAACGCCTGACCGAGGAGTGCCATGGGTTCTGAGGGACTTCATAGCGAGAGATTTCTGGTCGTTGAGAGGGGCCCGAAGTTGCCTGCGCGAGCTTGAGGATGAAGTTTGTACTCAATGGAAGCCCAGGTGGCTTGCCTTTCGGAGAGGCTACTCGCCTACGGGGCTGGACCTGGCCGACAGCCCTGGTAATGAGGGAGCGAGAAGAATCCCTTCCGGACTTCCTGGAGAAAGCAGACACCTGCTTGGGAACCCGCTCCTTCTTCCACCCTCTGCTCCTTCCTATGATGTCTGACCTTCCGCACATACCTTCGCTTGCTTCTTGTTGTTGTTGTTGTTGTTTTTTTTTTTTTTTTTTTGTTAGGCTTGGGACCCAGGACATATGTAGCTTTTTCCTTAATGAACATTCATTTTATCTCACCGCTCGCCTGCTGCTCTTGTGACATTACGCATGAGCAGAGATTGACTTCTTGGTACATGGAATTTGAGATTGAATGCAGGCTGGTCAGCTACGGGTTTGCATGGCTGAGTTGGGCGGTTGGAGCTCTTGAAACCGTGCCTGCGAGAAGCCGTGGGCTGAATGCAGGAGCTGAATTGGCTCCTAGAATTTGCATGGCAGGGTTGGCTTCAGTTGAGCTCTTCGTGAGTTCTTTGAGAAGCTTCGTAGGTGAATGCAGGCGGGTGGCTCATGGGTGCATGGCTGAGTTAGTGGTTAGGCTCTTCAAGGCGGGCTGTGGCTCTTGGCGTTGAGGCCTTTCCTAATTTGAAGAGCTCTACAAATTGAGCTCTTGAGGCTCTTGTCTTGGCCCGAGGCCTTATGGTACATAGTTCTTTGTTTGGATGACTCTTATCTTGCATGGCTGAGGTAGAGCAATTAGGCTCTTGAGCGGGCTGTTGGGCACTGAGGCGCCCCGAGGCCTTTGGAAGCTAAATTGCTGGTTGAGGCCAACTCTTGAGGTGCATGGCTGACGAATGGTTAGATCTCAAGCCCTGACCGCCTCTAGATGCTCGTGGGTGCCTCTGATTCTGGCCCGGCTCTTGGGCTACATGGCTGAGTAGAGTAGTTGAGCTCTTCAAAGCGGCCATTGGGCTCTGATGGCCTTATGGTCATTACGAGTTGAGCCGACTCTTGAATTTCTGTAGCCTAAGTAGAGTAGTTGAGCTCTTCAAGTGAATTTCTTGGGCTCCCCAGACGTTGAAGCCTTCCAGAGTTGATGAGCTCTTCAAAACTGAGCTCTTGGTGGCGGTCGATTCTACTTCTACTTCTTGGAAAGATGCGGGTGTCTTTAATATCTTGGTTTATGGAGGTGGAAAGCGATTCTTGTGAGCTTCCGTGCTAGCCTTCTTATAAATGGCGGCTCCTTTGCTATGGAGCCCATACTCCGAATCTCCTTCCTTTTTGGGGCATAACTAGAATCTGCACGCAATGAAGCGTCAAGGCTTGGTAGTCTTCGCAGGGGATCCCCCTGGGGATTCTGTTTCAGTTCCGATGGACCTCCGGCCTGTGGGAGTTGTGTTTTTCCCTAGTCTCCCCTCTATGGGAGTTGTGTTATTCCCTAGCCTCGTGTTAGGGAATGCGTCTGGAGAGGGCGGTACACTATTTGTACCGCTTTTTCCATTTTCTCCTCTTCTTCCTCTTTCTCTTCTTTCTTCTCCTTCTTTTTCTCATTCTCTCTTCCTCATTTTCCTTTTCTTCCCCATCTCATTCTCCTTTCCTTTCACCTCTCTTATTCCTTTCCTCTCTTCTCATTTCCTCCTTCTTTTCAGTTTCTCTTCCTCTCTTTTCCTTCGCCTTTCTCTTCTCTATACTCACTTTCCTTTCTCTCTTTCTTTTTTTTTTTTTTGAGGAACTTCACTGTCACTTTGTTTGTTTAGAGATGTAAGGAATGCTATTGATTGTAATCAATTGTACCTTTACTGTAAAAGTCTTTATTTTGAATCTTGAATTTTGCGTTCCAGTGCATATAACTCTTGTACCTTCCACATTTGTGGCGTCGACCCGGATAATCAATAAATGAGATGATTCGTCATGGCATTAATACTTTATTTAAGATTACAGCAGAACTCTTGATAAAAATGCTTAAGGTCTTTCATTATTCCAGAGTAGTGAAATTTTTCCCTACTTAAGTGCGAATTTCGTAATTGCGAAGTCGATTACGGAATCACGATATAGGGGCCTTCAATTTGGGCCCTAGTTTTCCACATGCATTGGATTTTCCTTCTTTGGCGGGAGCTTCTTTAAGACTAGGTCTCAGGGCTTGTAACCTACAGGTTTGACTTTTGGTTGTAATACTCCTTAGTCTTCCTTTAGTAATCTTACATGCGCTTTAGGACTACTCCTTTTCATACAGGAGGTCAATTTGGTGAGAGCCTTGTCGTTGTGTTCACGCTTGCCCAGTTCGATCCTTGGGGACTGTCCAGGCCTCGCGGGGCCACTTCTTATGTGCAGGCTAGGCGGAGATGGGGTTTCTGGGTTTTAACTACGTAGTTACGTATGCCTGTAACACCTCGGGAGGTATTCACCCATTTGCCTTTAAGATCTTCGATTTGGTCTTCAAAAGCGCTTTAAGGGTTCGTGGTAACTTTGCTTGTCCATTAGATTTAACGGATAATGCTAGGGGAATGATAATAATTCTTGATCCCGAGCTCGACACAAAAATCCTTGAACTTGGCATTATCAAATTGATTTCCATTGTCTGACACCAGAGCTCTTAGGATACCAAACCTGCATATTATGGAACGTCACACAAAATTGCGTATCTTTTGTTACATGATAGTTGCGAAGGTTCGGCCTCTCGGCAGTTGGTGATAATCTTTGCGACGATGATAGGAATTTGCATTAGCCGCTGATAGGCGAGAGGATCCCAATATGTCAAACCTTTGTTGGAAGGGCGGGGGCTTGTGGTAGCGTCGGGGCTCGGATGGGAGGTGAGAGATTTTGGCGTGCTCTTGGAAAATCTTGCATTTCGACTAGGTTGGTCGCGTCTCTACGATGTGCTTCATTTGATAATATCGCACCCAAAACTTTTCCACAATAAGACTCAGTTGGTTTACTCTTTGCTTTTCATATCTTCCTTGATGTTAAGTCAAATAAATCTCTTATTGTCATTACTTAAGGATGGGTGTAAAAAAACCTTACTTGTAAAGACGTCCCTTATGAGCAGATAAACACAGTGACCTCGTTACGAGGCTTAGCGACCTCTTTTGGGTCGCTCCGGTGCGGTCATACGTGGTAGTCCAAATCGGGTCCATCCGGCAGCTGCGGCGTGACAGGGGAGACCTCGACGTCCGTGAGATCTATGGAGGGCTCCGCGAGGTGCTCGACAGGCGTCAGTCTGCTGAGGTCTTCTTGGGAGGCTATGGCCAGTTTTGCTAAAGTATCCGCTCGGGAGTTCTTCGCTCTGGGTATGTGTATCTGACCCAGGCCTTGCAGATTTCTTCGGTGAATTCAGGTACCTTTTGAGGTATAGGATCATTTTCTCACCTTTGTGGCTCGTGGGGTTGTCTTCTATTTATCTTACTACCAGGCGGGAATTCGACTGCGGACCTCAGTGGTCGACTTCAGATGAATGGCGAGGTTGGTAGAACATAGTGATGATGCCTTTTTCAACGGTAGGGTTGGAGGTGATGGGAGTCGTTAAATTTCAGGACTAGAGACCATTCTTGGGTTGGTCTGCAGGCTCTGTTGCTGCTCTCCCCTATAGAAAAGGACAAGAACGAAAAAAGGGTCGGCAGGGGCTTCGCCCGTGGCCGCTCCGATGCCTAAGTCAGTTCCTCCCTAAGAGAAAAGATAGACTGCTTAGAGGGCGAATTTTTTTTTTGCGTACCTTTCACCGCGAGGGTGGCCTGATATATATAGCGTATGTTTTCCCAATTGGATGGTGGTAAGGGTTCTTTCCCATTGGATGGGATATTTTCTGCCTTTATCGACATCGGATTTAATAAGGGATATTGAAGGAGCAGTTTATTGAGAATTATCCTTCTGTGGTGAGATCGGTTTAATCTGCGGGGATAAAACATTTAAGTGAATTATCCTATTTCCCTTCTTTGGTGAGATTTAGTTGGTTACAAGATAAAAGATGTTATTGGGGATTATCTCTTCCTTATTGGCGAGATTTAGTCTAATTTGCAGGATGTGGGCCTTCCCGATTATCCATGTTGTCGGCCTTTGGGAGCGCGGATTAGGCTTCGTTTGAAGGTGACCTTCGGGGTTTAGGTGTTTTGATGGGCACACCTCTTCTTTAGGCTTGGCGAGTGGGCCTACGCGCCTATTTTTCAAACCCTATCACTTTTTAATTATTCTTACATTATATTTTATTTTATTTTATTTCTAATCTAAGTCTCATCTCTTTAGTTGTGACACTTGTTTTGCAACTTAATCATTTTTCTAACTTGAGACATATCTCATGTATACCTTGCTAATAACTTATTCTTTTTGGGAGATCAAATGGCCAAACCTAGTGAATACATGTCAAGAAAGTAGATGTTTGTAGTTAATGGGTAAGTAGAAAGATGCCTCAAACAAAAGCAACTCATTCCGGAGTTGGAGGGCAGAGCTCTGCATCTTTTCACTAGCTTGACTTCTTTTTGACTAACCATGTGCTGATAACAACTGATAATAGCCTTTTTGCAAACACTTCACGTTGTACCACCATATAAAAAATATCAATATGACGGTAAAGGATTGCTACATGTAATATGTTCATTCCCTATCGGTATGCTTAAGTGCTTCAGGCTTGTAGTTGAGTACTGTTTTGACAATTTCTTCAATGTTTGACATTGTTGCCAAAAATAATGGACTTTCATTACTCTTCTTGTCCTTATTGGTTGAACTTTCTTGAGAGTTTTGTCCTTCCTTTTCCCTGGATAATCTTGAGGAGCATTTTTCTATTTTGGGCTCCTTTTTACTCTCACTTAGGCTCATTGCTTGAGAAGTAATATTCATATTCCATGAGGCATCTTTCTCTACCAAAAGCTCTACGGTTCTTGTTCATATCTACTTTCATAAAAGTTTGACATTGAAGATTGAACATCATATTGATTGAAAACTATTTGACGAAGTACTTCTACAATATGGACCATATTCATAAATATAGAAATTTAACTACTGAAATAGATATTAAATCTCATGACAATCTAATATTATATTTATGAAATACCCAAATACCCCGAAATAAATCGAATACTGAATAACAATTCATTAAAATATTTGTGTTAGAGCATGAGATAATACACATAGTTTATCAAAGGAATGTTTTGGTCTAATTAAGGTAATTGCAGCACAACTTATCATTGTAGGGACAATCAATACCATTGAATGGGATCCTAGAAAGGAGTTTGGGAGTAAAGGGTAGCAAAACTTATCTTTATATATTCAGAAACAATTTTAAAATTTTAATTAATACTATTTCAATTATAAACCATACAAGAAGCTGTTCAAGTTTGTATTCTCCTCAAACTAGCTATTGCTTTGAATTTTTAATTACATTTTTAATTTTTTTTGTGCAAGTGACTTTAAAGTCATTGGCTAATCAAAATAAAGTAATATCCAAAGTGCTCACCTCTCAATACTTTTGTTGTCTTCGAAAAATATGTCATCTGTAATAAAAGTTTGTTTGTGAGATGCTTAGGCCATAACCCATAAGGAAAAAAATAATAAAAATAAATCCACATTTTATTAGATGGACTAAAATAAAATTTGTCAGTTCAAGGAAAATTGAGGAAAATAGTTAAACCCATCAAAGTACTCATGCCACAACAGGACATTGAATATGCCTACTAGACTTGAAATATTGAATTTACATCATACATTGTTTTGTACGTTTCTCCCATTCTGTCCCATAATAATATATACAAAATTTTGAACCTTACTAAAATATAGTTTGAAACATTATCAAAATTATGATTTTTTTTTTCATGTCAACATCATATAATTCAATTACATTGAGTCAAAGTATATTAAACATAAAGTAGCATGATCAAAAGAGTACGACTAATATGATACAATGAAGTAGTCTATTGATCCGGTTTATGATGAGAGAAGCAATCTATGCCTGCAATACCCTAATATCTAAGAGTTGATGTAAATATCATTAAAGAGGAGTACAAATGCTAGTTAATTAAGTGAATCTCTTAAAGAAAGTTGTATTTGATATGTATAATAGATTAACTCATTGAACTTTCTATATAGTTACATGGTTTTACTTGAAAGAAGAATTTGACGTAATTACCTACGTTTATCATTTGTCTTACCTACCCTTATTTGCATTATATATATAAAAAAACTACAACTAAAAATGTAGATAAGAACAATTGAATAAATGAAGAATAGACGATATTGATAAAGGAATTAAATGTGTAACACTCCAAATTATACCCTAATAGTTTATTATAGTTTAGGGTATAATATAAGTTAAATTTGTATTTTTCAAAAATTTAAGTGTTAAATGTGAAAAATGACATAACCGGGATTTTTAAAGAAGTCTAAGGGATAATTGGTAAAATTTCAAATTGAGGACTCAAAGGACATTATGTTGAAAGATTATATGTTAAAGTAGAAATATGATAAGATGAATTGCAATAGAAGAAAGGTGGAGGACTAAAATATCACTACAAGAAAAATGAGAATTAGTGACGAATTTTTAATATGGGAAAAAATTGTGTCACTAAATCTTTATATTAGCAACAAAATTTAGAAATCGTCTCAGTATTGTTCTCCAGCACAGTTTTAGAGACAAATATGAATTTTGTCGTGCTAAACATATTGTTGAGAAGAAATTTATATTTATATATTATTCATAAAATAATTTGCAACAACATTGAATATATAGTGACGAATGTTTTTGTCTTAAAATATTCATTTTCGCAAAGAAATATTTCATTGAGATTTTTTATTACTAAACAATATTATAGAAATTTAAAGACAAAATTTTTTTGTCACTCATTTTACTTTGCTAAAACATGATATAATTGTCTCTATAAATTATAATTAATTATTTTGTATTATATAATTGATTTAGATTAGATGATGTATAATATTCAAATATATTTATTTTTACAATTTCATATCCATACATGTATTGAAATATAAATTTGTATTTCTTATTATGATATATGATTTGAATCACATATAACCCTTAATTGCATGGCAACATAACATGTTCATGATGCTGGCTACTTAAAACAAATTTCATACTTTTCGCTTTATAAAATTAATGGGACAAGGATAAGGCAACTCAAGTAGTATAAGAGGTTCGTCCCATTTTAGCCAGTCCCATTGTGCCTTAGGTCAATATGGGTCACGCCATTTAGTTCACTGTATTTGAGCCACGTTTGACCAACTTAGCCCAACCCTACACATGTCACCAGCCAAAATAAAATGGGATAGAAAAATTATTTAAAAAACATCTTGTAAATTCTAAATGTTTTTAGTCAATGTTTTGGCCCAAACATAATCCGGTCAAGTAGGTAAGAGGTTCATCCCATTTTGCACCATTCATTTTGTTTTATGACTAATAAGCATTATTGCTCAATAATCATAAATATTTTATCTATAATCTTCAAATTTAATTATATTAAGTATTTAACTTAATAAAACTTAGCTTAATGGCAAAGTTAGATTAAAATGTAAAAATTCAGAAATTGAATTTATGAAGATATTTTTCTTCTCTAACTCTTTCTTTAATCACTCTTATTATGTTTTTTTACTTATTTTTCTATTTCAATATCCAGTTGAGTAATGAAAATTATGAAAATATAATAAGAATTTTATAAATTCTTAAATGTTTTTGGGCCAATGTTTTTGGCCCAAATACAATCCGAGTCAAGTAGTATAAGAGGTTCATCCCATTTTTGGTAATTATCTATTTGTTTATGACTAATAAGCATTATTGCTCAATAATCATAAATATTTTATCTATAATCTTCTAATTTAATTATATTAAGTATTTAACTTAATAAAATCCTAGCTTAATACAAAGATTGAATGTGAAAAATCTTGTGAAATTGACTCATAGAAGATATTTTTCTTTCTAAATCTTTTCTTTAATCACTCTTATTATGTTTTTTACTTATTTTTTTATTTCAATATCCAGTTGAGTAATGAAAATTATGAAAATATAATAAGCTCAAGCCCAATTTAATAAAATTTTACTAACAAACAAATTTTCAATTAACAAGTTCAATTTAACATTTCGGCCCAAAATACAATAAGATAAACATTTAAGAATCAAGCCCAATTCAAATATTCCTCCAATAATTTAATCTTAATTTATTTGCAATATAATATTTAACCTTACTCAATTACTTAAAACTTAAACCAACAAATAAATTTAGTATCAATTAATAATCCCAAATTAATAAAAATTGTATGGATAATAAAAATTTAATTTTCCAATTACATATTAAAGCTTATAAATTAGATCCATAAACATTCTACCAATATTTAATAACCCAATATATATAAAAAATATTTCAATTTAATTGTTAAAACACTAAAATATGATTAAGCATAAATATTTCAAAATTAAGCCAAATACAATGTACAAAATACAAGTTTCTAATCATAAAATTTATTAATTATTAATTTCATATCCCTAAAATACTCACGCATCACAATAATCAAGTTTATCATAATAATGAAGTCCAAAAGAAAATAAAATATCACGAACATATATTCATGCAAACTAATATACCTATGCAAACTAAATGTAAATAGAATAAATAAGAAAATTACTAATTTTTTAAGAGAATAATCAAAAGCAATGGATGTTTAGTTAAGAAAAAAAGAAAGTGTTTGCATTATGTGAAAAACGGTGAAAGAAATGAGGTAAAGTGGTAAATGGGGTGAAATGAACAATGGGAGATGGGTAAGAGTGTGGTGGGTTTCATCAGTCACTCGGGATGAGGTGTCCCACTTCACACAGCATCTTCAGCCACAGCTTTCACAGGCAGGACCATGGCAGATACCTACACCCGAGGCCCCACCACCAAACTGAGCCACACCCGCCCCTGGTGCTTTCGGGAACTACCTCGAACGAGATCTAAGCCTCATTCGTCTCCTGTGTTCAGCCCACTGAGCAAGAAACCCCACGTGAGCTGGGATAGCTCGTGAGTGGGACCACCCTCGTCTGAGGGGCCGTGGTGGGCCCTTACAACAGGTCGATCGTGGTGGACGGTCGACGACAATCCCAGCCGGGTGTTAATAGTCCACTACAGTGATGGTAGGAGCGGCGGTGAAAAAAATGATAAAATAAAAATAGAGTATATATAAAAAGCAAAAAATAGTGTTCCCTTTGGGCTTATCTTTGATTCTTGTATTGTGAGTAGGAAACGTGGAGAGAAAAGAAGGAAGAAGAAGAGAAGGGGGTCTCAGGTGAGGGAAAGTGAAGAAAGAGGAGATGAGGCCAGATTGAGTATTTTAGCTGGCCAGATTCGAATCCACCAAACTAGAGGGAAGGTCAAGGGCGGAGAATAAATTGTCAAACCTTAAGTAACTCAAGGTAAAGAAGGTCAAATCTGCATTCCTAAACATTGAAGTAATATGAATAAAAACGTTCAAGACAAAGGAGAGTTGAAAATTGAATCCGAGGCGGCAAATGAATTGTTCGACCTCACCGCTTCAAGGAAGCAAGAGGGTCTAAACTAACATTATATTTTTCAGTATGATGGTGGTGGCTGTAAGATTGGTGGGATTTGTAAGTTTTCTTGTCATACCAAGAAAATGAAATCATTATAGCTAGTATTATAGCTATCTAGTGTTCATGTAGATGTCATGGACTTGATGTGCCGGTTTGATGAAAGGATAAGTCCAAAACTTTTACTTGTTTGATAAACTTTCTTGTAATTAAATATTGATATTCATATAGAATATTTGTACTATTTTTTATAAATTACATGATCCGATTTTATTTACTTTTAATATATAATGAAAATTAATGATTTTTTTAAATTAGAAGATGATACGCTTTGATAGACTGTTTCCATATATATATATATATAATCAAATCAAATTATTTGGTCCAATTACATGGTTATTCACCTTTTAGTAATATTTTTCATGGTATAATAGATGAATCATGATTTTTGTATAATCTGAATTCATTATCTTTCACTTAGCACAACAAATATTAATTTCATAATAAAATAAGATATTATAACAAATAATGCGAATTTAAAGCTTCTACAATAATTTGAAGGACTAATTATTTTTAAGCCTATCAAAATAAATATTTATATTTAAAAATGATAAATTGCAACTAAATATAGCTAGTATGATGGTGGTGGATGTAGATTGGGTGGAGTTTGTAAGTTTTCTTGTCCTACCAAGAAATAAATCATTATGAGCTAGTATTATAGCTATTCAGTGTTCATGAAGATGTCATGGACTTGATGTGACGGTTTCATTGAAAGGATAAGTCCAAACTTTTACTTGTTTGATAAACTTTCTGTAATTAAATATTGATATTCATAGAATATTTGTACGCCTTATAATATATGATCCGGTTTTATTTAATTTCTTATATAATGAAAATTAATCATTTTTTGTAAATTAGAAGATGATACTGCCTTAATAGACTGTTTATATATATATATATATATAATCAAATCAAATTATCAATCCAATTACATATTATTCCACCTTAGTAATATTTTCCATGGTATAATAGATGAATTATGGATTTTTGTGTAATCTTGAATTCATGTTATCTATATGGAAGCTTCACCTATCACAACAAATATTAATCTATAATAAAATAAGATATTATAACAAATAACAGCAATTTAAAGCTTTTACAATCATTTGAAAATTAATTATTTTTAAGCCTATCAAAATAAATATTTCTATTTAAAATTTATTAAATTATAAACTATATTATAGCTAGTATGATAAGGTGGACGAGATTCGGGTGGAGCTGAAGTTTTCTGTCTCAACAAGAAAAGAAATCATTATAGCTGAAAACATTTGAGTAGCTATCTAGTGTTCATGTAGATGTCATGGACTTGATATGCCGTTTGATGAAAAAGGATAAGTCCGTCAAAACTTTACTTGTTTGATAAATCCTTCGTACTTCAAATATTGATATTCATATAGAATATTTGTATCATTTTATAAATTACATGATCCCGATTTATTTAATTTCTTTAATATATAATAAAAATTAATCATTTTTTTAAATTAGAAGATGATATCGCTTGATAGACTGCCTATATATATATATATATATATATATAATTCAAACTAAATATGACAATCCAATTACATATTATTCCAATTTTAGTAATATTTTCCATGGTATATTAGATGAATTCATGGATTGTGTAATCTTTGAATTCATATTATCTGTCATATGAAAGCTTCACCTATCACAACAAATATTAATCTATAATAAAATAAGATATTATAACAAATAACAGCAATTTAAACTCTTTTACAATCATTTGAAAATGATCGTAATTATTTTTGAAGCCTATCAAAAACAAATATTTATATTTTAAATTTATTAAATTATAAAACTTAAAAGTCTCTTAAATTCATTGATAGCTTCTTGTTGCTTGGAATAGTAATATATAAGGTATATATATATATATATAACATTTAAAGAATCATAGTAGGATAAAATTCATCTTTACAAAAAAAAATTAAATTTTATTTATGTTAATATTTAGACTTTTTCACGATAATTTATTTTTATCCTTTATCCCTATTCTATTTTTTTTGCCATGATATAATAAAAAGAAGTAGTTGGTTTGACAAATATGTAATTATTATATAAAAATCCTTTTAACAAGATGATGTAGGCAACATTAGTAAAGGGAATACAAATAAAATTTTAAAACATGACTTTGATTGTGGTATGGATGTGTCTTATTATCATATAAAGAAGAAAAATATTAATTATTATATAAAGTAACCTCTTATATTATTATTTTTAAATTGATATAGGTTAGTAATACAATCAATTAAAATCAAAAGCCGTTAGAAACTTTAAACACTGTTGATTCAAAAGCTACTGAGCAAAATAATCGATTCAAGACCTACACACATTTGATACTAAAATGCTTAGAATACTCTATAATTCAAACTTTAACATCTGAATCACAACGCGAAAAACCTATAAAAAGTCATCTTTCAACACAATTAGTAGCCGCAAGACAAGTCGACGATAAACATGTCGCAACATGTTAAAGACAAAAGCACAAAACACAAAGAACAAAGAAACTGATCCTTCACTACATTAAATATGAATATTATACATGAACAAGAGATAAAAACATTGAAATAACTTTATCATAAATTGAAATAAAGTTTATTTTGGAGAGTAACATATTTTTTGGTAATTCTCATATAAACAATTTTAAATAAAAAATACTAGCATTTTAAGTATATTGACATGATGAGGATAGTTTTCTATCGCCATTAGGGTGCGCAATGTTGCGAGCTGCCCTCGAGGTCTTAACTCCAGTCTTCAAGTCGAGTTTCCCCAGCAATTATTTCGAAGCCGAGCTTCTACTTCTCCGAAATAAGTTTTGACCAGTTTTGATCGAGCCGAGTCAAAGTAGCTCGCATGAGTTGTCTCAAGCCATTAGCACCCTAATTATATATCCAACTTTAGGAGAATCGTGTATGGAATATATATATATATATATATAAATATATATATATATATATATATATATATATATATATATATATATATTTATCACGCTTATAATACTAACTTATTAATATAATTTATAGAATAATATCCTATTCTCTTACATCTTTTATTTGAAAAGAAAATTAATTATTTTTAAAATAAATATATTTATAACTAAATAAATAATAAAATGTATGATTGTTTAAGAATAAAAATAGATATATATTATTTATGTCATCCCTTAAAGTAGAGATATAAAATTTAAAAAAAACTTTTAAAATTTTATATAGAAAAATATTCGAGTCGAGCTCACACGAGTCGAGTTTTGACTGAGTCGAGTCCGAGTAGCTCGCGAGTTGTCTCGTCTCATTAGCACCCCTAATCAACATGTATGAACATTAATATCTTTTACCCTTAAATGATTAACCTATCTTCTATTACAATGTATGCTTACATTATTATAGTGTTGGATTGTTACGGTAGAATGCACAATTTGATCATATAAATGTCTATTTTTGTGAGAATTATTTTAATATTTTAAATATATAATAAACCACATCTACTCTTTAAACAAATTCATAGAATATATATATATATATATTATTTTATTTTATTTTTAAAATTCCTAAAATAAGTTCCATAGTCCTCAAACAAAGTCATTACCTAAAATATTTCCTATATATTTCAAAATAAGCATTGCTGAAGTGACATTTCAATATTATATATTTTTTTAAAGCTCCATATTATCTTGTCTTATTATTATTGTTTGTTTTACATAGAGCAAGAATATTATCTCATTTCTCTCATTTAATTTCTTTAATATATAATAAAATTTTATTTTCTTAAAATTAAAAGATATAGATCCATTAATAGAATGATTAATCTTTTATATATATATATATATATATATATATATATATATATATATATATATATATATATATATATATATATATATATATAATATATATATATAGGTTAGGTTTCAAAATACCTAAAATATAAATTCATTTTTTATCTAAGATGCATGAATGGTAAGAAAAATAATCACAATAATGTCCTAAACTAATATTTATCACATACTGTGGCCTCAATCACTTTGAAGTAAATATAAAGTTCATAGGAAAATATAAAAATAAGGTAAGTGATTGAAAAATTAAAAATAATTAGATGAAAACTAATAAGGATCGTTAGTTGAAATATACCAAAAAAATAAGGAAGGTGGTTGAATTTTTTTTTTAAAAAAAAAAAGTCAAAAACTAATAAGAGCAAAGGAAAACACCAAAATATCAGAGAAAAATACTAAAATAATAAGAAGGTTCCAAAAAATGGGGATATATCTTGAAAATATCATAAATTATTGATATATTGCCCAAAAATCGCTGTAAAATTAATATTATATACCCAAATATATGTGGATCGATTATCAACAATGTCTATTATCCCATATGGAATATATAAAAGATACAATAAATATTAATATAAATTAAAAAGTTTATATAATTAAAATAATAACTTAGAAAAACAAATGAATAAATTAAACATAATAAAATATAGCCTATATATTCAGTATAAAATTATGTAATTCCTTAATAATATATCCATGTTATCTTTATTTAGTTAGAAATTTAAAATATACAGATTTTTATAAATTTTACCTCCTTAAATGTATTTCTTTGATATTTTTAGTGAAATATATCAAAAGATAATAATATAAATTATCAAATAAAATCTGAAATTGAATCTAAATCTCAAGTAGAATAACAATTTAAAGATATTAAATATTCAATTATTTTCTCCTCAAAGTTAATCCACTTTTTTTCAAAATAGTTTTTTTAACTAAAAGAAAAAGTCTCCAAACGAGACATGTCAATTTTAAGTGCAATTGATTTCAAGATAATCAAATATGTAGCCTTCAAACTTACAAATAATAGTCTGAAATCTTAATCATGTACAAGTCATAACAAATATAAAATAAAATATAAAGCTCATCATGCACCTAAGCTGTCACTTCTCAACCCTTGAGACTCTACAAATTGTAAAATATATATATTACACTGTCATTAGTTTTGATTTGATGTATAATAACTCATTATGTCCACAGGTTATTGAGTTCCCTCCAAAACTCTATACGTTTCCCACCAAAACTTTTTGGTTTCCTTACACCTTTCAAAGTCTTTCATGAGATTTTGTTAGTCTTACAACACATTGGAAGGCTTTACAGACTCGAAAAGGTTTGTTTTTTTTTTCTTGCTTCCTATTTTTCCCTAATTTTCTTCTTTATAAATCTTCTATTTCTCTTTCTCTCATTTCATAAGCAATAAGATAATGTTAGGTTCTTTTTTGGAGAATTTATGTTCTTTTTGTGTTTTTAGTTAATAAAAAAAATATTTTATATTTCATTACATCTTTTTCTTTTTACTCCATGAACTCATTCAAATTTTTGTTATGTTTCTTTTAATTTATTATTTTGGTCTTTGAAATGTTCAAACACTCTACTCTAAAATGGCATAAAATGGGAGGGGAGACACTTTTTTTCAACAATTTTTGTTATATATATATATATATATATATATGAGAGAGAGTAGAGTAATATGATATATATATATATATATATATATATAGAGAGCAGAGGCGGATATATATATATAAGAGAGCATATATTGTGTTTTGTATATAAATTGATGTAAAAAATAAATAATAATAAATTAAAAAGAATTTTTGAGGTTGGTACGTTTGTGAAATAACATTGAATTTTGATTTGATACAAAGAAAGATAGAATAAAAAATAAACAAGCAAAAAGTTGGAAATTTTTTATTATAAAAGTTTCAAAGACACATAAGTGTATCTTCATGTTAGTATTGTTTAATTTTAAATGTTTTATTATGAATTTTCATTCCTTGATTCAAAATCTTCAATATCTTTATCACTCTTATGGTGACAAAATCAAAAATTAATCTTGCCAGTCTTTGAACTCTCGAAACCATTTTATTTAGCTATTTTCGCTAAACTATTAAATGTAATATTTAAATTCGATATTTCATATCGGCAAAGTAGAGGTTTAACCTGACTTTCTTTCTGAATTTTCAATCATATACTTGATAACTTGGCCTTTACAAATTTAGAAGGGAAGTAGGAGGTTTGAAACCTACATCTTTTCTGTTTTAAATCACAGACTCATAACTTGGCTGTATTTTCCTTTTATTTTTAGGGAGCATTGAATTAGTTGATTGATAATAATACTTTATTCGTTTAAATGAATATGGAAATGTTACTTTTTTTAAAGCTCCATAATCTCTTTTTTAATTTAATGTATTTAAACTATCTCTCACTGAGACTCGAATCTCCTTTCCATGTCCGATCTTTAAGCGTTTGAAAGCTTTAACCAATTGAGATAGACTTGTGAATTAGAAACACAAGTGTCAGAAAATGTCAATCAGTAGTGACACAGGTTTTATATTCATATGCAAGAATGTGGGATCTACATTTATTATCTAAGTATAGAAAGATTATTAAGCTTTACTAGTTTCTAAATATCAGGATTTTATTAATTTTTTTTTTATTATAATTAAAAAATGTGCTAACTGCTATACAAAAAGTTATATATATATATATATAGATTGGGAGACCATAATATAACAAAACATAGATTATAATATACTATGTAAGAAATGATGTGTTTTAGATTAATGAAAATATCAAATGAAAATTTTGATTATTTAACCTACAAGATATTTTTATTAGGGACCATGGATGTACATAAAAGGAAAGAGACATTATTAGGTTATTGTTATATGAATTTTATTAATTTGTATTTTCACTGTTCTGTATGTTGTTTAATTTAGGCATCACACATTGAACTAGTATAAAGTCATATATAACTTTAATGTGCTGGACATCTCAATATAAGAGAAACTGCTATGAGATTTCTGTGTAAGTTTCCTTATAAAATATTTTGTCATTTATTTTCCATTTAAATAGGATGATCAATTATTTTAACTTAATAGTTTAACTATATAATTATAAAACAATTAGTTTTTCACATTAAGGCCTTGTTTGGTTTAGCTGATAGTTGATACCGAGAATGAGAAGGTACCGGTAGTTTAAGTAGTTGGGTGCTAAAATTCATTGAAGCAATAGTAGATTACAAATTATCAAGCAGTGATTGAAGGATTTACCTATATAGACATAATAGAAAGAGAAAAACAAATGCAATACATAAGCAAAAATATGCAATTACACTTTAGCAAAAATCCAAGTGGGATTCTCTAAAATTTATTGGAGAAAAATAAGGCAAATACTACACTCCTATATAGGTCAAAGAATATTTTTTTTCCTAGTTGTAACCATAGACTTTGTTCACTTTTATTTGATTTCGATTCCCTTATATTTTTATTAGACCAAAATATTTTCACCAGAGATCTATTATTATATTTTTTTAATATGATGTTATAGATTAATAATCATGCCATTAAGCTAATCATATTTTATTAAATATATAATTTATGATAAATAAAATTAATTGTAATATTTAAGTTTTTCATATTTGTTTTTTTATTTGTTTTTGTTTCTATGTCAATATATTCACAAATCATGTCATAAATTTTTTATTTTGAAGTTGAGTTTATTTTAATGATCTTTAACTTTAGAACTTCTATTTATCTTGTTGGTTGTGTTTTCACAGTTTTCTTTTCTTTTGCAGGAAAGAATGTTAGAGTTATAAAGCGCAATCTACATTTTATGATGCTTGAAATATGGTGGAGATTGATATATGTGTTCAATGCATAATTAGGCTCTAGATTTGATATATCAAGGGGTTAGTTTAGCTGCCTCTGAACATCACTCTTTCATCTTCATTGTGATCTATATATATGACGATACATCAAGATATTGAAGTGTGGAATGAATTTAGATCAACATGGGAGCTCATCAAAAGTTAACGGAGTCCAACACCAACAATCTTAGATTATGTCACACTCATGGATGGTTGGGATTTTCCCAATAAGCACTTGATTTTTCTTCTTTGAATTATTATCTCCTTGATATGTATATATAATTTCACTTTTCAATTTAGCCTAGATTTTTGATGTATCAAAGGGTTAGTCATGGACTCGATTACCTCTATCTCCATTGTGATCTATATATATAATTGTATATTAAGATATTGATGTATGTTTGAATTTAGATCAACATAGGAGCCCATCAAGAGTTAACAAAATCTAACACCAAATATCTTAGATTCTATATCACCCTTCTGGATGTTGGGATTTTTCCAATAAGCACTTGATTTTAGTTTTTTTCTTTTGAAACATTATCTCCCTTTTTGATGTATATATATATATACATATATATATATATATATATGATACTTTTTAATTTCTAATATTCTAGATGTATATTTTGATGATGTTTACATTTAGATTTTAGTTTTTGAAATGAATATAATGTAAAGTTCTTGGTGTTTGATGAAATGTTAATACTAATTATATGAAAATTAGTTTATTCATTTAGATGTTATTAGTTATATAATAAAAAATTAAAGCATCAATTTTTTTAAATCGTTTAGTTAGACTTGTAAAATTTAAAATTAAATATCAAACTTAAAATATATTAACTTTCATTAAATATTTGTTTTGATTAGGATATGATTATTATACATGGATATTCAGTTATCAAATTTCATACATTTAAAGATAATTATTTATTTTAATTTAATTTTAAAATTTTGTAACAAAATAAAGTTTTGTTTAAAGCTATATAACAAAATAATATTTTTGTTGATATATGCGTTTAATTTATAAATAATTTGTTTTATTATTGATTATGTTTAGTAACAGCAGTATTGGAACATTTGAAAAATAAATATTTTTGTTGAGGCTAATATTTGAGACAATAAAAATTATGTCTCTAAAAATCTCAGAGAGGAAATATTTTATTTGTTGTAAAAACTTTTCGTGACGAGGATATAAGTGACGTTGATGAAACAAAATGATTGTCGTAAAGATATTTTGCAAACAAATATTGAACTTATGCGTGATAAAATTTGTTTAATTTCTATAAAGTTCGTGGCTACTAACAATGCAAACACAAGGTGTTTAATCAAGCCATCAAGCTCTGTCTTATTCAAGGATGCTCATCAGTTCATATCCACATGTGACAAATGTCAACGAACGTGGTACTTAAAGCGACGAATCGCCCATGCATCCAATTTAGAAGTAGAATCGTTGATTTATGGGGAATGATTTTAGCAGACTACTTCATCTTATAATAACTGCACATCTTGCTGGCGATCATTATGTCTCTAAGTGGGCTGTGCCAATTTGACCCTTTCGCACTAATGATGCCAAGGTGGTGGCACAGTTTTTCGCAGCCACATATTTGCGCGATTCGGCACTCCTCAAGCACTGATCTTAGATAACGGTACTCATTTCTGTAATAAGATGATTGACAAAGTCTTGCAAAAGTATGGGGTGAGGCATCGTACATCCCTTGCATATCACCCCAGTGAAATGGGCAAGCAGAGGTATCAAATCGAGAAATCAAGTCCATTTTGGAGAAAATGGAAGCACGTGCCCGAAGGACTGTCTAAAAGATAGATGACTTTAGCATACCGAACGCGCTTAAAATAATACCGCCGGTGGCGTTTCGAATTGTTTATGGCAAAGCATGCCACCTGCATTGAATTGAGCATCGAGTACACTGGGTAATCAACAGCTTGAACATGGACAAGATTTAGTTGGTGAGAAGAGAGACTCACGCAGAATTTCAGCTGGAACTGTACGTAACTGTAACGGTTCATTTAAAAATGCCCTCATTTACAAGCAAAAGGAAAAAACCTCAAGACGATAAACATATTAGCTTCAGAAGGAATTCGAGATCTGGGCAATGTGTCCTCTTGTTTAATTCCCATCTTAAACTTTTTCCTGGGAAATTGAAGTCTAGATTATCGGGACCTTTCACGGTGACAAGGTCTTTCCACATGGAGGGCGGAAGTTCACGCACATTTGAGAAAGGAACATTCATAGTTAACACACAGCGGTGAAGGCTAGGTATTTTGGGGCGAGTTCCATGTGGTCATGGGACCATTCCATTGACCGCATCGGTGAATCTGATGGCGGTCATAGGAGCCTGTCCCGAGCACAGTGAGATTCGGGGCGTCAGGCTAACGACATTAAACATAGCGCTTCTTGGGAGGCAACCCAATCTTTTCTTGCAACTTTTCTTTCTATGGTTTAATTTTATTTTTTTCTTGTTTGTTTTAAGTTTGGTTTGGTTTGTTGTTTCTATCCGTAATCGAGATCTCCTTTTGGATGTCTGTTTTTAGGACCCGCGATCGAAAGTATTGTGGAGGATCCTCTCAAGAAATTAGCAAAAGTCAAAGGGAGTCACAAATTGCACTAGGGGAGTTGTCTCTTACCTTAGACCATTGTTGAATATTTTGCATTTTGGGCCTTTTCTGTCACGTCGCGACGTTGGCTTTCAACGTCGCGACGTCAGTTTGACCCTTCTCTGGAACGTTGCGACGTTGGATCTCAAAGTTGCGACGTTGGATTAGACCCCCTCTGGAACGTCGCGACGTTGGATCCCAACATCATGACGTCATTTTTTGTACTCCTCTGGAATGTCACGACGTTGGATCCCCAGCGTGGCGGCGTCCGTTTTGTACTTCTGCGGGCGTCGCGGCGTTGGTTTAACCACTCTCTAGAGCGTCAGCGACATTGGATCTCAGCGTCGAAGATTGGCTACTCCTCTGCGGCATGTCGCGACGTTGCATCCGCACTTCGCGACGTTGCCCTGTTTAAGGCCAAAAACCCCCTCATTTTGCTCTTACTTTTTTTCCCTCCTTACCTGAACCCTACTGCATCGCCATTGTCTTCCCCACCACATCCTTGCCGGAATCAATCCCGCTGATCGGAAGTCATTGTTGCCCTTCGACCACCTCGTAGGCTTTGCTACCACCATTCCACGCATCACCCACATTGACCTGTCTAGCCCTTCCATATGTAGTGTCCTTGACTCGGTTAGGTTTAGCTCGATCTTGTAGGCCTAGTCCTCCATGTTAGGTCTAGTTTGCACCGGTGGGTTCTGTAGTGTGTCCTAGGGTTTGTGTCTACATCCCTGTTACCCAGTTGGTCTTAATTTTCATAGTGCACCTTAGGTGCTCGACATATTGACTAGCCCATCTGGGTGTGGCCCCTTTGGTGCCATTAGGCTACATTGTACACTCAGGAGCTTAGGCAGTCTAGTTTCCCTTTTGAACCAATGTCGGGTAAGAGGCAGAAGTTGCCTACTAAACGGGGTTGGGCCAGTGAGGATCCGACCCCGAATTTCGATGTCACGCGGTTTGTGACGAAGTGCTTGCGCCGTCGGTTCGACACCATCTCTGAGAACCGGTCCTTTATCAAAGCGTCTTTCACCACCTCGGCGGCTTGCGGAAAGACTATTGCGACAAGGCGGGAGTGCTTTGCTAACCACTCGTCGGTACGATGAGTGTGAATGAAAGTCCTTGACCTCGCCTCCTTTGTCGTCAAGAAGGTCGAGATGCGAGGTGTGTTGTAGACCGGTCTGGAGTCTATCAACCAGTTTTATAATCTTGATCCTGTCCCTCGGAGACTTTCGATCGACTCTACGAGAGGCCCAATTACCCCGAGGTTATTCGGGTCTTGACAAACGGGCGGGGTGAGTGGAAGCTCAACAATGATGGAGCCTTGTTGTCCGCTAAGGCCAAGCATTTTGGCCTATATCCCACAAAGTGCGGCATCACTTCATTTCGCCTCATTTTCGACGACGAACGTGTGTGAGGTGACCGTCAAGCGTGCCCTGCTCAACTACACTATCATTTAGGATATTCCATTCAATGTTGGGCAGGTTATAGAGGATGCCATCCTCCATGCTTAGGAGACCCATTTAAGATGAACAGGGCTGCTTTCCTTATATCTGGCCTATGCAAGCGAGTTAGGAGTGCCCTTAAATGACAACGAGGGCATGGCTACGCAATTAAGGCTATATCCCGGGTTAAAGCGAGACAAGCTAGAGATTGTCCGCGACACGAGGACTTATGACTCGGGCCATGAGCCCTCGAACGAGGAGGAGCTCCACAACTATCAGGCCCGTTTTGGCCTCCTGGGCGATCCCCAGGGTGACATTGGGCAGTCCTCCTCTCGTCCACCACCACCCCCACCACCACCACAGCCGACCTCGGCGGCGACCCCATCCAGTCCTCCACCTGACTTAGAGGACCCGGTGCTCGCCCTTCTTGATCGCACATTTTTTGTGCAGGATGGGACCGAAACCTTAGGAGTCCTCCCCATATCTGGGATATGGAGCCTTCCACGACATGCGTCTTTGTTACGGCCCGGCCGGGCCGCTGTCTCGGCGGCGACGATCCCTCCCGAGGCTGACTTGCTTTCCGGCTTCTCGCATTCCACCAGCCATCGCCGCCATCACCGGAGTGACCCGTCCGATAACCAGGGAAGTTCCCTTCACCCTCTCCTGTCATTTTATTGCTAGTGGGGACACTAGGTACTTTTGTTTGGGGGGGGGGGGGTGTGGGTGGTGATCGGGTTTCAGTAGATTAGTATAGTTGTGTGATGGTTTGTTTTTATTTTTCGTATGTGATGCTTTAGTCTAGTTTCATTTGCGCTTGTTCATTTAGGTTGTCGAGTCTTGTGTTTAGTTCTGTTTATTTGTTGCTTGTGGTAGATCATCTCTATGTTTAGTGGTGTTGTGTTTAGGTAGTTTATTGTTGTGTGATGCCGTATTTGAGAGTCGAGGATGCTTTTGGCGGAATCCACTATTATCATGGAAAGCAGGTGTATAACTCCGAGGAGGATTCATAGGATGTTTGATGCTCGAGAATTAGATTGAATAGGTGGGAGGCATAGTGAATCACCTCGGGATATTCAAGGCTATTTCCCAGATGAACCTATTACACCACACACAAATGACCTCCTAGGGTATGCCTAGATGCCGAATTAGATACTAAGGTCCAACAAACCTGAGAGTCTCTAAACACCAAGAGATGGGACACCTTGAATAAAGAGAGTTGCCTTCGAGCCCAAAAAAAAAAAAAAATAGAGATAGGAATAAGTGATGGGATCTTCCAATCGAGATCTCGGACCCGCGGTCAGGGGCCTTTCAAAGCCCGATGCCTGAGCCAGGCGGCGGGGTCGGTAACCCGGTGCGGGTTACGGGGACCCGAGAGAAAATGGAAGTTTCACGACTTAGGGCTTCCCGTAGGTTTAGTTGAGTGTTCGGGGTGACGTTCGAGAAGCTGAATGCGTGCCCATAACAGGTGGGGGTCACCAACTAATCTATGTTACATGAACACTTAGCATAAACTTATGGGCACTAGTTTGTTCTATGTTATGAGTAGGTATGCCGAGGAAGACGACGAGTGGATTCCTATCCCTTTCATAGTTAGATTTTCATGAGGTGAGTTGAACTCAAGTTTGCCAGGGCGTCGGAACCTAGGTATAAACTAGAGGTCATTTATTCAACGCACATAGGGTCCTTGGGAAAGGTTATTGGATACCTTGGAGGTTGAGGTATTTGTCAACTACACCGAGTTTAATCTAATTCTTTCGAAGGTCGAACCCTTGCAAATCCCCTGAACTTTGAACAAAACGGCAAAAGTGTGAGTCGATCCAATTTGATCCTCTATCTATCAGCATGTGCATCACTATCCTAGTGGTAGGCTATAGTATGTAGGGTGTGTGTCCAGTTTAGAGTCAGTTCTTGCTTGGGGCCAGTGAAGCTAAGATTTGGGGGTGTGATGAGTGCCTAAAACACTTTCACGCGCCATACCGCCGTTGTCTTATTGTCTTGGCTTTATTTTACGAGTTAATTAAGTATTTCTATGGCGACATGCGATTTTTTTGTATTGTCTCTCAAGTGACTACTTGAGGTGGAATGGAGCGAGCATTTTTGGGCGGAGGGTGGGGAAGTGCGTAAATTGCGTTTGGAGCGCGTCGCGGCGTCGGCGTCGCGACGTCCCAGCGTCGTGGCGCTGGCGTCCGCGACGCTGGGTCAACAAGAGTAAAAGTCAATAAGCGGTAACGTTGCGACGTCTCAATGTCCGCGGCACGTCTCAGCGTCGCTGACGGCTGCGGCGTCACGGCGTTCGCGTGGTTTTGTCTGCACCGTCATTAAAGAGGGACCATAATTCCGAGGCATCGGGGATCGTGCGAGGGACGAGGGAGCACGGAAATCGAGCAATGGCAACCCTAGATCTTAAAGAAGAAACACACTTTTGTATTCTCTTCTTTCGGATAAAGTACGTGTTTTATAGATTAAATATTTTATTATTGCTCACATTCGGTATGTTAGATCCATATCTAGGGTGTTATTGAAGACCACATCACAGTGCATGGATTAAAGATTAAGTAATTTATATTATTCAATTTGTTTATGACTGTTAGTATGCACTTTCTATATCACGGATTATCTGCATGGTGATGTACGACGACATTGGCATGAGATGTGATTGGGATATCCAGAAGTTGAGGAGATGTGAGGGGACCTTAGGGATCACGAGATAGAGCGACCCTCGGTCGTCCGATGAAATAGAGATATTCCGATCCAGGGTGACGATTAAGAGTTAAGAACATTTAAAGGCGTTTGGTCATCGAGTTGGGGTAGAGATACACTCAACTCTACTAGCGAGATAGGCGGATACACTTCGAGAGAGGGTATCTCGTAAGCACGATCACCCCGTCATCAACAAGTTATAAATAAACTAAATAGTAATCTCTCTAGGAAATAATCCATCAAAAGTGGCAGGAGGAGACGCAGCCTGAATCTCAGCGACCGCATTAATTCATTTAAGAACAATTAGTTTTAGTTTAAAATCCGGGTATCGATGGCGTCGCCAAAGTTTACATCCGGATAATATTCGAGCCGATCTACGTATTAACGCCATCACGTGGATCGATATAAGTACCCTAGGTACACTATATTACTTGGTACGATGTGTGCACTTGCGCACATAGGCGTACATATATACACACATCACGTTTTTCGACTGTCTTATGGACAAAGACAAAACCTTCTTGAGTTAAGAAATCAAAAGCAGTATCTTCGGTCTCACAAGCAGGGGACTTGGGTTTAGTGGCTACTGTTAACTTCTATGGCTATAGGTCTACCTGCAGGGTTCTAAACTAGAATCATCGATTTGAAGTCGGGAAGTAGATTGCAGCGATGATCTGAAAAGCGGGTTAAGGGAAATTAGCCCGACACTTCCCATAATTCTAATATATCCATTTACACAAATGGTCCTTAGTTTTACACAAAATGGTCCTTAGCAAAGGACACTCCCAACACAATTTTGCAATACTTTCTTCATGAAAGCTGTTCTCCCAAAAGTCTAGATTACACAGAAATTTGAAACACTCAATTTGAATGAGTAATACTCAACTTATAACCCAAACACCAAGATTGTACCAAAATAAGAGGATAAACCCATTCATAAAGGCAAGATGCGAGGCGAAAGATCCGCGCAAGGGTCAGATAATGGGGAAGCGTGGAAAGGTATAAATGTAACGCCTATGTGCGCAAGTGCACGCTACACCTCAGTAATAAGTGTACCTATGGTACCTGACATCGATCCATCGTGATAAGTGTGTCGGGCGCAGATTGGCTTTAAATATCTGATATAAGAGTTGGGGTGAAAGGTTACTAAAGTGTCCGATTTAAAACTAAACTAACTGATCTTAATGAATTATCAGATAATGGAGACTAGGCTATGTCTCCCCGCCACTTTCGATGGATTATTTCCTAAGGATGATACTATTCACTTTATTTATAATTTCTATCACGCAAAGACTATTTTTAAGAAATACCTCTATTGAGGTGTGACCATTATTCACTAGTAGAGTTGGAGTGTATCTCTACCCTAACTCGATAATTCCGAAATGCTTAAATGTTCTAACCTATCTACACCTCGATCGAATATCTATATTTACCTAATCAACCGAAGGTCGTCTACTCAAATCCTCGGGCATCCTCATCTCTCGAATCTCTGATATCCAAAGATAATCACGCTAATGTTACGACATCAAACAATTCACAAAGATATAAACACAGCAAACGAAACAACCAAGAAATATAAACACTTATCTTTATCTATATGCAATCGATGTGGCTATATACCAAACACTTCAGTATAACAGATCATACCACATGAGAACACTTATTTAATTCTATAAACGCTACTTCCTCTATCCAAAAGAAGAAAAATACAAATGGACGGTTTTTCCTAGTAGACCAGCCACGGCGGGTTTCCGATTTTCATGCTCTAGTTCGCATCGATCCTCTATCTCCGATCCTCGACCTCGGGTTCCCTTGCTTTAATGATTGAGAGGCGTATCCTCGTTGATCGCCGCGACGCAACGTCGCTGACGTTAAGACGTCACACGTGGGGCCACGACTTTCCAAACATCTTCAGGCACTCACCTCCTCGTCTAGGAATGCTTCCAAACTCCGCTCTTTCCCGCAGATTCACCAATTGCAGAAATCGTGATATCGGCTACAAAATACGTATTTAAACATGCAACAAAGCTAAAACGTAAGATAGACGCTGGTATGACCCGAAAGTATTTAGACACTCATCACACTCCTGGGGGTCTTAGCTTCGCTGTCTCCAAGCAAGAATCCACCCCAACCGACACACACCTACATACTATAGTTCAACACTAAGATAGTGATGCACATGCCGACAGATAGAGGATCACCCACCACTCATTACGCCGCCGCTTTGTTTGAAGTTCACAGATTCGCGCGGTGTTCGATTAAAAGAACTAAAGCTGAACTCCTGAAGTCGACTCAGTGCCCAAGCCTCCGAGGTATTCAATAACCTTTCCCAAGGACCCTATGTGCGTTGAATAAATGACCTCTAGTGTATACTTAGGTTCCGACGGCCCCAAACTTGAGTTCAACTTGCCTAATTGGGAAAATCTAACTACGAAAGGATAGTGAAACTAATCGCTTGGTACTCAACATACCTAATTATACCGTAGAGAAAAACCAAAGGCCCTGTAAGTTTATGTTAAGTGTCTGCGTACAGTGGATTAGTCAGACTCCCCACCGCTGGGTTAAGGGCACCGGCATTCGGGCCCCTCGAACGCTCACCTCGAACACTAACTAAACCTAAGGGAGCGCTGTCGGGGTGGGAAACTTCCATCTTCACTCGTAACTGCTGAAGTCAATGACTCCGCCGCCTGGCTCAGTGGCATTGGGCTTCAAAGGCCCTCGACCGGCCCTGGATTCCGATTGGAAGATCCCACTTGTTCTAATTCACAAGCCTATTTTTGACTTTTTTTTCTTTTTTTTTCTTCTTTTTTACTTTTTCCTTTTTTTATTTTTTATTTTTTAAATTTTTATTTTATTTTGGGGCTCGAAGGCAATCCTCTTTTATTATTTACGGTGTCCTATCTCTTTGGTGTTTAGAGACTCCCATGGTTTGTTGAACCTTAGTAGCCGGGTTCGGCATCTAGGCATACCCTAGAAGTCATCTGTGTGTGAGTGTACTAGGCTCGTTGAGAAATAGTTTCTTGAATATCCGGAGGTGATTCACTATGCCTCCCCACCTATTCAACCTAATTCCCGAGCATCAAACACCCTATGAATCCTTTCTGGAGGTATACCCTATTCTTCCATGACAATAGTGGATTCGGCCCAAAAGTGATCCCCGACTCTCAAACATGGCAGCACACACACAAACTACCTAAACACGACACCACTAAACATAGATATGATCTACCTAAAACACAAACATGAATTGAACACAAAACTCAACAACCTCAAAATTAACAAACGTAAATGAACTAAACTGAAGCACAAACAAACACGCGTAAATGAAACGAAACTATAAAGACAACAGCTTAAAATAAAAATAACCATCATAAAACTATACTAATCGCTTAAAACTCGACACGCTCACCCCCCTCCCAAACAAAAGTATCTGTCCTCACCGGGCAATAAAATCAGATAGGGTGAAGGAACTCCCGGGTGATAGGACAAGTCACCGCGGGGCGATGGCGGCGGTGGCCGTGCTGCAAGAAGCCGGGCTACCGGGCTTGGAGGACCGCGTCGTTGAGAATAGTGGCCGTCAGAATCGCACGCGATGCTGGCTGGCGTCATATCCCGTGCAGGGGACTCGGGTACCCCGGGTTCATCCTGCACGCATCAAAGCGCCGCAAGGGCGCGGTGCACCGGCCCCTTTCTAAGTCGTGTGATCGACGGCCGCTCCGAGGTCCGGGCCAGGGGCGGTGGCGCGCGTGGTGGGTGAGTAGAGGATCGCCTAATGTCATCTGGGACGCTTAAGAGTCCAAAGCGGCCCGGAGAAGTCGTGGGAGCTCGCTCGGTCCGAGGCTCATGGCTCGACCATGTCTCTAGGGCGTGGTGGCCAACGGCTTGTCTCGCGAACCGATATAGCCTGACAAAAATCACGCCGTTGTCATCTAAGTGGCACCCCCGTTTGCTCAGATGCTGTGAAATGAGGAAAGGGGGTGCCCTAAGTTCATCTTGGGCCCTGCAGGAGGATGGTATCCTATAACCCGCTCTAACATCAACTAATGTCCTAAATGATGGCATAATCGGCAGAAAGGCGTTGACGCTACTTCATTACACGTTTCGCTGGGTTTCCTGAATGAGGACGCTGACGTGATGAAGTGATGCCAGACTTGTGGATATAGCTAAATGCTCGCTCTCAAGTGAACCGTCTCTCATTGTTGAGCTTCCACCACCCCGCCCGCTTGTCAAGACCGAATGACCAGACCGCCGCCTGTAGCTGGATCGAAGGTTTTCTTGGGGGAACATGATCAAGATTATAAAAGTGGTTGATAGACTCGCGACCAAGTCTACCAACACACCTTCGCACCCGACTTTCGACGCACGCGGGGAGGCGAGTTTGGCTTTGAATTCTCGCACCACACTCATCGCAGCTGGATGAGGTGGTTGGCAAAGCGCCCGCCATCCCTTGGCAACAATAGTCTTGAGGAAGAAGTCATTAGGGTGATGGAAACCCTTTTCTTTAATAAAAGACCGGTTCGCAGATGGTGCCGAACCGATCGACGGCACTTTCGTTGACAAACCTCGTGACATCGAAATTCGGTCTGGGTCCTCACCGGTCTAACCTCCCGCTTAGGCAACTTCTCGCTCTTACACGACATTGGTGCACAAAGAAATTCAAGACTGCTTAAGGTCACAATGTAGCCAAATGGCACCAATAGGGCCACACCCGGATGAACTAGACAATGTGTCGAGCACCTAAAGTGCACTATGAAAACTAAGACCAAATGGGCACCTAAAGTAGACACAAACCCTAGTACACACGACAGACCCTACTGGCTCAAACGAGACCTAATATGGAGGACTAGACCAAACCACGGTGAACAAAACCTAAGTAAGTCACGGACACCAAGGCTTGGTGTGGAAGGCGCAAGACAGGGACGGAGACAATGGTGGTGAATGGTGGTGGTAATGCCGGTGAGGTGGTCGGAGGGCAAAACAATGACCTCCGACGGTGGAAGGAGTGAATTCCTAAGTTTGGTGTGTGGCCATGGACGCCCAAAGGCTTAATAGGTCTGCAAGGAGGAAACAAAGGTAAAGAGCAAAAAATGAGGGGTGTTTGGCCTTAAATGTGGCAACGCCAGCGACGCTCGTATGAAACGCCGCGATCGCCCGCAGAGGAAAGCGTACCAACGCCACGACGCTGAGATCCAACACGCGACGCGCTCCGTGAGTATAAAACCAACGCCGCTTGATCCAACGCCGCGACGCTGGGATCCAACGTCGCGACGCTCCAAAGAAGTAGTCCAACGCCGCGACGCTGATATCCAACGGGCCGCGACGCCCGTAGGGTCTAATCCAACGTCGGGACGTTGAGATCCAACGTCGGGACGTTGAGATCCAACGTCGGGACGTTGAGATCCAACGTCGCGACGTTCCAGAGGAGGGTCAAACTAACGTCGCGACGTTACAAAGAAGGCCCAAAATGCAGATTTTTCAGCAATGGTCTAAGGTAAGAGAAAACTCCCCTCGTGCAATTGTGACTTCTGAACTTTTTGAAGTGAACCCGCATGAACTGCTCCTCCCAACATTCGATCACGGTCCCGAAGTAGACATCCAAAAAAGGATTCCAATTACGGACAAAAACAACAAACCAACATAAACTTAAAAATGTGATAATAAAATTGAAACCATAGAAAGGAAAAATTTCAAGAAAACTTGGGTTGCCTCCCAAGAAGCGCTATATGGAATGTCGTTAGCCCGACGCCCGATTCAATGTGCTCGGGAACCTGAGCTCTTATGACCGCTCATCAGACTTCTGCCCGATGCGGTCAATGGTATGGTCTCGCTATCCGCATGGAATTGCCCCAAAATACGGCTTCAACCGCTAGTGTTAACTCGTGGAATGTTCCTTTTCTCAGGATGTAACCGCTCCATGTGGAAAGACCTGGTCACTCGGTGGAAAGGTCCTCTAATTATCTAGACTTCAATTTCCCAGAAAAAAAGTTTTAGACGGAATTAAACAGTATAATTCGCCGCTCGCCGACCCTCCCTCGTAATATGTTTATCGTGCTGCTTTTGTCCTTTCCTTGTAAATGGCATTTTCTATAAGCTTCGCTTTCCGGTCTCGCTTCCAGTTCATCGAAGCGTAGCACGCTTCTCACTGGGGCCAAAGGTAATCGCCCATGTTCAATCGGGCCGAGTTGCCTAGTAGTTTGATGTGCTCCAATTCCACTGGGCAGTGGCATGCTTTGCCATAAACAATTTAAAGGGCGATATACCCAAGGGTGTTTTAAATGTTGTTCGGCACAGTGCATCTTCACCTTAGACCACTCCCTTCCGGAATGTTTAATCGTTTTCCGTAATGGACTTAATTTCTCGATTCGATACCGCCGCTTCATTCGACCGTGGTGATATGCAGGATGTAATGATGGCACACCCTAATACTAAAAGACCTTGCCAATCATCTTATCAGAAAATGAGCCAAGTATCCGATCGTTCAGGTGCCGAATCGCTGTAGAATATGTGGTCATAAGAAATCGGAGCCACTACCTGGGCATCGTTAGTGCGGGTCTAATTGCTTCAAACTCCACTTTTGAGACATAATCTACTGCTAGCAAGATATACAAAGTTGTTATAGACAGAAAATGGTCCCATGAAATCCATTCCCCATAAATCAAACAATTTACTCGTAACGGGATGTACGCGGTTCATCCTTTCTAGAAATGCCCCATTCGTTGACATTTATCACATGTGGATACGAAATGATGAGCATCCTTGAATAAGGTAGGCCAGTAGAAGCCTGATTGAAGCACCTTGGCTGTTGTTCGCTGGCCACCGAAGTGTCCACCACATGGTAAAGTGTGGCAGTGGTTCAAGATACTGTTCATTTCATCTTCGGGCACACATCTCCGGATCACTTGGTCAGCGCAATGTCTGTAAAGAATTGGCTCCTCCCAATAGTAGTGTTTCAAGTAGTTAAAACCCTTTTCTGATAGTTAAATTCCTGAGGGATTACCTTGGCTACCAAATAATTCACGTAATCTACAAACCATGGAACCACCCTCTTATCTTCAATAGCTAAGAGTTGCTCGTCCGGAAAATCGTCATTCACTTGAATCTCATCACTTGCCCCTTCCAACCGTGAAAGATGATCTGCAACTGGTTCTCTCAGACATTTCTATCTTTAATCTCTACGCTAAATTCCTTGCAACAAAGAACCCATTTGACATTCAGGTTTGGCGCTTTTTTAGTCATCAAGCATTTTATATGCACGATCACAGGAATCCACAACCTTGTTAACAATCAAATAAGGTCCGAATTGTCAAAAGCAAAGACAATGGAACCAATAGTTCTTTTTCTCAGAGTGGCATAATTCAACCTGGAAGATCATTCAAAGTTCTGCTTGCATAGTAGATTACCTAGAAAATTTTCTCTCGTTTCTGCCCTAACACTACTCCAATCGCAAAATCACTTGCGTCACACATAAGCTCAAATGGGAAGGACCAATCTGGAGCTACTACAATAGGAGTCGATACCAATTTATCTTTTAATAATTTGAAAATTGTTAAACACTGGAATTAAATCAAATGGGGTCCCTTTATTCAGAGATTAGACAACTAAGCCAGAATTTGAGTATAAGTCTTTATTTAATCGCCTATAGAATCCAAAATACCTAAAAAACTTTTATCCTTATCAATAGAGGTGAGGTAATTTTTCAATTGTCACCTTGCTCGTTTACCTATATTCCTCTTGCTAAATCCGATGTCCGAGCACACTCACCATAAAATGGCACTTCTCCCAATTGAGTACAAGGTTGGTTCGCATCTTATCAATACTGATCTCAAATTTTCCAGATAGTTGTCAAATGAATTACCCAAAACCGAAAAATCATCCATGAAGATCTCGATTGTCTTCTCAACCATGCCTGAGAATATGGCCATCATACATCGTTGGAGTGTCCTACAGATTGCAATGTTCCCCCAAAGGGCATCCGCTCTCGAATGCGACGTCCCATAGGGACATGTGAATGTCATCTTCTCCTAATCCTCAAGGGCTATAGCAATTTGATAGCCGGAATATCCATCCAAAAAGCAATAATATTCATGACCGGCTAATCGATCCAACATCTGATCCAGAAACGACAATGGGAAATGATCTTTTCAAGTGGCTTTGTTTAGTTTCCGATAATCAATACAAATTCTCCACCCAGTAATTGCTCGAGAAGGCAAGAATATGTTACTTTCTTGCCTAAGTGACAAACTGTTCTCCCTTCTTAGGTACTACTTGAATCGACTTACCTATGCACTGTTCGAAATAGATAAATTACCCTAAAGATCCACCCATTTTAATACTTCCTTTCTCGATCAATTTTCATAGTTGATTCAACCTCCTCTGTGCTTCCACTGAGGGTTTATGCCCATCTTCCAACAAAATACGATGCATGCACATGGAAGGGCGAATCCCTTTTAAATCGGCTAGAGACCATCCAAGCGCATTTTTATGATCTTTAAGGACCCTTAATAACTTCTCCTCCTCTAATTCAATCAAGGATGCTGAGATGATCACTAGTAAGGTGGATGTTATCCCAAGATGCGCTACTCAAATGCATAAAAGGCTGCCTGCATCTTGGTGGTTGTTCAACTGATGGTACGGCGGTTTGAAGACTCACCAGAGATTCGAAGTATTTCCTTCTATTGGGTCCGAAAGAATCCATCCATTTTACATATTCCTCTGTCTCTTCGCTCATATTTTCGGAATCATTCTGTACTAGGCTAGCCTCTAAAGGATCCGTGAGACCACTTTGGCTAGACACTATAGCCTCTACTATCTCTGCCATGAAACATGTATCACTTTCTGCCGGATGTCTCACAGCTTCGAACACGTTGAACTTAACTTCATCCTCCTGCACTCTCAATTTTAGTTCTCCTCCTTGAACATCAATCATTGCTCTTAGTTGCAAGAAATCTACTCACCCAAGATTATAAGGTATTTCTTTATCCTCTTCCATATCTAATACAATGAAATCCGCCGAGAAGATAAACTTGTCAACCTTTACTAAGACATCTCTATTACCTCTTGATGTTTCAAGGACCCGTTTGGCCAACCTGGCGGATCGAGCTCGGGACAAGCTTCACTTCATCCCAAACGCTAAAAATGTGACAAGGGCATGAGATTACGTCAGGCACTCCAAATCACACAATGCCTTCAAAGATAGTATTTCCAATGGTGCATGGGATGCTGAAACTCACCGGGGTCTTTTTATCTTTTACTACAGCCTTCTCCTCGAAGCATGGCACTACATTCCCGCTTAAGTTAACTATTTCAAATCCGCCGCCAATCTTCTTCTCGAGACAAGATGTCCCTTTCATGAATTTTACATAATCAAGAGCATCTGCCTTTAGCATCGCAAACGGATATTGATGTGTAGTTTCAACACTTCCATTTAACTCAAGAACCGTTTATCCAATTTATGCTTCTTAGACGTTGTGGATACCGAATTGCGGGCTGTCCTTTGTTTCCGGCCAGTTTCCTACAGATCGCTTTCTCGAGGTCGTTCTATTTGTAATTACCTGACTTCACCCAGGCCGATGACTTTTCTTATCTTCACCTCCTCTATAATCGGGATTGCTCCCGTGTCTCCAATTTTTTACCACTTCTGCAGGATCGCTTAACATGTTCATTCCCATCTCTTCTCTGGTTCACTGAAGGTTTCGTATGTCCCATACCTTTTCACAATAGATTGCCATTTGACCCATCTCAATTTCCAAGTTTCTCAATCGCGCCGGCTGATTGCTCACCGGGTGGCTCGTTTCTCGCATATTCGCTTTGTCTCATTCATAAAGGCAGCAGAGGAGTATCTCGCGCGCAAGAGCTTGTTCCAAGTCCACCTTTTTCAGAGGTGGTCTTCGCTCTACCTGCATGGCATGTTGTTCCGATTGTTCCTCCATCCATACCTCGACCGCTTCCGACATTCGACTCGACATACGCCACCTTCGCCTGATTGATTCGATAGTTGTTTCCATACCGCCCTTAAGGCTGCGGGTTGACTCGATTGAACCTCGACACTGCATCGGGCCCGCTCTAACGCTTGTCGTCCCGACTGCATTCTCGTAAGCACAGGCTGTCCTCCACAGAATTCACACAACTCCCATGGGTTGATATGGATGGCATTCGCGGTACCTTGCTGTCTAGTTAACTGTTTAGTCACCAGGCAACATGAGTAAACTGGGCATTGTTGAGAACTTCATTATCCGTGTCGCCTACTCGCTTTATCGGTGTAGTCTTCTCTAGCTACACTACTGTATTAGTGGCAGCATCTTCAAGATTTCATAAGCTTCGTCCGTGGTTTTCATTAGTGCCCCCAACCGAGGCATCAATCATTGTTCTAGTCGTGATTCTCATACCATTATGTATGTATGTACCGCATCCATCCGTCACCAGGGTGTGGGCACTCTCAATAGTTCATAGAATACCCATCCACACCGCTGTGTTCTTCCCCAGTTAAGTCCAAAAGTATTGATCTCTGCACAAGTTGTGCAATTTTTTAGGTGGGGAAAAACTTTATCGAATTTCTCGTGACTAAATTGTTCCATGAAGTAATGGAATCGTGGTCGACTTTGTTAACCAATGCTTGGCCTCTATCACCTGCTGGGAGTGGGAACAATCTCAACCCTGAAAGTGCCTCCCAAGAACCCATCAGATATGATCGTGTCATGCACTTCGAGGAAGTCAGGGTCGCCGACATATTTGGATCTTCATTGGGTAGTCCATGAAATAAGATGTTTTAAAAAGCATTCAGAAGGTTACCGACTTCGCCAAGTTGTTCATTCGAATGGGTGGTCTTCGGATAGCCGTCTAACAATCGGGTAGTGGTGTGGCAAACTCTTCTAGCAACATAAATGAATCATCTGGTTGGCAACCAACAGCCTGGGTGCTTGATTCTTTCCGTTATTCCCATTTCGCCTCCTATGTGGCTCGCTTTTGCTCAATGCTAAGATTTTCATCGTTTCTCCATGATTGCTAGATTTGCATGTTCCGCTCTTCGTTTCCTGTATTCTCGTGGTGTTCTTCCGGCTCAGATCAAACGGATGTAGGTCAACCTGATCCCGTCGTCGCATGCACTCACTAAAACCTTTACAACAATCACAAATGAAACAAAAAAAAAACAAATTACCAGCACTTGTAAAAACAAAGAAAAACAAAGATTCCAGAGTAATATCTAATTGCTTTATTTCTATCACTCTAACCTATCCTCAAAGAATTCGTGCCAAAAAACTTGATAAAGACGAAAAGGTATGCGGTATAAATGTATCACTTATGTACAGGCACGCTGTCGCCCCAAGTAATATAGTGTACCTATGGTAATTAAGATATCAACCCACTGGGATAAGGTGTTGAATACGTAGATTGGCTTTTGAATAATATCCGATATAAGCAAGCAGCGAAGGTTACTAGTGTCCGGATTTAAACTAAACTAACCTGGCCTTTAATGAATTATCAGATAATGGAGACTAGTGGCTATGTCTCCCACTTCGATGGATTATTTCTAAGGATGATACTATTCATTTTTATTTATAATTTATTGATGGCTAGGTGATCTTCGTTTTAAGAAATACCCTCTATCGAGGTGTGTATCCTCGCTTATCCACTAGTAGAGCCGAGTGTATCTCTACCCAACCTGATACTCCGAAATGCTTAAATGTTCTAACCTTAATCGCCACCCCTCGTGATCTGAATATCTATATTTCACCGAATCAACCGAAGGTCGCTCTACTAAACTCAGACCCCCATCTCGAATCCTGATATCCAAAGATAATCACGCTAATGTCACGACATCACCATGTAAATGACTCACGATATAAAGCGTATGTTGGCAAATTATAAACAACCGAATAATATAAAATACTAATCTTTAATCCATGCAATCGACGTGGTTCAATAACACTTCAGGGTATAAATCTAGAACATACCGAATATGAGAACACCGTATTTAATTTATAAACGCCGCCTTCTATCCAAAGTTAAGAAAATACAAATGACGGCTCTTCTCCAAGATCAAAGTCACATGTTCTCGATTTTCTATGCCCTAGTTCAGACGATCCTAACATCTCCGATCCCCGACTCGTCCCCTTTTTGCTTTTTAATGATTGAGAGTAGAATCACACACGTCACGACGCTGTCGCTTGTTGACTTCTATATATGTGTCGACCGCCGAACGCCGCGACGCTGGGACGCCACGCACGCGGGGGCGGTCACACGCAACGCCGCGATCGCCCACCATCTGCGGCACCGCCACTTCTACCCGCATCGCTTCCAAAGACCGCCCTTTCTTACCAGATTCACACCAATTGCACAAATCAGATATCGGGATACAAAAATACGTATTTAAATATAAAATAAAGCTAAAAACGTAAGATAGACGCGGGTATGACCTGAGTATTTTAGACATTCATCAGCAAGGGCTTGTTCCAAGTCCACATTTTTCTCAGGAGGTGGTTTGCTCACTCGAGGTGGTGGCATGTTGTTATGATTGTTCCTCCATCCATACCCTTGACTGTTCTGATTATTCTGATTCTGATTATTACGCCACCCTTGGCCTTGATTTTGGTTCTGATAGTTGTTTCCCCCATAATGTTCTTATTGCTGTGGCTGACTCGACTAAACCTCGACACATACCGGGCCTCGCTATATCATGGTTTCCACCGGCATTCTCAGTCACAGTCGCCCTCCACAAGTCACACAACTCCCATGGGTTAGTCTGTATGGCATTCGTGGTACCTTGCTGTCTGGTCAATTGTTTAGTCAGCTGCGCTACATGAGTAACCATATTGTTGAGAACCTCATTGTCTGTGCCGCCTACGGCTTTTACTGGTGTAATCTTATCTCTAGGCCACTGATTTGTCTTAGTAGTTGCATCTTCCAAGATTTCATATGCTTGGTCCGTGGTTTTCTTCATTAGTGCCCCTCCAGCCGAGGCATCAATCACTATTCTAGTTGCATTCCTGCACTAATATGTAAAGTACGACCTGCATCCATCCGGTCGCCTAGATGCGGGCACTTCCTCAACAGTCGTGAAATCTATCCCATGCCTCCGCAGTTCCCTCTCCCCAGCTTGTCCAAAAGTATTGGATCTCAGACAAGTCAGGTAATTTTCGGGCGTGGAAGAACTCTGGTCGTGAACTTCGCACTAAGTCATTCCATGAATAATGGAATCCTATGGTCGACTTTGTTAACCAACGTCGGGCTCTATCACCCAGCGAGAAAGGAACAATCTCAACCCGAGCGCCTCTGCTGACCCCATTGTACTTGATCGTGTCGCACTTCGAGAAGTCGTCAAATGCACATTTGATTCTCATTAAGTAATCCATGAAATAAGATGTTCTAAAGCATCTATAAGGTTACTGACTTAAGCTCGAAATTATCGTCAATAGTGGTCTCTGATGACTGTCAACAACTCAGAGGGCGGTAGGGCAAACTCCTCTACAACATGAATGGATCATCGGGCCGTATAAGCTACTCGGGTGCTGATTCCTCTGCTGAGTCTCTACTCACTTCTATGTGACTCAAGCTACTTAATGCTAAGATCTTGCCTTCATTGTTCTCCATGATTGCTAGATTTCTAGTCCGTTATGTTCTTGTTCTCGCAGATTCGGTAAAGTTATTTCGTCTCAGATCAAACTGATGTAGGTCAACCCGATCCCGCCACGCATGCGCCACTCAGAACCTTGACTGCAATCACACACGAAACAAAAAGACCAAATTACCAGCACTTGTAAAAACAAATGAAAACAAAAATTCCAGAGTAATATCTAATTGCCTTGTTGTCAATATCACACTAAACTTATCCCCGGCAACGGCGCCAAAAACTTGATAGGCTGAAAACGTGATGTGTATATATGTACGCCTATCTGCGCAAGTGCAAGCGTCGCCTCAAGTAATATAGTGTACCTAGGGTATGGATATCGATCCACGGGGATAAGTGTGTTGAATACAGAGATTGGCCTTTGAATATTATCTGGATGTAAGCTTTAAGTGACAGTTTACTGATACCTGGATTTAAACTAAACTAATCGTTCTTAATGAATTGATCGTGCTTTCGTGGAGACTGCAGCCATGTCTCCCCCGCCACTTTTGATGGATTATTTCCTAGAGAGATTACTATTCAGTTTATTTATAACTTGTTGATGACGGGGTGATCGTGCTTACGAGATACCCTCTCTCGAAGTGTATCCGCCTATCTCGCTAGTAGAGTTGTGTGACACCCCAATCCCGGGGGTCCGTTGACTACCCAATAACTCCGCGAACAGTTAAGTGGAGGCTCGTTACCCGACGCCACTTAGAAAATCTGGGCAGTAGTCTCCTTTGTACTGGGGAGCTTCTACCCAATTACAAACTCCGTATATCCCGTCCCAAATACCCAATATATGCAATATATACAAATATGGATAAAAACGGCTCGGGCCTGGCGCACAATATCCATAAACATATACAAACTATGAATCCAACTATATCCCCAATAGTTACAAGAGTTAATATCTTTACTCTTAAACAATACATATATTAAAATTAGAGGATTCTAATACATGTACAACCACCAAAGCCACATCCCGGCTTTCTTCACAATAAATCTCTAGGACGCGCCGTCTCCTCGCACGCTCCCTGTACCTGTAAAAAGGGGGATCCCACGACGGGGTGAGCTAAAGCTCAGTAGGAGAATCGCCCCTGGCGGGCTACTTCACCATCTAAGTGCAAAGCAGTAATGTTCCACTTGAAACAAAACATCTGGGCTAAAATACGATCCTACTAATGTCTACGTGACTAACTCGGGATCCCCGAGCTCTCACCGACTCTCCTCACACCCGCCTAAGCCTCATATGAGAATTATTAATCTATTAGCTGGCAACCTCCGATGAATATATATATCAATCGGGCCGCCTACGATTGATATATATTGAATTGTTCAGGGACTACCCTTCATGGGAATAAATATCAACTGGTCATCCGACTGATATATTCTTAATTTGTGGATTCACCCTCCGATGAATAAATATCAACTGGGCCGCTCCGACGGTTGATATATTATTTAGTTTGGACTATCCTCCGATAATTTACATTTTAGACTACCCTCCGAACCTTGTTTCTCTAGACTCATCTCATGCACTCATTCCTATATTCCTAGGATGTTCCAGTGCATATGGAATGCATGTATGCCAGTTCCAATTCAGTCTAAATCACATGCAAATATATGTACATGAATATATTTACATAAAACTTAAATCACACATCAAAATTAGCCTACTGGCTAATGATCATACACGAAAATTTAATTTAAATCACTCGCCAATGCATTTCACAAAAATATATATTTTTAGAATTATTCGGGAATAGTGAAACTCGCTTACTATTCCCTGAAAATCACAAAACACCTGCTCACTCTGAGAACTCAATCCACGGCCATTCTACTTCAAAGTATATCAAGCAAGTATTTAATGCACAAATTAACACCCATCACAACCAAACAGCCCCTAATTATTTCGGCGCCTCACGGCCACAAGAGAAAATCCCAAATAAATTCCCACAATTCGTCCCATGTTTGGGATTGGACAAACTATCACTACCAAATCAACTAAACATCGAAAAACCCTTAAAAATGGGAATAAAACACAAGTAGGAGAAAATCCTACCTCTTGAGTTGTCAAACTCCCAACCGGGTCCACGTTGTCCTTTCGCCGCTGTGAGAATCTTTCCTATTGTCTGGCCGAATCCAACTACTGAGTCACAGTATTTCTAGAGAGAAGTCGAGACTCTCTCTAGAAATGAAAGGAGGAAGCTACTGCATCAAAATTAAAACCTCTCACGTTTTTGGTCTTGGCTTAAGGTAGGAGATGAGTGACTATTGGCTATTTTGTCCTCTAGTCACTTAAAATCAAATCCCATAATTACCATTTTGTCCCTCTCTTTCTCGATTTGATATTCTACGCTATTCGTCAGCCCATTTTCATCATTTCTTACTCATACCACTTATGTGGTACATGAGTACATGCTATCTCGTGCCTTTGTCATGTGGAAAACGCTGACGCACCGAACCGCTATACTCGAAAAACGTGTCGATTCGACTATCTCGTAAAATTGGCGAAATTTACGTGCTAACTAGATTTCACGACGATTCCAAATCTGAAACTGCTTCATTATCCGAGATCTAGAGAATTAATTACCGGACTTTTAACCGTAATTATACTCAGAATCAAAATTACGATTTGTCCTTATTTTTAAATTGAAATTTCGGTCTTACATTCTCCTCCTTAAGCGAATTTCATTCCAAATTAGGACTATCATAATCACGCGACATGGCTATGCAACGCCGCACTGTCATGCATGCAAACAGTCATTTAAACCTTAAACGACTAAACCACGTGACTTCCATCCTCAACCGTAAGGCGGATAGGTGGCCCATTGTGTCCTCGCTCCACGCGACTCTCCACTCCACAAATACACGACAAGACTTCCTCACTAAATTTCTCACGGCCCTCATACGCAAAACCCGCCTGCTACCTAGCTTATCAACAATGCACACCGGTCCCTCCTAAGGCCCCATCCGTGTCAATTCACCGTCTCAATCCACCCCATGAGTCGGATCCGAGTATATTTCCGAGTATGGAGACGCCAACACCTCGTGGACACCTGACATGCTGGACGGTAAAGCCAACCGGTACACAACAGTGAATATCCTCTCGAGTATCTCGAAAGGCCCAATAAACCTCGGCGATAGCTTCCCACGCTTGCCGAACTGATCACTCCTCTCTTAGGCATCGCCTTCAAGAAAACGAGATCACTAACCTCGAACTTTAAGGGTCGACGTCTCACATTAACATAGCTCTTCTGCCGGCTCTAAGCCGTGAGAAGACGCTATCGTATCAAGCTCACCTTCTCAGAGGTGTCTCTAATCAGATCAGGACTGATTTGAGCCTCTCCCACTTCTACCCAACAAAACTGATCTACATGGCCTCCCATACACGCCCTTATATGTGCCATCCGTATACTCACTCGATAATCGTTGTCGCAGCGAATTCCACTAAAGGCAATTGCTCCTCTACCCTTATGACCCAGGACACATGCTCCCAGCTTGTCCTCTAACACCGGTGTATAATCCGTACATCACGTATCCCTACACAACCCTCGCTTGGTGTGTAAACGCTGCCCTCTCCAAGGTCACAATCACTGACAGTCCTATGGACCGTCAACCTAGTCCATGTCATGAATGACATCCTTATACCGAGCTTCGCCGCCTCAACAACACTAATGCAATTTCCTAAAAGGTATCCAAACTCTCGAGTCACTCCCGACTCCTATCAATTAACTCGCCATGCGGATAATCTAACAGCAGGTTTTCTCATCTCGAAAGAACACAATTCTTCTACTACACTTCAAGCCTATTACATTCTCACGTAAATTCTGATATCTCCCTGTCTCTTACACTTACTCAGATTCTCACCATGAGCGTAATCTTGAGATCTCTCACTCATAACTCCGAATAATTTAATGTGTCAACTCACCCTACACCCTGGGGAAGAACATCTATACCTAGCTTCTCTAAAGGCCTTAACCTCTAAGCCCAAATCCAATGCCGTGTCCAGTATGACAACCCGGCTAAGGTCTCAATTACTGACAACTCGATGGTTGTCAACTCATCCATGTCAAGCCTGACAATCCATAACCAATATGTATACCACCCTAAGGTCCACTACGCCCGGGCCATGAACCCTCGATCCGGTCCCCGACTTCGACCCACACCGGGTCCCTCCGGTCTATCTCGTGTTGCTGGAAGTGCTCAGATAGCACCCCGAACCGAAACTAGTCCTCCACCCGCACTCAGGTGTGGAGGAACGAATCGTATACTCATCATGTTCACGGCCAACTCGGGACCGCATTGTCCCCAAGTCTGGATCCCTATCTCCGGGAAATCCGATCACCATGCCTCAACCTCGGCCCAGTCCCGAACTAGTGTGAAGCGTGTTTTCCCGGGCCTCTTCCCCGAACTAGGAGAAAGCTGATCCTCCCTCTTGTTACCAACACCCGTATCCCGAGTGTTCCAAGTATCTCAATCTCTCTCTATGGTCGTGGTCAGTTCCAACCATGAGTCCTTACGTCCCAGAAGCGGCGGTCCCACGATCCTGTCCCGAATGGACAACTTCAGCCCATTCTCGTGTCTCTCGTAATACCCATCCAATCCCAAAAAACTACGTATCTCGAAGATTGACATTCTGTCTCTCCCAACGCATCACTACCTCAACCTTCTCTAGGTAGACTGACACTCCTAATGCTAACACCACGTGTCTCAAACTCTCACCCAAGTAGCTTCTCAAAACTTCGGGATTTATCGAACTTAGCGCATAACCGATGGTCTCTTAACACCGTAAAACAATCCTCAAGTGATTCTCATGCTCCCACTTCCACTGGAGTAGATCAAAATGTCATCTATGAAGACTACGACAAACTGATCTAAATAGGGTTGGAATACCCTATGCACGAGATCCATGAATGCTGTTGGCGCATTCGTCAATCCAAAGGGCATCACCGTAAACTCAAAGTGCCCATAACGCGTCCTAAACGCTATCTTAGGGGATATCTGGTTCTAACCTCACCGATGGTAACCAAAGGCGAAAGTCTATCTCGTGTAGACTCCTACCTCTCCTTAACCCGATCAAATAAATCATTAATCCTTGATAATGGGTACCGATTCTCGATCGTAACTCCTCGGGTCTAATAGCCTCAGAGCCGGACTCGGGAAGTTCCCGCAGGAATCAACCCAAGTGCCATCCTACGCGGAGTCATAGAGATGGGTGAAACAGGGGTGTAACCTCAACATCAAGTCTATATCCCTATGCAGAGGTAGTCCGTAGCTCATCCCGGAAAACATCCACAAACTCGCACACCACTAAGTAGATCTAAGTCCGGTCTCACCTCGTCCTCTAGGGTAAGGCTCGCTAGCCAACCTGCTAACTGTCCCCGACACTTGACCCATACCGTCTAGGAAAATATCGTGTCATCGAATACCACAGAGTACTGCCCCGCTGCAAAGCAAACTCTCCCACGCTACAACCGATGACGACCCTGTAAGCTATCAGCCAATCCATCCTCAAGATGACCTCGAACTTTGACATGTCCGTGATCATCAGGTCCACTGTGAGTAGAGTCCCCGAGATCTCTAACTCGCAACCTCGACCTATCATTCTTATTCTCACCCTAATCCCTAGGGGAGAATTCACGTACAAAGGCTTCTCTATGGTCTCTAGAGGTCCTTGCCCCTTTCCACCCTATTTGGGCTTCATTCTCTAGCTAGAATTACAATTTGTCTAATCCCGGTCACAGCGAGGTAACTCCATATAGCCTCTAACACCTTCTCAATCGCATGAACCAATGGTCGCCCACCATCCAATCTTTTCCCCGGTGGAATGCTCTGAGGATGATACGCCTCTAAACCTCTCGCTCGCTACTAGATCTTCCGTCTACATGCTATACTAGCTCGTGGCTATAGCATCTGGCCGTAATACCTACAACCTCTGGGCAAAGTCCGTCGGGACAAACACCGATTGTGCTCGACCAGCTGCCCCGTGGACGTTCTCACGCCGACTTACTAACCATTTACACACCAATACTGCAACAAGAAATTATCTAACTTTCATTTCGCTTAACTAGCAATGACATGCTAATAGACTTTGACAACTACATGAATCGATTCGGCCCATTTCCTAAATGGTGCTAAATTCCAACCACTTAATTCGCTTTATTCAAATAAAATTTCGCTCTTTGCTCATTTCATCATCCAAACTCCTAAGGTCAGAATCCCTAACCCAAGATTCACCCTTTCCTACACGTATTTACACCACATATAATTCTTCGCACGTTAACTACTAAATCACCATTTCAAATGGTAGTTAAACTAACACAAGATTCTAAGGCATAAACTAATACTCGAGACAAGAATCATACACATAACTCGCCAGTATACGCGAATCATTTCGCTTAAAATATTGTTTTCTTAACAAAATTTTATTTAAAAATTTTATTTTTTTCTAAAATTTTATCAAATTTATTTGATTTATTTTTGATTTTAAATATTTTTTTAAAAATATTTTTTTTTTTCAAAATTTCGAGATGAATAAGTTCATGAACCGAGTCCAAACTGACTCAAAATATTATCTGCTCAAAATCATCCAAAGTCGTCGATGCCCAAGCACCCAAGAAGCCCAAATAGCACGCCTGGGGGTGGGCAGACAGAGCGCCTACCGGCCGCCTCAGCTCTCATGGCGCCCTCTACCGTCACAAGGTCAAGGCTTCCTCCCCGCCAAGGCGCCGTATACGCCCGCCATACTAACATCCCCTGCCAAGACGCCGTCTCAAGGCTCTCAAGGCGCCCTCAAGGCCGCTGCGTTCGCGGCACTCCGCGCGCCACAGGCTGTCGCGCTCTGCGCCTGTAAAGACTCGCTCGCGCTACCAACAGCCGCCCGCACGCCAAAGATCGCTTGGGCCGTCAGACAGGCCGGTGGCAGGCGCTGGCAGCATGGCCAGACAGGCCGCTTGCGGCACAACAGCCTCACTTCCTAGCCCACCGTCACAATACACCTATCGGGGATATGCATACGCCCACCATCCAAGCCTTTCTCAAATTTCTAAATCTCTCGTAATACAACATCAGACAGAACACAAAATCCTTCCCTTAAGCCTTGTAAATATAATCTGCCTACTTCCTCGTAATACAAATTTTTCTTGCAATACAAATGTATGAGTCTATCCCAGATTTTTCTGCACAAAATTTTTTTTTTTCCGTTTTTTCATTAGAATTATTATTATTATTATTATTTTTTTTTCATTTATTTCCAAAAATTGGAAAAATCTCTAAAAATCCCTAAAAATCATTTTTTTTTTCCATAATACATCAAATAAACTTATAAAATTTTTTTTTTTTTTTTCCATTTCCTTCAATTTTTCACCATATAAAACCTTAGAAAATTAATTTCTCACCTCATAACCACAAATAAATTCTACAAATTCATTTTTTCCGCTTTAGTAATCAAAATTTTTCTCCACTCAAATAAATTTATAAAATTTATTTTCTTTCATTTTCTTCAATTTTACTAATTTGTAAAATCTTTAGAAAATTATTTTCATTCTCATCAAATAAATTTAGTAAAATTTATTTTTCGTTTTAAAATTTCTTCTCATCTTCCAACACTCCAAATAAATTTAGTAAAATTTATTTTATTTAACTTTCTTCAAGCCACACTGTAAACCCTAAAATTAACTTTCTCACTCTTAAACCAAATAAATTATGAATTTATTTTGCTTATTTCCTCGTTCAAGTTTACACACAAGAAAACACCCAAAATATTTTCTAAAAATATTTCTACACTTCCATGTGTTAATCACTGCCATACAATCTCAACACCTAAAACAGGTCAAGCACACCAAACACACAACAAGACATGGCATACGCATCAATCATCAAATAATTCACAAAATCACACAAAACACATCAACACACGTGCACGTAGTGTCCTAGTGTTAACCCGTGATTTCCTAGGTAATCTCATACCTAAACCGAACATCAAACCACACCTAGTGGTGATGCTCCTCCTCAATTTTGGCCTAAGCCCCAAATCCTCACTCTATAGGTTTTCCATACCCCTATTCTCCACATCAACCACCTAGTGTTGATGGATACCTAACCTGAGTCTCTAGTATTCGTGAGATAATTTAAGCTCTCCGATACTAAGCTGTGACACCCCAATCCCGGGGTCCGTTGACTACCTGTCAACCTCGCTGAATACAGGTGAGGTCGGTTACCCGACGCCACTTTAGAAAATCGGCGTAGACCTTGTACTTTGAGCTCACCCAATACAAAACTCGCATATCCCGTCCCAAATGTACCCAATATATGCAATATATACAAATATGGATAAAACCACTGGGCCCATGCAACAATATCCATAAACATATACAAACTATGAATCCAACTATATCCTCAATAGTTACAAGAGTTAATATCTTTACTCTTAAACAATACATATATTAAAAAATTGGGGAGGATTCTAATACATGTACAACTCACCAAAGCCACATCCCTACTTTCTTCACAATAAACTTAGGATCGCGCCGTCTCCTCGCACGCCACCCCACTCGTGAAAAGCGGGGATCCTGACGACGGTGAGCCAAAGCCCAAGAGGAGAATCCATTCCAAGTGGGCCACTCACCACCCAAGTGCAAGGCAATGTTCCAATTTAAACAAACATCAAGCAAATGCATGATCCTACTTCAATGTCTACGTGACCAACCTCGTATCCCGAGCCTCCATCACTTCCCCAAGACCTCGCCTAAGCCTCGTATGAGAATTATTAAATTTATTAGTGGGCAACCTTCCGATGAATATATATATTTCAACTGGGCCGTCCGACGATTGATATATATTAATCAAGCTTCATGGATTCACCCTTCGATGAATAAATATCAATCGGGTCCACCAGTTGATATATTATTCTTTAATTTGTGGACTACTCCTCCCATGAATAAATATCAATCAAGCATCTGACAGGTTGATATATTATTTAGTTTGGACTTACTGATAATTTACATTTTAGACTACCCTCCACCTTGTTTCTCTAGACTCATCTCATGCACTCATTCCTATATTCCTAGGATGTTCCAGTGCATATGGAATGCATGTATGCCACTTCCAATTCAGTCTAAATCACATGCAAATATATATACATGAATATATTTACATAAAACTTTAAATCACACATCAAAATTAGCTCACTTGGGCTAATGATCATACACGAGTAATTTAATTTAAATCACTCGGCCAACACGTTTTCACAAAAAATATATATTTTTAGAACATTATTCTCGAATAAACCTCGCTTATCATTCCTGAAAATCACAAACACCCCGCTCACTTTAGTGAATTAATCCACGGCCATTCCTGCCCAAAGCATATCAAGCAAGCATTTAATGCAATTAACACCCATCACAACCAAACAGCCCCTAATTATTTCCTTGGCAAAGTCACGCTACAAGAGAAAATCCCAAATAAATTCTTTCTACACCGGTCCCACAAGCCTTGGGGATCTGGGGGATCAACGTCCCTCACGGCCTCAAACTGAACCGAAACATCAAAACCCTTAAAAATGGGAATACAAGTAGGAGAAAATCCCACTTGAGTTGTCAAAACTCCTAAACTGGGTCCACGCGCTTGTCCTCGCCTACAGAACAGCCTTCCTTATTGCCCGTCGAAATCCAACTACTGAGTCACGATTTCAGAGTAGGTTTCAGAGACTCTCTTAAACGAAAATGAGGAAGCCACTGCATCAAAATTAAACCTCTCACGTTTTTGGTCTTGGCTTAAGGTAGAGATGAGGACTATTGGCTATTTTGTCCCTCTAGTCACTTAAAATCAAATCCCATAATTACCATTTCTGTCCTCCTCTTTCCTCGTATCGATATTCATGGCTTGGCCGCCCATTTCGAATATCACTCATACCAATTTATGGTACATGAAAGATACGTTTATCTCGTGCCTTTGTCTGATAGAAAACGCTTTACCGCACCCGAACTCGCGATACTCCTCGAAAAACAGGTTTCCATCTTCGACTATCTCAGAAAATTATGAAATTTTACGTGCTAACTAGATTTCGCGAGACGATTCCAACGGTGAAATCCGTTTCATCATCTGAGATCTAGAGAATTAATTATGGACTTTTAACCGTAATTATAATTTTGTAATCAAAATTACGATTTTGTCCTTATTTCAGAAATTGAAATTTCTCGGGTCTTACAAGTTGAGTGTATCTCTACCCCAACTCGATACTCCGAAACGCTTAAATGTTCTAACCTTAATCGCCACCCTCGGGATTGGAATATCTCTATTTACCGAATCAACTATATCGCTCTATTCGCATCCCTAGGCATCCTCATCTCTCGAATCTCGATATCCAGCACATTCATGCCAATGTTGGCCAGACATCACCATGTAGATAAATCCTTATATAGAGCGATACTACCGGTGTCATAAACAATTAATAATATAAATTACTTAATCTTAATCCATGCAATCATGACAGGTTCAACAACAACTTTATATGGATCTAACATATCAATGTGCGAGTACACAACATTTAATCTATAAAACATCGCATTTCTTTATCCAAAAGTTAAGAGAAATACAAAAGGTGTTTCTTCTTCAAGATCTAGGTTGTTGTTGCTTTGATTTCCATGCCCTCGTTCGTACGATCCCCGATGCCTCGAATTATGGTCCCCTTTTGCTTTTAATGATGGAGAGACAAAAACTCGCGCTGACGTCATGACATCGCAACGTCGCGATGTTGAGATCGGCCGCGACTGAGACGTCGCCATATCATATTACACCCAACGCTAGATCGCTAGCGCCGCATTGGACGCCGCAACGTCGGCAGCCACTTATGTACCTTTGCACTTCTCGCTCCAAAATCAAGCCCGAACCCCATTCCACTACAATACTCACGACAATACAAAAAAACTTAGATGTCATGCTATAGAAATACTTAATTAACTGTAAATAAAACAGACATGACAAATATTTAAAACACAAGTTTATGTTAGCTGTCCGTCTATCTATAAATATCCAAACATATTTGACTTTCTACCAAAATAGATCTAGAACAACCATTATAGAAATCAAAAAACATAGTCCTGCTTGTTCTTTAAATTGTGCAAGTGAAGGTGGAAAATATGTTTCTAAGTAGGGAAGAACATTTCCCACTTGACATTTTGGAAAATGCATTGTTAATGCATTATAGTTATGATCAACATGTTGATATGCATGAAGAAATACTATCTCTTTAAATACATTGTTAATGCATGATAGTAATATGGCTTCGAATACGCTGAGTATGCAATGAAGAAATCAGGGTCAAGAATTGACTTGGAAAATAATATGAATGAGGTTGTAGACCTCTCAAAATATTCTCGAATCACATATAATTGTATGTTTGCTTAATTCACTGCTAAATTATCTGATTAGTTACTAAATAATCCTTCAGCTTAATTATAGATTAGCTTAATAAATAGTAAGAGATTTTTTATTTTGGGAATTAATAATGACACTTTATGGCTGGATTTGTGATGCATTGTAGACTTTAGAATTCCATGACGGACAAAAGTCCCTAGCTAATATTGTCGTTGATTTTGGCACAAAGATTAGCGGCAAAATTTAGTAACAACTTTAGAGACGGATTTTCCCTAGCTAATTAGCTAGAGAACAAATCCATCGCTAAATCATGATCTGAAATATTTTTTGACAATTTTATATGTATAGCTAGGGATTCCTCAGCTGTGCCAGCTAGGGAAAAAACTGCCGCTAATATTGCCCTTAAATTGTTGTTTCACAAATGCATGATTTAGTTAGGGGATTTTCCTCAGCTATTTAGCTAGGGATAGCGTCCGTCGTTAAGTCTATATCGAAATTTTTTTTTTTGTTTTGATTTATGTATTTAGCTAGGGATTAGTCCATAGCTAAAATATCTAGGGCAAAATTCGTCGCTATTGGTGCCCTTAAATTGTTATTTTCACAAAATATATGAATTTAGTTAAATTCTCAGCTATTTAGCTAGGGATTGTTTCACGTTAGTTTATACCGAATTATTTTTTTGTTTTGTTTTATATTTAGTTAAAATTGTCCTGAAGCAAATAGCTAGGGACTCACGTTAGTTTGTGCCCTTAAATTGCTATTATACATGCATTTAGTTAGATTTTCCTAGCTATTTAGCTAGGATTATGTCCACGTTAATTTATACCGAAATATTTTTTTGTTTTGATTTATGTATTTAGCTAGGGATTAGTCCCTAGCTAAAATAGCTAGGGCAAAATCCGTCGCTATTAGTGCCCTTAAATTGTTATTTTCACAAAATATATGCATTTAGTTAGATTTTTCCCTAGCTATTTAGCTAGGGTCGTTTCTCCGCTGCTAAGTCTATACCCTCCTAATTATTTTTGTTTTTTTATATATTTACTTAGGGACGTCCTCATTTAAATAGCTAGGACCAGTTTGCCGCTATTGGTGCCTCTTAAATGCTATTATGCATGCATTTAGCTAGGGATTTTTCCTAGCTATTTAGCTAGGATTATGTCCTGGTCGTTAAGTCTAGTACTAATTATTTCTTTGTTTAATATATTGACATCGACACTATTCCTAGCTAAAATAGTTAGACCAATCAAGCCGCTATTTATGCCTAATTGTATGCATTTAGTTAGATTTTCCTCAGCTATTTAGCTAGGATAGTCCGCTATTAAGTCCATAGCTAATAATTTTTTGTTTTGTTTTATATATTTAGCTAGGGATTGGTCCTTAGCTAAAATAGCTAGGGAAAATATTCGTCGCTATTGGTGCCCTTAAATTTGTATTTCACAAAATATATGCATTTAGCTAGGTATTTGTCCCTAGCTAAATAGCTTGGGATTTAACTACGCTATTCTACCTCTCTCAAAATTCTTCTCATTTAGGAAATTATGTATTTAGTTAGATACGCCTTAGCTATTTAGATAGGATACTCGTCGCATGTTTTTTCGAAATATTTATGTTTTACTCTTTGTATTTAGCTAGGGATTTTTCCCTAGCTAAATAGCTAGGAATAATCCGCTACTATAATTTACTCAAATTATTTTTTCAACTGATCGATTTGAAGGGATAATTCCTAACTATTTATCTAGGATGGCATCCGCTGCTAAGTATTCCCGAATTTTTTTGGCTCTATATGTCTAAGCAAGGGATTTTATCCCTAGCAATTTAGGATTGTATGTCGTTAGTTCTTTAACAGTAAACGACATCAAGCTTCCTCTCCGTGATACTTAGAAAGCTTACAGTTAATCTTCTCTTCTCTCACCTTGTCTCACCAAAAACAAAGAAACCATTCCCTTCTCTCACCCGTCTCTGACCTAATTAAGTTTTTTCCCTTCTCTCATCGTTTGTCTCTTACTCCGTTTTCCAATTACCTGCACACCGTTTGTCTCTCAGAACATAGCGTCGTCGCAACGTCATTTCGGGCACCAACCAACAAACAACATCTCTCTCTCTCTCTCTCTCTCTCGCTCTCTTCTTTACCACTACCGTAACCCTCCATTTCTAACTCTTCTACTGTAAGATTCTCACCGTTCTTCTCCTTCAAAATACTACTACATAATCTTCTATCTTAATTTGATTTCCACCGCGGAGTTTGGTTTATAAAGATTGAGTTTTTTTTCTTTTCTCATTTTCCCCTAATTTTCTTCTTTCGCCTTCGTTCATATCACTTAGTATGATTTAATTCTCCACCATGAGTGAATCACACACCGAGAGACATTGCCACCATTTACTTTGGGCTTATTGTCTCCTTTTCCATTTGAACACTATACTTACGATTTGGACAAGGTACTGTTTCTCTCTCGCGTGTCTTTTCTTATTTTCATTTTAATTTCATGAGAAATGGTAATGAGTTTTGCAATTCTTTAAATCGGGCAAAGTGAGCTAAATGGTGCTTTTTTGTTAAAGAAATAACTTTTTATTTTGAAAACAATTTTTTTTTATTCAATGTGGGTGGTTCAATTTTAACTGATCCGATTGGTGGAAATATATTAACTTTAATATTGAGACTCGAACTTTAAGTGTGAATCACAATGAGAGTGGAATTTGTTCACCTACAAGCGAAGTCCAATATCCACCAATAGATTTGTTTGTGTCATTTTCCTTATGTGAAGCCATTCACTGTGAATCGAGAGAGGAGTTAGCTATGCAGGCAAAGCCATTTTCCAAGTTTTACTACTTATTTTGTTTTTCTTTTTTTGGCATTTTTAACTATGTGATTTTTTTTCTTTTTCGTTTCATGCTTGTATTCTCTTGTGTCCTTCAGATTGCTTCATATTTATTTATAGTGATTTTAACCATTTGTTGTACTTCTTTTCAGAAATTGTATTCTCAATTAATCCTTATTCTAGCCTTTCTTTTCCACTCAATTGTCTTTTTACCATGCTTGTGTATTCTTTGGTATTTCTTTCTTTGAAATAGTTTCTTTTGCATTGCTATTTTTTTGCGCCCTTAGTTCATATGATGGTGTGTCCTTAGGTCGCTACTAATTAACCTATTTATGCATATCTCTCCGGCCTTTACTCTCACTACAAGAAAAAAATGTGATTGTTGACATATTATCTTAATTTATAGTAATATATGTTAATATTACCTATTTAAATGAATAATGTTATGGAGCCATATTCAAATTGTGTAGACTAATAATGACATATATAAAAATTACCACTTATATAATAGAACATTGATATTAATTTATAATAATAAATAGTCAATATTTATTTAATAATTTTTAATTAAGCTCCTCATAATTTTAATCAAATTGATTCAATAATTTTATTTATTTTTTGATTTGAACTGATTCAATCTTTTTTATATCAAGGCCAAAGAAATTTATTTGATAAACTAGTATTTTAATTCACTAATTAATCATTACCAAAGAGTGAAAAAATTAATTTTTTTGGTTAAAGAGCAAAAATTATTTTATTAGGGATTGATTTTATTTATATCTAACTAGCAAAATAATTTAATAAATTTTTAAAACTAATTATATGTTTTAAAAAAAATTATTTCATTAAACTACTATAAATATTAACTAATACTTATGATTATGTCACTTGTTTAAAAGTGTCATTATTTATTATAAAATATTATTGTTATTGATGTTTGTATATTCTTGGCTTTTTGTAAAAAGAAACAATGGGCTATGAAATAATGACATTTTTGGAACGGTCATTGTAAAAAAAGCTTAACATAAATTATGATTTATGATGTTTTTCCAAACCTCATTATAAGATGTTCACACGCTTAAGAAGCTTCATGTCCTATTTAATAAATAAAATAATTTTTGGCCCTCTTTACAAATGTTATTTAGAGAACACACAACCCCAATGCTATGTATCCGATACTATTAAGGTACCCAATAACGATTGTCGAGAACTATTGTTGTCCGGAACTTCAAAGGCAAGTACATCTAGCTTCTTCTAATCCTCATCCTTGAGAAGCTCTGCATCTCGTTGCTTTTTTAAAGTTGGTATGATGGATCAAAGATTGACTTCCTTCTCCCTCTCATTATTCATTTTCAATCTAAGGTTAGAGATCTTTTGAAATCTTTTTTTTTTTCTAGACGGTTGTCTATTTTTACTTTTTAGTTTTTATTTTTGATTTTGACTTCTCTTCTTTTATTTTCAATCTGGGGCCATAGGTTCTTTAAAAAATTTTGGCCGGCCTCTAATTACCATTTTAATGTTCTTTATTTTGGTTAAGGAGCTTTTGAATAATGAGTTATTGATGAATCGAAGTCAGTTTGTCATTGTTGTTAATGTACTTTTGCCTAAAAATATTAAATTTTATGCGCTCTAATAATATTTTTTATGTTAAGTATGTGCTCTCTTCTAGTTTTTCATTCAAACTTCTGTACTTTTCATTTCTATGGTATTCAGCTTACTAAACATTGAAATTTGACCCATAGTTGAGGTTTCCCTTTTTTTAAGGGGAAGGGTTGTCATTTTTGTGAAGGTTTCTTTACTTAGAGGATTTTGAGAGGGAGAGATAAAAATGGGTCGCTTGGAGGTTGAAGAGAGGCTTTCTTGGACTTTTACGATTGGTTAAAGATAGCTATTTTCGAAGGAAAACACGAGAGAGATAAAACAAAGTCCAGGCGGTTTAAGAAAGCTAGCATCGCAGGTCCTCAAAGTAAAAAGAAGAATAATGACTAGTAATGTGATGTTCTTACAATCCTATCATTTATGTACTCATTTCATTCCATGGTTTGATGTCTCTCTCAGACTTTATATGTAAATAATTGTACTACCTTCCGGAAGAATGTTTGAATCTCGCTTTCTTATGGATCTAATTTCTTCCGCTTATTAGTTTGATGTGCTGACTTGATTTGAGGCCATGGTATTGGAGAATTGCATCCCATATATTTGTCATTTCATGTTATTATGTGTTCTGATTTGCATTTATATAAAGGAGATTCTGCTGAAATAAAATTGTGAATGAAGATTATGATGTGGAAAGAACGTGGGTCATATGTGTATGAATTGAAATCCATGGCTGATTAAGAAATTTTATCAGGGTTTTATTTCATCTGTTCCTTTTCTTTTTTCTTCTTCGAAATTTTCTGGTTTGTTCTTTTTGGTTCGATGATCACTCATAAATGATTAGAAACAGGTTTATTCTTAACTTTTCTATTTATTTCTTTCCTTCTTTATTTTTTCTTGCTTTTGGAAAAATTTTATTTGATTTTCTAGTTCACTACAATGGACCTGCAATGGAATTTCCCTACTTTGCTGAGATTCTAGTAGTGGTTCTTGTGGTCTCCTGAATTCTGAGAGTCAATGGATCGTCGTGGCATTCACCAATTAACAGCAATCTGCAGCAACCTGCAAAACAAACACGAAGACGACGGGGGTGATTCGTCGCCCCTCCGATGGAAAAGCTAGCCTTTTATGGAAGATCTTGAGTCGGGTTTACCGATTTTCGTATTAGAATGCGCATCTTTTTGGTGTGATTTGTTTCTTTATGGAGGGCATAGAGATCTAACTTTCCTGAGGGGCGACGAATTTTCCCTAATGGTAGAGTAGTTGGCTCTTATTTCAGCAGATTTTATTTCATGTGTGAATCGTTTTCCGCATAGGATGCTATTGAGAGTAAGCTCTCTATTTCGTCTGGAGGCGACAAAGTCGGGCCCATGAGGAAACCTTGCTTCAGAAGATAGAAATCCTGGGCTGGCAAATTTCATTGGGAAAATTGTCGCTCGGGAAAGTAAGCGTCTAAGCTAAACAAGCCATCTGGACTATGAAATCCCCAAGTGCTCAGGCGGATGATCAGCCGGGCACTCATGGGCCGGCTAATGTCTGGGCTTAATCCCCTTGAGATCTCGCGAGGGTCGCCCCCAGACTGGTCCCCCTGGCAGTTCCCGCCTTTTCCCTTTGAGACCCTTGGGGATTGGTTTAGCCCGCATGGGGCTTGGTCCAAGGCACTCATTAATGCTCCCCTTTCCACCGAGGTAACCGCCCCTGGGCTAGAAAAGAGTAAGGTCGACTGGTCAGACATGTGGAATAGTTTATTATTAATGTCACTTAATTTTCAGCTTGAATTTTATAACTTTTATGCAATTGCATTAGATATCATTGGACCTCTTGGATCGATCCTGAGATATAGGAATGGTTATAAAAGGAGAGAGCGACGAAGTTCGTTATCTCACTGGCTATCCAAGTTTTTCTAGTAGAGAAAGGCATTAGATCGATGTTGAAGGCCCTGTGGCGGGCGCATCAGAGGATGTGGATACCACAATCGGGTTGGCAATGCCGGTCTGGGTGTGGGCTTATCATGACTATATGGCTTGAGCGAGCCTGGATTATTTGGGAGGCGCTTGGGTGGTTCTAAAACTTGAATGTGGTAGCCTCTCAAGATCGTGGGCACCCCCGCAACTTACAGTGGTTCGACTGCTTCCTCCACTAGCCTCATCCTCTCCTTTTCTTCCTTCTTGGCCTCTATAGTAGTACATGGGCTTTCTGCTTCTTGTTCAGCCCCATCTCCATCTTGGCCTCCACAGCTCGAGGATTTCGCCTCTGCCTCGCCCCATCACCACCTTCCTCCTTCCTTTCGCCTCGGGCGCATTTTCCGCTTTGGATCCGACGGATGCTTCGCCTCTACTTTAATTTTATAAGCTCGGAATGTATCGTAAAACATTGCTTGGTATCAAGCATTGTTATGTAAAGCTGAACACCTTTTTGGTGATATTAATAAAATTATAGTTTCTTATCATTTTTGTGCCTTATTGCAATTATGTATAAGTATTCTATAATTCTATACTATTGTTCTACATTACTAATGGGCTCATGAAGAGTACCGAGATAAGGCCTGGTCGCCCATCAGAATCTATTGTGCTCCTAAGGTTCGAACCGTCAGCCGGTTTAGATGTCAGACGATCGGCCACACAAGATAATGCGCTTACATACCCTAGGTGGAGGTATATTAGATAGGCATCATGAAGTTGTACCCTTTTCCTTTGCGTGTCATTTTGGGTTTATCTTCTTTCCTCTCGGCGACCAACTTAGTTCTTTCTTGCGTTCATTCCAGAGTCATCATTGCAGGTGTTAGCACATTTCACTCCACAGGTATCTTACATCGTTTCTTGATAGTGTTAGTCCTTGGTGGGTGACGGCTGTCTGGTTGTTAAGAACCTATAAGAGAAGAGTCTCAACACATATTCTGCTCGGGTGCTGTCGCTCGGGCTAGTGGTATATTCTTATACCAACTTGGTATGTGCCTAGGGTCTAATATTCACCTTTTCCTCTCCTTTTGGATATGCGGATTGTAAATGGTATGGGTTCAAGGAAACTTCCATGAGTGGTCGCCCGCAGGATTGCCCAGGCAAAACCTTCTTCTCAAGCAACACAAGTGTCATGACGATGGAGGAACTAAAGGTGCATTGCGAGGTGCCTGATAACATCGACCTTCGATTGATGGAGAGGGCGGATGAGTCCACGTCATGTGGGAACACAATACCGGTGTGTTTTTACCCGCGGAACATCCAGCGTACCGCATCACGCTTTCCGCGTTTACTATAGTCAAATAGTTTCCTACATTTTACCCGCACGCTTTTATACACTTAACGGATTTGCATCCTAATTGGATGTTGCGTGTTGAACCATTTGTACCAGCTTGATCTTACGTTGGTGGAGCTTTTTATCATTTACCTCTTGAACATAGAGTCGGGTGGCCGGATGTACATGTCAATTTTGAGTCCACGACTACAGATCGTGAATGGGCTCCTCGACTCGCCCAAGACGGAGGCAAAAAGGGCGTTATTAGTGCTGGTCCTTGATGAGACCCTGCCCCTGGTTGGGTATATTTAACGTTAACTCCATCCCAAATCGGCCCCAGTCTATAGTTGTGTCGGTCCTAGCGCTTGCCATTTATCCTAGTGTTATGATGTACTAACCGTTGGTTATGCATGTAGGTAAGGCTTGGAGGGGAAGGCTAGTGCAATGGGTGGAGAAGCTGAGCATTGAGAAGATTCGCCGACTTTTAGAGATTTCCGAGCGGGAGCGTGTAAAGAGACCAAAAGACATATACAAATTTATGACACTATTACCAAAGGACTATTGTCTAACCACTTATGAACTGGCCACAAAAACTTGTTAGACCAAAAAATGATATATGTGGAAAATGGTCAAGGGAGGAATGTGGTAAATACTCAAACTGATTTGAAACAAAAGTAAGGTACTCAAAAAATTCAAATGAAAAAGAGTCACCACTTAACCCCTTTCCGCAAGTGCACTAAGGTCATGGGTAATAAAGTGGACTCTGGGGAGTCCTGGAGCATCGCACTCCACGCAGGATTGAGGTTCTAATTGGAATTTTGATCACCCCGATTACAAGGACTCTACCATTTAGGCACTGCTAGGATGCCTAATAAAATCAATTTAATTGAAACAAAAACTGATTTAAAACTAATCCTAAAATCTACCAAATAAACAATCACTAATTCTAAAAAGGTATGAAGAGAGTCACTAGGGATGGGATAACTATTTACAAAAACAGCTTGCATTTCTTTGAAAGTGCAACATTTGTGGAGTTGGAATGCTGGATTTGTCCATAATGTGTATAGCTTCGATTTCTCCATACACTATACATTTCACTATCTAACACACCATATTCCTTTCAGACAAACGGGTCTAAATACTACCAGAAAATTTTGGCACCTTTAAGATTTGATTGTTTTTCTTTTTCAATACTTCACAACTATTTCTTAGACTGAAGAATTCTGCTCATAGATAGGATAATGCAAGCCTTCTCCAATGTAATCGCATCCGTCTCTCAAATCTTAATAAAAAATTTTCTTATCTCCTTGATTAGATCTTTGCTAACACGGATCAAGATCCTTCATCGATTATGAGAAACCTCCATCAACTAAATTGATACATCATCTAATTTAACTTCACACCATGAGTTAATTAGTTATCTATCAAAGTAATTCTTCGTACTCATTACCCAAGATATTAATAACATACCCCCTAAGCTACCGCTCTTTACTCGTGAATCTCCATCTCGTGTCACCTGTGAGGGCCTCTAGAAATCAGAGCAAAGATACAACTCTTTTTGGGTATAAGCTACTAATATTCCGAACAATTCATTATATAAGGAACAAGCACTCAATTATATAACCCCGTGATTCAAACCCACAAAATAATCGAAAACCCGCAACCAATGTTCAACAATTCAATCCCAACCCAGAGGGTGTGTTTAATGTTCCCATTGGCTGTGATTTCAATCATCACTAATCAAACAAAAAAGTAAGAAAATGAAGAAAGAAATCAAGAGAAAGAAGAGAAACCATTTGAGCTTAAATTCACTCCCAACAAGAAATAAATTGAATATCCGAGTACAAGACCGAAATTTCAATAGAAATAAAAATCGTCTAAAACTACTCTAAGATCTATTAAAATAAAAATATGCAAAGAAAAAACTAAGAAAAATGGGCAATGAGAGAAACCCATGAGAGTAGAGAAAATCCTGCATTTTTAGCTTCAATCTTTGTCTCGAACATTGAGCGAAATCTGAATCTCGATGTATTAAAGACCAAAACAGTCTCAATAGAAATAAATTCATTTCAAAATAACTCATCTAAAAGAATCAAAATCAGAGAAAATCGGAAAATGGCAATAGAGAGAGAAACCCCATGAGAGACTCTCCAATCTTCCCGCTGCCCTCTTTACCTAAAAAAACGAGTATATATATGGTCCTAGGGGTGAGTCATTTGAAATTAGGTCAAAACTCAATCTCTTTCGGCCTTTTTCAAGTTTCAAAGATTTTCGTCGCGACACTATTTCCTCGTCAGGACACCATTTCCTCGTCAAGAACATAATACTGCCATATATTTGTCGCGTACATACTCCTATTAAAGAACTCCGCTTTTCTTCTCTCCAACTTGCCTGTCATAACTTATTCGCTTTAACTCTGGATTTGGGTGTGTGAGTACCGTTGGAAAGCCTCTTTGAATGTAGAACAGCCATGAGGGAATTTGAACCATTTCATGTTCCAGATGGTACAGAAAAAAAATTCATCTTTCCAGTGGTGCGCATGAGACTCGTTGACTCTTCTTTTTAAAATAAATCGCCATCTCAAATCACTTGCTTTTCATCAATAATCCTACAAACCGTTTTTTCTAGAGAAAATTTTTATGAGTTTTACATGAATATAGATATAAATGCACAAAATAGCATGTGAAATGAACTCAAAACATAGATAAGTTTTGCACCATCAAACACCTTAACTTGGAAGTTTTGGTTTCTTGTCCTCAAGCAAAGAAAGAAAGAAGTTGCTTGTCCCTGCCAAATAAAAGGGAAGAGTTCATTTCACCCTTTTATTTAACCAAAACTGAGTAATCAAGCTTTGGAGGCAGTATGTGATATGTGTCTCAAGAATCACCCTTACAAGGAATATAGAAAATATGATCAAGATAATTTATTCATTTTAATAGTGAATTAATCTCATAATAGACAAATCTTAGGATCATGGTTCTCACTTCAGTGTGTGTGTGTGGTCTTCCCCTATCCAACAATTGCAAGCTAGATGAGCTTATGAGAATTGAGATAAGCATGTGGATCTCCTAAGATAATTTATTTAGGTTCCACAGCTTGTTGTTCCCATCATTCTCCACTAATGTAGGCACACAACTCTGCTAAGATCAAGTGCCCTTATGTTTGTAATGTGGTTATTTGGGTAAGGTAGCTGAGTAGTCAGTTTTAGGCTAAAACTTACCTAAACATACATATTTTTCTTGCATTAATAGCTCCTACTCCATCCCGATTCTTACCATCGCATAGTGACACTCAAACACCCCAAAACTGTTAGTGGCATCCTTCCATACTCTCATATCACTTTTCTACACAAATTCTGCATTCTTTCAACAAACATCAAGAAGCCTTTTCTTTAAGACAAGGCAGTTAGAGTAGTGCAAATGTCAAAACCCCTGCTTTCTACCAACCCTTAGCGAGCTTTTTAAATCAATAGGCTCTAAACCAATTGACCTTAGGTATTAGGTGTCGAGACACCCTTAGGATTTATACTGTTTCCAGTGGGAAGGAAGGCTACGAGGCTAGACTCACTCTTCCTTTACTTCTTTTTATTGTATTTTTAAGTTTCTTTTACTTGATATTTTTTTTTTTTTTTTTGACAACTTTTGATTTTCAACTAACTCATTTCAACTAATTCGAGTTATTTTTCCTATGACACCCCCAAACTTGTGCTCTTCACCACACATTTCCTTATTTATGTTCAAATCCCTCATGGGTGAGTTTGGTTCTTTATCGGGGATAGTGATATATAGGAAGGTTATCGTCTAAACTTGGCTCTTTATAAATGTACCTTGGCTCTTCAGCTCAACATCTTGGTACTAGAGAATATACATATGCATATTAATAGGGTTAGCTTGAAAGGCAATAATCTTTCCAATGATGCATCATATCATTTCTCAATTGTTGTGTTGCCTATGATTCTCTGTCTCATGATAATAGAACAAGTTCTAGAACCTATGGAGATCAAAATTAGATGGATTCTCATAAACCTTCTCTAACTCCAAGCAAAACCTGCTTCAAGGGTACTTAGTGACCATGTGCATGGATTTCGAGAACCAATGACTAAATAGCCTATTAAAGAGATAAACTACACAAGTCCTATTATCTCTAATATTGTCCATATGCCAAGGGTTCATCATGGTCCTTATCGACATCACAACAACTCCAAGCAAAACTCAATTAACTCAATAAACTCTAACTAAAAAAAATATACCAAACTAAGATGTAAATTAGGAAGCATCAAACAAAGTCATTATCCAGAAAAGCACCAGAAAATTTCATCTTCAAAGTTGTCATTTGCAACATTTGGGGTGTGACATGATAAACTAACAAAAAATAAACACTTAAACTTTGATGAACATTGTCCTAAAATGTCTAGCAATGATAAAAAGGAAGCAATAAAGTAAAAGGTAATAAAGAGAGTTGGGAAAAAGTGAACTCCCTGTAGTCTCGCCACTTTGACAGAACCTTGATGATTTTCAGACATTGACATTGGTGTACTACCCTTTGATATACTCTTTGCTTCTTTGGAGCCACATGAAAGCTTTGGCATTTTCTCAAACACTTAAAAACTGAATCCTTTCACCTCAAATGATATTTGATTCTTTCAAACTCTCCTTCACTACATGCAAATCACTCCACAATCAATGATCCAAAGAACCCAAAACAAACAACCATGACAAAAATTTTCTTCCATTGTAATCCTTGATGCTTGGAATGATGGATGGAAAATCGTAACTAAATAAAGCAAGTTTGTGGTTTGTGATGGGTTTTGAAGCTTGGAAGATGATGGGGATGATCTGGGAGGAATTGGTGATTTGTGGATTTGAGTGGATGGGAGAATGAATTTGAAAAAGTGGTTGGAAGTTGCAAGGGTTGAGGGAAAGAGTACAGGCGTAATATGATAAAGTAGGAAGAAGAAAATGGGGTTTGTATACAAAGCCTTTTGTTTCGTGATCGTGGTGGCTGGGTCACGTCAAGAATTCGCCAAGACTTCTATTTTTATCCAACTTGTTATACTCATATCTCTCATTTTAGCTCGAATTGATGTGTAAGGACTCGCTAAAAGCTCTTTCAATGTAGAATGTGCCTCATGGGCTGAGGTGAACAATTCTAAGTCTCAATCAATACAGAAAAATCAGAATGTTCAATGCTGTCCACAAAGGTGATAATTCCTTGACTCTTAGGTTCTCGCTTGTCTCGCCTATATCACTCTCTGCTATCCTTCAAAAGTCCTTCATGCTTATATATTCTCTCAAAATTCCCTCCAATAGCAACCTCTTACAAGCTTTTATTCATGCTTGAATCTTCAATTCTCCTCAAGCATGATCATGAACCTTCCAACTTTATTTCGCCCACTCAGTCTATCTCATCCTCAAAAACCCGAAATTTGATGAACATCTCCACTCCATTTTTTTTTTCACAATTTCAAGCACTATAATTACATCAACCACTTTCCAACTTCTTGCCTCTCGCTCTTGCAAACTAGTCACATGACAACATGTTGAGCTTCAAACTCATCTTATTCGAAAAACACTAACAACAAAGAAACACCATTCGAATTTTCATCCTGCCAGCAAAAACAGCAACAAATAAAATAACTAAAAAAATAGAAAAAGAAAAGAGAATGGATAGAATCCTTATTACTTAGCTTATGTTGCCTCCTAAGAAGTCGCCTCCGCTTTTAGAGTCCAAATAGACTCAAAAGTACTAGTGCTTCCATTTGAATAATCATTCATCTTGGAAAGCACTTCCTCATAACCATTTAGGCTCAAGGGATGTTTTCTTTAGACTTCTAAAGAGGGAAAGAAACTCAAATCCCCTTTAATTATGGCTGGTGGTTCAAACACAATTTCTTCCAAACACCCTATGTGAAGTAGATAAACATATTTATGCTTAAGGGGGACTGTTCAAACATGTGCCCTTGATTTAGCTGTTTAATTTTCTCTCGCACATGGCTCTTTCTTGTCTGGCCAGAATAGTTGGTGAAGATTGAACTTTGCTTTCTCCTCACCAACAAGCAAGTGAGCTCCCTTGTTGATGTTTGATCCATGCTTTGGCTCGAGGGAAAGAAGTGGTCTTCTTAGTATATGAGAATTTTGTAGATCCTTCAATGCCCCAAGTCACAAAATCCATGGAAGGTAAATGTGTCGCCACTAAAATGTTTTCAATATCGCTACTTGACTTACTTCTTCAAATTTCAGTTTATCCAATAATGACTCTTCATCATTTAAGTTGTTTAGAGTGCTCAGATCTCAATTTCCAAATTTATTTTCACTCTTTCTTCCACAATTTCAAGATAGGAAATTTCGCGACACTGCTTCAAAAGGAGTATCAATGCATCTATCGATTTGGCAAAGTGTTACTAGAGAGGTCCCAGGAGAATTTTTCTCGAATGTTTGACCAAGTTGGCCCTATTTCGAGTTTCTAAGCATTTTCAATCTAAGACTAGTGCCACTGGCTGCATCTAAACTGAAATTTCTCGTCATGAAGATTAATCCTCTCTCTTGCTCCCCTTCCATGTAGATAAAATCGCTTCCTGGTCAGAGACAACTCTTCTTCCTCCCGAAATGTGGGATTTGAAACCCTTGATAAGGCACACTGTTCCACGAAAGGAGTCATTGAAATTCCTTTATTGTCCAATTTTATGAAGAAGCATGTTCAAGCTGGGTTTATGGAGGCAAATCATCTTCTATTGAATGTTCCTCCTAAGTACCAACAAATAAGAAGAAAAACAAAAGAAAATAAAGACAAAATACAAATAAAAAAATTAACTAAGAAGCAAATCACAACCAAAAGATAAAAATAAAAATAAAATTGCCTAAATTAGCAATTACCCGCTCTTCAAAATGTCAACTCTCCAATGAGAGAAAGTGAACTGCGCTAATCACTTGTGAATCCACACAAAAACTTGTAAAGAGACCAAAGACATATACAAATCCTATGACACTATTACCAAAGGGACTATTGTCTAATCCGCAACGGCGCCTAAAAACTTGTAATATAGACCAATTTATATATGTGAAAATATGGTCAAGGAAGAATGTGGTAAATAATTAAAAACTCATTTGAAACAAAAAGTAAGTATATCAAAACTGAAATGAAAAAGTATTACCAACACTCAAACTCCCTTACGCAAGTGCACGGTCATACAAGTAATAAAGGACTCTAGAGTCCTGATATCGCATCTACGATTGCGTTCTTAATTGGAATTTGATCACCCCGACATAAGTGGCTCTTCTCTACTATTTAGGGCGATCAACAGATGTGAATAAAATCAATTTAACTGAAACAAAAACTGATTTAAAACTAATCCTAAAATCTACCAAATAAACTACTTAATTCTAAAAGGTATGAAGAGAGTCACTAGGGTTTGGGGATAATTATTTACAAAACAAATGTACTGAAAGCGCAACAATTGTAAGTCAATGCTAGATTTATCCAAGAGCAATGCAAGATAGCTTGGATTTCTCCCATACACTATACATTTCACTAATTAGAGATCCATATTCCTTTCGTGACAAATGGCCCAAATAGCTACTTGTAAAATTTGGCACTCTTTAAGATTTGATTGTTTTTCTTTTCAATACTACAACCATTTCTCGTGGATCAAGAATTTTCGTCTATAGACAGATACGTGTTTTCCAATGTAATTGGTATCTCGTCCTTCAAATTTGACAAAATTTTCTATCTCCTTGATTAGATCTTTTGCTACCACCGGGATCAAGATCCTTTCATCGTATTTCAAGGAACTCCGACGTATCCAAATTGATACATCATCTAATTAATCCTCACACCATGAGAGTAAATTAGTGATATATCGGCAATTTTTCGAGTTCATTAGTTCCAAGATATTAGTCTAACATACCCCTAAGGTTACCGCTCTTTACTCTCAGAATCTCCATCTCGTGTCACCCGCATGGCCTCCTGAACTAAAGCAAAGATGCACTGGGGTATAAGCCACTAATATTCGAACAATTCATTATACGAACTATACCAATTATATAAAATTCGCTTTTCAACCTACAAAATAACTGAAACTGCAACCGAATGTTCAACAATTAACTTGAACCCTAGAGGGCGTTTATCACCTGCTACTGATTTCAGACCATCACTAATCAAACAAAGTAAGAAATGAAGAAAGAAATCAAGAGAAAGAAGAGAAAACCTGATTTGAGCTAAATCTCACCTCAATGCAAATAAATTGAATATCCGAGTACAAAGACTCAAAATCTCTTCACAGAAATAAAATCAGTCGAAAAACTATTCTAAGATCTATATTAAAAAATAAAATCCACAAAACTAAGAAAATGAGCAAATGAGAGAGAAACCTATGAGAGAGAGAAAATCTGCATTTTTAGCTTCAATCCTTGTTCGAACCTTAGTGAAATTGAATCTCTATTATACAAAGACCAAATCTCTTCACAGAAACAAAATCAGCCGAAAACTACTCTCAAATCTAAACAAATAAACATAAAATCAAAAATAAGCAGTCTAGAGAGAGAGTAAGAGAGAGGCTCTAATCTCCCCGCTGCCTTTACTCAAAAAACGAGTATATATATGTCTTAGGGTGAAATGTAATAAATTGTGTCAAAACTCAATTTCTAATTTTTCAAGTTTCTCGCAGCATTTCCGCGGGTCGCGACAGTGCCTTCTCACATCGCGACATCGTCACGATACATACTTCCTCCGTCGCGACATCCGGGTCACGACATACTCTTCAGAATGACAAATTTTCTCTCGACAAGAATCGGTTTTTCTTCTCCAACTTGTCGGGCCATAACTTTCCGCTTTAACTCTGGACATGTTGAGTACTCAAGTGAAAGGTCTTTGGAATGTAGAATGCAGTCATATGAAATTTGAAACCATTTGATGTTCCAGATGGTACAGAAAATTAATCTTCCCAATAGCTAATGTGAGACTCTCGATTGACTCTTTCTTGGTGAGTATTGCCCATTTCTTTTGCCAAATCACTGCATTTCATCAATAATCCCACAAAACCAAGCTTAGAGAAAATTATGAGTTTTACATGAATATGAAGATAAAATGCACAAAATAATGTGCAATGAACTCAAACATAGGGCGAGTTTCGTGACTCATCGCAGCGCCATTACTGTGTTCCGTTTACCCAGAGAATATATCCACGAGAAATAACCCCATCTTTATACTCCTTCCAAGCATTCCTGCTGTCAGCTTTCTTCAAATGTTAGGAGAGGGAGCACTTTCATAGCGGATGTACAAATAAGTTTCCAGTTTTCTAAGAATAAGCAAATTTTTCCCGGATTTGGTGAGTCGAGGCATCGAGTCAAAAAGGGCCCTGAGTGCATCAAGGCTCGTCCCGCTCTCTTCCAAGTCGAGGGTCTCCATTCATCTCCTACCGCTGGCCTGGGAAGCCAGTAGGCGAGGTCCCGAACGCATCCCTCCGCGCAGTAACCGCAGACGCCCGAGCGGCAAGGGATTAAGCAAAGAAGTGTCGCCTGAGCGCCGGGTCTAGGTGCTAGAACTTTGTACCTCGTCCCTAACGACCCTACGATCCCCGTGGATTTCAGGAGAAAGAGCAGATGGAGAGGACTCAACAGTGGTTGCTTGACTGATATGCCGCTCTAAAGAAAGCCAGTAAGTCTGTTTCGAGCCGACTCGAGCCAAGATAGCTACCAAGGTCACCCGTCGACTAGGCCAGGACCTGTGCAATCACCATCCCCGGCTCCCCCGAATTGGGGCCAACAATCGACCGAGCCGACCGGGACCACCGACAGGATGATCCGGCTCCGCGAGCACTTCAAATAATCCCGCCCGCATCAAAATAGCTGGGAGCGACCAAGTAAATCGGGTTTACGCGGCTCCGGTTTCTCTCCGCCCACCTGTCCCGCTGGAGGTATTAACTTAACTACCTTCACCACGGGTCAGCCCCAGAGTGGAGATAATGGCCCCCGCGGAAGAGTAGTGATATCCTATGCCGCTGGGGAGCTCCATCGCAGGTGTCCTGCACTAATCGGATGAATAATTCGGGACCGCACATTTATCGGTGCTCAGATCGCTGCATGGGCCTTCATGAAGACTACTCGCGAACCTCCCTACCATACCAATTCGCAAAGATTTCAGATCATTGATGACGGGATACAGTCCTAATCGCACTTTGGTTTAATGGATCGAGCCGGGTAAGATATGCAGTTCCTCCGTGCGGTTTTATTGTTATTATTTATCTTCCTTGTTGCTAATGGGTTTATTTGATAAAGCCGCACTAATATCCAGAATATGGCACTACAACAACACGAGTTCAGCTTCCGCCAGGGATGAAATGCTACGCTGTTGCTCAAAGTGGGCGTATGCGAAATGAGATGCAGCAGTGCTTCATCAAGCAAAGCCGAACTGGGCATGTCATCGCTCGAGCCGGGAAGCCAGAGAATCCGCTGAGAGAGCCGGCCGAGGTGGGCCGCAGAGGGATACGGCTCGCCATGAGGCAGCGATGGCCAAGCTGGCGATTGAGGGAGCCTTTAATACCCGAGCGCAAATAGAGTCAGCCGCTTCGTTCGGGACTGCTTTGGCGCTGCGCAAAAGGCTCGCCTGAGGGCGGAGTTTGATCACGGAGTGTACCAGAAGCTGCCATTACTACGGAGGCTTGTAAGAAGGCAAGAAGAAAATAAATGACGGCGTAAGAAAAATCGGCCTGGTTATAAAGATCTGAGCTGTCAAAGACGACTACGCTCGAGAGAAGTTATCGCCGCCATGTGGAGATGATGGAGGTCAGATTGACCTAAGCGGTGATACGATTTTTAATTATACATGGTTGTCGCGCTACAAGACTACACACGTGGGGGAGCAAGCCAAATCCCGCGTGACGGCATGTCGAACCCCCTCGGGCCCGCATCGCGGATTTCTTTGTTAATCCCAACTACTTCGTGCATCGGCGCCATTTCTTCGATCCCGAGTCAGTACGGGGAAGACCGTTTCTACGACAGTTCATCCGTCACGGAGGCGGCTTCCAACAGAGGCGCTCTTCCAACTAATCCCCACTCGAGTAGAGCTTCAAGTTTACTTATATTTGTTTTAGTGTTTGTCGTACCAAACAATTTGCTTTTCTCTCTTGCTTTGGTCATTTTCGGTGTTTGGACATTTTCCCTTTTTGATTTCTACTCTTAATGTTTACTTCGAATACATATATGTGACTGGTAGAATTTTTCTACAAAGAGCCAGATTAGTAAATTTAATCGGGATTGGATGTGGCCCGTACGCTAGGTACCGAATCATTCGATTTGTAATTTGACTAGCTAAGCATGGCTATGCTGGTCGGGCAAGCCGCTGAACTGCACGCTTGTATCTGTAATCGACCAAACTAGATGTGATATGTGTTAGGCCCGCGTGTCAGAGAACTATGCCGCCTGCATCAGATTGACCAACTAGGCGTGGCATACGGGCCAGTCGAACGCGCCTCCCCGGACTTGTAACTGACCGCCCAGACGCGATCCTGGCGGCTTCGCCAGTCAAAGAACTGATTCGCCCAAATCAGACTTCGCCAGCCTAGGGCGTGGCTAAGGCCGGGCCGGCAAGTCAAGAAACCGCGCCGCCTAACTTGTAATCACCGCCAAACGATGTGATCCGGTGCTAGGCCGGCGTGTCGAACTCAAGGCCGCCTGGATTCATGTACTTTGACCAGCCAGCGCACACGCTCGTGTAAGTGTCGCGAACCGCGCCGCCTGGACTTGTAATTAATTCGGGCCGTATGTGATTCAGGCCGGGCCGGCGGTGCCGCTGAACCGCGCCGCCCGAATCCTGTAATTGGATTCACGATGTGATCAATGTCAATGGGGCAGTCAGAGAACTCCGCGCGCACGGATTGTACTTCGCCGCCTAGGCGCACAGGCCGGGTAAAGGCAAGCCGCTGAATCAGCGCCGCTAACTTGTAATCGACCGTACCAGATGTGATATGTACCGGCCTGGGCAAAGTCAAAGAACTGCGGCCGCCTCGACTTATATTTTTGGCTACCAGGCATGGTTAGTTAGGCCGGGCAGTCGAACCGCATCGCCTGATTTAGATCGACCAGCCGACGTGGGACTGGCCGGGCTCTAGGTCGTGCTGAACCAGACCATTCCTGACTGCACTCTGACCAACTAGGTGTGAGAGTTAGTACTGGGCCGGCAGGGTTTGAACTAAAGCCTGGACTTGTAATTTGACCAGGTATTGAGTTGCGAAGATATGCCAAGAAGGATAACAAAGACATTCCTTATACTGATAATACCTTTGTGCACGGCATTCCACATTCTAAGTAATAGAGTTCCGTTTCTGTCATTTCATAAAGTATAGACCCGTATTCTCGAACCGCCTAACTACGCACGCCCTTCCCAGCTAGGTTGGAATTTTCCGTCGTGGGTCCGCAGATTCTCGCAAACTTTCAAGAAAATTAGATCGCTTCTACCGAACATTCGAGGCTTTAGAATGCTTGTTATAAGAGTTCGTCGATCGCCGATATGATGCCATTGATTGCCGCCGTCCCGCAAATTTCTCATCACTAGTGTCTAATTCTTTGATCATGGATTCTTCATTCGCTAGGTCGGGCATTGCTGTGCGAATGGTAGGTAGACCGATTTTAGTAGGGATAACGGCTTCCATCCCGTAGGTGAGTGTGAAGGGGGAGACACCGATCGACCTTCGGGTCATGGTCTTGTATGCCCAGAGCACCCCGGCGCTCCTCCACCTACTCGCTAAGAATTAATCTAACCTCCTGAGGGCGCTAACGTGGTCTTATTGGAGGCTTCGCCGCTATCGCTTGAGGATACTGGGTGGGAGGCCACCAGATCTTCGCTCTTGGAAAAAGTCTCGACATAATTCAATACAACCTGTGGCCCATTATCCAAACAGATTGGATGCCAAACCGGCAGACAATGTTCTTCCATATGAATCAGGTGACATCTCTGTCCTTGATAGATGCGAAGGCTTCGACCTCTATTCATTTGCTGAAGTAGTTCGTTGCGACTCAGCATAGTTTCGTGGCCGCTAAGTGGGAATGCAGCTCACAATATCAATCCCCATTGTATGAACGGCCAATTTTACTCAGAGATGAAACCAAATCTTTGCACCTAGAGATTTCAAAATGGGAGACATTCGCTGACAGGGGTCACATTTTCCCCGACGTAGTACAAAAGATCGACTCATAGTCGCCGCAATACCCCTCGTGTGAGCCTCTATGAGCTAGCCGCTCTTCCTACCGGTGGTTCTCGCATATACCTTCATGTAACTCACCAACACGCACTAATTTTATTCCGGAGTTAGGCATTTCCCAAGTATATTCAATGAGGACCGTTTATATAGCTGCCCGTCTACTATGGAGAACCTGGCGGACTGAATCTGAATTTTGTGTGCTTTGTTTCTGTCATCTGGTAGTTCCCCTATGGCTATGTAGAGCCGTATGGGATCCATCCAGGATGGGGGAGCCTCCTTTATCTGGCTTACTTGGGTATGTAATATGGATGAGTCTGGTTTATAGTAGATGGGGAGGTATATCGTTTCCCTTACTTGAAAAGAAGCGACAACAGCGGCTAAGGCATCAACCCTCTCATTGCGGTCCTTGGGAACATGTTCAAGTCTCCATGTCGAGAGGGTGCTTAGTCTCTATTTGACTAGGGAAACATATTTCGCCATTTGGGGTTCTCTGGACTCAAATTCTGTGTTAACTTGTCCTACAACCAGCTGCGAATCACTTCGAATTAGAGGTTATAGCACCTACTATGAGGGCTTGTAGTTCAACTCCCAGCGATCAAGGCTTCCACTGACTCGTTATCAAGGCATCGGTTTCAATGAACCGCCTTCCGCTTCGATCCTTTCCCTAGGAGGTTAATCAGAGACCAGCCCATTCTCGATTGTCCGAGGCCCCATCCACGCCAGAGTCCACCAACAACCTTCACCGCTTGGGCGTACGTCGCGTGGAGTTCTCAAGAAGAAAAATCTGGCCAAGACTTTCCCTTCGAAAGCCTCATTGTACCGCATTCCATACTCCCTCACCCATCGCCCACGCCATTCTTCCGCATAAGTCCGTTTATGGATAGTGCCCCGCAGCGAAGATCGCTAGCACCAAGGACTAAAGGGCCTGGAAGTGTATATGGAGTCGGCTACCGTCCGTAAGGCTAAGGCGCTTGTTCGGCGCAGGTGTACCCGTTTCGTCACTAGGACTTGCTAACAAAGAATATCGCCGTAATTTTGCATCCTCACACTTTAAATAAAGCTTATTACTCACCCGCTATCTCAGGCCGCAAGGTATAGATAGAGTAAGTGTCTCCGCTTTCCGAGCCTGCCGCGATCGGGGCTCAATAAGGTATTACTGACGTTACGTAATGTTTCGCTGCATTCTCGCCCCACTACCATCGACTTCTCGGGTAGTGAAAGTGGCTTTTAGCCGACGGAAGGGAAATAGCACCTAAGGGTCATAACCGACGGCCGCCATCGATCTCTTAATTGAGTCGGGGTCGCTGATTGCAAGATGGCCTTTACCGCAGGGATTCTCTATTCCTCTCAGGTTACCATGAAGCCAAGGAATTTGCTTAAGACCGACTTCGAATGTGCATTTTAGGGTTCAAATTTTCATGCACTGAGGAGATCAAAGGCTCATTGAGATGAGTGGTATGATCCGGCGCCATTGATTTTACCAAAGATATCGTCAGAGCATAAACTCTCCATGGTACTCGTCGAGCAAAGGTTTCGAACATTTTCACCAACCTCTGATAAGTGGCCCCTGCATTCTTCAATCCGAAGGACATCACATTATAGCAATATAGTATGTGGGGCGTGATGAAAGATGTCTTTTCTGCATCCGGGGGGTGCATAGGGATCTGGTGATATCCTGAGAAAGCATCCAGAAAGGATAGCATACCATGCCCTACCGAGGCATCCACAATCTGATCTATAGGGGGAAGCTATCTTTCAAGTGCTGGCCGTCGAGGTCCAGTCCACACACACTCTCCATTTGTTTCCTTCTTCGGGACCACCACATTGGCCACCATTCTGCATTTTTACTCGCTTTGATGAATCCATTCTAGAAGGTTATCAATTTTTACCGGATGACTAAGGCATGATCATGGTGGAAACGTCTCACTCATTCTGACCATCTGCAGAGGGGGCGACGTTTATTTCAGCGGCGTGAGCTGGCCGATCCCTGCATATTCATGAGTCCACCAAAGACGTTCGCTTGAATTGTATAAGTTGGCATAACTAGGCCTTTTCCTCCTCGGAGAGGAGGGTACTAACATGGGATGCACCGCCGACCACGAGACACGGCTTCTAAGGGATCCACGGCACAACTCTATCGTCCGATGCAAGGCTGCAACACCCCGTCCCGAGAGAGTGTACAGTACATGATACTGTAGGGGTGTATAAGAGTACCAAGTGTCACATAGTAATATTTTGGAGACTAAAGTAGGAAATGAAAGTTATGGAACCCGGAATTATGGTATTAAAAGAAGGGTACAATTGTCATTTAGCAAAAAGGATATGTAAGGCATAATTAAGTTAGAGATGGGCCACAATACAAATAACATAAGTTACAATTGCAATATTAAAGAGATGAGGGCTAGTTGCAATTAATGTAAAGTTAGAAAATATAAAAATTGGAAATAAAAGCCAAATTCATATTTGGTCTCAAATTTTGCTAGGGTAAAAACGTGGAGAAGGGGGAGAAGAGAGCAAAGAAGAAGAAGGGAGAAAGGAATATAATATAAGGGGAGGAGAAGACTAAATTGTATGGAAAATCATGTTTAATTTGTGTATTTTGGGATTCTTAAGGTTTAGTTTGGAGTAATAGATGCTCCTTCGTCTAGGTTTCAGGAAAGATCACAATAAACCTTGAATTGTCTGGGGTTACGCAGAGTAAAACCCCAATCGGCAAGGAAACGAGCACTACGAATCATTAAATTATGCTAAGGCTTTTTATAAAGAATTCCCAGAACCTTAGGTAGAGTTCTTGGATTTTCACCTAGGGTTTTGAGGTTTGAGGTTCCATATCACCAATTTAAGAGTTGTGGAGTTGTTTTAAGATGAATTCCATGATAATTCTTGAGGTGTTAGGAATTATAGAAGCCTATGAAGGAATTGGCATCAAAAAGCATGTAACTGGGCAAAATTTCGTAAGGTAAACTGCAAGACACGCATATGGTGTACCCCCAGACCCCAACAGTATAAGTGTGTACCCAAGATGTAGCCAGGGGTGTACCCTCGTACACTCCCACTGTATAACATGTACCTGAGACAGTCTGTGGTGTACTGCACATGTGTGTCCAAATGCCTGTAATGCTATGTTTTTGTGTAATTAAGCCCGACCAGACACGACATTTTAGAACCCTTATTTAATGATTAAGATAGGTTCGAATAAGATTGGGACTTAATTTTAAAACATAGCTGCACTGGTCGCCTCGGCGATATTCGCTGAGCGATTAAGTCTAGGAAGTATGTTAAGTTATGAATACGTGAGGCGATTAATATATCGTCAGATTCGCTGCTTGAGATGTGTGTTAAAAGCAAAGGCTGGAAAAGCCGTGAACTCGTGCCTGCTTTCTTAGCAAGCAAAGAGGTGAGTGTTCAAACTCATTTTCCAAATACTAGTGTATTATTATTATTATTATAAACTATTTTAATCGTATTTCATGGTTTTGAGTTCAAATCCATTTTCAAGAAGCAAGCAATGAATTAGAAAGCAAGCAAATGGCTCGATTTAAACCATTTTTGAAAATACATTGTCAGAAATTGTAAAACCATAATTAAGAAGTAAGCAAATGGTTTTGAATAATTAAACCATTTTTCAAGCAAGCAAGCAAATGGTTTTGAATAATTAAACCATTTTTCAAGCAAGCAAGCAAGCAAATGGTTTTAAATTGTAAAACCATTTTTCAAAAAGCAAGCAAGCAAGTAAAGAATGTTTGTGAAAAACAGGCCTTTCCTAGTTCTAAGCAAGCAAACCGGTCAGAGGTATTCCGTACGTGCACGATGGAGTTAGGATCTCATACATGCATTGTAGTTTTGCTTGGTCGACAAACTTAGGTCATACATCATGCATTTAAAGGAGACCGTGGCACGTACAGGAGTATATAAGGTTATGAGCTCTAACTAAATTATGGTGATGGCTACCCGTGTCACCTCACCATATTTACCGGAAAGGTGATGCGACAAAGGTCCTTCCACCGCACGGTCGCTTCAGGCTTCCTGTGTTCACTAGGGTACGTTAGCAAAAAAATAGGCCCCAAAGGGTTGATGTTTTATAAGATAATATACGCTTGAAAATCAACCATCGGTTCCCTACGCCTGTGCTTCCGCAGAGAGTTTTAGCAAACGGCTGAAAGTCTAAGCTCGCTTAGATTTAAAATCCATCGGTCGAGCCAAGCCCTGGGATTTTCACAAAACGGTTGAGCCTAGTTCGCTTTATTTTCAAAGCATGCGGTTGAGTCCAGTTCCCGTTTATGAAAAAGTTTTGAGAAACTTTTAAAGCAAAAGTTGTGAAAGGTTTTAAAGACTTTTTCAAGCAAGATAAAGTAAACAAGTTAAAGAAATCTTGAGAAGTTTTTAGCAAACCTTCTAAGCAAGCGTTAACAATAGTCAGATAAGCTTTTAAAGAAAAGCAAGCTAGCAAAGAAAAGTTTTAGAAACTTTTAAAGCAAGCAAAGCAAAGTAAAGCTTCTGGAAAATATTTTTAAAAGAGAGTTTTACATTTTTGAGATATTTCTGGAAAAGCAAAACATTTTATAAAAGCATACACTCACTGAGCTCATTTAGCCTATTACTGTATTTTAAAACTATTTTCCAAGCACTGTGCACGCAAGACGTCGAGCACACAGGATTTGTCCCGACATTGTACAAGTGTTGTAAATTAAGAATATTATTATTAATGTAGAAAAGACTTTGTGAATATGTATAATGGAACATATGTATGTACATAGAGTAGTTTTGTGAGAATGTGTTGGTATCTTTGGTTACCATGTTTAAGATTAGTATAAATTGGATGTATACGAGGATTTGGAATTACAACATATCGCATTAGGTACATAGGATTTCACTTTATTAAGATTTTTACCAAATCTAAGTTGAAAAGCTAAAAATTTTATAAGAGGTTTTAACCAAAGCAATACGGCTTAGCTTCGCAGGGTTTCTGGTGGTTAAAGGTAGCGGTTGGGGGATTTGCGTGGGTGGCCGACCGCGCCCTCGCCCGGTAGGGGGTGGGGGTGTGTCATGCCGGACGGATGTCTGTGATTGCTATTGCGGCGATTGGTCCTCTTGAGGTGGATTTCCCAGGGGGCAGATTTGTCTCTTGCACTCCGTGATGAGCTACCTTGTCGCGGTTAGTGATTTCCTTGGAAGTCAACTTGCCCGAATGATCAGGGTGGTAACTTATCGTTTGGTGGTATGTGGATGGTATCGCTTTCATGGCATGTAGCCAGGCTCGGCCCAATATAGCATTATACGGCCCCAAGTCTTCTACCATGGAAAATAGTATTTGCGGGGTGACAGGACCTACCTTGACAGAGAAGGTGATATCCCCGTACGACAATGTGGCGACTCAGTTGAAGGCTTTGAAGGAAACGAAAACCTGTAGGTGGAATGGAGGTGATCGTAGGGACTCATGTGGTTGAAGGCCGGGAGATGGAGACAAAATCGCGTGTGCCAGTCGGCCGAAGGACCTTGTGCCGCGTCAGCGGTAAGACATACAGGTTAATACAAATTATTGTCGTAGTGTGGTGTGATGACGCGTGGGTTAATAGATTGAAGGATAACATCAGGTAGTGTTAGGCGGGAGTGTAGGGACATCATCGATTGCGTGAATTGTTTATTCGGCTCGCCAAAGGCTTTGCCGGAGCATTCTTCTCCGTTGTTTCTTGGATTGGTATTGGTTGTCAGTTGGTCCCCCCAGTATGAAGTTGATGGTCGGCCGAGGTTCTGAAGTAGGTTCGATTTCAGCAATGGCCTTGCTGGTTGTAGGAGCGACCGTGGGCCCTCGGGTTGGCTCCCTCAAATATCGTCACGGTGGCCGGCTGAACCTGTCCCCTATACCCGGGGAATTTGAGGCTTTGCGTGGGGTGGTCTCATGGCCATGGTCCGCAATGATAATCGCGCTCGTGGGGATCGATTCGCATTTGTCCGGACCTGCCCTCATTGGTGGGGGCCATTTGAAATCGGGGAGGTCCCGGATGAGGGGCAAGAGCCGATCATAGGCGATATTGAGAGCATTGAACTGGAGAGGGTCTCTCTTCTTCTCGGAAGGTTCATCAAGGTGCTTCTGACTCTTACTTTGGCTGCTTTTCTATTCGAGACGAATTTTGGTGGCTGGCTTATTGTTACGGGCGCTATCATAGCAGTTTGTGTTTGCTTTCGAATGTTATCTTCTAGGGTAGAGGAATTTATCGCGCCCAGCGATTTTTGATTCTTCCATGGTTGCAGGTCCGATTGATAGAGGCCCAGGAAGAATGGGGTGGCCGACCAGCTTCTTTTGAAGTGCGAGCCGGCGTCCATGCGTACATCCCATTGCTTAACAGCCACGCCCAGAACACAACGTGTGAAGTCCGGATGGACTTCGTCTTTGGAGTTGAGGATGGATTGGAGGGCTAATGTTCCCTTTTGCTGGTGAGCATAAATATTGGCGGGACTTCGACACCCGGCTAGTCGGGTGTCGATAGGTTCCTCTCACTTTCCCAGACGCCTGTAATCTTGACTAGCCGGTGGCGGCCGAGGGTGGCCTTTTTCTTGAATGGGCTTCCTCGGCGTTTGGAGATCTTCGGAAACGGTGCGAGAGAGGCTATGGGATAATTCATCATCGCCGATAAGGTCGATATCGTCCGACGGCCCGGTCTGCCCTCGTCGGGGCCGGGAAGGAGGGGCGGAGAACCACCGGGTGCTTTCGGCAGGCTTGCTTCAAGCGGGTCGCCGGACTCGTTTTCTTCCATAGGCGGATTTACGCACATGCGCGCAGTTCGGCCACTTGTCGGGCCTGCTCCTCTTGTCTCACTTCCAGTTCTTGGCTCCAGAGGAGGAACTGGTCTTCGGGGGTTAGATTCGCGAGATTGCTAGTCATGGTGCTGAATTTCGACGGTCTGGTGGGATGTTTGGGAATAGCCAAGGCTTTTCTACGGTCGGAGGTCGCTGGGGAGCCCGGATGGCGCAGCTCTTGCGTACCACAACGCTGTGACTTCTTGCTCGGCGTTTCCCACGGCGGCGCGATTATCGGTCTCGATTCGAGAGTCAATGGATCGTCATGACACATTCACCGTTAACGACGTCGCAAAGCAACCGCAAGCCGAAGAAGGGGTGATCCGTCGCCCCTCCGATGGCAAAGTTAGCCTTTTCTGGAAGATCTTGAGTCAGAAGCGACTGATTTTCAGATTAGGAATGCGTACCTTTTTTGGTGTGATTTGTTTCCCTTTTATGGAGGGAGATAGGAGATCCAACTTTTCCGGAGGGTGGACGATTTCTTCCCCTAATGGTAAGAGTAGTTAGCTCTTATTTCGGAAAGGGGGATTTGTTTCCCTTATGTTAAACTGTTTTCCAGATAGGGATGCTATTGAGAGTGCTTCCCTATTTCGTCGGAGGCGACAAAGTCAGTTCATGAGTGAACTTTCGCTTGTAAGATAGAAATTCGGCGGGTAGCTTCGCTTAGGAGAATTGCCGCTCGGGAAAGTAAGCGTCTAAGCTAAACAAGCCGTCCGGGCTATGAAGTCCCCAAGTGCCCGGGCGGATGATCAATCGGGCACTCATGGGCTGGCTAATGTTTAGGCTTAATCCCCTTGAGATCTCCGGACGGAGGGTTGGCCAGGCATTCGGGGGCCAGCCGGTGCCTAGGCCTTTTCCCTTTAAGACCCTTAGATTGGTTTGGCCTGCTATGGGGGTTAGGCCTGGGCCCAAGGCACCCACAGTTCTAGCCACTGTGAATGGGTTCATTCTTCTTTATAGAGCATGCTTGCAACAATTTTGGGTGGTGAGACAGCTAGTAATTAGGGTTTGGTAGGGACGCTTTAGCTATTCAAATGACCAAAAAAAATACTCAAAAAACCATTTAAGGTCTGTTTGGTTCCCATTTGGTTCCCAAAATATACGATGGCAAGAAAATTTAAAAAATGTCCAAAAATAAAATAAAATTTTTTTAAGAGAGATCTAAAATTAACAAATTATTTTTATATAAGAATTTAAACTTTTTTTTTTCATTTATTTGATTATTTTATATAAATAAAAAAAATTTAAAAATATAAATTTATTAATAATTTTGTATCTTTTTTAGTATTTTTCATAATAAACTAAAACATGAAAAATTCTTTTGAGCAACATTAAAAAATTTTTTAGTAAACCAAACATGCCATTAGTGTGACTAAGACCCCACTGTGTGAACCTTGTGAGACACCAGACCAGGCCAAACCCACTCCAAAACATTCCACTCTCCACACAAAAAAAGACTTCCCATTCCAGGCCTTGATGCTATCTCTCCCGACATGGGGGATGGAGAAGATAGAGGCTGCCATCTGGAAGACGCTTAGCGTCTGTCTTGCCATGAATGGGGAGACGGTTTGAAGTCCCATGATTACAACTCTTAAGCTGAAGAAAAAGGAGGCTGCCATGGGGAAGAAGCTTAGCGTCTGTCTTGCCAGGAATGGGGCGACTGTTTCGAGTCCATTCAATACAGCTCTTGAGCTGCAGAATATGGAGGCTGCCATGGGGAAGATGCCCAACGTCTGTCTTGCCGGGAATGGGGAGACGGTTTCGAGTGCTACGTTTACAGCTCTTGAGTTGGAGAATATGGAGGATTCTGAGAATATACAATCCAGCATGTAGAAAAGGAGGCTATTCACTTTAGGGAGTATATGAAACCCATACCTGCAATCCACTTAGCTCCGCTCCTTTCTTATAAAATCCCGCCAGTATCTTTGTCCTCCTGAAAATCAAAAGAACATAATTTTCTCTTTTTCTTGTTCTCTCACAAAAACATTATCAAATTTGTCAAAACCATCCTACCCCATTTCTTTTCTGAATTATGTTCCTCTTTTTCTTTACCCTCCACTTCCTCCTGGTCCCACCCCCCTTACCTATAGCTGGCTCCCCCTATGTATCTTTGGCAGAGGGGTGATTTGACATAACGTATGCATGCTATGAAATCTACACAATTAGGGATGATGATATTGGAAATAGGTATAATGATCTGACTCCACGACCTCCAAGGCTCCTGCTCCAACGTTGTTTTCCACTTGCAGGAATAATATGTTCAATTTAATTTAATTTCTATTATTAAAATTTAAAATAATATAATTTTTTATATAAGACACTTGAATTTATATATGAGATACATGAATTTTGATATATTTAAATTGAAAAGTAATGAAAAAACTATTAAAAAGTTGAGATATTAAAAAATATTTATTATCTCAATTTCATAATTTTAAAACTAATTTTAAATATAAGATAATTTTTTTCTACATCCAGCTACTTATTTTTTTATATATAGGGTTTATTAATACATTCTATGTTATAAACAAAAAAATAATAAGATATAACATGATTTTTTTTTTTTTTTTTTTTTAATTAGAGGTAATAATTTACCCTAATGATAGAGAAACTGTATTTTTATACTGTTAGATTCTTTTTTTTCAAAGTTACATATAAAATTAAATGTTGAAATAAAAAATTGATAAATAAATTAATTTTAAAATAATTTATTTTGAAATTTGATTCAACTCAAGGTTAAAATATAAATCTCATGAAAGTTTTTTAAAAATTCGTTTTTATACTTTTGTGTAATAAAAAGTATAAAGTTATAAATAAAATTCTAAATATTTTAAAAAAATTATACATATATTTTAAACTTTTTATACTCATGACATGCATTTGGAGCAATATCAATACTCAAATATTTTTTTATAAACTTTTTTAGAATAATGACTTATGAAGTGTTCTTTCGTAAAATACTATAATTATTATTTTTGTAACAGTAGGTGATTTTTCAATATTTAAAGAATTTCATAAAATTTATTAAACAAATAGATTTTTTTTGAAACATTTTTAGATTAAAAATAGGAAAAAGTGTGTTTATTAACTTATCATGCACCAAAACCAAAATTATTAAGTTTTTTGGGGAACCAGAAGCTTTAAAAATTGAAAAAGTGCGCTATCAAGTTTAGGTACTATATTTGGTAACAGGTAACTCCTTAAAATATGTATTTTCTCAGAATATTTTAGATTAAGTTCACTTTTTTAATAGTTTCTTAAGAGTTTGATTTTAAAAACTCAATAATTTTAGTTTTTGGTGTGTATGTCTTCTACTCCCTTAACAATGCTTCTTGAAATCATTGTGAAACAAATATTATAAAATTATATTAATTAATATTTTTAATATTAAAATATAATTTTCAAATTCTAAAAAATATTATTGAAATCTCAAAATATTACAACGTTATTCAATGAAATAACTTATATTATATATTACTTTTTAAATTTTTATTAATTTTAATTAATTTTTTTCTTCTTATGAATATTTTTATTTAAATTATTATAGGATATTTATAATAGTATTGCAAAATCATTTATAGAGATTTTTCTAATTTTTGTTGATATTTTATGGGGAATATGATGGGAGGGAGGATGAATTTGGGACTAAGTGAGGTGGAAAGTGAAAACGAACTAGTATTGGGGAAATGGAAGGTATGTAATATTTTTACAAGTTTCAAATTTTTATTAATATTTTCAAGACTTATCTGTTCTCATCTCTCTCATCCTCTTCCATTTCTCCACACTATTGTTTTCCCGAAATTTGCTGAATCACCCTAAAATTTTACACATTTAAAAATTGAGGGAAAAAATGAAATATCCACATATATTTTCAACGTTTTATACTCATCCCTTTTAGTGGACACCATGGAGGTATGATGCGGTGTGGTGATGAAGCAGATTTACTTTAATCAAATCATTTTCTATGGTCTTGAATGACCTTCATGCTTGCGGAGAATTCTATCGATTATATATTCGAGAGATTGTCCAGCTATATGGCGTACCAGTGTCCATACTATCGGACAGGGATCCCAGGTTTATGACACACTTTTGGTAGAGTTTCCGGAAGTCCATGAGGACACAATTGATGATGATCCACTTGGCTTTTCAGTCACTGAGACAGGATGATCGTTAGGAGGACCACACAAGTTTTTTTGAAGGACGTGTCCATGGTGACTACGAGCATGTGTCTGAATCATAAGGGGTAGCTGGGAGGGAGAACTTACTTAGTGGGCCAAAGCTTTCTGGCAGCAAGCGATTGTCAGGCGATATCTGAAATAATAACACTCCCCATAAGGCGTTGTATGGGAGGCCCGAGTGAAATCACCGAATTGGAGGGGTGTCGCATTTGATACAATACTAATATATAGTTGTTGAATGAATCTTTATGGTTTAGTTGCATAAAAAAAATACAAGAAGATTGAACTAAAGTTTAGAAGAAAAAATATCAGCATCTATTTTGGTAGGTAGTGAATGTATAATTTGGAAAAATGATATATGTGTTTATATATGTATATATAAAATTATTTTGATAATAAATTTATAGTTTAAGTGGTAAGTAATTTTAAAGAAATTATTTCTTCAAAATTACTAAAATAAATATATTAATATTTAAAGTGGGGATTATTCTAAAACAAATTTGATGCCTTAAATTAGATAAACACTGGATATAAGAATTAAATTGCAATTCATTGTCCTAAAATTCCCACAAAATAAATAATAAAAATTTTCTCGATTTGCAACAAACTTAATATATATCTTTTTTACTTTTTATGTTATTTAAATATTTGTAAATAAAAACTTAAAATTTAAAAGAGTTGATATTAAATAGCCTGTGATGACTCTGATATATCCCAATTTCCCACAAGCGACTTTCCACCAAAACACTATAGATCTCCCACCGAGACTTCCCCACCAAGACGTGACATATTTCTCACCAATCAATATTTTCTGATGAAACGTTTCCTCTCTCCAGTCCTTTTTTCCATCTCCCATTATACACCGACAAGCTACAATCTCACGATTCCTCCAAGGTCATCCTTCCATTTTCTCAAACCCATGCCAGTAAATATGGGGCCTCACGCCAAGGCTAGTGGATAACTAGTGAGCTGAGAGAGAGCAAGCAGGGAAGGAGGACTGGACTTGAGAGAAAGAGACAGCTGAGGATTTCTTAGGTTTTCTTTTGGAGAAGTAGGACGAGGACGAGCAGACTTTGCTTGAGGAAGGATTTTCAGGTATGGATCACTATGAGTTTCATGTCTCTCATTATCGCTTTATTCATCATTTTTCGGTGGATTTTTGTACATCTTTGGGCTTAACCGGGTGTGGCCAAAAGTGAACATCTAGTTCTATTGATTCTTTTTGTTCATAGGGTGGTCATAGTCCTGCTTCTTCTATTGTTTGAAAGGCTTGAATCTGTATCCATTATTTTATATCCGCAAGATGTGATGTTGCTCTCATTTCGGACCCATTTTTTGGGTTAGCCCTCTGTTCTAAGCCCATTGACAGCATGTGAGAAGGGGCTTGACTGGAAGATTTTCTTGTTTACCCATATTATGTCCATCTCTGTTTGAGTTTTATTCCGCTCCCTTCTCACACATTCGTTTCTCCTGTTCTAATTTGTTGCACGAGGTCCTATCTAGAAGAATATGAATTAGGAAGCTTGTAGACGTTTAGTCTGTGAGGTCACTTTATAGGTGGTGCTTCAATATAGTTTGTAGGTGACATGCTATGAAACATGGTAATTAATACAAATCTATATGTAATGCGTAATTGAATTACGTTAGATTGTATATTGATTCATATACATGCTACCGAGCCTTTAATTGAATGCATTTTCACTTTTATTTTTTTAGTTTAAAAGAATGTTGGTACTGACAAATGCTAAATATATTACATAAGCTTAAATTCTGGATATACCAAGAAACACCCCCATGAACTTTACCACTTCCATCTTGGCCAAGATCTAGGTGTACTGTGGCAACGAAAAGAATTGGAGAAGGGCTTGGGAAAATGCGGATGTGAGTCCAGGTTCAGTTGTTGAATAACATTTGGTTTTGTCTTGGTTTTGAGTATGGAACTTATCACATTTTATAAATGTAAATATTAATGCTTGCTATCTTTTATTTTGTATGTGTGAATAAATAAAGTTATTTTGTATTTGGTAGAATATTTTCAATTATATATTAAAAATGGTGTTATCATCTAATTAATTAATCAATTAGGTGCTATAGTTTTAAAAAAAGTTATTTAATTAAACATGCTATGATTTTCAAACTATTATGTAGATCATGATTTTTTTACAATGAAAAATTATGACTCAAGCATTTTTTGTATCTTCTCCACCCAACAATGGTAGCCTTAAGCATTGTATCATTGAAATGACCCACTTGAACTTTATGACTATGGCTATTGAATAGCACGAAAGGGAGCCTTTGCTTCCATCTCATTTTTTTTCCCATTGAAGATGATATTCTCTTAAAGAAAAAAATATCAACAACTTATTCTTGGGTCTTCATATGGTCATGGACGTAATGATGCTGTTTTGGTTAAGGTTTGAGTGGTTAAGGTTTGAAAAAAAGTATTTACAACAAATCCTCTAGCCTTACTGTGAAGGGTCCACTTGTAATAGCATATTACGAGATTAACACATTCTTATGACATCGAGGACTTAGATAAGAGAGATAATTAAAATTAGCAATGTTATTTTCAACTTTTTATGCATAAATATAAAACAAGTTCATTATCTTAAGAATACAATTAATAAAATTTGATATACAATTTTTATGTCTTCCTATTGTTCGAAAGAATTATAATGATGGTTGTAAAATTTTTTTTTTTTAAATAATTGATGCTGACATTTTTAAGTTCCATTTTTCTTAAAATATTATAATGAAACTTTTCATATTTAGCATGGTTCCATCAATATAGAATAAAAAGGAGATCACGTTAGATCATTTTAATAAATGTCATAAAAATGCAAATAAATTAAAAGCATATAAGAATATATTTTCGCATGAAGAATAAATATAAAATTCAATAAATTTTCACAAAAAATATTTATACTTTTCACAAAATTTTCAAGTTTTCCTATTGCCTTAGAATTTTCTTTCAAGTTGTTTGTAGATGAGATTGGGTTTAGATAGAATTAAAATTAAAAAAATAAAATAAAATTGAGAAGTAAGATTTTCAACATTTAGTAATATAACCTTAATAGATTTACAAATAAGGATATATTGGCTTGTAAATTATCTATTAAGATAACTTTTACCAACCTTGACATAGAAGTATTTGAACTATATATATTGACTTTTAATTTTTTCTATCAAAGTTATTATCATTTGTCATTATTGCTTTTATCACTACAAGAAATTATCGGATTAGCTATGAAGTCGTAGGAAATAATCCTTGTTCACGAGATGACAGGAATAGCAAGAATTTTTATTAAAGGAATTAATGACAATTTTGCGGCGGTTGTGAGCGGTTAGAGGCGGAAATTCAGACGGACAAAGTCCTAGCTAACATATTGTCGTTGATTTTTGGCGCAAAGATTGGCGGCAGAATTTAGCAACAACTTTAGAGGCAGTTTTCCAGCTAATTAGCTTCAGAGAACAAAATCCGTCGCTAAATCATGATCCGAAAATTTTTTACAATTTTATATGTATAGCTAGGGATTTTTCCTTAGCTAAAATAGCTAAGGAAAAAATCCGTCGCTAATATTGCCCTTAAATTGTTGTTTCACAAAATGTATGCATTTAGCTAGGGATTTTTCCCTATCTATTTTGTAAGACCCGAGAAATTCCAATTTCTGGAAAAGGGCAAAATCGTAATTTCGGTTACAAAATTGTCAATTTCGGTTAAACATCCAAAATTTATTCTCTGGATCTTGGATGATGAAACGGATTTTACCGTTGAAATCGTCTCACGAAATCTAGTTGACATGTCGAATTTAAATTGAATTCGAGCCGGTTGGGTGGCGCGTTTTTGAGCATAGCGTTTCGGGTCTTAGTGAAACAATTTTAAATGATGAAAGTCACATATAACCACGTACTTATGTGCCATAAGTGGCATGAAAGTATAGCCGATGAAAATGAATGAGCCAGAGATAGAGTGGGAGTGTGGCGGGAAAATATTGGCATAAATGTCATTTTGGAATTGTTTAAGTTAGAAAAGACAAACAATGAATAATTTGTCTTCTCAAATGCAAGGGAGCTTGAAGAAACGGGGGAAGGACTTACAGGGAGTAGCAGATTTTGTTTTTTAGAGTGAGAAGGTTAGACTTCTCTGTAGATTTTCGGAAAATCCGACTTTCGAAAGTCTTCGAAGCAAGAAGGAAAGCTGCTCTACGCAGAGAGGTCTACGCGTGGACTCCGGTTTTAGGAAGTTTCGTCAAACTCCGAAAGGTAGGGGTTTCTCCCTACTTGGGTTTACTTTGTTAGTGTTTACGGTCGTTTCGGTTGGTTTGAGGCCTTGAGCGAGCCGTTTGATGAGTCAAACTTGGGGCCAAGGTGTGGAATTTTGAAATCAATTGGACAAGTAGTGACAGCACTTACGGATTGTTTTGGGTGTTTGAGTTGGAATTTGTTGAATAAATTGTATTTTGATGTGTGTGAGGCCGGAAATGGTCGTGAAATTCGGGTTCACTACGTGAATCGATGATTGGTGATTTGCCGGGAATAGTAATTGAGGGTTTCACTATTCTCGAGAATAGTGTTCACAAAATAATTTTTGTGAAATAATGTGTTTGGTTGAGTAATTCAAACTGAGTTGCTCGTGTTTAATCATTAGTCCACGTGAGCTAATTTTGATGTATTGATGAATTTGAGAAATTACATGACATGTTTGTGCATGATTTAAAAATTATGTGAATATATGTATGATTATATATTTGCATGTGTTATAATTGAAGTGATTGGCATCATGCATTTCATATGCCTTTGGGGCACCACAGGGCGATAGGAGTGAGTGCATGAGGTAATTCTTGAGAGAATGGTTCGGAGGGTTGATAAAAATAAGAATATCAGGAGGGTAGTCAAATAAAATATCAATCGTCGGGTCGGCCCAGTGATATGCTGTGGGAGGTGAGTCGTACGTAATATCCCGATCGTCGGAGGCGACTAATTTATATATACATCGGAGGGTTGTCCTGAAACAAATAAAACTAAGGGTTCTCATACGTGGCTTGGGCAAGTGTGAGGGAGTTGGTGAGGAGACTCGAGTGCAGATGATCAGATTAGACATTCGGTAGGTCCACCATTTGCCAATGTATGTTTTCATTGGAACATTGCATATGCACTTAGGTGAAGTAGCCCACTTGGGGTGATTCCTCTTTTGAGAGTGGCTCACCCTATCGAGATAACATATTTTTAATTACAAAGGCGCACGAGGAGACGACTCATCCTAGGGCCGGGATTTGTGAAGAAAGACCGGTTGTGGCTTTAATAATTTACAAACATGTATTAGAACTCTATAAGTTTGATATATGTTGTATAAAGTGTATTAACTCTTGTAACTATAGTGAAATGGATTTGTATATTGATGAGTATTGGTTTATGGAGCCCCGAGGCCGTTTTTATCCATATATATATCATGTGATTGATGTTGGGACAGGTGATGTATTTGGGTGGGAAGCTCCTCGGCTGAGAGCTCGCCCGATTTTTCGTGAGAGATGTCGAGTGTAGACATTCCACGAGTGTCCGCGGTTGGCCGTTGATCAACGGACCCCCGGGTTTTGGGGCGTCACATATTTAGCTAGGGATAGCGTCCGTCGTTAAGTCTATACCAAAATATTTTTTTGTTTTGATTTATGTATTTAGCTAGGGATTAGTCCCTAGCTAAAAAAGCTAGGGCAAAATCCGTCGCTATTGGTGCCCTTAAATTGTTATTTTCACAAAATATATGCATTTAGCTAGGGATTTTTCCCTAGCTATTTAGCTAGTGATTGTTTCCGTCGTTAAGTTTATACAGGTGTGCTGTTTTGTTTTTATATATTTAGCTGGGACCAAATCCATCGCTATTAGTGCCCTTAAATTGCTATTATGTATGCATTTAGCTAGGGATTTTTCCCTAACTATTTAGCTACAAAGATTATGTCTGATCGTTAAGTCTATCTAGGAATATTTTTTTGTTTTGTTTTATATATTTAGCTAAAATAGCTAGGGACCAATCCGTTACTATTTATGCCCAATTGTATGCATTTAGCTAGGGATTTAATCCGTCGCTATTCTTATCCTCAAAATTCTTCTCATTTAGGGTATGTATTAGCTAGGGACCTTAGTCGTTAAGGCTTTTCAGAAATACTTATGTTTTTACTCTTTATTGTATTTAGCTAGGGATTTTCCTAGCTAAATAGCAACAGAGGAATAATCTGTCACTATAATTTACTCAGATTATTTTTTAAGAATTCTTGATTTAACAAGGGATGAATAAACTAACTAGTCCTTGTGTTTGGTTTGTGTATGAGTTATGACCCATGTGGGGATTATTTGGGAGTAATTCATGAAAGGTTTTGAAGTAAGATAAGTATTTGAAGATGAATTGGTGAATGAGGTTACAAGATGGATATAGAGTGGTTTTGATGTGTATATTGATTATTGAAGGTTGGTTTGGGTAGAAAAGTATGGAAAAATGGGAGAAAAATATCACAATTTAAGGCATTTTCAAGGGATGAATGCCGTACCAACGGTAATCTGTACCATAAGTGTTCTGTCATTTTGTTTTGGACCAGCTTTATTATTGTGACCATAACTTAGTCATTTCTTATCCGAATTGAGTGATTCAAGTGGTTGGTTAAACTAGACTTCAAGGAGAACAAAACACACTGAAATAGGTACCTTCAAATTCTGACTCTATTTTGCCCAGAAATTCACTCAAAGTGGGGATATGTTCAAGCCAATTTATGGTTATGTTTTGAACATAGAGGAGTCCCGGTTGTTTAGGACATATCTTGAGTTTCGGTGCTCCGATTTAGGTGATTCCAGTTGGAGAAGAACCCTTAGCACCTTAGCTTCAAATGAGTACAAAGACCTAGTGTCAAATATGGAGTTAAGACCCCTGAAAATGGGTATTTTCAAACTGTTCCTAGTGTAAAATGGGCAAAATGACTAGTTTGACATGAAAATGTCATAACTTGAGTTTGGGTGATTCAATTGGAATGATTCCAATTTCTAAGTAAAGTAGATTCATAGAGGAACAAGAATACATGATTGATAAGTGAATACATAGGTGTCATACTGTACAAGTATGCAAATGCCATATCAGAGTAAGGCAAACGGGAAAAATATAGGAAATGCAATATGTATAGATGTGTTCATGAAACATGAATATGGTAGAAATATAGGAATTCGTATGGAACTAACTAAGGAACTCGTTTTGATTAGTATAGAATTTGTCTAGATTACAATGGATTAAGAATACATGTAGGGAAATCAAATCCCAGGCAGGTATTGATGAAGTGGGTTAGAAGAACCCCATTTATTATAGTGAATGTTTGTTAGTTTTTATGTTAAATTTGTTGTGTTTTGGGGCTTTGGGTTGATTGATTGTGCTCCTCAATTGAGGAATTTGTATTAAGGAAATATTGGGGTTTTTAGGGGAAAGCGATATCAAATTCTTCCAAAACCCATGTTTTTATTTTGGCCATAACTTGGTCATCACTCATCCGAATTGAGTGATTCAAATTTCTGAGTAAACTAGACTGATAGGAAAACATATCTCCTTGAAATAGAGTATATCAAATTCGAACCACTTTAAAGTAAAAATTAATCAAAGTGGAGGCGGCACGCATGGTGTGCAACGGCCGGGTAGCCTTGTTCCTTCGGCGGTTTTGGTTGTGTCCTCCAACTTTGGACGACCATAACTTCTTTGTCCAAAGTCTGTTTTGGGTGTTTTTGGACTCTATGGAAAGCCCTTTGAGTCTAGCATCCACCCATATATAGTTTAATGCAACTTGAACTCAGATTATGTCTGAAAATGACAAAAACAGTAAACCCCTCTTGGTTCGGCCTTGTCGGATTTTACTACGGTTGTGTCCTCCAACTTCGGACGGCCATAACTTCTTCGTCCTTTTTACATGAGCTTTCTATTTATCAGAAAAAAAAAAAAGAAAAAAAACTTTAAATGAGCTTTCTGTTTCTAAAGCAAAATCAAGATGCCAATTGTGGTAGGGAATCTTATTTTCATGCACAATTTGGTGTTAAAAAATCTGTGCAAATACACAAGGATGGTGTCCATGTTCTGCTGTGAAATAGAAATAAAAGCTTTCTTCGGTGCTCGGGAATGGAGATGGAGTTAATCCTTTATATGCTTACGCCAAAGGTTGGTCACATTTGTTGTTGTATTTAAGGCGAAACAAGTGTGGACTTATCCAGGTTTTCCTCCATTAAAAGTTTCTTTTCAATGATGATTGAGTTATAAATCTTGTTCTTGTATGTTGTTATAATTATTATCATTTTTAATTTAAAAGTTAGGACTTGTTTGTTTGGAAACCTTAAATATTTTTGGTCTGTTCATAATATTTTTAACTACGTTTTGAAAATAATTACCTTATAGATTGATTGATTTTAATTATTCTTTATATTTGTATAACTATTTTTAAAATTACTCTCGGAAAACAAGAGTGAGAACTACATATAACATTTATTGAGCAGCTTATATTTTCTAAGAATTTCTTCTTGCTTTTGCAAATATAACACTTGGGGATAATCACCTTTCTTTTCAAATTCATTTAGCGCATTAGCACAAAGAATGCGAAGCGGAGAATGTCCATTTGCATTGGTGCTATGTGTATGAATTGAAATCCATATGGGTAGGATTAAGAAATTTTTATTGTGGGTTTTATTTCATTCAATTCTTTTTCTTTTTTTCTCTTCCTTCTGAAATTTTCTGGTTTGTTCGTTTTGGTTAGATGGATTTGAATTACAAATGATTAGGAATGAGGTTTATCTTAATCCTTTTTCTATTTATTTCTTTCCTTTAATTTTTCTTGCTTTTGGAAAATTTTTATTTGATTTTCTAGTTCACTGCAATGGAGCTGCAATGGAATTTCCCCTACTTTGTGAGATTTTAGTAGTGGTTCACAACCCTTTGCGGGTGGGTTCAGTATTCTTTGTGAACATGCTTGCAACAATTTTGGGTGGTGAGGCAGCTAGTAATTAGGGTTTGGTAGGGACGCTTTAGCTATTCAAATGGTTGTTTGCCTTTCTTTATCATTCATGTAATGAAAACTATCTATTTATTCTTTGTTTCTTTGGTCCTTAATTTTCTGGTTGCTAGTGCGGGAAGGATTGAAATTTAGATCTTTGATCTTCATTGAGTAGTGAGAAGCTTAGTCCTTCAAACTTGGAATTCCTTTCTTTTTGCTTCCCTTCTTGTCCTTTCACTTGGTTCTTGTGTTCTCCTAATTTTTTGCCTTTTTGTGTGGCTTAGTTGGTGCACTAGAAGGGCAATACTCCCTTCATCTAGCAATAGCATGATGTTTTTTCCCACCTTCCAAGGGTTTCTTTTTGGCGATTTCATATTTTCCATTAATTCTAGTTTCAGCACTATAATGGTTTAGAACTCAAACTACACCTAGTCCATTTGAACCTTAAACTTTATATATAATGGACGAGTAACCAAAATTATTCCTTTTTCAATTTGCTAATTAAAGATACATTTCTTCATGCGGTCACGTAGCGCATTGCCAAGATATTCACAATATTTTATTTCTGCATATTCATCTGTTAGTCATTTTCTTTGAATTAATAGTAATATTTGAAGTCGTGTATGTTTCATTCAGTATTATTATTCAGGACCAGATAAGGTATAGTCAGTAAATTTGGTCCTTAATGGCAAACTCAAAATGGCCCTAGAACATAGTTGTAGGTATATAACTGTGTATTTTCAATCAAAAATTAGACTTGAACATCTGAATCAGAGCTTCATTCTCGCAAACAACCACCATAGGTTAATTGAAAATTTATGTTCAATTATTAGTAAGTTCGCAAAGCAGAAATCAAAGATCCAAGCGTGAGTTAACAATATATCAAGTAATAGCAAGCGACTTACAAATGATTTTCTTAAGTAATATATCTACCAAGTATTACTGACCATAACACATTTGTTTTTAAGGGCAATTGCAGAGTATAATCAAATTATGTGCAAAAATATTAGTCTTAGATAGTTAATTCCTGGTTAATGTTATATACAAAAATAACATGTCTTAGGATAGTTAATGCCTGAAAATCAAATTACCTCTTGGATATCTATACAAAAATGTTATATGCAAATTCTCCAATAAGAAATCTAATTTACCAAAACAACTTGTAAAAAATTTTAAATTAGTTAATAAGATTAGAAAATGAAAAAATTAAAGTACAAGATTAATTAGTTAATAAGATTAGAAAAATAAAAAATAAAAATAGTTTTTCATTTTCCTATTGACTAAACAAACATTAAAAAATTAAAGTACAAGGCATATATATAATGAATAATAGGATTATTCAATATTATTTAGTTAATAAGATGAGAGTTTAAAATGAATAATAATTTTAGTAATTAAGTTAGCATTGATAGATTTAAGAGTCTTTTAAGAATTTTTCGTAATTTTTAGTTCACTTAAACAAAAATTATTTTGGTTTATTTTTCAATTTTAATTATCTTTTCTTTTATTTGAGAGTGTATATTTGTGTGCTTGATAATATATATTGCTTTGTTACGTGTGATGTCGAGCATTTGTTGGCAGGGATAGCGGGGCGAGGCAATGTTGGTGATCATAAATAATAGAAGTGTAATATTTATTGTGCTTGATAATATATATTGCTTTGTTCTGTGTGTAATGTCGGGCATTTGTTGGCGGGATAATAGAGGCGATGCGATGATGGTGATCATAAATAATGAAGTGTAATATTTATTGTGCTTGATAATATATATTGCTGTTACGTGTGTAATGTCGGACATTTGTTGGCTTAGGGATAAGCTGGTAGAAGGCAATGATGGTGATCATAAATAATAGAAAATGTAATGTATTTTTTTACGTTCCGCATCAGCGTTGTTTCTATTTGTATAATTTGGTTCATTTTTGTGCATACACTCTTAGATTACCTATTTCAACGGAGGAAATTAAGTACGAAACTTTGCTGAAAATTTTATAGATTTATAAGACAATATAACTAAAAGAATATTAAAAATGTACATTGTTGTACATTTTAGCGTAGAAAGCCGTTCGATGTCTTACTCACTGGAAGGTGAGAATTCACCGAATTGTCCAATGTGGACAGTTTGGGAATGGCATGCCTATATCTGTAGACGATAGTTTACATGTTTATTTCATGCATATATAGAAATTCAGTAGCATATGTATCCCTCTCGTTCTTCAAGTGCGTATACGGATATTGCTAATGCTCGTGCACTCGGAGCCAGGGAAATCTTCTTAGAAATTTCTATGTATGTATGGATAAACATGTATTATTATGGGATATAGATGACGCATTCTTAAATGGGATAGGTTCTTACCTTTGAAATGAATATATGGAGTGATAAGAATGACATGTAATAATTGAAATGAATTAATATAAATTAATTAAAGAAACTTAAATCCATAGTTTAATGACTAAATTATATGATTGAGCATTATTCTTTGCAAATATAAAAGGGCAAAATGAGTTTAGATCGTCAGTGGATGTACAAAAGGTTTATGAATGGAATTCTGAATCAAGATTTTTTGAATGGGCTAGAAACTTTCATCAACTTTGCTTGTAGTCAATCGAGATAAAATTAAGTGTCCATGTAATAACCGCAAGTGTCAGAATATGTCTTTTCGTGATGTAAACACTGTTAGATACCATGTGGCTAAATATGGCTTTGTACCAAATTATTTTGTTTGGATTTATCAAGGGGAAAGTACAATGGCTGTGGACAGTGACCAAAACGAGGGTACGCGATGAATCGTATGTATGTAAATTAGAAGAACATGAAACACGTACCATATAATGAAATTCATGTTTGTTGGTCGCGACTTCAATATGGATGACTTGTGGATGAACCACCTAATCTGAAGCTTCGAAATTTTATGATATCTTGAAGAGCTGCGAGATAATGAGTTGTCTTTGGTTGTAAACGCATTCGCAATTGTCACTGTGGCTCGACTTATGAGCATGAAGTCAGAAAATCATATGTCTAAGAAATTATTTGATCAGGTGACAGAACTGATGAAAAAGATTGTTCCGGATAATAATTTGGTCATTGACAACTTTTACAGCACTAAGAAGTTACTCTGCCGGTATGTGGAATTACACCCGGTGGAAAGATTGATTGTTTCAATGGATGTATGTTATATTGGGGTGTTGATAGTGACTTAATTAGCTGTAAGTTTTGTGATCATCCTCGGTTTAAGAAGCCACCTCGTGTTGCAGAAAAGCGACAGAAAACGAAAGTTGCATATAAGAAGATGTATTACTTCCCTTTAATTCCTCGATTGCAGAGACTATATGCATCAAATGCTACAACACATGATATGAGGTGGCATTCTGAGCATGAGGTTGAACAAGGGGTGATGCGTCATCCATCAGATTCACTTGCTTGGAAGCATTTTAATCAGATACATCCAGATTTTGCTGTTGAAAGTTGAAATGTGAGATTGGGTCTCTACACTAATGGTTTTCAACCATTTGGCCAATCTGGACAATAGTATTCTACATGGCCAGTGATAGTGACACCTTACAATTTGCCTCCATGGTTGTGTATGAAGGAGCAATATATGTTTATGTCAATATTGGTTCTAGGGCCAAAAAACCCGAAAGACAAGTTGGATGTTTTCTTACAGCCTCTTATAGCAGAGTTGAATCATTTGTGGGATGTTGGCATGAATACATATGACATCTCAAAGAAGCAAAATTTCATGATGCAAGCGGCCCTTATGTGGACAATAAGCGATTTTCCTGCATATTCAATGTTGTTTGGTTAGAGTACTACAGGACGGTTAGCATGCCCGTATTGCATGGACAAGTCTGATGCTTTTACTCTCAAATTCAGTGGTAAATAGTCGTGGTTTGATAACCACCGTAAGTTTCTACCTGCAAATCATCCATTCCATAGGAATAGAATTGCATTTCGAAAAAATAAAACAGTGACGACAATTCCACCAATTGTTCGTTCAGGAGATGATATATTGACAAAGATTAAGAGTTTGGGTCTGAAGAAGGTAACTGAAATGGACGCTACTGGAACTAATGGACCAATATGCAAAACATGTGGCTGGAGGAAACACAGTATTTTTTGGGACTTGCCCTATTGGAGGTCCAATTTAATTCGTCATAACTTGGATGTAATGCATATTGAAAAAAATGTGTTTGACAATGTTTTCAACACTGTCTTAAATGTAGATGGGAAAACAAAGGACACTTTTAAATCAAGACAAGAGTTGAATGATTATTGTCGCGTCCTGAATTGAAACGGAATGAGGCTATAGGAAAATACCTAAAACCTGTTACACACTTGATGAAAGCCGTGTTGTGTGAATGGGTTAAAATTTTGAAATTCCACGATGTGGACATGTGTCAAATATGGGCGGAATGTGTGGATGAAGAAGGCGAAGTTATTTGGAATGAAAAGTCATGACATGTGTATTTATGCAGAGATTAATACCAATTGCTTTCCGTGAAATACTTCCCCTAAATGTTTGGAAGGTCCTTACAAAACTTAGTTTGTTCTTCAAAGAGCTAACTACAACCACAATCAAAACAGATGACATGGTGAGACTGGAGAATGACATATCTCTCATTCTTTGTAAAAGCGAGCGGATATTCCACCGAGCTTTTTTGACTCAATGGAGCATTTGCCGATCCATTTGACATGAAGCAAGGATAAGCCCAGGAGCAGTCTGTCCTGGTGGATATCACTTTTGAGAGGTAAATAAATATAAGTAGGTGTGTTATATTATTTCAAGCATAAATTAATATTGTAATTTGATTTAATTGAAACCTGACATAATGGTTGTGGGTATCTTCGTAGTTGAGAATTGAATGATAGAAACAAGGGAAAAAGTTGAAGGTTCAAATTTGCAATGCCATATTGGTAGAAAGAAATATGTCCTTTTGTTCTTATTATTTGAGGACCATGTCAATACAAAGCATAGAAATGTGCCTCGGGATGATGATGGTGGAGTGTCTTTGGTAGAAGATGAATGCGAGGAATGACTATCTATCTTGAGAAACACCCGGAAGAGCATTGGGAAGAGCAAAAGAAAAGTGTATGACGAGATAGAAGAGTACAAAAGTAGCAGAACTCACGTTTTACTTAATTGTGAGGAGGTTGCACCATATAATGAGTATGTATACCCAAAATGGTTGCAGGTATAATCATAGGATCATTTTGTCCTGAATAGGAATAATTAAAAACTGATATCCATTATTGTCCCTTTGTTTATATTTGTGCAGTGTTTATGTTGAGCAGTTAAAACATAGGCAACCAACCATTCTCACCCATGAGGTCGATTCTATGCTAGAAACTAAATTTGCGAATTGGTTCAAGAACTATGTGAGAATTATTAAGCCTTAATGTTTTGAATAATTTGATTTATTAGTATCTTACATTTTTTAACATCATTTGTTGAATATATGCAACAGACAAATGATCCTTCAAATGGAGATTCCAACATTCATACAGAATCTAAGTGAGGCCGTTTAGATATGTGACTACACACTAACTGAGTATTTTGTCAATGATTATAAATTTCACACACAATAGAATGCGGTTCTTCTAAAGCAACTATGAACAGTGAAGTATGCATTAAAAGGCTCAAATTATAATGCAGATGAGAGTAGTGTATGGTCGACTATTAGAAGTTGTTGAGTTGGAGTATCCTGGACTCGAAAATAATAAGTTGTATTATTCAAATGTAGAGTGGTTTTGATCCTACACAAAATGTGGGTACAGATTCATTCGGATTATAAGCTAGTGGATGTTAACCATAAACGCAGATTTAATCGGTATGAGCCATTTATTATGGCAGTTAAAGCCACTCAAGTATATTATTGTACATATCCGAGTTTATCTCGTGATAAGAGTGACTGATGGGCCGTTTGCAAAATCAAAGCTCTATCAAATATTGAAGTACCAACATCTCAACAAAGTAGTGAAAACTTAGCTATTGCACCGGCATTTCAAGAAGATGACATAAACAATATTGAGCCTGTGCATGTAGATGAAGATATAGAAAACTTATGTGACTCAAATGGTGGTCTAATAGAAATTGAAGATGATCATGTTCAATGCGAAGATGAGTGGAACTTCCATCGAATAAGATGAAATAATCGAGAAGATTCATTAGAGGATGATAGTGATGCAGGCCATTTAAACTTTTATAATTGTATTAGAATATTATAGTTTCAAAGACTTTCTATATTTTGTTGCAATCCGTTGGTGTGTGTTATTATAATATACATGGTTGTTCATCGCTACCAATATCAATTTTATGTTTTTCATTATATCTCTATTATATGTTCATGTATTTACTTTGTAATACCGATAGATGGCGCACGCATAAGGGCGTGGGCGTTGTGGAGGTGGAGGTGGGCGAGATGGTGGGCGTGGGCAGCGGACATGGGCGAATTCATCTAGTATTTTTATGTCTGTTGTACAGTCGTTCATCTCACACCCACCCTATGGAGACATCACCATCACCATCATTAACACTGCACCATCACCTTTATCGAGATATGAGCCACCGCTGCGTGTCCCTCCTCCACGCCGATCCATCGCCATCATCTGACATTCTACATCGTCAAATGTTGTTCCCCCTTTTACAGCACCATCGACATCATCATCTGTTGTTGGTTCCTCTACAGGCAGTGCTAAGTTAGTAATAGAGATTGTGGATGGGAGGTATAACATATACGTACATATTACTTTAATAAAAAAATATGATGTCCCTGTTAGTGGTTTTGTTTTTATATATAGTTATGAATTGCTTGTTTTCAATGTTGTATGTTTATTTTTACAGTTTCTTTCCATTTTACAAGTGTTCGACTATTACGAGTCTTTCAAGAAAATGGTTGATTCCAAAGTATTCTCGTGGAAGAAAGTTTCTAAATCGACTAAAAATACTTACTTTGATGACTTTCAGGTATAAACAAAGAAACAAAAGCATTGCAAATTAATTATCTAATTTGTTCAACTATTAAGTTGGTTACTATTCAAGCATAAAAGTATGATGTCATTGTTATTAATACACTTATTTTGTGTTTTTTTTTATATACAAAATCAGTGTTCATGGGCACCCCAATTTAATGGACAGATAAAGTCATTGTGGGAGAGCAAAGCTACCGAACGGTACTCAGACTTTGTCCATAAATTGAAGATTGTAAGATATAGGCTGATTTTTATACACGAGGATGAGTGGCTAGAGTGGCTACGTCTTGGGAGAGACCATAGGGTGAAGAAAAATCAGAGATAGCCAGCAAGAACCGACGTACTGAAGTAGCTGGACCAGGTACGGGCATGTCTCGCCACCTGAGAGGAGGTCGAGTCAGCCATTGAGCAGCTCGAGAGATTTGTTAACATTTACAGCACAAACAATTTTAAATGTTAAGTAGTTGGCCTAAATAAATTAAAAATTCAAACCTTTGCGCTGGTTTTACAATTTTGGCTAAATTTTTCTTTTCCTTGTCATTTTTTAAAATATGACTTAAAATTTTAGATAACACATTTTTATTAGTTATTAAGCCTTACAAATTTTAAATAATGTATTCCTCTAATTTGTAACATATGTTATTTTTTGACTTAATAAATTCATACTTTAGGTTAGAGAATGGGGTCGAGATCCCAATTTTTATGAAATCTTCAGGAAGATGCATGTGAAGAAGCGAGATGACCCGGGTTTGTTACGACAACAAAGTCTCAGATGATTTGTTGTGAAGTATCTGCTATATTAATAAAAACTATTTGACTACTACGAGTAAATGTTGAGAAAGTTAGAAGTGTGGCATAAAATATTAGAATATTTAATTTATTTATATCTAGCATTGTAATTTATTTTCTATTTTATGACCAGGGACCTCGTGGAGGAGCGTGCTGACGGTACTTCTCGGCCGGTTGAGGTTCTATGGATCTTCAACCAATTGACTATAATCCTATCTATTTGGAGGCGCTATGGGAGGTCGGAAGCCGGCGAGTGTACAACATCGGCTCGAAGAGGGGGTGGCTTTTTGTTCACTTTGGTCCGTGCTTCCACAGTTCCTGTCATAACGGCCGGTGGATGAGGCGGTCAAGCAGCGAGTAATGGAAACAAATGAACGTGTTGCAGTTATGGAGACATAAATGAAAGAGAAGGATCAGCAGATTACTCTTTTGAAGGATGAAATGCATCAAATGAAAGAAGTGAATAATGAGATGAAAGAAATGAAGAATGCAATGCAACAGCAGATGACCAATATGCAGTCATAGTTAGCGGCCTTGATGCGACATATGGGACACCGAGTTCCAACAGAGCACCCACCCGCCTGACAGCCTACCACAGATCCACCAACTAATGATGAGGATGACGATTTAGGTGATTAGAGACCTATGTTATTATTTTTATTTTTACTATTGACACTATTGTATCAGATTAATTTAATGCTTTGCTTTTGACTTATGGTTAATTAAAAGATTGCTTTTTTTAGTATATGTTTTGATATTATTAATATAAAAACTTAAAAGTATGTATTCTAATTTTTTAAAAAAATAAAAATAATTGAAAACAGCTATGGAATGATCCTAGCTATTATTTGTAGTTATTTTCTTACAATTGAATGAAAAATAATGACGGAATTGTCCCTAGCTAATTGTTTGGGAGTTGATTCACTCCTCTTCCCATTCAATTGTAAATATTGGATTAAAATTAGACAAGAATAGTGTTAACTTGGGCAAAAAAGACACATACAAATTTATGTCACTTATTACCAAAGGACTATTGTCTAATCCTGCGACGGCCTTGAACTTGTTTACAAAACCAAAGAACACACATACAAATTTATGTCACTATTACCAAAGGACTGTGTCACAATCCCCGACAGCGGCATCAAAAAACTTGTTGATATTATACTATATAAACCACCAATCTCTTAAAGTAAATCTGTTTTCAAGTTTGGTTTTTGGTCGATATTACGCAGGGTGCACGGTCGACAAGTAATAAAATGGATTTAAGTCGGATATCGATCCCCACAGGAGATCTCAAAAATTTTAAATCAACTACGACTACTCAATTTCCATACTATTTGGGCCTAAAATGATAGTAGGATCGGCATTAGGTGCTGGAAAATTAAGCGTTTCAAGGAAAATACTTGAACTATCGACATCTTTTGGAAGATAAAGAATAAAGAATAATGAATTTCTAATAAAAAAGAAATGAATCTTGAATAGTTATCCTCGAGAGGACACATCAATAGAAGCGATTTATAGTGAACTATCGATTCCTGTAGTTACTCCTGATAAAATTTCTTGATTATCTCCAGTTTCAAAATCACATCCCAAAGCGTTGTAGTGCAAGTTGGATCTCTCCGGCTCCACATTTTATTATCTAATTTAAACTGATTCTCTCGAATACGAGGAATTAGACAACTACTTTTTAACGAGGGCTTCATTACGGATATTTTTCTTTTGCGATACTTTCATACCCATTTTATGAATTTGTAAACCTTAGCTCCCAAGTTATAGGTCAACCAAGGATATACAACTTCCAGATTGCTCCTCCTCGAAATTAGAATAGATCAACCTTTCCTTGATTAGATCTCAGCTAACACGGGATTGGCCTCACTATCCGAATTGAGGTGAAGTCTTTGCTTGTTTAAATAGATAACTCATTCAACTCGTTCTTGATTTCAAGTGAGAAAAGGATTTATCTAAGTGAACTTACAAAGCTCAAAAGATCCCTAATAAGCGGGTTGAAGTATACCTTCAAAGTAATACATTACTCGGGAATGTCTTCCACTAGTATACTCAGAGGACCTCCCTTGAAATCGAGCAATATTGCAATTCTTAATTATAGAAAGCGATATTCGGATCCCAGGCAATAAACGAAACCAGAAGTAAATTCATTAGCCAAAATTAACAATTCTTTGTAGGCTTGACTACGAGGAAAGAAGATAAATTCTGACTATAACGTTCATAATGGAAAGAGTATTTGGATTCCTCAATTACTGAATTACACGATCTGACATTCCTCGATCATAAGAATAGCGCAATTTGGCGAAACAATGTCGAATTCCGAGAATTTGTATGAACTTCAAACATTCGGGTAGTAATTTGAAAATAAATTAGTGCGCGTTCGGCATTTCAACGATAACATCGAGATCCGGAAAATGCGAAAAATACGAACATAATGCGCTTTCTAAGCGGCGGAAATAAAAAATAGAAAAAAAGAAAAAGAAAAGAAAAGAAAATAAAGAAAATGAGCTTTCCGCTATCCGAGACCTCTCTGGAATTACGTAGTAATACTTCTTTAATGGCGGGATAGGCTGCATTATTTATAGGGTTCCTCAATTGGGCCCTAATCCCAATGTAGCCTGTTGTGGGTTTCAAAATGGTTTGGCCCAATTCACTGTTCAAGTCGCGACTTCAGTTTCCTTGTCGTGACATCATCAATGTCGCGACATCAATCTCACGTCGACATCAACTTGCTCTATGTAAAGCTTAGTTTGATCCATTTCTTGATGTCGCGAACATCAATATCTTGATCCACGACATCTTCTCACGTCTTGGCGGTTTGGTGTTCTCTCTTGATGTATGACGTCGATATCTTGTCAGCGACATCGGCTCATTTCATCTGCGGTCTTCAGCCCGATGTCTTAGATGTCGCGACATCAATCTCTTGTCAGCGACATCATCGCCCGTAAGAGCTAGCCAAAAGCTAAGCGGTAGCTCACGATGTCGGCGGCGATAATATCTTCGTCAGCGATCTCTTCACGTCTTTGCGACTTTGATCTGGTCGTTCACGATGTCCGCGACATGTCGATATCTTATCGCGACCTCACTTCATGAAGCTCACACGGCCTTCAAGCGGCAGTGCGGTGTCGCGATCTCCATGTCGCGCGTCGACATAACTGCGATCTTCTCTTGATGGTTTTAATGGCGTGACTTCCAGCCTCTTGTTGTGACATCATCGATATCGCGACATCAATCTCAAATGGCGACATCAACTTGGATTCTCTGGGGCTTTCAAGCGGATTTGCTCTTGATGTCACGACTTCACTCTCCGCGTCGCGGCGTGATCATTTCACTACGGCTTTTCGAGAAACGTCGTCGTGACCTCAATATCTTGTTATCCATGTCGCGACTGGTCGGAATTTCCTTCAATTTCCACGATGTCGCGACCTCATGAAGTAATTTATTATGCTTGGCACATCAATATTTCGGCTTGATTCTTTTTCATTTACGCTCTTGCCGTTATTTTTTCACTCCACTTATTCTTTGTATTTTTCTACTTTCTTTCTCTCTTTCACACTTTAATAACAATTTGGTGAGTTTCTTCATATTTCTGTATATTAATTATTCATTTCTAGATGAAAATCAAACAGAAAAATGGACTAAAAATAGATGACTTTTAAGCTCATCAAATAGTGACGGAATTGTCCCTAGCTAAATTAGCTAAGGACAATTCCGTCGTTATTTCCTTCAAATTCAATAAGAATAGCTGAATTGTCCCTAGCTAAATTAGCTAGGGACAATTCGCCAACTATTTCTTTAAATTCGACAAAAATAGTGTGAGGTGTCCTAAGCTAAGTAGCTAGGGTTTTTAATTTCATAATATTTCTTCAAATTTTGATAAGAATAGTGGCCAGGGTGATCTTAGCTAAGATTAACTAAAGGGACAAATAACTAACTCTTTAAAATTAGATAAGTATAGTATTGAGTGTCCTAGCTAAATTAGCTTGGGACAATTCCGTAACTTCTCTAAAAATTAGACAAAAATAGTATTGAATTTTCCTAGCTAATTTAGCTAGGGCATTTTCCGTCGCTATTCAGTCGAAAAATATTAATTGGTCATTTGAATTAGACCAAAATTAGCAAGCGAAAATATATAATTAGCTAGGGAATTTCCGTTGTTAAAAAATAGCTAGGGAAAAAAAATTTCTCGTTAATTTTTTGTGACAAGCACTTTAGCTAGGGATTATTTTTCGATTTGTAAATCGATGCTAAAAATTCTATTTAATGGCGGAATTTCAGCTGTCTTCATTTCACAGCTATTTGGATTTTTTTTTGTAGTATAAGACCAGATTGTGAATAAATAAGGACTAGTGATACGACACTCCTATTTAGTGCTACGACACTCATGTTTAGTGCTTCGGCCTCGATAATGCTATGGCAGCTTTGATTAGTCTTCACGGCCAATGCGCGTATTAGTGCTTTTGGCCTCTGATTTAGTGTTTTGACACACTCGATTAGTCTTCCAGGCACTCTATTTATGCGCTCCTGTTTTGTGCTTTGACGCTCCTGATTAGTGCTATGACACTCCTGTTCAGTGCTTCATTACTCCTGTACTGTACCATGTAGGACCAGTACTTGCAGTGTACCCTTGGTTACCTTATGTTCCAAATTGTATGATATGTACTCCTACGGGAGAGATGAATATGATAACATAAAGGATAATAATACGTAACATATATATATATATATATATATATATATATATACTACTATATATATATATATATATATATATATATATATATATATATCACCTATATATGAACGATAAGCATGAAAAATGGATTAAAAATGTAATTTTTAGAAAATAATATTTCGTAGCATTTACTGTATTTAAGAATAGTTATAAGTGGTTTTGTTTTTATGTATTTCCCCCACTAAGCTATAAGCTTAGAATGGGTGTTTAATCCATGTAGGTGTTGAAGAAGTTGTCAGGGACACCCCGCGTTCATCAAGGCCAACATAGCCTTAGGAGTCCCCCTTCATAGGACCCTATTCTTTTTGTAATAGAAGTTGTTATGTAATATTTTTTCTGTTATAGTGAAACTTGTATTGATACAAGTAATTTTTTTGAGACTCAAGCATATGTACAAGATTTTTTAAACACCATTATGGTGGTAGTTTTACTTGGTTATATTTTGTAGTCTTGAATTTTTATGGTCGAACTTTTTAGTATGATTATGTCATTTGACTTTTCTTGAGTTGTTCTCAATTATTTGCCAAAGGCGGGTTCTGGTCTCGGCTTTGTGTGGGCGATCCACCCACTTGCCATAGTTATGGGGTAGGGGGTGTCTGGTGTCAAGTATCGAGCCTAGGTTTAGGCATTTTTGGAATAGTTCATAAGTTAGAAGTGTGTGTGTATGGTATTGTGTTGGCCTAATGCGGATGTCCTTGTTTTCTAAATAGGATGGATCGACCCTAGAACCCTGTTGAAGAGGTTACTGAAAGTGTTAACCCAAGGGAACAAGGGTTAGCAGCTTCTAATCCTTCTGGATCAGTCAGAAGTGAAAGTAATGTCCCTAATGATCCAACAAAAGCTTTGTTAAAGATATCTCAAGATATGACTTGGGTTTTGGAAGGTTGGCAAACCTCTATTCAATGATATAATTGTTGAGAAGACATGGGGCGGAATAATTTCAAGGGACAAGTTTGGAAGAATCCGATAAAGCCGAGTATTGGCTTGAAAGGCTTCAAAGAGTATTAGAGGAGGTGAGATGCCCTCCTGAGCAAAGAGTAGCCTTTGCGATCTCGTTTTTACAAAGTGAGGTTTATGATTGGTGGAAGCTTGTCTTGAAGCGTCCAAGGTTTTTGGACCCTATGCCTTGGGATTTCTTTGTGCAGAGTTAGGGCAAAAGTATGTCATAGTATATCATATGAGGCCAAATGGAAGCAATTTCTTAATTTGAAGCAGAGAAGCCTATTAGTGATTGAGTATGAAAAGGAATTTAGCCATCTTAGCAAGTATGCTTCAGAGTCAATTCTCATCGAAGCATTTCATTGTAGACAATTTGAGGATGGTTTGAATGAGTCTATCAAGAGAAATTTAGCACAATGACTTCTCTCAATAATTGAATTTTTATCGGTTAGTACAAGAACTATGAAGGTGGAGAGGTCTGAAGTAAGTAGCAAAGAAAGGTTTCAGAAGAAGAAGTTTTCAAGAGGAGCTTCTTCCTCCTTAGGTAAAAGAGCTAGAGACAGTCAAGCTGAATTAGTGTATAGTTCTGTTGGTAGGGGAAGAAGACAAGGGCTTACAATGGCACCTAGTTCAGGTAGAGGAACTTCAACCGGCCAAGAGGAAAGACCTGAATGCTTGCACTGTCACAAACGTCATTATGGTATTTGTAGAAAGATAACTGGGGGGTGTTTCCAATGTGGAAGCACATACCATCTAATAGTGAACTGTTCGCAAGGATCGAGAAGTTATAGAAATGTACCTCCACCAGTCATGACAGGGGTAGAGGGCGAGGTAACTCAGGGTAGCAAGGAAGAGGTATTGCATCAGAAACAGTGAATTGCCCTATTGCTACAACCCCAGCCTGAGCTTATGCTATGAGAGCTCGTGAAGATCAGGATGCACCAGGGGTGATTGTAGGTAATTTCACTCTCTATAATACTGAAATGCATGCTTTGATAGATCCTGGCTCTACACATTCCTATATATGCATTGGACAATTGAGTGATAAATTGTCATCAGTAGAGCCTTTGACATATGACATGCTTGTTGCGATCCCAAGGCGTCTTATTAAAAGTCGGCCAGAGTGTATAAGGTGTCCTCAACAGGTCATGATAGAGTTTCGATTGACCTAATGGCTTTGCATTCCATGAATTTGATTTGATTTTAAGGGATGGATTGGTTATCGAAACATCGGTATAGTTGATTGTGATAAGGAAAACAATCTTTGCTTAAATATTCGACACAATCGGAGAATGGCGCTACAAGGTATCCGATCCCGGTCGGTGTCAAATGTAATTTCGACTATCTGGCTTAGGCGTGTTCTTAGAAAAGGTTCTGAAGCCTTTTTGGCATTGGTGCTTGACTCTTAGAGGGGACAGGTGAATCTAGAAGATATTCAGGTGATAAAAGAATTCCCTGATGTGTTTCTTAAGGAATTACTGGGTTTGCCACCTGAAAGAGAAGTAGATTTTTCTATTCAAGTTATACATGGGACGATGACAGGCACCGTAGAGGTTATGTAAAAGTAATGTAAAACGTAGGCCCACTTGTGCAAGTATACGCGTTGAGTTTTCATAATATAGTGGCTAGTCAAGTGTCATTCCCATAAGGAGAAGTGTGTTGAATATGAGAATTGGCTCTAGAATATTATTTAGATCTCAAACTTGAGTGAATTATGGCTAATATAACGAAACTTCTCATCCTAAACAATTTCTTAACTCAATTAATGGGGACTAGGGTTTTTGCCTCCCCTTACCACACTCAATGGATTACTATCTAGGTAGAATCGATCATTCAATACTTTCACAAATTCATGCTAGCAAGTTGATCGTGCCTACGAGATATCCTCTCTCGAGGTATATTCGCATATCTCGCTAGTAGGATTTATTGCATCTTTACATCAACCCTAAACTCCGAGATGCTTAAATGGTTAAACCATAATCGCCACACTTGGAGCAGTCTCTACTCTCAGTTTGCAGAGTGTCACTCTCACCGAGATCAGGGAACTTAGCCTATCCTCATGATCTTAAGTTAGGCTAGAGTATGTTGATGTTGGCCAAACACCACCATATATATAATTCACAGAAAATAGAGCAAGTCAATATAAGATCTATGTATATACTGAATGAAATTGAATTAATCACTAATCCATATGAGTGTGACAAGAGTCTGACCAAAACCACAGAGATCAGTAGAACATCATTCTAATAATTACAATCATTTTGTTTTCAATCAATAGGAGTTCGAGAAAGAAAATACGAAATACATCAATTACACGATCTCTCTAATCACCCAATGTAGTTGTCTTCGTCTTGGATCTTGTGCCTCTCTCTCCTTCTCCCCCCTATTCTCTTTTTCGTTCTTTTTGTTATATCTAAAAAATTTCTCGCTAGGTGAGTCCCGGCGATGTCGCGATGTCGCGACGTCGCAACATCGCTACTTTGGAACGTTGTGACGTTGGCTGATGTAGGTTGCACGTCATACAACCTCAACGTTGCGACGTTGACGTTGAGGTTAAGCTCTCCTCCAATCTCCTTCTTCAAATCTCCACACAGCTTCCAAATCCTGTCTTTTTCACCTGAAATGCACAAAAAGCGAGTATCAGATATATGACGATAAACGCACTTATTCCTAGATGAAATGAACCGAAAACGTGATCAAACACGGGTATATGATGTGTGTTTTGGGCACTCATCACACCCCCAAACTTAGCTTCTTGCTTGTCCCCCGAGCAAAAGCAGGACTCCTCTTTCTTATTACACATGAAAATTGACACACCGGCCCCTTCGACATGAGTCGATATACCGCGAGCTAATAACAGAGAGTCAAAATGAACCAAATCTGCAATCCGAGCCTTTATCGTCTAAAATCCTGGGACCCTTAGAGTTGTGCAACTTTCTAAGGAACATAGCTAAGCAAGGTCGGGTTAACCAAGAAACTCAACCCCCCACTTTTTCAATGACCTTTCCCCAGGAATCTGTGTAATTGCTTCATGATCTCCAACATATACCTCAGTTCCAGTACTCCCAAACTTGAAGTTTACTCACCCATTTGAAAGATTCCAACCACAGAAGGATATGAATGCACCTATTTTATTTACATATACCTAAGCATGACATAACACTAGTGCCTACAAGTTTTAGCTAAATGTCCCTGTAGAGGGGATTCATTGGTGACTCCCCACCAATTGGGTAAGGGCACCGGGCATTTAGTTCCTCTCAAACTTCACCCCGAACACTCAACCAAACCTACAGGCACTAGAATGTGGAATGGGTCCAGCTTCTGTTCCATGTAGTGAGCAGTGAAGTCAATGGCTCCCGGTTAGTTGGCTCAGGGCATTAGGCCTTGAAATGCCCCTTAGACTGTGCCCGGGATTCCGATTGGACGATCCTGCGTATTCTATTCACACACATATCTTTTTATTTATTTTTTATTTTTTTAATACTTGTTTCTATATATATATATATATATTTTCGATTTGGGGCTCGATGCCAATCCTCTTTTTCAAAGGTGTCCTATCACTCGAGTGTTTAGAAACCCTCAAGGCACGAGGAATTCTTGTGAGCAAGGTCCGGGACCTTAGCATACCCTGGAGATCACATGTGTGTGTGTGAGATAGTCTACTTGGGAAATGGCTTCTTGAAACACACAAGGGTTGACTAGACTGAGTCACCTCGACCTTTCTAGCACAATATTCCAGATCATGGAACATCCTAAGGTCCATTTTCATTCTCTGCTCGATCTTTTTGAAAATTTTTGACTAAATTAACCTCCCATTAGCGAGTGTGACATCCACCCACACACAATACCTAAAACAAGCCTAAAACATGAAATGCTACGAAAACAACCTAAAATACGTAAACAAGTAAAAATTGACTATAAGAACATAAACACCTGCACCCTGAACACATGAAAACTAAAACAACCTAAACACTTAAACAAACTGAAACAGAAAACACCAACTAAAAAAAAAAAAAAAACCAACTCCAAATCGAAAGGTTCCGCCACCCTAAACCAAAGTGACAACCACGTCACTTAAAAGAGTAAGTAGTGGGTGGAGGAACTCCCCGTGATCGCTCGCATCATCATGGTGGTGGAAGCGGCATGTGAAAGGCATGAGCCAAGCCTTCCCGGATGGATTGTCGGTTGCCGAGAATGGTCACCGGGTTGCCACGATGGTGCTCTATGTTCCACTCTGCAAGGCCCAGGCATGCCCTTACTGATGGTGACCGTGCCCCGGGTCTCATCCCAAAGACGCATCGAACTGGGTTGTCGTCCTCGTACTGGGTCCCGCTGCAGCGGAAGGACTCCATCGGGTCCCCGGTATCCCGGGATGGCCGTGGTGGCCGGGGTTAGGTGGATGATTACCCCGCCGCCGCATCCGGGATCCCAAACCCAGACTGGTATGCCTAAGGTCATTCTTTACTGAGGGCCTTACCAGCTCGAATCATACACTCTAGTCTTGGTACATCTGTATTTGTCTTTTCTTGACCATGATCACCTTGATCAGGTGTATCCAAATTTTCTATTGTCCCCCCAAGGGCACCAAATTTTGTTTGCATAAACCATAGATAAGGAAGAGGTGCCCGATCTCATCTTCGCATCCTCGTTATGAGGATGCCATCCTCTATAACCTGCCCGACATCAAATGGGATGTCTTGGATGATGGCATAGTTGAGCAGGGCCCTATTGGCCGTCACTTCACATACATTAGTCGTCGACATGAGACACAATGTGATGAAGTGATGCCATAATTTAGGAATGTAGGTCAAGTGACTGGCCTTGAAGTGCACCGCGTGCCCTTCATTATTTAGTTTCCACTCGCTCTGCCCATTGGTCAACATCCTAAGGACTTTCGGATAGTAGGGATTCTCATGGAGCCTATCATAAGTTTAGGGTTTAACCGGTTCTAGGTTATAGTATCGATTGATAGACTTCAGACCGACCCCTACCAACACCCGTGCATCCCGGACCTTTAGCAATGTAGGAGGCTAGATCGCGAACTCTTACTACACTTCAGGGCGTACTGGTCTCTGAGGTCGGGCAAAGCGCCCTCCATCCCTTGTTCGCAATGGTTTTGCTAAAGAAATCATCGGGGTGGTGAAACCTTTTCTCCTTGATGAAGGACCTATTATTCGAGATGAGGTCAAATTTCTCAGTCGCACTCTCATTGACAAATTTCTCATGATCGTAATCATGAGTGGCCTTCACTCTGCCCATCTTTCTTTCGAGCCTCGCTTCGCTACGACATCGGGCACTTGATAAGGTGGTCGGGTTTGATGGCCATCTGTGCTTTGACTCACACTCTATTCTACTCCTAAAGCTCCTAACACCCAAAGCAGATGCAAGTCAACCAACTGCCTAGAGTAATAAACCACAATAAACCTCAATTTAAGAAAAAATATCGAACACCTAGTGCGTGCACCGTTAGATGGTGTTCTTGGCTCTTTCCCATGACTTCTCTTATCACCAACCACTTCTTGTGTCCCTTCCCTAACACAAGTAACTCCAAAAATAGCAATACAAATTGAATCTGAACTCAACTCACCTGAAAACTAGACCGTGTGGAGAGTATCCAAATGAGGGTGGATCTTAGGGTTTTCGGACTTATGAAAGTTCTTAGGGCTTAGGAGAGTGCTAAGATTAGTATAGATATGATGATGAGGGTTATCGGGCACTGCAAAAATCGAGAGCACAATAGTGGCCTTTCAAGTTTTCTGATGTGAGAATATGAACGCCCTATTCATAAAACAGAAGCAACATTGCGACGCTGGTCCTAACGCTTCGATGTCTTGAGAGTTATACTCACCACTGGTGGACGCTCCGCAGGGTTATATTTTCAACATTACGATGTTGAGATCCAATGTCACGATGTTCCAGAAGGTGCAATTTTCAACGTCACGACGTTGAAATCCAATGTTGCGACATTACAGAGAGCTGAGATTTCATTTTTTTTTCTCAACGTCGCGACGTTATAGAGAAGAAAACTCAACTTTTTGAAAAACACATTTCTAAGTTTAAGAGCACTCCCCTTTTAAGGTTCCGCTCCTTGTCCAACCCCGGCTTTGATTACCTGAGCTACCTCTTTGTCGCCGCTTTGATCTCGGAGCCTGAGAACAGAATGACACAAATAAGTTACGGTCTCCAAGAAAATTTTCATCTCTAAAATAAACAAACATATGCAAAGCTACACTAATGAAAGAAAATTTTGAAAATGCTTGGGTTGCCTCCCAATAGCACTTTGTTTAATGTCGTTAGCTCGACTTCCCTGAATCTCAATGTTCTCGAGACTACGGGACTGCACGAACACCTTATGGCACTATTTTCTATGCGCTCAGATTTATGGCCTGCTTGCTTGCATAAAACTCGCCCCAAAAGTATGGCTTCAATAGTCACAGACACCTTAAAGCTCCCTTCTCTCGGGTGCATAATTTCTATTCCTCCATACGGAAAAACCTAAGTCACAGTAAATGGTCCCGAGCACCTCGACTTTAATTTCCCTGGGAAGAGCTTGAGTCGGAAGTTAAATAGGAGGACCCATTGACTCGACTCAAACTCTTTCCTTACAATATGCTTATTGTGCCAGGCTTTCATCTTTTCTTTATATATCTTCACGTTCTCGTACGCCTCATTGTGGAACTCTTCTAATTCATTGAGCCGCAGTATGTGTTTCTCGCCGACCATCTTAATGTCCATATTCAACTGCCTAGTTGCCCAGTATGCTCTATGTTCCAATTCCATAGGCAAGTGGCACACTTTCCTAAACACTAGCCTGAATGGTGACATTCCCAATGGTGCCTTGAATGTTGTTCTATATGCCTAGAGTGCATCATTTCCATTTTTCCAATCTTTCTGAAAGTTTATCGACTATTTCCTTTCTTCAAGATAGATTTGATCTTTGTTTACACTTTCATCAGTCATATATTAGTCCGTGGGTAGTATGTGGGCAAGGTCCGATGCCTGGACACCATATTTTCCTCAACACTGTCAACAGTGTCTGTTACAAAAATGTGTTCCTCCATCCGTGACTACACTGTGGAGTTCAACCTGGTGAATATAAGGACTGAAGAAAGCTTGCTACCACTCTGGCATCATTAGTTCAGGTAGGTATGGCCTCCACCCATTTGGAAATCTACGGCCAGAAGAATGTATAGATTGTTGAAAGATGAAGGAAAGGGGCCCATAAAATCTATCCCCCATATATCAAACAACTCTACCTCTATAATGGTTTACAAGGGCGGCTCATCTCATTTTGATATGCTCCCCATTCTTTGGCATTTGTCACAAGTAAACAGAAATTGGTGCGCATCCTTAAACAAAGAGGGCCAAAAGAATCTCGACTGAAGTACCTTTGCAGCTGTTCTACTTCCCCCAAAGTGCCCCCCCACAAGCTGTAGGTGGGTACGATTTCAGTATATCATTTCATCCTCTAGTGACACACATCTTCTTATCACCCGACAAGACAATGCTTATACATAATGGGCTCTTCCCAGTAGTAATGCTTCAACCGTTGATGAGTCTTAAACTCATCTATTTTTAACCCTTTTTTCTGGCATGTTTTTAATAATTTTAGATCTATTTGTATGCCTAATTACGGAATATTCACCAACTTTTTTTGTTTTGCAGGTGTTAATTGAAAAAACAAAGGTGAAGTGCAGCAAAAAGTGCGGAAAATGTAAGTAATTTGTGCTGTGAACATAATTTTGTATATCGACACAAAATTCAAGCAAAGCTAAAGGAACTGCGTTCACCACTTCAATCCAAAACAACGCACAAAGCCCACATAACTCCAACACGGCTGGGCAAAATTGTCACGATAAACAATTTTTCTGTCGCCATATTGTTGAAGAAAATTATGGAGGAAACTGTCACGACAATCCTTTTCTCCGTCGTGACAAAGATTAAAACATAGAGCAAAGAAGCTGTGCCACGACAATATAATTTCTGTCGCAACATAAAAAGTTGAAGGCTAACATATGCACTCTATCGCGACAAAATACAATTCTATTGCAACAGAAATTCCTCAGATTACAACACAAGTCAATCGAGACAAGTGTTTTTATGTTGCGACAAAGTTCTCAACATCAAGCCAACTCAAGGAAGAACTGTTGTCATAACAAAGAAAATCCTGTCAGGACATAGCAATTAGAATTCACAACCAAGAGCAACACAATCTCTATCGCGATAAAGATTATTTCTGTCGCGACAAACAAAACATGAAGGAGGTGAATTCCCTATCGTGACAAGAAGCTGAAGAGAAACACAAGAAGAATGGCGACAAATAAATTCTTGTTGTGACATAATCAAGAGTTGAAGGCAAAACCAGTGTCGCAACAAAGAAGTTTTCTGTCATGACAATAAAAGCTAAGAAATGATAAAATTCTATCGCGACAGAGAAAAGTAGGTCGCGACAGAAATTGAAGAAGAATTGAGAATGGCCAAGGCAGTTGTGTGGCAACATATAATTCTATGTCGCGACAAATAGCTCAGCAAGCAACAAGAATCAGAAGTCTGTCGCGACCAAAGAGTTTCTTGTCACGACAGAAATTGCTAAGGACTTAAAGAAATCTTGTCGCGATAGAGAAAACTCGTCGCGACAGCAGTTGCCGTGTTGAAAGCAAATTGCCGTCATGACAAAGAAAATTATGTCGCGGACAAACTCTAGAAGAACAAGGACAGAGAAGTCGCGGAATGTGACGGTGTCGCGGATACGCGGTATTCCCTGCCGCGATAAGAACAAGACTGCTGAATACAATTTATGTCGTGACATTATCAAAGTATGTCGCGACACAATCCAAGAGCAAGCCCAAAGAATAGGTCGCGGCAGAATACAAGAAGCTACGATAGAGGTAGCGAAAAATATTGAAAGCTCTGTCGCGACGGACCTTTCTATGTCGTGTCAAAGAGACCAATTTGGGCCAGAATTTTGGGAGTCCACAACGCAATTAATGAAGTAAGGCCCAACATTGGAAAACCTATAAATACACGCTTCTAGGGCAATGTGATCATCTTTCTGGTACCCGTGGATTTCCGGGTGCTTTTAAGACCTTGTTCACTTTTTTATATTTTTTTATTTTCCAGTTTAGTAGACTTAGCTTTTAGTATAGTTTTATTTTCTCTAGTTTTCCTTAATTTTCGGATTTGAGTATTGTATCAAGTGCGCTTCGAAGCAAGATTTCTTATAAATTATTTTTCATTTATTGTTTGATTTAAATGATCGAAGATTTGAGTTCATTTATTTCGGGCCATTTATGATTTCAATAATTTTCCTAATCAGCTATTACCGATATGGCAAACCGCTTTGGAAAAGTCAGCTCAATGGAAATGGGTCATCGATGATAATCATTTATCATAAGGGGCGAAGAAAGCTTTAATTAGAATTCTTGAATTTATTTTGATTGGTATTGTTTATAAATCTACTTGTTCTCGCATTAGCACTGTAGTAATCTAATGCAAGGTACTATATCTCACTGATTTCTAGGAGGCCTCGAGTGACACAATACGTAGATGAGAATCCAAGAGTGTAGAGCAGCTCAAAGGGTGTGGTGGTGACTAATACTATGAAAACGCCACTTAACTAAAGGATTACTCAAATAGATCACCAACTTGCTTATAATTGAGGATGGTTGAATTTGGCGATCTGCTTAATCACTGCAGGTTCTCCCTCTTTTATGTTAAATTGATTTTGATCCCGTGTTAGCAAAGATCTAATCAAGGGAGGGCGGTACCTTACCGGCGTAGATGAGGTGTCAACTAAATCGAGAAGGCTTGCAAGATCCTCGTCTTATGGGGGCAAGAATTCTTAGCACCAAGATCTCGCATGAAGTAATCGAAAGGAAAATACTTAAAATCTTAGAAAGAGGGTTATATATTACAAGTAACTAATTAGAATCATCTCTCAAAATGAATATGAAACCTTTAACTGAAAAGTATGGTTGAGGGAGAAATCCAAACCATACTACCTTTCATCTTTGATAAACTCGCTTTCCAATTGGCGTTAAGCTATAAATTGAAATGATGCGTAAATTGATTATTATTAATTGATCCATGTCCAGCTTTGTCTCACCTAATGAATCCTCAACTCCCAATTCTGGTTTAAAATTTAGCTTCTCAGATATTTAAGATTTCAGTCTAGGATTACATTTTAATCCTCTTATCATCATATCAAGGGAGTTCAAATAGTAATGATTCGAAAGGTAGTCAAGTAATTAGTCTTTTGATTTATCATCTTTCCGTGGGAACGATATCTGACTTTAAATATCCACTTTTTTATTACTTGTACGACTCCAGGCACTTTCAAAGGATCGAGACCACACACAAATTTTAAATGAGTCATCTTACAAGGGAGAACAATTCCATCTTTTCATACATATGAAAAATGGTCAAATGCTTTGGCATTGTTGTTAGATTAGGTAATACCCCAAAGGGTCATAGTGTGTCATAAATTTGTATATATCATTTGGTCTTAACAACTGTGCAAAAAATCTCTTCTTTTGTTGATAACTAAACTTTGGTGGGAGCACTCTTGCCACCAAGTAGTTCACAAAATCCGCAAACCAAGGTACTAGCTCTTTGTCTTCAATTGCCAAGAGTTGTTCATCAGGGAAATCATCATTGATCTAAATTTCTTTACTCGGCCCTTCCAAACACAGAAAGATGGCTCACACTAGATTTTCAATCCTTTCTTTATCTTTAATTTCCGCATAAAACCCTCGTAGTAGTAAACAGACTCCACCTTTATCGCTTCCCATTTCACGTTTTTCTTGGGGTCATCGTACTTTGATAATGAAATGGTTGCGTGCACTCATTATCCTGTCATCAACTAGCACCGGTCGAAATTGTCAACGCTAACACAATAGCCAAAATTTTCTTCTTAAGTTGTCGTAGCTAATTTAGTCAAGGCATCATTCAACTTCCGCCTCACATACGATAACCGAAATGTTCTTTCCCTTTTGTCCTAGCACGCCTCATGAAGACAACCCAATCCAAGGGTTACTACAATAGGCGATACTTCACTTCTTCAAAACAAGAACGCTCAAACACTAATCATCAAACCGTAGTTGGCCCCCAACAAAGGCATTCGACACAGGCTAGCTATTTTGGAGAAATCCTTTATGAAACTCTTAATCCCTGACTCAAAAAAGCTTCTGCTTTTATTCCTTCTTCACAAGCACGCCTGGCGCTGATGGCCTAGCTCAAATTGCTTCAATCTTGGCTTTATCTACCCCATTCCTCTTCCCGATCTGCTCCCAAATACAATGCCTTCCTTCACCATGAAGTGTCACTTTTCCCAGTTCAGCACAAGGTTAGTTCGTCACATTTTATCAGTGCCTGTTTGAGGTTCTCTAGAAAATTATCAAAGGATTTCCCTAGCACAAAGAAATCATCCATGAATACCTCAATTGTTTTCTCAACCATGTCTGAGAATATAGTCATCATGCAAATGTTTAAACGTGTTTCTGGGCGTTATATAATCTAAAAAGGCATTTGGTTTAAAAGAAAACGTGCACTACATGTGGGCACGTGAATGTTGTTTTCTCTGGTCCTCCTGGGTGATATAGTGATCCGATTATAGCCTCGATTGTTCGGCCCAAGAAACAATAATACTCATGCCCTACTAGTTGGCCTAGCATCTGATCTAGGAACGGAAGTGGGAAATGATCTTTTCTAGTCGCCTTATTTAATTTTTGGTAGTATATGCAGATTCTCCACCCTGTAACTGTTCGAGAAGGTAGCAGTGCGTTATTCTTAATCCTTATCACTGTCGTCCCTCCTTTTTTGGGGCAACCTATACTAGGCTTAGCCACAAACTATCTGAGATGGGGTACACTCCTGCATCTAACCACTTCAATACCTCTTTTCTGGCCACTCTTCATCGGCCGGCCCAGTCCCTCTCGAGCCTCCACTAGCGCCTGTTCCATCATCTAATAGGATCCGGTGCATACACATGGAGGGGCGGATCCCCTTCAAATCAACTAGAGACCACCCGATAGAATCCTTGTGATCTCAAAGTACTCTCAAAAGCTTCTCTTATTCCACTACTGTCAGAGATGTCGATATGATAACTGGTAAGGTTAAGGATTCCCCTAGATAAGCATACCCAAGTGATCAGGGTAGTGGATTTTGTCTAACTGCCGTGGTCGCCAATCAAGGCACTGCGTTTGAGTGTTCTCTCTCCCCAATCCGGCCATAATACTTCATTATGTTCTCGTCGGAAGGGAGAGTCCATCCACTTCACATACTCTTCGGCCTCTTCACTTAGTTCCTCCTTAGCATTCTGCACAAGGCTAGCCTCCAAAGGGTCAGTCAAACCACTTTGGCTAGACACTATAGCCTCTATTACCTCTACTATAAAACATGTATCGCTCTCCTCCGCCGATGCCCCTTAAGTAGCATTGAATATACTGAATCCGACCTCATCAGAAACAGACCCTAGTTTCCGCCCCTCTTCCGCACATCAATCATAGCCCTAGCAGTTGTTAGAAATGGTCCGCCTAGTATAACGGGTATCTCTTTATCTTCCTCCATATCTAATACTATGAAATCAGTTGGGAAGATAAACTTGTCTACCTTTACTAGCACATCTTTTATCACTCCCCAAAGATGTTTCAATGATCTATCTGCTAGCTGTAGGGTGACCGTCATGGGTCTAGCTTCACCTAACCCCAATTGTCTAAAAATGGATAAAGGCATGAGGTTAATATTGGCTCCCAAGTCACATAGGGCTCTCTCAAAGATCGAGTTCCCTATCTTACATGGGATTGTGAAGCTACCTGGATCCTTCAGCTTATGGGGTAATTTCCTCTTAAGTATGGCACGACACTCCTTAGTAAGATTCACTGTCTCAAATTCTGATAACCTTCTTTTCTTGGACAGTATATCTTTCATGAATTTGACATAGCCGGGCATCTATTCTAATGCATCTGTGAACGAAATGTTGATATGTAGTTTCTTAAACAATTCCATCAATTTGGTAAACTGCTTATCCAATTTATTCTTCCTCAAATGCTGGGGATATGGGATTGGTGCGTAGGGTTTAAACAGAATCAATGCTCATTTCTCAATCTATTTCTCTCATCCGATCTCCGAAGGAGTTTCTCTCCCTCTCGGGGCTACTCCCCAGACGCATCTTCCGGTCAACCGGGGTCCACTACCTCAGTTTCCTCTTCTCTTACTACCGGTGGTCGCCCCATGTAGCTACAAATTTACCACTTCTTAACGTGGATAGCCTTAACATGTTCCTTACCACCCTCGCTTACGCCCTCCGAATTGTCGCAAAAAGAACCTTGCCCGCTCTCTACCAATAGATTAGCCATTCGCCCATTTTCAGAGGTTTCTCAACCGTATACCCGATTATTCAGCTGGGTTGACTGATTCTGCGTAGTTGCCTTTGTTTCATTCATAAAGGCTATATGAGAAGTAAGCATTTGAGCTAGTGCTTCTTCTAAATCTACTTTTTTCTCTACTAGCGGTTTGCTAACTTGGGAAAGTGGCATGCTATTCTGATTGTTCCGCCATCCTTGGCCCTGATTATGGTTTTGATTCTGATAGGTGTTACCCCCATACTAACCTTGTTGCTGATTCTGGTTAAATCTTGACACATACTATGCTCGTTCTACTGTCATCTGGCCCAACTGGCATTCTATAGTACTATGCTGCCCTCCACATGACTCACATATCTTCTAAGGATTAGCTTGAATAGCATTTACAGCACCTTGTTGCCTTTGTAATCGTTAGTGAGTCGCGGCAACATTATTTACCAGTTGCTTAAGACCTTCGTGGTTCGCACCTCCTGCCTTCCCGCATCCTCTCCCGGGCCTCGTCCCTGTGGATTCCACATATGCTGATTCGTAGCCTCATCAACGTGCCCCCGGCCGAGGCATTTATAATCGGGTTATGGTAGAATCAATCGACCGGGCAAAGGTGGTATGGACATGCATCCATCTAGTCAGCATGTGATGTGGACACCTCCCACCAGCTTCATGAAATTCTCTCCTGTGCTTCAACTAAGTTATCCCCTTCCAACCGTTTAAATGTAAAGTTAATCTTCTTGCACCAACCGTATGACTTCGAGGCGAAAAGAACTTGGTCAAGTAATTTTCAGCACCAAATCATCTCCATGAGGTAATGGAATCGGTGGTTGGCTCACAACCAATGTTTAACTCTATCACCTTAATGAGAGCAGAACAATTTTAGTCTTAGTGCTTCTTCGTCACTCATCGTATTGACCGGTGGTCGCATACTTCAATGAAGTTTTGTCAAATGCACGTCGTTCTCACTAGCGCACCATGGAACTGAATGTTCTGAAGCATTTGCAGTGTTACTGTTTTTAGCTCAAAATTGTTCGCTTGAATGTGGTCTTCTGGATAGCGCATCGAACAACTCGGTAGTTGTAAAGCTTCTAACTCTCTATAAACATAAATGGATCATCTGGTTGTATAAACGGCTTGGGAGCATAGTTCCTACCATTATTCCCATTCTGTCCCCCTTGTGGCTCGTTTTTCTCTTGGCCCTAATCTTGCCCTTCCTGATTCTGCATGACTGCTAGATTCCTTTGGTGTGCTTCTCTTTGGTCTCTGCGTAATTGGTGTAAAGTTCTCTCTAGCTCAGGATCGAATGGGAGTAGTTCAACTTGACCCCGTCGCACAACAATATTAACCTTATCGCAATCATCGTGCAAACACAGAGACAAAATTACAAGCACTTGTGTCACCAAAAAAAAAAAAAAAAAAAAAATTTCCAGAATAATATGTAATTGCACTATTGTCAATATCAACACGGAACTTCTCCCCGACAATGACGCTAAAAACTTAACAACGTGCAACCGTAGAGTGTTACGTAGTGCTACGTAAAATGTAGACCGTCACAAGCAAAGTATAACGCATCGAGTTTACGTAATATAATGGCTAGTCAAGTGTCGTTCCTACAAGGAGAAGTGTGTTGAATACCGGAATTGGCTCTAGAATATTATATGGATCTCAAACTTGAGTGAATTATGACTAATATAATGAAACTTCTAATCCTAAACAATTTCTTAACTCAATTAATGGGGACTAGGGTTTTTGCCTCCCCTTACCACACTCAATGGATTACTATCTAGGTAGAATTGATCATTAAATACTTTCACAGATTCACGCTGGCAGGTTGATCATGCCTACGAAATATCCTATCTCGAGGTATATTCGTCTATCTCGCTAGTAGGATTTATTGCATCTCTGCATCAACCCTAAACTCCGAGACGCTTGAATGGTTAAACCCTAATCGCCACACTTGGAACCGAGAGATCTCTACTCTTTGATTTACCAAGTGTCACTCTACCCGGATCCCCGGGAACCTTTATCTCTCGATCTCATATTCCCGACGAGAGTATGTTGATGTTGGCCAAACACCACCATATAGATAATTCATAAAAAATAGAGCAAGTCAATATCAGATCTATGTATATCCTAAATGAGACTGAATTAATCACTAATCCATATGAGTGTGACAAGAGTGCAACAAAAACCCTAGAGATCAAACTAGAACATCATTATGATAATTACAATCATTTTGTTTTCAATCAATAGGAGTTCAAGAAAGAAAATATGAAATACGTAAACGTATCGCCGATCTCTCCAATCACCCATGTAGTTAGCCTCGATCTCATGCCTATCCTCTCTCTCTCCCTGCGTTTCTCTTTTTTTGTTCGTTTTCGCTATATCTAAAAATTTGCGGAGTCTCACGGCATTATCGCTGATCGCTGTCGCACATCATACCAATCTTAATGTCTCAATCTGGGATTGTCGCGGTTGAAAGCATCGTGACGTTGAGGCTGAGCTCTCCTCCAATCTCCTTCTTCAAATCTCCACACATCTTCCAAATGCCGCCTTTTTCACCTAAAATGCACAAAAAGCCGAGTATCAAATATACGACGATAAACACATTTATTCATAGATGAAATAAACCGAAAATGTGATCAAACGTTGGTATATGATGAGTGTTTTGGGCACTTATCAGACGACTCCTATTTCTAGGGCACCCTACTGTATGGCTCCAATTGAACTAAAAGAGTTGAAGTCTCAATTACAGAAGCTGTTGGACAAGGGATTCGTCCGACCTAGTGTTTTGCCTTGGGGTGCACCGGTTTTGTTTGTTAAAAAGAAAGATGGCTCTCTCCGGATGTGCATTGATTATCGACAAATAAATAAGGTAACTGTGAAGAATAAATATTCGTTGCCGAGAATAGAATATTTTTTTTATCAGTTGAAAGGAGCAAGTGTCTTTTTAAAGATAGACTTGTGATCGAGATATTATCAACTTCGAGTGAAAGATGTTGATGTCCCGAAAACAACCTTTAGAACCCGATATGGTCATTATGAGTTTTTAGTAATGCCTTTTGGGTTGACTAATGCAATGGCCTCATTCATGGACTTACGAATGTGGTATTCCACCCTTATTTGGATCAGTTTGTGCGGGTATTCATAGATGATAGAGCTTGCGTATTCAAAGGATGCACAAGAACATGAGCAGCATTTGAAGATAGTGTTGCGGATCCTAAGAGAGAGAAAGTTGTTTGCAAAGTTAAGTAAATGTGATTTTTGGCTTAAGGAAGTGTAATTCCTAGGCCATATTGTATCTGTAGAGGGTATAAGAGTTGACCCTGCGAAGATTGAAGCAATTGTAAGTTGGAAACCACCTCAAAATGTAACAGAGTTTTCTTGGGTTTAGCTAGCTATTACTGATGGTTCGTAAAAGGATTTTCCGTCATAGCCTCCTCACTTACTAAGTTACTCCAGAAAGGGGTAAAGTTTGATTGGGATGACAAATGTTAGTCAAGTTTTGAGCGATTAAAGAAAATACTGGTTGAAGCACCAATGTTGACTCAGCCAACTTCGGGTAGAGAATATTCCATGTATAGTAATGCTTCAAGGATTGGTTTGGGATGTGTATTGATGTAGAATGGAAAAGTGGTGGTATATGCCTCAAGACAGTTGAAACCACATGAGCAGAATTATCCAACACATGATTTGGAGTTGGCAGCGGTAGTGTTCACCTTGAAAATAAGGTGACATTACTTATATGGTGAAAAGTGTAGAATCTTTACAGATCATAAGAGTCTTAAGCATATTTGTTGACTCATAAGGAACTGAACTTAAGGCAACAACGGTGGCTAGAGTTGTTTAAAGACCTATGATTGCATAGTTGATTACCACCAAGGAAAAGCTAACGTGGTGGCAGATGCCTTAAGTAGGAAAATGATTTATGGTTTGTCCTTGAAACATTGTACATGGAGATTTTAATTTGATGGAGCTTTGTTTGCTCAATTAAAAGCTACACCTGAGTTGAGGCAAATGATGATTGATGCTTAGAAAAGTGATGTCAAGTTACAGAAAAGTGTACAATTGGTAAAAAATGGAGACAAGACTAACTATTTTATAGATGAACATGGATACGATACAAGAATAGATTATGTAAAATCAATGGAACTCCAGACGTTGGATGGAGTCAATGAGCATGCGATCGGGTCCGTGCATATGAAAGATACTATGATAAAGTTCGGGTTATTCAACAAAGGTTAAAAGCTGCAAGTGACCAACAAAAGTCTTATGCTGATTTGAAAAAAAAAGATATTGTTATGAAGTTGGTGACAAAGTATTCATGAAAGTATCACTGCGGCGAAGATACCTTTATCGGAAAGAGAGGAAGTCGAAATTAAGATTCATGTGACATATGAGATTTTGTGAAAGAATTGGACCAAAGAGGAGTTTAGTTTTGCCCCGCCGAGTTAGCCAAATTACATAATGTGTTCCATGTGTCAATGCTTCGAAGATACCGTTATGATGAATCTCATATCTTGCTTGTACAAGATATACAAGTACAATCAGACTTCACTTTTGATGAAGAGTTAAAAGCTATTCTAAATCATGAAGTAAAACAACTACGGAACAAACAAGTCTCTCTGGTAAAGGTGCTTTGGCAACACCACGATATGGAAGAAGCAACTTGGGAACCAGAATCGACAATGAGGGCATAGTATCCGCAACTCTTCAATTCAGGTATAATTTCGAAGATGAAATTCTTTTAAGGGGGGAGGGGGAGAGTTGTAACACCCTAAATTATACCCTAGTAGTTTATTACAATTTAGGTATAATATAAGTTAAATTTTTATTTTTCAAAAATTTAAGTGCTAAATGTGAAAAGGGACATAACCGAGATTTTTAAAGAAGTCTAAAGGATAATTGGTAAAATGTCAAATTGAGGATTCAAAGGACATTATGTTGAAAGATTATATGTTAAAGTAGAAATATGATAAGATGAATTGCAAATAGAAGAAAGGTGGAGGACTAAGATGCAAAGGGAAAAACTTAAGCGAAAAATGAGATTTTTGCCAAACATGGCCTTATAACAAATGAGATAAGACCAACTTGGTCTTCTAAGAATTGGGAGATTTCCATTTTTGTTTTCTTTCGGGAGCATACTGCTTGAGGAGAACCAAATTGGGTTTGCTTTCTCCATCTTTGAGTTCTATTTGGATCACAAAGGAAAGGAATTGAAGAAGTGAAGAAAAGGGAAGCTCGGTTTGTAGTTACAAGAAAAGAAAGGTTAGGAAAAACCCTAACTCTCCACATATTTGATTTTTGGTTGGTTTGAGGTTGTTTTGATGGTACTTTGGGTTTTTTTTTAAAGTGTTTATGGTTAAAGACCAAGAAGTGTAAACATAGATGCATAGGTTTTAAGGGATTTGCTGTCAAAAGTTTTTCAAAAACCCCTGTTTTTGTTTTGGCCATAACTTGGCCTACATATCTCTAAATTGGATGATTCCAATTGGAGATGGTGCGTATGATTCATGGTTGAAAATTTATAGAAGAAAAAAAGATGTAAATTAGTCCATAAATAGTAGTAATTTTGGTGTTTCAAAGATGGACCAAAATAGAGTCTAAAACAGGAAATTTCTAGGTTGTGTCATGTTTTTTTTTTTTTCCCATAACTTGGTCATTAGACCTCAAAATTGAGTTATTCCAATTTTTGTGTAATCTAGGCTTCTTTTAGAATAACTCCCAAGAAGGAAGTATAATCACCAGCCCTATAGTTCTTAGCTGTACTCGAACTTTAATCTAAGCTTGAAGGTAAGCTTATGGGTTTATCCTCTGATTTTGGTACAGTCTTGGTGTTTGGGTCATAAGTTGAGTTTTACTCATTCAAATTGAGTGTTTCAAATTTCTGTGTAATCTAAACTTTTGGGAGAACAACTTTCATGAAGAAAGTATTGCAAAATTGTGTTGGGATTGTCCTTTGCTAAGGACCATTATGTGTAAAATGGATATGACAAAATTATAGGGGAAGTGCTGTCAAAATTTCCCTAGAACCCGTTTTCTTGTACTGGCCTTAACTTGGCCTCCTAACCTCCAAATTCAATGATTCTAGTTTAGGAAGAACCCTAAGAGGTAGACCTATAAAAATATAGAAGGTACTGAGAAGCAATTCTGACCCTAAGTCCCCTGTTATTGATACTGAAATGAAGGTACGGGTTTTGATTTCTTAACTTGGGTAGGTTCTGTATTTTGGCCATAAGTTAAGTTATTAAGATCCAAATGAGATTATTCTAATTTTTACTAAAAATAGACTCATAGAATTACAACTTTCATGAAAGAAGTTTGGGTAAAATATGCCTCATTTGTTCCCAAAAAATTGTGCAAGTGAAGGTGAAAAATCTATTTCTGGGTGGGAAGAACATTTCCATACTTGACCTCTTTCGCAAAAATGCACTTTAATGCATGATATGACTTGAACATGTTGATAAGCATGAATAAATAATTTGGCCTCTTTGGCAAAATACATTGTTAATGCATGATGGTAATATGACTTGAACATGTTGATATGCATGAAGAAATTACGGTCATAAGAATTGACTTGGAAAATAATATGAATGAGGTTAGACCACTGTAAAATGTTCTGAATCACATATAATTGTGTGCTTGCTTAAGATAGGATTGTGAATAAATAGGGACTAGTGCTATGACACTCCTGATTAGTGTTACGACACTTATTTGCTTCTAAGACTCAGATACATAGACACACTCTTGATTAGTGCTACGACACTCCCTGACAAGATTCGAATATTCCCTGCTTAGTGTCGCAAGACTCATGTTTAGTGCTTCAGCACTCCTGATTAGTGCTATGGCACTCATGTTTAGTGCTATGGCATCTCCTCGCTTATGCTTCAAAGACCGCCGACAGTGTTACCGCACACTCCTTCAAGCCGACACTCAGATATGTTAATCGATCGGCAGTGTACATGTTATTCATCTACCGGTCTGTGCAAACATTTATATGAAAATGGGCATGAATAAGGACCAATATGCTTATGAAAATAAGAATTTATGATGCATTAGCATACTTCTGTACCGTACTGTAGTGTACCCTCGGATACCTTATGTTTCGAATTGTATGATATATGTACTCCTACGAGGGAGATGAATATGATGACCGCAGTTGATAATGCACATGTATCTATATATATATATATATATATATATATAGTATATATATATATATATATATATATATATATATATATATGAACTCCGATAAGCATGAAAAAGGTTAAATGTAATTACCTGAAATAATATCACATGCTTGTTTATTGTATTTGAGAATAGTTATAAGTGGTTTTGTTTTTATGTATTTTCCTCACTAAGCTATAAGCTTAGCATGAGTGTTTAATCCATGTAAGTGTTGAAGAATTTGTCAAGGACACCCCGCGTTCATCAAGGCCAACACAACCTTAGGACCCTATATATTCTTTTTGTAATAGAAGTGGTTGTGTAATTTTTTTTTTGTTATAGTGAAACTTGTATTGATACAAGTAATTTTTTTGAGACTCAAGCATATGTACAGGATTTATTAAACACCACTATGGTGGTAGTTTTACTTGGTTATATTTTGTAGTCTTGAATTTTTATAATTAAGACTTTTGAAGTATGATTATGTCGTTTTTGACTTTTTGCTTGAGTTGTTCTTAATTATTTGTCAAAAGCAGTTTTACAGGTCTCAGCTCTGTGTGGCGTCCCCTTACTTGCCATAGTTATGGGGTAGGGGCGTAAAAAAATGTACAATACATATTGCGATGAAAAACTCTATAAATCCTTGTTTCTTTTCAAATTTTGAGTTGCTTAGTAGCTCTATAAATCCTTGTCTTATTTGTATTTTCCACCTTCAAAATGCAGTTGGATTGCATGCGAGATATTGAAGAGCAGTCATCGAGAATTGATCCCTTTGTCCAATTAAATATGGATAGTTCTTAACAATGGACAAAGCCAACCTTGTTTCTCAACAATTTTATATAGACAAAACACAAATAATAAATTAATAGTAAACTTTCCAACCATGTTTAACAATAATTTTGTTGAGACAAAACACAAATTTTAAATTAGCATAGTCTAATACTCTTTCCACATTGTTATAAATAACGAAAATACTTAATTAGCAGAAGTCACAATTGATTAACTCTTGGCCAAAAATTAAGACTGCGGAAAGTTAATAGTTATTTAAGAAAAAAAGTAATTTTTTCATGAAGAGTTATACCTTCATTCAAAAATGGTACTTACATATCTGTTCCTAAGAAACTCTTTTGATATTTTTCTAGAAGGATCTTTTCATTAGCTAAAAGCATGTAATCAAAAAGGCTTTGATTAGGACATAGCATTGATCTCTCAAATTTCAACTATTTGTTTTGGATACAGACACCATTTAAAACATTGCTTGGATTGTAAAAGATTCAGTTAAAAAAAAAAGGAAAAAAACAAAGAATTTAAAATTTCTTGATTATTCTATCTTTAAAAGTTATGAAGAAATATTTGATGCAATAAAAATTATTTAAAGTTTATGTATATACTTAGGCAGAAAGATGGGAAATAAATTTGAAAGATTATGAAAGAAAAATTAATTGTAATGAACCTATCATTTTATTTTGAAAAATTTTCAAACTTTTTCTTTATCAAATTTTTGCTCTTTCTACCAAACCTTTTTAATTCTTTTTTGAAAGGAAGAAACATAGCTGTAAGTTAAAAAAAGAAAAGAATTGATGTAATAAAAATTAGTTAAAATTTATGTATCTAAATAGACGGGTAGAAAGATGAAATATGAATTTGGAGAATGGTGTAAGAAAAATCTATTGTGATGAACTTGTTTTATTTTTATTTTAAAATATTTGTTCAAACCTTTTGTCATCTTCACTTGTATATTTTTATTTTTCTTCTTCCTTATGCCCTCTCCCTACCCAAATTCATCATTTTTGAAAATGAAAAGACAGAGTTGTAAGTTGGAAAAGTAGGAGAGAGGTTATCCCATTATCATCTTAATAGCAACTCCAACCATTCTTTGTTTTGCATCTCCATCTCCGTAAATGGAGATTTTTATTAAGAAAAACCACACTTCAACCATCCTCAACATTCACATCTCCATATTTGGAGATGTGAATAATAAAATATATCATTCACCTTTTTATATTTTTATAATAATAAAAAAGTGAAAAAGTGAAAAAGTGAATTATAAAAATATTATTCTCTAAATTTTTTTATAATATTCGAGAATGATTGAAGATGAATTTAGAAAAGTCTAGTTAGAGTTAAAAGTGAAATAAAAATAGAGGTTTGTGGTGGGAGATGCTTTAATAAAGAATCATGCCGGAGATGAATAAAGTGCAGAATATATATAAATAAAACTCATCAAAACGTTCAGCGGCGATGGAAATATGGAGAATTGTTGTTCCATTTGGACAGCCAGAATCTGGTTAATTTAAATTAGACCATAGCGAGCTGCACAAAAAATAGGCGTCTCTCCCAAGTTGTTGGCTGCAATTGTCAACTCGGGATCTCTCCTCAACAGCTCTCTCGCCGCACTCACCATGGCGTTGCTGGTGGCTACTTCATGGAGTATAGTGTTTCTACCTGTGTTTCTGATATCTAAAGCTTATGATTGAGTAAGGTTTTCCTGCTCCATGTTCAGTAAATCGTGAAGCAGCAGATCATTTGGTTTCGATTGAGCGGCCATGTGGAGGACTGTGTCGTCGTAGATACTGATTATCTGTAACGGCCCTTCTGGAACTTTACGGCACAGTCATCTCACTTCCTTGTAGTCTTTCTTCATCATAGCTTTGCGCAGATAAGCAATAGCACGGTTCTTTTGTTTGGTCTGATCATTGTTAACTGCCATGAGAGAATTTTTGGAGAGGAGATAGGCGGAGGGGAAGGATTCTGGTTTCATTATATGTGGATAAAAGTTTTGAGGTTGTAGATGAACTACATGTCAATTTTGATTTAAGAATACCTTTGTTCGTATTTGTTGATTTGTGACCCGAATTTGGTTTTGGGCACTTTAAAGGCCTGCGGTGTGACTTTTATGAAAAGAAAAAGTTGAGAAAAAAAGTAGGGATTTGTTGTGGTAGCTGAGGGGCTGGGTCGGTATTTTCGTCATATCAATATGTTATGGTTTATTCTCTATTCTGTTGTATTCTATATCTTTCTTAGATTCATAGTGAAGCTTTCTTCTTTGTCCATAGTTTATTTCCACAAGGGTTTCCACGTAAATGTTATGTTTTTTCTTAGTTTTCATATTCCATATTTCTTTACCACACGGTCGTCTTGCTTCCTTGTAGTCTCTCTTCATCATAGCTTTGCGCAAATCAACAATATCGCGGTTCTTTTGTTCTGTTTCTAGAGAGGGGATAGTGGAGAATAAGGATTTTGGTTTCATTATAAATGGATAAAAGTTTTGAGATTGTAGATGACCTACAAGTCAAATTTAATTCAAGAATACCTTTGTTCTTATTTGTTGATTTGTGTCCCAGATTTGAGTTTGGGCTTATGTCCGACCGGAAGGCTTGAGTTGCGACTTTTGTGGAAAGAAAAAGTTGAGAAAAAAAAGGGAATTGTTGTGGTAGCAGAGAGGCTGGGTCGGGTATTTCGTCATATCAATATATTATGGTTTATTCTCTATTCTGTATTTTTCTTAGATTCATAGTGAACCTTTCTCCCCTGTCCGTAGTTTTTTTTTTTTTGCAAGGGTTTCCATGTAATCCCAAACCTTAAGTACTTGTATACCTAAGCTTTGATACCAAGCTGTGAAGCTGGTACCAGATCTATCAGGCATCAGGTAATCATAAACCTAGGCACTGTACCATAACTGCATGTCCTAGACCCATGCCCACCAAGCCCTAGGTGTTCGTATACCTAGGCTCTGATACCAAGTTGTGACGCCCCAAAACTCGGGGGTCCTTTGACCAACCGTCAACCTGCGGAAAACTCGTTGATATCGGGTGACCTGATACCGTACTGTTATGTCCCAATTATCGGGATCCATAATTTAGTAAAAAAAAATTGGACAATGTCTTCTTTGTATAGGGAGCTATATCCAAAACGTAACCTGCACAATATATAATCACATGACCCATCCGGGGCCTAATATACAATGATCGCTGGGTCCACTTATCACATTTCTATATATACATCCACGACTATATTAGCAATAGTCCATAAAGAATTTAATTACAATTATTTTATACAAAAATACATGCTGGAACTATATAGTTTGTTCCAAGCATCTTTACAAAAATGATTACAAAGCCATAATTCGGCTTTCTTCACAATTGTGGCCTCGAATGAGCGTCGTCCACCGGTGTACACCCTGCACCTAAAATGTTTTCTCATAAAGGGTGAGTCATGCCCAGTAGAGTAAACTCCTAACAGAGGCTACTCCCCACCTAAGTGCACATGCAATGGTCATGTTCACAATTCACATTCACATTCTAAGTAAAAACATGCAATTTCTACTATGGAATCCTACATTCCATGAAATGAGATGAGACTCAATTATATACCCTACACCTGAGTCCTTACCGACTCCTACCACACAATGTGATGTCAAAGTGTGATAAAACTCATCATTTATGGATTACATCCAATGGCCAGTCTACAACAAAATTCATTTGTTTTCAAACCAAAAGCTTTTTGGATGTTACACCTCAATGATCATTTATATTCAAAACCATGTGTCTTTTTGTGGGTAGCAAATTTTCATGGTCTCACTGTAAGCTTCGCACACCTTCCTACACTTTCATGGGCTTTCATCGTTAGGCACATATGTATAACCAAAAATACCTGAGCTTTCACTCGAGGGGGTATCTATCCCTACTTGCTATACCCCGACACATATTTTCATTTTCATGTATACAACCGTGAAACCTTGTTGGACGTTGTCCCATCGTACTAAGCCCACCCAATCAAACACCAAACGCAGTGTTGATTATAACCATGCACTCACACCTAATTCATGCGATGTTCCCATGCATAAATGCAATGCGATGCGCCATTGCATGCTCTATCATGCCACATGAATAATGAATGCTACATGGTAACACAATTCCACACCACTTACCGGGTGTCATGGACAATCACATTACCTGTATATGACTTCCATACATCATTTCATTTATGTCAATATATCATGCACACATATATCAATATCAACATACAACATGTCATTCTATATTCAAGCAATGACACACATACAATCAAGCCATGTTATGGCCATTTGCATATAGAAATCCATCACATGTCAATACGCTAGAACACACATACTGACATCCAAACAAGCCACTACTTAGTCAAGCAATGACACTCTTGATCCTCGAGGCCAAGTGTGACATATACTACACCCACAAAACAGTCCACAAAACGGCCTCGAGACAAGCCATAAATAGGCTACCAAACCAGCCACCCCAAGCCTCAATCATGCCCTAAACAGGATGTGAAAATAGTCCCAAATTCAGTCCCATATATAGTAGCACTGAATTCAATCCTAAAATCTAGACACAAACAAAAAACAGCCTAAGCTATGACAATCCCGGGAATGAAATGGACCATAACTTGAGTTTTAGAGGTCCAATTTGGGTGATTCAAAATCCTAACATCAAGTTCACTGATGCAGCTACAACTTCCATGAAGAACATGAGTCCAAATTCCCTTCGTTTCCCAATCGAAAACCAGTCCCAAATTCTAGACAATGTGTAGGGTCAAAACAGGGCTGCTTGTGGCAGTCCGGGAAAATGGACCATAAATTGAGCTATAGATGTCCAATTTTGGTGATTCAAAAGCCTACATCATGTTTACAACTATAATTTCCATGTTTCCCAACCGAAAATCATTCCCAAAACCTCGACAACTACAGATGGTCAAAACAAAGGCAGCTCAGGGCGCCCAAGAAAATGGACCATAACTTAAGCTATAGAGGTCCAATTTGGGTTCTTAGCTACAATTTCCATGAAGAACACTAGTCCAAATTCCTTCTTTTTCCTAACTGAAAATTAGTCCTAAAATCTGGACAATGTATAGGGTCAAAATAGGGTAGTCTATGGTAGTCCCGAAAAATGGACCATAACTTGAGCTATAGATATCCAATTTGGGTGATTCAAAAGCCTAACATCAAGTTCACAATTGCAGCTACAATTTATATGTGGGACACTAGTCTAAATCCCCTCTTTTTCCAACCGAAAATCAATCCCAAAATCTGGACGTTTCATAGGGTCAAAACAGGGTAGCATTCCCATAGGCCTTTTTTTTTTTTTTTTTTGCCAAACAACCCCTTAGTGCAAAAACACAGCCAAGCAGCCCCTTAGGGTAGAAAACCCAACCAAATAGCCCCTAGGGCAAAAAAAAAAAAAAAAAAACACAACCAAACACTGGGAGCGTAAAATAAACCAAAGAGGAAGAACCCCTACCGTGGAGCTTTAAAGAAATCCTAGGAAGTCCCGTGGACATTTCCTAAACCCAAACCTTGATTTCGAACTCCTTAAATCCTCACCGAAACTCGTGTTTTCGATACCACGCATAGCCCCCTCGTTGAGTAGATGAACTTTTCATTCTCGCCCGACCACGATCAATCGACTTCCATGATCAGAAGTTGGTTTTCTCTCTCTCTCTCTCTCTTCTCCTCTCATGGCCAAAAAAGAAAAAAAAATCTACCTTCGCTCTCTAACCCCCTTTGCTTAACTTAACTTGGGTTAGATGAGGCTGCCTCCAGGCCGCGCCTACACGTGTCCACGCCTCAGTTTGGGTCCTGCTTCGCCTCAAAATTTATTCTTGCACTGCTCAAGTGCAATTTATTTTAAATAAACTTTACTTAATGTATTTTCCACTTTCGAGATTTTTCTCAAAAATCTCGTTTTTAGGGTCCACCTGACACTCGTCGCCTAGAAAATCGTTAAAATTCCAATTATCTCGGAATTCGATGAAATTCATCCGAGTGACTAGATTTCATGAGACAAATCCAACAGTGAAGTCCGTTTCGTCATCCGAGATCTAGAAAACTTTCAGGTTTGCAAACCTGTACTATTGTTGCAATTTCATCATGGTCGCTTTTTAGAAAATTCACCCACCGGGTTTTACATCCTCTGGCCCATGTTTTTTCAATAAGGGGGTTCCATAAAAATATGATGTTTTTCTTTTGTTTTCATATTTAATATTTCTTATCGCACGCTTGTCTCTCTTTCAGCCTTTTCTTCACCATAGCTTTTCGCAAATCAACAATATCGTGGTTCTTTTGTTTGGTCTAATCATTGTTATCTGCCATGAGAGCGTTTTTGGAGAGAGGATAACGGAGAAGAAGGATTATGGTTTCATTATAGATGGATAAAGCTCGAGATCGCACTCATCCTTGCGCTTCCAATCTTTAATTTCAAGAATTATCTTGTTCATCATTGATTTGTGACTCGAATTTGGTTTTGGGCTTATGTATGATCTGAAGGCTCGTGCTGCGAATTTTATGAAAATAAAAAATTGAGAAAAAAATTGGGATGTGTTGTGGTAGCAGAGGGGGTTGGGTCAGGTATTTTTGTCATGTTAATATATTATGATTTATTCTCTATTCCACGTATTTGTATTTTTCTCGATTCATGTGCTTTCTCTCCTCCTCGCTCGTGATTTTTTTCGCAGCGGTTTCCACGCAAATCCGGGTGTTTTTTCTTGTTGCATATTTCATATTTCTTACAAAGATAGTTGTCTTCGCTTTCATCAGAATCTTTCTTCATCATACAGCACAAATCAACAATATCGCGGTTCTTTTGTTCGATCTGCTCATTGTTATTCACCATGAGAGCTTTTCTTGAGAGGTGATAGCAGAGAAGAAGGATTCTATATTCATTATAGATGGATAAAAGTTTGAGATTGTAGATGACCTACAATTCAATTTTAATTTAAGAATACCTTTGTTCTTATTTGTTGATTTGTGACCCGAATTTGGTTTTAGGCATATGTCCAATCCAAAGGCCCGTGGTACAACTTTTGTGAAAAGAAAAAGTTGATAAAAAAAAAAAGGGATTTGTTATGGTAGCAGAGGGGTTGGGTCGGTAATTTTCGTCATATCAATATATTCTTGTTTATTCTTTATTCCACTGTATTCTGTATTTTTTCTCAGATTCATGGTGAAGCATTCTCTTCTATCCGTGGTTTTTTTTTTTTTCGCAAGGGTTTCCATGTAAATTTGGTGTTTTTTTCTTTATTTTCATATTTCATATTTCTTTACCGCATAATCGTCTCGCTTCCTTGTAGTCTTTCTTCATCATAGCTTTTCGCAAATCAATAATATCGTTGTTCTTTTGTTCGGTCTGGCCATTGTTTTCCGCCATGAGAGCATTTTTGGAGCGGGGATAACGGAGAAGAAGGATTCTAGTTTCATTATAGATGGATAAAAGTTTTGAGATTGTAGATGACCTACAAGTCAATTTTAATTTAATAATACCTTTGTTCTTATTTGTTGATTTGCACTGAATTTGTTTAGGTTTATGTCCACCTGAAAAGGTTAAAGGGTGCTTAATTTTGTGAAAGGAAAAAGTTGAGAAAAAAATAGGGATTTGTTGGGGTAGAAGAGGGGCTACGTCGAGTATTTCGTTACAATAATATATTATGGTTTATTCTCTATTCCTTTGTATTATGTATTTTTCTCATATTCATTGTAAATGCTTTCTCCTTTGTCTGTGGTTCTTTTCTACAAGGGTTTCCACGTAAATTTGGTGTTTTCTTATTTCATATTTCTTTATCGCATAGTCATATCACTTCCTTGAAGTCCTTTTTCATCATAACTTTGCACAAATCATCAATATAATGGTTCTTTTGTTCGATTTGATCATTGTTATCCGCCATGAGAGAGTTTCTAGAGAGGGAATAACAGAGAAGAAGGATCCTGGTTTCATTATAGATGGATAAAAGTTTTGAGATTGTAGATGACCTATGATTAGTACCCAAAAAGTGCTATTTTGAGTCATATTTAAGATAGGTTTTGAGTGCTTTTTGCGTACTAATCATATGAATTAAGCCGATTGACATGTGCAGGTCCATTTAGTACTACTGATATTGTTTTGAGGTTGCTTCTTGCAGTTTGCAGGCTTGGGGAGCCCTCACCCATCATTTCTAAGTCGGTTTCAGATTCAAGTTTGATTTACGCAATTTCGCGGTTTCATCAAGCCTGACGAAGAAATGTCAAGTGGAACCCCAAGAAATGGAGGTCGTAGTCATGCATGGGCAATGCAGGAGTGATTTTCTATGGCATAGCGAAATTTCGCAAGGATTGGTAAAATTCAAGAACCATGTAAAATTTCGCGCAATCCGCGAAATTTCCTCGCAGGCACGCTTTTCGCTATGATAGCGAAAATTCGCTATCATAGCAAAAATTACTGTGCATAGCGAAAATTTGAATTTTTGCTATGCCTCAGATTTTCGCTATCATAGAGTAATTTCACTATGATAGTGAAATTTATTATGCATAGCAAAATTGGTTGCCCTCTTATTTTGATCCAAACGACTTCGTTTTGTGTAATTCCCATTTTGCCCCTAATGTAATCATATATTTTTTGTATTTTTGGTATTTCACACCTCTTATATGGCTATATAAGCCACCTTATGACAATTTGTAACCCTAACTTTTCATTCAAGCTGCCTCAGCCTTTTGTATTAGGTTACGCTTTTCTTTCTTTCTCTCTTTCTTTCTTCATTTTTTCGCCGCCAAACACCCCTTTGTACGACAAATCAAGGGATGTTTCGCTGCTTCAAAGCCTTGAAGAGGAGGGTATAGGTTTGTTAATGGTATTTGCAGGTGTCCCCGCTTAAATGAAACAAAGTACTACATTTATTGTTCCAAACTTTCCAAACTAGGGTTTAATGCTATTTACCGTGTTTCTTTTGGTCAATACTTGTCATGCTTTAGGGTTCAGTGTATTCTTAATGATAGATACACTGACATTCTTTAGATGCCATTTACGAGCCACTGGAATTAGGTTAAATGGTGCATTCTTCAAACTGGTGGAACATTAAATGCTCAGTAAGTGTTTTGGCTCAAATAGGAGTGTTTTTAAGGGTTGGTTTTTAAAGCAACAAAGATCCGCTTGCAATGACTATATGTCATTTGCCCTAATGCGAGAAATAACCCGAGGGACACCTTATAGAACCTCATTTTATCAAGCTTAGTGACCCAAGCCTTCAAGGTCTCCCTCACACCTCATTTCGTTGTTTTCAAGCACCCTAGCGCCCAACACCCACACTTTTAATGCAAACCAAAAAATCCGAAAGTCTCACCATTTTCGAACCATGATACAAATCATTTGTAGGATGAAAACCCATCCTTGTGTTCGACCCTAGATCGCGAGCCCCACAAAGAGTCAATTACCAGTAGCAGGGAGGAAAATATGAAACAAATTTTGTTGATTCCGGATCACCCTACCATGGCAAGAATCAAATGGCGCCGTCGTCAGGATTTCTCTTCTGTGCCAAACTGGCCAGATGATGAGCTGGCTATGTACTCGTGAATCCCCATTACAAGTATTGGTGACCTTAACTCTCTTGAATTTCGTTTGTTAGAATTTCCAAGTTTTTTTTTACTCGTATCCGGGTCGTTTATTTTAAAGTCTGCTTATTTACCAACACTAATCCCATTTCGCACTCCTTTGTTGTTCTTTTGCTTTGTCTCATTTGTGTTGCTGTGTGTTTATGCAAGACCGGGATAGAGATATATCGCGCACTGCAAAGAGTTGGTAACCGCTGGAGCAAGGTCGTGAAATCGTTGTGCACAAAGGGATTAGATGGATCCTCTACCGAGGGAACAACAAAGTCGCAAGGCACCCGTGACCCAACAAAGATGTATCAACGAGTAATCACACACACCTCCTAGAGTGAGTGCTCCTTCCTGCATCATACCACCTGCTGAGGATGTAGCAGTGAGACCTTATTTGGTGCCCCTGCTTCCCACATTTCATGGTATGAAGAATGAAAATCCATACACCCACATACGGGATTTTGAGGAAGTGTGCATAACTTTTAAGGAGGGTGCAATTGATATGATTTGTCAAGTTGAAGGCATCTATCGACCAAGGACAGCAAGCCAAAATATGGCTTAATTCACTAAGACCTACGACCATTAGAAGCTGGGCAAAGCTGCAGGCAGAATTCTTAAAAAAATTCTTCAGTGCTCACAAGACCAACAATTTGAAGAGGCAAATCTACACGTTTGCTGCCCATGACAATGAGAGGTTCTACCAAGCAGTCGGAGAGGTTCACAGCATCTCATCGTTGCATGTCCACATCATGGTTTCTCTCGACACTTGGATGCTTGTGAATCACCCTATGGTGGTATGTCCCCAGCCATGAAGCAATCCATTTGAAACAATGCGCGAGGGGACTGGCAAGCACCCGGTGATGAAGCCATGGACTTCTTAAATTACGGGGGTATCGAAACTTCCAAGGGATGGGATGAGCCAAACCCAAGGGAAGTGGAGAAAATGAGGCCTTCAGCCAACCAAAGGGGAGGAATTTTTTCACTTTCTGAGGATATGGAGATGAAAGCAAAAATATCAACCTTGGCTAGGAAGGTGGAAGAGCAAGAAGGAAAAGGCTACATGCGTAGTGACCTAAAACCGCACGCCAAACCCATGCATCAATCGCTAATCCACTAGCCACCTAGAAGCACCGTCCAATTGCTCCTCGCGGAGAGATTTAATGCTCGAGCATACCAATGTCGGGCCAATACAAGCCATCCCAATGCCCCATATGGTAATACACATATAATTCCAATTGGAAGAATCACCTCAATCTTTCGAAGCCTAACCCTCCCGCATATGTGCTCTCCTATGGCCAAACAACGCTTCTGTTTCACCAACCACACCATCACCATCCTCTTCCCTGAGCAAGCTATTTTAAATTGAAAGGTGGTAGGCAATTCAGAGAAGAGCAAAAGGGAATCAATGCACAATCGCCCAAAGAATCGATACTGGAAAAGTACCACCGAACAAGAGAATAGACGGGCTTGAAAGCAACCTTAATTAGAAGATTGATAACCTACAATACTCCATCACCAGGATTAACAATTTACTGGGAGGTACAAAGAAAGGTAAGATTCCCCTTCCCAAACAATGCCAAATCTCAAAAAGTGAGTCAATGAAATAGGTTCTTCCAAAGAATTGCTGATGGACGGCAAGGCCATCATTACTCGAGGGAGCTGAAAGAATCAGCAACCGCGCCCAAGTGACGGCTCGTTCGCAGGCAGGTCAAGGTAAGCCTCGAGAGGATAATAATCAGTGAAGATTCAGTGAAGAAAAACATGCCCCCTCCATTTCCTCAAGCACTAAGAAGCAAGAAAAAAAATCCCAAACCAAGCTGAAATTTGGGAGGTGCTAAGGCATTCATCTTCATTCCATTCCGATCACATTCCCCCTGAGCCTCCCCTGCCATGAGCCTGGCCGCCGAGCCCCGTACCGCCGAAAGTCGCGCACGCGGTGATCCGCCGCTTGAGTCCCGCTCGCGCAGCCCTCGCCCGCGGCCCCGGTCCCCGTCCGCCAGAGCCCGTGTTTCGCAGCCGCCACCAGCCGCTTCCGCTTCAGCCGCCGCCAACCCCGGGTCCGCGCCGCTTCCCGCACACGCGCATTCACTACGCCGCCGCCACTTCACCGGAGCCCCGCTTCGCCGCTACACGACGACCATCCATGGCTCGCACCAGGTCATCGCTGTGCCTGGGTCGCCCGCACTTCGAGATTCGCGCCACACTTCCCGGCCGCGTATGCTCACTTCACCCCGTTTGCCGCACGTGCCGCATTAGCCCCACTGCTATACCGTAGGAGCTCTTCATGCTTCAGCCCCATCCCGACCGCATAGTCGCACTGTGGTGGACCTGCCCCTTCTCCAAGAATCGAGACGAAACAGAGGGCCCAACCTCCAAGCGCCCTGACATCGCTCGGAAAGCTCGAGATCTCTACTGGAAGTCGCCACCTCCTTCGCCTAATCGGTTCATCGCCCACTATCACGGCCGGTGATCGCGCCCATTGAAACCACCCTCGCGGATCCCGATTCCGTGGAACGGATTCGATGCCAGACTTTCTAATGGGAGCCATACTACGACATACCCAAGATCGACCAATGCACTGATTCGGGGAGACTCGATGAGGGTTGATCTGGCCAGACTAACGCTCTCTTCATGACGCAAGCAGCCTCTATTATCCCCCGTTATGCTTCGAGTTCTACCACACTCATGACATCCTGTGGAGTGCCGAAGTCCCGGGCTGGAGCCCTGCTCATCATTGATGGCCGCCCAGAGTACCGGTCACGATATTACGCCTCGCCCGCCAAGCATTACTGGCGAATTCCGCAGGTTATAGGCAGTGGCCCCAGCCATCACATAGAGAGATGGTTTGCTGTCTCGCTCGAGATATTACAGCGGGACCTATACTCTTCCTCAGGCAGCTTCCGCCACAAATGCTCCTAGTGGACCACATGCTCCGGACCAGTTTATTCCCATTACAGCACTATGTACGCCTCAAAGGGAGTTATACCGAGGTTTCTATACAGATCTCGTAGGGATACCCCGATGAAGTCCCCTCGAGTCATTCATGACTTCTCTGCTACATTTTGAGGAGAAGGTCCACCGCAAGGCTCTGCTCGAGCCGAGTTTACCTTATCGATGCCGAGGTTACCGAGCCGTCCCTGAGCATCCGTTCCCCGAGGAGCCACGCATCGGCGGAGGATCAGTTGTACACGTGTCTTATCCACCGAAGCAATATTATACATGCCGATTCCATTATCCCTCCAACGCCAGGAGGAGGTAGCGATGATGTGGGCGTGAGGACCCGACAGGGAGAACATCCGCTCCGCAGACGGGAGCGGAGGCGGGAGAGGGAGCCCGCCGCATTCATTCCGCCGCCCCACCTCCTATCGCCCCGTACCCCATCGACACCCAGTCTTCCTCTACCACGCCAGCCAGCCTCCCATCATGTCCATGTCGCCTTCACCCGAGCTAAGTTGTCGTTATGGATGCCGCTCGCGCGCTTGTTACCACGCGCCATTAGGACCAGCGTGACGCCCAGCCGAGGCGTCACTATCGCAGAATCAAGCCATGCTTCTTGGTATCATGACACGCCTCCTCCGCAGCCCCGCACGTACCCCACTCCGATCGCCTACGCAGCGCCCTCCTGATATGCTAGCAGCCGCAGCTGTTACTTTTTCGCATCCACCTAAGATCTTCTCCACCACGAGAGTGAGCGGTCGCACTCTCTCTTCTTTAGTCAGTCCGATCCCTACCGCGGGATCAGACTATGCTTTGGTCAGAGTGAAAGTTTAGAGTCGGGAGTGTCTTCTATCATGTTTTGTCTTGCTTTTAGCTTTATCAACCGCTCACCATTTTGTATAGGATTGTATAGGATTCATGTATTAGCCGATAGTAGGCAGTGATACTTTTGTGTGTTTAGCTATTCTAAGCATGTATTAGCCACTTTGGTTATATCAAAAGCTTTATAGCATTATTTACACTTTTCTACACTTTTGCAAATCATATTTGTGCCTATATTTTTGTGTTTCTACTCTTGCCTTTAGTTGAAGAATTGAAGAATCAGAGTGCTTCCTTAATAGAACGCTCCATGCATGATTTAGTTTTCGTCGATTGAAGTTCCAAACAGATTCAACCTGTATTTCCAATTCCTAAATGCACCACACACATTGTAATACTCCAATAGATCAATAGGGTTGAGAAGCTATATACCACTTTTCACTTTGCAAAACCGGCCTTATATCTGTTGACGACCCATAATAGGTTTTTGTTACCCGAAAAAGAAGACCAATGAAGTCTTCCAAATGAAAAAGAAAAAGAAAGAAGAAAAAGAGATATGAATGTCGTGACACTTTGCCTTCAAACCCGAACACGGTCCGAGGGGTATATGGCGAAAGCCTTTAAAGCCCGGTGCCCTAAACCTTAATTAGTTGGGAGTCATCGACTTTGTGTTCGTTACACGGGTGGATGGGTAGGTTAATAGTCAGGTGCTTAATTTCTCGGTCATTCTGGAAACCTGGTGAAGCCTAAAGAGTTTGTGGTCAGTTGATCCTTTGACTTGATGCCCCAAACTAATTGGTCGGGAGTCATCTGCACTTCTCGCTACAACGGACTTTGGTGAAGTCGAGTTTTTAGCATTTCAATCGCACAATACAATCAAAGAAAGAAATAAGAGTGTAACTGGTTTTATTTAGGTTGGTCACGCTTTAAGGCCCGCGCAACTCGTCGTGTGTGGAATAGCTTTGCAACTTATCGTTCAAATTGGTTATCTTAAGAACACTTAGATTTAGGTGGAAGCTTAGGTTGACTCGGGATTGATGTTGCCCTCAAACTCGGGTCCTATATGGCAATTGTTCTCTCATGATGGTTTTTGTACGTAGCCTAAATTTGCTCACATCAAGGTAAGGCCATTTGTACACATACTTTTTTGGACAACATACACTTTTGCAAAAGCACAACATGCAATACCTTGATCGCTTCTAGCATTGCTAAGGACTAGCAACTGCTCAGTTGCGTGTGATTAGTTCAAAAGTGCTATTTTGAGTCATATTTAAGATAGGTTTTGAGTGCTTTTTGCCTACTAATCATATGAATTAAGCCGATTGACATGTGCATGTCCATTTAGTACTACTGATATTGTTTCGAGGTTGTTTTTGGTAATTTTGCAGGTTTTGGGAGCCTCAACCATCATTTCAAGTTTGGCTTCTCAGACGGTCGATGATGCGACTCGACGATTTCATCAAGCCGATGAAGAAATGTCAAGTGGAACCGAAGAAACGGGAGGCCCAGCCGATGCGTAAGGCAATGCAGTGGATGGTGTGATTTTCGCTATGGCATAGCGAAAATTTCGCAAGGATTGCGAAAATTTAGCAACCATAATAAAATTCTCGCATCTCTCGCGAATTTCCTGCACGCTTATGATAGCGAAAATTACTGTGCATAGCGAAAATTTTAATTTTCGCTATGCCTCAAATTTTCGTTATGATAGCGAAATTCACTATGCATAGTGAAATTGGTTGCCCTCTGATTTTGATCCAAATGACTCCGTTTTGTGTAATTCCCATTTTGCCCCTAATGTAATCATATATTTTTGGTATTTTTGGTATTTCACACCTCTTGTATGGTTATATAAGCCACCTTATGACAATTTGTAACCCTAACTTTTCATTCAAGCTACCTCGCAGCCTTTATTAGGTTGCCGCTTTTCTTCTCTCTCTTTCTTTCTCTTCATTTTTCTGCCGCCAACCACCCCCTTTTAGGATGACAACCAAGGATGTTTGGCTGCTTCCTCAAAGCCTTGGAAGAGGAGGGTTGCTAGTTGGTTAACGGCTTGCGTGTGGTCCTCGCTTTAAATGAACAGTACCTTATTTATCGTTCCAAACTTTCCAAACTAGGTTTAATGTTATTTAATGTGTTTCTTTTCGTCAATAATTTGTCATGCTTGTGGTTCGGGCCTATTCTAATGGTAGATACAATGACATTCTTGGGATGCCATTTCACGAAATTAATCGAAATTAGTTAAATGGTGCATTCTTCAAACCGGGTGGAACATTAAATGCTTCGTAGCGTTTTGGTCTCAAATAGGAGTGTTTTTAAGGGTTGGTTTTTAAAACTAAACAAAAGATCCGGCTTTGGCAATGACTATATGTCATTTGTCCTATCAGCTAACTCGAGATCACCTATAAACCCATTTTATCAAGCTAGACCCAAGCCTTCAAGGTCTCCTCTCACACCATTAAGTCGCTTCATACCTCCCAGTGACCCCAACACCCACACTTTAATGCAACCAAAAATCCAAAAGCAGCTTCCTCACCATTTTCAACCATGATATAAATCATTTCAGGTGGATGAAAACCCATCCCCGTGTTCGAATCTCTAGATCGCTATATCGCAAGTAGCTTGACTACCAGTAGGGAGGAAAATAGAAACAAATTTTGTTGATTCCGATCACCTCACCGTGGCACTAATCAACCTACAAGTCAATTTTAATTCTAGTTAACACGCTTGTAAAGAAAATGTGAGAAAAATTGAAGGATTTTTGTTGTGGTAGTAGGAGATGGGTCGAATTGTTCGTTATATCTATATATTATGGTTTATTCTCTATTTCATTGTATTGTGTATTTTTCTCAGATTCATAGTGAAGCTTTCTCCTTTGTCCGTGGTTTTTTTTTCTGCAAGGGTTTCCATGTAAAAATGTTGTTTTTTCTTTGTTTTCGTATTTCATATTTCTTTATTGCACAGTCGTCTCGCTTCCTTGTAGTATTTCTTCATCATAGCTTTGCGGAAATCAACAATATCGTGGTTCTTTTATATGGTTCGATCATTGTTATCCCCCATGAGAGTGTTTTTGGAGAGGGGATAGCGAGAGAAGGATTCTAGTTTCATTGCCATTGGATAAAGTTTTGAGATTGGCAGTGACCTAAAAGTCAATGTTAATTTAAGAATACCTTTGTTCTTATTTGTTGATTTGTGACCCGAATTTGGTTTTAGGCTTATGTCCGACGCAAAAGCCCGTGGTGCGACTCTTTTGAAAAGAAAAAGTTGAGAAAAAAAAAATTAGGGATTTGTTGTGGTAAGCGAAAATTTCAGATCAAGTATTTTTCATATCCCAATATATTTTGATTTATTCTCTATTAGATATGTCGTATTTTCTGGATTCATAGTGAAGCTTTTTCTCTATTCGTTGTTTTTTTTTTCCGCAAGGGTTTCCACGTAAATCTAGTGTTTTTTCTTTGTTTTCATATTTTATATTTCTTTACTGTATAGTTGTCTCGCTTACATGTAGTCTTTATTCATCATAGCTTGGCACAAATAAGCAATATCACGGTTCTTTTGTTCAGTCGATCATTATTATTCGCCATGAGAGTGTTTCTTGAGAGGGGATAGCGAAGAAGAAGGATTGCGGTTTCATTATAGATGGATAAGAAAGTTTTACGAGGAATATAGATAACCTAAAGTCAATTTTAATTTTAAGAATGCCTTTATTTTCTTATTTTGTTGATTTGTGACCTGAATTTGGTTTTAGGCTTATGTTCGATCAGAGGAAAGCCTGTTAACTTTGTGAAGAAAAGTTAGAGAAAAAAAAATAGGGATCCTATTGTGGTAGCAAGGAAATTTGGGTGATCTTTTCATCATATGATATATTATGGTTTACCATTCTCTATTAAATTGTATTTTGCTTGTTTTTTCTCATATTCATAATGGAGCTTTCTCCTTTGTCCGTGATCTTTTTTTTCGTAAGGGTTTTCACGTAAATCTTGTGTTTTTTCTTTGTTTTCATTTTCTTTACCGCACAGTCGTTTGGTTTCATTATAGTCTTTCTTCATCATAGCTTTTCTAAATCGACAATACTCCAGCGATTACATTTGTTCGGTCTGATCATTTGTTATCCCACTATAAGAAACGTTTCTTAAGAGGATGTGGGAGAAAGAAGGATTCTGTTTCATTATAGATGGATAAAAGTTTTGAATTGTAGATGACAAACACGTCCAATTTTAATTTCCAAGAATAACTTTGTTTTATTCATTAATTCATCCCAGTAGGCTACTCTTGTACACGAGTCAATAATCAACGACCAATTCTTAAAGTGGAGACCCCTATTTATTTATGATTAACCTAACTCTATTATTTGCTTGATGTGATCGATATTGCTCCCACATGCCACGTGTATATTCCATCTTAAATGATCGGATAGATCATTCTGTTATCAAATTTGGCAGGATTTGGATCTAAATATTAAATTACATATAAGGTCTAGGCCATAACCTTTTATCACACATTTGATAATATGTTAAAACGATTGTGGTATTTCTGACCCTATAGAGTAAGGTCATGAGCATCGACTTCGATTGACTTTCTTTCTTTGACATAAAAACATGGTGAAATGGTTCTTTGTCCTTTGGTAATAATTAGTTTGTATATGGAATCTCGAAAACTTATAATTTTTTATTACATTAGATTTTTTTTCCCACAAACAATCCTATTTACTTGTTATATTGTTTGTAATCCCACCAAAGAATAAATAAATAAATAAATAAAACATGAAAGTTCAGGGTTTCATTTGATTGTAAATTCTATTGAAAAACATGAAAGTTCTTTTCTACCCTTTGCAAAGGGATAAGTACAAGCATTGCTCCTAAATTGATATACTTTTGTATTTTTTACTCAGATCCAAGTTGAGGCGTAATTTAATGGCACTCCACGGTTAGCGGCTCATTATCTTACGAGAGCACAGTGGAATTCTTAATCACCTTAGTCAGATACAACTATTACATTCTGCAGAGATAATCTACAATCAACCACTATTGAGATTCTCATCTCGAAGCGGCCAATCATGAATCATGGCTGCTAACCACATACCTTGATGAAGATCTTCGAATCTCAGGGGGAGATCCTGACAGTATTTTTGTGCTTATCAAGGAAGGTAGCTCCCTGTTGGCACCCTGAGCTAAAGCAAAGAACCGTTTCTTACTTATGAAATGCTTCTTTTCCAAAGATATGTTGGATTCTATATTAAAATAAATGGAGAATGAATTGAAGAATCTTTTCTGTAAATCATTGTAAGATAAAATAGGTTATACCATTGCCTCAGTCTGACCGACTTATGTGTTCCATGGTCTTTAGACTACTCAATGGGCCAGGGTCCATTGGCCAGGCCGCGACCGCGATGCGACGGCAATGCTACCATATTAAAGTGGAGGGACACTACCTGATCTGGAGGTAAAACTGTATGGGAGAACGAGGTGTCTTCCTGGGGCCTTCCGGAACAGCCCGTTCTAGGTTTTAAGTCCCCGGCCCGAGCATCATGCGTGTGGGAAGTTTGTTATGAAGGATATGAAGCGAAAATATCTGATAATGTTTTATCAATGGATTTCCCGAGTGTCCCGTCGACCTTTTCGAGAGGGTTGATCCTTGATAGGAATAATTAATCCTTGATATGGAAGGAGATTTTATCCCCAAGATCAGAGAATATTTTCTTTCTAAAATCAAAGGGAGGTTAGGCCAGACCACTTCTATAAATTAGGAAGATCCCCAGCGATGGAGGTGTGATTCCAGCGGCTGCTTTATTCTTCTTTCTCCATATTTTCTTGCGACTTAATTATATCAAGGCGTGACCTGTCAGCCCAGGATCACCCTTTTTTGTAGGTTTACATTCTTGTAGTTGATGCCAGAAAGTTAGAACATCAAGGTAACAATAGTTGTGGGTCATGCATTGGAATGACAGTCGTTCTGTTTTGCAAGGAGCTTGCTTAGCGATTGTCACAGCCGCCGTTTGCTTGGAACTGTGATTCCCCTTTTACATCGATTCTCGGCGGTCCTGTCTCAGCGACAATGGTGATCCAATCACGGAAGATCGATTCCTCCGTGGCGTCGAGACATGGAAAGGAAATACAGAGAGGGAAGCGCGAGACAGATGAAGGAGTTCGCTTCGTGTCGAACCTTCTGATGGGATGACCCGGTGCTGCAGGCGCTTGATCAGAAAAAATCGATCTTGGAAAGATGTGCGAATACGCGGTGGCTGGCATCCGATTGCTATGACAGAGGAAGAGCGTTGTCCCCCAGCTGCGTGATACGGCGGATGGCGAGTTGTCTTGACGGTTAACACCACCTTTGAGTCTCAACGGAAAAGGATACTGAGAACTGGTAAACATAAGGTCTTTGCTTTGCCTTGATGCGCCATTTAGTGGTCGTCCGAGTGAGAGAGCGAGCGGGAGCGGGAGCCGGCCAAGCCACGGCCCGCCCAGGAGCGCGTTAATCTTGCTCAAAGTCCACGAGCGCCACCGATGGCTTACCTACGAGCGCATTGCCGCAATCTTTGCTTTATAAAATACGCCTTGGGCAGGCCAACGTTCTACATGCCGCCAACAACCTTAATTTGCATACCCAATGACATCCTCTCTTCGCCTTTAAGGCAACATATCCTTGATTATTAGCCGCCCCTCGGGTTTGTCATACTCGCTTTTACCATGTTCGATGGTTCTGTTGACCCTTACGATCACTGTGTATTATATCATGCGTGATGCCATCTGATAATAGCACGTCTTTGCGAGGCTGTGTTGGCACGGTTCCCTGGCTCCGCGTAACTTTCAATAAGCTCACATTCAATATGAACTATGGGGGGCATTTGTATCGCAATATCTTTGTTCGATGAGACAAAAGACACGACCCTTCTGAAACAAGATTCTCAAGCGGGAAGAAAATCGATTCAAGACTTCTGATGAAGTTGAGCTGACCTTACAGTAGATAGAGTCGTATAGCATGGATGTAGTCCTCCAAAACTTTAGGAGAATTTTCAGGTAGTCTACTTCTTTCTTCCAGTCACTGTCTTTAGACCAGCTGGTAACAATGGAAGAATTATCTGACGAAGACAATCGGTACTCAATCTTCGGAGGATAATATCCATCGGCATGGCCTATCATGATTACAAACTAATATTTAATCTGAAATCTTTGTAGTGCGATTATCATGAGATCATGGACATGAGGCGGCCGATGTAGAAACAGAAGTTTATGGTGGAAAAGCTGATTAAAGCAGGACACCTCAGGAGGTATATTAGAGAAATTGACCACGGGGTGGAATTAGGGTAGACCTCGAACAGAGTTAAATGCTATGGCGACCACATAAAAATTTAAGACCAGCCATTAATTATATATTGGGTAGGACCCGTTTGAAAGCGGTATGTTCTTAGTCAGGCATGAAGAAGCTCCCGAGACGCTGTCGTTAAGGCTTTCGAATAAAGCCCAAAATCAGTCAAGAAGCGGAGATGGAAAACCAAGCCAATAGGCGCATATCCTTTCCTCGTCAATCAGAATAGGGTTAGTATACCCATTGATGCACTAGTACTCACCCTCCCCGTATTAATGGTTTGATGGCCATAGGGCCTTAATAGATCAGCGGTGCGCGGACTTGTTCGCATTCACCACCTTGACGGATGAAGCTTTTTGTTAAGTGTAACATTAAGCTTCAATGGGGCAAATCCTCTTTGCTTTTAATGGGTGCGACCTCATGCTCTGGAATGTGGCGTTCTTGTAAGGCCCGAGCCAATAACTTAGCAAGTTCTGTTCTCAATCGTCGAAGACTTGGGGCCTTACAACTCCAAAATGGGGTGAGCCTGGCTGCACTCGATGAAAGTTGTCCCCTCAACCTACCACCAAGCGGTCAGCTATTTGATTAACGTTGGACAGGTTGACCTTTTAAGCAGTCAGCTAGTCGCCTGGTAGTGTTATCAGCTATCTATGCAAAAACGAAGAGGAAAGATGTTGAAAATCCTCCCTCGAAGATTAAACCCAGCATGCTTACTTAATCACCGGTTTGCCGCTAGATCGGGGCGGAAGAAGGATCGGTAGGTTGTGGATCCTATAGAAAGTAATGGTGGGCCAGACCCAGAAAAGTTCACCCATGGATTCCCTCCGTCCAATGAAAGAAAGAGAGCCCAGTTTACGACTTATCTTTGTTGAATAATATAGATGTATTCGCTTGGAGCTACTTAGATATGATTGGGATTAACCGGACGGTGGCCTCTCACAAGCTAAATATTATCCTCGTGGTCAGACCAGTAAGACAGAAAGTAAGGTGATTCCACCCAGATCACCATCAGATTATTTAAACGGAAGTAGACAACTTGCTGAGGGTAGGTTTCATCAAGGAAGAGAAGTACCCCGAATGGCTAACTAACGTGGTGGTGGTTCCAAAGAAAAGGGTAGAAATTAGAGAGTATGTGTAGATTACACTATAACCTCAACGGCTTAGCCTTAAGATAGCTTCTCCTTGCCCTGAAATAAATTAAATTGTTTTACGTGTAGGGCACATATCTTGTTGTTCTTGACTTTCTCAGTATCATCAAATTCCCATGCACTACGGCCCATAAAGAAAAAAACCTTTCATTATGTCCTGGGGTATACTACTACTATCATGTGATGCCTTTCGGCTTGAAGAATGTTGGGAAAACTTATCAAAGGTTGGTGACTAAGATATTCCGACCGCTATTGGGTAACACAATGGAGGCCTATATCGACGACATGCTTATGAAGTCTAAAGAACGCTTCGACCACACCAAGCATCTACAAGAGACCTTTGAGATGTTGCGAAGGTATGACATGAAACTTAACCCTCTAAAATGTGCGTTTGAAGTCAGTTTGGACAAGTTTTTAGGCTTTGTGGTGACCTAGAGGGGGATAGAAGCCAATCCCATTCAACTCAAAGCAATAATGGACTCTCAGGCTCCTACCTGCAAGAAAGGAGTACAACAATTAACTGGTCGGCTGGCAGCTCTCGGTTAGTTTATATCTCGTTTCACATACCAGTTAAAACCATTTTTCATCACCATAAGAGGAGCCAACAGACCTGGCTGGAACGAGAAATGGGACCAAGCCTTCATGGTGATCAAACAATATCTTATCGAACCACCAATTCTAGCCAGCCTCGGGGCAGGCGATACACTTTACCTTTACTTGGCGGTGTCAGAGTCCTTAGTGAGTGCAACTTTTTTCAAAGAAGACGAAAACCGAAAGCAAAGACCAATATTATTCGTGAGCAAATCTCTATATAAAGCAAAAACACGATATACCCATCTCGAACAAGCAGTACTAGCCCTTCGTGTGGCAGTTAAGAAGCTTAGTGTAACACCTCAAATTATACCCTAGTAGTTTATTACATGTTTAGGGCTAGTAGTTTATTACCCTAGAAGCTTACATGTTTATTACATGTAACACCCTAAAGGCCTTAGTAGTTTATTACATGTTTAGGGCTAGTAGTTTATTACCCTAGAAGCTTACATGTTTATTACATGTAACACCCCAAAGGCCTTAGTAGTTTATTACATGTAGCCCTCCCTGTACAAGATCTCTGTTCTGAACTCCTACGGGAGATTTGAAAATTCTATTATAAGAATTATGTTATATGAAAACTTTGTTATACGTAAGCTCTGACATATGCATTATGTTATATGTATCCTGTAATTATGGACCACTTCAAGTGGTCATACTTGTTATCTGTTTCCCACTAAGTTATAAGCTTATTATGGGTGTTTCATCCGTGAAGGTAATGAAGATGACATCCGAGGCATTCTGCATTCGCCTGGGCCAACACAGCAATAGGAGTCCACCATATGTAGGTTTTGATTTTTGGTTTTATAATGTAAATGTAATATTTTTGTAATAGTGGAATTTATATAAGTACAAGTAAATGGGACTCAAGCATGTATATGTACAAGACATTTTAAATATCATTATGGTGGTAGTTTTACAAGTTATATTATGATATATGAATTTGTTTATTAAAATGGGCCCACCAATGTCAGAAAGTCAGGCAAAGGAGTCTCAGTCCCGTGCCGCGCCTCCTCTCTTCACCCAGGAGGATGTAGGGGCGTGACACTTCGCCCTTCTTGAGTCACGCCTATCGTCGTCTTTGACGATCTCCCGCACCAGGCACCATACCTGAAGCGACCTTATCGAGAAAGGATGGCTAGTGAGCAATTGAACTAAGTGAATTCAATATTCTATATAAACCTCGCTTGGAATTGAAGGGGTGGGTACTAGCATATTTTCTAGCAGAACTACGTCGTATATGGATCGGATGCTCTGCTTGGGTGGTGGATCAGCCCGGTGGGCGCGACTTGTAAGCGGGGCGGAGTCGACACAGCAAAGCCGCGGAGGAAAGGATCGAACATGCCATACAGTTGGGCTTCCCCGCGTCCAATAATGAGACTAAATATGAAGCAATCCTGGCTAGGGTTGACCTCGCAAAGTCCGTGTCCTCAGAAAAACTCATCATACGCAGCCACTCTCAACTAGTAGTGGGACAGGCGAACGGGTAATATGAAACACGAGACCAACACATGATCAAGTATGCAAATCTGGTCATGTAAGCCCAGGAAGTTTTGCAGCAGGCTGGGCCTATCTGAGGGACTTAAATGAAAAGCGGACGCTTTGGAATCGATGTGGCATCCATTCGATAAGAGAAAGCGATGTTCCTTCACGTCTTTTACCGAGCTGCGTGATCACATTACAGCCCAGGCAACCCGGGTGAGTTGGATAGGCAGAAGAATCCTCTTCTTGGCTAACTCCTATACTATGTTATCTACGCTCGGGAGAGCTGTCGGACAATAGGATTGAAGCCCAAAAGATTCAGGTCTAGGTGACTAGGTTTTCCATGAGGGGATGTGCGAAGCCCATCCCGGGAGGTAGAACTTTTAGCTCACGGAGCCCATACACAAAGGTTATTGGCTAACCATGAGAAGCGAATCATTACCTACATCAAAAAAGTGTGACCCATTTGCCAATGATAGGCCCCCATCTCAAGGGTTTCGGCTCAAGATCTAACCACCATCACGAGCCCTTGGCCCTTTGCTTAGTGGGGAATTAATATATTTGGACTCTTTCCCTACATGGCCTGCGAAAAGCTGCATTTGGTTGCCCACCCAGGCTACTTTAGCAAATGGATAAAGGCTGAGGCCTTCGCCTCCATCAAAGATAAGGACGTCATCTAATTTGTGTGGAAGAATATTGTCTGCCGGTTCGGAATACCTCAATTGATTGTAACTAACAATGGGCCACAGTTTGAGTGCAAAGTATACAAAAATTTCTATCATGGATTGAAAATCATAAAATTATACTCGACACCGTATGCACAAAGCAATGGCCAGGCGGAAGCGTCTAACAAAACTCTCTTAACGGCTTTGAAAAAGCGCCTACATTATGCTAAGGGAAAGTGGGTCAAAGAGCTACTCGAAGTTCTTTGGGCCTATAGAACAACAAGCCGGAAGCCAACTGAAGTGTCACCGTTCACCCTTACTTATGGGATAGAGGCCATAATCCCCATAGAAATTGGAATGCGCACACTTCAAACAGAAATCTCTAAAGAAGCTAATACTGAAGCCCTTATCAGAGACCTAGATATGACAAACGAGCTCCATGTATGGCATCATACCAACAAAGAACAACAAACTTATACAAGAGGCGTGTAAGACAACGTGTATACCAAGCCGGGGACTTATTCTTAAGATGGGTATTTGAAAAAACGGTAGACCCAACAGCCGGTAAGTTCCAACCAAATTGGGAAGGGCCATACATGATAGTTAAAGTGAGGCCAGGCCCAGATAGAGTATGCGTTGGATAAATTAAGTTGGAGACGATAGTGCACAGGAGTAATGGAATGCTCTGCGTCTTAGAGGTATTATCAATAAAAATTCTTTTCCTTTAAGGGTACTATCAATAAAGTTTCCTTTAGAGTGTTTTCTTTCAATTCTTGAAATATTGTCAATAAAATCTCCCTTAAAGGTGTTATCAATTAAATTTCCTTTAAAGTATTTTTTTTATAGTCCCTGTGTCAAAGACCAGATGTGGCTCATAGCCTACTAGCACTTTCAAAAGACCAGATGTGGCTCATGGCTTGCTCGCACTTTCAAAAGACCACATGTTGCTCATAGCCCCTCTTGCACTTTTCAGACCATATGTGGTTCATAGCTTGGCACTTTGAGCCCGGATGGCTCGTAGCTGTAACACTTTCAAAAGACTTAGATGGCTCATAACTCTTAGCACTTTCAAAAAGACTAAATTTGTGGCTCATAGCTAGTAGCACTTTCAAAGGCCGGTATGACTCATAACACGCTAGCACTTTCAAAAAAGACCAGTGTGGCTCATATCTTGCTTGCGCTTCGAGCTAGGCGTGACTCTAACTGGAAGTGCACTGCACAGGCCTGGCGGTGGCTCTTAGCCCAAAGGCCATAGCCAAAGTCTAGAAATGGTGCCTTGTCGGTTGGCACATGTTCGACTATCCCAACATTTGACACCCCTAAGCAACTATCCTAGTCAGAATTTATGGAAAAGAGTTGTAAGGAAATCAGTTAAGTAAAATAAAATCGTATTTCATAAATACGCCTGTGGTGTTGCTAGTTACATAAATGTTATGGCGACCCAATAAGCTAATTATAGAAAGGGGGGAGAGAGGAAAAAGAAAGAAAGAAATCAGCTATGGTTCCCAGTAAAAGCACCCTCCGCAGGCTCCTTTGTCACTTCGCTCTGCTCTACCTCTGTTGCCATGACCTCAGTGGTTGTCGGAGCCAGGGGGCACCTGGGGTTCGCAAAAAACTCTGAAGGCAGCGGGTTGAATGAGTTAGGCATACTGTCCGAAACCTCTAGTTGGTCTCCATAAATGTTATGTTTGAACACACAACATCCACATCTATAAGCAAAAATCAACTCCAAGGCTTTCTAGTAGTCTTCCTCTATGGCTTCCTTATCCTTGCTCGCCTGAGAGTGGAGAAAGGACACCTCATCCTTAGCCGCCCCGAGCTCTAGTAAGAGTGATGTCTGCTCAACCTCTAGGCAGGAAGTCTAGGCCTTTACCTTGCACCTAGCCTCCTCTGAGACTGCCAGAGCTTCTTGGACCCTAGCCAAGTCATCCTCTGCTCTTGCCTTGGCATCGCCCTGCAACTACAGCCAGCTGGGCAACTTGGGCTTCCTCTTTAGCCTCATCCTCACCCCCCCCCCCCCCAGCAGTCTTCTTTGCACCAACCTTAGCCTCCTGCTCCCAATGCTTAGACCTATATTTAGCCTTAGCCGGGGGCGCCAGGCTTGGTGCTTGGGAGCTTAACACATCATCCCGACTCGACATGGAATTCCCTATGCTGGCGAGCCATGTTCCGAATAGCTATGACAGCTTGTAAAATGGGAGATGTTAGAAGAAAACCGCAACATAAAACTCGCGTTCATGTACTAAAAGTTGAAACATACCAGCACAGTCGACTTGTTAAAGTTATGGTTACGGATGAGCATCCCGTCTTTGGCCATGCGCTAGAAGGACTTCCTATCAAAATAGTCGGGGCAAGGGATAGAGTACCTCTCAACACGAGCAACCATAGTTGCTCGGAGAAGAGTGGGGTAGAGGTCGCGCATGTGTGGGACCAAAGACTCCCTCTTGTTAAAAGGGCTTCAGCGGTCTATGATTTCTCGAGCTGACCTGCAAAATTTGGAAACACTTGTGTCCGTAGAAGGACGGTCAGTATTTTATGACATAACATATAAGCTAACTTTACCCGGTAGGTTTAGGAAAGCCTTGGCCTACGAGGGCCGACATTTGCAAACTTGGCTGAGAAAGATGGCCTAACAAATATCTCTGATGGAGCCTCCCCCACAACTCCATCAGCATTGGGAGACCCCTGGGTTAGGACCCCATCGTCCAGCGATGCACAAGCCTCTTTGGAAGCATCCTGAGAGGCACCCTCCAAAGCTGACAGAGCATCGAAGGCTCATTCTAGGGAGTCCACAATGATTACTAATGGGCTCTTTTGAGCCTCTTCATCTCGGCCAGACCGCTTTGGGTGCTTTTCGCCATATATTATAGAGTCGGGGTAGTCTCCCTCTGAGCGCTCACCGCTCACTTGCGCATCCGTGCGGCGAATCCGGCAACAAGGCTAGACATATCTTCCTCCCTCTCTTCAGCCGGGTCACCATCAAGTGGATCCAACCAGTCCACAAAGCCCCTCCCTAAAAATCCCTGCATTCGATGGCCTTGACTTTTTGCCGGTTGTGATTTTTCCTTTTCTTTTCGCCTTCTTCTTGCGGACCTAGGGCGGGCTCTTGCTCTTGAGGCTGACAGGGCGTTTGATCCAGGCCGGCCAGGGTGGCCCAGAGGCTCACTCCCGGGGGCTCTCGGCAGAGGCTCCTCGGTAGACCTCGCTTGTGAGGAGCTACCCGGGATCGACTGTAGAAGGTCAGCGAGGATAAAATGTTCACCCCTGATGAGCTCTTCTGGTAGCGAGTGGAGGATGACGGGAACTATGTAGGGGAAGGGGCTAGTGCCTAATTCAGTAAAGTTCTTCACATTATAAGAAGGGAGCTGCGTGGTTTGTGCTTTATGATGATATCTAGAAGTTGTCTGATGCGCTCTAGGCGCCTTCTCAACCTGGAGGTAACTAGTCGGCCTTTATGCGAGCCTACACGCAAAGTTTGAGAAGAGAACATGTCAAAACACGCAAAATTCCAGAAATTAGGGGCATGTCAAAAACACAAATGGCCTAGGGGAGCATAAGTTCCGCTAAGTTGAGACAAACCTGGGAAGGAGAGAGACTGGTTCAGGTTAAAGGGAAGCCTTGGAGAGCCCGGTGTCTCGCACCACAAACCCTTAACCAAATCGGCCCTTTGGCTTATCTTAGGGAGCTGAGGCAGATTACAAATTGTAGTGAGGATTGTGGGCCAGAGCTTATAGATAAGAGCAGCCCTAATCCCAAGCTTTAAAGTGTAAATAAAACAAATCTCTACCGGTGAGATGTCCAACTGGTAGAGAGAGTTCAGCACACTGCAACCATAAGAATCCGAAAGACATTTGGATGTATGAGCCGTGAGTCCGTGGGGCGCAGAACTGCTCACCAATCACGATGGAAAACGAAGTCTCGCAACAAACTGCTCCTGGGTGAAGTAGATGGTATCATCTGCCCATCCGCATACCATCGATCTAACAACCCGCATCAATGCCGCAGGGACTTGAAAAAGGATCTCACCGGCATAAACATAAAGAATAGCGTCTTCTAGTACAATCTGAAGGGCCCCTCCTACGCCTGCCCACTCGGGGAAGCTTCCTTCCAACTCTTGCCATTTACAGCTAAAAAAGGGACCTGGCTTGAGGACCTTAAAGGAGTCATGAAGGCACCAACAGAAAGAATCCTTCGAGGTTTGAACCCACCAAACACAAAACCCAAGTAACCCCAAATCAAGAAGCATTTAAAACCTAATGGCTGACCCCAAACCCAGAATATCCCAGAACTGATAGTTTCATCACCAAAGCCCCACCGATGAACGGTGGTCGCACCCTCAATAGAGGCAATGTAAACGAAGTTTGCAAAAACTCACCGAAAAATTGAAAGACGTTGAGGAGACTTCGATGATGGCTTTGAAGCAACGGTTCACAACAAGTGAAAGACTTTATGAAATAGTAAAAAAACAGCATTCATAACCTAACCCCTATATATAGGGGTAAAATATCAACAAATGCATTAAATGTTCCGTCAGAACATCATGTGTCATAGACATATTGAGAGATGTGCGCTACCCACACGCCTTGTGAGAAAACACATTTCACCTTCCGGCTTGTTCGAGGTAAGCATAAATTTTCCAGTCCTTTCAGCCTTCCACACTTGAAGTTAAAACATAGTATTTTCCCCAACTGAAAAAGCACAAAGTTCCAACTAGGGAAAAGGGGGGCATTGTGAGTACCATGATCTTTAGACCCTCTACTCAATGGGCCTAGGGCCCAAGCCAGCCCATGCCCCTTAACCTGTAATGTGTTTTTCCGCCCAATTTACCATATTAAACCCGGACACTACCTAGACGAGAATCCAAAGCCCGATGAGAGAGCTGCGCCTCAGAGGCCACTCACAACCTGCCTGTATTTTGTCCCCCAGCCAAACATCCTTCCGAGCAAGGGAAGTCACAGAAATATGGCCAAGGTGGCGCCACGCGATATTTATCAACGGATTTCTCAGTGTCCAAATCCATTATTTCCTGAAAGGATTAATCCTTAACAAGGAAGAATTAATCCTTGATATGGAAGAGTAGATTTTATCCCCAAGATCAAGAGATTTTCTTCCTAATCATGGTATTCTGAACCAATTTTCTATAAATCTTAGAAGATCCTCCACGTTGAAGGGTAAGCACCTAACAAATAAGATACTTTCTTCTTTCTTCCTTCCATATTTTTGCTCACCTAATCATCTGAGAGGTTGGCCCACCAGTCATTTTGACGCTCTTTTCTCAGTAGGTAGTTTACATTGCTCTGATGCCTCAAGCTTTACGATCAAGATAACAATGCTTATTTCTAGTACCTGTGGGAGGTAGGAATTTGGATCATATATGAGAAATATTGCTAGATGATGCATCTTGTAGAATAGCATGCCTTCATTAGCCACACTGTGTTCCAGGTCCCGAACTTTGCCCACTGTGCCATCTCAGCCTCAATTTGTGCCCTCTCATCCTGCCTCTACTCTGCTGCTCCAAATGCTGGTTTTTGTCTTCCTTTGTTTCCTCACAGTAGAGCTGTCAAGGAAATAGAATTAGAGCTTAGAATATAATGATTCTGCATATGTTCAGTCCCTGAGGCAGAGTTCTCAAAATTTTTTTGCAAAAAATTACATTCATTACTATATGGTGGCGGTGTTAGATCAAACCTCACCTTTAATTGTGCCCTTCCTAAATCAATAAAATCTTATACCATTAGGTTACCATTTCAAGTCTATTAATATATGCCCCCACTAAATCAAATTTCAGATTCACACAAGTACAAAGTTTGATTGATTAGCGTTTTCTCTGCACCATAGTAAATTTTGTGATAAAAAAATTGATTCCAATATCAACAGCATTTACTTGTTGCTCGCGGAAATCAAGTAAAGGATATATGAGAAAAATATCACTAGAGAGTTTTTACTATGCCTCAGCTTGAGAACTTGTAATACATACATAGCGGTGGCCATAAAACCTCATCTCCAGAAAAGATAAAAATATATTTATGGTCTCCGAAAGTTAGAATTTTAAATATAGGTGCATCAGCAGCATATGTGATTGAGCAACAAATACCACGTTCAATAATCTCAATATGCTAATTATTAGCCTTACACAGACAGAGATGATGTTCCTGAACTATTCATGCAAGCAACCCCGTTGACTCAATAGAGGTCGGAACGAGATTCTGTTTAATCTTCACACACATCAGAATGTTCAAGGAGGAGTTTCTCAATTTGCTGAGAAGATTTGGTGTCGGATTCGGACTTGCAGCTAATATCCCAAACCAGAACCAACCCGCAAGCAGCATTTATAGCCTCTTGACGTCCAGCTTCAAGTGCTGAAAATAGTTGAATGATTGAAACGAGGGCATAGCAGAGTAGTACAACCACAACGAAACCACTTATTGAGGAAGTCCAGAAATAAAATTTTGAAACTATTCTAAGCAAGGTCCCAGGACTGCTGAACAAAGGTGAATATGAGGGAATAAAATGGGGACAGGAAGTGAACGCAACCACACTCCAAACAACATTTTGCGGACTATCACATCAGAACGATTGCTGCTCCAAATGCCACGCCATCATTGAGACTTGAGAGTACTAAATGCAACATATAATTCCCTGTATCAACTTCTTAAAAAAGATATAGTGTTCCTTGAAGTCTTCTAAGTGGAAATGCGGAGAAGTAAGGATGGAGAGAAACAATATACCCATGCACTGGAAGACAAAAGCTAGGGTGAGGGAGATCACATCGGCTAAAACGAAAACCAGGTTAAAGGTTTAGAGAAGGATTTGAATACTGGTGTTTTGGACAGACCTCCTGGTATTGTGTAGATCAAAGCGCAGCGCAACAACAACAACAGCGCTATAAAAACAGAAAGAATTGTGCAATTTCAGCTGTCCTGCATTAGCCATTCCTGATCATGGTGTGAACGTTCATTTCCAAAAGGGCAGCAACAATTCTTCAAAGAGTCTGTTGTCCTTAGTTGGATCAGGGAATAGATTTTGTGAGCCGACTGCTTTCTGCACCCAAACATACAATCACGTATATGCAACTCAAGCTCTTTGCAAATGCACAAAACATTTTTCTTTCTTATATTAAACATTAACAATCCACTTTAATATTATTGGCAATGTACACCCTCTGTTATCCGTGATTAATGCCCAATGGCAATAATCCAGCTCCATTATGTCAGATTCAGATGTTCCGGACCTAGTGACATATGAACAATATATATATATATATATATATGCTTCGCAGGAGCTAATGGACAACGGCCACACTTAAAAACAAAGTAGCTCATTCGTAGCAGGCATGACTAAAATAATTCTTCAATGCTGTTTCTATCCTCCTTTCTTTGGCCAATCATATGTAGTACGGAGTTCCCTTCATCAGTCGAGCCGACGTAATAGCTCTGAAAGCAATTCATGCTCTATCACCATGTTATAACAAAGACGGTAAACGATTTCCGCTGCCGTAATATGTTCATTCCCCTTTATTAGTATGCGGCGTTTGAGGCCGTGCCGATGCATTTTTGACGATTTCTTTAACGTTTCACATGGCCGCCAAAACAATACTTTCACGCCTTCATCCTGTCCTTTATTGTTTAACTCCTTCCTGAGCTCGTCCGGGGCCAATTCCTGAGAAACACTTTCCCCTGTCTCAGGTTTCTTGTCACTCCACTCAAATTACTGTTTAGAACTGATATTTTACTCCCATGAGGTGACTCTTCTCTACCAAAAGTCTAACTGAAAGCCTTGTATGCCTCGTGCTTTCATCAAAGTGATGGCATTTAAAACTACCTTTACATAATACTGAAACCATTATATAAATAATCCAAACAAACTGGTTTAGTTAAATAATTTAATTCATTGAAATATTGTTCTCAGAGCATGGGATTACATATATGGTTGTCAAAGATGTTTCTTCGATTAAATTAATTAGTATTGTAAAACTCATCCAAATCAATAAGTTTGAATTGCAAGATCCTACATATTAGGTTTCCAAAAATAAGAGATACTTTTCACTCTTTGGAAAGTGCTTTTGCATTTCATCTTCTTTTATTTTATTTTTGATGTTGTTGGGTATTCAGCCTTATTAACGATCGTATAAATCAATTCAATTGAACTTGAATTGGTATTCATTAGACTAAACCTTAAGCTGGATCAATTGAGCTATCCTTCTTCAGGGTTTGAATTTTATTCATTTTACTCTTGCTGCAGAGTAAGATTGGACCAAAATTTAAATGCTTTTTTATTGTACATTAATCACCTATTTTGCTATTGGTTTGTGATGAGCAGTACTGCAAGACATAAGGAAACATGGATGTTTTTTCAATGAATAAAACAATGTTCAAGCATCTATTAATACAAAATTTGAACTACATAAGTTCAGTTAAAAGTTATTAGAAATCATTTAGTTGAAAGATTTCTAATGGAATAGCTAAAAATAATAATTGTATATCAAGAAAATGTAATCTGAGATGACTGGTTTTTTATCCATAATTTGAACTCTGAGATTTTTTCAGGGTAATATCAATCAAATTCAAAGATACTCCATTATTATATGATATATTTTATTGAGGTACAAAGGTAATGCCAATCATCAGGTTCATATGATGAGATGGGCTCTTATTATCTTAATATGTACATAATTAACTTAGCAACCAAAGGGTAAATAATAAAACAAATTTTATGCTAAGAGAAGGACATATAGGAGGAAGTTAAATATTAAACAAAAGATTTGAAAGATTGAATAAAGGGATTTCAATAAAAGGAAGGCATTAAATATATTGATTTTTTTTTAAAGTAAAGTTGACCATGATCAGAATAATACTTGGAGGGGAGGCAAAAGAAACTTAGGATAAGGATTATTGGTGATAATGGGTAAGACCTCCTAAATTTATCACAAGAACATATGAATAAATTCTTAAAAGTGAGATTCAACAGGACAGACAAAACCTGAAATATCAGTTTGAATAAATTCTCAAACTATTTAAAGTGCAATTATCCTTAATAGAGCAAGAGCGAAATAAATGGTCAAGACTCATGCTTAGTTTATAAGGTATATATTGATCTAATAAAAACATATACACTGATGGGGAATTATAAGTATAAGCAATCTGTATGATTATTTAAGCCCCTAATTTTTCTCTATTATAACAATGTATTTACTAGGGTACTTTCTAGGTGATGCACTGATCTTTGTGTGTGTGAGTTTTTTTCCTAACATAAATATATCAAGAATTAATTTGTGTGTGTTTGAGAAAGAATCTATATTTTTATATATTCGAGAAGCAATTTGCAAGACCTATTAATGATACTATTTCAATTATAAATCATATTGAGAAGTTGTTTGAGTTTGTATTTTCTCCTTTGACTAATTATTCTTTAGATTTCTATCATATTACATATTTCTTTGCAAGAGACTATAAAACATTAACTATTAACATAAAGTGATATCCAGCGTCAACAATTGTCATTTTTTTTTTCCTTCTACGAAAAGTACTCTTCTGAAAATGATTGATCTACATAACTTTGTCCGCATGCTTAGAAGCTATAATTTGTAAAATGAATAAGAAATCAAGTGCAAGTAATCTGTTATTTGTGGCTACAAAAAATTTATCAGATAGACTAACAAATAAAATCCATGAGATCATATCCAGAGTTTCTGTTAGATAGGAGTAGAAAATTGAGAGAAATAAAACAGTTACATCCATCAAAGACAAATTTCACAACACAAATCTTTATGGACATTGAATATATAACCTTAGTGAATTCCATTATACGAACGTATCCAAAATGACATCATGAGTCATACTCTATTTGTGAGAATAAACATTAATTTTAAGGGGGAGTAGACTTTGAATCTAAAAAATATAATTGCCATTGTTTTATATGTTTATCCTCTCATATTTCAAGAATGATATGCAAGCTTTTACATCAGAAATATTGTTTGGAACATTAACAAAAATTTACAAATTTCTTTCTAGTCAAAATCATATAAGTTAATTATGTTGAGTTAAAAAGTAACCTATAAACTTTTAAAAATAGAATTTGTCATATAACTGATGATCAAAGAGTGGCTGAATAGAAGTGAAGAATGAAGTAGACTATTACATAGTTATGATGATAGCAAAACTAGGGCTTAAAATAGCCTATCGTTATTGGAGTTGATATAAAAACTCAACAAGAGGGAGCATAAGCACTAACTAGGAGTGAGTTCCTGAAAAGCTGTAGATTTGATCCGCAAAATATAAAGCTGCACTTTTAACTGAGCAAAACATTATTTATCACTATCTCCATCCACTGCTTTTAGGTTTTATTTATGTTTCATTATCCCATTAACTTTGTTTGCTATTGATTCACCCCTTAAACATCATTCCTGCCACGTATTCATATCCATAGATGTTCGAGATTTGTATATGAATTTATTAACAATATATTTATGAATACACGCAACCATAATTCGATTTTTAGAATACAATACGTAATATATCAGAATGCATGATAATCGCAAAGAGAGCGCCAATCCCAGTGGAACAATCAGAGATTTGATAACAGAAGAATGATATGAGGCAAAGTCGACTACATATTGAGTCCCAAATGCAACTCAATTTTGATTTATTAAAACCCGCGAACTCGCCTGACGACGTCTCGAAACAGTTGACTGCATGCGAGATATTGAAGAGCAGTCATCGAGGATTGATCCCTTTGTTCTATGAGATATGGGCAACTCCAAAATTTAAACAAAGCCAAAACCTATTCAGTAATTTTGTAGAGATAATCTTTATAAATCTCAACAATAAAGATAGATTGATCCTTTGTTAATTTTGTATATACTCGCACAAGATATACATTTTAAGTTAAATGGTAAAATTTTGTTAAATTTTATTTAACAAAATTTAAAATATCAGTATATTTATATATTTTAAATTTTAATAAAATATATATTAATACACTTACATAATACTAATCTATAAGTGAACCGGGATAACTGTTGGCCTTTTATTAACTAACATTTAAAAAAAACAAAGAGATAAGAGATAGTATTTATTACATTTCTTATTTTTGTATTTTGTAATTTTATTTTTATCATGATTTAGTTATATTTTATAAAAAAGTCCATATATGGAAAATAATAAATGAGCAAAATTTACAATTTTGATAACGTTTTACCAAACTAAGGCTTGGAAAGTTATATTTATTAATGGAAGAATGTTTTTGTAAGCCAAGAATTAACAACACCATTTTTGGGGCTTCATTATAAAGCTCAAGTGGTCTTAGCTCATGGGTATAAGAGGAGGGGTCCTGTGTTCATCTGGCAATTAGATAATTTTACACTTTAAACTAAAACATAAAAATAACGTTTTTAGAAATTAGTCTTTGGATCTTTCTTAAAAGATCTTGTGAGAAGGAATCAACATGACTACACAAGCTCAAAGCACTTAATTTTTACTACTGTTTTTCAGTATTTGTTTTGGGATGTAAAATAGCATGGGCGTACTTCATGGCAAAATATGAAAATAAGAGGAAGTAGAAGAAAAATAAAGAAAATAAAAAATAATAAACTAAATTCAAAATTATTTTTATAGGTTCTTTAAACTCATTTACTTATTTTAAAGACTTAACAATTTAAAATATATATGTGTTTGAATTTTTTTAACTAAAAACAATTTTTAAATATTTTTAGTGAAGAACGATATATAACTATTTGTTTTTTCCTTCCCTTAAATAAATTTTCTAAATCTAAATTTAGTTTATTGTGATGAACTCTATATTTTATTTTTGAACATCTGTTCAATCCTTTTGTCAATAGTTTTATATCCTTGCTTCCCATCTCCTCTTTCCGAATTAAACTACACCTTTCAAAATGGAAAACAGAGATGTAAGTTGGAAAAAGTAGCAGAGAATCATACTACGACTGCATGAATGTGCGCCAGAATATAAAACAAAACTCACCAAACATTTTGTGGGGCCATAGAAACATGTAAAGAACTGTTGTTCCATCATTCCTCCAAATGAGGCTTTGTTTTCTTCCCGGACTTAGCTTCTCTAGTCCCACGAAAGCATGAAACACAAACATTTGAGATTGGCCATAGCGGGCTGCACAAAATAGGCTTCCTAACTCAAGTTGGAGGCAGTTAGCAAATCCAGCATCTTTTCATCAGCTCCTCCGCCGCACTTTCCATGGCACTCAGTCATGGCTACTCTCAAAGAGTATAGTGTTTCCGTCGGTGTTTTTGATATTGGAAAGCTGATGATTGCATCTGTATCACCCGGGTAAGTACAGCACCAGATCATTTTGTTTGGAGTGAGCGGCCATGTGGAGGACTGTGTCGTCAGATACATTGGTCAGGAATGAATCTTCTGAAACTTCACCACAGTCGTCTCACTTCCTGTGTCTTCCTCCATCATAGCAGTGCGCAAACAAATCAGCAATATTATTGCGCCTATTTGTTCTTCGGTCTCAATCTCATTGTTGGTCCGCCATGAGTCTCTGAGAGGGAGGGGAGAGTTAAGAGGAAGGAAGGCTAATTAGCTGTGAGGGATCGATGGGCTCTTAATCTTATAGCTAGCATAAATTGGAATGGGTCAAGTGAACGCGTCTTCTGGTTTCATTATTGTTGTGGCATGTGGCTCATATTGAGGTTGGGGTACGGGGTGAAGCCCCCACAGTATGATACAGTATATTTAGGGTATATAGGTGTTTTTGTAATTTGATCATATTTAGGGTTATTATAAATATCATTCTATGAAACCATGTTTCAGTGATAGTTAAAAGTTTGGGCTGCCTTTCCCCGTAGATGTAGGTGATCGATATTGAATCAGTTATAAAATTTGTGTTTTATTTGTTTCTTCTTTACTCGATTTTATCACTTTGCTACACGACTCACAAATAATTATGGATGATAAAAGTTTAAGATCGCATGACCTCAAATTTTAAGAATATCATTGTTTCCTATTCATTAATTCAAGTTTGGAAGCATTTTGAAATACCAATAGTTTGATGATTTTAAAGAAATTTAATATTTTCTCTCACTTAGGATGAATACATATACAATATGAGAGAAGGAATCAATACTACTAACAATTAAAAAGCTAACATAAAATGAATATATTAATATTCAAATCCATTTGTACATAAAGTCAAAAAACATTAGTATTCACATATAATAAGCCATAAAACCAACATTAATAACATAAGAAACAAAATACTAAAAAAAAAGTAAATAAAATACCAAAGAGATTTATGAAATCCATCACTTAGATTGATAAAGTAAATAAAGATATTATTGAATTCTTTAACAAGTCTATTAATATATTTGTAATTTTTAAATTAAGTCAATTAATATTAACATAGACTTTAATATTAAAACATAGAAACACTCCCCAAATCACTGACTAATCCGAAATCATGTGATCAGCCTCTCCATTAATGAATACCAACGCATCTTCCAAGTCTATTTGGTTATGGATTAAAATGCTGGAATCAGGCAACACTATAAAACATATTAATAATACCTCGTCTATGATTTCAGAACTCACCCCACGTGGTCTACTACGCAAAATCATATTAAATTCAGAATAGAAGGCGGAGCCCCCTTTATTTATTATTATTAACCTAAATTCATGGTAATAAAATCAATATTGTGAACACTGTGGCGTCCTCGCTAGAAAGATCCATTCCTTCGCGCTACGTACATGCCACTCATATGACGGATACTTCAGAATATATTTCGCGAACTGATTCATCAGTGATACAACTTTACTGGTGAGATGTGTAGCCATAACTTGTAAGGTAAAAATAATAAAATTATGCAACAAAGAAAAAAGGAATACAAAATTAAAAATAACAAGAAATCAACGTAAACAATTATTTGTGATATAATATGTACTTACTAGTTCACTACAAACAAAATCTCACAGATCATATCCATATTTTGTTAGATAGAGGAATGAGAGATTGCCCAAAATCTTATCAGCAACAACACCAACACAATTTCTTTATGGACGTTGAATATAACCCTTAGAATCCATTCCACTAATCTATCCAGTTGATATCATGGTCCCAAATTTCTATTTGTAGAAGAACAAACATTTAATTCTAGCGTATAGACTTTAAATCTTTGAATTAATATGCATCATACATTTGTTTTATAAGTTAATATTCCCTATATTCCATAGTTTTCATGCATAAAAGTCAGGATTTAGTGGAATATAGTTTGGAACATTACCAAAAATTTACAATATTCTTGTGAGTCAAAATCATATAAGTTAATTATCTTCAGTTAAAAATTAACTTATAACTTTTGAAAATATAATTAAACATAAAGTAACATGATCAAAGAGTGTTTAATATAAGAAGAATGGAGTAGTCTATTGATGCGATTTATGATGAGAAAGTAATCTAGGCTTGCAATAGCCTAATGTTGATGAGTTGATATAAAAATCAATAAGATGAGCATAAGCACTAACTAGAGTGAGTTTCTCGGAGAATGTTACATTTGATCTGAGCAAAGGAAGAAAGTTGCATTTGACTTGAGTAAAATATTTATAAGACTTTGTACACAATAGCTAGGCTAATTTCATGGTTTTACTTGAAAGAAAGAGTTTGAATAGAGTTCCCTTATACATCATTTATCTCACCTACTGCTTTTAACATTTTTTTTTTTTTTTTTTTTGATATCATTTGAACTTGCTTCAATCTATTAATCACCTATCTTAAATAGTATTCTGCAACATATTCATTCAGAATGTTCTTTTCATATGAAGGACAAACTACTTGCAAAAAAAATGCACATTTAAAGATTGCTAGCTAAAAAGAACTCACCCAAGCATCTTAAGAGAATATATAAAACCTATAATAGCTATATAACCAATCTCAACAAAAATTTGTCTTTTAAATAAAAATGCAAATAAGAGTAAATTTGATGAACAAATAATTAGATGATGCTGATAAATAAACTGAAATATATTATACATATTGAGTCAAAAGGCTTGTGTGCCCTTCTTGCAAAAATATTGATTTGTTATCGACGATGCCTTTTCAACTTAACTGGTCGGAGCGTGTTGGAATCGGGCCTAACTGTAATCTGTCGCTGGGCCTGTAAACCATCAGCCCTGACGCTGAATTCCTCCTCGTCAGAAAAACAGCAACAAAGAGACCCATGGAGGCTCGCCCATGAGCGCCTTCCATGCTTGTCATTATTTCGTAAGAGAATACCAACTGCTATAATGTAAAGTACATGCATAAGCTCGATAATCTTCACCATGGGTAAATTTGGTATTTAGCATAGACAGAATAACGTTGGTGAACATACAGTTGTTTTCTCCAATTGACAATATATGATTCTCTCTTATTCGACGGGGATTTTCTTTCTCCTTATCGCCGACATTAATATGATAATTGAAAAATATCAGAAATTATCCATTTCCCTTACAAGTAGATTTTGGTTCTGATTTACAGATAGAAGTGTATTGGCTGGAATTATCCTACTTCCCTTATCGGGTGATTTGCCTGATGACAGATAAACATTTATCGAGAATTATCCTACTTCCCTTATTGGTGAGATTTGGTTTGATTTGCCAGTGATAAGCAAAAGCCATGGGCGGAACCATCCTACTTCCCCTTATCGTGAGACGGTTTGATCACAGATAGGCCCTTTAGGGTTGTCCGTTAAGCACACCCTGATTTAACCGCCCTGCTGCTCAGGCTGAGCCTGTGCTTTTTTAATTGGGTCACTATACTCCTTCTTTAATCCTATGCTCGGGTCAGATATGAGCCATACGCCATTTTTGTAAACCTAATCCGCTGTCTCCCGTGCTCTTTGAAAGTTATGGTGAAGTATCATGGCTGTATCGCTTCCCAATCTCCCAGTTTGATATCCACACGGGCTACTTAGGAAGGGTCTGATCAGTTTTACCACTTTTAATGCCTCATCAATTTGATCGCTTTACTTCGGCCAAGGCGCTTCTCTGAATTGAGCTACTTGGTCTCTAGGCTATTCTACCTTTTGGGCGGTTTATGCCTTTGAACCTGGAGCTGCCTGCTCCCTGAAACCATTACATGGCTCTTTAAACTCGAGCTACATGGCTCCTTGGCCACTTTACCTTCTCGAAACTGAGCCGTCGGCCCGGCCAGCCTCGACTCTCAGTCAGCTATAATCTGAACTGAATATTCTGCCTCGTCATGCGCCTTCCGAATCGAGATACTGGCTCCTCCGGTTATTCTCGCTCCCAGCTGTTTATGCTCTTGTAACCTGGAAGTTATTTAGCTGTTGCCTTCCAATCGATACTCTGGGCTTCAGCGCCACATCTCCCAGCTGCAGCCTCCTCGCAACTCCAGCAAATGGCCCCACACTGAGGCCCCCCAGCTGCTAAGCCCGGGTGAACCTGAGCACTGACCTTCTAGCTCAGGCCTCCCCAGCTGTTGAGCTCGCCAAACCGAGCTGGGTCGGGCCCCGGCTTTGGCGACTCCGGCCGCTGGCTCAACCCGGCGCCGGCTCGGCCGCCGAGGCCTTCTCGAGCCGTTGCTCTACAAACCGGGGCCAGCTCTAGGCGCCCCGAGGCCTTCCTAAGCCGCGCTCGCAAACCGAAAGCAATCCAGCCTCGGCGCACCAGGCCTTCCTGCCTGAGCCCTAGGCTCCCGCTCGAGGCCTTCATAGAGACGTGTTATGCAACTGAGTTCTTAAGCCATATTGCTCTGGGCTACTAATCTTTGTCGTTAAGCTCCAAAATGAATCCCAGTTCCATTTGCATGGTTTCTGCGCTTTTTGGCCTTTTGAGTCGTTGTTTTGGCAAACTGAAATACAGGCCCAAACTATTTGTCCCGTGGCTACATGGCCTTTGAGCGTCACGCTCCCAAAGATTAATATGATAATTAAAAGTATTACCGGAATTGTCCTACTTCCCTACAGTAGATCTGGTCTGACTTACGTGATAAGCGCTATTGGGAATTATCCTACTTCCTTATCGGGTGAAGAGATTCTAGTTCGTGATTTAGCGCATAAGCAAAGGACAGAATTATCCTGCCTTTGGTCAGAGATTTCATTTTGATCTTACTGTGATAAGCAAATATCAGAATGTCCATTTCCTTTCTTTACTGGTAGATCGGCCCCGATTTACGTGTGATATGGGGGCTCTTAGGGTCAGTCTGCTACTCACTTTGGGTGATTGAACCCAGCTCCACTTTCTAAGCCCTGCCCAGGAGCCCAAGCACTGGGCCTACTTATAAGTCTTCTTTAATCCCGTCGACTCTATAGGGAGAAGGGGCCTCGAGCGCCATTTCTTTTAAATCCACCGCTGCCCTCAAATTCCTGGTTACTACAAGGAAGGCAAAAGGCCACTTCTAGATCGCTTGATATCCACATGGCTGTTTAAAGGGTTTGATTAGTTTTATCACTCTTTCATTGTCTTGCCAATTTGAGCCGCTGGTTTCCGGCCGTTGCGCCTCCGAACCAGCCTTTTCTACTGCCCCGGGCTCCCACCCGGCGCCAGGCCTTTGAACCAGCCATTGGCCCCTGGAACGGTTTCAAGGCCCTTTAAACCGGCTGGCATGGCTCCTTAACCACTTTACCTTCTCGAACCGGAAGTCACTTGGCTCCCGCCATTTGGCTTCCCAAATTTAAACTTTTTTGAACTGAGCTATTCGCCTCTCATGATGCACCTTCTAAACTGAAGCATTGGCCCCTGGCTATTCTCGCTCCTAGCCGCGAGTGCTCTTTTGAACTGAAGTTATTCTCCCGGGCTTTACGCTTCCGAATCGAGCTACTAGTTTCGCGCGAGGCCTCGAGCCGCAAACTTTGGCAAACTAAGGTACCGGGCTCGGTGCCGAGGCCTTTGAGCCGCAGCCGCAAACCGAGCTCCGGCCTGGGTGATGAGGCCTTCCCGAGCCGTTAAGCTCGCAACCCGGCACCGCCTCGGCAACAGGCATTCCTGGCCGGCGGCTTGGCAACCGCAGCAACCGTGCCCTGGGTGCCGGTACCTCTTGAGCTGCGCTTTGCAACCGAGTGCCTGGCTCCTAGGCACCGAGGCCTTCCCCGAAATGAGTCGAGCTCCCGGCGCCAGGCCTTCCAGCCGCAGCTCGCAAGAACCAGCTTCTGGCGCGCGGCCCGTGGCTACTTGACCTTGAGTGTTTCGCGCTTTGGGCAAACTGCTTCAGCTCCTGAGCCATAGCTTCGTAAGCCGCCTCGGGCCTTTCGAGCTATTACGCCTACTTAACTGAGCTTCGGGGCTCCCAGCTGGTGGCGCCCGGCTACTGGTCTTGAGCCGCCACGCCTGCAGAAACTGGCGCCTGGCCCCAACTATCGGTTCCGTGGCTACATGGCTCTGAAGCCTACGCCGCAACCAGCCACGCCCAGCCACTGCCCACGGCCGGTCTGCTTGAGCCGCACACGCCCGCGATTGAGCTACTGGGCTCCCGAGCCACGGCTTCGGCTACATGGCCGACGGTCGCGTTTCGCAACAACCCAGCCACGGGCCCCGAGCTACTCGCCCGCGGGCTACATGGCCCGCTTGGCTGCTACGCGCCCGCAAATCGCGCTAGTGAGCTCGAGCAACTCGGGCCCGAGCGGCCGCCTTCGGGCGTTTCGGCCGCGCTACGGCCCGTGGCTGCTACGGCTTGCCGAGCCAAGGCGCTCCGCATAACTACGCTACCGGCTCCCGGCTACTTTAGTCTGCGGGCTATATGGCTCGCTTAATGGCTGGCTCCTGGTTGCTTTGGGCTCCATGGCACATGGCTCGTTTGAAGCGCTGGCCATCACTAACAGCACTTGGCTTTTCGTGTCTACATGGTCCTGCTCAACCGAGTCTGGCTTTCGAAGCATTGTATTCGCCATATGGCCCGCTCAACCAGTCGCCAGCTCCGTGGCCATACGGCCCCGTTTCAGTCGTTTCCGTAGCTCCTGTTACGGCTTCGTGGCGCGGTCGCTCGACTCGAGCTACCGGCTTCTTCGAAAGCTACCGGGCTCTCGCGGGCTACGCGCCCGTTTCCGAATCCCAGCCGCCAGCCCGCTGCTACATGGCGCTTGTTTGAACCGGAAGGCCGGGCCTCGGAGCTGGCTTCGCCCGCGCATGGCCTGTTTCCGAACTGAGCTGGGTCAGTGAAAGCCACGGCTCCTTGGCTACATGGCCTCGCTGATGTTACGCCCGCGAACTGAGTTACGGGCCCGTGGGCATGGCTCGCTCTGAGCCGAAGGCTGGGTTCCCGAAAGCGACACGGCTTCGCGGGCTACATGGCCTCGCTCACCGAAGTTGCTTGGCTCCGTGGCTACATAGCCTATTCGAAATGAGCTGCTGGGCTCCTAAGCTACTTGGCTCCATGGCGGCATGGCTCGCTCGAATCGAGCCGCCGCCAGGGCTATAGCTCGTTCGACCGAAGCCGCCGGCTCCCGAAGCATTGGCTGCCGCGGATATGGCCGCTCAACCAGCCGGGCGCACTCGCGGGCTGGCGCGGTCTCGCTCAAATCAGCCGCGGCTAGCGCTATGGCGCCTGCTCGACCCAGCCGGCCCCGAGCCATTGGCCCGGCGGGCGGCGCTGCGGCTGACTCGCTCGAATCGGTCGCTGGCCCGCACGGCGCGTCACCCGACCGGTCGCAGTTTCGAAAGCTGGCCGGCCTGCGGCGCGGCGCCTGTTCGAACCGAGCCGCTGGCTCGCGGGCTTCATAGCCTCGTTTCCGAATCGAGCCGCCACATCCGTGGGCGGCAACACGGGCCTGCCCAACCCAGCCCGCCCCCAGCGCTCTGATCGCGGGCTACATGGCCCCGTTCGGTCCGTCGCCGCGCCGCCCCCGGCATCCGGCGCCCATCCTGATTTGTACCCTATTGAGGTGGTCTGGGGTGGGGTCTTTTGTTCGTCACCGCCTGACCGCGACAGATTTCGAACCTCATCAAAGCGAAGTGCGCGACTCAACTGAATGGAGACTGGTTTCACATGAATTTAAAATCCACGAGACTGAGCTTCATCTTTTGTCACCACCTATGCATTTGATTTCGTCAGATAACCTCAACTTAGCTCCCCACACCTCCTGCCAGCATTTCCAGGCTGGTAAGACCATGCCATCTGTGTGGCTGTTTCTCATCCAGCTTTCAACGAGGTACCAGGTGCGTTTTCCCCGCACGTTTTATCCTTCTGCCCGCCATTCTTCGCTAGGGATGTCGATGGCCTTAAAGTGTTGTTCCAACCTTCTTCAGTAGCATTATTGGTGACGCCAGCGCCCACCTAGTCTGGCGTCGTCTATCATCTCTTAACGCGCCTCGGAGGGCTTCGCTGGCCCACCCCAGCCCGGTCTTCGCATCCTGAGGATTGGCGGTTTTGCTTAAAGTTCCGCTGATACCATCAGTTGCCGACTCGCCTCAGCGAACTGCTGTTCCTACGCATTGGCGCCAACTGAAGATGATCTTTTTCAAATCCGTAATCGGTCGGAGCATGTTTGGAATCGCCGGGCAAAACCGAACTGCTCGTTGACCGATCACGTCTTGACGCGACTCCTCTCGCAAAAACGCAAACAGGATCGGCGGGGCTCACCACAGCTCTGGCTTCTGGGCAGTAAAATTTTCTGCAAAGAGAATATCAACCCGCCAGTGGAATGAAGTATCAGTGCAAGGTCCGCGCATCTTCACCAGCCGGGCAGCCTGCATTTATAGCATAGCGTTTTTCTCCCACCATGGTATTGAAGACTTCTGCCAATGGATTTTCTTCCTTATCATGTCAACACATGATAATTGAAAGGCTAATGGAATTATCCTACTCCCTTTATTGGGCAGATTTCCAGTTTGATTTATTACTCCATAGCTGTTATTATTAAATTATCCCCATATTGGTGAGATTTTGTTTGATTTATAGGATAAACAATTATTATAACGTATTCTACTTCCTTGTCAGTAGATTTGGTTTGATTTATGCATTATGTCTTTAGCCTGCTTTGTTGTTACACTTGGGTGGATGAACCTGGGCCCTGCTGGCCTTGCTGAGATTCTGCACATCACTCCGCTTATAAGCCCTCTTTTAATTAAAAGGCCAGCTGTGGAGGCCCATAGCTATTTTTAAACCTAACTCACATATGAACTGTTTCCTGAGCTGTAGCTTTCTCCATCTAAAATACAAATGGACGTTTATATATATTGAAGATTAGTCAGAATTAAAGATTTAGATCCCTTGCTCATGAATATGTATTCTATCGGCACCTTGATGTGCCTCTAAACTGCCTGCACAATCTTGCAGAGATAACTTAAAGGAACCCATCAAACTGTCACAGATCACATCAAAATTTCCACATTAAATTATACGTATATAAGAAGGTATTATCAAATATTAGGCCTTTCAACATTATTTGGTAATTTTACCATGATAATTTCTTTGAAAAGAACGATAATAGACTTATTCATATTTGTTATTAATATGATATTTTTAACAAAAAAGCCATAAAAATATAAAAAAAAATGGAAAAAAGGGTAAGTAGAAGAAAAAATACAAAGTATAAAAAATAACCTTTACATTCATAAATTGACTATAATGTCTTTTAAACCCTTTTACTATTTAAAAAGATCAACACTTAAATGATATAAACATTTTGGTAAACTGAACATATTTAATTTTAATGATTTTTAGTGCCAAAACAAAAAAGTTAAATATTAAAAAACAGATTTGGCCTTTCCTTCCCTAACACTCCTCCCATGAATCAAAGACAGATGAACTTTAAGTTATTTATTTAAAGATTTGTTCAAACCCTTTTGCTTTCTTTATACTGCCTGTTTTCTTCCCTCCTTAACTTTTATTCTCTTCCATGCAAATTTCATAATTTCTGAAAATGGGAAGTTATGAGATGTTGAAAAAAGACAGAGAAGTTATCCAGCTGTTTTCATCATCTTATTCAAGGAAAGAACTCACATATGTTACTGATTTAAAGAATTAAGGAATATATGCAATGTGGATAGTGAAAGGTCTCTAATCAAACACTTATAAGATAAACTATGAAGATCTCAATGTTTCAATCATTTCTAAATGGTTTCACAGCTTCTTGACTTAGTTTCAGCTCATCTCTCAATAAACTAACAGATTTAGCTTTTAATGTTAAGTGGGCCAATAAAAAGAGGTTTTCTGAATTACATTATAAGCCTTAAAGACTTCATCTGGTACGCCCAGTGATTAGGTGTCAACAGCGGTTTGCTTCAGGACCGCACTTCGTTTACAGTCAGGTCCAGGACTTCACAACACGATTCAAACCCACGTCAACTGCCTCGACCAATTCATCGCGGTCAAGGCCTCGCAGGATTTATCGCTCGGAAAGTAAATCTTTTCCTAGCCTACTGGGTTTATAAGAAGATGGCAGCGAATAATTTCCTTGACCATCAATGCAATTAAACAGATCCACACTTAATCGATAATGGAGAATCATTCTTAGATGACTAAACGATTTCGAGCTAAGATCCTGATGACTAACGCTGCAGAGATCGACACTTACGAAAACATAATGATATTTCTATTTCCTGTCTGACAAATGATCGGGTGAGGCTACGCGGCACATCGGGCCTCAATTATGTTTTATGAGTCCACGCCGGTTAATATCTGGTCGATCCGGGCAACTTTTGAGAATTTGGTAGGACAAACACTGGGCGCTCGTCAGGAACGACCGCCAAAAAGCCGATCTACGACGCGTGTTTGGCTACGCTAGCTATCAGCCATCCCCACACCCCAAAGCTTTCTGATATTCGCCACCGTCCGCCACGGTGTCCTATTATGAACAAAGAACTGCAAATGAGTCTCTGATAACGCTTTCTTCACTGGCGCCATATAAACCCGGCTAATAAAGACAGCCAGATATATCAATTTCATGAACGCATATAACGCTCGCAGTTGAAGAGAATGATTGCATGCGCCCGCTTGAAGAGGATTAAAGTAAAACGCACCGCCAGAGAATAAACCACCGACTCGCCAAACATAATAGAGGTATGGTTCATCCACTTAAGTTAGAATACGCAACAGTTTAACATATACTTTCCTTCAGCTCCTCACTCAATTTTCTCATTCCATAATAACTGAGGCCAGTCAATATAAGAGGTCCTCCATGATACGCCCAAACAAGTCTGATCAGTGGGGCAAGTGTTTCACTGAGTACAAAGAGAGATCAAAGAGAGGGGGCAACTGACAAACAGAGTTATGCCCCTCTCTGAATGATAAACCGATGGGCAATGAGGGCAGAGCAACCACCACTCGTCATATCCATTCTCGGGCCATTACTCACGATGAGGCTGGCGATTCAATGTTCCGCCCGGAGCTAAACACAGATGGTTATTCTTCCTCACTAAGATATCTTGTTACGAATCGCTTTTGCGGGCTTTATCATACCGCATTTTCTTCCATGTATGATGGTCATCCGATCCGACGCACTGGTTACGCTTGATCGAATCCAGGTATCGATATCGGAATATGGAAATGATACTTTACTATGCAAAGCAGTTCCCTGACTAACTTTAGTGTCTGCCCAAGCTTATTCAACAAACTGACGAGATCATCAACTCATTTAGCGAAGTCAGGCATTTGTTTCCCAAGAATCGTGCTCGCCTGAATAATGAAACATCACTCTTTCTGTAAACCATCTTCAAGCTGAGAGACAAACCCGCCCGCGATTTGGTATTAGAAGATCGGAAACATTGTGTCATCTGTCAATGATCCGATAATATGACGCAACGCGAATTTCCAATGAGCTATCGACCAATCTATCCCACTCCGCCCCTAGATCCTCTGCAAACAACGGTATAACTGTATGACGGGCCATTAAGACTCAACGCCTGAGACAAGATCCAAATTCCTCAAACCGTGATGTTCCATAGCCAAAAGAGCGCGCTCGCACTGGGTGATAAATGGAACAAAGTGGCAAGAGAAGAACTCGTGAATGCCCTAGATCTCGGCCCGTGCGAGGGAACCCTCACAGCCACCCCTCTGAATATCTCACTTACGACTCTTCCACTATCATCCAAGATCACCCCACTTCAATTGTATCTTTACACTAATTCAATGATTCAAAATGTTTGTTCAACCCAGATGTAGACATCACAGAATCATGGATACTGAGACTGAACCTGGCCGCTTCTGAGCCCGGGAATTTTGTGGAATGTCACGCCTATCCCGCCCGGCCCCAACTTTATTGAAGCGATCCAACCCAAGCCTGGTGCGACATTTAATCTGTACTATGGTATTGGAACTCTCAATGAATCTGCTTTTTTCTTTGTTTGACTTACCCATTAAAAAAATAAAACAATTTTCTAAGATAATTAAAATCATTTTATATTATGACATAAAAAGAATCCACTGTCTTTATTAACCACAATCTCTATACTTTATATACTGAGTCCCACATTATAATAATCATTATATATGTACATTAATAAAGTCTAACATTTATAATGTCAAAAAGAAATGGAAAGACTTATACATTACAATAAAAAATCGTTGGACCCCATTGACGTCAACTTCTACTGCCATGGGGAATGTCCGCCCTAGCCTCTTCGTGATCACAATTTTTGATTGAACACCGCGCTAGTTTCACGCCTAGGTGGTATGCTACGGAATGCAATTCACCAATGGCACCACACAAGTTTATACATATGCATTGTATATTCAAACACATTTTATAATAATCTCTTATTTACCCAGTATTCCTATCGCATCAATCTTTTCGTCATAGCGTCATGTCTTAGCATCCTCGATCACACTTTTTCTTATTCAATTGAGTACTTCTACACACCCTGTTAATTTAACTGTGGTCTGTCTCTTCATAGCTTTTATATGTCTCTTTTCATGTTCCTATTCTTTGTCAAGCTTGAGTTACTGCCTCTTATCTACATCTTTTCATCTTCTGCCCCATGACTTATTTCCTTATCCTTCACTTCATACTGTAATTACTTGTATATTCTTCCACATAAAGGTCTCACCCTCATCGTCTATCCTAAAGAACTCAGATCATTCCTACTTTTCTCGTAGTTTTATACCTATTTCATATCAAAGCCATAATGCACTTAATTTTTGCAACCTGTCTAGATTTCACCTGATAGTGGCACAGGTTCTTCATATATCACACTGATTAGCATACTTTTCATATACATTTCCTTTGTGTGAATTTTTCCTTTTCTTTACTTTCTGCTGTCCAAAGCTCACCTGAAAGGGATCTCAGAATAACCCAGCAAAATCTAATGAGCCTGTTCAGACTGGTGATTGTGGATCTCTCTCCCATGAACACCCTGACAGGCCACATCAGACGAGATGCTGACCTATGTCATATGCTATCTGTGACTGATGGCACACCACCACAAAGCAAAGATTTATCATTGTGGTAGACTCAGGCCACCCGATCCAAACGGGATTCAAGTAATAATCAACCCAAACACTCCTGAACACTGGGTTTGCTAATATGCCATGTTGTCCAGACTCTCCTGGCAGAAGGCCTCATTCATCCTCTACTCAGTTCAAGGTAACCCACAGATACATTTTCTTCTCAAGACACATCTCAAGCAATAATTAACTCATTGTTACTAATTGTTTATGATATATACTCACGCACATTTTTACCATTAGTTCTCATAACTATAGCCAAGGCTTCTAGTTCCCGCATAATTCGGTTATAATATATATATTCATATCCTTTCATCAATTAGTTTTGTCTATCATATCTTAAAGGCTCCATCCTATCTCTTTCTATGTCTGAATTTGCACTCATATCTTTTACGATTCTCATCACTAAGCTCCATCGTCATTCATCTGTTTACATGTATCTAATTACATGAACCCATCATGGCACGTTTATATTCATATATCATTTAACTTTATATATATGTGCCTTAACATCTTGCAATTTAATCACTCATAATCTTATGAGGATGGTCTCCATCACATCCATTATATTTTAAGACTTATAACTCACTCATATCTAAGGATATTCCTATACCTTTTCTCTATACTTGTACATTATCCAACCCATGTATTCTATTCTTCATGATCTCAATTTTATTTAGAAACTGGAACTCAACTGGAATCTTGATCATCCTTAAACTAAAGGCAATACTTCGGGCGCCAACCGAATAGCCTAAATTAGCTCTTTTCAGTTAATAAAGCTGTAATAACATTTCTTCCGGTCTAAATCTAAGATTTTGATTCTATCCCACACTTATTTAGCTAAGGTGCTAAGGTTCCAACTCAACTCTAATCCACTCCAATCTGATAACTGAACCCTGCCATGTTCTTAAATAACCGACTTCGTGTTCAACACTGAAACCAGAATTTGGTTTTGGCAAGGTCCTTAATTTCTCTGAGGTAGCTTTAATAATGAATCAGAATTTGCTGATGCCTTCTCTTTTAAGTTTTGTTCTCCATGAAAGTCTATTTTAATTGCTCTGAACTCCACCAACTGATAAGAGATGGAGTGTTAAGGAAAATGCTAAAACTGGTCAGAACAAGAAAATCAGAACAAGTTGTTCAGATGCTCTGTTGAATCCATGACAACTCGGGCTAAAATGACCGTAATATTAAAGTCAGACTGCACAAGTCTGCCGTACTGGTATAAGTCTCCAAAGTGTCTAATGTGTTTTCTCACATTTTTCCATACTTTTGATACCCTTCAACCAATTCTATACATCCAACACACATCTAATCCTTTTCCAATTCACCTGAATCACTTCTTTTCTATTCAATTTCTCTTTCATTTCTTATCCTCTTTTCAAAACCTTCCAGTTGAATTTCTCCCCCAAAATCATTCCAACATGGGTTATGAACTGTAATCCTCAAACTAACTATATGATGATTAGTTAGGGTTTATTCAAACCCTAACTCAATTGCTTTAAATTAACCATGAATCCAACCCAGTGAGGATTCCAAGCTGCCCACTCATATGGGTTTTACCAACCCTAAATTCAAGAAATCTAAGGTTAGAATGTGCAATTCTATCAAAAACTAGATTTGAGATAATTTAATCATACAAAGCTCAAAGTTCTCTATAGATCCACCACTCCCATGATCTATAGTTTCCAAAAAACTAAAGTTCCATACCTGACCTGGGTTCCTCCTCTTCCTCTTTCTCTTCCTCTCTTTCTTGCTTCTCCTCTCTCTCTCTCTCTACTAGCTTCTCCAGTTGGAGACCAATTTGGTCTTAAACCCATGTTTGCTAATGTTTGGCCAAACAAAACTCATTTTTATTTTAACTTTTCATAATTGCATTTAAGCCCTTTATTCTCTCTATATTTATTTCATCTTTTCTTCAATAGTCTTTATTCCATAACTTATTAAATTTATTTTCATATCCACTTTTACTCTTATAGCACTTGTCTCATGGTAAATTACATATTTACCCCTTGGCTTTATTATTAATTCAAAAGTCTTGTTTTATTTAAAAATTTCTATTTAACTTTTTAATATACCCTAAACAAGTCCTAAAACTCATAGGTAAGGCTTTCTGGTGTTACAGAGGTGTTAATAAGTGGTCGGCCAAACTCAGAGAGGTCTGGATCCACAACAGGCCACCCCCCGCGCGAGAGCATTAGCCCCAAACAGAGCTCCCGCCTGAACCCTACCAACACAACCAACATTGGGGCGCCCTGCTGATCGACCGCATAAGTCTAAACGCCAAAAGGAGGTCGCTACGAGCGGCCCCAGCCCGAGCCTGTGTGAACACCATCCAATCCTAGAGATAGCGACATAAACCAGCCAATTGACGACCCTTATATCCTTTCCTGCAATCCGCCCAGTGGTCACATTCCTGCAATTACCATACCTGTACTTGCTTCATGATTAATGATTTTGATGTGCAATGAAAAATGAGTTGATCCTCCTCCAGCGCAAAGATATTTAATTGCTATAACTACTCCACCTTTAGGTGTGATGAATAAACATCTCTTTGACAGTTAAATTTCACCGGGCAGAATCCTATTCTGCCGAATCCGGCGACCACATTAACGATGGGCGACATTGCTCGCCACAAGGCAGGCCAACAGCCTCAACAGTTCCATTTCGCTGTCGAGGACCCGGGCCCTTGCTAATGCCATTGTCAGTCTTGTCGCATGGAAAGTCGTGGCTTCGAACGGTACCATCAAAATGATCATTCATCATCAACCAAGACTGCAGCCAGACCTCCTGAGCACTAACAAAGATTCTCTACAAGCGCCAACCATCGCACAAGAGCGTGAGAAAATGAAAAGCTCCTATAATCCACTCCCCAAGATCTAGACTCCTGACATAACATGCCGCGCCAAGAAAGTAAGGTAGGGATAGGGAGCGGTTGGTCATAGACCCCGAACTAATGACCCAGATGGCCATTTAAACTCATATGTTGTTCCCTCACTATCCAAGTGGGAGAAGGAACAAATACTGTGTCCCATCATTATGATGTATTTCCTCTGACTCACTCAGAGATGACTCGCATTAAACCAGAGATTTCTCACAAACTCAATATCATCCTTCTCAAATAGTCTGTATAAGCTGACAGAAAGTGAGGCGTCGTCCTGATCGCCACTCGTTATCAAAGACATAAGTGGATAATATTTTAAAAGCAGGATTCACTGTTGAGTTTGAAATAAAGTACCCGATTTTGCCAGCCAATGTGTATTCCTGAAAAAGCGGTAATGAGAGGTATGGACTACGACTCAATGATGGTGATGCCCGAAAGACGTACCTTTCCCCCACTTGATAGACCGGACACCCGAATGCCAGCTTCTGACATGGATATCGTTCCTGACGCCTTCCTCGTGATATCATCAACACCATGCATCCTCCGCGACGGAGAAACAATATCATCCCGGCACGCTAATATAATGTGATGCCGTTTCAACAGCAGAATACCAAGCAATATATCCGCCGCAGGTTAGTACTTTCGCGATGTTCAAGTCACATTAGGAAAAACCATGGAGGTCTACATTGATGATATGTGTCGGGTAAAGTCCAAGTGAACGCCCGAACTAAGGCCGGAACACCTCGCAAGAGGCTTTCGAACTCTGGCGGCGGCATACGACATGAAGCTCAATCCTCAGCGCGCCGAGCCGCAGCCGATTCTTGATCATGGTGGTGACTCAAAGCGGGGACAGGAAGCCAACCCCACTACCTTAAAGCCATTTTGGAGTCCCTGGCTCGCTGTAGAAAAGAGCTACGAACCTGATTATCGTCACACCCAAAGGTTCATCTCTGACGATAGACTGCCTGAAGTTTTCTGTTCACTCCTCATAAATGAACCTTATTAGATGAACTGAGAATTTGGTGCCTCGTGACAATGATCAAACAAAGATTCTATGTACTCCAAATTCCTTCTTGGTTAGCCCCTAAGCCATTTAAACACTCTTTATATACTTGCCGCTTTAGATGTCCTAAAGATACGCCCGTTTAAGGAATATGAGAACATAAAGAAGAGGCTAATATTTTTCAAGAGCAAAAGTCTTGCCGACGAGAAACCCGATACTAAACCACCTTGAGTATGTGATTGACCCTCCAGCAACTAAGAAGCTCACCCATACTTCCAAGCATATCCCATTATCAGGCTAAATGACCTCCTCTTCTGAGAGCACCCAATCACAAAGCCCACTGTCCGAGGATGGCCTGTAATGAACAATCAATTGAGGAATCTTATTCGTGATAAATACAAGGATTGGCTAAAAAGGGACATGTTCGAAAATTTTCAGCGTAGATCCCCCAATCCCGGAATTGAGCCTAGATAATTTTGAATCGCGACTTGAATAAACAGATGGAGCATCTCAAACCGAGTCGCATCAAGCTGTAACTTTAATCTCCGACCGAGGAAAGGGTTGAGTAGGCAATCCGTTTGGGCTTCAGCGCCTCCAACAACGAATCAGAGTATGAGGCCATCCTAGCCGGAATTGAACTGGCAACTATAGTGTCGCCATGCTTCGATTCAAAGGGATTTCAGCGCTGGTGGTAGGGGCAAGGAAACCAGAATATGAGTTGCTAGACCCCGAATGGAAAAGTATGTATCCCGGTTAAGCACGCTGCGCTCTTTTCACTACAGCCTCAAACACATCCCTTTAGGATCGTAATTGAGAAAGCTGACTCCCGGCCGCCATAGCTCCCTTCTCTTCCGGCATAACAAACAAAGTCTCTACCACCCATCTATTATCAGTCAGATTCTTCACCTGTCACTACCCTCGCAAACAAGTATTTTCAGGTCTCCTCACTATGACCCATAAAGGCAATATATCAACACAGAACTCCCAACCTAAAGGGACAAAGCCCACACAGATCCAAATCCGGGGCCAGGCTAGATTCTCGGTTAATGGTTGTTTAAACTGTCCTGTATGCCTGCACCTAAAGTGCTTAACTACCAAATGTGGACAATATGTACGGTCAGAGTTAAGGCGAAGGGATATGTGTGGAATCATTCAGCTGCGTAACCCGCATGCAGAAACACACCGTGCATTATCGCCAACCATGAGATCCGACGCCTAATTACGTATGCGAAGTGCAACTCATGCCAAGAATAAGCCCCCGTCTTGCAGATCACTGCCTCAAGAATTTGATTTCCATCACGAGCCCTTGATCTTCGCCAATGGGGAATTAATATAGTCAATGCCTCCCTTCGCTTTTAAATACCAAAAAAAATATTGCTGCAGCCACCGACATGCAAAGGGATAGAGGCTTATGCTCAGATCACTCATTAAAGAAAAGATGTCACCAAATTAACCTGGAAGAATATCGTATGCCAGCTCCAGATGTTCCACTAATTACTGGACAATAAGGCCCACTTAATAGCCTAGCAGAACCTCCGCCAAAAGACAAAAAAACATCGCTACAACACCTGTATATCTTATGGAGTAACGTGACCAAAAAGAAGCTTCTAATAAAACCTCATTAACCATTTTAAAGAAACGACAGATTCTCCCACCAAAGGCAAAGTGGTGATCGAATCTCCCCGGGGAAGGCATATCTGTCCGAGACCCAACCCAATATCCCCTTTCAAGGCCACTTGGCGGACGGAAGAGTGGTCCAACGTGAACCCAGAGATGCCCACGCTCCGGAATCCAGGTTATACTCTGAAAATGACACCAATCCCCATTAAAGATTCAGATAAGGTAATAATCAGTATGAAGTGAAGTGTGTTGTGCTTAATAGCATTGTACCACCGCAAGCTAGAAAACCTATACAACATACGTGTGAAACCCCTAATGTTCCATCCAGGGGACCTGGTCCTGAGAAAAGTTTTCGAGAACACACCGACATATTTCCGCGAAAGTTCACTAAACTGGAGATTTGATATTGTAATGCGAGCCGACGAACCTGAGAAAAGTATTAGACAAACTGTATCGACACCTGTGACTGTAATGTGAACTTTATTCACCTTTGGAAGGTATTATTATCAACAAAGAATGATCCAATCTCTAACCATGTTCTCGCCTCAATTTTTCACGCTACAAAGGCCTTGGCAATGGATATCCCACCACTTACCATGGTCGACATGCCTAGTCGGGTTCTTCCGAGAGTTGATCCCACCTACCAAAGAGATTGGATGCCAAGATGGTTCATTACAAAGCCCGGGTAGGTTGATGTCCCACCAATCTGCAGATTGCCATGCCCCACCGTTCATTACAAACTCTGGGCGCTGATGTCCCCACCGCCAAGATGTTGATGCCCAAACGGGTTCATTACGCTTTTCAAGGTAAGAGCGCCGTGGGCGGGATAAATGAACTCAGTCTACCGAGGTCACCGCAGCCAAACCGAGACCGGCATTGTAACGCAGCCGAGAACTGGATCGCATGCATTAGACAAACTGTAATGACACTCCATACCTGTGAATGTGAATGGCTTATGCACCTTAAAAGTACTATCAATAGTAAATGATTCAACTCTAACTAGTACCTTCGCCTAATTCATTACAAAGCCCGGTAAAAGGTTATTGATGTCCTATTGGCCTGGGTGATGGTTTGATGCCCAACTGGTTCATTACAAAGCTCGTGTAAGGTTGATGTTCTATCGGCCCAGTATGGTTGATGCTCAACTAGTTTATTACAAAGCCCTAGTAAGGTTGATGTCCTACCGACCCAGTATGGTTAATGCCCAGTTGGTTCATTACAAAGCTCGGGTAAGGTTGATGTCCCATCGCCCAAGATATTGATGCCCACCGTTCATTACACACTGGTAAGGTCGATGTCCTACCGCCCAAAATGGCTGATGCCCAAACGTTCATTACGGCTGGGTAAAGAGGTTATATGGCCTCAACAAGATAGCTCACTGCAAGCCAAATCTTAACTTAATCTGGTGTCCACTAGTTATCTTGTCATCCGACAGCGAACCAAACTGGCGTGATTCGGCTAAAGATAAAGACAACATCGATTCGTAAAATAACACGTAAGTTATATTAACAATGGCTAAGAATAACAAAAAACCTGGATACGAAAATACGGATGAAGGGACAAGGCTCAACGAGCAATCACAAAATGCAACCTAGAAACATCATGTTCCTTACTCTCCTTGGTTGCCTAAGTTGGAAAACTGCTCACTAATTCCAGCCCAACCTTTAATGTTAGAGAGATGCCCACCCGCCTCATATCCTGCTCCCAAGAACCCAGCGGAGCCCCTCAGCGTGATCCCATCAAGTTTCACGCACGAACATCGATGGTCGCGGCTTTTGGCAAGGAGCAACACTGGGGTACCAAAGTTGATGAAGCAGGGGGATGGTCTAGAGACACGCCCCACATCCTATTTGGAACCTGGGCCTAATAGTCATCATTATAAAAAAGCACAACATCCATACCATAGTTGAAAATCACATCGGCTCCTCCTTGTAAGCCTCTTCCAAGGCTCTTTCTTGATGGTCTCTGCCCCGATAGTGACACTTCCATCCCATAAGTCCCGAACAGTTCTGAGAAGATGAGACTTGAGTTCAAGGCCAGAACACGACCAGCCTCGTCTTCCTCCTTCCACCTAGCTCCTCAAACTCGGTTGCATTTTCGACCCTAACCTAATCCCTGATTCCACTCCTGCCTCCACTCGCTACACCTGCATCCATGCACTATTACGCCTGTACAGCACCTCTCCCGCCTCCTGCTGGCCATACCCTCTCAAAAGCCTCTTCACTCCTCTCCAACATTAAGATCTCGACCTGGGCCTCTTCAGCCAAAGTGCAGCCACCTCGCCGCCTAGGTGTTAGAATGGCTCGATTTGAAAGACAGAGCCTAGCCTCTCCGCCATCCCTTCATCCATGAGTGGAATTCGGTGCAGGTGTCATGTTCCAACATCAGAATATGATGCAAAAATAGCACATTAGAAAATAACTCTGAAATACATTAAAATAATGGATAAAGTATCAGAACTTACTAAATTCCACCTGGCATCTGACAAAGTTTTGGGTTTATTAGTATGCCATCATCAATCCACCCATCGAGATCACCTACGCTAGGTGGGGACCCAGACTTACACATTCTTCAACACTCTCTCCCAGCCCATGAGCATGCATCCGAAGCGAATGCAGAGATATAAATGGTGGAGATGGGCACCCGGATTCGCCTCTATAAATGGCTTCCAAATGACATAAATCTCCGGCACCGCACAGAAGCTGATACTTCTCTCCCAAGTAGGGGGAGCCCGGCCCTATGGAGGAACAAATCTGGGTCAGCCAGCCTTGGCTTGAAGCAACACCTGGGCCATGCCCACTAGTGATGAGCTGTCAAATGTGCCAAAGAACTCCGCTTCCGGTGGTAACGTCCTCCTCAGAATTCCACATGAGTTGTGAGACTTCACCAAACCACCGAGAGAGCGCCGAGTCGGATCGCCGCGAAAGTCACTCAGTGAGTCCCAAACTAACATCGCCCGATATCCAAACTCCACGCCGATTGGTGTTGGTCACCAACAACCCCTCGGAGTAGTGATCGCCTCACTGCCAGTTTGAAACCCGCTTTGAAGCCTGAGCTGCCAGAACGATATCAGGCCATCTGTCCTCCCTTCCTCAACAGCTACTGATATTGTGGAAACCCAAGGGACAAAAACCCTCTCATCCCCACCTGTGCTTCAAATACTCCCAAATTCGCCTCCTCTTAGATGCTTAGGGCAGACTTGAACCCCTTTCTAAAGAACATCACACAGCCTACCCCTATCAGTCCTTCCTTAGATGTTTGCAAACAGGCTGTGAACTCCCAGCTAAAGAAGGTTACCCGGCCAGCACGATCGTCAATTAACCTGTCTTTGCTTATGTTTAGCCAGACGAGCTACCCGAGGCTAATCAGAGAGATCAACACACGTAATGCTCACTTCCACTCGTATATGTAGAAGAGGGTGGTGAACTAGAATAATATAGAGAGGGATCACACCTCAACTTCACAAAATTCGTCATGAAGCAGAGAATCTCCCAGACGCTGCCCCCGCCTCGAAATCTCAGAACTCCTAATTTTCTTAGTTTAGCTTCCAACCACAATTACCTACCTCTCTAGCTCCCTCCTACACCTAAAAACATTTGAAAATACGTGAATGTAAAGATAGACGTATTAACCACACAAATCCACAACCTACACACACTGGAAATTATATTGAATCTGGTTCAAAGAGGAAACTGGATCTGAGAGCCCATGTCCATGGCTGAGTATCCTCTAACTACACCCACGCCCTTCCCAAAGGCCTTGAAGTCTGGGAGTCCCGCAACAACTGGTGGCCGTGGGTCAAATAAACAGGATGTACGGCTCCGTGGTTTGCAGCCTTCAAAGTAAATAAAGAAGACTCCTCTACCACCCAAATGAGCCCATGGTGTATGTCAGATTTACATTCCCACTGGCAGATCCCAATGACATTCGGGATGGATAAGAGAAAAGTAAATAGAAGTGTAGAACCCACAGAGATGAAATGGGGAAGCAAAGCCCGACTAATGTTATATTTCGTGTGAAATATACTACACCGTCTTTCCTCATCGAGGGCTTGCCCACCGCCCGGGTAAATCAAACTCATATTGTTAGGAATTGACCAGAAGACCTCAACCTCCATGACGTGAGAGGAGACATGCCGCTTGCGTATGATCCCACTGAGCCTAATTAGTGAAAGTCTCTTTTCAATTCTCACTCACTGCACAACAAAATAAAAGTGGAGGAAAGGAAAATCAGCTCATGCTATAATAATTAAATCCCAGAGAAGTGGCTGTCCACGGAACTCAACACTGCATCCCGTGAAAAACCCCCCAAATTCTAGCATGTCCTAAAATGACTTCTCGTGATCTCAGAGCCGGAAAAACATGCTTTAAACTGAATCTAACTAGACTTAAAACAAAAACAAGTCATTCCAGTATCAGGAAATAAACGCTGGTAGGAAAGACAATTTGTAAACAATGATGCTGTTAATTATTATATCAAGAGAAGTCCTGAGTTAAGGAAACAAGAAATGGGATAAACAATGGTAGGAGCAGTGATCCAATTACAGACCGGCATACTGCCGCTCAGAGTATTGAGGCACAACGCGAGACCACCACTCCGGTGATTTGAACCCGGGCACGCTCACTGGTGCAGACACACAAACCAGCGGGCTAGGTTCGGCCCTCGTGCCGTGGGTCTCAGCCCTCGTTGATCGTCGAAACAGCGCAAACTGCCAAGTCCAACAGAATCGAAGGGCCGCATCCCTCAAACACCATAACCCTTGTCCAGCAGTTAGTCCACGCTAAGGAGTAACGGAAAATTATGAGCAAAACGCAAAGATCAAGAAACTCAATTTGATTGACTACACCAAAAGGCGTCTATATAATACGCGACGCCATAATCAAGCCGATCATATCAACAATGGCATAACTCAGTGGGCCAAAAAGGCTAAAACTGAGTCACGAAAGAAGAGGTATGCAGCTAGAAGCCAAGGAAAGAGGAAAAAGTCAAAGATGAGGCAAAGAAAGAAGATATGAAAAGAAAGCCTACGGGTCAAAGTAGAATGTGATTACGTCGCTTTCAACGATGCCGTTAGGCGCACGCTGGCGGTTTTATTAACATGGATATATAAATTATTTAATTGGGAGAAATTGGTCGAGAGATATCTCGAAGCTGCAACCACCCATGGACCTCGCAAACGAAGACGCCCACAGGTTCTCAGCTCTCCCAACACCCCTTGACAATATCATATCGCCAACCACTAGGGAGCAATCAAAAGCCCTGACCAAGGTGCGATCCGATAGCACCTAGCCATACACATCCACCAAAAACTCAAAACTAGCCAGTAGCACAAAATAATCAATTACCCTGCAACCTTTTATAGGGGTTACAAAACTATGGGAAACCCTAAAAGCTGTATTAAATGTGTTACTGTAATAGAAACCCACCTAAACATGCACGTTGGAACAAGACAAGCATTAATCGTCCCTCAGTTCTCTAATGACAACCAGCCATGAATACGTAAATTTTTCCAGCGTGGGAAGATCGATCTCCACAAGAAAAGTGGGCATCGCTGGTACCATGGCTTATGGTCCACCCCCACTCCAAAGGCCCAGTGTGATTAGCTCCGCGCAGCTGTGCCTGCTTCGTGGACTGCATTCCTTTGCCTATAGGCTCAGTCCACACCTCGCCAAGATGGATTCCAACTCATGACCCAAACTCTACCATGGACTATCCTCTAACAACAGTGCCCAGATTTATCATCAAGCACATCTTCTCTCCTAGTCTGGGCCGTCTATAAGAAGATATCTCACCAATAATTTCGATTGACTCATATCGCAAATAAAACACATCCTCCCACTAATTCATTTATGTAACCGCCTTTAGGATGATCAAAACATCTTAGCGTGGAAGATCTCACATGACCACATAATAATCTTAACAAATTGAAGCTCGCCTCTCCCCTTTCATTTCTAACCAATCACCCACTTTCCATAAAAGTGGACCATCATCCCTCCCCATGGGGTCATGAATGAACTCAACAACGGTGAGAGACCCATTACCTTAGGAAAAACATATGTATTTACTCTCCCAAACCTAAGATCTGAGAGGTGGTCACAATTGCCCTGAGACTGTTTCTTTGTGTGTCCTTGTCACTGGTTAATGCTCCCACGATCCCAGAATTCTGAGAGTCTGGTGATATTAGCACTCTCCCAGTTTGTTCACATATCAGAAAGTCCGTGATCTCTCCTCCAAATAGCCTGGCGCCTAATTCTTTCACGTAAGGCCACTCCGCACACTTCGTGGAGTGAGAGGTTTCATTCTCAGTTTTGATATTGGAATTGCCTCAAGAGTGTCTGCGGTACCAAATTTCAGCCTCATCTTTGTGTTTGGTTGTCTGCTGGAGGCGGTCGTCGTGAGATACTTCACTCCGCCTGTCGCCTTCGCCTAGCACGGTATCATAGCGTCTTCATTTGTATGTCACACCCATTGTTGTCCGCCATGAGAGAGCCAGAGGTTATGAAGAAGGATAATTAGCCATATGGGGATGATGCGCTCCACTTCATGCTCTAGCTTAAATTTGAAATCCGGTCAAGTCGACGCCGATTCTTCCGGGTTTCATTATGGATGGATAAAAGTCAATTTAAGATTAATGTTCTGCTCAGCCCAATTTATCCATTGCTGAAAATCATATTATCTTTTTTCATTCATTATTCATCTGTTGAAATTTTTTTTTACAGTATCTGCTTTCATTCATTAAGTCATCCAATTATATGGAAAATCATTCATTAAGCCATCTAATGTTGTTTGGGAAACAATATCGTAAACCCGATATAATCCTCTTCCCTCTCATTGGTATTATGCAATTCAAGTTTGGATGATGATATACAATCAAAACACAAAGATAAAACCATCATAAAATACGCAGAGGTTTTAATGTGGTTCTGTGCGACTATGCCTATATCCACGGATGAGAGAATATTTATATTATTCTTGAAACACAGAAATGCGATTTGAGTGACTTCAGTATTGCTACCATTAGGAAAATCATACAAAAATTACAAAACTTGAGATGCCCATAATAATAAAAATATTTCTACAAAAACTCATAATCTTTGTAAACTCCGCACATACATAATCGAATCTCCCTGCGCTTTTCCCTCAATTGGCCAATATTTTTATAGGGATATTCCTAAAAGCTTTCCTTATACTATTAGGAAACCTAATATTACAATAATATATCAACTAAGAATTATTCTATAAAATATTCTTTATAAAAAAAAGAATTAATATTAAATAGAAATTTGAGACATATTCTAACATGTATGATATTGTTCACTTTGGGACCAAGTTTAAGGTTGGTTGTAATATAAACCCATCATCCTTTATGTTCTTAACTCATGAAACCCCAAGCATCATGCCCAATGTAATCCTTTATTGGCATTCATGGAACACAAGCGTGAAATGGCTCGCGTAAAGCACTACCCGTCAGAATCAAAGTACCATTTTTGCTCAGCATCATCCACATAGTTAAGCTCGATGGCTTTGATAGCTTTATTGGGGGAAACCTGATGGACCACTGAACAACAATCAACATTTTTGGAACGAAATAAGTAGATGCAATTGAACAAAGTTTTGAGGTAGATGACCTACAAGCCGACTTCCTCTGAGAATCATGTTCTATTCAATATTTCATTCCAATTCCAACATTATTAGTTTACATAATCACGCCAAAGTCTTGCGGAGCCCTCTGCCAAACAAATTATCAGCTAAATTTGAATTCAAGTCTTCATGTTTGACATAGCGGAAAATTGTTTTATGTTGACAAACAAGGAGAAATACACAAAACTTAGAGAGCACATTTGCCCCTTATTGCTTGAAAACCCAAAGAACATAAAATACACTAAATTTAGAGAAAATAATAGTTTTCAAAATACAAATTGGATGTTCTCTGGCAGCTTCTCAATTTGTTTAAAAGAACCAAAACACATGTCTCATCCCTTAATAATTTTTTTGACTTTATATTTTACAAAAATAATCTCATTAATTTTTGTAAAATAACCATTTCTTCTATCATTTGAGGTTTTTTTTGAATACATTTACTTATTTATGATTAACTCAACTGACGATGCCGATAACAAGCTCAATAGACATCAACAAAATCAATCGTCATATTTGCTCCCAAGTTAATGGTGGATCATATGTCTTGGGTAAGAAAAGCGGATTATCCCGCCATGCCCCAACCTGATCGGGGTCACGCTCGTGAAGATAAAAACACAAAACAAACAAGAAGAACTGGGCGTTGCAGTGTTAAATCATCTTCCATATCTTTGATATGCTCTGGGTCATGCAGAGGCAGCTATCATACACATGAGAGACGCCAGTGCATACGTGGAATACACAGATCTACAGCTGCTCAATGGCACCCATTGTATTTGCTGAAGAGATCGGTCCCACTTGAGTTAAACTCAGGATTTAATATCTTATTATTAGAGCTTAATAAGTTATTGCCATTCGTTTAAACTTAGATGTAACGCCCAAAGATATATTACACCATTCTTCTATTTCCAGAGTAATTGTCATGGCACCACTTATCTCCTAGTTCAGATGAGGAACAGGACTATATATCTTGAATTCCCCATGCTAGTGTAGTTGATACCATGATGTATGCTATGGTGTGTATGAGACCCGCATGACTATAAGTATGATCCTGGTAAAGAACATTAATAAGTAGTGAAATATATTCTAGTGATATTTAACTGAAAACCATAAATGTTACCTTAATCTTTGGGCTATTTCCAAAAGATCGACCTTATATATACCCAATTGGATATTGTCTATACTTATTAACTCATAATCCTCCTTATTTCTAACCATTGTATGACTTTGGTCTCACACCCAACCTGTTGAAGGTTGAGGAGATATCAGACTATTGACTCTGAGAATTTCACGGTCCAGAACTCCGTTCAGTTTTATGGGATTCTGGCTACTACTTCCATCAGTACCAATGCTGAATTTGAAGTCAGAAGTCCCAAGTATAGTAGAAGAACTCATATACTTCCCATCAGTTATGGTGACAATTTAATTGAGAGCATTGAGTCAGCCATATCTTAGAATTCACATTTCTTGGTATATTATCATTATTCTTTTGTATACAATCAAAAATCATATGTTTGTTTACAAGGACATGAAGATGGAAATTATATGATAATTGAGTTTGGAGGCTGAGAATATATGGACTCCATGAGGTCTTCATAATCAAACAAACTGATCTCACTATTCTTAAAGATCCTCATCTTTTTGTGGTGATGTCTTAATCCAAAAAATTTCACTTTTTTCGCTGTAAAAGGAGGAAAAACAAAAGATAATTTGAAGAAAGAGAATAACTGATCTTCTGGGAGGTGCTCATGAGATGAATTTAGTCAACTTTCTTTTCTTTTTCCATCATAAAACTTTTTTCCAAATATAAGTCAAATTACGCCTGTCCCTGGCTTATAATTAGTTTGTATCTGGAATCTCAAGAACTTATAATTTTTATTATATTAGATTTTTTTTTTCCCACTGACAATCCGATTTACTTGTTATTGTTAAAACTCACCGTTGAGCATCGGCTTCTATTTCCTATGGTTCTTCTTATATGCCCCCGTATTAGTCTGTGGGCTTCTGATCACCTTTAATTACGAAAACCAGAAAGTCCTTTTCCGCCTCTACTGGGGCTGGTGCAAGGTTCACCCGGCGCTGATATGCTTTTATTTTTTTTTTTTTAACTCAGATCAAAGTTCGAGGAAGGCATAGTTGATGTTCACAGCCGACCAGACCTGATTGTCTGCCACTCTACTCACATACCTTGATGAAAATATCTCAATCTCGTGCGCATGCTACAGTGTTTTCATGTTTCATCATAAGCAGCTCCTCGTTATGTTGGATTCTATATTAAATATTAAATGCAGGAGAATGAATTGAAGAATGTTGTTCGTAAACTATTGTCAGAAATATACTATATTTTCGGCTTCCCAAATAAAAAACAGGCTTGATTTCTTGTATGTGAGGCTAGAATTTGGATCATACATATATGGCTCTCTTTAAACAAAAATACTAAGGTTAAAAAATATAAAATATATAAAGTTGAAGGTACAGGAAAATATGTTGGAAATAAAATGATCAAAACCCAATGGAATTTAATTTTACAAAGGTTTAATAAACCTATCTTAATATTATACAAGACCAAGAATTTTAAAAACACAGAAAATTTAAAGAACTTGATTTATACTTTATCTTCTTGCTATTTTCCATGGTAATTCACCAACATGATAAAACCTGGTCTTTGTATATTTTCTTCTTCTCCTCCTTGTATTTTCTGGGTCCCCAAACATATCACAGTGAAGCACAAAAATTATGCAATTTCGATAATAACATGGTCCTTTAAGATTAGTCCTCATATCCACAGTCCATCGTCAGGCCACTCATCATGATTAATGACCCATCTTAGTTTGATCAGACCCATCTTCCCTTAAGTTTCCAACTCCTTTATATATGATTTTCACAGAGAGCAAGCAAGAAAAGAGTAGTTCAAAGCTTAGCTATCCTAAGTTAATCAGAGTTCAGATTGTGTACGTAGCAGGTAAAGAAATATTAATGGTGGAATCATGAATTCATATTGAAGAGAAATAAGGATGTAAGGATGGGGAGAAATGTACCAGCCATAATGAAAATCATAAACAAGGGATTATATTCAAGGATTTGAATGAACATATTACAATTAACAATCCTTGAATATCAGTATGCTTAAGTGTTGATTTGTGGCTCGAATATGGTTTTAGGCTTATGTCTGACCCGAAGGCCCATGATGCAACTTTTGTGAAAAAAAAAAGTTTAGAAAAAATAGGAATTGGTTGTAATAGTAGAGTACGGTATGGACTTTTCTGCTAAGGTATTTTCGTCATATCAACATATTAGGGTTTTTTCATATCCACTGTACTTTGTAATTATTCTCGTATTCATAGTGAAGCTTTTCTTTGTCGGTAATTTTTCCTCACAAGGGTTTCTATATAAATATGATGTTTTTCTTTGTTTTGGTATTTCATTATTGTGCCATTTTTTCAACATTAAGTGCATGACAGCGATGGACTGACATTCCCTTGACAATCGTTGTAGAAAAATAACGGACTTCAATTCATTGCTCTTCTTAAAACAAAGATGCATCTCAATATAATAATTATTAGCTTTACACAAACGGTTTTCCCAAAAGAGTTCTGGTGATCATGTAACAAATTAACTATATTCTTTTTCTTCCGTCAAACTTGAGTAAGAGGAGCTGCAGTCGCTTGAGAAAATCTGTCGTCGGAATTGAGCTCACAAATCCAACAAAGAGGCTTACATATAATAAACCAACAAGCCTTTTTCACGGTCCAGAATTAATCCTTTGTAAACAAGATAGATAATAAAAAAGATGAAACCGTGGAACATAACAACCATCATGAGGAAATTCACAACAAAATTTTTGGACCTTTCTCTGAATGCTCTCAGGACTGCTGAACGTAGAGGTGAATACGATAGAAAAAAAATGGGGACAGGAAGAAATGAAACCACACTCCAAGCAACATTTAATCGATTATGTGACACCATCAGGACGATTGTTGCCCCAAAAGCCACCGCCATCATTTAGACGGAGAGAACCAAACATATGATTCCCTGTATCAGCTTCTTAAAAAGATATATCTTGAAGTCTTGTAATGGAAATGAGGATGTAAGGATGGAGAGAAATGTACCCACAGATGTCAAAGCCAAAGTGAGGTAGATCACATCAGCTACAGTGAAAACCAAAAAGAAGGGTTTAGAGTGAAGGATTGGAATACCAGTATCTTGATCAGGACCTCCTGGTACCGTGTAGATTGCTGCAAAGGCAACAGTGGCTATAAAAACAGAAAGAATGGTTCAATTCTCAGTGGTCCGCATTAGCCATTCCTTAGCATCTTGGTGGAGTTGTTCATTTGCAGTAGCAAATAATTCTTCAGCAGTCTTGTTGTCATTGTTGAGAGGATTGGTGACAAGCATCATGGAGGCTGACTTCACTTTCTGCACCCACCCGCACATACAATAAAAAAGAATTTGATCAAATGATATTCTAAGGAAAATCTAAAATTGCAAACAAATTTATATTCTATCAAATATCAAAATGTTCTAAAACTTTCTTTAAAATACTATTTAAACAAAATTTTAATATTTTTGTAAAGTTATTGTAGATTATCACCTAACCTTTGTTTATCTTTTTTTTTTCTAATCTATATAGTTTTTGTGACATCGATTTATACAGTTAATAATAGAAGAAAAATTAAAGTAATAAGTATAATGCATAAATAGTTTTTTTCATACCATATAAAAAGAGATAGTCAAAGAAAAACCGATGTATAAGAAAAATGATCTTATTTTGTTTACACTTTTTAGCAAGGTTCTTTTTATTTATTCTTTAATGTATATATAATGGGTAAGTAGAAGTATACCTTAAACAAAAGCAACTCATCTCGTAGTTGGAGAGCAGGACTTTGCATCTTTTCACTTGCTTGACTTTTTCTTTTTTGGCTAACCATATGAAGTACGGAGTTCCCTTCATCATTCGTAGCTGATAATAGCCTTCTTGAAAGCACTTCATTCTTTATCACCATTTCAAATATATCAATATGATGGAAAAGGATTGCCATATGTAATATGCTCTTTCCCTCTTTATTAGTATGCTTAAGTGCTTGAGGCTGGAAGTTGAGTACTTTGACTATTTCTCGAATGTTTGACATTGTTGCCAAAAATAATGCACTTTCATCACTCTTCTTGTCCTTATTTGTTGAACTTTCTTGAGAGTTTTGTCCTCCCTTTTATTGGGACAATTTAGAAGAGCATTCTTCTATTTCAGGCTCCTTGTTACTCTCACCTAGGCTCATTGATTGAGAATTGACATTTACATCCCATGAGGCATCCTCCTCTACCAAAAGCCTAACGAGCTCTCCAAGTGTCTCTGCTTACACCAAAGTGAGACATTAAAAGCTACTATATGATAATGGAAACTATTTGCTGGAAAAAGTAATTTTAGCACATGGATAATATTTCATAAGAATAAAATCAATTACTAAATATGTTTAAAAATTAAATTTAAAAATAAATAACCTAATATTATATGAAATAACCAAATAAACTAATATTAAATACTCATTTCATTGAAATATTGTACTAAGAGCATGCATGATTGTCAAATTGTTTTGTACTATAAATTAATTAGTATTGCAACTTATTTAGTCAATAACCCTCCATACTATTGAGTTGCACGATCCTACATGAGGTTTGGGGCAATAAAGAGGTGTACTTTTCTTCTTTGAACGAATTTTCAAGGGCTAGAGTTTAACAGTCAGGTAAATTCTCCAATGGAGGCGAAAATCGAAGGCAAGACCAATTGAACTACTCTTCATGATTTGCAGCATTTCTTATCTTCTTATTGACTCTATGCTAAAAGTAAGATTGATCTATCCAAAATCCATGAAATGCTTTTTATTGGATATGGTAATTACATACCTATTTAGTTATTGTTTCTATGATGATCAATACTGAAAAATTATGGGAAATTAAAACAGGATGTTTTTTTCAATGAACAAACGGTGTACAAGGACAAGTTGACCATAACATTTGAAAGTGTATTCCTTGTGAGTCAAACAGTTAGAAATTATTTAGTTGAATGATTTTTTAATGAGTTAGTTACAAAATAATAATTGAAAACATCAAGATAATATGCAACTCTAGAGATTGATTCTTATAGTCTTGTAATTGAACCCAAGAGATTTTCTAGTAGTATCAATCAACTACAAAGATACCACCCTTGATTATATTATATTTTGTTGATTGAAAAAAGTTGATCAACTAGATTGTAGGTTCATAGAGATGAGATGGACTCTTCATTATCTAATTAGACATGGAAATCGAGTACTTAGCAGCCAAAAGGTAAGAAGACATGTCCATAATAAACAAATTTACAAGTGAAAAAAGAACAAAAATAGAAGTAAGCCTTACAACAAAGTATTGAAATATTGGTTGTAAAGGTATTCAACACGACCAAGATCAGAATAATACTTGGACTAGAGGCAAAAGAAAACTTAGGATAAGGATTATAGGTTACGGGTAAAAACCTATAACAAGAACATACAAATCAATTGCTTAGTAGATTCAATATAAATGGGACAAAAACCATGCATGAACACTCCTTTGAGTAATTCTTTAAAACTATCCAAAGTGAAAACATCCTTAATAGAGTAGGAGAGAGCCCACATGGTCAAGACACCTTATTCTTCTGCTAGTGGAAGTCTTATATAAGCTATAATATATATTGGATCTAATATAACATATGCAATGAGGAATTATAAGCATATCAAGGATTGCTTATAAGTATATAATCTTGTATGATTATTTGAGCCCTAATTTTTCTCACAATATCAAGGATTATTAGGGTGACTTTTTCTAGCTAAGGTAAGAATTTGTGTGATTGATTTTTTTCTTTGCTATTGCTCTCATAAATAGAGATTTTCTCCTAACATAAATATATCAAGAATTAATTGTGTATGTTTGAGAAATAATTTATATTTTTATATATTCGAGAAACAATTGCAAGATCAATTGATAATACTATTTCAGTGATAAATCATATCGAGAAGCTTTTTAAGTTTTTATTTTCTCCTTCAACTAATTATTCTTTAGATTTCTATCAAAATAACCATCAAAATAAAGTGATATCCAAAGTACTCACCTTTCATTACTTTTATCTCCTTCGAACAATAATTCATCTGTAATACAACTATGTTTATGAGATATTTAGCCCATAACATGTAAGGTAAAAATAATAAAACTATGTGATAAAGAAAAAACAATACACGATTAAAAATAATAAGAAATCAAGGAAAACAATTATATGTGTGTGTATGTATACAAAATTTTATTAGATAGACTAATAAATAAATTTTTATCAGATCCATATTGTTAGATAGAGGAAAATTGACGAGAAATTAAACAACTATATCCATCAAAGCCCCTATTTTATAACATCACAAATCTCATGTAGACATTGACAGGCCTTTAATGAATTCCATTCTACTACGTGTCTAGTTGACATCATGGATCCTATTCTATTTATGAAGAATATAAACATTAATTTTATGTATAGACTTATAATCTTGAATATACATCATACATTGTTTTATATGTTTCTTCTCTCATGTTCCATGATAATGTATACAAAGCTTGTGACAAGTAAAATATAGGTTAGAACATTACAAAAAATTTCCGAATTTCTTTCAAGTCAAAATCATATAAGTTAATTATATTGATTTAAAAATGAACCTATGGACTTTAAAAAAAATATAAAATTAATGGCATGATCAAAGAGTGTTCAATTAAGAAAAATGAAGTAGTCTATTGATACAGTTTAAGACAAAAAAAAAAAGTAATCTAGGCTTGCAGTAGCCTAATGTTGATGAGTTCATAGAAAAATCAATAAGAGGAGCATAACCACTAACTAGAGTGAGTTCTTTGAAGAAAATTCTTTTATATATATTTATCTCACTGACTATTTTTAGTGTTTTTTTTCTCTCATTTAATTTTTGTTTGATGAGCTTTTGATTCACATCTCTCTTAAAAAGTTTTCTTTTTTAAGATCTCTCTTAAATAGTATTATGCAACATAAAATGGAGTGTATTTTATTATATTGCTAGCTAGTGAACTCAATTCTAAGCATTTCTTTTTAAAAAGAGAATGTATAAAAACCGTATATAGCATTCTAAAACTATAATTTCCATATGACCAATCTCAACAAAAGTTTGTCTTCTAAGTAAAAATGCAAATACGAGGAATTGAGTAGATAATTAAGAATAGATGATGTTGAGGAAGAAATTAAATATACTATACATATCATGTTGCAAAGTTCTCCAAGTCCTCCTTGCACTTCCATTTTTGATTTGTTAACTAACTCTATAAATCCTCGGCTTTTTTGTATTTTTCCCCTTCAAAATTAGTTGGATTGCATGAGAGATATTGAAGGGCCGTCATCGAGGATTGATCCCTTTGTTCGATTAAATATGGGTAGATCTTGAAATGAGTGTTTAAAACTTTGTTTCACATTAATTTTATAAAGATAAAATAAAATAATAATACACAATAAAATAATAAAATTAGTACTTCAATATTTTTTCACAATCGTTTCACACAAAATAATAATATATTGACAAGTATATATATATATATATATATATATATATATATATATATATATATATATATATATATATATATATATAAATAATAATAAAAATAATAAAATTAGTAATTTTAATATTTCTTTTCACAATCGCTTTGTACACACAAATACATATATAGACACAAGTATATATATATATATATATATATATATATATATATATATATATATATATATATATATATATATATATATATATATATATATATATATATATTGTGATGAACTTGTTTTATTTTATTTTTAAATATTTGCTCAAACCTTTTGTCTTTTTCTTCCTCATTCCCTCTTTCTAATAAGTTTTTTCATTTTTGAAAATGGAAAAACAAAGCAGCTAGTAAGTTGAAAGGAGTTGCAGAGAAGTTATCCCAAAGGGTTTTATCAGCTTAAGAAAGAATCATGCCACGACTGGGAGATGAATAAAGTGCAGAATATATATATATATATATAATAAATAAAACTCTCACCAAAAGATTCAGTGGCGATGGAAATATGAAGAATAGTTGTTCCATCATTCCTCTGCAAATAAGCTTTGCTTTCTTCCGGACTTAGTTTATCCAGCTTCATTTCCTTGGCCAGAATCTGGAACATTTGAAATTGACGATACCGGACTGCACAAAAAATAGGCTTCTCGCCTAAGTTCGTTGGGCACAATTGTCAAGTTCCGATCTTTCAAGAACAGCTCTTTCGCTGCATCTTGCATGGTGCTGCTGGTGGCTACTTCATGGAGTATAGTGTTTCCGTCGGTGTTTTTGATATTGGAAAGCTCATGATTGCGGTCTGAAGGTATCATCTTCAGCAAGTCGAGTACGAGATCTTCTTGTTTGGAGTGAGCGGCCATGTGGAGGACTGTGTCTTCATATATACTAATTCTCTGTAAGGGTCCTTCTGGAACTTCTCCGCAGAGTCGTCTCACTTCCTTGTAGTCTTTGTCCATCATAGAAATCCACAAATCATCAATACATGGCATTCTGTTTTGGTCTCGTCGTCGCCCAAGGAGGGCAGAGCAGAGCAGAAGGTGAGGGATGGGTTCTAAACCCAATAGGTTCTTACCGCTTAAAGAACTTGTTGGGACTTTGATCTTCGGATCCCTTGATTGTCAAGTGGTAGGGATCTTGATCGCCAGCTTCCCCTGAGCACGCCAGCCACGTGAACCTCGCAAAAAGGGCGCCTGATAAAAGTGGGGCTTGACCGCTCTCCAATGATTGCTTAGCAAAAATATGGAGAGGGAGAAGAGTATAGGAGGAATTGGAAGTGCATACCTTCCCTAGTGGGGGATCTCCTTGACTTATAGGGTTTGGTTCACGAAATCCCCTCCTTCCTCCTTGGGGTAGGATTCTATCTACTCCTAATTTAAGGGAGGAAATCTTCTTTTCCTTATCTACATCAGTTCTTCCCTTATCGGGATTGCTTCCTTTCTTTCCAGGATTATTTCCCAAAGGAGTGAGGGATCTGGAAGCTGATAAATTCCCTGATAAGATCGCTTTTGCAGATTTTCCTCTTCAACATGATTATTTGAAACATACTTCTCGTATGGGATATAATTCTCATATGGAGAAGAATGGCCTCCTTGAGCAAGCTATGGAAGAGTTTATCCTAGATTTCCCGGGCGGCCTTCATAGATTCTCCCGTCTATGTAGTGTCCACCTGGTTTTGATGAGATGAGTGGATTCGGACCGCTTTACCACACAAGCCCAGCGGGCCTCGGGTCCATTAAGTAATGGATCCCAGATATCATGGTACTCACAATGCCCCCCTTTTCCTTCGGTTGGAGTTTTTGCGCTATTCCAGCTAGGGGAAAATATGATTGTTTCAAATGTTGAATGTTGAGACTTGAAAAGTTTATGGAAAACGATTAGTGCATTAAATGCGCTTAGAGGCGATGCTTGCATGTGTTTGAGGCGTGTGGGACATGCACATCTCCTAATATGCATCCTACGCATCTCGTTCTGACGCCACATTAAATGCGTTTATCGTCCCCCTTCCCCTCTAAATAGGGATAGTGGTCTAAATAGTGGTTTCTTTTGCGTTTTCTCAAAAGGTTTTTCGTTTTCTTTCCTTTGACTCCTTTACTTCATCCTTCTTTACTCTTCTGCAAATTTTCCTTCCTAAGGAGCCGTCGGAGACTTTCGACACCTTGACTACTTTTGATTTTTTGGTGAGTGTTTGCAACCCAAACCTTTTTTGTGTTGCTGGTTTGCTTGGGTGTTTATGTGGTTGGAGGTGTTCTATTAGTTTTGATGAAGGTTTTTGGTTTATATTCCTTAGGTTTTATTCCCGGAGCATCGTCAAGTCCCAGGGGAGGTTTCTTTTTCCTTTTGAGGTTTTTTTTTTTTTTCTTTTACGGGCCCTTAGTTGACCCCCTTCTTCGACTCTTTATTTATTTTTATTTTTTTGCATGTAGAATGGCAAGAGATCACGAAGAAGTTTTTGTCCCCATGAGGCATAGAGGGGTACCCTAGTGCCTATTACAAAGCGCCATTTGCCGCCATGTTTGAAGAGGAACTAAGGTTATTCAGCCAAATTCATGCCAAAATCAGCCTAGAGACATCAGACGACACGACCACCTCAACTTTTGGGGAGCCAGATAACGCCGTCTATTTTACATGGGAGCAGTTTGCTGCTGGGCTTCGCCTCCCTATTCCGTCGTTGGTGAAGCAGTTCCTCCATTTTACCCAGGCGCCTCCTGTGCTCGTACACCTGAACTCCATTCGGATTTTGATGGGTTGGAGTGTGCAGAACTCTCTCTACTAGCTGGACATTTCACTGGCAAAGATATGTTGTAATACCCCAAATTATACCATAACAGTTTTATATCATGTTTAGGGTATAATAAAAGTAAATGTATATTTTTTCGGAATAAAATAAAGCTAAAAAAATAAAATAAGTAAAACCCTAAATTAATACAAAAGCCAAGGATAAATTAGTAATTTGTCAATTAAGGACCCAAGTGACATAAATTAAGAAGTTTATATGATAAAGTGGAAATATGTTAAATTAAAGTTGCATATAGAATGAAATAAAAGGACTTAAATGCAAGAATGAAAAAAGGGGTTTTGGCTAAACATGGCCTTAACTCCAAAAATGGGATAAGACCAAACAATTGGTCTTAGAATTTGAGGAAAAAGCTAGGGCTTCCGGTAGAGAAAAGAAGAGAAAGAGAGAAGAGAAGAGAAGAAGAGAAGAATAAGAAGAAAAGAAAAGCAAGGTTGGAATTTTGTATGGAACTTGTTAGGATTTATGGATACTTTTGTGGAGGTTTAGAATACCTCTTTTTATGTAGAATCCTTGTGTGGAATAAATCTTTAAGGTATGGATATTTGATGGAATGGTTGTTTGGTTTGGTTGTGGTCCTCAATGGGGGAAAATTTTGTATAGAGAAAATGTTGGGTTTTAGAGGAGATGTTGTCCGTTTCTTTTAAACCCATGTTTTTGCTTTGGCCATAACTTAGCCATCACTCTTCCAAATTGAGTGATTAAAAATTCCGGGTAAACTAGAATTCTAGGAGAAAAAACTCTCCCTTAAATAAGTATATCCAAATTTGACCCCATTGACCCAAAAATTCATCGCGGCCTGCTGTCAATTCTCGTTCCGCTTGATACATGGGTTTCGAACAATTCTGGGTATTTAGGCCATAAGTTGAGTTTCACTCATCCAAATTGAGTGATTCAAATTTCTAGGAAAACTAGACTTATAGGAGAACAAATCTCCTTGCAATAAGTGTATCCAAATTTGGACCCCATTGGACCTAGAAAATTCGTCAAAGTAAGGGAACAATTCTATCCCTGAAATCTATCTCAGAACAGTCCCTGAACTGGAGTAATTCCTTTTGTTTAAATCATAACTTGAGTTATACTGATCCAAATGAGATGATTCAAATTTCCATACAAAATAGACATCTGGGAGAACAACTTTCAGGAAGAAAGTATGGTCAAATTATGTCTCTAACATTCCCAGAAAAGTTTCAAATATAGGACACAATTCTAGATTCTGTTCCTGGAAATTGTCCAGGAGCAGTTCGGAATGTTTAGACCATATCTCCCAAATTAAAAGTGCAAATGACATGATGTTTGAACCATAAGAAACTTAAGACATAGGGTTATATTGAGTTAGAAGATCACTTTCTCTAACAATCCCGTTTACAAGGACAAAATTGTAGTCGAAAACGGACTTGGGAACTACCTCGAACTTTTCAAGCATAATTGGTTATGGAAACTGAAATCATATAAAGGTTATATAAATGTATTGTTATATGAAATAATGCATCATGGTAATATGATCATGATAACATGTGTTATGAAAGCTAAATATAATACACGTATAATTTTGTTATATGAAAAAGTACACTTAAATGTTTATGTTTCGATTATTTGATAATGAATATCTCATAAGTATACATGATATCGCAGTTATTCATGTATATGAGATATCTTTTGATACCTGAAAGATTGGTTGAGAAAACATAATAAAACGGATTGCCCGCTTATAACGGTAGTTTGGATAGGTAGCATGCCTATGGTGGATATAAAAAGCCGCAAAGATACGCTATAGACATCGATGCCCCGCTTGTTGATGACATAGATCCCGTTTGATCATTATAGCAAATTCCGCTTGGGTCATACAGATAAAAATCAATGCCTCGCATAAAGGATAGTACCTTCAGTACATACGCTGCACTAATTTCTAAGGTATATGCAAGCATAAAACATAAAAGCAAATGATAAGAATATGCAAATGATTTGAATATGATAAATGACATTATATGACATGATATGAGAAGCATATCATCAAGTATGTGATGACAAGTATATCGTGGATAAGAACAAGAAACGAAAATGTATATGGAACAATGATAAGTAAATATTAAGTATGTATAAGCATGTAATCACGTGAGGAAAGGTGCATAAGCATGGGTATAATTATATGATATGTTAAATGTATATGCATGTGTCCAAAGTGTGATGATCCTTATTAGGGGTCGTCCACGAGTATTTATTCCCACTAAGTTATAAGCTTAGCACGGGTGTTTCATTCATGTAGGTACAGAAGAAGGAACCAGAACCCACAACCCATCGCCATCAAAGGTCAACACAATACTAGGTGCCCACCGCCCCCTCTATGGTCTATTTTGTATATGTATATGCATTTGCTTTGTAAACAATGTAAAGTTTTTATATGTTGAACACTCCCATTTATGGAGTTCGAATATATTTTGTAATCTCCTGCTACATAATATATTTCAAGTTAAATGTTTAACAGTATATGAATGAACAAGTTTATAGTAAACATGAATAAAAAAAAAAAGACACCCTAGCCTAACACCAGGTGCCGAGTCAAATGTTAGTGGTACTGTATTTATGTTTAGTGGCTTCGAATAGAGTATATGATAGAAAAGCATGTGTTTAGTAATGTGTTGGCCTGATGTGGATGTCCTTGTGTTTTATATAGATGGATCATCCTCCGAATTCAGCTGAAGAAGCAGCTGAGAGTGTTAACCCAGGAGATTAAGGGTTACTCACTTCGGATCCTTCTGAATATGTCAAAAGTGAGAGTCATGCCCCAGTCGAGCCAAATGAAGCCTTGCTGAGGATATTCAGATATGGCTCAGTATTGAAAGATTGACAATTCCCAAAGTCCCACAGATACGATGCTGGGCAGGCTGAAACGGGATTGGGGAATTGTATGGATCAAACATGGAAGAGTCCGATAAAGCTGATTTTTGGTTGGAAAAGCTACAAAGAATAGTGGAGGAGGTGAGATGCCCTCCCGATCAAAGAGCACATGCGCTTCTCTCTATTGCAAGGCAGTGCTTATGATTGACGGAAGCTAGTGTTGAGGAGTCTGAGGCTTCCAGATCCCATACCATGGGAGTTTTTCGTCTAAGAGTTCAGGGACAATATGTCTAAAATATGTACAGGGAGACCAAGTGGAAGTAGTTCCTGAATCTGAAGCAAAGGAACTTATCGCTGGTCAGAAGAGAAAGAATTCAAACCATCTTAGTAGTGCACATCTTAATCACCCTCACCGAGGCATTTCGGTGTAGGCGCTTTAGGATGGATCACAAATGAGTCCATAAAAAGATATTTCGCTTCAGACAAGACTAAAGAAGTAAATTTATATCACTTGGTTCAAGCGGCAATGAAAGTGAAGAAATCTAAAGCAAGCAGCAGAGAAAGATTTCAAAAGAGGAAGCTTTCTAGATGGAGCTTTCTCCTCGTAAGACTGTGAGAGTCCCAACCGAAATAAGAGACATAGTTATACCATATGGGAAGAAGACAAGAAATATAAGAGTACCCAAGATCGGTAGAGGTTCTTAAGCGAGACCAAGAGAAACTCCAGAGTGCCTCATTGCCACCACGACATTTGGGAGTTTGGCAGATTGTTGGATGTGAGTGGTGCTTAGATGTGGAAGCATTGAATGATGAGTGGCAATTATCCCAAAGAGTCAAGTGGACTTCGGGATAATAGAATCTCGAGGTCAAAGAAAAGGAGGTCCGCATGACCACCATCGACTAAATAGAGGTAGGAGGCTGAAGGCCAGAGCCAAAGATAGAGGACGAGGGGATAGCTGTGAGAGATAAATGATCGTCTTATGCCTTCGCCACAAAGATGAGCATATGCTATGAAGGCTCGTGGGGACCAGGATGCACCAGAAGTAATTGTTGGTATAATTTCTCTTTATGGTATTGACATACATGCATTAATAGACCCTAGATCTACTCATTCATATGTATGCATTGAGCATGTGTTCCATAAGATGACAACAGTGGAGAAGCTATCATATGATATGCATGTAACCAGTCCTTTTGGGCACAATGTCAATGTGAATAGAGTGTATAAGAATTGCCCTATAATTATTCATAATAGGCAATTTTCTGCTGATTTGATTGCTCTACCATTTCGTGAATTTGATTTGATTTTGGGAATGATCATCTGCCTAAACATCTAATTATAATTGATCGTGATAAAAAGCACAAGAAGGCTTGGGGATGTGTTGACTGGGCCCCGCGATAGTACATGGTGTTTGGTCCGCCCATCGTCCAATGTGATTTCAAATTTATGCAAGCCCTACGATTGCTGAAAAGGATGTGAGGCCTTTTGGCTTTGGTGCTTAACTAAAAGGTCAAATAGAATTGGAAAATATTTTCAAGTGAAAGATTTTCCTGAGTGTGTCTCAAGAGTTACCTGCATTCCAATCTATAAGAGAAGTGGATTTATCTATTGAGATTTTACCGGAAGCAGCTTCTACTTCTAGGGCACCATACAGGATGGCTCCAACTGAGTTGAAAGAGCTAAAGATTCAACTACAAGGGCTTCTAGATAAAGGGTTTATCCGACCTAGTGTTTCTCCCTAGGGTGCACCTGTTTTGTTCGTGAAAAAGAAAGATGGCACCCTACGGATGTGCATTGATTACCAGCAAATCAATAAGGTGACAGTGAAAAACAAATACCCATTGCTAAGAATTGAAGATCTCTTTGATCAGTTAAAAGGAGCAGGTGTCTTCTCAAAGATAGACCTGGGATCAAGGTACTATCAGTTAAGAGTGAAAGATGTTGATGTGTCGAATATAGCATTCAGAACTCGATATGACCATTATGAGTTCTTGGTAATGCCATTTGGGTTGACTAATGCACCGACAACATTCATGGATTTGATGAATAGGAAGCCAATCTATTTAGATTAGTTTTCTGTGGTCTTATTGATGATATATTGGTATATTCCGTAGAGTGAGTAGGAGCATGAGCAACATTTGAAAATAGTTTTACAGACTTTTGGAGAGAAGAAGTTAGGCGCTGTTTAGTAATTTGATTTTTGGCTAAAGGAAGTTTCATTCCTAAGTTACATTGTGTTTGGCCGAGGGTGGCAAGAGTTGACCCCGTTAAGATTGAAGCCGTGGTGGAATTGGAAACCGCCTAAAGTGTTACCAAGCTGGTAGTTTCGCCTACAGATATTGGAAGATGGTAGCGGATTATCATAGGCCTAATTACAATTACTCAAGAAAGGAGTAAAGTTTATGGTCGCATAAATGTCAAGATAGTTTTGAGGAGTTGGAAGGAAATGCGTTATTGAAGCACCGCATTTAATTTACTTACCCCGGTAAAGAGTATAATTTATATACGATGCTTCAAGAATTGGTCTGGCCAGGTGTTAATGCAAGATGGTAAAGTTGTGGTATGCATCCGCACACCAGTTTACATGACTTAATTATCCTAAACATGATTTGAATTACGCGTAGTATTTGCTTGAAGATATGGCACATTACTTATATGGTGGAAATGTTGAATTTATACGTAGACATGCAAGTCTCAAGATGAAAGAATCAAAAGGAGATTAATTTGAGACAACGGAGGTGGTTGAAGTTGTTAAAAGATTATGACTGCATAATAGACTACCACCCTTGAAAAGCTAATGTGGTAACAGATGCCTTAAGTAGAAAGGCAATGGCAAACTTATAATACATCGCAGTTGAACGGAGAATAGCATCCGATGGGTTTCATATTACTCCAATTAAAAGGGCGGCCTGTTTTAAAGAAAATGATTATAGATGCTCAGAAAAATGATAAAGAGATGTAGAAAAAGGTACAATTGGTCAGAGATGGTGATAAGATTTATTTTTCAGTAAAAGAAGATGGAAGTTTATATTTCCAGAATAGATTATGTGTGTCAACTGATAATGAGCTGAAGCAAAGCCATTATATGAAGCTCATATGATTACTATGCATCCCGAGGTAAATAAGATGTACCAGGATTTGAAACATTATTATTGGTGGAGATGAATGAAAAGGGATGTGACGGAGTATGTGTCCAAATGTTTGACGTGTTAGCAAGTAAAAGCTGAAGATCAAGTACCATTCGGTATGTTAAATCCCATTCCGTTCCACAAAGGAAGCCGTGGACAATATTACAGGATTTTGTGTCTAGCCTCTCTTTACGAAAAGGAACATGATTCGTATGGGTGATAGTTGATAGGCTCAATGTCAGCTCCATTTTATACCACAAAGATTGACTATTCTATGGATCGACTAACGAAACTATATGTGGATGAGATTGTGTGATTGCATAGTGTGTCGTTGTCTATTGTGTTAGATAGAGATACACGATTTACATCGAGGTTTTGGAAGGAATTACAGTTAGCCTTGGGAACTCAGCTTAATTTCAGTATAGCATTCCATCTATAGATAGATGGACAGTCCGAGAGGTTGATTCAAGTGCTTGAAGATATGCTTCGCGAATGTGTAATGGAATTTACTGGAAGTTAGGATAGGTATATTCCATTGATAGAATTTGCCTATAACAATAGTTATCAATCAAGCATTGGCATGGCACCATATGAGGCTTTGTATGGCCGGAGATGTAGAACTCCTGTGTGTTGGACATAATTGAATGAGCATAAAGTGATTGGTCCATACATAGTAAAAGATACAGAAGCGAAAGTTCAAGTTATTCGGCAAAGGTTAAAGGCTGCCAGTGATCGACAAAAGTCATGTGCCGATTTGAAAAGGAAAGACATTAAATATGAAGTGGGTGATAAAGTATTCCTAATGGTATCTCCATGGAGGAAGGTGCTTAGATTTGGGAAGAAAGGGAAGCTGAGTCTAAGGTTCATTGGCCCATATGAGGTTTTGGAGAGAATCAGACCAGTGGCGTATCGGTTGGCACTCCCTCAAGAGTTAGCCAAGTTGCATGATGTGTTCCATGTGTCTATTGATGAGTATCTTAAATACTCATTTTATCCCTATGCTTTAGTTAGTTTTTCTAGTGTTTTTATGTTAAATAAGTGCCCTAATGCTCTAAAAGTTCACTCCTATGATCAGGTCATCCATTTGGTGGAATTGTGCAAATTGGTGGAAAACTGCTACAAAAGCAACAGGAGAGGCTACTGAATTTGACATTTTCAGACATCATATGAGCTTCCTATTTCATCAAGCCATATATTTATGGATTCTACACTTCAAGAGCTTTCTTAGGGATACCAAGAACACCAAAATTGGAGCTCGAACAAAGAAGTTATGCAAGTTCCAAAACTTGAAGCAGTACCAGCAAACATTGCAGCACCTTTCCAGCAGGAGAGGCTACTGTATTTTGACTTTTCAGAAACCATGAGCTCATATTGCAGCAAGCTATATGGATGGATTCTACACTTCAAGAGTTTAACGGTACCAAGAACACCTATATCGGAGTCTGTGATGACAGTTATGACCTTACGGTTGGAGCAAAAACAGGGGACTGCAGCAACGTCGCGACGTGAGAACCAACGTCGCGATGTGGCAGAGAGCTGTAGAAACGACGTCGCGACGTTGCCAAACGACGTCGCGACGTTCGGGGTCGGTTTTGGGTGGATTTTTAGCCCATTTTGAGCCCATACTGGAGGGTTTTAAGCTCAAACCCGAAAGAGACGAAGAGGAGGCTTACTAGGGCTCGAAAAGGACTTGTCCAAACTTGGGACCAAGTGAGGAGGTTGGGAGCTGTTTTCTGAAGATTTGGGATTATGAGATTTGTGGAAGAAAATCCGAGACGACCATCATTTGATCATTATAGTTTCTTCTTCCTCTTTTCATGTCCTGCTTATGATGTATCAAACTCTATCATGCTTTAAATTCATAGATCTAGGTTTGGCTGTGTATTGAACATGAGTTTTATATCTATTTGTTAATGTTCTCGTTTTGTTTCTAGAATGCACCTCTCTATTGATTCATATTTGGTTCTATTTACATATTGATTTCTACACTTAATGTGGTGAGTGGTTCTTTTGCAAGATCCGAGAAGGAGTAAAGAATCCAGACATAGATGAATCAACCTAATTAGCCTGCAGTGTAGAAATTATCGGTAATTAGAGGCATGAGACTTTTGGATCTTAAAGCATCTCTAATGCTTGGGGTTGAGTTGAGAAGCAAAAGACCTAGTGTTAGTTGGTAGTTATTCGACCTCGAGAGAGGCTTATAATTAAATTAGACAAGAGTCGCCTTGGAAAGCATTTTCTATGAAACAATAGAGTAGAATTTAATTTAGATCTAAGAGGATTGTCCGATTGCACCCAAGTACTTAGAATTTATAATCTCTGGTATCCCTTAGTTGTGAATCCTATTAGTTAGATTTAGAAATTTCATTAGTTTAGTTTTAAATTATGTTTTACTATCATTAAATTGTTAGTTTGAATATTAGAGAAGTATTATAATATTGGTACTTAGCATCCCCATTTTCCTCACAGGATCGATATCCGTACTTAGGTACACTTTATTACTTCTGACAAGCGAGGAGTACTTGAGCGAATAGGCGCTTTTTCTATATTTTTCTGCATAATTTTATATACACTCACTAAACGCCTATCAAGTTTTGATGCCGTTGCCGGGAAATTATGTTTTATGCTAATATCAATACTAAGTGCTTCTTTAATACTTCAAACATTTTTTGTTTATATTTGTGTGGTTTTTTTTTTTTTTTGAGTTTTTGATACTTTTTGTTTTCTTTTTGCATAAATTTTCAGGTTAAAATCACAATGGATCCTATCATCGAGTTGACAAATGCATTGGCTCACCTTGAGCAGCAACTAAGAATGCGGCAATTGGCTGATGAGCATCAAAGAAGATTGACAACTTAAGTGCGAAGTCAAGTGTGGCAACCATATGGATCAATGGATTATGCTCAATATGGTGGTACCCCATACTTGAGCAATCATACTCAGATGGAGCCACAAAACCAAACACCTCATGGAATACAAGCTATACCATTCCGCACACTCCACAAGTCCAAAGACTGCCTAGAAGAAGCCATGGGATGAATTAAGAAGAACCTGCTGCATTTACTATGGCACAACCTGAATTTTCAAGATCAATGGATGAAATGGATCACTCCTGCTAGCCGCCTCGGTTTTTTAATCCAAATGAGATAAGTCAACCTCCACATGAGAGAATGACAAAGTTAGAGGCAGCATTAATTGAAATGAAAAGAGTTCATGCTGAATGTGTGACATCTCAAGTTCAACTCATGGAATTGACAAGGGCTAATGTTCAAATTCAGCATACACCATTTGATAGCTTGAAAGAAGAGATGACTCCAATGGCCACTTCTGGTACTCAACTTACATTCGAGAAAGAACAACCTAAAGAAGAGGAGAGTATGAGTATAGAAGAACTAGCGGGCAAAGGCATGAAGGAAAAGAGAATAGGGGTTGCAATGTCCTTCTAAGGACAACATGAGAGTTCGTCATCTACTCTCGGGGTGAATTTAGAAGAAGAAAACTTGAGCTACACGTAGAAGAAATCACCTCAAGAGGTAATAAAGAACTAGAGAAGCTTCCAAAGAGTGGAGAATGATGCGTAAACTTGAAAGACTTAGTTGCAAAGGAGGAAAGAGCCAACTCTCCAGACCGCATAAAAGACAAATGATGAAGTTGGAAAGACTATGTCGGAGATGACTCTTGGGTTCCAATGCATGAGGAAGTGAAAATGAGAATAAAAACCTCAACTTCGAGGTGGATGAGTACACTGGTCACTTGAACAACGAATTGAGAGGAACCATTGTAAACAAAAAAATTAAAAATAGAAAATCAAAAAAATAATAAGATTGTGGAAGACTATGTGCTCAAGTTGCTGATTGAGCACAACTATCGCCTCTTAGAGAAGGATGGAGGCAAGAAACACCAACCCATCCGTAGTTGGTAGAGTCTAGCTGGACTCAAAATCTAGAGCAAATTTCCTTGGGAGGCGGTACCTCAGCTTAAAATGCTTTCATTTTTTCTATTTCGTAGTTAGTTTTGAGTTTTTTTAATAAAATTTTCGTGCTTGATTTTGTTTTTCTATGTTTTAGTTTTTAAATTTCAGGGTTTTTGAGATTCAAATCAGTTTTGGAAGCCAAAAGGAAAGCTTGAAGTTCAATAATTCCGGGCTACTTAAAGAACCAAAGAGGAAATCATATTCACATCCTTCATTTGACTTAAAGCCCTAACCTTCTTAACACCTCTTTGCCTCCAAAGCGAGCCATTCATCGAGCAACTTCCGCAGACTTGATCAACCTCGTGGAGTACTCATTATCCATTTGCTTTTGTTTCACATCGAGGACAATGTTCATTTCAAGTTTGGGGTGAATTAAGAAATCATTAAAAAAAAAAAAATTCAAATCCAACTTTTGTATCTCCCACTGCTGAAGAAGTTTCATGTTAGTTGCATGTTTTTCATTCTTTATTTTATTTATTTTGTGTCTCATATGAGTGAGTTTGATGCCTTGTTGGCTAGTGTAAGGTCACTTTTGAACACAACTATTCAAAATGCCAAGCAAAGAGGAATAGCACCCTTAGGTTTTTAAATGATCTGGAATTGTACTTGCTTTCTTGGTATGGGTGACTTAGCTTAGTCACCTCCATTGTGCCAGGCAGCTATTTCATGAATCTATATCACATACACACTGTCTCCTTGTATACCTTGGTCCCGGACCCTTTGCCTTGAATTCAACTAACCTTTGGGGATTCTAATGCACCTAAGGACGGGACACCTAAACAAAAGAGGATTTCACACCAGCCCCAACTTAAAAAAAAAAAAAAAAAAAAATACAAAACAATAGAAAAGGAAAAGAAAAAAAAAAAGTCAAAATAGGATTTTCAGAATTAGAATAAGTGGATCATCCAATCGAATCCCGCACAACCAGGGCTTTTCTGTGCCTAATGCCCCGAGCCAACCGTCGGGAGTCATTGACTTCACTCGCCCGCTACATGGGACGTAAGATGGATCATTCTCAACCTAGGGCTTTGAGTTTGGTCAGAGTGTTCGGGGTGAAGTTTGAAGGAATTTAATGCCCCGTGCCCTTAACCAACTCGGGTGGGGAGTCACCAATGGATCCCCGCACAGAACACCCTCTAAAACTTCGCACTAGTCTCCTTCAATTTCTTTTTGTATTAGAATTTTTGTGTATTTTGATATGAATAAAAGGGTGCGTTTTTATCCTTCTTAGTTAGCTTCTTCCAAATAGGTGTGAGTTGAGCTTTACGTTTCTGGGGTAAGCACGACCTTTATATACACCAAGATCATGCTATCACCTACACTTAGTTTCTCGGGAAAGGTCACGACTTTGGGCTGATTTTTCGCTTCACCATTCTTTGCTTTGCCATGTTCCTTAGAAAGTTTAAAAGTTTGGTTGATCCTAAATTTTGCTGAAAAGGCTAATATTGCTAAATTGTGTTCATAGTGATTCTTCCATTTGAAATCATATCATACTCATCTCATTATTTTTAGTTCACGCTATTTTCAATCTTGTTTTGTTTTGAGTAGGTCTCTCTTGCTTGGGACAAGCAAGAATTTAAGTTAGTGTGATGAGTATCTTAAATACTCATTTTATCCCTATGCTTTAGTTAGTTTTTCTAGTGTTTTTATAGCAATGAAAAGTTCCTCAAACATCCCGCTGATCGTGGTCACCATTTGGTGGAATTGTGCAAAATTGGTGGAAAAACTGCTACAAAAGCAACAGGAGAGGCTACTGAATTTTGACATTTTCAGACATCATATGAGCTTCTATTTCATCAAGCCATATATTTATGGATTCTACACTTCAAGAGCTTTCTAGGGATACCAAGAACACCAAAATTGGAGTTCGAACAAAGAAGTTATGCAAGTTCCAAAACTTGAAGAAAATCAGCAAACATTGCAGCACCTTCAGCAGGAGAGGCTACTGTATTTTGACTTTTTCAGAAACCATATGAGCCTATATTGCAAGCGTTTATATATGGATGGATCTTACACTTCAAGAGCTTTCCAACGGTACCAAGAACACCTATATCGAGTTCGTATGACAAAGCTAAGGACTCACGGTTGGAGCAAAACAGGGATCAGCAACGTCGCGACGTGAGAACCAACGTCGCGACGTTGCAGAGAGTTGCAGAAACGACGTCGCGACGTTGCCAAACGACGTCTGCATTGCCCGGGGTCGGTTTTGGGTGGATTTTTAGCCCATTTTGAGCCCATAATGGAGGGTTTTTAAGCTCAAACCCGAAAGAGACGAAGAGGAGGCGACTAGGGCTCGGAAAAGGGGACTTTGTCCAAACTTTGGGACCAAGGAGGAGGTTGGGAGCTGTTTTTGAAGATTTGGGAGAAGATTATGAGATTTGTGGAAGAAAATCCGAGACGCACCATCATTTGATCATTATAGTTTCTTCTTCCTCTCTTTCATGTTTTATCCTAAGTTTATGATGTATCAAACCCTATCATGCTTTAAATTCATAGATCTAGGTTTTGGTTGTGTATTAAACATGAGTTTTATATCTATTTGTTAATGTTCTGTTTTCTATTGTTTCTTTGGGTGAATGCACCTCTCTATTGATTCATATTTGGCTCTATTTACATATTACTGATTCTGCTAATCTCAATGTGGTGAGGGTTCTTGCAAGATCCGAGAAGGAGCAAAGAACTAGACATAGATGAATCAACCTAATTAGCCTGGTAGTGTAGAAATTATCGGTAATTAGGAGGCGTGAGACTTTTGGATCTTAAAGCATCTCTAATGCTTGGGGTTGAGCTGAGAAGCAAAAAAGACCTAGTGTTAGTTGGTAGGTTATTCCGACTTAGAGAGGCTTATAATTAAATTAGACAAGAGTCGCCTGAGCATTTTCATGAAAACAATGAGAATTTTTGACTTAGACTAAGAGGATTGTCCGACAAAATTCAAGTACCTAGAATTTATAATCTCTTGGTATCCCTTAGTTGTGAACTTCATTAGTTAGATTTAGAAATTTCATTAGTTTAGTTTAAATTATGTTTTACTATCACAATTGTTAGTTTGAATATTAGAGAAGTATTATAATATTGGTACTTAGCATCCCCATTTTCCCTGTGGATCGATAATATCCGTACTTAGGTACACTTTATTACTTGACAAGCGTATACTTGCGCGGAATAGGCGCTCTTTTCATATTTTTCTGCATAATTTTATATACACTCACTAAACGCCTATCATCTATGCTTTGGAAATACCGTTTAGATGAATCGCATATCCTGACAGTACAAGAAGTACAAGTGCAACAGGATTTCTCCTATGATGAAGAGCCAAAGGCCATTATGGCTCGTGGAAGCGAAGCAAATGGAATAAACAAGTCCTCCGTAAAGGTGTGCTTTGGCAACACTATTAAGGTGGAAGTTAAGCCAATGTGGTTCGCATAACTATGAGATAATAAAGATCCGGCGAACTCTTTGATTCAGGTAGGAATTTCGAGGACAAAATTCTTTTAAGGGAGGGAGAGTTGTAATACCCCAAATTATACCCTAACAGTTTTATATCATGTTTAGGATATAATAAAAGTAAATGTATATTTTTTCGGAATAAAATAAAGCTAAAAAAATAAAATAAGCAAAACCCGAAATTAATACAAAAGCCAAGGATAAATTAGTAATTTGTCAATTAAGGACCCAAGTGACTTAAGTTACGAAGCTTATATGATAAAGTGGAAATATGTTAAATTAGAGTTGCATATAGAAAGAAATAAAAGGACTTAAATGCAAGAATGCAAAAAAGGGGTTTTGGCCAAACATGGCCTTAACTCCAAAAAGGGGATAAGACCAAACAATTGGTCTTAGAATTGGAGGAAAAAACTAGGGCTTCCTGTAGAGAAAAGAAGAGAAAGAGAGAAGAGAGGAGAAGAAGAAGAGGAGAATAGAAGAAGAAGAAGAAAAGAAAGGCAAGGTATGGAATTTTGTATGGAACTTGTTAGGATTTGTATGGATACTTGTTTGGAGGTTTAGAATACATCTTTTTGTGTAGAATCCTGCTTGGAATAAATCTTAAGGTATGGATATTTGATGGAATGGTTGTTTGGTTTGGTTGTAGATCCTCAATGGAGGAAAATTTGTATAAAGAAATGTTTGGTTTAGAGATCGCCCATTTTTTTTTTTAAACCCATGTTTTTGTTTTAGCCATAACTTGTCCATCACTCATCAAAATTAAGTGATTAAAAATTTTGGATACACTAGACTTCTAGGAGAAAAAATATCTAAGAAATAAGTGTATCCAAATTTGGACCCCATTGGATCCAGAAAATTCGTCAAAGTGAGGCTCTATTTTCGGGTAAATTTTGGTTCAGTTATGATATAGTTTTGGGTTTCTGAACAGTTTTGGTATTTAGACCATAAGTTGAGTTTCTCTCATCGAAATTGTGTGATTCAAATTTCTCAATAAACTAGACTTCTAGGAGAACAAATCTTCCTGAAATAAGTGTATCCAAATTTGGACCCCATTAGACCCAGAAAATTCGTCAAAGTAAGGGAACAATTGTGTCCTTAAAATCTGTCTCAGAACAGTCCCTGAACTGGAGTAATTCCTGTTGTTCAAATCATAACTTGAGTTATACTCATCCAAATGTGATGATTCAAATTTCTATATAAACTAGACATCTGAGAAAACAATGTTCAGGAAGAAAGTATGGTCAAATTATGTCTTTAACATTCCCAAAAAATTTTCAAATGTAGGACACAATTCCGTATTCGTTTTGAAATTGTCTCAGAGCAGCCTAGAATGTTAAAAAAAGCAGTGAAAGACCATATCTCCCAAATTAAAAGTCCAAATGACATGATGTTTGAACCATAAGAAACTTAAGACATAGGGGTATATTGAGTTAGAAGATCACTTTCTCTAACAATCCCATTTCAAGGGTCAAAATTGTAGTCGAAAATGGATTTGGCAACTGCCTCGAACTGTTCAGGGAGAATTGGTTATGGTAATTGAAATTGTATAAAGGTTATATAAATGTATTGTTATATGAAATAATCCTTATAGTAATATGATCATGATAACATGTGTTATGAAAGCTAAAGAGAACACACGTATTATTCTGTTATATGAAAAAGTATAGTTAAATGTTTATAAGAGATTATTTGATAATGAATATCTCATAAGCATACATGATATCAGTAGTTATTCATGTATATGAGATATCTTTTTCTGATACCTGAAAGATTGTTGAGAAAACATAATAAAACTGATTGCCTCGCTATGACCGGTAGTTGATAGGTAGGGCATGCCCATAGGGATACTGTCGCAAAGATACAAATTTATAGATATCGAGGCTCCATTTGGGTCGATGACATAGATCCCGTTTGGATCATTATAGCGGCCCCGTTTAGGTCATATAGATAGAAATCACTATCTTGTACAGTGATAGTACCTTCGGGTACATACAGTTCTTTCCCGTATCCACTTCTAAGGTATATGCAGGCATGAAACATAAACGCAAATGACAAGAATATGCAAATGATTTGAATATGATAAACGACATTATATGACATGATATGAGAAGCATAGCTCTGCTATGTGATGACAAGTATACTATGATAAGAACAAGAAACGAAATGTATATGAACAATGATAAGTAAATATGAAGTATGTATAACCATGTGTAAATTACATGTATGAAATATGCATAAGCATGGGTATAAGTATATGATGTGTTAAATGTATATGCATGTGTGTAAAGTGTGATGATCCTTATTAGGGGTCGTCCACAAATATTTATTCCCACTAAGCTATAAGCTTAGCTCGGGTGTTTCATCCATGTAGGTACAGAAGAAGGAACTAGAAGCCCGGACAATCCTTATCAGCAACAAAAGTAAACACAATACTAGGTGCCCACTGAAGACCTCTATGGTCTATTTTGTATATGTATTTGTTTTTGTAAACAATGTAAAGTTTTTATATGTTCAACACTCCCATTTATGGAGTTTGAATATATTTTGTAATCTGCTGTTATATAATATATTTCAAGTTAAATGTCTAACAGTATATGAATGAACAAGTTTATAGTAAACAAGAATTAAAAAAAAAAAAGAAAAAAAGAAAGACACCCTAGCCTCACACCGGGTGCTGAGTTGGGGGCGTCACGTATGCTTCATTTACACCTTGAATCTTAGGACCAGGGGTCGCCTATCAATGTCAGCCCATAGTCCTCTACTATAATTTGTGACCGGGCTCCCTAACTCCCCTAAGACGAAGGCAAAAGGGGTCATCCTGGTTAAGGGCCCATGGTATGAGACCCCTGGCTCCCCAAGGCTTCCTTTCATTTTGAACTAGTCCCTTACATTCCCGGGTTTGTCTCCGACGTTGTTTTGGCACATTTTTCTCTTCCTTAGGTTGTTAATGTATTGACATACCTTTTTTTTTCTGATTATTTGTAGATAGGCGCAGACGAGGCCGGCTGGTCAACTAGGCGGAGAAAGCGAGATTGGATCACATCTGCCGACTATTAGAGATCACAGAGAGGGAGTGCCATCACGAGCTCCTTCTCTTTGTAAAGAACTTGTAGGACTTGGGCGCTAGTCCTTTCCCCTACATAGTGCTTGTTCTTCCTTGTCCGCTGCCCAACGAGGTCGTCAAGGGCGACCATTTTGTTATCGCGGATCTTCTGAAGTCGTTGCCCGGAGGCTCTACCCAGGCGAAGCCCATTGTCTGGCTAAATTTTCCACCTTTGGCAGTGTAGGACCCCAAGCCTACCCCCCAAACGGTGACAAAAAAGAAAAAGAAGTTTGGGCAGGCGAAGGCTGCAAATGAAGGATTGGAGAGGTTTGTGGACTGGACGGATCCAACAATTAGCCAATCGACTGAAAAGACAGTGACTGAAATGTTTGGCCTCATTGCTGGGTTTACTGCACGGATGCACAAGCGAGCTGTCGACGCTTAGGAGGGGTCCACATCCGGCCTCGAGATTCTGAGCGACAAACATCCTAGACCGTTTAGATCTGAAGAGGAGGTCCCAGCCTTACCCGGCAAAGGATTACTGTGGGACTTGCCGATGAGTTCGAGGCCCGCCACTGGCTGAGGTGTCGCTTTGGGTGCCGCCTAGGATTCCTCCTGCAAGATACTGAGGATGAGAGATTCCAAAGAGAAGAATCTCCTCAGGTTACGATGCACTCTATCGAGGCTTCACTTGTCAAAGCAATCGATACACAGTCACTGTGGGCCAAACGAGTCCTGTCTCATGCACATGGTGTTCCGAGACACCCCTTCGACAGGTCGGGGTGCTTAGCTTGTATGTTGAGTAGATGGTATAGGCCAAGCCTATGAAGGAGAAAGTGCCCTAGCACTTATAAACTACTAGAGGCCCTTCGACTAGAGGGACCCTTCCGTCACACACATGCGCGACCTTTGCCCTCACAGCTTCTGCATACCAACGGTGACTCGTAGGGAGGAACTCTCCATCTCCTTCCCCGTCAACCTTTATAAAGGGTCCTACCAAAGCGTGGCCGAGGACAGGATGTATATACGCAACCATGACTTTGATGAGACTGCCGAACTGGTATGACTGAACCTCTAATGTTTGACTGTTTGTTTTGATGTTATGATTTCCTTTTAATGTTCTCTCTTTGTAGGCTACGACGGCTCTCAGGAACATGGGGCGCCATCACAGGGAGCTTCACCATAGGCTAGGGGATGCCGAGAGGTTACGGCTTTATGCTAAGGCGGCCACCTTTGAGCACCATGCCCTCAAAGAGTCCTTAGGCAAGGCCCGGTCCCGGTCCCGACATTGGGAATGGAAGGCCAAGGAGGGCTTCAAGAAGACGGTGAGTGCCGAAAAAGAGAGAGACGAGGCTAAGGAGGAACCTCAGGTTGCCCAGCTAGCAACCGTCGTAGCGGGTGACTCAAGGGCAAAACTAGAGGGTGACCTGGCTAGGGTCAAAGATGCCTTGGCCACTGTAGAGGGAGCCAGGGTGGTAGTAGAAGAAGCTAAGCGTAAGGCTAAATCTGAGGCCCTCGACTAGAGGTTGATCTGACGTCTCTCCTGCTAGAGCTTGGGACGGTCAAGGATGAGGTGTCTTCCCTCTAGTCTCAAGCCAATAAGGTCAAGGAGGCCATGGAGGAGGAATATCAGAAGGCTCTGGAGGTGATTTTTGCCTATGGTTACGGGGTGTTGTGTTTTCAAACACAACATCTGTAGAGACCATCCGGAGGTTCCAGATGGCATGTCGGACTCCACCGACCCGCTGCCTCCTAAGTTCTTCATGAACCCCGGGTGCCCCCTTGTCCAGGCAACTGTCGAGGCCATTGCGACCAATGTTCCTCTTAACGAGGTAGCCTAGGAGCTCGGGAAGATCGCTGCTGCGGAGGACCATGGCAGACTTTAGTCCCTCTTTCTCTGGTCGTACTTAATTATAATTTTTTTTGTAAAGGAACCTTATTCAGCCGCCATCATTTGTGTACTCTCTGGACACGATTGGTGCTTAAACAAAAAACATCCTCTTTTGTTTTTCTTGTGATTGCTTATTTTTGCCCGCTGACGTTGGTGCTCTTATAATTTCAGTTGCTTAGGCTCAATTCTTTCATGTGTAGGCCCGCGCCCTCAATTTTGGGTTGGGATGGTTGTTCTGGATCTGTTCAAGTTAGGCGCAGCGGGGTTGCCTTGGCGTAGGCAAGGTACCATCTTCGAGGCCTTGGCGTCGAATAGATGGGGACCATCGTGGGAGGTGCCATGATCTGTCGTGTGTACCGGGAGCAGGCCTTAGAGCAGTGGGCGTAGACTAATATGCAATGAAATGCTATCCTCGAACCTTTTAGTATGGAAGTTGGAAAGGCAGAGAAAAGGAAATTAATGTGCTCATGGAGTGTGCTAGAAAGTGAAGGAGTGATTAGTCTGAGCGTACGAGTAACATCGCCCCATCTTTTATCCATGTTGCGCGATTTTCATTCGAGTATTTGATGCATATATTGACATCTCCCTTTATATAAATTAGAAGCACGGAAGTGTTGTCGATCCACAAAGTCATACTTTGTATGGATTTCTTTTCCTCTCTATTCTGGTAATTTTGCAAAGGATAAGAGAGCCATGAAAAGACTATCGAGAGCTCTAGAACCGTTTCCCTTATGAATTTATGGTGTTGTATTATTCCGAGCCACGATGTTGCCAAACGGTGGAGTTCGGATTTATCATGACTCTCAAGTGCCTCTTTCTCTAGAGTGCTTTGTGGGCTGGGCGCCCGGTGCTCCATATCTGGGGATTTCTCTGAAGACGTAAATTGTCGAGGAGCATCATAAAGGTGGCGGGTCAAGTAGGTGCCCCCTCTTGGAGACTAAATGTATCACTTATTTTCTTTTTGTTTTTTTATGGCCAGCCACAATGTGGCCACATATTTCCTATAGTGGCCCTATGTGGCCATTTGGACATATGTAAGTACTTATGATGTGATGCCCTTGGCATATTTATGGGATGTAATTTTTTGTAACAGACTCAATATGGCAATTTTGACATATATTACCATGTAACTAATTACGCCATTTGCATATTTATTTGATGTAATTCTTTGAACAAACGGTCCCTGGCTAGGATTGATGCTTCAGAGATACCGAGGTTAAGTTATATCCGACTAAGTGCCCTCACTAGGCGGTGCAGCCAGGCCAAGTGAAGTGGGTTCTTCTTTAGGCATGCCCTATGGCTGGGATCATTTTAAAATGTTTGATGGTACCGACGGGCATCATGGATCCTTAGTACGAGTCTTGTAGGAAGTGCAATGAGGTATCGCCCGTATACGGACTTTTACTGAGTTCCAACGGGCTAGAGCCCGCGATCTGAGTCTTTGGAAGTTCAAACCAAGATATCAGCCATATCTAGACTTTGTGAATGCCGATGAATTTAAGTCTGCGTGGATTTGGTCTTTTGAGAGTTCGGTGGGATTAATAAATCCGTAGATGGACTTTTTAATGCGGTAATTCAGAGCGGTCTGGTCTTTGGAAAGTTCCAGTAGGATATCAATCATATATGGACTTTGTGAATGCTAGTAGGCTAAGGCCACGATGTAGTCTTTGAAAATTACCCATTTGAATGTATGCATGTCACGGACTTTTTGCGAGTGCCGGTGGCTAAGAGCCATAGTATAGTCTTTGGAAAGTTCTGCGAGATACTCGATACATTATCTGGACTTGTGATATAACCAGCAGGCTAAGAGCTACAATCTAGTCTTTGGGAGAGAGTACCAATTGGATGCATAAACCATATCTAGATTTTGTAGATACGGTAAATTTAAAGGAGATACGATCTGCAGTCTTTGGAAAGTGCTAGCAGGATATCAACCATATATGGACTTTGTGAGAAGAGGCAGTTACAAAATTTCTCAATATTTCAAAAACGGTCTTTATTAATAGTAATATTTTCAAAGGAAATTTTACTAGTAATACCTCTTTAGATGTGTGGCATTCCACATTAAGTGCAGGAGTCCCGTCAGACTTATTAAGATCACGATCCTCTTGCTCCCATAGGACTCAGTATATGGCCCTTCCTAGTTTGGTTGGAACTTCCCGTTCGTTGGGTTAACCGTGTTTTCTAAGACTCTTCTCAAGACCGGTGCTGTCTGGAATGTTCACGGCAGCCGCTGTTATCTGAATTTTCCAACCTTTTATAGTATGATGCTATCGCTGGCTGTAACCATGGGCCTCAAATCATTATATCAAATCATTAGCGTAAGCCCGACATTAGCCTCTTGAAATTCGATTGAAATGTAGGCATCCGATTTCCATGGGGATTATATCCTCCATCCCATAAGTAAGGGTAATGGCGACATCCCAATTGGTTTCCGGCTGGTGTTCCTGTAGGCCCATAGAACTCCTTGTAGCTCATCTAACCACTTCCTTTGGCCGATTGCAGACGCTTTTTTGAAGCTATTAGGAGAGTCTTGTTGGATGATTCTGCCTGGCCATTGCTTTGTGGGTACCGTGGGGTTGAATACAAGTTCTTGATTTTCAGCTTGTTGCAAATGTACTTGTATACCCTGCTATCAATTGTATTTGTTATCGATTAATATCGATTGTGGTATTCGAGCCCGGTAAATGATGTTTCTTCCACACAAGTGGGCTGACATCTTTGTCTTTGGTGAGTGAGCTTTAGCTCCTCACATTTGCTGAAATAGTCTATTTGCTACGATGGCCAAGCTTCTTTTTGCGCACTAGGACGGTGGCGTTGGCCTACCATATCAATTCACACTAGGCGAAGGGCTAGGGGCTCGTTATGGTTGTTGGGTTATGAGCGATGCCCTAAAGGATGGGGCTTTCCATTGTATGATCTCATTTCCTAATGGCCATTTAAATCCGCCCTCCTTAGTTGGCTAGTGTTGTATTACCGGGTATAGGCGCGGTGCATGAGTCTCTCACTTCAATGGTTTCATATTCCTTCATGAGTTCGATGATGCATCACGCCTTCTTTAGTGGTAGGAGACGTTTAGATCCCGGGCAGTTTAGTAGATATTTATGTTCCATTCACGGGGAAAATCAGGCCGCACAGTTTGATCTGTGGCGGGGCTCGTCCTGAGTATGCGGAGTTCTCGACTGCCCGGTGATGGAATATTGGAATACATCCGGGAGCGACATGCTTTTTCTATCATGTTCCACGGGTTAGCGTTAATTGGCGACTGGGTACTGTCGATGGTAGACCTTTGTATTTCTTTTGTTGGTAGAATCGGCTACTCACACGCTAGGCTATCGCCTTACCGTTTGAACACCTTAGGATGTGCTCAAGCCACCAAGGCTGCGAATCTTTCGTCGAGGCTCAGCCCGGACGTACATACTTAGCCATTATCTTTAGTCCAGTGTTTTGTATTCCCCGTTTACTTGCTAACAACTAGGTGGGAGTCACTTTGTATGATTATCATTTATGAGGATTACAGAGGGTGCAGAGTCCCATCTGGCTAAGTTAGCCATAATCGACCTCATTGACCCAGAGCGGGAAATCTAGCGTGAGCTTGCTCTGTCTTCTACAGTTGGGCTTGCTTTGAGTTGTGAATGACTGACTCTTATTTTATTAAGGCTCAACCATCCACATTAGGGTCGCCAGTCAAGCGTTCCTAGTCCCGTCTTATTAGGGGATCTCTGCTAAAAAGTCTACCAATATCTTTCCTTTTATTGCCAAGCAGGGTTTGTACTAGATGTCGAACTCGCTTAGTTCGATAACTATCAGGCCGTCCTCACAAACCAGTCGAATATATAGTGCCGTAGGGGATTAGTCAACTAGCGATAAGTTGTCTTGATGGAACGATTTTTTAGTACGCCGTAGAATAGCGCCGCTGCTCAAGAAGGTATATAGAATCTCCTTGAGAGAGAGATTTGATTATAGAGAATACTGTTTCTTTCAGATTTTCATCTTTGCTGAATAAGGGTGCACTCCTTTGAGACATAAAAACTGCTAAATGATAGGCGTATCACCTGCCTGGGGCTATAGCCAAAATTAGTAGTTCGAAGTGAAGATGTTGCGAATTACCATGAAAGCCTAGTTTGCATTCCATATTCAACCGATTTATTTTGGCCCTTTTGAGTGATAAAGTAAACTTTAATCAATTGCATAGATGAGAGATGAAAAGCCCCATAGCATGTCGGCCAATCAATTATTGTCTCCTTTTCTAAGTAAATCTGAGATTCCATAATAGCTCTAAATTTGAATAAGTTATTCAATCCCTCTCTGTCTATACGGCCAAAACTTGCCTAGACTGACTCAGCCACATTTTAAGTTAAGGTTTCATATTGTAAGTGCTCAGTAGCTCTAAAGTTTCTTATAGGTGCTTCGTATGATCAAGGCATTCTTTGGATTTGAAAAGCATGTCATTGATATAAACTTCCATGGTCTTGCCCATCAGTGGTCGAAATATCTTTGTCGCGATCTCTGATGGAATTGGCTCGACATTCGCCAAAGCCAAGGCATCCGCATTGTATCGATTATAGCCCGTAGTTAGTAATGAAGTCGTTTTCTCGTGTGCGGCGAAATTGCATGGAATCTGGTATTATTTGAAGGCGTCTAGAAATGCAACGTCTGCGCGTTGGGGCATCAGCGATATGATCTATTCATGGTAGGCTATCTTTTGGACGTAGCCGTTTGAGTTCGTGTAGTCACGCGCCTCTCCATTTCACGCCTTCTTGGGAGAAGCCATCCCACCACATTGGCAAGCCATTGGGGATGCTTTACCTCTCTGATGGGAGCTTGCTATTTAGAAGTTATCTACCTTTGTTTAGATAATCATTGATGATCAGTGCGACATGTATTTTCTATCTCACAGGTTTTTCCGAGGGGATAACGTTCAGTTTGTGAGAGGCCATTGTCGGGTCGATTCCAATCATATCTGAGTGATTCCAAGTGAACACGTCTATGTTTCCCAACAATATGCATTGTGGCTATCATTTCTTCAACTGTGATGTGGATTGTTGTTGTATATATATGAACTTTTAAGCCCGTCAAGCCTCATCTAGGATTACATTTGCGGATCCGCTTCTTTGCGCCTTGACTGGCTGCGAACTATGGTTGCTACACGGGAGTGTGATCTTGAGGAAGACTTCTTTGACTATTTCCCCTTTCCTGTTCGTATGGATAGTTAAGCGCACTACCATCGGCTAGCTAAAAGCGCAAAGGTCATTTGCCCGCATTGGTGAAATGGCCCATTTATGCAGTGATATATTGAAGGAATGACCTTCATCGGAATGCAACCCGGTGCGGCCTTCTATGCAGTTGTAAGACCGGTCTGACAGTGAGAACAAGCCTCTGGGGTGACGGATGCAGCATGCAAAGCATGATATCTCCCAATTGTCATGGTTGTTGGGTTGAAGCAGAGGATTAAGCTCAAACTAAAGTTCCAGTGATCTGAAAGCTTCATGGCGTGAAAGCGAGGTGGCTACAACAAGTTTGTTGTCTTTACATCAGGGATCTACAGCACCTTATGCACATCAAAATCCCACTAATACATAGGGTGAGTACTAGGTGCATCATAATGGGAGCTGTGGCCTGACCAAAGGTTTGCTCGGGGGGAAGGATGTAGGGTTATCTATAAACAGTTTCTTCTTGGCTACCTCTAGTGTGGATAGTTTTACCTTCGCGCACACACTGTCTCTCTCTCAGGCTTCTCTGTGGCGCTTCTCTTAGTGCTGGTCATCAAACGGGCTTCGTTATAGTTTATAGGTAGTCTGGATTTTGGCCCAGGGGTTGCGCGTCGTTTCATGATTCTCTATTTGTTAGCCTGAGACTCGATACCGTGATCGACTTCCTGACATATCTTGGGGTGCCCTCGCCATTAGTCTTTCTACCATGGATTTTGAAACGACAGCCTTGGTCTCATGCGTGATCTGCTGTGATAATCGCGCGTCTGGATGGGTTTCTTTGAGAGGATCTATCTGGATCGATTAATAGGCCATTTGGAAATATGTAGTGTGAATGAGGGTAAGCGACCTCTCATATACTGATATTGAAGTGGTGCAGAAGTTCCTTTTCCTATGACTAGTGGGATCTTTGGGTTTTTCTCTTACTTTCCTTGGGCTCAAACATATTCTTTCCCTCTGGCTTACTTGCTTCCGATCAGTTACTTATGATCATGATAGTTTGTGTTCTTTGCAGGATGTTATCTTCAGTTAGTATTTATCTATTTGCCTATAGATTCTTCATTGTAGGTCTAAAGGCGGTGAAGTGGAAGAAAGTGGTGGCGCGAAGCTTCTCCTGGGATTCTGTAATTTGCATCCATGCTATAAGCCTCTACACTAGACGACTTTAACCTCCTTATGAGAGTCTCGTGTGGATTCTTCTGCTTCATAATAGTTTGCAAAGAGCTAATATTCTCTTCTGTAAATCACAGAACAAAGATCTTGAGATGAATACGGTCTAAAGCTCATTGAATGAATTTATTAAATTCTGGGAGCTTATGGAGACAGACTAACGTAGGCCCATATGTAAAATTGTCAGGAATACTTTTACCTGACATGGTCATTATTGGCGTTTAGAGTCATTGCTTGGTTGTAATGGAGCATGTGATCATAAGGGTCATTAGAACCGTAGACATAGCAAGAAGTTAGCATGGCCAGACCCTTGGGTGGCTCGTGATTAAGGATGTATTTGCCTAGTAGCGAGAGCGTCGTAGGGCCCTCGAATCAGGGCTACAAGTTCACGCGCCGAATCTCTACCCTACCGTAGGTGCATGGCGACATCAGCGACATCATATCCTTCAGGTAACATTAATCGTTCGAGGAAGCAAATGGTTAGTTCTACCCCTCATCCTGCTCCTTAGCCCTCTGGGGAAGCGCCACTGTGGCGTCATTGAAATGAAGGCGGTCTGAATGCTTCAATACGATTGTACACTTGTCTTTGCCTTAAATGATCCTTCTTAGTCTGGACACGTGGAATGAGACCTCCGGAGGACAACTCATCGTCTGATGAGGCCTTATTGCCCGGAAACAATGGGCTCTACTTTCGCTCTTACGGACCTCTGAATGGCCGTGATCTTTTATATTTTTACATCCTTTTCCAAGTTTCAGAAATTTCTTTCTACACCAGGACCCATGACGGATCATTCTCATGATCTGGCGTTCGGTCTGGAGGCTTACAGCTCCTACATCTACCTCGCCTGCTCCTCCTGCTTCCTCTCCATCTCCTAACGTCAATGGAGGAATTGATCTTTAGGTGTTTGATGCACCAGATTGTTCAACATTGCGATTGCTTCGGGTAGATCAGATGTAGAGGGGTAAAGCTTCACAATCCTCCTTCCTTCATAAGGTAGGATTCTATCTCCTCTAATTTAGGAAGTCTTCTTTTCATATCGATGACTAGTTCTTCCTTCTTTGAGTTGCACCTTTTCAGGATTATTGTTCGTAGACTAAAAGACATATACAAATTTATGACACTATTTCCAAAGGACTATTGTCTAATCTGACAATAGCCCATAGAACTTGTGCATTATATTTCTTTGCAATTATCTGATTAAAAATGGTTTCCTTAAAATTTGAATCATTCTTAGTTTTGATCCATGATTAAGTGCAGTCGAACAAGTAATAAAGTGATTTAGTCAGATATCAGTCACAGAGATCTCAAAATTTTTAAATCAACTACCTGACTACTCTGACTACATACTAACTTTGGGAGTATGGATGATGATTTTAAGATCGATTTTGAAACACTTAAAATAATGAAACTAAAAGAATTGAATTAATAACAATGATTGAATATAAAAAATGGTAGAGCCAATAAATTGAACTGAACAAATTATCTATAAGAACATTGAAATAAAACTATTAACGAAACATCAGTTATGATTGCATTTATAATTTTCTTGGCATTGCTGAATTTAAAACTAGTCGAGGAGTATGAAGTGCAATTTGGATCTCTCAAAACCCCAGTTCATCATCTCACCCCTTCTTTGTATTTCTCTCGAAGGCGGTGGGTTAGATAACTACGCTGTCTAGGCTGCCTTGTGCAGGTATTTTATTTTTCAATACTTCCCTTACCCCACAGCTTGGGCATCAAACTGGAGCTCCTAGAAATTATAGTCATTTACTTGCAATTTACACTATCTGGTTTCTTTTCCTCAAAATTAGAACAACTCATTCTTTCCTTAGTTAGATCCTTGCTAACACGGGATTAGATTCACCCATTCGAATCGAGTGAACTCTACTTGCATATTCGATTGATACGTCGGTCAACTCATTTCGTCTCAGTGAAAGAGGATTCTCAGTTTAATCACGGAGCACATTAAATCCGCGATAGCGGGTTCGCGCCACGTCTGGTGCTCATCACTCTGGAATGCCAGCTACCAGTATGCTGGAGGCCTCACGGAATCGAGTGGTGGTCGTTTATGGGTAAGCGACAACGTGTAGGATCAATTCCACAAAATAAACAAAACCTGACAAGTAGATTTACAAAGTGAAGTTTATCATTGTGGAATAAAATTATGCATGAAAGATAATTTACGATGATGAGTCATTTCAATGATTTAGGTTTCTAAATCTTCAGTTACACCCATACATTAACACTGATCAAAAGCCCTTTGTAATTAGAAGCCCAATGAATTCGAAATCAATTTATGCAGGAATTGAAGCAGGCAGGAATGATAGTGAAATATAAATGCATTTAGCTAGCTTTCGCATTAGCATTAGGATCAAATTTAAAACAAAAAATACGAGCTAATCCCCAAAATAGAAACAAAGAAAGAAAAGAAAATTCACAAAATACAGAGCCTTGACCTTGAGATCTCTCTCTTGGTAGAGAGTTGTTCAGCGGTAGCTGACTACCATATTTATAAGTTGGGGTGGGCCCTAATTGATGCACCTCTTTTGGACTTAGTTATTGTGATTGATTTATTGATGTCGTGACGTCAGTTCTTTATCGCGACCTGGCCCATCTGGAGTCTTTATCCACGAAGCCTTTGTTGTTGACATCGCGTTGAAAGCGATGTCGCGGCGGTGATCTTGTCGCGACCTCCGCTCACGATTTGTCTCGCGGCCGATCTTGTTGTCGCGACACCTCTTTATATTTGATGCCGACGGCTCAGTGGCCATCGCGACCTTCACTGAACCTTACGGCCCGGTCTCGCGGCCTCTTTATGATGCCGCGACCTGCATTCCTTGCTTATTATCGCGTACATTTTGTGATGCTCAGCGACCTCTGAGTTCCCACCGTTGATCATCGCGACTGGCGGTGTTATCGCGGCAGCCTTCTTTTCTTACAGCTGTTATGACGGTGATGTCGGCGACTTCGCCCTCTATGTAGTTGATGTCGTGACGGGTGTTGTGGCGACCGCACCCTTTTCAGTCTGATGACCATTTGAATGATGCCAGCGACCTTCTCTTTAATTGATGATGTCGACGGTTCCTTACAAGCTGATGTTCTGTGCCTGGTCAGTATTGATGTCGTGACATCATGTCTTCTTCTTCATCGATTCACGGTTGCGACTTTTGAGTTCTCGCGTTTCGTTTATCTTCAATTACGCTTCATTTACGTTGGAGCTTTATGGTTACAACCTTAATATGTATTTGATTCGCATAAAAACACAATATCAAATCCTTTAATCATACCTCTCCTGTTACAATTTCCTTGATGATTATCGATCACTGCTGATACATCACTCCATACTAATTATACTTTCTTGCAGATTCTCTTACATTGATTTGGTAAATATTCATATTCATAAATCAGCCTTTTTAGAATAAATAAATTAGAAAAATGGACTGAAAATAGATGACACCCCAAGCTCATCAAACTCCCCCAAACTTAAAATTTTGTATATAATGAGAAAGGAATTTGTTGTCACTCGAGCGAAAGGACGTTTTTGTTTTATTTTGCAGGTTGCAGCCAATTTAATTGAAACTAAAATTGCATTTAGTTTGTGTGTTTAGCCAAGTCAGATAAAGGTTAGTTTCTACTCAGTGGAAGATTGGCATAATGCTTCAAATTGTTGAATTTGTTTTACAAGAAGCGGTATGATCGATTGATCCTGCTTTGAAGGTAGGTTAGTCTTCTTCCTCAGTTCTTAGTGAGTCAGCTAGCCCTCAGGAGTTCTTCACGGTTTGATCCTTTAAGTGGTTTAGTGTCACAGCATTATTCATATTGATCTCTCCGCTAAGTAACAGGTAATTCAACCTTGAGATCGGTCGAAGTCTTTGGAACATAATGTGAAACGGGTATTCATTAGGATGGATGATTTTTAGTTAAGATTACTGAAACTCTGCTTCTTTCTTACTTAACTGTGTATTCTTGCCTTTGCCTTTGATTGATTTCCCCAGACTACATCTTTGAGAGTATCTCCTTTGAATTCTTGTATTTTATTTATTTATTCGATTTCTCATTTGTATTTCTCATTATTGGAACTCTTTTACCTGCTTTTAGGAAAAGTCAATATTACATCTTTTTAGGCTTCCTAGCACTCTGTGAACTTTAGGTTAAGTAACTCCATGGAGGTTAGCATTGAGGTACTAGGTATTTGAAACACCCCCAAGGCATAATTATTAAAGAGAGTTAAGGCCACAAGACCAAAACTTCTTCAACACACAAGCACTCTTTTAATTGTTTCCTATCTTTCCAGATCCATCATACCGCCCTTTTCTGTATTTCTCCTTTAGTTCTCAAAATATACTCCCTAAAGACTTTATTTCTTCCTCCTCTCCTTGAGTTTTTGGGTATTGGAGGTTCTTCTTTGATTAGTTATAAAGGATAAGCGGGTTGATTCTTTTTTGATAAAGGACTGTTTAGTAATTTGAGCTGGGTGCCTCTGAAAGCATATAAATAATGGTAGGCTATAAAAGGCTCAGTGCGAGGATAGCTGCGTCATTTCTTGTTAGTTGTATCACCTAGGATTTTAAGCATGATCAATAATCTAACAGTTCTAGAAATCTTTTTGGTTAGCATGAATAACCCTAAGGATGTCCTTGTCTCACTTCCGGTTGATGAGGTTGTTGATCCCGAGTTCACCAAGTTCTTTGGCTAGCTGTTTATAATTCAAACCAATATGTTTTGCTCCTTCATTTGTATAACTTTCCTTTAATCTGGACTTATCAACTGAGTTCAAATCCAATTATGTAATTTGTGTTTCAGAACAATTATGCCAATAGCCCTTATTTTCAATTGAATTTGTATTTGATCTATATTCCAATCAATTGAATTAATATTATGATATGTCATCATTTTCATTCTTGAGCTAATTATACATTATTCTTAGCAATTAAAGCAAAAGTAAACACTAATTTGACTTCCAAACAACACAACATCAACAAATTTCTTATTTTATTCATGAGATTATATAAAAGTTGAGAATCAACAGGCTAGGAATGAGGAAGAGATGGATGAGTCAATTGGAAGGTTTTTTCTTTTTTGAGGAAGTAGCAAAGATGTTTGGAGGATCCAGATCAAGGGTAGCCAGGTTTGGGTTGAACTTGGGGAATTTCATTTCTGTCCTCTTCTTCAGCTTGGCACTTTCTTTCTCCATTTGTTCTTCAAGAACCAGTTCATTGGTGAGATCAACTTTCTTATTCAAATCATCTTGCCTTTAGCCAAGTGTGTTCATTGTATTCTCCATTTCAGTCATTACCTCTAAAAATTTGGATAGATTGTTGTTAATCAAATCCAAATTTTCCAGCCAATTTTTTCTTCTATAGGCATCATTGTCATCAAGCACTTTATCTCTATCTATCATCTTCTTCTCGAAGTCCTTTAACAATGACATATAAAGGAATTTTAACCCTTTGATATGGTCCTTTGTCTTGGCTAGCATTGCATCCTTTCTTTAATAAGTTTAAGGGTTGAGTCTCGATCCATGCGGTGTGGGAAGCGGATTCATGGCTAAACTCGGCTTTTTCAGTAGATCTTTGTCTCTTCCCTCCATTTCCTTTTTGAAATTTTCTTCTTGATGCTCTAGTATCTTTTTAAGTTGCTCCTCCTTTCTGCTCAACTCCTCTTCCCATTTCTGCTCTTTTCTCTTCAACTCTGCTTCATACATTTCCTCTTTTTAGTTCAGTTCCTCTTCCCCTTCATTGATCTCTTCTTTTCAATTCATCTTCCTTACATGCTTCTACGAATTTACATTGAATGCTCCATTTCTCTTCTCTTTCTTCCATACTTTTCTGCATAGAAATGAGCATCTTCATTATTTGGCTATCTTCTTGGGCTCCTCTAGAGCTTTCTCACAAGTTCTCTACGAGATTCCACTGTTTCTCATTGGAGTGGCCGATGGGGTGGTGAAATCCCATGGGACTTCTTTCATGCGCTTCCATGTCCTCTGCAAAATAGGAGTATTCCTTTATGGGTGTTTCGGATTTGTTAACTGGTCTTCAACGAAGAGTGTCCTCTTCTTTTCTTGTATTCTCCTCTTCATTTCCAGTGTGCGCTTCCCACTTCTGACCTTACTCTTCCAATTTTCTTGCCTTACTTATCTAATCAGGGTTAATGGTTGATTACATTGAGCCTCTTCTTCTTACGCCTTCCCTTTCACACCAGCCCTTATACATAACTTTGGTGATGGTTCTTCCAGGAGTGTGGAATCATACCTCTTTTAACCTTCATGATATTTCATTATGGAGGTTTCAATAATAAGCTCCGAGCATTGAAACATAGCCCTTCGGGATGGCATAGAGTATGGCCTTGTTGTTCTCTTCTTGTCTGAGACATGCTTTGTAGGAACCAGAACTGAAGCCAGAAAATAAAACCATACCTTGGCTTCTTCTGTCAGATCTCCCCTATTGATAATCTTTTTCTCTCCTTGACCTTTCCCCCATTTCACCTTGCCATCTGTCAGCCTCCTGGCTATCTTTTCACGGTTAGGGCTTTCTGCTATCTTCTTGTACTTTGATCCATGCTTTTGACCCTCCATTCCGTACATTGCATTTATAATTCTGACTCCATATGGAACCCAAATCCTCACGACAGCAGAGTTCCTACTTGACAAGGTTTGAGTAAAATTCTCTCACCCTTTGTTATAACAGTTTTCTGATGTTTCTGAATTTCTCCTCCTCTTTGCTCTATCAACTCTTTGAGCAGGGAAGATGAGATAGTGAATCCCACTTTCTCCTATAAATCCTTTCTGTAGTGTTTCTTCCATACGAATGCTTCCTTCTAAAATGAAGTCATCCTCCTCCTGCTTCTTGTTGCCTCTCCTTTCCCTTTCTCCTCTGCTTGCCTTGTGGTTTGAACCGGGTTGTTCGGGGCGGCATTCTCCTTTGTAGGTTCGGATGAACCTCCCGCTTCAGGTTGAAATGCTCCTCCATGGTTCGCTCCAGTTTGGGATGAGGATTATAGGTTCGACCATTAGAAATTGAAAGGTCGGTAAGAAAGGATTACGGATCTAGGGTTTGTGAGATTTGAAAATCAGGGAATTTGCGAAGGTGAAAAGTTAAATTTGCTTCAAGGAAAAAATTGATATTGGAAGGAGCTTCTCAACAGTTATAATTCAATTATGATTGTGGGCTATTTATTATTTCATTTATTTGCGCTTTATAGACTTTATTTTCTTTGTTATTGTGTCTTGTCATTAAATTTAGGCGAAATTAAAAGTTGCCAATTTGGCAAGCTTTTCTTTGATGTCGCGACATGTTGTTCATCGCGACATGAATTATCACAATGGGAGACCGAGTCATCCTGAAGTGCGACATCAGGGCATCTCATGGCATTGTCGGTTATGGCGACCTCGCACTCTTTTGAAGGACTTGCTCTTATGCGTGACCAGATGTTACGTGCGACCTCTATTTCTATCGCGACATACCTTTTTGGTTGCGACCTCATTCTTAACTCTTCCTCAGTCTTTGTGAGTCACGACATCAATACATTGCGACTTAGTTTCTATCGCGACATAAGTTTTTATCGCGACCTAGTCTGAAATTGCCTAATTTTAATGATCATACATCTTTTCCTTCATATGAGAGAAAATTTTACTCTTAATCATCAGTTTAATCATTCCAATATGACAACTCAAAATGTATTCTATTCGATTTTCACCACAAAATTTGTTTCCAGGGAAAAGTCTCCCCTTTCACATCTTTTTCTTACATGATTCTTTGGAGATGTCTGAGCCCTTCCTTTTCTCTATTCCACTTGCATTTCTGCATAAGCACTTGAAATCTCTATGGGTTGCCTCCCATCATTTGCTTTCGATTTGAGTCTTAATTTGGACTTAATTTACGATTCTCTCTCTCTCTTGTGAACAATTTTGGGACTTTCTTACTCTTTCCTCACCACTTTGATAATGCTTGATCTTTGTCCATTGACTTTAAATTCTTCCCAACCTGAGTCTGATTATTCTTTGCAAATGTAGTGCTTGACACTCATGTATAGTCCACTCCATTTGGATTTTAACTTCCACAGAAATAACTTCAATGCGGAATTAAAAGAAGAACTTTGTTCTCATTACGAACTTTTTTCTACGAGATCCTCACGATCATGCCATTTCTTTGTTTTGTCCTTATATATTCTAGCATTGTCGTAGGCTTCATTTCTCAGTTCTTCCAGTTCATTCAGTTGGAGTAATCTCTCTTCCTTTGCAGTTTTAAAATCAAAGTTTAGCTTCTTGATGGCCACGTAGCTTTGTATTCGATTCTGAGGTAGATGACATAGTTTGCCAAAGACAACTCTGTATGGGGACATTCCAATATGGGAGTTTTAGATGATCCTGCCACAGCCCAAGTGCATCATCAAGTTTGGAAGACCAATCCTTTCTGCTTGAACTACGAGTCTTTTCAGAGATTCTTTTAATCTGCTGTTGGAAATCTCGCACATCCATTAGTGCAGGGATGATAAGCTAGATGCTTTATATGCTTGATCCATACACTGCTCATGAGTTTTGCAAATATTTTGTTGCAAAATGAAACTCCCCCCATCGCTAATAATAGTTACGGGGTATTTCAAATACGCTCAAAGAAATGTTCTTTTGCAGAAACTCCCTGATTTGTATTAGCATCATTCCTTAGGACAAGCCCTTTGCTTCCACCCATTTGAAACATAAATCCAGCACCCAAGTAGTATATCTGAGGTTTCAAATGATGGTGGGAATGTCCCATAAAATCTATTCCCCATACATCAAAATTTGCACCACCATTATACCTTTTAGGGGCATTTCATTTTAATGGCGATATTTCAATCTTTTGGCATCTATGCATAATTTGACCCATTCGATGCAGTCTCCCAGCAGTGGGCCAATAAAATCTTGATGGGAGTATCTTATGAGCTGTTCTTTCTCGGGAAAAATGCTATATGGTGATGCAGCGGCATTCCTTCATAGTGCTTTGTTCACTCTAAATTTACACATCTTCGAAGTAATCATGTCGGCACCTCTTTTAAATAGCGATGGGTCATCCCGGATCTTAGTACCTAGTATCAATCTGAGCTTTCTTTTAATTGTTGGCTGAATTTCATGAGGAATTCCTCCACAAATAGAGTAATTCATGCTCGATACCATGGAAGTTGGAATGACACCTTAAGCGGTATTCATCACAGGAAGTTCTATTAATTATGCCTCCTCCTTTTCTGTTTCATTCTTTTCTCGTGGACAAGTGATCAGCTATCACATTGTCACACCCCTTTTTATCTTTAATTTCCAGATCGAACTCTTGCAATAGCAGCACCCACCTTATCAGTCTTGGTTTAGCTTCCTTTTTGACATCGGATATTTGATGGTTTGCGTAAGTCTGTGTGAACATAACATGGGATCCCAAAATGCATGAAAGCGAATTTCTCACAAGCAAACACTATGGCCTCATCTCCTTTTCAGTTGTGGAATAGTTTCTTGTGCTTCATTGAAAGTTCTGCTAGCATAATTATATGGCTCTGAATATTTTCTCTTTTCTTTTTGCCCAATCTGACCCCATTCGCGAAATCGGCATCACACATTATTTCGAATCCTGATCCCCGATACGGTACAGCCATGATAGGTATGGTGTCGATCTGATTTCTTCAAAAGGCGACCTTGCGGGAATCATGAGTGAAGCTTTGTGTCCCTTCTCGATGTCCCATAATTAGTGGCTATCTTTGAAGTCTTTGATGAATCTCTAAAATCAGGCATGCCCCAAAAACTCCTTGTCCCTTTCTTTGTTGTGGGAGGTGCAAGGGTTTTGATAATGGAAATTTTGGATTAATCCACTTCTAGCCCTGCAGGGAATTTTATGACCCGAGAACAATACATACATTACCATGAAATGACATTTTCCCAATTTAGTGCTAGTTGTTTGTCCTTGCATCTTTAGTGCATTTCCAAGTTGTTGGACATTATTCAAAAATTAGACATGGCTGTGAAGTCATCCATAAAAATTTCCATGACTTCCTCAGCAAATCCTGAGAACATTGACATCATACGCCATTTGGAAATGCGAGGGGCGATACGACCCGAATGGCGCATCATACGAGGCAAGGTACCATAGGGGCATGTGAATGTGGTCCTTTCTTGGTCCTCAGGTGCAATTGCAATCTGGTTGTAGCCTGAATACCCGTCCAAGAAACAAAAATGAGGGTGTCCTGCTAATCTGTCCAACATCTGATCAATGAAGGGTAGAGGGAAATGATCTTTCCTGGTTGTTGTGTTCAGCTTCCTATAATCAATGCATACTCTCCATCCTGTCACTGTTCTTGTTGGAATTAATTCATTTCTTTCATTGGATCCTGATGAAATCCACCTTTCTTGGAACCACATGGGTAGGCTAACCGAGGACTGTCACGAAATTATAGATAAAACCGGCATTTAACCATTTGAGCGCCCCTTCATTACTTCTTTCATTACTGGATTCAGTCTCCTTTGGTGTTCAACAGTTGGCTTTGCATTTTCTTCCAGCAGTATTTTGTGCATGCATATTGATGGACTGATACCTTTTAACTCTTCAATAGACCAAGCTATAGATTCCTTATGACTCCTTAAAATTTCCAACAACCTCTGTTCCTCAGCATCACTAAGTAGCGAAATTATTCTTTGGTTTACTCTTTGGAGTTCAATTAAGCATACTTTAAATGACTTGGAAAACTAGCCCTTCTTCTTTGGTTTCTTGATAGAAATTCCTTTTCTTCATTTTTGTCCTCCTTTTCCAACCCATTTGTTCAAGACTCACCCCATTAGAATGTAAGCGATGTGCAAAAATCCCGAATCAAAATCCTTGAATCTTGGAAATTCATCTTCTTCATTGATTGAAAGTTAGAATTACAATCATAGTAAAAATCAAATTGTTGACATATACATCTTCTATTATTGATATCTTCCCTTTCTATGTCTAAATTCCTCAAACTTACATTAAGTGAGTCGAGTTTGCCTCTTCTCCAACTCTGAGAGTGAGAATTCCCTTCTGCATATCGATTAGAGCTACTCCAGTTGCAAGGAATGGCCTTCCCAGGAGGGACTTGTGAATCTTCTTCCATATCGGTATGATGATCAAGCGGAAAAATAAACTTCCCCACCTTTACGACACATCTTCTATGATTCCTTCGGGTTTTGGGGTTCATACGCCATTTAAGAAATGCCGTAGCGGGAGTAAAGCTCCCTGAACATAACTTCTGCGATAGAATGGGCATTAAATTGATGCGGCTTTGAGTCACGAGAGAGCTTTACGAAACTCAAAGCTTTCTCAATAGTGCGGGAATGGTGACTCCTGGATCCTTCATCTTTTACGGTAAGTCTCTCTTGATCCTTATGCCTTTGCAAGTTTAGTCAAGTTCCACCAAATTCCTTCTTAGCCAATCTTCCTCTTTTTTTTCTCGGTATGTCTTTGAAATTTTGCATAAAGTGGCATCTAAGTCACCACTTATGTGAAAGGCATGCGATCCTCCGGCTCCCGAAAGGTTTTCAAAATCTTGCAAAGCTTGTTCCTCTATCTTTGATTCTGCTGACCTCTGTGGAAATGGGATTGCCCGAGCGGTGTTAAGGTTTTCTTCTTGCTTCCTTCTTCTCTGGTTGTTCATGCTTTCTTTCCTTCTCGGTGTGACATTGTCTAGTCTTCTCCCTTATTTGCTTTCATCTTTTACTGTCTTTTCCTCCAAGTTTTTCCGCCACAATTTTGTCTGACCATACGGTCTTCCAGTTCTTCTTCGTGTCCTTTGGGAAGCATCTTTCCTTTTTGGTTTTGCGGGGTTAGGGCCGGTTCCCTATTTGTGTCTCCGGGTTCTTGGGGAGGCATTAGTGAGGTCTTCGAAAAATTTGAGGTGGTATTTGAGGATTCAGTGCAAACTTTGTTCATGGAGATTAACTGACTTCTTGTTGTCTCCATGAATTACGACATTTGATCTTCAAATGGTTGAGCTCTCCCTCGACTCTGCAGTACTCGTTTACATTTTCACACCAGCTACTTTGCTTTATTGTAGGAACCTTGATAGTTCTTGATATCACTGTTGAGGATTACATCCATGCCTTGGGCCTTGTGAGGCCCCTCCACCACCATATGCATTCCATAGACAATCATAGATAATAGTTTTCTGAGGTGGAGTTGGTTTTGGGTGATAAACTCATCTGTCTCGCCACCTGTATCATAATGAGTTCTTCGGTGGGTACATCGGCACTTCTCTCAATAGTTCCTTTTGGTGCTTCTATTTCATACACAGTGTGCATCTTTCTCCTCTTGCTTGTCCATTCGCATGATGGCATCTAGCTTTGCCTCCATGGGTGTCATCTTGCTTTCGGCTCCATGACTCCTCTTCCTCGCCAATTACTCTTGAAAGCTTCTGATGGAGCTTTCATATTGCATTCGCCAGAGTCCTCGTCGGATCTTGCCTCTTCAGCACTCTTACATTTGAATGCTCCACAACATGAAGCATCAATAATGCCCTTAGATGTATCATTCAGATCATGATACACTATGTCCATCTGTGTCTTTAGATCTATTCCATGCATCGGGCATCTTTTCAGCAACCTTTTGAATCTCTCCCATGCTACATAAAGGCTCTCATCTTCCCCCTGCTGGAACACAATTGCTTTCCTCCTTCTCACGAGGTAGGCAGTAGGAAAATCTAAATAAACTTCTAAACTATCAAACATCAGCGAATATATGATGAGATTGTACCATGTTTGTTAACATCTCTCAGAAAATAGATCAAATCTGGGTTGCATGTTGATCTCACCATTCAACTAGCTAATGTTTTATATCTGAAACATTGGGAGGGGTATATTTGCGGATCATATATGGATTGATATATTTATTATTATTGAATAAACATAATCAATCTTGGATTCAAGTGTTACATCAGCGTATGGTGATACAATTGGATAATAATCTGAATAATGGTCTCAAAAGTCTCCATTATCAGACCAAATTGGAATTTCCATTATATTTATTTAATCTTGATCTGATCTTTATACTCATGTATAGCGTTATACTTTTGTTTTCTATAACCAGGTGTTCTCTCTATTGAACATGTTGGGGTGAGATGTGTTATCATTTCCTATCACGTTAAGGTTTTTCTGATAAAAATGTACTCGTTAAACCGGATGATCATTAACGATATTCTCAATATCGACATTAAAGTTCGTTAAAACTATGCTATGAAAAACCGTTCTTTGCTAATGCCAGTGTTCGTATGTTTGTCGCGCCGAATGATCTACTAATTGGCACGATCGAAGGCGGCGGCCGAACTGACCGTGGACCGAAGACGCCACAATTGTAGCGCCGCCGGGACTATTGTGCCGTCGACGTAATGCCGTGAAACATTGATATATTTCTTTGATATCGATTACGTCACGTTCGCTGGTGCGTTCGCGCTGTACTGGTTTTGAACCAACGAATTACACGGTACGAATAGACGATAATAAGTGGATTTTAAATGAATTCGCCGATCCCACGGGATCTCAAGAATTTACTCGATCAACTACCTGAAGCTGTCAAACCATACTGTTTGGACGGATAACAATTTGAATCGTTTTGAAAACCTGAATCGTGACTAAGGAGCCTGAAATTATGTGATGAGTGTGAATCTTGAAATAAGTGATGATAATTGCAGGTGTTATCTATAAAGGAAATATTATTGTGAAACATCATTAGTATGGTTACAGCATTATGGTATATTAGTGAATTTAAACAGAAATAGAGTATGAAGATATGAAACTACAGATCTCTCGAACCCACCGTTCATCATCTCACCTTCACTGTTTCTCTCGAAGACAGTGGTTTAGATAACTACCTTTAATAAGTACGCCTTGTTACGGAGTATTTTCTTTTCAATACTTCATACACCTTTGAATGTAAACACAGGCTCCTAAATTATAGTCATTGCACAAATTTACACTATCTTTGGTTTCTCTTCCTGTAAAAGTGAGACATCTCATTCTTTCCTTGATTAGATCCTTGCTAACACGGGTTAGATTCACCATTGGTCGGCGAACTCCTACGCATATTTAAATTGTCATCGTTCAACTCATTCTCGTCTCCAAGTGAAAGAGATTTATCAATTTAATCATCGACACATTAAATCACCAATAGCGAGGGTTCGCATCTGTAGTCCACAGGTACTCATCACTCTCGGGAATGCCTTCCTGTGTCACTCGGAGGGCCTCTGCAGTGGGAAGCGAGACAATTACGTTTATGGGTAGTGATAGCGATGTGGGATCAATTCACAAAATAAACAAAACCGGCAAGTAGATTTCATTGAGTTCAGCGTGGTGAATAAAGTGCAGTAGGAAAGATAATTTATGACGATAAAGTCATTTCAATGGAAGATGGTTTCTAAATCTTTGGATTACACCATACATTGACACTGGCGATCAAAGAAGCCAAATGGTGAAGCCCCAGTGATTCGAAATCCATTTATGCAAAATTCAAGCAACCAGACGAGTAATTTGAAAGAACTATAATCAGCATTTATTCTAAAGCTTTATGACTAACGTTCAAATCAAATTTAAAAGCAAAATGAACTAATCTAAACTAAAAACAAAGAAAGAAAAGAAAATTAAAATACAGAGCCTTGACACTTCGGATCTCTCTTTCAGAGTCGCGAGAGTTGCGTTATTACGATATGGCTACATATTTATAGGGTTACGAAGTTGTTTCATTTAGTCACCTCTTTTTGGACTTGATTCTTGCGATTGATTGTTGATCGCGACATCAATTCAACTGTCGCGACCTCTGTTGTCGATCTTTATAGCGAAGCCTTTGTTTGAGTATGACATGTCTTTGGTTGAGGCTGATGTAGCGAAGCGTCTTATCGCGACCTCTTACTGCTAGGCCCGATGTCGCGGCGATGCGGCGTCATGACCTTACCTCTTGTATTTGATGTATGACGACTCAGTATTGTCGCGACAGCCACGGACGTATGCGGCGGATGTCCGCGACCTCTTTATGATGTCGCGACCTACATTCACTGCTTGTTATCAGCGGCTTGTTTAATGATGTCGCGACCTCAGAGTTTACGGTGATGTCGCGACAACCAGGTGTTATCGCGACCTTCTTTCTTACAAGCTGACTGGCAGCGACCCGGCCCAGGTGATGTCGCGACTTCCTTTTGTGTAGTTGATAATACCGACTGACCCGGTGTTATCCAGCGACGCTCTTCCAGTGCAAAGCTGATGTGGCGACCATTTGAATGATGTCGCGACCTTCTCCTCTTCGGCGTGATGCGACCTTGTTTCCTTACTGGCGATGTCGCGGCCCCTTCTGATTCGATGTTGATGCGACATCGCCATCTTCTTCTTCATCGATTCTGGTTGCTTGACTTTGAGTTTCTTCCATTTCCATTTCGTTTGTCTTCAATTACGCTTCATTGCGTGGGCTTTGTAGTTGCAACCTTAATATGTATTTCGATTCTTTGTAAAGGCTTCACGACATCAAATCCTTTAATCCTTTTGCACCTCTCCCTCTTGCAATTCCTTCGACCCGATTACATCAGTCTTGCTCGACCACGTGCTCATTTCTTGCCAATTTACGCTGCTTTTGAATTCCTACTTTGCCTGGCCGATTTGGTGAAATATTCCATATTCCTGCACATAAATCGGCCTTTTCGAATAAATAAGTGAAAATGGACCCCAAGAAAATAGATGATTTTAAGCTCATCAATTATTTCCCGAGGGTAGAAGGATCAGGTGATGGTCATTGATAAGATCGTTTTTCACAGTTTTTCGCATCAACGTGCTTATTCGAAACATACTTCCCATATGAGATAGAATTCCCATATGGAGTAGGATGGCCGACTGGCGGACTTGAAGTCGGATGGGCGCCTCGAAGCGACTATGGAAGGTTTGTCTAAACTTTTGGGCGACCTTTATGGAGGCTCTCCACGTCGAGTAGTGTCCACCTGGTTTTGATGAGATGAGTGGATTCGAACTGCTTCACCACACAGGCCCAACGGGCCTCGGGCCCATTGAGTAACGAATCCCAGGGATCATGGTACTCATAGAACTGTCAACAAATGTTGGTAATGTGGATCTGGTGAGGGCACTTCTTGTTGATTTTTATGGAACATCTTCTTGATGCATTATTGTTTTTTTTTGTGAAATAGACGTTTGATTAATTCAAACTAGCAATATATTTGATTAAGACACATAATCGAATTCGCTAAAAACACTAAAGGATGAAACATCCAGGTTAATAGCACTAACACAATGACTCAACATAATTAAAGTCTATACATTTGAAAATTCTATGAAAACTAGAATATTCATAGGATTCCAGTTGTGTATCTCACTACAAGAAAAATAGAAAACAATAACGTTTTTTTATGTGTCAAGGGAGAAAATAGATGACTCTTTCTCTAAAGGTTCTATTGAAGTTGAGTTTTGCGGTGAAATGAGGAGAGGATAGAGGAGACGGTGTGGTGGATGGAGGAATCTGGGAGGAGGATTTTCACCTCGACCTCCATTGGTGATAAGGTTAGAGTTAGGTTGAGGTTCAAGAGGTGATAATGATGCATTGGGCTTTGTCAAAGGGGTCTTTGGTGCAGTACTCAAAGTGGTTCAAGGTCTTATGAGGGTTTTGATATTCACAACCGAGTCACAAAGCTTTGGTGGATCTTTAGCAAATCATGGGAAGAATAGTACATTTAGTGATAGAAAAGAATATGATGTTTAGCTCTATATACAATGATGCTTAAAATAAGCACCAATATTTTTTAACTTATTCAGTTCTATGGTGCTTTTTTTTTTACTGCTAAACATACTTTTAGTTACATTATCGTAAATCGTCCCTATTGGAACTCAAACCAGAGATCATTTCTCTTCCTATGCCCTTCCCTATTTACACGTTGAACGCGCTACCACTTAAGCTAGGCATGATGGACTTCTATGATGCTTATATAAGCTTAATAGGAAACAATATATCTAACTAAATAATGACTTTTTTTTTTCAAAAACACCAAGGATAAGAGTGTTTTTCTTTTTCTTTTTTTTTTCTTTTTTTTTTCTTTTTTTTTCTATAGTGAAATTTAATAGATATCTTGGCTAATGAGAAGTATTGGATTATATAAAGGTCTAGAAGACTACAATGGAATTGCCTCTTATACCATATCAAAAAAAGTGATAGTAAGGAAAATTGATATATAAGAAAAGTGATTTTATTTTTTATACTTCTAGCCATATTCTTTTTATTTATTCTTACATTATATTTTATTATATTTCTAATCTAAGGTAGCGTTTGTTTTTTGGCTTTTTTCTGAAAGCTAAATAGCTTTCAGCATTTAATTTGTTTGTTTTTTTAATTAACTTTTTCATGACTTATTGCTCAAATTTCTAAAAAAAATTCCGAATAGAAAAAGCCAAAATATTTGGTTTTTTTAAGAAAGAGTCATATTCCAAAACAAGAAACACCACCCTTGCCCAACAAGAAGGAGAACTAGTAGCACTCACTACCTAATGTTAAAAAACAAACAACTTAATACTTAATACTATTAAGTATTAAACTAAAAAAAAAAATTCTATTTAATATTAAGTAAAAAAACAAACTCCACCTAAGTCTCATCTCTTTAGTTGTGACACTTGTTTTGCAACTTAAAACATTTTTCTAACTTGACACATATCTCATCTATACCTTGCTAATAACTTATTCTTTTTTGTGAGATCAAATGACCAAACCTAGTGAATACATGTCAAGAAAGTAGATGTTTGTAGTTAATGGGTAAGTAGAAGTATACCTCCAACAAAAGCAACTCATTTCGGAGTTGGAGGGCAGGGCTTTGCATCTTTTCACTAGCTTGACTTTTTCTTTTTTGACTAACCATGTGCAGTACTGAGTTCTTTTCTTTATCTGTAGCTGATAATAGCCTTTTTGCAAACACTTCATGCTTTACCACCATATCAAAAATATCAATATGACGGTAAAGAATTGCTACATGTAATATGTTCATTCCCTCATTAGTATGCTAAAGTACTTTAGGCATGTAGTTGAGTACCGCTTTGACAATTTCTTCAATGTTTGACATTGTTGCCAAAAATAATGGACTTTCATTACTCTTCTTGTCCATATTGGTTGAACTTTCTTGAGAGTTTTGTCCTTCCTTTTCCCGGGATAATCTAGAGAAGCATTTTTCCATTTTGGGCTCCTTTTTACTCTCACCTGGGCTCATTGCTTGAGAAGTAATACTCATATTCCATGAGGCATCTTTCTGTACCAAAAGCTCAACGAGTTCTTGAAGTGTGTATCTGCTTTCAGCAAATTTTGACATTGAAGATTAGTTTTCTATCATATTGATTGAAAACTATTTGACAGCAAAGTGCTTTTACAATATGGACCATATTCATAAATATAAAATTTAACTACTGAAATAGATATTAAATCTATGAATAAGCAATCTAATATTATATTTATGAAATACCCAAATAATCGAATACTGAATACTCAATTCATTAAAATATTGTGTTAAGAGCATGAGATTATACACATGGTTGTCAAAGATGTTTTGGTCTAATTAAGGTAATTAGCAGCACAACTTATCTAATTAATAAGGGACAATCAATATCATTGAATGGAAAGATCCTAGAAGAGGTTTGGGGAAGTAAAGAGGTAGCAAAACTTATCTTTATATATTCAAGAAACAATTTGCAAAACTTTTTAATTAATACTATTTCAATTATAAACCATACAAGAAGCTGTTCAAGTTTGTATTCTCCCCAAACTAGCTATTGCTTTGAATTTTTAATCAAATTTTAAATTTTTTTGTGCAAGAGACTTTAAAGTCATTAGCTAATCAAAATAAAGTAATATCCAAAGTGCTCACCTCTCAATACTTTTGTTTTCTTCAAAAAATATATCATCTATAATACAAGTTTGTTTTGTGAATGTGAAGGCCATAACCCATAGGAAAATAAATAATAATAAATCCACATTTATTGAATTGGATTAAAATAAAATTTGTCAGTTCAAGGAAAATTGAGGAGAAATTAGTTAAACCCATCAAAGTACTCATGCCACAACAGGACATTGAATATGCATTATAGACTTGAAATCTTGAATGTACTTCATACATTGTTTGTATCTTTCTCCCATTCTGTCCCACAATAATATATACAAAATTTTGAACCTTACTAAAATATAGTTTGAAACATTATCAAAATTATGATTTTTTTTTTCATGTCGACATCATATAAGTCAATTACATTGAGTCAAAATATATTAAACATAAAGTAGCATGATCAAAGAGTGTTTAATTAATATAACATAAATGAAGTAGTCTATTGATCCGATTTATGATGAGAGAAGCAATTTATGCCTGCAATACCCTAATATCTAAGAGTTGATGTAAATATCATTAAAGAGGAGTATAAGTGCTAGTTAATTAATTGAATCTCTTAAAGAATGTTGTATTTGATATGTACAAGTGCTAGTCAATACCATATATTTGATATGTAACTCATTAAACTTTCTATATAGTTACATGGTTTTACTTGAAAGAAGAGATTGACGAAATTACCAACGTGTATCATTTGTCTTACCTACCCTTATTTGCATTATATATATATATATATATATAAAACTAAAACTAAAAATGTAAATAACAACAATTGAATAAATGAAGAATAGACGATATTGATAAAGGAATTAAATGTACCATACATATTGCGATGAAAAACTCTATAAATCCTTGTTTATTTTCAAAATTGAGTTACCTAGTAGCTCTATAAATCCTCGTCTTATTTGTATTTGCCACCTTCGAAATGCAGTTGGATTGCATGTGAGATATTGAAGAGCAGTCACCGAAAATTGATCCCTTTGCCCAATTAAATATGGATAGTTCTTAACAATGGACAAAGCCAACCCTGTTTCTCAATAATTTTATAGAGACAAAACACAAATAATAAATTAATAGTGTAAAACCTTTTCCAACTCTGTTTAACAATAATTTTGTTGAGACAAAACACAAATTAATTTTAAATTAGCAAAGTCTAATACTCTTTCCACATTGTTATAAATAATATGTTTATATTTAATTTTTATTTGTTCTCAATTTTTGGTCTTGGGATTGAGTTATATTAAAGAAAAAACCCTTCTAACGAAAATACTTAATTAGCAGAAGTCACAATTGATTAACTCTTGGCCAAAAATTAAGAATGAGGAAAGTTAATATTTATTTAAGAAAAAAATTTTCCATGAAGAGTTATACCTTCATTCAAAAATGGTACTTACATATGTGTTCCTAAGAAACTCTTTTGATATTTTTCTAAAAGGATCTTTTCATTAGCTAAAAGCATGTAATCAAATAGGCTTTAATTAGGACATAGCATTGATCTTTCAATTTCAACTATTTGTATTAGATACAGACACCGTTTAAAGCACTGCTTGGATTGTAGAAGATTCAGTTAAAAAAAAAGGAAAAAATACAAATAATTTTGTAAGACCCGAGAAAATTCCAATTTTCTGAAAAAGGGCAAAATCGTAATTTCGGTAAAATTCTGAAAATTTTCTAGATCTCGGATGATGAAACGGATTTCACCGTTGGAATCGTCTCGCGAAATATAGCTACCACGTCGAATTTCGTCGAATTCCGAGACAGTTGGAATTTCACGTTTTTCGAGGCACCGAGTGTCGGGTGTCGTAAAATGACATGTGATGTGACAAAAGTCACTCACTACATGTACTCATGTGACACATGTTGCATGAGTAAAGAGATGATGGACGGCCGAGATAGTGCCAAGTGTCAAAAATCCAAGAGAAGGGACACATAGGGAATTTTAGAAATTGTTAATGAGGAAGAGACAAAAGATGAACAGTGTTCATCTTCTTCAAAGAGGCAAAAACGGGCAGAATGCTGGAGGGATGCAATGGGCTGGAAATTGTGATTTTTTTAGAGAGAGAGGGAGTGGCTTCTCTCTAGAATTCCGGCCGATCGGACCATCGGTTTTCGACGGAGCAAGAAGGAAAGTTGTTCTACGCGGTGAGGGCTACGCGTGGACACCGATTTAGTGGAGTTCCGACAATTCCAAGAGGTAGGGATCTTTTCCTACTTGCATTAATCTTTGGCTAAGAGCCGTGTAAATGGTTAGGAATGTTCTGAGGCTTGTTTTAGCCGTAAACTCGATCTCAAAAGCTTTGGGCAGTGGAAAATTCCTATTTAGTGATACGTGAACAATGCCCAGCCAGTTTATTCACATGAATAGTGACACGAAATAATTTTGTGTGAAAATGTGTTTGGTTGAGTGATTCAAAATGAATTGCTTGTGCTTGTTAATTAGCCCATGTGAACTAATTTTGGTGTAATTGATTGTGAATTTGCATAACATGTTTTATGTGATTTAATTATGTTAATATATATGCATGTGAATATATTAGCATGAATATATTGGAATTGGCATCATACATTCGTATGCCTTTGCGGGGCGACTAGAGATATTAGGTGAGGAGTGCGTGACATGAAGTGAAAGAAAAGCAGACATAGTTTGCGAAAGGAATTTCAATGGATGATTTTCGGTGTGTTGGGAGATGGTCAATGATTACACGTTAGAGGCCCATGGTGTTTAGGAGTTCTCCAGCATTAGCCTCAGAAGGGTGAGTCAATACTTTTACCAAAATTCGGTAGTGTGTTTTCGAGAACAACAAGTTTTGTTTTGAAAACTGTGATTTTACTCGCATTCGACTTAGGCATATGTGAGGGAATCGGTGAGGACTCGAGACATGGGTTAGTCATCTAGACATTCGAGTAGGTTCATGAAATTGCTTGAATGTGATTGTTTGCCATGCATGTGCACTTAGGTGGGAGTAACTGCATGTAGGGAGTGTCTCTCTTGGTGATTGCTCACTGCAATGGGGGGAATACCATTTAAGGTCTGAGGTGTGCACGGGACGGCCGCTCATTAGGTAGCATTTTGAAGAAAGTCAGTTGTGGCTTTGGGTATTCGTTTTGTATAACATGTATTAAAGAGTATGAAGCTTTTGATATATGTTTAGTGAAGTGATTTATTAAGTCTTGAAACTATTATATATAGTTGGGATATATTTTGTGAGTGTTGATGCAGGGGCTCAAGTGGCCAGTTATTTTACTCGCATGTGGACCCGATGAGGTCATTTTGATTATTGGGATAGGTTATGTACCTTGGGTAGAGCTCCCCGTACAAAGGAGACTCTGCCCGATTTTCGTGAGTGGTGTTGGGTTACTCGACACTCACGAGTATTCCGCGGGTTGACGGGTTGTCAACAGACACCCCGGTTTTGGGCGTCACAAATTTAAAATTTCTTGATTGTTTTATCCTGAAAAGTTATGAAGAAAGATTTGATGCAATAAAAATTATTTAAATTTTATGTATATACATAGGCAGAAAGATGGAAAATAAATTTGAAATATGATGAAAGAAAAATTAATTGTGTGAGCCTATCATTTTTATTTTGAAAAATTTTCAAACTTTTCTTTATCAAATTTTGCTCTTTCTACCAAACCTTTTTAATTCTTTTTCAAAGGAAGAAACATAAATTTGTAATTTAAAAAAAGAAAAGAAATGATGTAATAAAATTGTTAAATTTATGTATCTAAATAGATGGTAGAAAGATGAAATATGAATTTAGAGAATGGTGTAAGAAAAATCTATTGTGATGAACTTGTTTTATTTTTATTTTAAAATATTTGTTCAAACCTTTTGCCATCTTCACTTGTAAATTTTTATTTTTGTTCTTCCTTATTCCCTCTTTCTTCCCAAATTCATCATTTTTGAAAATGAAAAGACAGAGTTGTAAGTAGGAAAAAGCATGAGAGAGGTTATGCCATTATCATCTTAAGAGCAACTCCAGCCGTTCTTTATTTTGCATCTCCATCCCCATATATGGAGATTTTTATTTATAAAAAAAAAAACCCACTACAACCATCCTCGACATTCACATCTCCATATTTGGAGATGTGAATGATAATTCGTGACCTTTTATATTTTATAATAATAAAAAATGAAAAAGTGAATTATAAAATACTATTCTCCAATTTCTTTTTTTTCTTTTTTTTAATATTTGGAGATATGAATGATTTGAAGATGAATTTAGAGAAGTCTTAAAAGTTAGATAAAAATTGAGATTTGTGATGGGAGATGCTTTAATAAAGAATCATGCTGGAGATGAAGAAATCGTCGAATATAAAAATAAAATTCACCGAAACATTCAGCGGCGATGGAAATATGAAGAATTGTCGTTCCATCATTCCTTTGTGTTAGATTATTATATTGTTAGATTTATTTTGTATTTTCCTAGGATTGTAATTTGTATTTTCCTACGGTTGTATAGATATAAGACCTCCTCTTGTACTTTTAATTTACAGTTGATAATATACAAAGACTCGAGTCTTTCTTCATGATATCAGAGCAGGTTCTCTGATTTTTTTTCTGCTGCTCTCACTGTCTAGGCATTATAGCCACCGTATAGCTTCTTTTTCTAGAGAACACCACCGTTTGCCACCGTACAACTTGTTTTTTTTTTCCGGCGAAAACCACAGTTGATCCTTGTTTCCTCCCTTCGCAAGCCTAAAACTCAAGTTACAAGCCACTCGGAGGTAGAACTTGTCGAGACGATCACACCAGTGTGCAACAGGTCGCCGGAAAAGCCGTCATGCATAGTCACACGCCGCCTGAAGTTTGCGCATTGTCCCACGTGTTGCCACGCGCCGCCTGCACCAAAGTGCGTCAGATCCACGCGCGGGCGTGCACTTCACGTGCCTGTATCACGTAGGGATTACGTCAGCACCACATCAGCCCCCCAATCCGACCCGCGCCCGCTGACTGCGCCACATCAATCGTTGACTTTGTCACGTCATCCCGTTGACTTTGCCACATCAGCCGTTGACCGTTGACTTTGCCACATCAGCCGTTGACCGTTGACCAAAAATTTGATCAGGTGCATTCTAACTTATTTTCGTGTTTTGATTCCATTTTTGCTTTCTGTTTTTCGATTCGGAATTTCGATATACCAGGTGATGAGATTTCTAGTTCGATTCATGTTATTTTTAATCGAGATAATTTTGCCCAGTGGTCTCAAGCCATGCGTAGTTATCTCAAAGGCTGCAAGTTGTGGCTTTATGTCTCTGGTATTGTCCTATTCGGAGCAGTGGACAAAGAAACTAATTTTGCTTACATGTTGAGGTTGAGAGGACTAGGAAGTGTAATCATCGAGGATCATCACTTGGTTTCGTAATACATTTATTCCATCCACTGTTGATGAGTTTGGCAACATTGATTTTGCTAAAGAAGTTTGGGACTTACTTGTTACTCGGTATCACACACGGATTTGAGTGGTGCTTTCATGACTAGCTCACACGCGAACTTCATCGGTCGTGGGGAACCGAGGTGAGGGGATCCTTTGTATATCCTGGCGGTGAAATCTATTTGGGATACGATTAATTGCATCCCGAACGGTTCTCTCTAATTAACAACACCAAAATTGGTTTATGTTCACATTGAACAAGGACGACTGTTTCATTTTTTAATGGGGCTTCGTGATGATTTTGAATCAGCCAGAAGTCATATTCTCCATCAGGATCCTTTACCAACAATCTCATAAGTTATTCATAAGTTAGTTGATAATGAGACCCGTCTTCAGACCAAACCCATTTCTATCCAGACTATGGTTCCTGCTACTCCAGTCGCTATTCCGCAGACTGTTACTCCTGTTTTTCCCTCTGTCAATTCACCTACCCATGTTTACAAAGGCTAAGGGAATAATGTCAGATGACATAACAATAAGAAGTCTCTTCTTATCTACAGTTTCTATACAAACAAAGGTCATTCTATTGAAACTTGTTACACTCGTCAACATATTCTTCAGAACACTGCTGCTTTGGCCTAGTCTGAATTATCAGCTATGGACTCCCATTCCAAGTCTAGTCCTACCTCATCTCTATTTATAGCAGATCTATAGGATATGGTTAATCAAGTTTATCTTCCATCTTCCAGTGCATCCAACACTGCTCTTTCTATGATATTAGGTACTTCTCCTACGTGGCTTCTTGATTATGCTTGCTGTAATCATATGACTTCTTCTCCTGATGTTGTACCTTCACACACTTTTACTTCTCTCCCTACCATATACATTGGAAATGGTTCTCCTATGCATGTCTCTCATCTTGGTAATTTCTCTACACAAGCCTTGTCTGTTTCCAATGTTTACTAGATTCCCAAACTCACTCATAATCTTCTTTCTGTTAGGCAACTCACTGAACTTGGTTTTTCTCTAACCTTTTCCTCTACTGGTGTGGTTGTGCAGGATTCTCAGATGGGATAGATCGTTGGGACCGCCTGAAAGGTCGAAAGGTTGTTTAAGCTCATCTTTCTTCATTTACCGTCCTCTCGTCTCTGCCTTGATGTGGGACCGAGCACTTCTTCTCTTGCTTTATGGCGTTTAGTAGTCATGCATCTATCTCTAGGGTTAAACAGCTAGTTTCTAGGGTTTGTTGGAGTTCGGTTTCAAATAAGAGTTTTGATTGTATGCCTTGTCAATTTGGAAAATATTTGCTTTACCCATTTCCTGCGGTGTTTCTCATGCTCTTTCTTAACGATCTTATTCATTCGATGTATGGGAGCCCCTCTCCCATTTCTACTCTGGGTGGGTCACGTTACTTTGTTATTTTTGTGGATGATTTTTCCCGATATACTTGGATTTATCTCTTCAAAAATCGTTTTGAACTTTATCATATATATCGTGACTTTACCAAAATGATTGAAACACGGTTTTCTAACCCTATCAAAGTTTTCAGATCTGATAATGCCCAAGAATATAAAGCCCATGAATTTACCTCTATTCTACATCAATTTGGTATTGTTCCTCATTCCTCTTGTGCAGGCACTTCTCAACAAAATGGTAGGGTTGAGCGCAAACTTCGTCATATTCTTGATGTTGTTCGTGCTACTCTTGTATGAAACACATTCGCTACCTCGATTTGGGGGGAAAAGCTGCTGCTACTTATTTATTTTACACCATCAATCGGTGTCCTTCTCTCCATTATTCGAATCACTCATATGATTTGTTGTTTGGTTCTTCTCCTCCTATGACTTACTTAGAGTCTTTGGATGTGTTTGTTTTGTTATTCTTCATGATCATGAAGAAACAAACTTAGGTCTCGTTCTCGTTTGTGTTTTCTTGGGTATGGAATTGGTCAAAAGTTTTACGCAGGTGTTATGATCCATTAAAGCGTCTTACGTGTTTCTTGACATGTGGTCTTTTAGGAACACAAATGTTTTACCAACTACCTCGTATTTAACATTTCCCTTATTCCTCTATCGATCCCTCTCCATAACACTTTTCTGAGAGTCTCACCTTTAATACAGTCTCCCCTTCTATTACTGATGTTCCTTCTCATGCATCTAATGAGCTTCCCGCACAGATCATCGACATGCCCACTGATCCTGCCCCAACCATGGATCCTGCTGGTCCTTTTGACTCTCATGCGCCGTCGTTCCGGCCCCAGGAGTAACCTCTTCCTTCTCACCTTCGTGACTTTCATTGTTTTTCTGCTCTTGCCTCTCTCAAGGAACCTCAAACTTTTCATGAGGCTTCCTCTAACCCTTTATGGTAGCAAGCTATGAAAGAAGAGTTAGATGCACTGCATAAGAAGCCCGGAACATGGGATGCAGTTGATCCTCCCCTACGAAAAATCCATTGCTCCCGGTTGTAAATGGGTTTATAAGATCAAGACTCGATCGGATGGCCCTGTTGATCGCTACAAGGCTTGCCTTGTTGCCAAGGGTTTTACTCAGGAGTATGGAATTGATTATGAGGAGACTTTTGCTCCTGTGGCTCGCCTTTCTTCTGTTAGGACTCTTATTGTCATTTCTGCGGCTCGCAAATGGCCACTCTTTCAGATGAATGTCAAAAATACTTTTATTAATGGTGAACTCTCAGAGGAAGTCTATATGAAGCTTCCTCCTAGTTACCCTCACCCTCTGGGGTTCCCTCATAGAGTATTTCGACTACAGCAGGCACTTTATGGTCTTAAACAAGCTCCTCGAGCATGGTTTGCAAAGTTCAGTTCTACTATCTCTCAGCATGGGTTTTCAGGCAGTTCTTTTGATACATCTCTTTTTCTGAGACGGTTTGGTCATGGTATTACTATTCTCCTCTTGTATGTCGATGATATGATTATTACATGTGATGATATGTAGGGTATTCAGGATCTAAAGCACTTTCTTGGTTGTTAATTTGAAATGAAAGATCTTGGCCCTCTTAACTACTTTCTTGGTCTAGAAGTTTCTTCTTCTGTAGATGATTATTATCTTACTCAGGCTGAGTAATAAGCAAGATATGATTTCGAGCTTGATATCAGCGATAGCAAGATAGTCGACACACTGTTAGTCTCTTGTCGCATCAATTCTCATGATGGCGAATCACTGCTCGATGCTACTCTCTGATTAGCTTGTTGGGGAGTCTAATCCTATCTCAGCATTGCCTTGCACGATATTTCCTATCGGTTCATGTGCATGTAGTCGGTCGGAGTTTATGGCTACCCCTAGATCTCCTCATTGTGCTATTGTTCTCGGGTTCTTCGATATCTGAAAGACACCATATTTGATGATGTTCATTTTTCTTCCCATTCTTCATTAACTCTTCGAGGCATATTCCGTCACCAGTTAGGCGAGGTGATCAGCGATCGTCGATCTGCGGGATATTGTTTTCTTAAGGTGATTCTCTTATCTCTTAGAGAAGCAAGAAACAAGATCATTGCTCGTTCGGCCCACTAAAGCATAATATAGAGCAGCGGCTACTACTCATTTGAACTTATTTGGTTATGTTGGTTACTGCAGGATCTTGGTGTTGATTGTTCCCACTTTGCCATTCGCTTCCTTTGTGATAATCGAAGTGCCATTCAAATTGCTCATAATGTTGTCTTCCATGAACGTACTAAACATATTGAGATTGATTGTCACTTCATTCGTCATCATCTGCTTCAGGGTACAATCACACTTCAATCTGTTTCCTCTCGGGATAGTTAGCTGATATCTTCACCAAACCACTTCCTCTAGGAACTTTTCAAGCTTTAGCTTCCAAACTCATAATGGTTTCTCTTAAACCACCATGAGTTTGAGGGGGGATGTTAGATTATTATATTGTTAGATTTATTTTGTATTTTCCTAGGATTGTAATTTGTATTTTCCTAGGGTTGTATAGCCTAGCCTATATAAGGCCTCCCCTTGTACTTGTAAGCTACAGTTGATAATATACAAAGACTCAAGTCTTTCTTCACTCTGCAAATGAGGTTTGCTTTCTTCTACACTTAGCTTCTCTAGTTCCATTTGGACAGTCGGAATCTGGTACATTTGAATTAGACCATAGCGAGCTGCACAAAAAATAGGCGTCTCTCCCAAGTTGTTGGCCGCAATTGTCAACTCGGGATCTCTCCTCAACAGCTCTCTCGCCGCACTCACCATGGCGTTGCTGGTGGCTACTTCATCGAGTATAGTGTTTCCGTCCGTGTTTCTAATATCGGAAAGCTTATGATTGAGGTTTTCCGGCATCATCTTCAGTAAGTTGAGCAGCAGATCATTTTGTTTCGAGTGAGCGGCCATGTGGAGGACTGTGTCATCGTATATACTGATTCTCTGTAACGGCCATTCTGGAACTTTACGGCACAGTCGTCTCACTTCCTTATAGTCTTTCTTCATCATAGCTTTGCGCAGATCAACAATATTGCGGTTCTTTTGTTTGGTCATATCATTGTTATCTGCCATGAGAGCGTTTCTGGAGAGGAGATAGGTGGAGGGGAAGGATTCTGGTTTCATTATAGATGGATAAAAGTTTCGAGGTTGTAGATGAACTACATGTCAATTTTGATTTAATAATACTTTGTTCGTATTTGTTGATTTGTGACCCGGTCTAATCATTGTTATCCACCATGAGAGAGTTTCTAGAGAGGGGATAGCGGAGAGAATAAGGATTCTGATTTCATTATAAATGGATAAAAGTTTTGAGATTGTAGATGACCTACAAGTCAATTTTAATTTAAGAATACCTTTGTTCTTATTTGTTTATTTGTGACACGAATTTGGTTCGGGGCTTATATCCGACCCGAAGGCTCGCGATGTGACTTTTATGAAAAGAAAAAGTTGAGAAAAAAATAAGGATGTGTTGTGGTAGTACAGGGGATGGGTCAAGTATTTTCATCATAATAATATATTATGATTTATTCTCTATTTCGCTGTATTCTGTATTTTTCTCAAATTAATAGTGAAGCTTTCTCCTCTATGAGAGCGTTTCTAGAGAGAGGATAGCGGAGAAGAAGGATTATGGTTTCATTATAGATGGAAAAAAGTTTTGAGATTGTAGATGACCTACAAGTCAATTTTAATTTAAGAATACCGTTGTTCTTATTTGTTGATTTGTATTAAATTTGGTTTGAAGCATAATAAAACCCAAAGGTCCCTTGATGCGACTTTTGTGAAAAGAAAAAGTTGAGAAAAAAAATAGGGATTTGTTGTGGTAGCAGAAGGGCTGGGTTGGGTATTTCGTCATATCAATATATTATGTTTTATTCTCTATTCCGCTATATTATGTATTTTTCTTAGATTCATAATGAAAGTTTCTCCTTTGTCCGCGGTTTTTTTTGCAAGGGTTTCCATGTAAATTTGGTGTTTTTTCTTTGTTTTGATATTTCATATTTCTGTACCTCATTGTCGTCTCGCTTCCTTGCAGCCTTTTTTTATCACAACTTTGCGTAAATTAGCAATATCGTGATTCTTTTGTTCGGTCTGATCATTGCTATCTGCCATGAGAGCGTTTTTGGAGAGGGGATACCGAAGAAGAAAGATTCTGGTTTCATTATAGATGGATAAAAGTTTTGAGATTGTAGATGACCTACAAGTCAATTTTAATTTAAGAATACCTTTGTTCTTATTTGTTGATTTGTGACATGAATTTGGTTTTAGGCTTATGTCTGACACAAAGGCCTGTGGTGCGACTTTTGTGAAAAGTAAAAGTTGAGAAAAAAATAGGGATTTGTTGTGGTAGCAGAGGGTTGGGTTAGGTAATTTCATAATATCTATATATTATGGTTTATTCTTTATTCTATTGTATTCTGTATTTTTCTCAGATTCATAGTGAAGCTTTCTTCTTTGTTCATGGTTTTTTTTCCACAAGGGTTTCCAAGTAAATCTGGTGTTTTTTCTTTGTTTTCGTAATTCATATTTCTTTACTGCACAGTCGTCTCACTTCCTTATAGTCTTTCATCATAGCTTTTCACAAATCAAGAATATTGCGGTTCTTTTGTTCGATCTGGTCATTGTTTTCCGCCATGAAAGCGTTTTTAGAGAGAGGATAACGAAAAAGAAGGATTTTGGTTTCATTATAGATGGATAAACGTTTTGAGATTGTAGATGACCTAAAAGTCAATTTTAATTTAAGAATACCTTTGTTCTTATTTGTTGATTTGTGATCGGAATTTGATTTTAGGCTTATGTCTAACCCGAAGGCCGGCGGTGGGACTTTTTGGAAAAGAAAAAGTTGAGAAAAATATAGGGATTTGTTATGGCAGTAAAGGGGTTGGGTCAAGTATTTTCGTCATATCAATATATTATGATTTATTCTCTATTCCAATGTATCCTGTATTTTTCTCATATTCATAGTGAATCTTTTTCCTCTATTCGTGGTTTCTTTTCCACAAGGATCTCCACATAATATAGTATTTTTTTTCTTTGTTTTCATATTTCATATTTCTTTACTGTATAGTCGTCTCGCTTATTTGTAGTCTTTCTTCATCATAGCTTTCGCAAATCAGTAATACCGCAATTCTTTTGTTCGATCGATCATTGTTATTTGCCATGAGAGCGTTTCTTGAGAGGGGATAGCGGAGAAGAAGGATTCTGGTTTCATTATAGATGGATAAAAGTTTTGAGATTGTAGATGACCTAAAAGTCAATTTTAATTTAAGAATACCTTTGTTCTTATTTGTTGATTTGTGACCCGGATTTGGTTTTGGGCTTATCTTCGACCCGAAGGTTCGCGATGTGGCTTTTGTGAAAAGAAAAAGTTGAAAAAAAAAAAAGGGATTTGTTGTGTTAGCAAAGGGGTTGGGTCAAGTATTTTCTTCATACCAATATATTATGATTTATTCTCTATTCCCCTATATTCTATATTTTTCTCATATTCATAGTGAATCTTTCTCCTATGTTCGTGGTTTTTTTTTTCGCAAGGGTTTCCACGGAAATCTGGTGTTTTTTCTTTGTTTTCATATTTCATATTTCTTTACCGAACAGTCATCTCACTTCATTGTAGTCTTTCTTCTTCATAGCTTTGTGCAAATCAGCAATATCATGGTTCTTTTCTTCGGTCTGATCATTGTTATCCGCCATGAGAGCGTTTCTTGAGAGGGGATAGCGGAGAAGAAGGATTCTATATTCATTATAGATGGATAAAATTTTGAGATTGTAGATGACCTACAATTCAATTTTAATTTAAGAATACCTTTGTTCTTATTTGTTGATTTGTGACCCGAATTTGGTTTTAGGCATATGTCTGACCTGAAGGCCCGTGGTACAACTTTTGTGGAAAAAAAAAGTAGAGAAAAAAATAAGGATCTATTATGGTAGTAAAGGGGTTGGGTCAATAATTTTCGTCATATCAATATATTATTGTTTATTCTTTATTCCGCTATATTCTGTATTTTTCTTAGATTCATAGTAAAGCTTTCTCTTCTATTCGTGGTTTTTCTTCGGCAAGGGTTTCCACGTAAATCTGATGTTTTTTTTTCTTTGTTTTCATATTTCATATTTCTTTAGTGCAAAGTTGTCTCACTTCCTTGTAGTCTTTCTTCATCATAGCTTTCACAAATCAATAATATTGTGGTTCTTTTGTTCGAACTAGTCATTTGTTTCCTCCATGAGAGCGTTTCTAGAGAGGGGATAGCGGAGAAAAAGGATTATGGTTTCAATATAGATGGATAAAAGTTTTGAGATTGTAGATGACCTACAAGTCAAGATTAATTTAAGAATACCTATGTTCTTATTTGTTGATTTGTGACTCGAATTTGGTTTTAGGCTTATGTCCAATCTGAAGGCCCACAGTGCGCATTTTGTGTAAAGAAAAAATTGAGAAAAAAACAAGGATCTGTTGTAGTAACATAGGGGCTGGGTGAGGTATTTTCATCATATCATTATATTATGATTTATTCTCTATTTCGTTGTATTTTGTATTTTTCTTAGATTCACAGTGAAGCTTTCACCTTTATCCGTTGTTTTTTTCGCAAGGGTTTCAACGTAAATTTGATGTTTTTTATTGTTTTAATATTTCATATTTCTTTACCGCATAGTCGTCTCACTTCCTTGTAGTTTTCTTCATCATAGCTTTGCGCAAATCATCAATATCGCGGTTCTTTTGTTTGGTCTGATCTTTGTTATCCGCCATGAAAGTGTTTCTGGAGAGGGGATAGTGGAGAAGAAAGATTCCGATTTCATTATAGATGGATAAAAGTTTTGAGATTGTAGATGACATAGTCAATTTTAATTTCAGAATACCTTTGTTTTTATTCATTAATTCATCCCCACTTAGGCTAGTACTACACAGTCATGTCAACATCCAATTCTTAAAGTGGAGCCACATTTATTTACAATTAACCTAACTCTATAGACGGCCAATCAATGGTCAATATTGCTCTCCTGCCACGTGTACGTTCCACCTTAAATGATTGGATCGATAATTATCGAGATAAAATTTATAGGATTTGGATCTAATATTAAACGACAGATAAAGGTCTCAAACCCATAACCTTCTATCACACATTTGATAACTTGTTAAACGACTGTCTGAGAATATTTCGATCCTATAGGTAAGGTCATGAGCATGAACTCAGTCAACTTTCTTTTCTTTTTCCAACATAAGAACATGGTGAAATGGTTCTTTGTCCTTTGGTAGTTTGTATATGGAATCTTGAAAACTTATAATTTTTTATTATATTACATTTTTTCCCACTAACAATCCGATTTACTTGTTATATTGTTTGTAAGCCCACCAAATAAAAGAAAAAGGAAAAAATAATGGTTTTCATTGCCTTATGGTTCCTATATGCCCCAGCATTTTCAGGGTTTCATTTGATTGTAAATTCTATTTAAAAACTCAAAAAAAAATTTCCACCCTCTTGTTGGGGTTGGTACAGGGTTTCATAATGAAGTTTTCTCCTTTATTCGTGATTTTTTTTTTCCGCAAAGGTTTTCACGTAAATTAAGTGTTTTTTTTCTTTGTTTTCATATTTCACATATTTCTTTACCGCACAACCATCTCGCTTCTTTATAGTCTTTCTTCATCATAGCTTTTCACAAATCAAGAATATAGCAGTTCTTTTGTTCGATCTAGTCATTGTTTTTCGCCATGAGAGCGTTTTTAGAGAGGGGATAACGGAAAAGAAGGATTCTGGTTTCATTATAGATGGATAAAAGTTTTGAGATTGTAGATGACCTTCAAGTCAATTTTAATTTAAGAATACATATGTTTTTATTTGTTGATTTGTGACTCGAATTTGGTTTTAGGCTTATTTCCGACCCGAAAGCCCATGGTGCGACTTTTGTGAAAAGAAAAAGTTAAGAAAAAAATAAGGATCTGTTGTGGTAACATAGGTGTTGGGTAAGGTATTTTCGTCATATCAATATATTATGATTTATTCTCTATTTTGTTGTATTATGTATTTTTCTCAGATTCATAGTGAAGCTTTCTCCTCTGTCCATGGTCTTTTTTCCTGTAAGGATTTTCACGTAAATCTGGTGTTTTTTCTTTATTTTCATATTTCATATTTCTTTAACGCATATTCATCTCACTTCATTGTAGTCTTTCTTCATCATCGCTTTGCGCAAATCAGCAATATCGCAGTTCTTTTGTTCGGTCTGATCGTTGTTATCCGCCATGAGAGCGTTTCTTGAGAGGAGATAGCAAAGAAGAATGATTTTGTTTCATTATAGATGGATAAAAGTTTTGAGATTGTAGATGACATACACATCAATTTTAATTTCAGAATACCTTTATTTTTATTCATTAATTCATCCCCAAATAGGCTACTACTGTACACAGTCATGTCAACATCCAATTCTTAAAGTGGAGCCATATTTATTTATGATTAACCTAACTATATCGACTGCCGATCAATGGTCAATATTGCTCCCATGCCACATGTATATTCCACCTTAAATGATTGGATCGATCATTCTTGAGATCAAGTTTGTAGGATTTGGATCGATTATTAAATAACAAATAAAGGTCTCGAACCCATGACCTTCTATCACACATTTGATAACATGTTAAACGACTGTATGAGAATATTTCGACCCTATAGTTATGGTCATGAGCATGAACTCCGTCAACATTCTTTTCTTTTTTCCACATAAAAACATGGTGAAATGGTTTTGTCCTTTGGTAATAATTAGTTTGTATATGGAATCTCGAAAACTTATAATTTTTTATTATATTACATTTTTTTCCCACAAACAATCCGATTTACTTGTTATATTGTTTGTAATCCCACCAAAATAATAATAATAATAATAATAAAAGAATGGTTGTCCTTTCCTTATGGTTCCGATATGCCCCTGCATTTTCAGGGTTTCATTTGATTGTAAATTCTGTTGGAAAACATGAAAGTTCTCTTCTACCCTCTTACTGGGGATGGTACAAGGTTCTGCTCTAAATTGATATGCTTTTTATTTAGTTTTTAACTCAGATCAAGTTCGAGGAAGGCATAATTGGCACTCCACAGTTGACTGACTCCATAATCTTACCTGAGAACGTGGAATTCTTAATCACCTTAGTCCAAGATACAGCTTCTTCTGTTGCCAAGACAATCTCTAGTCAACCACCATTGAAGTTTTCTATCTCAAACAGCAATGCTGAATCATGGCTGCTAACCACATACCTTGATGAAGATCTTCGAATCTGAAGGGGAGATTGATAGAGTTTGTTTTATGAGTTAGTTGTTAATTGAAGAAGTCAATAAAACATTCTTCATATGGGACGTCCATATGGAATGAGGGGTCCTAGGAAATAGCAATTAGTGTTAGTAGGGGATTACGTTTGTTAGTAGTGGGGTCATGTTTGTTGTAGAGGAGTCATGTTTACTTGGGATTTATTATTTTGTTTATTTAAACGTATTGCAAGTGATGAAAGGAGGGAGATTTTTGCATCAAGCAAGTTTACGGTTTTCTGTTCTTTTCCCTAAAGAGAACAAAATTCTATTTGAGCTTTGACTGGGACCTATCATTGGTATCAGAGCTCGGCGCTATGTCCACCAACATGGAAAGAATTGAAAATCTGGAGGCTAGCTTTGAAGACCTCCTAACCAAATTCAATCGAATGGAAGTAGGAGTCGGTGATAAACTTCGAAAAATTGAAGCTGCTATTAGTTGGATGTCCGACATCCTGATTACAAGGCAAGGACACCTTAGGCAGCCCAACACGCCGTGCACAATGTCTGGGCGAGGATCAGCTTGAGGGAAGGCAGCGTGTATTTCACTTCTAAAAGTGGCAAAAGCTTGAGTTCACCAAATTATTGGAATGATCCAACAGAGTGGTTTACACGAGTAGGTCAGTTTTTTGAATACCAAAATACCTCAGAAACACATAAAGTATCTTTGGCATCCTTTCATTTGGAAGGCTTGGTGAACCAATGGTGGAAATGGTTACATCAGGCATATCATGAAGAAGGGAAGGTTGTCACTTGGGGTATTTTTATCGAAGAATTATGGTCTCGTTTTGGTCCTACTGATTATGAAGACATTGATGAAGCATTATCAAAAATTGAGCAAAAAGGCTCCCTACGAGATTATCAAAAAGAGTTTAAGAGGTTAAGCAATAAGGTTAGTGGATGGACCCAAAAAGCTCTTGTGGGTACATTTATGGGGAGATTGGAACTGGAGATTGCAGAAGGGATACGGATGTTTAAGCCCAAAACATTGAAGGAGGCCATTAGTTTGGCTAGGATGAAGGATGATCATTTGATTCGGCAAAACAAGACTATACCCATGTCTAGCACCACTTCAAGCATTAAAGTCGTCTCCAACCACGAAGCGACTCAGTTGGGAAGAGATGCAGAAACGACGAACTCAAGGCTTGTGCTTCAATTGCGATTAGAAATTCACTTCGGGACATAAATGCAAAGGTCCACAACTGTTAGTGTTGGATGGTGGGCAAGAGGATCAGGAAATTGATCACGGTGTCGGGAGTTACATAACATATTCCGCAACCTAAACCTTGAGGACAAGGTTTCTCTTGAAGCGGAGGGTAATGATAGAGTTTGTTTTATGAGTTAGTTGTTAATTGAAGAAGTCAATAAAACATTCTTTATATGGGACGTCCATATGGTATGAGGGGTCCTAGGAAATAGCAATTAGTGTTAGTAGGGGATCACGTTTGTTAGTAATGGGGTCATGTTTGTTAGTAGAGGAGTCATGTTTACTTGGGATTTATTATTTGGTTTATTTAAACGTATTAGAAGTAATGAAAGGAGGGAGATTTTTGCATCGTGCAAGTTTACGGTTTTCTATTCTTTTCCCTAAAGAGAACAAAATTCTATTTGAGCTTTGACCTGGACCTATCAGAGATGCTGGCAGTATTCATCAAGGAAGGCAGCTCCCTGTTGGCACCCTGAGCTAAAGCAAAGAACCGTTTCTTACTTGTGAAATGCTTCTTCTCCAGAGACATGTTGGATTCTATATTAAAATAAATGGAGATGAATTGAAGAATCTTTTCTGTAAATCATTGTAAGATAAAATAGGTTATACCATTGCCTCCAAATCCAAACAGGATTAGATTTCTAGTACCTGTGAGAGGTGGGAATTTGTATCATATATGTGAAATATTGCTAGATGATGCATCTTGTAGAATAAAACATGGCTCTTTCATTAGCTACATTGATTTAGTAGTTCTTGCGTCCTCGGAGATCCCGCAGAATTTGAATGTCATCATCGGTTTTGGAACAGGGTCTCGTCTCATCTACTTTCATCACTTCGGTCAAAGTTGATTTTACTTTCTTTTTATGTGTTCCTTATAGGACGTTGAAGGAAAGAGGATTAGAGCTTAGCATATAATGATTCCGCATATGCCTTAGCCCTGGGGGCATATGCCCCTCTAAAACTTTTTTGTAAAACTATTCTCACTTATAACCGGTTAGATTTAAACCCTCACCTTTAATTATGCCCTTCCTGAATCAATAAAATCTTATACCATTAGGTTACTATTTCAAGTCTGTCAATATATGCCCCTCATAAACTAAATTCCTGGGTCTGCTACTACTACACATAAAGTTGATTGATTAGCATTTTCTCCGCACCACAAGTAAATTTTGTGATAAAAAAATTGATTCCAATATCAACAACATTTACTTGTTGCTCGCGGAAATCAAGTAAAGGATATATGAGAAAAATATCTCTAGAGAGTTTTTACTATGCCTCAGCTTGAGAACTTGTAGTACATACACGTAAAGTAAGTGGGTTTGTTAAACAAAACCCCATGCATATTCTCCCAGAAAAGATAAAAATACATTTATGGTCTCCGAAAGTTAAGAATTTAAAACATAGATGCAGCAGAATATATGATTGAGCAACAAATACCACGTTCAATAATCTCAATATGCTAATTATTAGCCTTACACAAACAGACGATGTTCCGGAACTATTCATGCAAGCATGTCCTCTGATCAATAAAGGTCTGGAACGAGATTCTGTTTCTTAATCTTTCACACATCAGAATGTCTAAGAGGAGCTTCACCTTGCTGAGAAGATTCGTTGTCGGATTCGGACTTGAAGAATATCCCCCAAATCCAAATCCAAATCCTCCAAATAGCCCCTCTCACGGTCCAGCCAATTGCTTTGAAAACTAGTAGGATGATTGAAACGAGGGCATAGCAGAGTAGTATAACCACAACGACAACCACCACGAGGAAGTCCAGAATAAAAATTTTGAACCATTCTAAGCAAGGTCCCAAGACTGCTGAACGTAAAGGTGAATATGATAAAAAGAAAATGGGGACAGGAAGGAACGCAGCCACACTCCAAACAACATTTTGCGGACTATCTGTCGTTATCAGAACGATTGCTGCTCCAAATGCTACCGCCATCATTGAGACGGAGAGTACTAAACATATAATTCCCTGTATCAGCTTCTTAAAAAGATATATCTTGAAGTCTTCTAAGGGAAATGCGGATGTAAGGATGGAGAGAAATATACCCACTGAAGACAAAGCTAGGGTGAGGGAGATCACATCAGCTAAAATGAAAACCGGAAAGAAGGGCTTAGAGTAAAGGATTGGAATACCGGTGTCTTGATTAGGACCTCCTGGTACAGTGTAGACTGCTGCAAAGGCAACAGTGGCTATAAAAACAGAAAGAATTGTGCAATTCTCAGTCGTCCGCATTAGCCATTCCTTGGCATCATGGTGGAGACGTTCATTTGCAGCAGCAAATAATTCTTCAGCAGTCTTGTTGTCCTTGTTGAGAGGATTGGTGATTAGATTCTTAGAGGCTGACTTCACTCTCTGCACCCACATATACAATCACGAGTAGCATGCCCGTTATTCTTGCAATGCACAAAAATATATTTTTTCTTATATTAAAACACGAATAACTTACCTAAGCACCCTCGTTATTCTTGTATTATTACCTAACTAATAATAACGTATTCCATTATTTCGTAGATCAGATGGTCTGACCTAGTGGATACATATATATATATATATATATATATATATATATATATATATATATATATATATATATATATATATATATATATATATATATATATATACTCTGCTATATATGTGTTGTGTGTGTGTGTGTGTGTGTGTTTTATGGTTAATGTTTGAATAGAAGTATACCTCAAACAAAAGCAGCTCATCTCGTAGTTGGAGGGCAGGACTTTGCATCTTTTCACTTGCTTGACTTTTCCTTTTTTGGCTAACCATATGTAGTACAGAGTTCCCTTCATCATCAGAGGCCGATAATAGTCTTCTTGAAAGCAATTCATGCTCTATCACCATATTAAAAATATAAATATGACGATAAACGATTGCCACATGTAATATGTTCATTCCCTCTTTATTAGTATGCTTAAGTGCTTGAGGCCGGAAGTTGAGTATTTCTTTGACAATTTCTTGAATGTTTGACATGGTTGCCAAAAATAATGCACTTTCATCGCTCTTCTTGTCATTATTGATTGAACTTTCTTGGGAGTTTTGTCCTTTTTTTTGGGACAATTTAGAGGAACATTCTTCTATCTCAGGTTTCTTGTCACTCACACCTAGGCTCATTGCTTGAGAAGTGATATTTACTTCCCATGAGATATCTTTCTCTACCAAAAGTCTAACGAGCTCCTGAAGTACTGTGTCTCTGCTTTCATCAAAGTGAGACATTGAAAACTATCTTTATATAATAATGGAAACTATTTATTGGAAAAAATGACTTTACCATATGGATTATACTTCATAAGCCTAAAATTCAATTACTAAAATGCTAAAACATATAAATATTAAATTTAAAAATAAATAACTTAATATTATATGAAAAAACCAAATAAACAAATATTGAATACTCAATTCGTTGAAATATTGTGTTAAGAGCATGGGATTACATACATGGTTGTCAAAGATATTTTGGATTAAATTAATTAGTATTGCAACTTATCTAATCAATAAGGAACCCTCTCCCTCTACACTGTTGAATTGCAAGATCCTACATAGTAGGCTTGGCACAATAAGGAGGGATACTTTTTCACTCTTGAAAGTAATTTTTTATAACAGTTGGTGTCCATGCCAGAAGTTAACGATAAGATAAATCTCCTCTGGCCCTAAACGAACTCGAATTGGTAATCTTGGGAAGCAAACCCTAGGCTGAATCAACTGAGCTATCCCCATTGGTTTGCATTTCTTATCTTTTTATCGACTCTATTGCTAAAAGTAAGATTGATCCAGAATTTGAGAAATGTTTTTTTATTGGGTATAATAATCATCTATTTGGTTATTTGTTTCTAGGATGAGCAATACTGCGAGATTACATGAAACATGGATGTTTTTTTTTATTTCAATGAATAAACGGACAAGTTGACCATAAAAATTTGAAAGTGCATGCCTTGGAGTTAAAAAGTTAGAAATAATTTAGTTGAAAGATTTCTTAATGAATTAGTTACAAAATAATAATTGAAGACATCAAGAAAATGTAACTCTAGGATGGACTCATATGGTCCTGTAACAAATACAAAGATATCACCATTGATTATATTATATTTTGTTGATAGATAAAGGTGGTCAACTAGATTGTGGGTTCATAGAGATGAGATGGACTCCTTATTATCTAATAAGACATGACAATTAACCTAGCAATCAAAAGGTAAGAAAACATACACATAATAAACAAATTTACAAGTGAAAGAGAAGGACATGATAGGAGTAAGCAATACAACACAAGATTGAAAGATTGGTTGCAAAGGGATTTCAATAAATGGGAGGCATTAAATATATTGATTAATTTTAAAGTAAAGTTGACCATTATCAGAATAATACTTGGACGGGAGGCAAAAGAAAACTTTGGATAAAGATTATTGGTGATAATGGGTAAGACTTCCTAAATTGATCACAAGAACATATGAATAAATATCTTAGTAGATTAAATAGGGATGAGACAAAACCTTGAACACTCGTTTGAATAATTCCTTTAAACTATTTAAAGTGCAATTATCCTTAATAGAGTAAGAGCGAGCCTAAATGGTCAAGACTCCTTATGTTTCTGCTAGCATATAATGGTATATATTGGATCTAATATAACATATACAATGATGGGGAATTATAAGTATATAAGCAATGTTGTATGATTATTTGAGCCCTAATTTTTCTCATTATATCAAGAATTACTAGGGTGACTTTAATTTTTCTCATTATATCAAGAATTACTAGGGTGACTTTTTCTAGGATGAGTGTATATGATTGATTTTGTGTGTGTGTTATTGCTCTCATAAATAGAGTTTTTCTCTTAACATAAATATATAAGAATTAATTTGTGTATGTCTGAGAAAGAATCTATAATTTTATATATTCGAGAAGCAATTTGCAAGACCTATTAATGATACTATTTCAATTATAAATCATATTGAGAAGCTGTTTAAGTTTGTATTTTCTTTTTTGACTAATTATTCTTTGGATTTCTATCATATTTTATATTTTTTTATGCAAGAGACTATAAAAACACCAACTATTAAAATAAAGTGATATCCAAAGTGCTCACCTGGCATTTTTTTTCCCTTCAATGAGAAGTACTTCCTCGAAAAATGATTGATCTGTATATAACTTTGTCTGTGAGATGCTTAGACTATAACTTGTAAGGTACAAATAATAAGAAATCAAGGTATAATCATTATTTGTGTGTATGTATAAAAAAATTGATTAGATAGACTAACAAACAAAATCCATGAGATCATAACCATATTTTGTTAGATAGAGGAAAATTGAGATAAATTAAACAGTTACATCCATCAAAGCACAAATTTCACAACACATATCTTTATGGACATTGAATATAACTTAGTGAATTCCATTATACTAACGTATCCAAATGACATCAATAGTCATACTTTATTTGTGGAGAATAAACATTAATTTTATGTATATACTTGAAATCTTAAATAATATACAATCATACATTGTTTTATATGTTTCTCCTCTCATATTTCATAATGATGTATACAAAGCTTGTGACTAGTAAAACATAGTTTGGAACATTAACAAAAATTTACAAATTTCTTTCATGTCAAAATCAAATAAGTTAATTACATTGAGTTAAAAATTAACCTATAAACTTTTAAAAATATAATTAAACATAAAACGACATGATCAAAGAGTGTTTAATATAAGAAGAATGGAGTAGACTATTGATGCAGTTTATGATGAGAAAAGTAATCTAAGCTTGCAATAGCCTAATGTTGATGAGTTGATATAAAAATCACAAGAGGAGAATAAGCACTCGCTAGAGTGAGTACCTTGAAAAAGTTGCATTTGATCTGAGTAAAAGAAAAAAGTTGCATTTAATTTCAGTAAAAGATTATTTCATTTATCTCACCTATTGCTTTTAGGTTTTATTTTATTTTATTTATCTCAGTGAATCTTTGTTTAAGCTATTGATTCACCTCTCTTTTAAATAATATTCTGCAACGTATTCATTCAAATGTTCTTTCCAAGAAACAGTTTAAACTAATTAAAAAAAATGCAGTGTATTTTATAAGTATTGCTAGCTAATGAACTTATCAAATCTAAGCATTCTTTTTTAAGAGAATATATAAAAAAAAAACATATATATATATATATATATATATATATATATATATATATATAGCATTCACCAATCTCGACAAAATTTTGTCTTCTAAATAGAAATGCAAATAAGAGTAATTGAGTGAATAAATTAAGAATAGATGATGTTGAGGAAGGAGTTAAATATACTATACATAATGAGCTGAAAAGTTTTGTAAGTCCTTTCTGTACTTCAAATTTTGATTTGTTAAGTAACTCTATAAATCCTCGTCTCATTTGTGTTTTTCCCTTTCGAAATGCAGTTGGATTGCACGCGAGATATTGAAGAACAGTCATTGAGGATTGATCCTTTTGTTCTATGAGATATGGGTAGTTCTGGGCAATAAACAAAGCCAAACCTGATTCATAGTAATTTTGTACAGATAATTTAGTAATCTAACAATAGTTAAAGGTTATCTATATATATATATATATATATATATATATATATATATATATATATATATATATATATATATATATATATATATCAAAATTACAATTAAATGATATAGGAATTATAATAATATAAGTGTGCGTTTAAAAATTGGACGTGACTGGCCGATCTAACTGATCGAATCGCCGATCGAAGTCCTTATTAGTTAATGTCAAGGCTCCACATACCAACTCTATCGACTTAAGCTTTGAACTTAATCACGAAAAAGATTTAAAGTCGTCAAATCTTTACCTGGTTTCTTCCGATGTGGAATTGCATAATAGAGTTTATGAAATCTTACAACCACCATTTTGAACCGTATATACAAAAGGGGACACCATATATGTTCTCTATTTGTGAAATATATTTTGCCACAAATATATATATATATATATATATATATATATATATATATATATATATATATATATATATATATATATATATATATATATATATATATATATATATATATTATAATTTAATAATTAAAAATTGCCATATTTTATTTAACAAAATTTAAAATATCAATATATTACCTATTTATTTATCATCTCTCTATATATACTCCTGTACCTCCTTGTTCCACAACTAGACAAATGAGCTTTTGATTCATTAAATTTATCATACCAAAGCAAAACTGGGTGATGAATAAAGTACAGAATATAAAAACAAAACTCACCAAAACATTCGTTGGCCATGGAAATATGAAGAACTGTTGTTCCATCTTTTCTCTGCAAATGAGGTTTGCTTTCTTCTGGACTTAGATCCTCTAGCTTCATTTCCTTAGCCAGAAACTCGAACATTTGAGTTTGACCATGGCGGGCTGCACAAAAAATAGGCTTCTCTCCTAACTCGTTGGAAGCAGTCAGCAAGTTAGCATTTCTCTTCAACAGCTCCTCCGCCGCATCTTTCATGGCGTCGCTGGCGGCGACTTCGTGTAGTATGGTGTTTCCGTCTGTGTTTTTTATATTGGAAAGCTCATGATTGTGGTCTTCAGGTATCATATTCAGTAAGTCGAGCACCAGATCATTTTGTTTGGTGTGAGCGGCCATGTGGAGGACTGTGTCGTCGTAGATGCTATTTATCTGTAACAGCTCTTCTGGAACTTCACGGCACAGTCGTATCACTTCATTGTAGTCTTTCTCCATCATAGCTTTGCGCAACAAATCAGCAATATTATCGGGCCTCTTTTGTTCTTCGGTCTCAATCTTATTGTTGTCCGCCATGAGAGCGTCTCTGGAGAGGGGAGGGGAGAGCAGAGAAGAAGGGTTAATTAGCTTGAGGGATCGGTGGGCTCTTACTCTTACAGCTGGCTTAAATTGGAACGGGTCAAGTCGACAATTCTTCTGGTTTCATTATGGATGGATAAAAGTCAATTTTAAGATTAATATCTTTGTTCTCATTCGTTAATTCATCCACGAGGTTGGAAAATCATTTAAGTCATCCAAGTTGTTGGAAAACTAACATTGGGACCTCCTTCTGTATTGGCATGCTATTGTCCACTTTGGACGACCTATATATTCATGTTTTTGTTTTTGGTCTATAAACCCATGATCTTTCCCATTTTTAATTGATGTGAGAATTTGAGCATACACCCAATAATCATCATCTCGAACAAATTTCGACCAAACCTCTTCTCAAACAAGAATTTCTGTTTTACATTGTATTCGTGCACACATCTTATGTGAAGCAACACCTGTTAGGGGTTTAGAACATCATTTTATTTAGTATCCATCCACCCACATAGTTAAACCTGAACTCGACTTTCATATAACTTATTGGAAAACTTTATAGACTCTTCCCATTCCTAATCAATGTGAGATTTTGAGCACACACTCAACCGTTGGAGCGGGTCAAGTCGACGCATCTTTTGGTTTCATTACGTATGGATAAAAGTTTTAAGATTTTAGATGACCTACAAGTCATTTTTTAGAATATCCTTGTTCTTATCCATTATTTCTTCCCAATTCCCACGATGTCTACTATACACAATCACGTCTGAAAGTGGAGCCCCTTTGATTAAATGAACATTTTGAAAGCTAAATTTTGGAAATCTAAGGTCTTCTATATTTACAATTTTTGAAAATTGTTTTTTTAATTAAAAAACAAGGAAAACATGAAAAACTTAATGAACATATTGGTTCCTTTTTTTTTTTTTTGGAAAAAAACCCAAAAACCATAAAATATATTAAATTAAAAAAACAAGAATAGTTTTTAGAAAACATAAAATGATGTTCCTTGTGTTTTAAAAAAAAAGAACCAAATAGGTCTAACCCTTTAGAAAAATTTGACCTCATTTTAATAAAATTAATCTCATTATTTTCTTATAAAAATAACAATTTCTTTTTAAGGATATATATAAATACATAAAATGATTAAGGGTATTTTTATCTACAATAAGTCATGTGTGGTCTTTCAACCGAACATTTCATTTATTTATGATTAACCTAACTCGACAAGTGGACGCCAAGTCAATTGTGATATCCACAAAATCAACGGTCAGTATTTCTCCGAAGAAAGCGAAGGCTGCGGATTTATGGCGTCTTTGGGTAGAAAAAGTGGATCTCATTCCACATGATTTGGGTCGGTTGTGTGAAGATGAAAATTAATAAAATAAATCAAAGAAGAGACCAAAGTTGCAGTAAAAGCGGAACACCTTCATGTTTCCTCACTGTCACTCCCACTTCACGTATCAATATTTGTCAACAAATACACTTTTAAAATGCAAATGATTGGTTGAGTATATGATATATATATATATATATATATATATATATATATATATATATATATATATATATATATATATACTTATATACATCGATATTTTTTATTATTACCTAATTATGAAAACAAAAATCACGTACGGAATGGTTTTGTGGTATTTAAAATAAAATATGTTAATCATACCTAGCTCATATGTTAAAGCCAAAACCTAAGAGCATAGAAAAAAAAAGGGTCTCAAGAGACTTTGAGCACACACTCAACAGTTGGAAGTCGACGCATCTTCTAGTTTCATTACGGATGGATAAAAGTTATGAGATTCTAAATGACCTCCAAGTCAATTTTGAAAATATCCTTGTTCTTATCCATTATTTCTTCCCAATTAACACGTTGTCTACTATACACAATCTCGTCAAAGTCTGAAAGTGGAGCCCCATTGATTAAATGAATATTTTGAAAGCTAAATTTTGGAAATCTAAGGTCCATTATATTTACAAATTTTGAAAATTGTTTTTTTACAAAAACAAGAAAAACATGAAAAACTTTAAGAACACATTGGTTTCTTTTACTAAATTTAAAAAACAAGAATAGTTTTAAGAAAACGCAAAATAGTGGTCTCTGTGTTTTAAAAAACAGATCTAACTTTTTAGCAAAATTTGACTTCATTTTAACAAAAATAATCTCATTATTTTTCTTGTAAAAATAAAAATTTCTTTTTTAGGATATATATATATATATTTATATACATGAAATGATTAAGGGTATTTTTGTCTACAATAAGTCATGTGAGGTCTTTCAACCGAACATTTTATTTATTTATGATTAGCCTAACTCGACGAGTCGACGGCCAAGTCAATTGTGACATCAATAAAATCAACGGTTGGTATTGCTCCAAAGAAAGCAAAGGCTGCGGATTTATGGCGTCTTTGGGTAGAAAAAGTGGATCTCATTCCCATGCCCTACCTCACATGATTTGGGTCGCTCGTGTAAGATGAAAATTAATCAAATAAATCAAAGAAGAGAACAAAGCAGAACACCTTTCAATATTTGTTAACAAATACACTTTTAAAATGCAAATGATTGGTTAATGATATATATATATATATATATATATATATGACCTAATTATGAAAATAAAAAAACCTTATGAACCCTTCCCATTCCAAACTAATGTGAGACTTTAGGCACACACTCAAGAGTTGAAACAGGTAAAGTCGACGCATATTCTGGATAGATAAAAGTTTTGAGATTCTAGATGACCTACAAGTCAATTTTGAGAATATCCTTGTTCCTATTCATTATTTCGTCCCAATTCCCACGTTGTATAGTATTCACAATCACGTCAAAGTCTGAAAGTGAAGCCCCCTTGACTAAATGAACATTTGAAAGCTAAATTTTTGAAATATAAGGTCCTGTTTATTTTACTGCTTTTGAAAATTATTTTTTGTGTTGAGAAAAAAGGAGAACATGAAAAATATAGATTGATTCTTTTTTTTTTTTTTTTTTTGAGAAATATAGAGAACACAAAATAGACTAAATTTAAAGTATAAAAACAGTTTTCAAAGAACATAAAATGGTATTATCTATGTTTTCAAAAATAGGAACCAAACTCCAAGGTCTAACCCTTCCCCAAATTTTGACCTTATTTTGATAAAAATAATCTCCTTATTTTTCTTGTAAAAATAAACATCTCTTTTTAAGGATATATATAAATACATGAAATGGGTATTTTTGTCCACAATAATTCATTTGAGGTCTTTTAAGTTTTAACCAAACATTTCATTTATTTATGATTAGCCTAACCGAACAAGTCAACAAAATCAACGGTCAATATTGCTCCAAAGAAAGCGAAGGCTGCAGATTTATGGCGTCTTTGGGTAGAAAAAGTGGATCTCATTCCCATGCCCTACCTCACATGATTTGGGTCGGTCGTGTAAGATGAAAATTAACTCGGGGCCAAATCAAAGAAGAGAACAAAGAGAACACCTTTCAATATTTGTTACAACTTTACACTTTAAAAATGCAAATGATGACACGATATATATATATATATATATATATATATATATATATATATATATATATACGACCTAATTATGAAAATAAAAAACCTTATGAACCCTTCTCGATTCCAAACTAATGCGGTATTTTTGTGCACGCACCCGGCAAGAGTCACAAACAGGCAAGTCGACGCATATTCGATAGATGTGCCTTCGAGATTCTAGATGACCTACAAGTCAATTTCGAGAATATCCTTGTTTCTATTCATTATTTCGTCCCACCCCACGTTGTATACTATTCACAATCACGTCAAAGTCTGAAAGTGAAGCCCCTACTAAAAAATGAACATTTGAAAGCTAAATTTTGAAATATAAGGTCCGTTTATTTTAATGCTTTTGAAAATTCGTCTATTTTTTGTGTTTATAAAAAGGAGAACATGAAAATATAGATTGATTCTTTTTTTTTTTTTTCGGTAGAAATATATAAATACAAAATAGACAAATTTAATATAAAACAGTTTTCAGCACTTTAAAACGGTATTTATCAATGCTTTTCAAAAATGTAAATCCAATCTAAAGGTGTTCAACTCTCTTTCCCACTTATCTTTATGCTTCCTCCCTTGAAAATAATCTCCTTGTTTTTCTTGTAAAATAAACATCTCTTTTTGAATGATATATATATAAATATGAATGGGCATTTTGGTCCACAATAATTCATTTGAGGTCTTTTAAGTTTTTTAATCAAACAGCCATTTATTTATGATTAGCCTAACTGAACAAGCCAAATAAAATCATTGGTCAAATATTGTCTAAAGAGCGAAGGCTGCGGATTTATGGCGTCTTTGCAGTAAGTGGATCTCATTCTCATGTCCCACCTCACATGATTTAAGCTCGCTGTGTGAAGATGAAAATTAATCAAATAAAACGTAAAGAAGAGAAATAGAGCTTGAAATATCTTTCAATATTTGTTAACAAATACACTTTTAAAATACAAATGATTGGTTAATGACATATATTATATATAGAAGAGAGACAGAGAGAGAGAGATATATATATATATATATATATATAGATGTTTTTTTATTACACTTAATTATGAAAATAAAGATCACATACAGAATGGTTGTTTGTCGCATTTAAAATAAAATACTCCTATAGATTATGTCTAACTCATGGCATCACTCGCTTTTTGAAATCAAACCCATCACTCAATAAGCCTGGGCCACATTAGCCCATTTCATGTTGCCGCCTCAGAAAGCTGCCTGCGCCGATTACATTCAAAACCAAACTTAACCCACTACAGTGCATCTCTAAAACCCAAGCAGATCCCAGTCCCCACCAACAATCTCAACACATATATGAAAAATACGCAGTTATATATTTATCCTCGAATTTCCTAATTTAAACTCATTTTGAAATGATAATCTTTCATAGCGAAAACATATTATCCTTTAAATGATAATCTATATTAAAACAGATCTTATCCCATAAAAGGATAATCCTTATCATTTAAAAATAGATATTATTCCAAAATAAGAACTAGATTCGGGGAACCGAACCCTATAAATTAAAGATCCCATAAAGCAAGCGATGCACTTAGCTATCTCAACCTCCTCCTTCTTTCTCTTCATATTATCACCACCACTTGAGAGCGCCCCTACCACCACCGCCTGATCGCTTTCCTGCGCTCATCAGAATATCCCGAAAGAGACTCCCACTGGCTGACTCGCTTTGGTGATATACTGGAAAAGCTAAATATGAATTTTCTAAAATAAAACGAGACTCGAAGTTTACAGATACAAGGGCAATCTGTAATTTGTTAAAAAGGATAGAAAGTCATAAAAGAGGAAAGATTAGGGGGGTCAAATGAGAATATGACATAAGTTGAATTTCAAAGGGAAGAGTCTAAAAGTATAGACCCTAGCGCAAATTAAAGAAAACTTAAAACCAAAAATGGGTTTTTGTTCCAGCCAAACATGGCCTTAAGGTGGGGATCAAATATCTTTTATATTTTGGAACTCAAAAGAGAGAAAAACGGGAGAGAAGAGAAAAAGGAGAGAAGAAGAGGAAGAGGAAGAGGAAGAAGAAGAAGAGGAAGAAGAGAAGAGGAAGAAGAGAAGTTCAAGAGAAGCCATGATCAAAAAGGTATGGAACTATATGGTTTTGTATAGAATTACATGGGCTTTTAAAGCTTTGAATGGTTTTCCATGCAATTGTATGGTTATTAGTTGTCTCCAAACCTAGGGTTTTGTTAGGATTTCTTCCTATCCCTAAAATTCTTAAAAGCAAACTTGGTAAAACCATAAATAATACAAGAAGTTTATGAAACTCTCTCTTCGGCGATGGATTCATAGTCACAATGGCAAAGTAATTGAGCTAGGAAGCTAGAATTAAACCCTAACTAATCTGCACGTTAGTTATACATAGGATACATAAAAATAGTGGGTCTTGAGAGCAATTCATGATAAATGTTGTTAAAGATAAGTATTGAAAGAGAATTCGAGTAGAAAAAGAGAAGGTTTATGTAGACATTAGAAATTGTTTTGATAAAGTATGGCGCTGTAGCTTGGTTTGGGACGGAAAAATATGGAAAACTGATAAAACACACATTTCGGCATTTTCACATGCACTGGCACACCTTGAATATGTACTGCACACTTCTTCCAGACCGAATGATGCACCTGACATGTTAGATACACTGCACACCCCCTCGTCAGTTCCCGCCACCGCTGTATTTTGGCCACACTGCTTATTTCTTATCCGATTTGAGTGGATCTGGTGGCCAATTACTGAAATAGACTTCATGAAATCACAAACATAAAGAAATAGAATCGTCACCTTGGCTCTATGGGCCCAAAAATTCACTCAAAGTGGGCCCATGTGCAAGCCAAATTCTGGTTTCGCTTTGATCATAGAGTGGCCCAAGGTTTCTGATGTAAACTTGAGTTTCGTTGTCTAAATTGGGTGATTCCACTGAGCAGAACCCTAGCACCTTAGCTTTAAAGAGTACACAAAGAGATAGTGTCACAAATATGAAGTTAAGACCCCAAAATGAGTAACAACTGTCCCTAGTGTAATCGGTAATTGACTCGTTTTGGCATGGAAATGCCAATTTTAGTTGGGATGAGTCAATTGAATGATTCCAATTCCTGGCAAAGTAGATTCATAGAGGAATAAGAATACACGAATATGGATATGGAATTATAAGATTATAAGATAAGGACAAGATATGATAGTTCAAAGTACACAATATAGATAGCACAATGAATATAAGATTATATGATGAACATATGATCACTATACATAAACGAATAGATGGAACATGATAGAAATGAGAAGAAAGTATATGAATAGATAAAGACATGATAGGAATACGTAAATGATATGAATATATGATGGACATACCAAAGGAATAAGATGGAACATGCTGAGAAACACATGATAGAAAGGCATAAATGATAAGGAACGAGCAGAGATAAGCAAAGATGACAAAGCATGTGAATAAGTATCAGGTTAAGGAATGATAGACATAGTAAAGAGCATGACAGAGTAAGTAATATGGAAAAGTACATGAAATACAATATAAAGGCATTTGACAAGAGAAGCCTCAGATAGGAAAGTATATGAAATATAAGTGTATGATATGAATATGAACAAGTAAACATATACACATAAGAATATAGAAAGTACATGAATAACTAAATCATGATAGAAACGCATGTGCTGATAGGATGCATAAATAATATAAAGAGATATGAATATAGAAAGCTATATATATGAATATATGAATACAAGAGTGCATGGCTTATCCAAGGAGAGGTGATAGACAAAACTAAATGAGGTAAAAGATATGAATATATGTGTATTATAGACAGAAGAACTGGGTGAAATGAACTGTGATATGAGAACTAATACAAGTAAAAGTAATGAATATATCAGATAGTTTATCATGATAACAATAGTTATTCATCATGTAGATACGTACGTAAAGTGTAATAAAGTCATTTGGCTCTGGCTAACCCGGTAGAGGATAGATAAAAATTTGTTGGGGGAAGACAGTTGTCGCAGCATATTCATAGAGATGATATCGAGGCCCCGTTTGGTAGATGACATAGATCCCATTTGATCAGCCATCGCAAGTACACTACAATGCATGGGATCCCTATGTGATAGTACCTTCTAGCACAAATAAAGATATTACAAAGCCATCGTCATACAATGATGATACTCTTCGCATAATCGATGAGATCACTGCCTCGTACATGATAGTAATTTCTAAAATAGCATAGTTTTCCGTATCCGCTTCTGGGCGGTATTTGCAGACATTAAACCAAAAGTGAAACATATGTAATGTGAACATATGATATGATATGAGGCTACAACACTGATGCGATGAAAGTATGATGTAGCCATAAGGAACAAGAAGAAAAGTATAATATGACGATATAGTATGAGTACATGAAAAGCATATGAAAAGTACAAGATATGAAAAGCATAAGATATGAATATCATTATAAAAATATATGACAAACATATGAAAAAGTATAAAAGAGAAAAAGCCATAGTGAAAGGCAATAGAAAACAAAGATAGGAAAATGAACAAATATAAGAATATAGATACAAGAGAGTATATAGAAAGTACAAAGTATAATACACAAAAAGTATATGAACAAGTAAAGTACGTAAAGTGAGAGAAAAAGAAAGGGTAATGAAAAGTATAGTGCATGTGAGCCACAAACACGAAAAGTAAAGACATGATATAGGTATAGGATAAGAAATGATATATGTAATAGTAATATAGAATGGGAATGAGTCATAGAACCAAAGATGAAAAGACATAGACTAGAGATATGGATATGTAACCCGAAAAAGAATAGGAACATTGAAAAGACATATGAGGCAGGGAAAGATAATACATGTGATAAGGATAGAATATAAAGTGGAAAGAATATAAAAGAGATAAAAGGATATACCAAAGATAAAAGAACATAAAAATAAAAGATTGATAATGTCTGATATAAATGATAAGGAATTAAAGAGTATGAATATGTATAGTTATATGAAATGCATATGTATAAGTCAGGACGGCCACTACTGGTGGTCGGGCCCATGCTTATGTTCCCACTCTGGGCATAAAGCTTAACACTGCAGTTCAATCCGCAGGTACCGAAGAGAGGTTAGAGGACAAGATATCTACTACACAAAGAAGGCCGACCGTAGATAGGTGTCACCAAATACGCCCAGAATCTCCGATGCTTTAATAAATTGTGGATATGTATGGGCATTTGTATTGTAAATGGACTCTATATGTGTGTATAGATTTTGACACCACTGGGTGGTAGTTCTTCGTATATGTAAAATGATTTTGTTATTACAGAATTGTTTGTATACCCATAGGTACAAGTACAGCCTGAAAGAATAGTCAACGTAGAGTCCCAAAGATATGATACAAGAGATATAAGATAGATAGTCTCGCGCCCGGGACACCAATCTGGGTCGATCGGATCCAAGTGCATGACACATTGCGCTTAGAGATGCTCAAGATCATTAACAAAATCGGGTTCTTTACAATCATGCCATCCGTGTGGAAAATCAACAAAAAGTCCCTGGCCATATTGAAAGAGCTTGCTCCAACGGCGGTCCAACAGCCTCGCAATAGCCTCTACCATTCCCATTCCACATCCGATCTGGTCCGGTAGTCGCAATGTCATGCAACCTCAGATCCAAACCAAGAAGCACTCCTCCACGGCCAAGGTGGAGGGGCAGTTAATAGCCAAGAAGGAGCTAAAGCCAGGCCACCGGGCCATATTCTGGGACGAGAAACTGTAAACTCCAGAATGTGCATACCAATAAAGCTTTAAAATATCATCTATCAGACCTGCATGAATTATCATAAAAGTCCGAATACGGCTAACTTAAATGATATTGTCCCGGTCAAGAGAGATTTACATCTAACAAAACCAATATAAAGTCCTGACAATATAAAATGTCCGTCCAGATAGATTACATCTAATCTGCTCCAGTATCAAGAAAAGTCCGATTATGTAATAAACGACTATCCGACCATAGATATCACCGCCACCAGTCCGTGGCGAGAATGGACTCCGCCGCCTTAGCATAGATAACTTCGAAGAATAATTTAAACCGCTGGTACGAAACTGATATCCACAAGATAGATCACACTAGCTGGTCAAATTAGCGTCTCAGCAAATAGCAGTACTTCAGACCGCCGCCCAAAGATAGATAATCTCAGTCACACTCAACCGGCACAGAATCGACTATCATGAACAAGTTACTACGCCGCTTCGTCCTTCTTCTTCGCGTTCACGCACACTTGTCTTTCGTTTCACATTTTACATTTTCTCAGCCAAGATGCATCACATATGCTGTCACGTTGGGGTAAAACCGCCTCTTTTGTTCGTCGGTCCGTCGTCATTTAACTGTTCTCAGAACTCCATATATGCTTCACCATCAAACGCTAAATAGATTTGTTGCAACAAGGCCACCACCCCCGACGATCACCCCCGGGCTATGAGCTAGCATGTCACAAACTGTGTTAAAGGTAGAGTGAATATGTCATTATATTAGACGGCAGCCACCCAACTATTCATCCCCGTTGAAGGTGAGGGCACATTTGTTTCACTTAATAAAACTTCTTTTATATCGTAATCTAAAAGCTTTATACAAAGTTAACATGATCCAACATCAAGTATTTGTTTACCTTATCCCTGAATAGTTTATTTATTTATTCTAAAACAGCGAATAGCACTTTATTTAAATGTATCAAACATAATTTTTATCTTAAAAATCATTTGGGGCCCTTTCTAAAAATCTGAGAAAATTTTTTTAATTAATAATATCGTCTAGTAGTTTCAGTCATTTTAAACTATATCCTTAAATATGTTTTGTTATAATCTTAAAATACAAAGAAGCCTTGGGTGTTAAATTCCTTAATAATATTTTTTAAACACTTTAAGTTTTTAAAAAGGCTAACCATCAAAATAAATAGTATAATATCGTATACCAAATCCTCAGTTCTTCAATAATTACCTGCCTTAAGGCTGTTATCAGGAAACCACTGTGCAACACCTCATTTCCGTGATGTTTTGTTTTCAATATTTTATTGGAATAAGGTGCGTGAATGGTCTTGAGTTTTTTTATATGCACTAATTTTTACATCTTACTTTTTTCAATCTCGTAACATCTCTGATGTTTACTATCATAGCCCAACCATGTCATTGCCATAGAAAGCACAAAATGACAAAACAATCCGTTAAATGCGACAAAACACTTCATGTGCTAGGGAGTCAATAGAATATGCACTTTTTTTAATGGGATGGCACAATGAGCGAGTCACGATAGTAAACATCACGCTTATCTTTTGACCTAAAAAACAAGTAAGATAAAAGTGAGATCCATCGCAGTAAAATTTATACATTTATTATGGTCTTTATCCCAATATTTGTTAGAAACAAATAGGGACATATGCAAAAGAAACAAATAGGACATTATATACTTACAATTATTAGGAAATTGAGGTAATTAATTAATGTTGAATGACGAAGAAGATTCAAATTTTGCTAAATATCATCCATTGAACCATACGTTGTTTTATTCTTACTAACCATGAGTTTCCTTTGTGTAGTTTGATGATTTCATTAGGGTCTTCCATGAATACTTGTCCAATTTTTTGGCTTCCTTCCTTCCGAATGCATTTGACTATGATAGTAAGAGAAATATTGAATCTTCATCCCTTTCTACAATTAAATATTTATAACGAACCGCAATGAGGAAGGCCAATCCTGTTACAAGTTATTCACATACAAAAAACAAAAAACGAAAATGTTAAATGATTAGTCTAGTATTATTTTTTCATTCCAAAACATATTTGAAAGAGAATACATTTATAATAACGGCTTCATATGACCACTAAATAAAATATGAATTAATCAAATTAGATTTTAATACTCTTCAATATTTATGAACAAAGAAAATAAATTTGAGAAATGGCAGGTTTGAAAAAAGAAGAAAATCTTCCTTTCCTGATATTTTCCCCATTTCCTTCTAAGATCCGCATCTAAGCCTGCTTGGATTGTGTGCAACAAGAAGAAAAAAACAATGAAAATAATTAAATAACAGATTAGTTGGGATTAAACATCCTTGTCACGTCTGCCAAAGTTTTGAAACATCTTCACCAAACACTACTAGATTGGTCGGTGTTGGGTGTACGTCCAAAGTCCCATTAAATACATAAAGGATAATGAGTTAATAAGGATCCATAATATCCAATTAGTATGAAGCTTTTGAAAGAAGCCCAAAAACAAAATCGAGGGTTTAAATTCAAAGTGGACGATAGCATTCCAATATGGAGGGGATAGGTCCATAAGGTTTCAAAGTGTCCGGATTAAGCTAGCTAAATTCGAAACATCCTGACTTACTAGTTTTGTTTTATAGAACAATCTTTTCAACCAGGGTAAACATGTTTTTGAGAATTTCCTTATGAACATGAGATGAAAATTCTACTCAAACATGTAAAAGTTGAGTTCGAAGAACTTCAAATCAGAATTTGAAAGAGATTACAAATACTAAATCCGTGACATTAGAGAAAGAATCGGTGAGATGTAGGACATATAGAATTTGCCATTATACCTCTTCACCACATCGGTTGCCGATTCTTTCCAAGAATCTCTGGCTGCCAGTTCGTGGAGAATAGTGTTGCCTTCGTTGTTTTTTATATTCCAAACAGGAACTGGAAGGTTTTCTTGTTTAGGCAACATTCCCAGTAACTGTTTTACTAGATCCTTCTGTTTGAAGCGAATGGCCATATGCAAGAACGTGTTGTTGTAACTCTTACTGATTTTCTGCAATGGGTCTTTAAGAGGCTGATCGCTGCTCACTTTGGGCAGATACTTGTGTTTTATCTTAAAGTTTTCGTTTAGGAATTCAATGGGTTTCTTTTTTGTTTGAATCCATGGAAGGCCGTACCAGAGAGAGCAGAAACAGATGGTTATTAGCTTTAGAAGGTGAATCACATGATCAGTACTGCTGGATCGCTGTTATGATGAATTGGTGACTAGTTCAACCATGTTAGGCTTGCTTTGGAGCCACTCAGCTCCATACTTTTCATTATGTCATGGCCTACCACGCACACATCCAAGCCAATTAAACACCTTCTTCACATTCTTCTCATCCATTCAAATTCATTTTCACCATTACAACGTGGATCCAGATACAAAGTTTGGGACATTATATTGGTGTAGCATTGTAGTATAAATTAGATTAGCGAATCCTAATTTCCAAAGCTGAGATCACAGTTCAAAACCCGTTATAAACCACCAGTTTACATCCAAACAAGCTATTATTTAATCATTCAGACCACTTCAATTAAAAAAAAAGGAAGAAGAGAAAAAGTATTTAAGGTATTGATTTGAAAATAATAAAAGGTCGAATACATTGGTGCTGTTAAAATTAAGAAAACCAATTGATAAATAAGAGAAACTAAAATTTTACATCAAAGAATGTTTTTACTAAAAATTACAACAAAGGTAAAGTGATAAAAATCCTAATAGAAAACAAATTCTAAAGTGATAAAAATAAAAAACCTACCAAAATAGAAAAAGAATCTTACAAATAATAGGAATATATTATATTCTATAATATAATTCTTAACACTTCTCAAACTTTGACATGGATCATAGTTATGATTATAGTTTGCTAACTAGAAAACAAAAACAAAAAATGGAATGTCAATTGATACCAGATTGTAGAGAGAGAAACAATTTCAAAAGAAACGAAGAGAACACTGAAGAGAAAGAAATGTTATAGAATCGAAGATCGCAAAGAGAATAAATTAAAAGGAACTGAAGATAAATTAATGAAGAGAAATAAAGCAGTAGAAATCGGAAGATCAACAAAGAAACAATTTCAAAAGAAAATATCTCAAATGCCCAAAACACAAACAAATCCGAATGTCGATGCCAAAACCAATGCCGATGCCGATGCCAATGCTAATGCCAATAGCAATACCGATGCAGATGCCAATAGCAATGCCAATGTCAATACCAATACCAAAGCCAATGTTAATACCAATACCAATACCAATACCAATACAATCCTAATACCAAATACAGATTCCAACCTAAAACCTTAAATTCTACCTCCCACATAACAACAAATCCCAAAGGCAACTCAAAGCTTAACAATGCCACACGCGAATATCGGCTATTACGGCTTCCACTGCTTGCTTCCCATCGGACATTGAATCGGACAAATCAATAGAGGATCTCAGCTGACGCCCTGCCGCCGAGTCCGTCATTCTCCTCTCTGTATCTGACGCTGTGCAGTTGATTGTAATCAAGTTCGTCAACCATACCCGTTTGTTTATACTTCATTCTTTGATCATATTTTCTTATTCTTAATTTCACTTTATTTTGTATACCTAGTGTCATTCAGCAACTTATCATTTTTCTAGTTAGACACATATCTCTCATCTATTACATACCTAGCTAATAATAGCTTATTCTTTTTGGCATATTCATATATACATACATACATGCATACATATATATGTTTATGAATAATGGGTAAGTCGAAGTATACTTCAAACAAAAGCAACTCATCTCTTAGTTGGAGGGCAGGACTTTGCATCTTTTCATTTGCTTGACTTTTTCTTTTTTGGCTAACCATATGAAACACAGAGTTCCCTTCATCATCCGAAGCTGATAATAGCCTTCTTGAAAGCATTTCATTCTTTATCACCATGTCAAAAATATTAATATGACGGTAAAGGATTGCCATATGTAATATGTTCATTCACTCTTTATTAGTATGCTTACGTGCTTGAGGCCGGACGTTGAGTACTTCTTTAACGATTTCTCGAATGTTTGACATTGTTGCCAAAAATAATGCACTATCATCACTCTTCTTGTCCTTATTTGTTGAACTTTCTTAAGAGTTTTGTCCTCCCTTTTTTTGGGACAATTTAGAGGAGCATTCTTCTATTTCAGGCTCCATGTTACTCTCACCTAGGCTCATTGATTGAGAATTGATATTTACATCCCATGAGGTATCTTTCTCTACCAAAAACCCAACAACAAGGTGTCTCCTCAAGCCACCAAAGTGAGACATTAAAACTACTTTTATATGATGATGGAAAAGCACTTTACCACATGGATCATATATTTCATAAGAATAAACTAATTACTAAAATACCAAAACATAAAAAATTTAAATTTTGTAAAAATAAATAAACCTAATATTGCGTGAAAATAACCAAAAAACTAATATTAAATACTCATTTCATTGAAATACAAAGCAAGAATGATGCATGAGATTACATACATTATTTAATAAAGTAAGCCTGAAAATAGCCTACTAGTATTGCAACTATATTTAGTCAATAACCCCCATACTATTGAGTTGCACGATCCTACATGAGGTTCGGGGGTACAAACAGGTGGACTTTCTTTTTTGAACTAATTTGGTAAGGCTAGAGTTTAATTCACAAAATTTCACTGCATTAAAGACTTCAACTAGTGACGACCGAGGAGAAATCCAAGGCCTCAACATATAATTCACTTTGGTGATTGAAGCATTTCTCATCTTCTCATTCACTCTATTGCTAAAAAGTGTGATTGATCCAAAAATCCATAAATATTTTTTATTGATATGATAATACATTCATTTTGTTATTGTTTTATAGATGAAAGTAACATCAGAAAATTATAGAAATTAAAAAATGATGTTATTTTCAATGAACAACCAAGTAATTAGAATGTTGAATATAACATTTGAAAGTAATCTTGTGAGTCAAAGAAATGATTTAGTTGAAATGATTTTTAATGAGTTAGTTTCATAAACAATAATCTAATGATCGTAAGATAATATGCAACTAGATGGATTGTTATAGTCTTGTAATTGAACACAGAGATTTTATTTAGTAGTATTTCCAATCTCAACTAAAAGATACACCCTTAATATATTATATTTTGTTGATTGACAAAGTGATCAACTGGGACAGAAAGTGGTAGAGCCAAAAAATTAAGTGGAAAACCATCACACAAACAGAAATATCTACATTAATCTAAGAATCAAAATACGTATTTTCCATGAAGCCGTACTCCGAATCCATGACAAATGATATTGAGATACACGTGGACAAGGAGCTCAAGAGGCTTTATGCATCTTCCAGACTGGTCACAAACTGAGGCTTTAAGTGATCCTCTTCCATATATCTAAATCTGAATATGAAGCTTTATGATCTTCTCCACTACACTAGTTGGTCTTTCTACTATTTCTCCGACAAACGTATGAACTGGGAGCAAAAACTCACAGGATCTCCTGGTGACCACAGACCCTTGGGTTTATAACCATCTAGAATCAGATATGAACAAATATGATTGTTCGTAATTTCTATTTGAATCCAATCATAAAATAGAAATTACGCTTCTCGTTCTACATATTGGTTCATGCCCACACCTTATAATATATTAACAAAGCCCCAAAACTTAAAATTAATCACTTTAATTAGTCAACTCTAAGCCTTCGATAACTGTATAATCTGCTTATTTGGCTTCACAGGTTTGCAGCCCATATATTCATTTTACTCCAACAATAACCTGCACTGGGCTGGTGATATGCACCTTGAGGTAACATGAATTATACTTTATGAGCTCAAGCAGAGTTTTATTATCAAAACTCATATACACACAATCTTGTCCATTAACCGCCACCCAATATAGGTCCAAAGCCATCGTCAGTATATATTTGTAACTAGAATTCCACTACGATCATATATGTCATCGTAACTAATGAGACAAAAGATCAAGGGGATGTAGTATGGAAATTTCATGTAATGTGATTCCTAATACGCCTATTTCAACTGGTCTTCCTTAAACCCAGAGGGGATCAAACCATACAAAATAAAAAGTGATGAAAATCAAATACTTCATCAGCAATAAATAACTTAAAATCCATAATATCCATAACAAAAGTATCTAAATGTTATCAAAATACAAAACCTCCACTAAAACGACATTCAAGAGAAACCACACCCATGATGCGCAGCTCCGCGAAAGCACCTCGTAATCCCTTAGTCGCGACCCCAATCATGGAGTCAATCCCAATGTGCCTATAGATATAAGTCCACTCCCGAACTTTCTTGACAACTAGGAATTTGATGTCTATAAATTTTTGACTTCGTCGAACTCCTCGTTGTCATTGAATATAAGATCGTCGGGATGACGTCACAAAATAACTTAAGTGTCTTCAATGCCATCCATAATACGCAGCCCCGCGACAAAATTTCGCAAACCATATCCCATGATTGATGCTCTAATGTTACAAACTCGTACCGCCATGGGCGGAAGAAGCTACAATAGGACTCGTTTAACACTCTTCCAAGATACAAGACCTCCAAATAAGCAGGCAAGATATAGCTGAGAATTCCAGGCTGTGATCTCCCAAATCTCAAAATTATTCGGGGCATCGACCAGATCAATTGTCTCCCCAGCAGTAGGTGTCACCTTCGGTTTGTAAACGCATGCCACAAACCTTTTAAGAACAAAAGTTCTGAACATAGCTTTTGTGATAAACCAAGCAGCCCCCGATCGATCCCTGGTGGTATCTATATACCTAACACAAGAAGCATCACCAAGATCGCTCATCTCAAATTTCGATAGAAATTCCTGGTTTCATGCAACATGCCTATATCACAGGCAATATGTCATCAACATATGTCTGCAAATATGCCACTCCCAATCGAACTTAACCATATTCATCTCAAACCAGACGAAATGATAACTTGATGAAACTATAATACCATTGACGGAAGTCATGGCTCATAGATTTCTTTAATTCAGAACCATCCTTTGTATCTCCCCGACACAAAAATTCTCGGGGTTGCACCATATAGATTGTTTCATCAATGTCACCATCGAGTGCCTAACATCCATCCGACAGCTTCATGCCAAAGTGCACCACAAGTGCCATTATCGGTCTAAAAGAGTCTTTCGATGAAACCGAGAAAGCCCTTTATAATCGATGCCTTCCTTTTGTACAAACTTGAGTTACAAGACGAGCTTTGTATCTCTCCACGCCACTCCTTCAATCTCTGGCTTTAAAGATCTATTTGCAACCACAGTTTCACTCTGTGCAATGGACAAGATCCCAAATGTCATTGTCCTTCATGGACTGATCTTCTTCATTCATGGCATCAATCCAATTTCGAGATTTGTGAACTTTCCAAGGCTTGGCGGAAGTTGACGGATCATCTTCCACTACCAATGTCAAACTCGGCGTTCTTCAAGAAATACAATGCAATCATCCGCAATGCACTTCTCCTCTCTAGCGAATCTCCCTTAATGGCAGGTTCCGGAGGAGTAGAGTTTGTTCTTCAGAAATCGGAGGTCCGAGACATGCGTTTTGATTTGGACCGCTTTCTCAACAATGTCGTATAGGAGCTTCGACCAATGTCAATGACAACCGAGATTGATCGACGATGCTCTTCAAAAGCAAAATCTATCCTTATCTCCCGACAAACCTCAACATCCTCGCCAAAGAACGCTACTTCCCGTTTCAAAATTGATTGAGGTACGCGTTCGCTTCGCGCGCGCGCGCCGTGCGGCATGCGCGCCTCATAAAAGCTGGTGAAGTAGTAGATCAGGAATTTGTGTAACCCCGATCTTTCGTATATCCAATAAAATAGAAACGAACTGCTCTTGAATCCACTCTTTCACGGGCCCTGTAAGGCCTTGTCGCACCGGACATCCCCAAATGTGTATGCTTTTACTAGCTTCTTGCCAAGTCCAAAGTTATAAGGGTTTTAGCAATATTTAGTTGGAGTATCGTTAAGGATATATGCTGCATTTAATGCCAAATTTTTATGATATTGGATAAGTTAGAAATTCACTAATCATACTTCTTACCATGTCTTTACATTCTCGTTCGCTTTCAAAGAACAATTCATTCATGCCTGAGAACCTGTGTATGGTACTGTGGACGATACCGCACTCCTCTAGAATTTAGCAAATGATCCCTTGACGTTGTCTCTACCCCTGAACCGTCATACTTTCCATAGTATTCACCACCACAAATAAATCTGACAGCTTTAACCCTTTTATCGAGTTTGATTTTTCAAACCCTAACTCAAGACGGAACATCTCCAGCATCGTGGACTTTTCTATGCAATGAGACAAAGGTGGCCATGAACGAAAACTCGCCTATGTTGATAAAACACATAAGCTATTCCATGAAACCGTAGGAATACCACAACATTCTTAGAGGTATCGCTTCAGAAGATGACTCTGAGTCCCCGCCAGACCAAACTCAGATTTAGTTTGTTTCTCCTTTATATGCACTTGTGCAAATTTCAAAATCTGCAAAATCATGACCTAGAATCCCATCTAACACAAGCCTTTCAATTCTCCTTTTGATGTGACTCAACTTCTATGCCATAATGATGAGGAATTCAGATTTGCACTTTCTTGACACCTTGAGTGCTTAATTGCAAGGTTTCATAATATGAAGCAACTATATCAAGCATATAAAGGTTATCTACATAAGATAAAGAACCATTACCAACCAAATTTGAATTCTGAAAAATACTAAATTTATTATTTCCAAAAGAACAAGTATAACCAAATTTGTCCAATATGGAAATAGAAACCAAATTCCTTCGGGAAGGATGATGGCAACAGTATGTTCATTCAAACTAAATATGCACTAGATTTTATTAATAACTCTAATGTCCAAATTGCTCTAACTTCAATCTTTCTTGCCATCGCCACAAAGATGTATTTCTACCACTATTGGTTTTCTAACTCAGTAACCCTTCGCATGATTACACCATGTGAGTGACGGTGCCTTAATCTATCCACCGCGTGTTTAGGTACCGTCAAATTAACTCAGAACAAAATCAACAAAGCACTCTTTCTTTCACGCCGCGATAGTTGGTACATTGTTTTCTTATATCCCACAAATTTCACGTAAGAAACAACCATCAACTCTTTTCTTTATGTTGTTCTTCGATATTGAACTCCTACGCCTTCTTTATCCTTCTTTTCTTCCTTTATCCTCGAAGTGTCCACCAAATGAGTACTTTCTATCTTTTCTTTGCTTCAACCTCTCACTTCAATAATGTGAGATGAGCCCACATGGTACTACAAGCCCTTCAGCAAATGTAGAGCTCACCTTGAAACTGACCAATTGTAAAGATATCAAACCAAATGCACAAGCAAACCCCCAGAGAGACTCAAGTTTATGCCTAACTTTGGTTATGAGACATTTCCATAATGTACTCCCTAATGTTCCCATTACCCTATATCTCACGAGAGATGAGATTTTCCAAAAGCAAAATTTGTTTCGTGACCATCTCGCCCAATCATTCACTTCTAGGAACTCTCGCCGCTTTTATCGCTGATATCAGGCCCCCGAATGCTTCTGGGTCTGGCCTCTTAATGGATCATCAAACACATGCGATTTGACTTCTCCCCACCTTTCAATATCCCTTCATCGCAGGAACTTTCAACAAGAAGATAAAGGTGAGAGAAACCTTTAACGCATATTCGATCCATGACACCGAACTATTTGGAGGTTCTCATGCCATGTCTTAAAGTTTGTGCCATTTTAGCATAGGAATAGAATTACTGCCGGTATTGCGAAGCGTAACTAGTAGTCGAATCGTAGAACAATAAACAAGCAAAACAAACTCACATAAGATGCAAACCTAAAGTACAAATTCAAATAAAGCAAGAAACCCATCTCAAGATACCTATTAATTTATTAATATTTATCTTGGATAAAAAATATTAACTTGTAAATGATATCTTGGTGTAGTAATCAAATACTATAATAAGAATATATCGACGATAAATCTTCCTTTTCGGGCCAATTTACGTCTATAAAAAACCAAATAATTATCAGTGCTATTAATACAAAAGTATAATTCATAATATTAATTCTCTTGGGCCAATTAATATTCACATAAGTTACAAAGTGTTGGTTGAATTTTATATTTTGAAATAAAATTACTTTGTACAAAAGTGGTCACTTTTGCACATATTGTGTTAGTTAACTTATCTCAAAATATATATATAAACACCTATATTCAATGTGTAAATTCAGAAATACACTAGAACGATGCAATATATTTATATTTAAATCACCAACTCAAAACATTCACGGCCTTCGAATTATTATTATATTTTCTTTCACTATTATTATTATTATTTATTTTTATTTTTTATCATGTACCTCTCAGGGTCCACTCACGAAAGTTCTCCTTCCCGGAGGAATATCCTTTGAACCAATAGGTCTCCCACCCTTCAAGCGTAGTTCATGTACCACTTCAGGGGTACCAATGCTCATTGTGTTCTCCTTTTCCGGGGAGGAACATTTACAGCCGGGATCAAGGGAAAAAAATAATAATAAATAAATAAAAAATCTTTTTCTAACATATTCTCAACAATTCAACATGAAACCGCTCTGATACCAAATGAGAGATTTTTAAAAATTATGTGAAAACCATCACACAAACAGAATATTCATATTGAATCAAGAATCAAATACGGATTCACTAAGGCACTGTGATTCACACTGAAAATATCAGATATTTGAATCGAGTTCGAGGCTTTATGATCTGACCAACTGGAGTCTAAGGCTTTATGATCTTCCATATCTTAAATCAACTGAGGTTTTATGATCTTCCGCATCTACACTAGTTTTCGTCTAATATTTCAGAATGTGAACTTAAGAAAGAAAACCGCATAATCATGCGGACCATGACCCTATTTATAACCAATAACCAATCGCTGTCAGATATTTTTAACAAATACGATGTTAGTAATTTCTATTTTAACCCATCATAAAATAAATTATGCTTCGTTTCTACACATTCATGCTCACTTTATAATATATTAATTAAGGCCCCAAAACTTAAATTAATCATTTTAATTAGCCTAACTTTATTTGATAGCCTATAATTCACATTTATTTAATATATCAGCCCATATATTCGATTTTACTCCAACAGTAGGTTCATTGAGATGAGATGGACTCTTCATTATCTAATTAGAAATGGAAATTGACTTAGCAACCAATAGGTAAGAAGACATGTCCATAATAAACAAATTTACAAGTGAAAAAAGAACAACGATAGAAGTAAGCCTTACAACAAAGGATTGAAATACTGCTGTAGCTGTATTTTTAACATGACCAAGACCGACACACTGACTAGAGGCAAAAGAAAACATAGGATAAGGATTATAGGTTATGGGTAAGGCCTAAATCTATCACAAGAACATAGGAATCAATTGCTTAGTAGATTCAATATAAATGGGACAAAACCCATGAACACTCCTTTGAGTGATTCTTTAAAACTATTCAAAGGGCAAACATCCTTAATAGAGTAGGAGCAAGCCCACATGGTCAAGACACCTTATTCTTCTGCTTGTGGAAGTCTTATATAAGCTATAATATATATTGGATCTAATATAACGTATGCAATCAGGAATTATAAGCATATCAAGGATTGCTTATAAGTATATAATCTTGTATGATTATTTGAGCCCTAATTTTTCTCACAATATCAAGGATTATTAGGGTGACTTTTTCCAGCTAGGGTAAGAATTTGTGTGATTGATTTTTTTTCTTTGCTATTGCTCTCATAAATAGAGATTTTCTATATCAAGAATTAATTGTGTATGTTTGAGAAGTAATTTATATTTTTATATATTTGAGAAACAATTGCAAGACCAATTGATAATACTATTTTAGTGATAAATCATATCGAGAAGCTTTTTAAGTTTTTATTTTCTCCTTCAACTAATTATTCTTTAGATTTCTATCAAAATAACCATCAAAATAAAGTGATATCCAAAGTACTCACCTTCAATTACTTTTCTCTCCTTCGAACAATAATTCATATATAATACAACTATGTTTATGAGATATTTAACCCATAACTTGTAAGGTAAAAATAATAAAACTATGTGATAAAGAAAAAACAATACACAATTAAAAATAATAAGAAATCAAGGTAAACAATTATATGTGTGTGTATGTATACAAAATTTTATTAGATAAACTAATAAACAAATTTTATCAAATCCATATTGTTAGATAGAGGAAAATTGAGGAGAAATTAAACAACTATATCCATCAAAGCCCCTATTTTACAACACAAGTCTTTATAGACATTGGATATGCCTTAATGAATTCCATTCTACTACGAGTCTAGTTGACATCATGGGTCCTATTCTATTTATGAAGAATAAACATTAATTTATGTATAGACTTAAAATCTTGAATATACATCATACATTGTTTTATATGTTTCTTCTCTCATGTTCCATGATAATGTATACAAAGCTTGTGACAAGTAAAATATAGTTTAGAACATTACAAAAAATTTATGAATTTCTTTCAAGTAAAAATCATATAAGTTAGTTATATTGATTTAAAAATTAATCTATAGACTTTTAAAAATATATTAAATATAAAATTAATGGCATGATCAAAGAGTATTCAATAAAGAAAAATGAAGTAGTCTATTGATACAGTTTAAGATAAAAAAAAAAAAGTAATCTAGGCTTGCAGTAGCCTAATGTTGATGAGTTCATATAAAAATCACGTAGCTTACTAATCACTAACTAGAGTGAGTTCTTTGAAGAAAATTCTCTTATATATTATTTATCTCACTGACTATTTTTAGTATTTTTGTTCTCTCGTTTACTTTTTGTTTGATGAGCTTTTGATTCACATCTCTCTTAAATTGTTTTTCTTTAAAGATATCTCTTAAATAATATTATGCAACATATTCATTCATATGTTCTTTTCAGGAAGCAATTAAACCAATGACATAAAATGGGTTGTATTTTATTATATTGCTAGCTAGTGAACTCAATTCTAAGCATTTCTTTTTAAAGAGCGAATGTATAAAAACGTATCTAGCATTCCAAAACTATAATAGCCATATGACCGATCTCAACAAAATTTTGTCTTCTAAGTAAAAATGCAAATAAGAGCAATTGAGTAGATAAAGAATAGATGATGTTGAGGAAGAAATTAAATATACTATACATATCATGTTGCAAAGTTCTCCAAGTCCTCCTTGCACATCCATTTTTGTTTTATTAACTAACTACTAGAAATATCATATTCCGCGACTACGTTATTCATCCCAAAAACAAAATTTTTGGTCGCGAATAATAATCTGCAACCAAAAAATGTTGGTCGCACAATCGTCATAGTATGTCCGTTTGGAATGTTTTCTACTTACCATTCCTAACTTTGTCGCATATAATTTGTTTGTGTGATGGATGATATTGGCCATTTAATGTAAATTTTTATGTCCAACATCTTTGCGGCAGATTTCACGCTCTACCATCATCGATAGTAATTGGTCGCAAATTTTATTTTTTTGCAATGAAAACATTTGATCGCATTTGAAATGTTTCTACGATGAATTTACATGATCGCAATTTCATGTTTCTATGATGAATTAACATAGTCATAAATTGGTGTTTCTATGATGAATTTAAGAATGGCTGCAATTTCATTTTTTCTACAAGGAATTTACATGGTCCCAATTGTTTGTTTATATGATGAATTTACATGCTCGCAAATTCATGTTTCTATGATGAATTTTACGAGTCGCACTTCGTTTCTACGATGAATTTACATGGCTACGATTTTGTGTTTCTATGATGAATTTATATGGTCGCACTCGTGGTTTTAATGGCGAATTTTCATGGTTGCATTTGTTTTTATGATGAATTAACATGATCGCAATTTCGTGCTTCTGCAATGAATTTATGTGGTCACAATTTCATGTTTCTACGATGAATGTATGTGGTTGCAATTTCACGTTTGCACGATGAAGAACAACTGGTCATGGTTTATAATTTTTCACGATGAAAAAAATTAGACATAGTTTAAATATTTCTAGGATGAAATTAAATGGTCACAATTGGTCATTTCCATAGCCAAAAATAAATGGTCTAAAATTAATCTCACTGCAACACCAATCTCACTAGCAAATTTGCAAGTATAAACATATACGTTCCTTTCTTCTTCCTCGTGAATGATATAAGAATTCTCCATTCTCTAATAGTACATCTAATCCTTTCCCTTTCGAGATGGGTCTCCACTCTTCTTGTTGTTGATGAACCTCCTATATGACAATGACAAAGAGATTCATATTGATTGAAACAAGCCTATCATACAATTACCTTATAGTTTTACAAAAATACCTTGTGCAATCATAAGTTGATAATGGACAAACAATGTTGGTGATAGATTGATACCACCCGGGAGCCATGTAATCGCTTACAATATAATATGATACAATAATATGACAACTGGGCTTGAGATTATAGATTTGAGATACCTATATAATTTATTTCAAATGGTGAATAAGTCATGGACATAATATTATTATATAACTCAACACATTGAAGTAGTAGGAAAAAATTAATTTTAATATAAAGACAACCTAAATAAAGGAAACAAAAAAAACATTTAAGTTTTTATAATACATTTAGAAGGGGATGCTTTTGGAGTTTACAACTCATTGCTACAAAATCTCTATTCTTGCAAGAAAAATTACCAAGATAGTTTGTCTCATATTCAAATCTATAAGAACATCTTTACTAATTATAAGAGGCAAATATTTCTAACACTAAAAGATAAAATGACAATTAATCATATTCACAACCAAATAAATGCTTCAATGGGAAGATCAAAATTATTGAGGTTGAGTATTATATCGAGGAAGAAAATTAAGTAAGATGATAAGAATAGCAAAAATTTCTTTCACTACTTATAATGGTTTAGAATTGAAAACATTAGCACAATCCTTACACTTTTTAAATATTATTTATAGATTAAATAATTTCCTCAATATCTATTAAAATTAGTTAAATATCCAAGAATTTAGAAAAGCTTCAAGAATATATTAAAAAATTCAAAACCCAATTATAGGTCACCTTGAATCCTATATGTATCGAGTAATAACATCTAAAGATACATGTTGGTTTAAAAGGTACTTCCTTTACCAACAAGTGTACTTCTTTGGAATATCTAATGTTTCCTAAGAAGTCAATCCCATAATGTTTATCATTTTTCTTATTATGTCCATTGTGGCTATTGGTTACAACCATATAACAATCAACAATGAACTCATCCTATCCCAAGAAGGATAATGACCACCCACCGATAAACCATAATGATAGCATTTCAAGTAAGCAGAAATTATTTATTAGTATATAAAGTTTTTGGAATACAGATCAAAGAAAGTTTCAACCAAAGCGATAAATAATGATGTTCATCACAAAAACGTAAGATAAATATATTAAATAATGATAATTTAATAAGTATCCTCGCATATGTCTTTATGAAACAATGTTTTACGAAAAGTGCAAACTGAATGAACAAAAAATAAGATGTTGTCTTCATATATCGATACAAATGAATTTCAACAATTTTTCTAGCTTGTTTCATTTAAATCATGTTACTTCTACAAACAAAATTTCTTACAAATCAAAATTTCTTGCACAAAGTATAATCACTTCTAAAGCCAAACAAAAAATTAAATAAACTAACCCAAAAGTTGTGAGATTCTTACACTTGCTTCTAGTTGAAAGACCAAACACAATACCTTCGTTTGTACATATTTTGTGGAGAGGAACGTGAGAAAGAAACTAGGCTTGTGTTTCTTTATATTTCTAATGATAATAATATTAATAAATTATTAAAGATAATTTACCTTTAAGAGTGATAATTTAAATACGAATTTTAGAGATAATCTAAACTAAGGCTTTCATTACGTAATATTTATATTTAAATTTAATTTAATAAAATAAAATTTTAATTTTTAAGCATTCTAGGATAATACATTATTTGTTTTTCATGTAATTTATTGAATTTTTTTCTTTGCTTTAACTTTTTATGATTTACGTTTAAAAAAAAAAACTTTTATGATTTGTGTGTAACTTAAATGGAAGAGAAACTATTAAATGGAAAGATAATAATACAATATTATAATTTTAATTAAATATAATATTTTTGTATTGAAAACAAAAGTTACTAATAATAAGATTATTAGTAAGATTTAATTAAATATTTAAAAGATAAGAATATTATTATAAATTTTAATTAAGTATAATATTTTTGTAGTTGAAAAAAATTAGTTACTAGTAATAATAATATTATAAGATTTTAATTAAATATATATTCTAAAATTTAATGATAATAATAATTTTAGTAAGATTTAATTAAATATATATTCTAAAAGTTACGTACTAATTACAATTTAAAAAAAAAAAATTAAAAAATAAAATAAAATCATAAGGACCACTACAATACTTCCTCGTCATTGTTATATTAAAATCAAGTCACGACAATTTTAGGAAAAGTGAATAAAACTTCAAAATCATGTTACTTATCCTTAAATCCAATTAGTAGTTACCAATAATATATTTTGGGTTTATTAATTCTTTCAAATCCAACCATATTTATATTAACAATGCACTTAAAATTGATGTTTATCCAAATTTTTAAAACATGCACTCTTTACATAAACCGGTATAAAAATAGTTACTAAACTATTTTAATATAAATATAGTTTTCAATCATTATCTATTATTCTCTTTACTTAATCATTGAATAATTCTTAAATTATCTTATAAATGCAAAAATATTAATAAAACATTGGATATGATTTAAGGAGTTTAAGATAGTTTAAAAGGTGTTAATATAAACTTTCATAAAAATTTAAAAACCCAATTTTATATCATTGTTCAACTAAAAGTAATAAATATTTTATAGAATTTTATCAAAATAATTTGTAATATATATATAATTATTTATACAATATAAATATAGTTTTCTCTGGGTCATTATCTATTGTTTTCTTTTACTTTAATCAATAATAATTTTAAAATTATCTTATAAAATGAAAATATTAATAAAACATCGGATAAGATTTAAGGAGCTTAAGATAGTTTAAAAGGTATTAATATAAACTTATATAAATTTTAAAAACCCAATTTTATATCGTTGTCTAAACTCAAAAATAAATATTTTATAGATTTTATCAAAATAATTTGCAATATATTTTATCGATTTAATTATTGTAATGGGTCCAAAAGCTCATAAAAATTGAATTATTTTAAAGATATTTTTTGTAATTATTTTATATAAGGCTACGGAAAACATATAATTAATTGAAAATTATAGAAATAATTTTAATAAATATTTTTAACAAATTGGTTTATATTGAGAGTAATATTTTAATGTGTTTAAAAAGCCCTTCATGAAGTGTGTATTTTAAGAAGGTAACTTTAATAATAATATAAAATTGTTTAAACTAGAAAGTATATTTTGGAAAAAGTCACAAAATATTGATCCCTTAATTACACATTTGCAACTACAATTATCAATCCTCAAAAATAATAAAATTTCAAAGGTGAATTAATTAGCGAATTTTCTCACATGTTAAAGTCTTCATGTGACTCAATGTAAGTTGTTATAAATAATAAAGATTTTTTTAGGCCAACCAATGACTACAATAAGAAATAATATAACATTTTGCCACTATCTTTCTGCTCTATAATATATCAAACTTTGGGATAAGTTAAATTATTTCTCATAGGATATATAAGTTTTTGTGAACTAACATAAGGTGTGTATTGTAAATAATACACCTTTCTATGACTAACAATTGACATCATGATCATAGTATCTTGCGAATTAATTTACTTTTCCTCACAAAATATCATATTTTAGAGGCATGTTAAAATATTTCATTTATTATATATTTTATTTAGACTAACATAAGTTTTTATCACAATTAATATACTTTTCTACAACTAATCAATAAGTAGTCATGGGATCGGAGGGTATCTTATGACCACTTTACCGCTCCTCACTGTAATGTCACAATTTTAGAGATGTGTTATAATATTTCTCATAGATTATATATTTTAGACTAACATAAGTTTCATCACAATTATTATACTCGTCTACGACCAATCAATGAGTGATCTGGCAGATTATGTGACATTTTATGACCATTTTTACCAATTCTTACAAAATATCATGCTTTTAGAGATGTGTTACTATTTCTCATAAATTATAATTTTGAGACTAACATAAAGCTCTTCTCATAATTAATATACTGCCGACGACCAATCAATAAGGGTCACAGATTATAAGATGTTTTGAGACTAAAATAACCAGTCCTCACAAAATATCAAACTTCCAAGAACGAGCTATACTATTTTTTTATATATCTTAGTATTTTTGTGACCAATATAAGATTTATCATAAATACTAATACATTTTACAACCAATCAATGACTGTCAAAATTATAAAATCTATGACTGAAAGCAATGGTTACAGGAATAAAATTATTATCGTGGAATAAATAAAATATTTAAATTGTTTATCTATTAAAATTAGCGACCAATTATCAAAGTTCATCGAGAAAATTGGAATCAATGACTAGCATTAGCCGATCGTGAAAACTTTGACCAGAAAACCAAATTTCTGCAGTATAACTTAATAAATCGTCGTCTTTTGTATTTCTCCCTCTCGAAAATGCGCTTGATTTAATACAGATATTAAAGAGTCAGTTAACGAGGATTGATCCCTTTGTTCGATTAAATATGGGTAGATCTTGACAATGAACAAAGCCAAACCTGTTTCACATTAATTTTGTAAAGATAAAATAAAAATAATAAATTAGTAATTTAATACTTTTTTCACAATCGTTTCACACACACAACACACATGGACACAAATATATATATATATATATATATATATATATAGTGATGAACTTGTTTTATTTTATTTTTAAATATTTGCTCAAACCTTTTGTCTTCTTCTTCCTCCTTATTCCCTCTTTCTACCCAAATTTATTCATTTTTGAAAATGGAAAAACAAAGCAGTAAGTAGAAAGGAGTTGCAAAGAAGTTATCCCAAAGGCTTTTATCAGCTTAAGAAAGAATCATGCCACGACTGGGAGATGAATAAAGTGCAGAATATATATATATATATAAAATAAATAAATAAAACTCTCACCAAAAGATTCAGCGGCGATGGATATATGAAGAATAGTTGTTCCATCATTCCTCTGCAAATGAGCTTTGCTTTCTTCCGGACTTAGTTTATCCCGCTTGATTTCATTGGCCAGAATCTGGAACATTTGAAATTGACCATACCGGACTGCACAAAAAATAGGCTTCTCGCCTAAGTCGTTGGGCACAATTGTCAAGGTCCGATCTTTCAAGAACAGCTCTTTCGCTGCATCTGTCATGGTGCTGCTGGTGGCTACTTCATGGAGTATAGTGTTTCCGTCGATTTTTTTGATATTGGAAAGCTCATGATTGCGGTCTGCAGGTATCATCTTCAGCAAGTCGAGTACGAGATCTTCTCGTTTGGATTGAGCGGCCATGTGGAGGAATGTGTCTTCATAGATACTAACTCTCTGTAATGGTCCTTCTGGAACTTCTCCGCAGAGTCGTCTCACTTCCTTGTAGTCTTTGTCCATCATAGAAATCAGCAATATTGCGGTACTTTTGTTTGGTCTCATTGTCGTCCGCCATGAGAGGGCAGAGCAGAGCAGAAGGTGAGGGATGGGTTCTAAACCCAACAGGTTCAAATGTTGGTAATGTAGATCTGGTGAGGGCACTTCTTTTTTATTTTTATGCAACATCTTCTTGATGCATTATTGATATTTTTTTTTTTTAAATAGAAATTTGATTAATTCAAACTAATATTTGACTAAGGCACATAATCGAATTCGCTAAAAACACTAAAAGATGAAGTAACATCTAGGTTAATAGCATTAACACAATGACTCGACATAATTAAAGTCTATAGATTTTAAAATTCTATGAAAACTGGAATTCATAGGATTCCAGTTGTGCAGTAACATACCGACGATCTGATTTGAATTGATGTCTCTCTATCAAATATGCTTTGTCGTTCTAATCGCCCAAAACACTAGTATCCGTCATAACAAGCTGGCAAAAACCAACACAGCCAACATGCCTAACGAAAACACGAAAAAAACAAAATAAAATAAAGATTTATGTGGAACGATCACTTAATTGATAAAACAGAGAAAAAAAGATGCATTATTGAATTCTTTAACAAGTCTATTAATATATTTGTATTTTTTAAATTAAGTCAATTAATATTAGCATGGACCTTGTTAGGCTTCAACTTAGAAAACACCCAACTAGCCTAATTGTATCTGGAAATCATGTGACCAGCTCTCTCCAATGGAACCGGTCAACGCATCTTCTAGTTAGTTAATTTCATTATGGATTGATAAACGTTTTGAAATTTGTACAAGACCTTATAAAAGTCAATATTAAGAATACCTTTGCTCATTATTATGAACTCAACCAAGTGGTCAACTTGACACAAAAATCATACTAAATTCAGAACAGAAGGCGGAGCCCCCTTTATTTATTATTAACCTAAATCAAATGCTCGGTCAATTTTCATATCAAGAAGATCAATGGTCAGTATTGCTCCCAAGAAAGGTAAGACTTTGGATTTGTGGCGTGCTTGCATAGAAAGCGGATCTCATTCCCTTGCCACGTGTACATGCCACCTCACATGATTGGATAGCTCGAATGAAGATGAAAATAAAATAAAGAAGTAGAAAATTGAGTGAAATAAATAAGAAATTTGTTATAAAATATGTGATAAAATGCAAAACTAAAGAGAAATATGTGAACTAGAGATAGAATGAAGAAGGAGAGAGAGAGAGAAAGAGAAAAGAATGAAAGAAAGTCAAGAGGATCTCTTTCTCATTAAGATGCTCTTTTGCAAATAGTGGGGGTGAGAACTTCTGATACACGTACCATATGAATGGAGTTCAAAAAAAAACTTCATCATGACCATAATCCATCACTCAATGTAGCATTGATGAATTAGAGTTCATTCATGAAGCTAAAAGTTTAAAACATAGGTGCATTAGAATGAATCAACAGCAAATACTACATTCTAAATATGCTAATTATTAGCATTACATTATTTTCGGAAAAGAGTTCTGGGTTTTGTTATGCTAAACCTTACATTCTCCCAAAAAAGATCTACTCATAATGTTCACCAAGGATAAAAAAAATAAAGTAATAAAATTACGTACCTAGTAAAATATATTTTTAGGGGATAAAGTACATAACTTATAGCCGCATGTCTAATTTAGCCCCTACGTTTTTTTTGGTCCATAGGTGTCTTTGATATTTAGTGTCATACCTCATACATACCCATGTTGTCATAGACTTCTACATATGAACAAATGGGTGTTGAAACGCCTTTGGACATGCGACTTATAATCGGTTAGTCAAAAACATTTATGTACCTTATCCCATTTTTTCGCATATTTATAGTCTCTGAAGCTATAAAAGTTTAAAACACTGGTACATCAGAATTAGTCAACAACAAATACTACTTACATTCTAAATATGCTAATTATTAGCTTTACACAGGCCATGTTTTTCTTTGTGACAGTCTTTAGACAGACAATGTTCTGAAAAGAGTTATGAAACAAACGCTATTAATATTCCTTTTTCCTTCCTTCAAACTTGAGTTGGAAGAGCTGCAGTACTTGAGGTGATTGGGTATCCAACTGGAATTTCTTCCTACATATCCAACGAATGGGTTGACATACAGCAATACACTCACAAGCTTTTTCCACGATCAAGCGCAGTCCTTCGAGAACTATACAGCCAATGGAAATGGAGAAAATGAAGCAGAAGCCACCGAAGCAAACGAGGAGAATGAAGACAAGGTAAAAAAGGGAGATTAAGCTCACAACAAAGGTTTTGAACAGTGCTCTGCAAGGTCTGAGGATTAGTGAACGTAGAGGTGAACATAAGAGAAAGAAAATGGGGACAGGAAGGAACGCAACCACATCCCAAACAACATTTTTCCAATTTTCTGTCATTGCTAGGGCGATGGTTGCTCCAAACGCCACTGCCATCATTGTGACCGAGACGACCAGACATATAACTCCATGTTTCAGCTTTTTGAAAAGATATGTCTCGAAGTTTTGTAATGGAAATGAGGATGTAAGGATGGAGAAAAATATCCCCACTGAAGTCAAAGCCAAGGTGAGGGAGATTACATCAGCTATAATGAAAACCAGAAAGAAGGGTTTGAAGTGAAGGATTGGAATACCGGTATCTTGATTAGGACCTCCCGGTACAGTGTAGGCTGCTGCAAAGGCAACAGTGGCTATGAAAACTGAAAGAATGGTGCAATTCTCAGTGGTCCGCATTAGCCATTCTTTGGCACCTTGATGGAGTTTCTCATTCATGGCATGTTAGGAAATTAACATAGCAAATCTTCTATTTATAGAAGATATATTCTGTGCATAACAGTTTTCCTTTTGTATTCCTAGATTGTAGTTAGATTGATTGGTGATAGCTTAATTATAGGAGAGACTAAGGAGAGACTAACATGTAACCTAAGTCTACCTTCTGTATAAATCCTTCCCTGACATCAATGAAAAGTAATTCAGCCAATTCTCCTTTCTTTCATGGTATCGTGAGCAAAGAACTGCAACTCGACTCATCAGAAAGATCATTCTCGTAGCAATCTCTCATCCTTCGGCCACCATGAATGATGAAAGCTCTTCTAGAACATCAAAATTAGACGCATCAAAGTCTAATCTCTCGAACCCTTATTTCACTCACCACTCAAATCATCCAGGTTTGGTTTTGATTTCCAAACCTCAATGGAGAGTAACCACTACCATGCAGAGCAATGACCTCGCTTTAAATGCCAAGAACAAATCGGTTTTGTCAATGGCACCATCAAGGCGCTCTGTAAGAAATCATCCGATGACTATGCAACTCTGGTCACGCTGCAATGATATGGTGCATTCCTGGATCGTCAACACTCTCAACTCGAAATTTCGTGACCAGAATCTATTATACAACCGCCGCGAGGTTCGAAGATCTTCGTGAGCGATTCTCTCAAAGCAATGCACCTCGTATATTTGAGATCCAGCGAGAAATTGCCTACCATTGACAAAAGCAACTTTCTATCTCAATTTACTACACAAAAATCAAGAGCTTGTGGAATGAACTAGCTTCGCATAATGATAAATAACCTATACGCCAGAGCAACAAAGATTGATGCAATTTTTAATGGGGTTGGAAAACGACCTTAGCGCACTGCGGGTGGATGCTTCTAAGTGAATCCTTTCCTCCCGTCTGGTCAAGCATATTCCTCTATGTGCCAAGAAGAAAAACAAAGGCTTCTAAGTGCGACACACAGCTGCAGATTCTAATTCCAGCGCTGCCATGGTCGTAAGGAGCAATCAAATGAAAAACAATTCCACTGGGAATGCAAGGTCAGATCGTTCAGACAGCTTATACAGCGGTTCACAAGATTCACGAAGGTTTAATCAAAACAAACGCAGTTCAGGATCTTTCAGAGGGCGACCTCGACGCGCCTATTGTGGGGACATGGGACACTTTGTTGAGAAATGTTATTAGCTGTACCTGATATCCCAAGACACCCAAAGGCAGAACATGTTCCATTTTTAACCGCTAAGAATACTTCGTGGCTAATCAAGTTTTCATGGTGCAAACAAAGATGATGGGAAATCGCAGACTGAATCTCGCAAGCACAACTTCACAAATTTCCCGCCCTTCTAAATGACAAAGATGAAGGTACAAGTTCTCAAGCAAATATAGCTATAGAAAAACCAGGTTTGTCTAAAATTTCTTCTCTCACTGAATAAGCTGTGCAATGTATCATATCTCTTCATCTCCAAAGTCGTTTTCATGAAGATAAAATATTATTTCATTACCTCGTGTTGCACAGTGGAGAAAAGGCTAACATTGTCTCAGGATCCTTGTCAGCTAAACTATGTTTTATTATTTGTGATATATTATGTGTACCTACATTCAAAGTCAATTTGCATGATTAGATCGGTGACAAAGGGACTGGTGTTCAATGAAAATTTTCCCTCATTTGTGTGTTTGCGAGGTCCAGCTGGGGATAAAATTGGTTTAGATTAGCGAGGTGATGGATTGTATTGCCATGATTACTTAAACCAGGAAGAGTGGGACCCTTCTCATTCATCACCAAACCGCCAATTGACACAACCTCACACTTTCGTCCTCTTGATCTATGGCACATTGGTTTGGGCATATTCCCATTCTTATTAAAAAGGTTTCATTACTAATAACTTTTAAAATTTTCAATTCGGTCTAATAATACTTACTATTTGTCCTTTGTCAAAGCAACATCGTTTACCTTTTAGTACTAGTGATATCTCATCAAAAAAACCATTTGATCTTATTCATTGCGACATTTGGGGTCGTTATAAATATTCTTCACTTTCTAGTCACCATTCTTCCTTACCTATTATTTTGATGATTACATGCGCTTCACTTGGATTTTTCTGATGAAACATAAAGATGAAGCACAACCTCTTATAAAATGTTTCTTTAGTTATTTTTCCACTCAATTTGAATCTCATATCAAAAATTTTCGAAGTGACAATGGCGGAGAATTCCTCTCACTCCAATCCTTTTTTAAAGATAACAGTGTTCTTTTCCAGCACTCTTGTGTTTTACCGCTGACAAAATGGGGTGGTGGAGCCTTGGCTACCGCCACATTTACAAGTTGCACAGCCATGAGTGGCTAAAACTCCTAATCAATTTTGGGAGAATGCGCCCTCACTGCCCGTCCATATCATCAACCGCACATACCCTTTCTCTTTTAAAACACCATTGAAACCTTGTTCCTCAAAACCACCCTCTTACTCTCCTCAGTGTGTTTGGTTGTCTCACCATCTTTTCACCAATGTCCATGTTTCCCATAGTTCTGATCAATTACCATTACCTATATCTTCATTGGTTATATCATTCTGGACAAAAATCTTATCGTTATTCAAATATCCTGAAAAATATTCATGAGTTGTGATGTACATTTTTACGAAAATCACTTTCCTTATGCTTCCTCCGAGTTTATTTTCCCTCCCTCTAATTTTGCCTATTCTTCAGGCTCCAATTCACGACCTAGCTTCCTCTTCTTTTGTCACACCCAATTCATACACACCAACTTCCGTCGCACTCGTCTCTTCCCACATTTGTACTATCCCTCCACCAGGTAACAGCGACCAGTGAGCTCCGCTCCAACTCCCCTCAAAGCACTCGCACCGCCCCGGATGCACCTTCACGCACGCTAGCAATTCTAAGCGCCTACATCATCCACTACTTTATACGAATCCTTGCCACTTCTTCATCCAATCCTCGGCCCATCCCCAGTCTACACATTGCCTGACAACCATTGCATTTATCGTGCTCGGTGTCCATAATCCACCAACAAAACTACAGGATTATGTATGCTCTCACCTCATGCACGCTTGCTCTGACCAATCTCCTTCCTTGATTCCAGGTTCGACTACAGGTACACATTATCCCTTGGTCAATTATGTTTCATATCACCGCTACCAACCTGCACATCGCTCTTTTATTGCCCAGATCAGTCAAGTCATAGAGCCTAGAAATTATTCTAAAGTCGTGATCATCACGAATGAGCGAGGAGCAATGCGGTTCAAATTACGCGGGCTCTCGGCTGCGGTATTACTTGGACTCTCATCTCTTCCGCGGGGAAGACGTTGATAGGTTGTCGATGGGTCTATAAGATTAAACACCATTCCGATGGATCGATTGAGCGATACAAAGCCCGATTAGTTGCCAAGGGGTTCACACATTGGAGATTATCGATTATCAGATACTTTCTCTCCCCTTTGCTAAAATCATCACGGGTTGCGATTTGTCTACTTGCACGCCTTGATTCTTTCGGTGGTCTCGCTTCACCAATTGGATGTGCTGCGCGCCTTCCTTCACGGCGATCTTCATGAAGAGCTTTACATGTCACCGCCTCCAGGGCTTCTAAGATAGGGGGAGGACAACTTGGTGTGTCGATTACATAAGTCATTGTATGGCTTAAAGCAAACATCTCGGGAGTGGTTCTCAAATTTCTCGAAAGCTATTCGAGCTGCAGGGTATGTTCAATCTAGAGCCCAGCTACTCTTTGTGCTATAATACAAGGCAAGTCCTTCTTGCCCTCTTGATATATGTTGATGATATTTTGATTCTTGGAAATGATCTATGAGTATTACTTTCTGATTAGAAATTCTTACATAGTCAATTTCATCTTAATGATCTTAGTGATTTAAAGTATTTCCTTGGCATTGAAGTATCTTCTTCTAAGAATGGGATTTTCATTTCCCAACGTAAGTATGCTTTAGAAATCATTAAGGATGCGGGGATTGTTAGGCGCAACACCTATTGATACTCCTATGGAGCGAGGTTTGAAATTGTCTAATAAAGGTGATTTACTCAAAGATCAGGGTCATTATAGGAGGTTGGTTGGTAGATTGATATCTTCTTGTCTCAAGGCGGATCCTTATATTTGTACATGTACTAAGCGGGGTTTATCGCCAGCCTTGTAAGCTTCACATGGAGCGACACTTAGTTGTGCGCTATCTTAAAGCTGCCACCTAGCCAAGGATTGTTCTTCTCCTCAAATAGTGATTTTAGGTTGCAAGCCAATTGTAGTTGATTAGGCGGGATATCCCGATCACTAGAAAGGAGTCAACCAAGGAATTCTGTGTCTTCTTTGGCCTCATTAGTCTCATGGAGATCAAAAGCGTCACAGCAGTCTTGCTTTCTTCCAACTAAAGCGAGAATATCGTGCCTGTGGTGTTGTTGTGAGGTGCAGCTGAGATACACTTCTCAGGGCCCAGGAAGTATTGCATCGGAACTGCATTGTTATCTTTGCGACAAACAAAGTTTGCATTGCATGTGCAGCCAAACCAGTCTTTCATGAGTGGACCAGACACATTGAAATGAATCGTCATTTATAGAGATAAGATTCAAGATACTGGATCCGTTGCTACAAGATTTGTGAACTACGCATCAATTGGCAGATGCGGCTAAGTTCTAGGAAAATATGTCTTTACTTCTATAGATTGCAAGTTGGGAATCTACAGGGACATCCTCTCAACTTGAAGTTAGGAAATTAACACCGCAAATCTTATATTTATGGAAGATCTCTGTTTTATGCATATGATTTCCTTTTGTATTCCTAAATTCTGATTATAGTTGATTGGTGATAGCTTAATTATAAGATAGACTAACGTGTAACCTAAGTCTACCTTCTGTATAAATCCTTCCATGACATCAATAAAAAGTAATTCAACCAATTCTCCTTTTCTTTTCAGTAAATAACTCTTCAGCAGTCCTGCTGTCGTTGTTGAGATGATTGCTGACAAGCATCTTAAAGGCTGACTTCACTTTCTGCACCCACAAGGAGCACCCTTGTCATTCTTCGTGTTACCGTGACAAACCGTCACTAAATCTTAACCAAAACTAATAGTGACGGAAAAAGGTAGGGCTGACACTAAAGTCTACAGAAGGAACCATCATTAGGGTTTGTAAATTTTTGCTTGAGATATTTGTTGTCTTCCTTAATTATTTAGGTGATTAGGACTTACCCCAATTTCTTTCGGGGAATTTTTATTATGGCCCACAGGTTTAGATTTCTCTTTTAAAAATAATTGAAGTTTTTCTTTAGCATTAGAGAACAAAGGTAACAATATTGAAGCTAGCTAAATATTGGTGTTCATTTTATTTCTTATTAAATATTGGCAATTAATAACAAATTATTCTATAATAGTGAAAACTGCTTTCGTACCATATTAAAAAGTGATAGTCAAGAAAATTTGATATATGAGAGTAATAATCTTATTTGCTTATTTGTCACTAATGGAAAAGTGGAAGAAATGTACCTTAAACAAAAGAAACTCATCTCGCAATTGGACTGCGGGATTTTGGACCTTTTCATTAGCTTGACTTTTTCTTTTTTGATTAACCATGTGAAGCATAGAGTTTCATTTCTTATCGGTAGCTGATAATAATAGCCATGAAGAAAAAACTTCATGCTTTACCACAATATCAAAAATATCAATATTACGGTAAAGAATCGCCGCATGTAATATGTTCATTACACTCCTGTGATTAAAGTATTCAAGCTGGTAGATGAGTGCTGCTTTAACAATTTCTTTGATGTTTAAAATTGTTGCTAAAAATAGTGGGCTTTCATTGCTCTTCTTGTAGCTGCTAATTAAATTTTCATAGGAGTCTTGTCCTTTCATTTGTTGAGACTCCTCATTACTCTCACCTAGGCCCATTTCTTGGGAACTAGCATCCGATGAGGTATCTTTTGAACTAGCATTCCATAGGGCATCTTCCTTTACAAAGCAAACTAATCCTTGAGTGAGCATCTATTTTAGTAAGTGAGATATTTGAACATTCAGAGCTATTTATTGGAAAGTGCATTTATAATATGGATCATCTCTCACAAATCTAAAAGTTAACTACTAAAATAATGGAACATACAAATATTGAATTTAAACAAGCTAATATTATGTGAAACACCTAGAAAAAACACTAAATAACCAATTCATTAAATATTGTGCTAGGGGCATGAGAATACATACATGGTTCTTTGGTTAAAGAAATTAACAGTATAACTTATTTAATCAATAAGAGATCCTTAACATCATTGTATTGCAAGATGCAAAATAAGATTTGGAGTAGTAAAAAAGTAAATCCTTCATTTTTGAAAGCATTTGCTAGCATTTCTTATTTTCATATTGACTCTATTGCTAAAAGTAAGCTTGATCCAAATTCTTAAAAGTTTTTTTTTTCCTTTGTAACTTACATATGGTGAAAACCAATTCGGTTTTTGTTTCTTAAATGAACAAAATTGCAAGATTATACAAAAGAGAATTCATTTTCAATGAACAAATGGTGTAGAAAGACAAGTTTACAATAAGCATAAAGTGGACACTTTGGGAGTTAAAAAAACTAAAAATAAAAATTTAGTGAGATTTTTTTGTGAATGGGGTTTAAATAGTGATAAAAATTATCAAGAAAATGTAATTCGAAAAGATCATATATCTTAATGTTAACATCATTAGATATATTTTAATTTTCTAAGATTAGAAGAATATTTGTGTCATTTATATAATATCTAACAAACACATTTTAAATACTAATAGTTTAAAAATTGAGGTATCAGAATAAATTTTACCACTCAAATTATAAATTTGCCGATATATGATTTAGAATTAAGATAAATTTGTGCCCTCTTCTTGACAGATATCTTACTTCATAGAAATATATTATTCTATTAATAATAATTCTGTATATACCAACAATAATAATAAAATAATAAAAAAAAAACTATACCAATTAGGTCATTGAGGATTTAGATATGTAATTATATTTTAAATATCATGTGTAAGACATTTTCAAAAAAACTTTTTTTTTAAAGGCATTTTCAAAAAAAACTAACATGCATCAAAATAAATATGCAATGTACATACAAAAGTTTTTCATGACTCGCCTTTCTTCTAATTTCTCATATCCTGCAAAAAATAAACAATCTGAAAAAAGAACTTCCTGTAAGATGTTTGACAACTATTATATAGGAAAAAAAATTGAGCATGTGTATAATAGGGTGAAATAAATGACACCTCACAATTAAAATAGAGTTAAGCATTTGTGAATGGACATAAAACAAGGAAAAAAAGAAAAAAGGAGAAAAGGAATAAAAATTTTATTAAACAAATCATCAAACTAAATCTTAGCTTTGTTGAAGGAAAATTTTGGAAGAAAATAACTACATCAATTTGTTCCCCTATTTCCAAGCCATACAAACATTCGATTTTATTAGTAAAATTTTCTTTCACTAAAGTACCTAGTTAACAAGACGATTCTATTCTATTTATTTGATCATTGGCCCAGGTTTAAAACACAGATATAAAATCTTACATATTTCTCCATTTTTTCTTCTTCAAACAAAATGCAAACTCAGAATTTTCCTGACTCAATAAATATTCAGATGTATGAAGGGTTTACAACCTTTTTCAAGTAGTCAAAATTGTATACACAATAGGAAAGATCTAGGTTTGTTCAACAAAAGGATTTAGAGGACTTTGTGTGTATCATAATTCCACCTACACACTTGCACATGGTTAATTTTCCAATTTTACATTTTTATGTCCTTGATTTAGATATTTGAGGCAATCTATCAGTTCACCTAATCCATCAATGGTTATATATAATTAAGTGCATATGACTAGGTGCTCTTTTGAGATAAATTAATGAAAACTAAACAAAAGCAAAATACATTATATTTTTATAAGATTGTTAATGTCTACGGTAGACTAAATTTGTTTTTTTAAAAGAAGAAATAAAAGTATATATATTCAGCAATATTCAAGAACTATACTAAAATGCATATTCAATTTTTATAAATATATATTGTCTTCCAAATAAAATAAAATAAAATAAAAGAAAATGTTGAAATGAATCAGTAAGTGAAGGATGTGAATTTAGATATACCACTTTGAGTTGATGAGTACCTCTGTTACTCAAATCATCCACTTTTATTCAAATATTGTATCCTTGCTGTCTCTACTCAAATGTATTATCACTTTCTGTCACGTTTACTTCATTTCAGTTGAAATCCACTAACATTCATTTTCGTTTGAAGTACACGTGTATCCATGAATTTTCCTTCTTTTAAGTTCGGCGCTACACAAAATGCATGATTTGAGCAGAGATTGAAAGAGCAGTCGTGAGTTTTGATCCCTTTCTTTCATTTAGATATGGATGCTTTCCATGTGTCAAGCCAAAACTGTTTCCTTCATTTTGCAAAGACAAAATCAGGAAAAATGTTAAATTCTAATGCTTCTTTATCCCAAAAAATGTTGAAAGAGAGGAAATTGTATATATTATTATTTGTTTGACTAGATAAATAATTGAAGTGTTTTAATTTCATTTTTTTAGGGAGCTAATTCTTGTTCTTTTGAATAATTTTACCATCAGCTCCCACATCATGGATTTAGGCTTCAGGTTCTTAATTCTCTACCCATGTTTTATTTTCTTAGAAAAATGAACTAATAATTTTAACTAATCCTTCTATCACTATTCTTTTTCATTTGCCATTTCTTTTTATATCTAGGTTCTAATTCTTTTCCATAATGAGACATAAGATATGATAATAATTTCTTTTGAGGCTAGTACACATAAGTTAGACATTTAACAAAGAAAGAAAAAAATAGAGTTTGTTTTTGTTATGGATTTTAAGCTGTTTGTTGCGAAAAAAGGAGACATGTTTTAAATATTTTTTTTTAAAAGCCTGAGAAAACACAGACAAGATGAGATTTAGAAACACCAAAATGATGTTCTCTGTATTTTAAAAATCGCTCTGAAGAACAATTTTCCAAACAAGCCCTTAATTTCGCAGGAGTAAGAATGATGTTAGAAATAGAAATGGACTAGGAATTAAACTTGGTGATGAATTAAGCGCACAATATATAATTTGTTACATCCCACATCAGATAGGAGAGAAAGTTCCTGGCATTGTATAGGTATAGGCTTCTCTTAACCTAGTGAACACATTTTAAAGCCGTGAAGGCCCTTGGGTCCGAAGTGGACAATATCTACATGGTTGAGCTAGGTTATTACAAATGGTATTAGATGATCATGATCTTTGGTGTGGGGTCAATTACACATTTTGCCCCATGGGGTGATTGTCAGTTAATACAAGACCATGGGACACATGAGGCGTTGCGTTTGCGTGTTTGTCATCACATCGGATAAGGAGAGAATTACGATACATAAGTTTGAGCGTCTCTCAACCTAGTTAACACGTTTTAAGGTATTATGTGGATTATAGGCACAAATGACAATAGCCATGGTTGGACTAGGTCGTTACATTATATGACCTGACCGCTCCATATGAAACAATATATTGTTGTACCATCATTCCTCTGCAAGGAACAAAAAATCGTTAATATCGATCGATATCTTAAAATATTGATATAATTGGTACAAACATATACATTTTAATCGAAGTTTAGTTGGCGAAAATCTAACAAAATCCGTAAATCGTAATATTTTGCAGAAATATCTAAAATTTTCGATATTTCGGTGAAATATCGAGAGTGTAGCTCACGCTTGCGTGGTGCAGTACGGAAAATATGGTGAATATCGGTAAATACTCGAAGATATATCGGTAAAATAGCGAATGCTCAGGAAATATATCGGTGATATTTTCAAAATATCAGTATGCTGACTTCTTGACCTTGAATTTGTGACCTAGATTTCATTCACCTTTGATCAAAGATCGCCTTTATCATTTTTTAAGCATCAGAAAACTATATGATACAATCCAACAATTGATTTTAAATTTGAAGTTTAATCTAAAGGTTTAGATTGATTTCAACGAATATATGATGATCCAACGGTTGATTTTAAATTTGAAGCTTGATCAAACGGTTTATATTGATCTCCAACGGATATATAAATGATCAATAGTTAAATTTGAACCAAGTCAAAATCAAATGTAATTAAAATACAATGGTTTTGACAAATCCAGGCTATTTTGACTCCAAAAATTCTTTAAATACCCACAAATATTTTAATTTCTTTACAAACTCATCCACACACATCAAGCTCCATTTGACTCTCAGATTGTTTTGCACATAGTTTATCTCAATATTTTGAAGATCTTGGTTTTAAAATATTATCTTTTCAACAAGATAGAGATCCTTAAATCAAATAATGTAATGGAGCCAATAAATCTCATTTGGTTTAAAAGACTATTATAATGTAATTTTGATAAATTATAATGAATAATAATCTTCATAAGTGTATATATTTGCACTTATTCATGTCTTTTTATAGTTTAACAAAGTACTTTGTGAATTTCAAAATATTTTTATTAATTTTCGTTTTGATATTTCTAGATATTTTCGATATATTCGTAAATGAAATGCAGAATATAAGTGATTATCGATATTTTGATCACTGTTATACACCAAATAGGCTTTACTTTCTTACGAGACTTAGTTTCTCTAGTTCCATTTAACGAAGAGCAGTTGATGGGATTGACCATAGCGGGCTGCACAAAAAATTGGCTTCTCTCCTAAGTCGTTGGGCGCAGTTAGCAAGTCCGTATCTATCTTCAACAGCTCCTCCGCCGCATCTTTCATGGCGTTGCTGGTGGCTACTTCGTGGAGTATTGTGTTGCCGACCTTGTTTTTTATGTCGGAAAGTTTCTGGTTGCTGTCTGTAGCGCTAAATGTCTTCAAACAAATCTAGTACGAGATCTTTTTGTTTAGGGCGACGGCCGCCATGGAGGAGCTGTGTCGTTGTAAATACTAATTTTCTGCAACACGTATTCAGGATGAGCAAGGCAGAGTCGTCTCACCTCCGAATTCTTTTCGTGAATGAAAGCATTGTACAAATCAGTGACGCTGCTGCTATCGTTGTTGTCCGCCATGAGATCACCGTCCTCGGAGTTTGATTAGCCGTGAAGGGCTGGCTGGTCTTACAGTTCATCTCTCAGATTATACAAAATTTGGTCTAGGAGGTGCAAATATTGTATCTAAGAAATTCAAAGTTTTCTGATCTAGTATGAACATAAAAATTTGAGATGACCAAACCGCTGTTTAAAATCATGTTTGCTTAATGCAAAAATTTAGGTTGTTAGGTAATGCCTTAATCTTATAATAATCTATATCAATAGAACAGGAGTAATAATAATATTTGTGAAAAAATCCAACGTTTAATATTAATATAAAATTTTAAGGTAATTAAAGACATCGTTATATGTTTAAAATACAATGCCTTACTAATTAAAAATTTGTATAAAATTATAATTTATATTATTTAAAATCTATTTGAGTAGAAAGTGGATCTCATTTCCATGCCACGTGAACATGCCAGCTGACATGATTGGGTCGCTCGTGTGAAGATGAAAATAGAATAAATCAAAGAAAGGATACTAGGGAAAGGAAATATGCACAATTTCACCCTTCTCGACCACCTTTCAGTTATTATTATAGTTCTTATAATAGGTCTTTTTTTAATCATTACATATTTATAAAATTTATATTTCTTTCGACATTATGATATTGTATTGAATATGACAAATTATATCAGATATAAAAATGAAGATCAGTAAAAGTAATTTTGAACCAAATTTCAGTAGTGAGTAATAAATTAGTACAAATTTATATTAATAATAAATAAAAATTTAAAAAAACCTGATCACAAACGAACCTTTTAAAGAAAAAAATGTGATGCTAAATGGGGCCCATTGATTCTAGCTCTTTCAACCAAACATATAATTCCCTATCAGCTTCTTAAAAGATATATCTTTATTCATCTAAAGTATTAAATAAGGGAGAAACTTTTTTTTGTGGCTATATAAATAATAAGACTATTACAGTCAAGTAGATCATTTTAAAGCGTGAGAACAAACGACTAAGTGGACAATATCTATATAGTTGAGTTGAGTCATTACAAATTGTATCATAGTCAATCCCCGACCTCGATGTAGGTGTCTGTTTCGTTTGGCCTCATAGGGTGTGTGTGTCCGTTTAGTCTCACAATTCCATGGGATACAACAAGAACTTTGTACTTGCATGGGTGGATGTTTGTCACATCCCACATCAGATAGGGAAAAACTTTCGATGATATATGAAATTATGAGCTTACCATAAGCGCAGTGACGCGTTTCAGAAGTAGTAAGAATTGTGCGCTATAGCTGACGGAATGTCTCATATGGTGGTGGATTAGTACATACATCTTGCAGTCTTGTAATGGAAATGAGGATGTGAGGATGGAGAGAAATATACCCACAGATGCCAAATTCAAGGCGAGGGAGATAACCTGAATTCAAAAGAACAAATGCAAATAGCAAAATATAAATAATGTAAAAGAAGGAAGTAAAGACTAGATGAACAAAAAGAGTTTTACCTCAAAGATTTCTGTCAATTGTTGTGTGGTTGTGTGGTTGTGTGGAAGCAGTCAATCCTCCTTCTCTCTCAAGCTATAATTACTAACTCTCATTTAATACTTGTTTCTTAAAAATAATATTTTAATTAATTAAGATTGATCAAATTTGATTTTCCAAATCTCCTTAAAATTAATGTGAGTTAACTTATGTATTTTGGGGATCATAAAATTTTCTAATAATTGATATCAATTCCTATAAATACACAAAAGAACTCAAAGAGCTGAATAGAGGCAGAGTTAAAATAAGAATCTTTGGAGAGGGGTCGTTCTCAGATTCAACATTACAACCTCATTTGGTGATCAAAGGATGTTCACAAAGTTACATTAAATTTGGGGGATCTCCAACATAGGGAGACATCTGCCCAAAATCAATTAATGAAATCAGAAAAAAAATATTACTGAGCTTTTACTCTGTCAGCCTGCAGAAACTGTGTTTCAAACTTGGTGTGAGGAGATGCTGTTGGCTGGGAGATTTCTATTCCTGACAAGACAGACAGCTTCACATATAAACTCACAAGTCTTTTTCAGAGTCCAATGCAGTACTTTGAAAGGTAAACAGAGGAGAATACATAGGAACGCGAGGAACATTAGAACCCAAATCACAACTTTGAGGAAATTTACAACATAGGGTCTCCACCATTCTTTGCAAGGTCTCAGGACTGCTGGAGCATTGGAAATTGAATATGAGGAAGGAAAAAATGGGACAGGAAGGAATGCAACTACATCCCAAACAAATTTTTCCCGATTTTCTGTCATCTTCAGAATGATTGTGGGTCTGAAAGCCACTGCCATTATTGAGACCGACAGGACTAAACATATAATTCCTTGCATCAGCTTCTTAAAAAGATGTCTTGAAATCTTCTAAAGGAAATGAGGATGGAGAGAAATGTACCCACAGATGTCAAAGCCAAAGTGATGGAGATCACATCAGCTAAAACGAAAACAGCAAAGAAGAAGTTTAGGCAAAAGCATTAGGTACCACTATTTTGATTAGGGCCTCTACGGACAGTGTAGGCTGCTGCAAAGGCAACAGTACTGGCTATTAAAACAGAAGAATATTTGAGATTACATTAAATTATCAGCCATTCTCAAAGCTTCTCCATGCAGTTGCTCATTGGTAGCACTTCAAATAATTCTCCACCAGTCCTCTTAAATCATTGTTGAGAGGAATTCTGAGAAGCATCTTAGAGGCTGACTCCACTTTCTGTACCCACACATTGTACAACTACAAGTCGTTATTATTATTTGTTTATATGAGAAAAAATTATCTTATTTGTTTGTACTTCTAGCAAAGTTCAATTTTATTATATAATTATATTTAGATTAAATTATTTATATTTAATTCGATTTTATATCTAAGGTTTGTATTCTAATATTTTTATTTTTCAAAATATATTTTATTCTACATATTTATGGGTCGAATTAGAATTTGGAGCAGTACAATATTTGTGATGTATTACTAAGTTGATTACTGTTCATCATGCCTAGCTCATATGGTAGAGTGCTTGATGCAAGAGCTTCTATAACATACATTAGGAATTCGATCTTTATTATGGAAAATTCAAATTCGGGAAGCCGTGAAACCTTGGAGACACCAAATATGTTTCTAAATTCAAGTATTTGAGTCTTGTTACTATTTTGATTTGAAGTTGTTTCATTTTAGAAAGATTTGTTCTCCGAGTTAAAGTAGTAGTTGCTTTATTTAATTTAGAAGTTTATTTTCCTACAGTCAGTAGTTCTTTTATTTTTAAGTTGCACATTAAATTAAAATTTTTGTTCCAGTGTGTAAGTTTCACTGTGGATTTAGAAAGTATGGGGCATATAGATACCCCCTAATATAGTCTTTGACAGTGGTTAAGTTAATATGTTTTAGATTTATATATTTTTGATTTGATATTATTATAGATGAAGGGTTTACAAACTAACAAAGAAAGCGCTCTGACGTATTATTTGCGATGCAGACCAAATTGTATAGAATCTGATACTTAAATCATCTCAACAGACAACAAGACTGCTGAAGGGTGTTATGCATACCGTGAACAACTCCTGAATTCAAGGAATGGCTGTCTGGACCATGAAGTGCCACATTTAACATTTTTCTCATCTTGCTCATTCTTTGGCAGCCTGCAGTACCAGAAGGCCTAATCAAGACACCGAGTGTTCAGTCATTTACTCCTGACCCTTCTTTCTGGTTTCGTTTTATTTGATCTTGATCTCCTCACCTGGCTGACAGCATCAGTAGATGTTTTTCCTCCGGTTTATCTCGTTCCATTGAAGACATCAAGACATATCTTTGAAGCTGAAACAAGGGGTTATATGTCTGGTGGTCTCTAGTCCTGCAATAGTAGCAGTGGCGTTCGAACAACCATCGTCGCGATAATGACAAAAAATTTTGTTTGGGATGTGAAGGCGCGTTCTTATACAGTACCTTTCTCTCAATATTCCTCTAGTTCTAATCTGGATACATGAAGACTGTTTCTTAAAATTTTTGGTTGTGAGCTTCGTCTCGTTTTAACTTATATTCTTTCTCTTTTCTTTAATGATCTGTGTACGCTGTGTGATCCATATCCTCTGTTTCCCCATTTTCCATTATCTATCTAGTTTCCAAAGGACTGATCTGGATCTTGAAAAAGGCTGGTGAGTGTATTACTAAATGTAAAGCGTCATCATTGGGTAGCAGAATAATCTCAGTTCGATAATCCGATCTCAACCAACCCACGGCATCTCCCCTACTCATCTTTGAAAATGGAAAGGACTAATAAAAGCGTTTCCAGAAAGCGTCATGCATGAATAATTTACATGCATAACTCTTTTTGGAATAAAGTCTATTATCAAAGCTAATAATTAACTATATTAAGATTCATAGTAGTATATTTATTTGTGACTGATTTTCTGATGCACTCATGTTTTAAACTTTTAGAGCTTTAGAGACTATAAATGTTGATTTTGTGGGCCCGAATTGATTTTGGACACCATGTCTAACCGAAAGCCAAATGAATGCTGACACATAGAAAGAAAGTTGAAAAACGTAATATGTTGTAGTAGCAAAGGGGTGAGCTATTCTGTAGCCATGATTGATCAGGAAGCAATTACTTGCCTCACGGTATGGACAACTCTCTTTCGAGTATTTTCAACATATCAGCCTGTTGGTTGATACCAGTTCAAAACATATTTTGTAATTTCTCATATTCATAGTGAATCTTTCTCTTCTACCCATGGTTTTTTCCTGTAAGGGTTCCACATAAATCTGGTGTTTTTCTTTTTCTTTATTTTTGTATATAATTATTGTGCCATTGATCATAAAAATAAATATATTTAATTTACTAATAGCCTGCAAAAACACCTATGGCTGAGTTTATTTTAAGGTATTCATGAACATTTCGATTTTCACATTCCGAACATCTTCATCAACATCATGACTTATGACACGAAGAGTAATGTAACACAACTCAAGTTTCACTAAGCTATGCTTCTCACATATTTACCGTATCACCTGAACTTAAAGTAACTGCAAGCATTCAAAGTCTCAATACACAAGATTAACAGTGCAACAAAAAGAGCTAAAATCTGTTTAGTTCAACAGTTGGACACTCTTTAGTTCTGTTTTAAACTATTCTTCAAAAAAAAAAAAAAAAAAACTAGAGATCAGTGTTTTTAAGACAGAAGAATAAACAAACCTTTGGTTTTAAGGAGTTCAATAGCTCTGACTGAGTGTTTCCAAAAATTGTAAATAAAATGACCTTGAGAATAATAAGGCAAGAATCTTTTCACATCCATCTTCAACCTTCAAATATTTATTACATTTCTGAACTTTGTTATATTCATAATAAATAAAGTCTTAATTACATTTAATCCTTTATGGATTAGTGGGACAATTCATTAATATAGAAGTTTATAGAACTCTTTTCCTCTCTGGAAGCCTAATTGTCGAAATATAGTCGATTCTTTGCGTGAAATCACCCCTTCAATTGTCCCTAGATCTAGATTTTTTTTGCCAATAAAGTGGTTTCTTCCTCATCAATTTGGGTTTTCCTTTGTTTTTCTTTGTTTTTTCGTGTTTTTGTCGCCAAACTATTATGGCATGTGTTATCACTGACTTGTTGTGACGGGTAGTTGTATCATCGATGATTGGCTTCTTCATAGGTTTTTGTGTTGTGGTTTGGTCAGCGGTATAAAATCCTGTTAGGTATTCTAGAGCCTTTTTTTAAATTATTCAAACATTTTTGGTTATCAAATGTTTAAAATTGTGATGTTTTCTTATCAAACTTGATGTTGTGTTATCTCTAAAGTTTATAACATATGATTCTCTGTTTCACATTGATTGTATGGCTGGATCATGATTCTCTATTTTAAAAAATATAATATAGAAGTTTATCATTAGAAAGTGCAGGGAATGCAGTATCTCTGTACTAGATTACAAGCATAAACCTAACCTATTTCTTTGGTAGCTTTTCAATGAATATTTGATTATAAAAAAACAACATTTGCTTTTTTCTTTTATTACATAAACCATTTACAAGCTGTACCTCCTCTCAATATCTACAGAATAATAAATAAAGATACATGTGATTTATTCAAAGACATCCTCTGAACATTATCCATCATTTGATGTTTTATTGAAAAAATCCACGACCAAACGAAGCCCTCCTAGGTTGTTGGGTGTGCTTTTAAGTACAACAATTAGAAATAAGGATGAACATCCCGTACACTTACAAGGAGTCTTTTGGAAGCACAAAACAAAATATTAATAAGTGGACAATTCCATACAATGTGAAAGAATATGTCATAAGGTTTAATATAGGTATATAATTTAAGGCATTGTAGGCGTTAAAACTGGAGATAAAACAAAGCATATATTATAATATAAATGTTAGAAAACTACACTTTTTTATAGTCTAGTGTTTTTCTTTTACTAAATCTATTATATATCTTATTTTGAAATTATTGTTCAAATTTCTTGCTATATAAATCTGTCAGTCAGACAGCTCAGATATTATATAATTTAAAGATATATAAGACTACAAAAATATCATAATAAATTGTTGAAGGACCAAACAACGAAGTTGTAAATTCTATCACAATGGTGAGGTTGATTGGATCTGTAAAAAAATTGGAACGAATTTTATTTTGATAACCTTATTAAGTAGGTAGAAATAAAAGTATGACTTCTAACTCTGAGATTCTTTGCTGATAAAGTCTTACAATCAATATGTTTGCTCATACAATATATAGTCATTGGAATAAAAGATTAACTTCTAAGATTCTCCTACCAATAAATGACACACCACCCACCTATGGAGCAATGAGTGATCAAACACTCCATGAATCCCCAACCCAGTGCCTCTGACCCAGAAATCTGTAAGCAGTAGTTTTGTATGGCCTCATAAAAATTTTTTCATTTTATTTATAACTTAAGTTTGGTAAAATCTTGTGTAGACTTGGCGACTATAATGGCATGTAGTAAATTCAATCAATATACATCAATTTACACTATGTCAAATATAGCCTTGACATACCAGCACATTCTCACAAAACCTCTATTTTTATTACCTGTATTCCATTAACCACTAAATTCAAAGTATATTCTTACAAAATATTCTTGTATGACATATACAAATATCGGGACAAATCCTATTGTGCTCAGTCTTGTGCGTGCAGAATGATTTTAAGACACAAAGACAATGAAACTCGCAGGCTTAGGTACAGATTATCTTTACTAAAAGTTTTGCAGGAAAACCCCTCATTACTAAGGCTTTCTTTTACAATATTTTCAAGAAACTTTACTTGCTTTGCTTGTAGAAAGTTTCTAAAACTTTTCTTTGCTTGCTTTTGTACTTTAAAGGCTTATAAATCTTATTGCTTGCTTAGAAGTTTATAAAACTTTTCAGAATTTCTGCGTACTTTATCTGCAAAGTTTCTTAAGGCCTTTTCTGACATTTACTTTGAGTTTCTCAAAATTTTTATAAATATGGGAACCTTGGCTCGACCATGCTTGAAATAAAGATCGGAACAAACCATGGTCGTTTAAAAGTCAGCGGGAGCCACGAAACCGCGTTTTGCTTTGAAACTCTAAGAGCTGACGTAGGGAATAATGGTTTATTTTTCAAACACGTCATGCTCATAAAACATCAACACGCTGGGCCCTATTATCTCTAGTGAACCGGGAACTGGTAACTCCTTGATACAGGTGGACACTAATATCTTATCTGCACTAGTCGTCTTAATTAGATTATTCCATTACTTATCTCCTAAATTGGACAAGAACTCATAACCATATATACTCACATGCCTTTGGTCTCCTTTAAATGCATGATGTATCCCTAAAGTTTAGACCAGAGACAAAACTACAATGCATGTACTTCAGAATCCTAACACCACCAGGTACGTCACGAATACCTCACGACAGTTTGCTTGCAGAACTAGGGAAGGCACATTTTCTGGCATTCTTTGTTTGCTTGCCTTCCTTTGAAAAATGGTTTACAATTTAGTATTTGCTTGCTTCTTGCTAGCGAAAAATGGTTTAATTATTAAAGTGTTTGCCACTTATTATACCTTGCAATAGTTAGTATTTAAAACAATTTGCCTTGCTGCTTGAAAAATGGTTTTAATTATTCAAAACCATTTACTTACCACTTATTATAGTTTTACAATTTAAAATAATAACTTGCTTTTCAAAAATGGGTTTAACTCGCCATTTCTTTAACTTTTCAATTCTATGTGAAAATGGTTTGCAGTCAAAACCATGAAATATCAATTAATAGCTTGATTTATAATAATAATGTCTTACTATTATTTGGAAATGAGTTTGAACACTCCATCTTTTATTGTCAAATACCAAAACCTGAGTTCACACTTTTCCCGCCTTTGCTTTTTAACTCTGCATATTGAATCGGCAAATATCAATTGCCTCGTAATCACGTAATAACTTACTGCGCATTCAACCCTATAGTGAATATCGCGGCTGACGAAGCTTGCGGCGAATAGCTACGTTTTAATTCGAGTCCTAATCTTATTGAACCCTATCCCAATCATTTAATAGGGTTGCCAATATCAGTGTCAGTCAGATAATTATAAATATAACGTGTTGGGCATTTTGGGCACACGTGTACTGATGCACACTGGACTGTGCGTGCACATTACTTTCTGTAGGTGTCTTAAAGATTTCCTGAACATGCGGTACACTTTGGCCTCGTGGGGTGTACCGGTATACCACAATACATGTGTAATTGCCTTAGACTTTACCAGTTTTGCTCATTTTCCCTTTTGATACAACTCCATAGCACATAATTCATAACACCTCGAAATTATCATGGAAATCATTCAAAAAACAACTCCACAACACTTGAATTGGTGCTATGGAACCTGAAGCCTTAGGAAAAATGCAGTTTGAAAGATCCAAAGAACTCAGCTGGGTTAACAGTTCTTTATAAATAGTAAACGGTGGTTGTTTGTTTTCTCCCAATTAAGGTTTATCATAACCTAACGATTTAAGGTTCATGTGATCTTTTAAACCTGAATCAAAAGGCATCTATTCTGCCACCGAAGCCCTAGGAATCCAAAATACACATGATCCTAAGATGATAGCACAGTGTTTGAGTTTATATCCTCATGCCATTCTTCCTTTATTTTCCTCTTCTTGGCTCTTATATTCTGCCTCTCAAAACCGTGGGACTGTGTTTGAGATAATGAATTTTGAACACCGTTTTCCGTTTTTCTCAGTTTAATATTTCCTTCGACCATGTGGCCTCATCTCTTTAATTTTGCAATTGCCAACTGACCCCATTTGTATTGTGGCTCATCTCTAACTTCATTATGCCTTACATATCCTTTTTGCTAATGACAATTTTACCCTTGTACTAACACCAAGATAGGTTCTTAATTTTCAAACTTCTGCTAATGATCATCAAATATAGCATTGGTACTCTTTATATATTTTTTCTGCAGTCTCAAATCTTTATCTGCTCTCTCAGTAAGATTATTCACAATAAAAGATGCTTGATTCAACTTTAATAGCCTTTTGAAGTAGGTAACGAATAAAAAATTAGATGACTTTTTTTTATCTTATGAAATACTTAAAGAATCAAATAAGAAAAAGAAAAAGTTGAGTAAAGAATATTACTCGTTCTAACGCACATTTTTTTCAATATTATAATATAAATAAAAGTATGTTTATATTTAATTTATATATACACACTGATGTATATAAATCAGAACCATTGGAAGTCAAACATTGCAAATTGGCGTATAGTTTGCAAGCAGCATGAATAAAATAGTCTCACTGTTAAATGCCAGCCAAACAAGAATTAATAATAAAATATTTAACACCTTAACGTTTCAAAAAATAGTAGGATGATACCTTTCAAGAAAGGCTTCTTTTAACCTTGCAGTCAGATAAATACTAAGAGGATTATTAGTATTCATTCAAACATATAATATAAATTAATCCTGGAAGGCGTGGTAGAACATGCCACTCAAATAATATATCTTAAAGAAGTTTTGCAACATGCCCTCATCGTCCATCATATTAAGCATTGACGGGGTTCAACAAAAATGTGTTTAAATCCAGACCATTCAATCGGATCAAACCAGTTCATTATGGCTATTAGAACTAGTCGTCTGCAGCTCATTAAACCCTTGCTCTTCTCCTCAAGGCCCTGCATTATCCAGTGAAGTCAAACAAAGAAGCATTTACTGTTGCACCCAGGCTTTGAGGAAAAAAACTATAAATATGGAAAGTCTTATGATTTACCCGAGCCCAGTTCCTGAAGAGAATTAGTCTTTACAACTGTACAGTCTCCATGTACTAACCAAATAAAAGTCTATTATAATATAATAAATTTTCTATTTAATAATGTTTTTTTATAAATAATATTTTATTCCCAGTTTATTACTATTTATTCTATTTATTTGTAATATTGGTTTCAACATGAGAATAAAGGAAAGCTCTTCATTATCCTATAAATATTATCTCAGTTAGAGAGGAAAAAACTCTTGAAATTACAGTGTATTGCTTTTGATGTAGGGTTTAGAGTTGAGGGTTTTGGCTGGACATTTACAAAGTTTTGCTGAGTATTTAAGGTTTTGTGATTTTGTGATTTCCTGGTTGTCATGATGACTTGATATAAATCTTGCACTCTGTGTTTAAAATCAGTGAAATATTCTCAAATTCGTGATTATGGCACTATTAATAAGACCAGACAAAATCAAATTTTATGATGATTTCTTTATCTTTGCTGAATTCATATTCTAATCAGAAGACAGATCTTAACCTTAGAGAGGATGAGTTTACCTTAAAAGTTCTTAAATGTATCATAGATTTTAAGACCAGGTGAAATATTCCTCTTAAGTATATTGGATTATGGGCATGATTAGAATGAACAGACAAAGACCTAAATTTTGCTTTATGTTGATTCTTTTTGCTCTTTTGTGTTGATTGATATTCTCTCTCATGTCAGAAAACTATAAATTATGTAGCATTGGTATCGGAGCTGGTCAAGATGTTTGGAAGACTAAAAATGACGCACAAAGATGAAGATAAAGGAATTTGGGTTAAGGGTGATCAGTTATCTTATCAAGATGTGATGGAATTTGATCAAGGTGGAGTGTTGAATATATTCATCAATTCTGTTAGTATTAAATCTACTTTGTAAATAATATTTGTGGGATCAGTTCCTATTTGTATATTAGGTTTCTTATACTCATCAGGAAATTTTTTGAATTCATCTACCAAATGACTTAGATTCAAGAGAAAAAAATTGTGAAAGTTCGATGTGCACCAAATGTAGGGCTTTAAAGGTTTGGGTTTACTTAATTATTTTCAGGTATTAACTGGGCATCCTGGTTTTATGTAGATTTTATTAATGGCTGTCTTTGATATACAATCACATACTGTTTTCTAAAAGAATAGTGATATTCCTCTCTCATATTGATGTAAAATTTCATTGACCAGAATCACGTTCAAAATATCATATTGTTTTATGATGATGATTTGTATGTACATTAATGAATTACATTATTGTTGTTAGTCAGACTGTCAGTTCTGTGATCTCATACTCAAGACTTGCTGAGAATCTTTCTTTCTGGTATAAACATCAACTTTGGACATAAACAAGGACGGGAACACAATACTCCACGAAGTAGCCACCTGCGATGCCATGAAAGATGCGGCGGAGGAAGTGCCTGCAACGACTTAGGAGAGAAACCTACTTTTTGTGCAGCCTGGTATGGTCAATCTCAAATGTTAAAGTTTCTGGCTGACAAAATGGTACTAGAGAACCTAAGTCCAGAAGAAAGCAAAGCTCATTTGCGGAGGAATGATGGAACAACAGTTCTACATATTTCCATCGCCACTGAGTGTTTTAGTGAGTTTTATTTATGTATTCTGCTCTTAATTCATCACCAAGTTATGTTTTCCTTGGACTTTGATTAAGTTTTCTACCATGATTCTTTGTCAGCGTCACGAAATTAAGGTTCTGTTTACAGTTTATGAAAATGCTTTTTTTGCTCAGAAAAATATATTGAGAACATAGAAAACAAGAATAGTTTTCAGATAACACCAAAATGGTTTCCTGTACCTTCATAAATTTTTTTCTCAATAACAGTTTTTATAAATGGGAACCAAATAGGCCTAAGTTTTCTCCTTTGAAGGAGGCTATTTATGTATAATAAAACAAGAGAAAAATAGAAAATATATATGAATTCATTTATTCTCTTTTGAGTTACAACTCTATTGCTCTTTTTAGAAACATGGCCGATAAATCTAAAAACAATGATAATTTTTTGTAGAAGGAAAAAGGGAGAAAAAGTTGGGACAAAAATTTAAAAGTAAAGAATAGATTCATTAATATAAATTTTTCTTACCTCGTCTTCTTTATATATTTTTCATCTTTCTGCCTTTGGATATACATAAATTTTAAATCATTTTTACTGTAATTAACATTTCTCTACAAGTTTTAAGAGAAATAAAACAAGAAATTTTGTATTCTTGTTAATCTTTTCATTATCCAAATTCTTTTATAATCCAAGTTGTGCTTTATACATAGTGTTTTCTAATCAAATGCTGAAAATTAAACATTTTAATGCTATGTTCAAATTATTTGACATAACTGCAGCTTTAGATTAATCCTTTTTAACAATGACCTTTGAATATGAAACAGAGTTACCGTACATCAAGAGGTTTCATCCATATTTAATCAATGAAAGGGATGAATCCTCAATGACTGCTCTTCAATATATTGCATGCAATCAAACCGCATTTCGAAGAAAGAAAATGGTACAAATAAAAGGAGGAGTCATAGAGAAACTCAACAAATCAACAATTGAAAAGAAGAGAGGAGTTTTGCAGCAAGCATTTGCAGACCATTTCTTTCTACATAGTATGGCATACTTAACTCCTCACTATCATAATGTATGTTTAATTTACTCATTTACTCTGATTTGCATTTTATTTAAAATGATTTTTTTTTAAATTGGGTATGTAGTTAAATGTTTTGGGATGATAATATATGCCTTTGTATTATTTTCTCCTTCCAAAAAAAAGTTGAGTCAAGTTAACTAGCTAAATCTTATAAAAAGCAGCACATTTATTTATTTGTTTGTTTGCTTGTTTTTGGTAATTCATTTACATTGCTTTACAAAAAAAAAAAAAAAACATATCAGTGAATGTGTTTGATTGCATTAAACAACTTATAGAGAGGTGAATTGACAGTTCAAAAAAGGTTAATTGCAAATTAAATATTTAATGAGATAAGAGACCATGGATCTAGTTAACTATTATATAAAAAATTAAATGAATCTTTTACCCAGATAAGATACAACTTTCTTCAAGGGACTTACTCTAACACTTATACACTTTTTTTATAATTATATATATATATATATATATATATATATATATATATATATATATATATATATATATATATATATATATATATTTGTTTTTTTATCATAAATTTCATGGATTGCTTCATTCATTTGATACTAAGCATTTTGCTACTTAATTATTTTCAAAATTTTATAGGTTAATTTATAGCTTAATTTGTAAGTTAATTTAACTGAGTTACGGACATAATTTTACTTGAAAGAAATTCCAAGTCATATTCATTGTGAAAGGGGACCCTTGATGGATATAACAGTTATCTTCTCAAGAACAAGGTTTTATTTCAAGTTATCTATGTTTTGGGTCATATTTTCTACAAACAAAGTTTTATTTCAGGTTGTCTCAATTTTGTTGTGGCATATAAGAAACTATCAACACAATGAAAGCAATGAAAAGTTATATGTGGGTGATGAAAGGTAAGAGATTGAAAGTTTGGTATAAAACTTGATATTAATTATTATGGTTACTATCTTTAAAAGTTCATGCATAGGAAATTTAAAATGTAATAATTAGAAATTCAAAACATAATTGGTCAAAGGAGAAGAAAACAAAAACAAAATCGGATTGCTTCTCACGATAGTTTGTAATTGAAAATTAATAATAGGTTTTGCAAATTGCTTCTCACGATAGTCATGGATGTGTAATTGCTTCTCAAATCGGATTCCTTTACTTTTTTGATCCGAAAAAACCTTTGTATGTCAATTTGGAATTAGTTTTTCATTGTTAATATTTCACAACCCCTTTTACCTCATACTAAACGACTTTATAGCAGGAGAAAGGTTCCTCCATATATATTCACTTCAATTGGAACATGTCGAGCATATGTGGGACTCCAACATTCCCACTCACACAGAAGCTAAGTTTTTTTATTTTATTTTTCTTTTATTTGGAATTAGTTTTTCATTGTTAATATTTTAGAACCCCTTTTACCTCCTACTAAATGGCTTTATAGTAAAAGGAAGGTGCCTCCATATATATTCATTTCAATTAGACCATGTCCAGTCGATGTGAGACTCCAACACTCCCCCTCACATAGAAGTTGAGTTTTTTTCTTTTGTTTTCCGGTCCTTCCAAAGAATGGTAAATGTGGAGCCTCTTCCATCGAGATTCAGACACTTGACCAGCTCTAATACCATGCTGATATTTTATAACCCTTTTGCCTCTCACTAAAAGACCTTATAATAAGAGAAAGGTCCCTTCATATATACTTACTTCAATTGAACTGAGTCTAGCCGATGTGAGACTCCAACATTCCTAAAATAAATTATAAACATTAAATTTCATTTTTATGAAAACTAAGTATGGGTGAATGCACTAAAAACATTTAAATCCCAAGAGCCCCAAAGGGATTCATGTTATAGATTTATCCTTATATTTGTTGTGATTTCAAGCATCTAAATCTCCAGCTCCTTGAATCCTCTTTATCCAACTTAACTTTTCTTTTGATTTTATTGTTAAATATTAACATGATTTAAAATGATCAGTTTACTAACTTTTTTCTGTTATTATTAAAACTTAGTTAATTACAAGAATCCTTTTGGATTAACAATCTTTATTTTATTGTCTTTCACTTGTTCATTCTTTCCAAGATCAATGTGATTTCCAAATTATAATATTTTTTTTTAAAATCATAGACTGTCTCTATCAATATTGACCATCCCTTGTTTAGACAAAGACAAAGACAAATCCTTCTTTTCTACTATTAACTCAACAACCTCTCTTTGGTCGCATAATTCAGTTCTCCCACTGTATTCCTGAATTGGATCTTAACCTTCACCAAATTCAATTTCCCAGCCTTATAGATCATTAATTGTCCTACTAATTGAAAGCTATTGTTGTTTCACTATTCTATTTGCATAATGCTAATCAAAATGTCTACATGCATGAGAGGATCTTTTCTAGAATAAACAATATATTAGACTTCAATACCAATTTATTAGTTATTTTTTTAACAAAAGATTTAAGATCAAGAATAGGTACCTTATTCGAGCTCATAATATTGTTGATATATATGATAATTTTTTACAAAAGAGTTAAAACAAGACACAAAAAGTTAGATATTAATAAACGTCAATATATAAACAAATGTACCATTTTTGCCATGTGAATATTTTTTATTTGTAATGACCAATTTTTAATAACTTCTAGAAAGTGGTTGATAAAATTAAAATGAAAGTCTTCTTCATGGATCAATTGACCCACTAATTTAAAGTTGTTGTAACGGTAGTATTCTATTTAGCATAATATTAATCAAAATATGTATAAGCATGTAAGGAGGACTCATATGTAGAATAAACTATATATTAGCTGGTGACTTGTGTTATCATGCCTATCACTGTGTTATTACTAACACAAATTAGTTTCATTATTTCAGATTGAGTATTTAAGTACTAGCTTGTTTGTGAGTTTCATGTAATATTAGGTTGTTAAATTTTAAATTCAAAATTTACAATCATACAAAATTTAGGGTTTGTTTGTTTATAGTTTTTGAAAACAATTTTTTGTTTTGAAAAACAATTAAGAGAACAAGAAAAACATGGATAACATGTTTGGTTCCCATTTCTTTTTTGTTTTGAAAAAAAAAAAGAGAATACAAAAAATAAATTTGGAGTACATAATAGTTTTCAAAGATAAGTGAAAATGATGTTGTTTATGTTTTCAAAAATTATTTTAAAAAAGGATTTAAAAAATAGGAACCAAATAGACTCTTCAATTCTATTAAATAGTTTTCGATATTACGTGAAAGTAATCCTCAATGTCTCGTGTTATTGAAAGCAGATACACACTTAAACAAGTTGTTGAAGATTTGATAAAGGAAGATACTTCATGGGATGTTAATATTAATTCTCAACCTGTGGGCGTAGGAAAAGGTAAGGAGACAAAAATAGAAGAACACTCGTCTAAATCATCCCAAATAAAAGACGAACAAAACTCCCAAGAGAGTTCAGCAAGCAAGTACAAGAAGAGTAATGAAAGTCCATTATTTTTGGCAACAATGTCAAACATTAAAGAAATTGTCGAAGCATGTTTGATGTTTGATAAAATGCTGAAGAGAAAACAAAACTTGGAGAGGAAGTTCTGTTCAGAGAACTCAACATCTTTATTAACAGAAGATCACATATTTATACAGGGGATCGATGGTTCTAGAAACAAACAGTTACAGAACATTCTAGAACCTGTTAGTTATAGGGCTAAGCTACTGAGGGAATTCACGTGAATGACGTTACAACTGGATTGCTTTGTTAGAGAACAAATGGCTGTAGATGTACTCTGTTTTAGCATTGAAGCCTCTGTTTCAGCATCACTATCTTGATCAACAGGCCCCCTCAAGCTTGGCATGGAGTCACTCATGCTAAGCTTGCTACGTAACGTCATGAATCTTGCTTGAGAAATGCTTTGGTAAGCAAATCTGTAGGTTGTAGTTCTGTTGGAACATATCTTACTTCAAGTTTTTGATCTGAAATCAGATTACGAACAAAATGCACATCCAATTCAATGTGTTTTGTTTTAGCATGGTAAACTGGGTTGCAAGCCAAGGCTTGAGCTCCCATGTTGTTACTCCAAAGAACTGGTATTTGAGAGGAACAATGAACACCAATTTCAGCTAACAGATACTGAATCCATACTAGGTCTGCTGCTGCACTGGCTAAAGCTCTATATTCAGCTTCAGTACTTGAACGTGCCACCACCTTCTGTTTTTGTGAACTCCATGTGATGAGATTTCCTCCCAGAAAAATGCAAATACCACTTACAGATTTTCGATCATCCAAGTTGCTTGCCTAATCAGCATCACAATAACCTTCAAGGTTTAGAAGTTGAGAAGATTTAAATGTCAAACCATAGGACAAGGTTCCTTTTATATACCTGGAAATGCGTTTGCAGGCATTCCAATGTGCTGTGGTAGGTGCTTTCAAAAACTAGCTTAATTTGTTCACAGGGAAGGCCAGATCCGGGCTTGTTAATGTCAAGTACTGCAGAGCCCCAATTGTACTTCTATATAAAGCTGGATGAGCAAATGGTTCACAATCCATGAGGGACAACTTGTTATTCAAACACATAGGGGTGGAGCAAGGTTTAGCTTCAGCCATATTAGTCTTTTGAAGCAAGTCCTTCACATATTTAGATTGACTTAGGTGCTGTCCAGAAGAGAAGCGATTTCCCTAAGCCAAGAAAGTAGTTAACTGTGCCTAGAATCTTTAGAGCAAATTGTTGATGAAGATCAGTGATAACCTGCTGCACATCATCTTGACTTTCCCTAGTGATGAGTATATCATCAACATACACAAGAAGCAACAACATTCGGCCTTGTTTATGAGTATAAATTAAAGATGTATCTGAAATGGTGTTTTGAAAACCCCAACTGAGAAGAGCACTTTTCAACTTTTCAAACCAAGCTCACAAGACTTGTTCAATCCATATAAGACTTTTCGCAACTTGCACAAATGATGTGGTTTTTGGCAGCACTAACGAAACCCTCTGGATTTGAGTCATAAAGACCTCTCTTCTTGAAGATCTCCATTTAAAAGGCATTATTTGATGTCAATATGTTGTATGCCCCATCCTCTTGAGACAGCTAAGGTAAAGACAATTCGTATTGTAGAAGCCTTGATTACTGGACTAAAAATTTCTGAAAAATCTACTCCAGCAGTTTGCTGAAACCCCTTAGCAACCAGCCTAGCTTTATACTTGTCCAAGGACCCGTGGCTATCCAGTTTAGTTCGAAACACCCACTTACACTGAATCACACGTAAACCATATGAATTTGGAACCAGGTCCCATGTATGATTGTTTACCAAAGCCTGATACTCAGCCTCCATGGCTTTCTTCCAATGGGGAATGGTTAAAGCAAGTGAAGCTGAAGTCGGTTCCTGAAGATTAGCAGCTGTAGAAACTGATTTCTGAAGAATACTAGCTGTATAGAGTTTGGGTTTAAATATACCAGATTTTGATCTAGTCAGGGACTACTGGTTCAGTGTTAGAAGAGGGACTTAATTTCTTTAAGGAAAAAGAAGGAGAGGAGGCAGGTGAAAGAAAGGGGACAGGAATTAAAGGAATTTCAGTTTTCTGCATAGAGGATGATGTAGAGGTTTCAAGATGCTGGGCAACAGGAGCAGAGGAATAGGAGTCAGAAATTGGAGTATAATTGGAATAGTTAGATTTATGATTCTGACCTGAACTTAGAGGAATAGAGCAGCCATCAGACAAAGATGAACCTGGCAGCAGAGAAGTAGATTTGCATCAAGAACATAAGCAGGAGATCCATGAATCTTGATAGAATTGGATGCTTCAGACTTTGCGAAGGGCTTTGTTATGGTAATGAATTTTAAAAATCAAAACTAACACTTCTAGCAATGTATATCGTCTAGATGGATGCAAGCACCTATACCGCTATGAAAAGGACTGTGGCTCCAAGGAACAAGCATTTTAGGTTTGAAATCCTAGTTTGTGTCTATTGTATGGTTTAAGGTAGGAAAGCATGCACAGCCAAATACTTTAAGACATAATCAGTTTTGATGATGAAAGTAAATGGAGAAGATGATTTAAGAACCGTAGTAGGAAGGCAAATTTAAACAACTAAGTGGCAAACAAAGCTTCCACCAGAATTTAAGGGTCCATAGAGGCCTCAGCCAATAAAGAGATTAAGAAACCGGTTTCCAACTATCTCGTTCCTTTCATACTTTCCTTCTTGGTGAATGAGGGGCGAGGATGCCTGAACTGATTAAATTTGTGTAACAGAGGTTGGGTTCTGTGCTCCCTCCCAACTGATGTTTGCAGACATGATCTAATTAGTGAAATTGTCTTTCCACCATTTGTATTGAAATATTGAACACAGAAACCACCTCAAATTTAGTCTAGAGGATATATCCAGGATTTGCAGTAAAATCAATCACAAGACAGCGTAAACCACGATGTCTTCATTAGACAACAGGAACGAGGAGCCCCGAGCATCAGTGTAAACCACTTGAAAGGTGCAGTGTGCCAATGGCTGAAGGAAAAGAAACTGGTGAGTTTCTCCATACTGGGCTTCATAAGGTTATAGGTGTATGAGAGGGAACATTAATACTCATTTGAGATAATACTTTGTGCAAAACCAACTTGTTTGGATGACCAAGCCGGCTGTGCCAAAGGGACACCAGGGACTGAGTATTACAAGCAGAATCAGGAACATTTTCAACATTATTAAAAAAAGCATGAGAGGAAAGATTATTAGAATCTAGCAGAGAAGGTTGCTGCAACTGCAAGTCAAGTCTGCATAAATTGTTGTCATAAACTGAAGAGGAAGCTTGTGAGGCACCATGGAGATTCAGTTGATATAATCCATTTTTAAGAGTGCCTTGCAGGAGAACTTCTTTCAACTGGTTGTCCTTAACATAGCAGCAATCAGCATTGAATTCCACAATAACATCATTTCACAGGTAACAAATATCTTGGTAAGATTCATAGTAATAGAGAATTTTCCAGCAATATGTTCTTGATTAAGTATTTGGAGCAGTAACAGCAAGATGGCCAATACTTAAATAAATTCAGTTGAAGACCATCACCAATAGAAACCTTATCATTTCCAGAGTAATCTGATTTTGCTGTCATGGAATTTCCATCTGAGGTTATGTGATATGTAGCACCATTGTCCAGGTAGCAAGTGGTGTCAGTTACAGTTTCTGGGGTGGCAATATATGCTTGAGAACTATGAATGGATGTTGAAGACTTATCACTGGAGACTGGAGGTACAGCTTGCTGAGACACAAAGGGATTCTGTTAGCGAAGATCAAAACGGTGTGTCCTGTTTTTGATTGTTGAGATTCTTGACTGATTAGCCCATTCACTCCTCCAGTGATATAGTGTCCTCTGCCTCTTTTATATCTGCCCCGAGAATGATTATGATTGCCTCTAAAAGGCAAGGATGAAGGGGTGAATTTCTGAGCAAAATTGGCTGTAGAGTTGGATAGCTTAAGCATTGTTGTGGCATTAAAATTTTCAAGCGTTTGCAACATATATTGAACCTCCTGAAGCGTTATAGAATCACGAGAGGTTAAGTTTACGATGACAGCCTCAAATTCATGTCTAAGACCTCGAATATACAAAATGGTTCATCATCAGAGATCTGTTGTATTAGCCCAAGTGAGGTTGCCATAGCTTTTGTTTCAAAAATTATATAATCTTCAATTTATCTCCACCTTCTTTGACCTTTGTAGTGCTAGTAGAAAGTTGCAGTGCTTTTTGCTTTTTTTTGATTTTGTGAAAAATAATTTCTCAAGAACAGCCCATACCTCTGCTAAAGAGTGACAATGAACGACATGCCCAAGCATCTGCTCTGAGATTGAAGATAACGCCAGCTCATAACAAGGCTGATGAATTCTCAAACCAGGAAGTGTAATCACAGATTGATAAGAGACTGTTGGATTAGCCGGATCGTGATTGCCTTCCTTGGCTTGGAATTCAGTTCTGAGAAGAAAGGTTTTAGAATCATGTGCTCTGTAGCACAAGAGAATTTGTGATTTCCAGAATGTAGTTAGAATAGTCAACAGTTTGAACAGGTGCCAAGGTCGACGGGAATGATGCCATGGATGCGTCAATCTAGCTCTAATACCATGTTTGATGTTTGATAAAATGCTGAAGAGAAACAAAACTTGGAGAGGAAGTTTTGTTCAGAGAACTCAACATCTTTATTAATAGAAGATCACATATTTATACAGGGGATCGATGGTTCTACAAACAAACAATTACAGAACATTCTAGAACCTGTTAGTTATAGGGCTAAGCTACTGAGGGAATTCACGTGAATGACGTTACAGCTGGATTGGTTTGTTAGAGAACAAATGGCTATAGATGTACTATGTTTTAGCATTGAAGCCTCTGTTTCGGCATCACTATCTTGATCAACAAAGCAGTACTCCACTTCCATCCCTCAACACTTGAAACAGACTAATAAGAGGAATAGATAATATTACATCACTTAACCCTCCTTTACCACATTATATTGATATTTTGAAATGGTAATAAAGTCGAAGTGCTTTAAGAAAGGCTATTATCAGCCATGGATAATGAAGGAAACTCTGTACTTCACATGGTTAGCCAAAACGAAAGAGTCAAGCTCGTGAAAAGATACAAAGCCCTGCACTACAACAACTTTTGTTGGGGTTCTTCTTCTACTCTTAAGTACACATGATATCGTTCACTTACATTGTAGTTTCCAGACCCATTTGATGTTCGTCTTCATTACCAAAAAGAGTAAGTTATTAGCTCAGTAATATATCACAAATATTGTATGGGACCATATTCTAATTCAACCCATAAATATGTAGGGATTTGTTTGAAACCCGGAAAGTATTAAAAAAAATAGAATGGAAAATAGAAAAGAAAAGTGAAAAAAAAGAAAATTTGTAGGCAAATAAAAGATAGGTTTAAACTTAATAAGTAAACAATGTATGTTTATTTAAACTTATTTGATTTGTTTCTCTTTGTAATATAAGGACTAAGAAATTTAAAAATATGAAAAATTTTGAGGAAGTTTAATTATATTTTCTACAGTGAAAGTAACATAAAAAATCATTTTCCTTAATATTTTTTTTATTTTCCCTAGCACTTAGAATAAAATATAGATTGTAACATAAAAAATTAGAAGACGAGCCTTAGATATAAAATAAAATAAAATATAAAATAATTTAATCTAAATATAATTATATAATAAATAGAACTTTGCTAGAAGTACAATCAAATAAGATAATTTTTCTCATATAAACAAATAATATAATATAATGGTTTATTTGAGTCTGGTCATAGAAGAAGGGATTACAAACAACAAAAATGCTTGTGTGCATTCCTAGAATAAATTGTGATTCCATGTGTACATTGCATTCCTAGCCACTATTGACATAGATGTATACATTGTTCACATACATTCACTTGGGCTCAAAACGTTTGATTTTTCATCTTCATTACCAAGAGGAGAAAGTTTTTTTTTTTTTTTCCAGCTAAACACTTTAGTTACAATGTAGTAAACTGTCCTCATTGAGACCCCTTCCCTCCATATTTCATGCCTTGTCGAAACGTTGAGCGCTGATGCAAGGTCGCCATGGATCGACGCAACTCGCAACAATATACTTTCTCGGATTGTTCTACGATCAGATTCGAAAGGGAAGAGTGAAGGCGCCACAATCAATTATGGAATGATTGATTGATAAGTCGATGGAATGAAGACGCCCACAATCAACTATGGAAAGGTTGATTGATAAGTCGAGGATAGTGAAGACGCTACAATCAACTATGGAATGGCTGATTGATAAGTCGATGGAATGAAGACGTCAAAATCAACTATGGAATGGTTGATTGATAAGTCGATAGGATGAAAGCCATGGAAAAATCCGATAAGTTCAAAAGTTCTTTAGAGAACCAAAGAGGAGAAAACTCTCACTATTTTTAATTCATATTTTTTTGCCTGATTACATAATAAACATGTCTTTATATAGGCTACAAACTAAAAATGGAATAGAAATAAAATATCTACAACAATCTTTAACCTAAATCACACATAAAACTAGAAAAGGAAACAAATATAAATAAAAATAAACAAAGGAAAATAAATAAAATAAATAAATAAATTAAAAGGAAAGTAAATAACTTGGCATGCAATCCATACAATCTGATATAGAAAACATCCCAAATACGTATGGATTCTTCTAGAACTTGAATTAGCATATTGAGTGTATCCTTGATTTTCTTTCCTTCTACTCTTGAAACCTACCTTTTTGGAACTTTAACTGCAACCTTAGAAGTCATACCTTAACTTTGCATCATTCTCCTTCTCTTGAGTAAAAAGATTTGTCCTCAAATCTTCATTGACCTCAAATAGATTTTTTTTTTTTTGAAAATTTGAAATTTTTTTTTTGAAAAATAAAACTTTAAAAGATAAGCAAACCGGACGAGAACTAGCTATGATAGCAATTTGATGCAAGGTCATCGCGGATCGATGCAACTCGCTATAGGATACTCTCTTGGATTGTTCTACGATCAGGTTTGAAGGGGAAGATTGAAAACGTTACAATCAATTATGGAATGATTGATTGATAAGTCGATGGAATGAAGACGCTACAATCAACTATGGAAAGGTTGATTGATAAGTCGGGGATAAATAAAATGCCACAATCAACTATGGAAGGGTTAATTGATAAGTCAATGGAATGAAGACGTCACAATCAACTATGGAAAGGTTGATTGATAATTCGGTGGAATGAAGACGCCACAATCAACTATGAAAGGGTTGATTGATCAGTTGATGGGATGAAGATGTCACAATCAACTATGGAAAGGTTGATTGATAAGTCGGGGATAACGAAGACGCCATAATCAACTATGGAATGGCTGATTGATAAGTCGATCGAATGAAGACGCCACAATCAAATATGGAAATGTTGATTGATAAGTCGATGGAATGAAGACGCCACAATCAACTATGCAAGGGTTGATTGATAAGTCAATAGGATGAATGCCATAGAAAAATCCGATAAGTTCAAAAGTTCTTTGGAGAACCAAAGAGGAGAATACTCTAACTATTTTTAATTCATATTTTTCTTTCTATTTACATAATAAACATGCCTTTATATAGGCTACAAACTAAAAAGGGAATAGGAATAAAATATCTATGACAATCTTTAACCTAAATCACACATAAAACTAGAAAATGAAACAAATTTAAATAAAAATAAACTAAGGAAAATAAATAAAATAAAATAATTAATTAAAAGGAAAGTAAATAGCAGCGCCTGTGCTCTGATGCAGTCTAGAAAACATCCCAAATACATCTAGATTCTTCTAGAACTTGAATTAGCATATTGAGTGCATCCTTGATCTTCTTTCTTTTTGCTCTCAAAACCTACATTTTTGGAACTTTAACTACAACCTTAGAAGTCATGCCTTGACTTTGCATCATTATCCTTTTCTTGAGAAGAAATATTTGTCCCTAAATCTTCCTTGACCTCAAATAGATTCTTTTATTTATTTTTATTTTTTTGAAAATTTGAATTTTTTTTTTGAAAAATCTAACTTTAAAAGATAAGAAAACCCAACGAGAACTAGCTCTGATACCAATTTGATGCAAGGTCGCCACAGATCGACGTAACTCGCAACAAGATACTCTCTCGGATCGTTCTACGATCAGGTTCGAAGGGAAAGAGTGAAGAGATCATAATCAATTATGGAATGATTGATTGATAAGTCGATGGAATGAAAACGTCACAATCAACTATGGAAGGGTTGATTGATAAGTCGAAGGGATGAAGACACTACAATCATCTATGGAAAGATTGATTGATAAGTTAGGGATAGTGAAGACGCCACAATCAACTATGGAAAGATTGATTGATACGTCGATGGAATGAAGACATCACAATCAACTATGGAAAGGTTGATTGATAAGTCGATGGAATGAAGACGCAACAATCAACCGTGGAAGGGTTGATTGATAAGTTGATAGAATGAACGCCACAGAAAAATCCGATAAGTTCAAAAGTTATTTGGAGAACCAAAGAGGAAAATACTCTCACTATTTTTAATTAATATTTTTCTGTCTAATTACATAATAAGCATGCCTTTATATAGGCTACAAACTAAAAAGGGAATATAAATAAAATATCTACGACAATCTTTAACCTAAATCACACATAAAACTAGAAAATTAAACAAATCTAAATAAAAATAAACTAAGGAAAATAAATAAAATAAAATAATTAATTAAAAGGGAAGTAAATAACATGGCATGCAAGCCATACAATCTGATCTAGAAAACATCCCAAATATGTGCAGATTAACACGGAACTTGAATTGGCAGTTGAGTGCAGCCGTTGATCTTAACCATACGCTCTCGAAAACCTACCCTTTTGGAACTTTAACTACAACCTTAGAAGTCATGCCTTGACTTTGCATCATTCTCATTATGTTGAGAAAAAAGATTTGTCCCCAAATCTTAATTGACATCAAATAGATTCTTTTTTTTTTTTGAAAATTTTAATTTTTTTTTTGAAAAATAAAACTTTAAAAGATAAGCAAACCCGACGAGAACTAGCTATGATACCAATTTGATGCAAGGTGGTCGTGGATCAACTCAAATCGCAATAGGATACTCTCTCGGATCGTTCTACGATCAGGTTCGAAGGGTAAGAGTGAAGACGCCACAATCAATTATGGAATAATTGATTGATAAGTCAATGGAATGAAGACACCACAATCAACTATGGAAGGGTTGATTGATAAGTCAATGGGATGAAAACGCTACAATCAACTATGGAAGGGTTGATTGATAAGTGAGGAGAGTTTGAGACGCCACGTCAAGCTATGAAGGAGCTGATTGATAGAGTCGATAGAGTTAGCAATGTGAAAATCCGATAAGTTCAAAAGCTCTTTGGAGAACCATAGAGGAGAAAACTCTCACTATTTTTAATTCATATTTTTTTTGTCTAATTACATAATAAACATGCCTTTATATAGGCTACAAACTAAAAATGGAATAGAAATAAAATATCTACGACAATCTTTAACCTAAATCACACATAAAACTAGAAAAGGAAACAAATATAAATAAAAATAACAAAGGAAAATAAATAAAATTAATTAATTAATTAAAAGGAAAGTAAATAACTTGGCATGCAAGCCATACAATCTGATCTAAAAAAACATCTCGAATCGTCAGTTCTTCCGACACTTGAATTAGCATATTGAGTGCATCATTGATCTTCTTTCCTTCTGCCCTCAAAACCTACCTTTTTGGAACTTTAACTGCAACCTTAGAAGTCATGCCTTGACTTTGCATCATTATTTGATTCAAGGATGGGACCGTGATGAATGATCTAACGGTTTAGGTAAGTTTGGGATGGGTTTATGGTAGTTTAGGGGTATAGGATGTAACTTTGAAGGGTAAGGGACATGTTTGGCTCCAAAGGTTATATGGATTATTTTGGGTTTATATATGATGGAATTAAGGTTTACAATGAAGAATTTTAGGTTTGGAAAGGTTCGGGTTTGGTTTGATGCAAAACAATCTTGTTTAGAGCTAGTTTGCAGTTTTCAAGTTTTTCTAAGGTAGGCTAGAGTTGTGCATGAATTTGGGGTTTCTCTTAGGTTAAGGATGGTGGTTTTTATGGTTTTTAGGGTGAAACAAAGTATATGGAAATGTTTTAGAAGTATGGAACAAGATTTGGAAAGTTTTGTGTTGATGTTGAAAAATTGGTTATGGAAAGTCAAAAAGAGAAGATGATGAGATGAGTAGAGATTATAGAAGAATATGTACTTACTTCACCACTAAAGGAAGGGATTACAGAATGAATAGCTTGATGCCATTATCTATCTAACAACTTAAATTTATAGATCCATTAGAAGCTTTTTTAATGGATATCTTAGCTTATAGGTCCACAAAACAACAGTGATAGGTGAATTAATATCATGTTACTTTTATTTTTTTGGTTGGAGGAGAAAGGTTGTGAAGATCTATTTTCACCCTCTTGCTTTGGGCGTTTAATGTTTTTCCTATTACTTTTGGGGAATTTCTACTGTGGCCTAAATATTTGTAATTCTCTTTTAAGAATAATGAATTTTTTTTATAACGTCTAAAGACATAGGTAACAATATTCAAGATCGTTAAACATTGGTGTTGATTTTATTTCTCATTTATTGTTTGTGTGTTTGTTGGTATCAAACTATTTTAATTGAAAAACAATAAATCATTCTATGATATGTGTTATGATCAATGACACTGGTAGGGTTTGAAAAATAGGCGCGCAGGCCCACTTGCCAGGCCCAAATAAGAGGCAAACCCAATGAAATACCCAAGCCCTTGATGTCAGCCCAAAACGAAAACCCAATCCTCTCGCCCCAAAGGCCCGATGCGATGGATATTCGGAAGGCCCACATCAGAGCAAAATCAAGATTAAATCTACTTGATAAAGAGGAAGTAGGATAATCCCCAAGAACATCTTATCCGGCAAATCAGCTAAATCTACCGGCAAGGAAAAATAGGATAATTCACGATAAACATAACATTTTACCGTCAAATGGGATCACCAACAAGGGAGAAGGATAATTCTCGATCAGCTGCTCCTTGATATCCACTTATTAGAACCGATAATGATAAAGGCGAAAATATCATCGGCGGAAAGTCCCTTATCACCATCCAATTGGGGAAAACATACACTATATATATCATGACGCCGGGTGGTGAAAGAATTCACGCCAAAATCATTAACCCTCTAAGCGGTCTATCTTTTCTCTCGAGGAGGATCGACTTTGACATCGGGCGACCCGCAGGCTGGCTTGTGACCCTCTTTCTTTCTCGTTTTCGAGTAGTCACGATCCGCAGCCAGCCAGACCGGTCAATGACAGTTCGGATCCGTGGCGGCGGACATGCTCTAGCCGGTCAGGTCTGAAAAAAGGCATCATCCGGTTGAATTGCCATACGTAGGAACAACATTTCCTTTACAAATAGATTGATCTCGATTCGCGATGGTATCAACTCGGAACCTGGCGGAGCAACTCAATCCTCCAAGGATGCGGGATAATGGACGGCGTAGATAAGTAGACCTCGGCATGTTAGAAGCGACCTTAAGCCAACACGAGACAGTGGAGGCCCTAGCCTCACCCGACCAACGCTGATGGAGAAATTAGAGCAACTCACCAGATAAATGCAACGACAACAGGAGGCGCGACAAACTCAAGAAAGTCGTAATGCTGCCCATCAAGAAGAGCAACCACACCACAGGCATTCCCAGGAGCGAGCAGACGGAATCGGTAGGGCAGTACGGACCCCCCCGAGCCCCTTGGAGGAGGAAATGATGCAACACTCGGGGCATGTTGGAAACGACCGAACCCGAATCAACAAGGAAGAAGGGAGCGATTGTGGGAGCGAGGAGATTGAGGCCTCAGCGGGGAGCTCGGTAGCGTGAAGGAAGTTGTAAGGGTCGTGCTCGGTGACTATATGGACACCTGGTACAACAAGGCGAGTCTCCATTCTGGCTAGGGTGCTCCTTTCCCCTACAGCCGAAGTTCAGAATGCCACAAATAGAAGCGTTTGATGGTGCCAAAGATCCCATCAATCATCTCAACACTTATAAGAATCAAATGGAGCTACATGGCTATCAGGACCTTGTGTGGTGCAGAGCTTTCGCTATCACTCTAAAAGGCCCAACACTGGCTTGGTTTAACAGGCTTCCACTATCTTCAATCACCTCATTCAGAGAGCTTTCCATTGCATTCGTTTCCCACTTCATTGGAGCCAGAACATACAGGAAGCCGAGTTATCATCTATTGACCATAAAGCAGAGCTCGCAAGAAAGCCTGAGGTCTTATGTCAAAAGGTTTAATGCCGAGTCTTTGAAGGTAGATATACAGATGAAGTTCGCTATCCTTTGCATTCATCAGCCTTTGGGCTAGGAGTGCAATCAAAGTTTGATGTTCTCCATCTCAAGAATCTCGAGTGAGCATGGTAGAGTACTTTCGTAAACGGAGAAGTACGTGTGGCGAAAAAGCCCTCATATCCAAGAAAGGAAGCTCTTCAACCCCATAAAGAGCGAGGACTGACAAGCATTAAGGACAAAGCCTAAGAGACAACGAGACCGGCGAGGTCCCCCGAAAGAAAGAACGATCCCAGAAGAGGCGGAAGCCTCGAGGGCCGCTGGGTCCACCTCGGCCGAGCAGCTGACAGCATTATTCGCCTCGGCGGTTTACTCCTCTGACAACCGCAGTTTCGCAGGTCCTACGTGAGGTGCAGCATGAACAGTTCCTGAGGTGGCCATCTCAAATGAGGTCAAACCCAGCCAAAAGAGATAACACTAGGTACTGTGAGTTCCATAGGGACTATGGACATTGCATGGATGATTGCATACAAATTAGGAAAGAAATAGAGTATTTAATTCGGCGCGGGTATCTTCGCCGCTTCATAGCATCTGAAGGTTAGGCCCAAAGTCGGTCGAAGCTCGGCACCACATGCTACCTCTGACGGGTGACAACAGCACCAGCTTGACCCACAGGGAAATCCACGTGATCTCAGGAGGATTTGCAAGAGGCGGGGAGTCCAGCTCCGCTAGGAAGGCCCATCTGCGCAACATCGAGAGTCGGAAGATAATGGAAGTGCGACGGTGTCGAGCAACCACACATTGAACCTGACCATAACGTTTCAGTTGGACACGGAGGGATGTCAGCACCCTCATGACGACCCTTTGGTAATAAGGGCGGTGGTGGCTAACAAAACGATCCATCGGGTCCTGGTCGACAATGGAAGTTCAACTGACATCATCTTCGCCTCGGCCTTCGATAAGATGGGCATCGGAAGGGAGAAGGTGTTGTTGGGTTGGCTCAATCCAGTTAGTGCTCACTTTGGGAGACCCCCCGTGTCAGGCAACAACGGCAGTAAGGTTTCTCGTTGTAGACGTCCCGTCTGCTTATAACATGTTATTAGGCAGACCCTCTCTTAACGCCATAAAGGCCATTCCATCTGCCTACCACATGATGGTCAAGTTCTCTACCACAAGCGGAGTGGGGAAGGTTCGAGGAGACCAGCACGTAGTCAGGGAATGTTATTCGGTATCCATGAAGCAAAAAGCGGTCGATAACATATACCTGGACAAGCTCGACATGCGCGACGAGGTGAACACCCGACCTGAGCCCTCGGAAGAATTGGAACCCGTACCATTGGATGACAACCCTGAACACCTCGCATACATCGGTTCCAAGCTTGCGGGAGACCTTAGAAGCCTCCTTACCCATTTCTTGAGACAGAACAGAGACGTCTTCGCATGGAAGCATGCAGATATGGGAGGAATTGACCCCGCAATAATCACTCATAGGCTAAACGTGTAACGACCTGTACCAAATAATACAAGTTTTTAAAACGTTTGACCAAGTTTGACTAAGTTTGACCAACAATTGGTATGTGGGCCCCAGTTGACTTTTCAAGAATGAAGAATTTTGGGTTGACTAAGACACCATTTAAGTAGACATCGTCGATGCGAGTTCATAGACGGGTTGAGCGTTTAAAATCAGGCTTACGGATAAAAAGTTATGACCACAGGAGTTCAAACAACAATGTTAATTTTAACGATGTCCCGAATCAGTCTAGAGGTTTTTTACACGGCTGAGCCTAGGCTCCATATAAACCTGGTTTTACGTGCCAAATAGAACCTGGCCCAACACACTCATTTTGAGCTCCAAAACCACTGAAATTCTCAGAAACCTATGGACCCAGCTGGTCGTTTTGCAGACAGTTTTAGGCCAACGGGTTTTAGCGAGTGAAAGCGCTTAGGCCACCACCTTGCCTACGGCCGGCCCGGGGAGGAGCGCCACCAGGGCGACCATCGCGCTGAAATTTCCGCGGCCAATGATCGGCCGGACGTGCGGTCCCGGTACGTGACAGCGGCGGCAACGCCTTGATGGAGTCCGCCGAATTCGTCATTTTTCGGCCATTTCAGGCCGACCCATACCTCCCTCCCCCAATTTTTGGACCCTCTGAACTCATTCTCGTGGTCCTTTTTCGTAGATTCCTCATCGTTTGAAAGATACGACGAAAACAAGTTTGGCTAACGGTTGGATCAAGTTTTTCGGCCACCACAGCAACTGTTGGACCAGGTAAGAGAATGTCTTGCTGTGTTCACGGTCTCTTGGGCTTCGTTGATATAAAGTTAGTAAATTTCCCTGGACGTCGTTTAGTTGAATTTTCATTTTGGAGTCATTCGGTGGTGCGAAAGGTTAGGAGCGAAATTGGGCACCATTGGTCAAATTAACAAAATTGAAGATGAATTAGTGAAATTGGATATTTTATGATTTATTGGAGGGTTCTGATTTCAAAAATTAGCCTCACAGGGTAAAGCCCTAATTTTGGGTCTGAGTCTTTAGGGCTGCTTTGTATAATTGGACACAGTCAGGGTCAATAGAGATAGTTTCATAGTTCTAAAAATTATCCTAAGACATTTGGGGCGTCCAATGTCTTTGGCTTAATAATGGAGCACAGATGGTATTTTATTATATTATAGGTGCTCACGAACACAGGCGATCACGTAGGAGACGGGCGACATATGTAGTCTTATTGAGTAGTTTATATGTTTTAAAATGCTTTGGGGGTATTATTATGATATATAATTGTGGTTAATTAATATATATATAACTTATTTGATCGAACGGTTGATTATGCGTAAATATAATTATCTGTTTTTATATAAACAAGTTATCATTTCATGTGAATTTTGTCAACATTTTAAATATTTGGAAATTTTACTGAGTTCATGGATAAATTGGTGGTATTCAAACATTTTGGTACATGGATTGGGGTTCAAAACCATTTTGAAAAGTTGATTTAAGAAATGGATTTTGAGGCTTTGTGAAATGATTATAATGCGGTATCGTTGTAAAGGTTTATTAGTTGCCACGTGATGTCGGGTTACTCGAAGGTTTATTAGTTGCCACGTGATGTCGGGTTTACCCGAAGGTTTATTAGTTGCCACGTGATGTCGGGTTTACCCGAAGGTTTATTAGTTGCCACGATTATTAGATGGGGTTGGTTTAAACCGGTTTACTATGGGTATATGAGTGCGGTACACATTGTTCGGATTTCTTTGAGTAGGTATAACCATTTCAATATCTATGGTTGTGTATTTTGGTGACTATTTTTACGACATGATGGTTATATATATTTTATGCTCCAATTTTATGTGTGAATAAATTCGGGTTATAAGGTTCTTGATAAAGATGTCGGTTAAATTTTGAGCATGAATCTCATCTCTTATTGACTTAGGTATTAGTTTGGTTTTGTAGAAATGATTCTAAGCGGGGAACCTTGCAAAAGAAATTGAAGTGAGGTGTAGAGAGAGAAGGAATGTTAGAAAATAAAACATTATTTTCCTTATAAATTATGCCACTCAACGAAATTTATTATCTCACGTTTATTGTTTCATCTGTTCCACAGGTCGAGGCGGTTCGTAGGGACCTACCATACCCGGCTCACATCACTCTTTACGCATGGCGGTACGTGTTCCAACCTTATCTATTTGTCAGCATATTATTGGACTTATGTATTTTCCTTTGTACCTAAGTGGCTTGCTCTTAGAATGCTCACGATCTTAGTATTGAACTTCTATTATGAGTCTTTATTACGTGTGTTTGTGGTTATGTAGATAATAAGATAGGTCGGTTAATGGTTGGTTGTTGTGGATCTTTTATATATTTGAAATTATTATATTAATGCATGTGTTTACTTTCTTTCTTAAAGTGGGGTTCCATTGGATGTTCCCCCCGGGGATTATGCAGGTGGGACTTCACTAGGCGGTTTTCACGGGTCTGGGGGAGGAATGTCAGGAGTCAGATCTTGTCAGCTTGGTATCAAAGCTCTAGTTTCCTAAATTCCTTGGGGTTGTACATTGCTGTGCGACTCATCCAGTGTTTTGTATACCTTCCTCACCTTATCCTTGGAATTAATTCTGTTTCATTTATTCTTGAAAACAGTTTTCTTCCTGATGGCGCCCAGATGTAGACGTAGGGCTTAGCAGGCTTCGGTGGAAAGTTCAGATGCACCTACTTATGAGGAGAATCTTGTCGAGCGCCTGGCTCGATCACTCTCGAAAAGGAGTGGGTTTCTTTGGTGTTCTTTTGTTGATCAGGCTCGTAGACTTGGAGCAGTGGGTTTTGATGGCTCCACGGATCCTATGGTGGCTTTATCTTGGATAGATGACACAGAGAAGATTTTGGACGAAGGTATGCAGTGTCCAGATGAGGATAGAGTCAGGATAGCTGGTTTTCTGCTATGGGGTAGTGCAAGGAAGTGGTGGGCGTATAAGAGGACTAGGAAACGTCACACTTGGGCACAGTTCAAGGCGCTTTTCACGAGTTTGCCCCCGGCCGCTGTTGAGACTAAGAGAGTAGAGTTTGAGGCCGCTCGCTCGGGGTGAGTATGGCCGGTTTACGGTACTGGCGATGGGTTCGAGAGAGCTTCTCCAGTTCTGTCCCAATTTGGTTGCGGATGAGGTCAGCAAGAAGAGAGGTTTCTCGATGGATTGAGTGAGCTGATAACTTTGAGCCTCTCGGGTGTATCGCCGATGAGGACGCCGCTTCAGAGGTGGAGACAGACTCGGAGCACGCCGTACCAAGCGCCGATCATACGATGGATTGTCTTAGGAGCCCTGGGCCAGGATCATCTGGGCAGGGGTGGCCAGCTCTCCGGATCTTCAGGCAAACAGAGGATCCACTGGGACAGACGTATGGCTAGCAGAAAGGTGTTTCAGAGAGCGACATACACAGGGTTCTAGATTTCAATCAATGAGTAGTGGCGCAGCCACTTTCGTGAGAGGTCTCGCGGCATTCCAGACGGCTCCGCTCGACTTCAGGGCGCGAGTAGCAGGATTCATGATGGACCATGCCAGTGGGATAACGTATGCTTTTAGCGCGGCGCACAGACATTTAGCAGGTGGATCGGCCTCATCGAGAATCCAAATGCATCAGAGTCTCGAAGCCAGTAATCAGCTCCAAAGAGTTAGTGGGCATGGAGGACTGGATAAACAAGCGTATGCACTGGGTGGTTCCTTTTAGCACGGATAGCATTCGCACCAAATGCCGTAAGTGTGAATATAAGAGGACGACCACCGCTGGGGAGGCAGTTTATGCTATGACTAGCAGAGGCACAGCCACCCCGACGCTAGACAACAGTACATTATCTATTTTGGTGATGACGCACGTACTCATCGACCAGGTTACATACTTTTTATTTCACGGAGTATGTCGCGGACGAGTCGATGACTCCAATTCCTTTCGATGGTTCGAGATCGCACGCCACGAGAGTCTCTATGGCCTAGCCGCATGCTTAAGGGTAGCTTGTTTTCATCGAGGGCTGCCATGGAAGCCAGATTGATAGTAATAGATCTCAAGGGTCGGGATGTGATTCTGGGATGGATTAGCTGGTCAAACTATGCTTCAATGGATTGTCATAGGAGGTGATATTTGGGGACGACGGACTATCGCAGTACTTATGGAGCTTATATGAATAACCTTCAGGTTTGATTTCCCGCCACTCGCCAGATGTTTACTCCAAAAAGGTCAGAGGGCATTCAAATTATGTAGTTGACACTGTAGTAGCGAAGTGGGATCAGAGGATGCACCAAGAGCTTAGGACTTTTCCTGATGTGTTTCCTTTGAGATCTTCTCCGTGCTTCGTCTCCGTAACGAAATAGATTTTTTCCCATTGGATGGTCCCCGGTACAGCTCCTATTTCTTACCACCTTATAGAATGGCAATCGGCCGAGTTGAAAAGAGTCAAGACTCACCTACAAGAGCGTGGATAGGATTTATTGTGTGCCGAGCATTTCACCTGTGGGAGCGCCTGTTATTTTCAGGGAAGAAGAAGGATGATACTAGAGGTTGTGTATAGACTACAGATAGTTGAATAAGGTCACCATTCAGAATAAATATCCTTTCGCTCTTTTTATCGATGATCTATTCGATCGCCTGTGGCGCAAAGTGTTCCAAGATCGACCAGGTCGTGGTACCATCAAGCATGATTAGGGAATCAACATTCCTAAAGACAAAGATTCAGACGAGATATGGGCATTATGAGTTTCTAGTGATGTCTTCTGACTCACCAATGCTTCCTGCCAGCCTTTCATGGATTGGCGAAATGGTGGTCTTTCGTCCATACTCAGATTCCGCTTGTCATCAGTTTCACGATTTATATCTTCGTATACTCAAGAAGCAAGTCGAGCAATGAGACATTCGGGTTTGATGCTGCGTGACTTTAAGGCAGCATCGGGGCTTGTATGCCAAGTTCAACAAATGAATTTTGGTCGAGCCGAGCGGGCTTTCTAAAATGTGGTTTCGCTACGGAATTTATTGATCCCTCGTAGCGGTATAGTGGCAAATCGAGCAACCAACTACTGCGGGATGTATGCTGAGTTTCCTAGTATTAGCTGGCATACCGCAGTTCATAGAAGGGTTTTCAAAGATAGCAGAACACTGTATCGCTTGACTAGGAAAGGAGTTAAATTTGACACCGAACAGCGTGGAAGAAGCTCTCCAAACACCGAAGGAAAAGTTCACGCTAACTCCTGTTGATCGCCAAAGGCAACGAGGGCTCGAGGTTTGCCAGCCGATGCTCACACCGTTATTTAGGCTGCGTGGTTGGATGCAACATAAGAGAGTTGCGGGCGTATGCTTCCGCATGCTTGAAGAAACACGAGTCAATTATCCTACTTACGACTGAACTTGCCGTGGTAATTTTCGCATTGAAGACTTCGAGGCACATTTGTAATTGGGCGACTTGTCGATATTTAATGGACCATAAGAGCCTTAAATATTTGTTTGCCCGTATGAGTTAAACTTAAGCGCGAGGAGGTGATGGAATTACTTCAAGGATTATGATCGTGACTATCGACTACCACATCCGGTGTAAGCAAATGTAGTGGTGGATGCTCTCTGAGCAGATGTCTACGTGCTCTTTCGCTTACATGCGACAATACAACTTCCATTGATGGTCAAGTTGTGAGAGTTGGTGTCAGGTTGAGGATGGCGCTTCAGAGCACTTTTTGCTACTTCCAACTACGACCGATACTATAGATTGTATTCTCAGGCACAACCAGAAGATCCCTATTTGATGAGCATGAGGAAGAAAGCTGAGGAAGGGGAACAATCGATTTTACTATTAGAGACGACTTTGAGCCTCGTGATTGTCTCTAGGCTGTTCCAAAGAAATCGAAGAGTTAAAAAGGCAAATATCGAGGAAGCCCATAGTTCTCGCTTTATGCTATGCACCCCTAAGAAGATCAAGATGTACCGTAGAATCAAGGAATATAGATTAATAATGATGAAAGAGAAGCTGTCAGTATGTATCCAAGTGTTTCATCTGTCAACAAGAGAAGGCGTAGACAAAGCCTTCTCGGGACTTCAGAGCCATTACCCATCCCGTAATGGAAATTCCGAGCGACATAATGGATTTTTAGATTCAAACTCCCTCCTACGCTTCAAAGACATGACGACATTTCCGGGGCAAGAGTTGATCGACCTCACCAAGTCCGCCGGCGATTTCATACCTATTCGCGGAGAAGTTTTCTCCTCGGTTAGCTTAACTCTTTTATGAATCATATAGTGAGTTCGTATGGTGCCGTTGTCGATTATCTCTCGATAGAGACCACCGATTCACTTCGAGGTTTTGGAAGGGATCGATGAAGGAACTAGGTGTCAATAATTTGAGTACTGCCATCCCTCGCATTCGATGGACAACTGAGAGGACTATTCAGACCTTTAGAGGATATGTCGAGGTCATGTGTACTACAATTCGGGCGATTATGGGAATGAATACCTACCTTTTCGCAGAGTTCACTTATAACAACAATTATCACCTCGCTATCGAGATAAACAATCTTATGAGGCATCAGAGGAAACAATGCCGCACTCCACTATGTCGAATGAGATCGCTAAAGGAAGCTACTAGGTCCCGAGATCGCACAAACGATAAGGACAAGGTTAATGTTATACGTGCCCTATTGGAAAGCAAACAAAGATGTGCAAAAGAGCTTGGCGCGACAAGCGAAAGGATCTCGAAGCTTAGGCTGAAGATCTATATCTCGCTCTCTCCCTTAGAAGGGCGTGGTATGCTTCGAAGCGAGGAAGCCAAGTCCTCGGCCACATCGACCTGAGATTGTTGAGAGTGATGTCTGAAGGGCTTATGACAGACTCTCACGGAGCTTTCGAAATGTCCATAATGTTTCCACATCTCCATGCCTGAAGTATCTCGGGATCCTCACATGTGTCGTGAGACACCGTGAGATCGAAATGAGGGGATGACTCTATCCTATGAGGAGCATCCACAAGGCATTCGGGGTAAAAGAGCTATATGAGCTCGCAACAAGACAATATCCTAAAGTGAAGGTCCTTTTGGAGAAACCACCTAGTGTAGGAGGCGACTCGAGCCGAGGACTGGGAATGCGGTTTCGCACCCTCATCTCTTCCATGATACAGTACGAATTCTTCAGGGATCTAAATTTTCTTTAGCTGTGTGGGTAGGTTGTAAACGACCTGCACTAAATAATATGCTTTTAAAACGTTTAATTAAGTTTCCGATCATGTTTGACCAACAATTAGTATGTGGGCCCAAGTTGACTTTTTAAGAATGAAGAATTTTGTCGACTAAGACAATTCATTTCGTAGGCCTCATCGATACGAAGTTCATAGACAGTTGAACGTTAAAATCCGACTCCTTATTTGATAAAAAGTTATGACCCCCGGGAGTTCAAACAAAGAAAGTTTTAGCAAAGGTCTAAATCAATCTGGTGGTTTTTACCTAAAGCCGACCCTCTAGGCTCTATATAAACCTAGTTTTGCGTGGGCCAACAGAACCCTAGCCCCAACACACTCATTTTGAGCCCAAAACCCCAGAGAAATTCTTCCAAACCCGGTGACTCACTGGGTCGTTAACCACTTTAGCCAAACGTTTTGGTCGTGGGAGGCGCTCCAACCACCACCTTTCTTACACACAGAGGCTGGGGTGGAGGAGCGCCACCATCGGATTTAACACCATCGCGTGAAATTTACAGCCAATGTACCGCTGTGACGCATCGGACGGCCGGCGAACGCTACAGCCGGCCATCAGGTCGCCGGTTACGCTATTTACCATTTCAGTCGACTCCATACCTTCCTCCCCATTGGGACCCTTCAACTCATTCCCGCGTCCTGCGATTCTCACCTTTTGAAAGATACGACTAAAACAAGTTTGGTCGACTGGCCGATCGAAGTTTTCCTACCACCATAGCAACCGACCGGGCGTAAGGGTACTTCTGTGTTCCTCGGCCCTCGGGCTTTCCTTGATATAAATTTGTAAATTTGGACGCCAGTTGTTAGTTTTCATTTTCGGGGTCATTTCGTAATTACCCAAAAAAGGTTTGGACTGGAATTGGGCACCACCGTCAAATTAGGCAAATCAAGATGGATTAGTGAAATCGATATTTTATGATTTATCGGGGGTTCAATTTTGAAAAATTAGCCTTCGTAAAAGCCCCAATTTGCATTGGTCTTAGTGGCAGACATCAGAGACCGGGACTCGCCTGAGTCCAATAGAGATAGTTTCATAGTTCAAAAAATTATCCTAAGACATTCATGCCCAATGTCTCGCTTAGTTAACGGAGCCTAAATGGTATTTTTTATTATATTATAGGTGCTCACGCTTAAACTCCGAGTATTTATCCCTGTATGAAAGTGACTCGAGCATCTCGTAGCCTGTGAGTGGTTTACATGTTTTAAATGTTAGTATTATTACATATATAATTGTGGTTAATTATTATATATATAACTTATTGATCTAACTGATTATGCTGTGAATATAATTATCTGCTTTATATAAACAAGTTATCATTTCATGTGAATTTTGTCAACATTTTTAAATATTTGGTACCTTATCGAAGTTCATGGATAAATTGCGGTATTCAAACATTTTGGTACATGGATTGGGGTTCAAAACCATTTTGAAAAGTTATTGATTTAAGAAATGGATTTCAGACTTCGCGGAAATGATTATAATGCGGTATCGCTGGAAAGGCGCATAGTTGCCACGTGATGTCGTTACCCTGGCGTTTTTATTAGTTGCCACGTGATGCTCAGCGTTTACCCGGTTTATTAGTTGCCACGTGATGTCTGCTTACCCGAAGGGTTTATTAGCGTTGCCACTGTCATGGGGTCGGGTTTACCGACTCGCTTACTATGGGTATATGGTACTAAGTATTACTGTCAGGTTGTTTAGTAAGGTATAACCATTTCAATATTTATGGTTATTTTATTTTCGTGACTATTTTTACGACATGATGGTTATATATATTTTATGCTCAATTTTTATGTTATGAATAAATTCAGGTTATAAGGTTTTTAATAAAGATGTTTCAAATTTTGAGAGCATGAATTTGCTATTGTCGACTTTGGGTATAAGCTTGCTTTGGTGGAAATGATTTCTAAACCAAGAACTCATGAGTGTGAATATGTGTCTGTAGAGAAGAACAAAATAAAAACATTATTTTCCTTATAAATTATGCCACTCACCGAGACTTCATATCTCACGTTTATCGCTTTAAACTGCTCTCAGTCCGTGCAACAGGACCCCACCCGCGCCGCCTACATCACTCTTTCTCGCAAAGAGCCGCAGTGATTCAACCCATCTATCCTGCGTTTTATTTTTTTATCGACTTATGTATTTTCTTTGTACCCTCTAAATTCGCAAATACTCTAGAATGCTCGATTCTTAGTATTGAACTCATATGAGTCTTTATTACGTGTAGTTTGTGGTTACGACCGATAAGAAGACAGCTCATGGTGGATTCGAGTCAAGCAGGATCTTTTATATATTCCAGGTATTATATTACTGTGGTGCCGTTTTCTTTTCTTAAAGTGGGGTTCCATCGATGTTCCCTGCTGATCAGACAAAGGACTTCACTAGCGACCACCCGGTAATCCTGTGTGAGGGTATCTGGTCAAGCCCTCATTAAACAATAATCCATCTTTCAAAGCCAGTCATAAAGAGAAGGAGCTTCGTGCTAGAAAGGCAAAAAGCGATCAACGAGGAGGTCGACAAACTCCTTCAGGCAGGGGCAATCAGAGAGGTGGAATATCCTGAATGGTTGGCCAACGTGGTACTGGCCAAAAGCAAATCCGCGCGGCGCTTCACACCTGACTTTTACCGATAGTCAATCGCAGCATGCCCAAAGATAGTTTCTCGCCGAACTCCATCTTCATCAGATGCCACAACTGCCATGAACTCCTCGCTTTATTGATGCTTTCTGGCTACAACTAGGGATCAAGATGGATCCGCATGACCAAGAAAAGACCCCATTCGCCACAAGCAAGGAACTCATTGTTATCGTGGTGATGCCTCTTTGGCTCAAGAACGCAGAGCTACTTATCGAGGATGAGGAGCAAGATGTTCCACAAATAGGAACATCAATGGAGGTGTATATAGATGACATGTCGCAGGAAGTCAACCACACCGAGCTCTACATAGCCTCATCCGTCCAAGGCGTTCCGCATCCCGGAGAGTGCCAATGGAGAAGTCGAATCCAGCCAAATGTGCTTGTGAGTGTCGCCCCTGAAATTCTTAGTTTCATAGCGTCAACAACCGAGGAATCGAGGCAAATCTGTAGAAAATAAAGGTTGTGCTCGACATGCCGCCACCATCAAGCCATAAAGCGTCTCATTGTCTGACAGAAGGATAGTCGCTTAAGCCCATTCATATCCAAGGCTGTTGATAAATGTCAACCTTTCTTCTATGTCCTAAAGAAAGCTAATGGAATACAAATCAAGAAGAGGCGTTTCGCATTGAAGACGATTTCCAGCTCTCCCCCATTCCGTAAGCCCCGAGGGGGAAACCTTACTCAGACTGTAGATTTCGACTGGCTGCCCCTCGTCAAAGACAAAGACTAAGTACAGCATCCAGTCTACTATTGCAGCCGAGCTCTGAGAGGAGCAGAAGAAAGGTACCCAAGGATGGAGAAATTAATCCCGCGCTTAGTAACCATAAATAAGTTCACTTTACTTTCAAGCTCATACCATCAGATGCCCAATGTATCAATTCCGGCGAAGCGTGCCACACAAACCGCAGACCTCAGAAGGCTTTGCGAAGTGGCTATGAGTCGAGTGAGTTCGACACGTATGGCCAGTCGAAACTCCAATAAAAGTAAGGTGTCTTAGCACTTCAAGAGAGAATCTCACCCTGCAGAACTCGAGAACTAAACAACGATCGATGATCCCATCCGGGAGACTCCTTCGCAGACGATGCCATAAACGCCATGCCGGCCGCCGATCCCGACCTCCCCGTGAAGAATGATATTTAAAAGACGCGTCGCATTCGATTCCAAGCCCTCCAACAACGAGGCCGAGTACGAGGCGCCATAGCCGGCCTTAACCCTCACCCATTCAATGGAAGTCGACCATTTAAGGTCCCCGCAATGACCCCGCCTAGTAGTAAGACAAATAGAAGACAATCCCACGGCTAAAGGTGGAAAATGATCTTATATCTAAAAAAAGTATGGGAATTACTGAAGAAATTCATGCTGGTTCAGGTCAAACACATATCTAGAGTGGAGAACTCTCGAGCAGATGCTTTAGAAAAACTGGCCACAGCCTCCCAAGAAGACCACATCAGACTGATGCCTGTCGAACACCTCGCGGAGCCCTCCATAGACCTCACTGACGTCGAGGTCTCCCCCCCCGTCACACTTCGTGAGCCAAGCCGACGGACCCCATTCGGGACTACTTAATAAGAGGACTCGCTACCAAGTGGACCCAAAAGAGGCCGTTGGGCCTTCTCGTGGCAAGATCTGCCTCAAAGTTTATTGTTCATAAAGGACGTCTTTACAAGTGAGGCTTTTTCGCACCCATCCTTAAGTGTATTGAAGGAAGAGACGCCGAATACGTACTCAAGGAGGTACATGAAGGCGTATGCGGAAACCACATCGGAGCTCGGGCATTAGCAGGAAAAGTTTTTTACTACAGATATTTATCGCTCCACAATGCTCGGGATGCGAATCACCTAGTCGTGAAATGCAAGATTTGCCAGGAGCACGCCAAAATCCCTCACCTTCCATCCGAGCCCCGACGCCGCCACAAGCCTCGGCTTCCAACAAATTCGGTTCGACATATTGTGACCTCCGCCTATCGGGAAGGGTCAGCAAATTCATCATCGCAGTGATTACTTCACCAACAAAGCCGAGGGCCGAACTCGGCCACTATCATAGAACAAAAGATACGTTAATTTTGTGTATGCCCATAATATGCGTGTTTGTATCCCAAGAGCTCTGGTGTCCAATGATGGAAAGCAATTTGATAATGCCAAGTTCAAGGATTTTTGTGCTGAGCTCGGGATCAAGAACTATTACTCATCCCCAGCACATCCACAATCTAATAGAATCAAGAACTATTACTTCATCCCTAGCATCCGCAATCTAATGGGGACAGTGTAAGTCACCATCAAAACCCCTAAAGCAAAGATTAAGACCAAATTGAAGATCTAAAGGTAAATGTAGAATACCTCCCCGAGGTGTTAAGGCCACGTAACCACTAAGAAGTCAAAGAACCTCGTGAACCCATCCACCTTAGCCTTAAGTAATGTGCGTTGGCCTTGCCGAAGCCTCCATTAAAGTCCCCAAGGATCGACCGCAAGGAAAACAATGACCTAAGCCTCCGCCTAAATTTAGACCTCCTAGATGAAAAGCGAGAGCAGGTCCTAAAGCGCAAGGAAGAATACCAAAGGAAGACGGCGAGGTATTACAACCAGAGAGTCAAACCCAGAAGTTACAAGCCCGGAGACCTAGTCTTAAAAAGCTCACAAATAAGAAAATCCAACAAGCATGAAAACTACGCCTAACCTGGAAGGCCCTTATATCGTGGACTCTGTAATTAGACCTGCAACCAGCCCGCATCAAGAGGGAAAAATTCTACCTCATACTCTGGAATGTCGAGTTAACCTTAAGCCGCTTAGAACAATGTGCCTCGTTGTAATCTTAAATAAAGTATTATCAATGTTCGGATGACGAATTGTATGTTTATTGATTATCTGGTCAGACATCACAAACAGGAGATACAGCATGTCACATACACGAACGCGCGAAATTACAGACTAAAAAAATAAAATATCTCTTTTATTATAATAAAGGAACAATTGACATAATCAGAATAATACCTCACATCTCTGAAATAAACAAGACAAGGGGCTTCCTCAAAAAAAAAAAACCGAAAAGAAAGAGAGGGAAGGAAGGAAGACAAAGGTGTGAAAGGAAGGAGAATGAGATTGGGAAGAAAAGGAAAAGTGAAGAAGAGAACGAAAAAAGGAAAAGTATAAGAAAGAAGAGAAAGAGAAAGCAGAGGAGAGTAATGGAGAAAGCGATACAAGAAATGCACGCCTTCAGCGCACTTCCCCAGCACGGCTGTGATTAACATAACTCCCACAAAGGAAACTAGTGGAAAACATAACTCCTACAAGGCATCTACGCCGAATCAAACGCCGTCTCGCACCCAAGGCTAACTCTACGAAGATGACCCAGCCTTGACGATTCATTACGCGCAGAAACCAGTTACACCCCGAAAGGGGAAGAAGGCTCAAAGTATGGGCTCCACAGCACAGAAGACGCCATTTATAAGGAGGCTAAAGCACTCGGAAAATCACGCAATCGTTTCCAATTCTCCATGAACCAGCATTAAAGACACTCGCATCTTTCCAAGAAGTGGAAGATAAACGGCGGCACATAACGGCTTCGCCTTGGAAGAGCTCAACTACTTCCGGCTTCGTAGCCATGCGCACTCATGAGCCGCCCAACCAGCACTCTCGCCCCAAAAGTGCCCCGCCGCCTAGGAGCCCAAAGATCTCGGGGCCTGAAAGAGCTCAACTACTGCTTCAAAGACAGTACCCCAAAGAGTCACCAAATCTCGTGCAATCCACCCAAAGGGCCTCGTGCTCCAAGAGCCCAGCCAAATTTCAGCCAAGAGCTCAACTACTCGCCCCAGCCATGCAGCCCCAAGAGTCGGCCTCCCGCCAGCACCCGCCTTAAAAGGCCCCAACGCCCAAAGAGCCCAAAGAAATTCTCGGGGCCTGAAGAGCTCAATCACTTTGCTCAGCCATGCCCAAGAGTCGGCTCAAATTTCAGCATCTCGCCCAAAAGGCCTCAACGCCCGTGAGCCCCACAGCCTCGCCAAGAGCTCTACTACTCCGTCGCCATGCACCCAGAATCGGGCCCGGGCCAAGCAATCTCGCCCAAAGCGGCCCGCCGCCCAAGAGCCCAGCTAACCCGCCAGAGAGCTCAACTACTCGCCAGCCATGAGCAGCCCCAAGAGCCGGCCTCTCCCGCCTGTACTGGCCAAAAGTGCCTCGCCCGCAGCCTGCAGAATACAAGAGGTTAACCACTATGCTCAGCCATTGCACCCCAAGAGCACAGTTCCCGCCTTAGCACCCGCCAAAAGGCCTCGCCGCCAGGAGCCCAACAACCGGGCCTTGAAGAGCTCAACTACTCTACTCAGCCTCAGGAAATCTAAGAGCCGTCGGGGCCAGTGCACCCGCCCAAAGGCCTTAGCGCCCAGAGCCCAAAGAAATTAGCTTTGAAGAGCTCAACTACTCCGCCAGCCATGCACTTAAGAGACGTCACTCAAGTACTCCTCGTCAAAAGGCCTTAATGCCGTGAGCTCAGCCAGGCCTCGCTTTGAAGAGCTTAACTACTCAAGCCAGCTACGTGCAGCCTCAAGAGAGCCGGCCTCAGCTCAAGCACCCAGCTTCAAAGGCCCAGCGCCCAGGAGCCCAAATAAATTACTTGAAGAGCCCAACTACTCGCTCGCTTCATGGTCCCGAGTAGTTCGGGCCAAGCAATCTCGCCCAAAGGCTCACGCCCAGAGCCCAAGAGCTCCTCGCCTCAAGAGCTTAACTACTCGCTCAGCCATGCACCCTAAGACGTCAGCCTTAGGTTTCACCCAAAAAGGCCTCACGCCAGAGCTCAAGAAATAAGAAAAGAGCTTCAACATCGCGAGCTGCTGCAGCCTCAAGAGTCACCAAATTCTCAGCAATCTCGCCCAAAAGGCCTCGCGCCCAGAGCCCAAGAACCATTTTGAAAAGCTCAACTACTCGTCAGTTGCACCTAAGAGCCGCTCTCCGCCTGTAATTCTCGCCCAAAAGGCTCGCCTGGGGGAGCCAACACCATTATAGAGCTCAACTACTCGCTAAAGCTATGCCCCACGAGTCGGCCTCAGCCGTAGTCACCACTGAGCCTCAAATGCCCGGGCCAAGGCTCAACACCATCAAAGCACGCAGCCCCAAAAGAGTAAGTTCGCCTAGGCAACACCCCATGGAGCCTCACGCCCGCCTTGAAGGGCTCAACACTCAAACAAAGACGCACCCAAAGAGCCTGCTCACCGTGCAATAAATTTACCCGGGAGTCAAATGTACTAGTTTGAAGATCCCCCCAAATACTCAAACAGCCACTGTTCAAAGAGTGTTCACCAGCAATACCCCACTAAGCGCAAACTGCCGAATGAAGAGCTCTTTCAACTACTCTACTCAGCCATGTTCAAGAGTCGCTCAAATTCAAGCACTTAAATTCTCGTAGTGCCTTAGCGCCCAAGAGCCTAGCTAGCCGTTTGAAAAGCCCAACCACTCCTATTCAAAGCATACAACCGCTAGTCACTTTGCTCATAAAAACAAATAAGAGCACAAGTAGAGGCGAAAGTAGTGAAATAAAAAATGAATATTCATTAAGGAAAAGGCTACGTATGTCTGGGGTTCCAAGCCAAAAAAAAAAAAAAATTGTGGAAGGTCAGACATCAGAGGAAGGAGCAGAGGGTGAAGAAGGGAGCGCCTCACCCAAGAGTATCCGGGTTCTCCAAGATACTGGCAGAGAGGACTCCATCCGCCTCCTCGCCGTCAGGAACGTCTCCGGCTGAAGTCCGTGCCCGAGTATGCATTGCCAGCCTCTTCCTCTCAAAGGCAAGCCACCTGGCTTCTCCACGGAAAGCATGTGCCTCGTCCCTCAATCTCCCTATAACTTCGTCCCTCTGGGCGACTAGAGTCTCTTGCATATGGAGGTCCCCTCGCAACCCATGGCACTCCTGTCAGCGTTTCCGACAGCTTCTCATGTTCCTGGAAGCCTCTCGACGAGTTCGTCTAGCAGCGTTTGTTTTATTTACAAGCAGCCTCATCTCTACCACACAGCCTTTTTCTAGACCCCCACAAATTTCGTCCCGAGACGAAACAACTCATTCCCGACCATTTGAAGCTCGGGATTGCATCGCAGCCTCGTCCCTAAATTTCTCCAGCTAGTCATTTTCAGACAAATTCCTCCAAATTTCATCCTAACCTCCCGAAGCTCGACTCTACACTCTTAAACCTCCGTTTCTAGCCTCATCTCTACCCAAGGCCCAAGTCACACGACAAGGTATGCCTCAAACGGATTTGTGCTTCACCGCCTTGGTCACTCCACCGGCCTCGTAACCCAGCCTCGCTTCGTAAGTATGGGAAGCCACCGCCTTTGTAAACTCGGGCGACTTTGACATAACCTTCATTTAGATCGCCTCGGGGCCAAACTCTTTCTAACCCGACAGCCACCCGCCCACACCCAACACAAGATCGCACTCCAACCTGCCAAAGTCAAACTGCAGGCCATAGAACTACGTGAGGCACCCTCGAAGGATAGAGCTAAGGCTTCCTCAACGGGCAGGGTGCCCAACCTCTTAAGGTCTGAATCTTTGAGGATGGACGAGACCGCGCCCGCCGCAAGCTCGGCATTGAGAAACAAGGAATCTCCATTTCGTCGTGGGCCGAGTCCTTCCTCTTCAACTCTTTTCCCTCGCTCTCGAGGAAGGGCTTAACACTCTACGCTGGGATTCCAAATGGGGAGAGGCACAGACCTCCAACGGCTGCTCAATTGTTCTCCCGAGGAGTTCATTATGCAGAGCCTAGAAGACCTGGCTACGAACTCGGAGCTTTAGTGACCCCGCCTGAGGCGATCACACCAAATTTCCTAAGACGCTATGGATAGAAGGGGAAGAGGACGCCTCGCTTTTGGGACCCACCCCAAGCCTGCGCCCTTCAACTAACCGAAGTTTTCCATTTCACGCCACGGACTTCAGTGACAAAGACCTCCACCCCGAGCCAAAAGCTCTCCCTCGTGGGTTTGGCAAATGGCGTCCGACTAGCAGAATTTCTATAGCGGAAGGAGGTGAAGGTCTCGCTGCCAGAGCGTAGACCTCAAGCTTGAAGGTCCGTGAACGTCTCGACCCGATCGCCCGAGTAGGGCGCGGGAACACTCACCAACTCCTCGCGCCATAACATTATCTTCTGTGGGCCGAGAGGTTAGGTCGAACACCCGAAAAGCACACACACACTAGATGCCCAATGACTTCACAAAGACTATACCAAAAACAAAGCGATACTCACGTAGATTTTCGGAGGTGGTCTAGGCAACCGGAACGCCCAGGGTGTCATCCCTGACAAAAGGGTCATACTCCCAATTGCAGCCGCTAAAGAAGAAGTAACGCTCCTTCCAAAGCCTATAGGAAGATGGAAGATCGGAAATTACCAGAGGAGCGCTGGCACGCCTGGAAAAATAAAGGAAGCCCTTGGCTGATTCCTTTACACTAAAAAGATTAAGGAACAGAGCTATACTGGGAATACCGAGGCTATTTGCCCTCGAAGAAACCAATAACTCCAACTACCTCAAAGAATCATAAAGTCGAGAAGGACAGACATCGGAGGTTATAAACCCCTTTTAATGGGTGGTGTGTAGGGAAGCGAGACTCTACAAGGCCATCAAAGAAACACACCATCTTAGGTGTACCGGAACCACGAAGAGGTCAGCATCGGGGACCGCACTGACACCAAAAGGGGTCTATAACGCCCGGGCTTAAAAGTAATTCTATATATGGTCCGACTTTTCAGTCCCGCAGCCCAAAGCATTTCCTCCCGTGCACTTTACGAACTTTAGATTTTCCGATCCCCTGGGATACTTAATCTCTTATCAATTCTCCCCTACTCCGCTTTCGCGGAAAAGGGCCTCCTCGGGCGTCTCAAGATCAACTCCAAACAGTGGCTGAGGCGCTAACCCGTCTTGAACCGGCAGCAACCGAGGAGTCACCTCCAATACGCAAAGAATAAGAGCGACCCGGACCCATGGTGATAACAAGTAGTAAGAGCACAACTTGGCAAATCTAGCCCTAGCACCTCGCTGTATTACTCGAAAAGACACCGAAGGGAGAAAGACGCACCCGTCCCAGGAATAAAACGAAAAAAGCTATCTCAAGCAAGACGCCAAAAAAGGACTCTGCACAGAAGGTTCAGAAGGAATACTAAAGGAAAGGGAAGTCCGAACTCACTAAAAAGAAAAGAAAAAGCTTTAGGTTCAAGGAAACACAAGGCGAATGGTCAGAGGATATCTATGGAAAAAACAGAAAGAAGCTGAAAGAATTGGAAGAAATGAGAGCGAAAATTGAAAAGTCATCATTATCACAAGACATATGACTCGCACAAAGCCTCAATCGATCCACCAGCTGACACGCGAAATCACACCGATGCGAAACGCACGTACTTCGCCACGCGACACCGTACACAAGTGGCCGGGGGCAACCGATAGGGGTTTGAAAATAGCGCAGGTGCCCACTCACAAAGCCCAAATAAGAGGCAAGTCCAGGTCACCCAAGCCCGCCCACCAAAACTTAAAGCTCTCAATCCTCTTCTCGCCCTAAAGTGCCGATAACGTGATAATTCTAAGCGCCCATCCGCAAATTAGATTAAATCTCGCCAATATGAAGTAGGATAATCCCAAGAACATCTTATCCAAAGAAATCCAACTAAATCTCACCAAGCAAGGAAAATAGATAATTCACGATAAACAACTTATTTGCAAATCAAACGTGATTCACCAACAAGTGGAGAAGGATAATCTCAATAAACCGCTCCCTTCATCCCTTATTAAATCCGATAATCCATAAAGGCGCAAAATATCCCATCCAATGGAAAGAGTCCTCATCACCAACCAATCAAAAACATATGCTATATATATCATGCCAACCCCGTGGTGAAAGGTACGCAAAATCATTCGCCCTCTAAGCAAACTTATCTTTTCCGGGGTGGAAGATCCGACTAGGCATCGAGCTGCCACGTGCGAAGCCTCCCCGCCGACCCTCTCTTTCTTTCTCGTTGCGCAGTAGTCCTAATCAAAGCAGAGGACCTGCCTAGCGACGCCTGCATCCAAATTTCAACGACCCCGACACGCCCATCCCGGGCCTCCAAGTTGAAAAAAGGCTTCATCAGACACAATAAAGAAATAAGAAATAAAAATAAAACACAAGATTTACGTGAAAACCCTTGCAAGAAAAAAACTATGGGTAGAGGAGAAAGCTTCACTATCAATTTGAGAGATTACAGCACAAATGCATCAGTGGAATAAACCTTAGTATGTTAATTTGACAAAAATACCCAAGCAGAAAGGTTCATACCCCTTTGCTACTACAACATATCCCTATTTTTTCTCAACTTTTTCTTTTCTTACAAAGTCGCACCGTGAGCCTTCGGCTCGACATATAAGCCAAAACTAAATTGGTCACAACAAGCAATATGGAACCTACTTTTCATACCGTATAAAAAAGGCATTAACAGAAAATGGGTATAAAAAAGGATCTTTATTTGTTTATACTTCTAGTAAGATTCCATATATGTATTCTTAGATTATATTTTTTTTCTACTTAATTTGATTTGATTTATTTCTATTTAACTCTTTTTTTTTTGTCATGACACCCATTAAGTGACTTAGCATTTTTCCACACATATAGCCCATTTTACCTAACTAATAACTTTTTTTGTCATGGAGACTGAACAATCAAATGACATGATCTAAGTGAATACATGTGAACAATATTGTATATGCTTGTGGTTAATGGGTAAGTAGAAGTGTACCTCAAACAAAAGCAACTCAAACAAAAGCATTTTTCTGCCCATTTTACCTAACTAATAACCTTTTTCTTTTTTATCATGAAGACTGAACAATTAAATGACCTGACCTAGGTGAAAACATGATGAGTGCCTAAAACACTCATATTATACTCAAGGCTTCATTCTTCATCTTTCTCGCTTATTTGATAGTAATTTTATAGTTTTGTGGTCGACCTCGACTCGTGTCCGGTTTGACGCAGTGCATCGGAGCGGAAGAGCGGTACTTTTGAAAGCAATTTCGAGCAATGGGATCGGAGCAAGGAAGCGATCGTCACGTCATGATACCCAAAGTCGCACACGCCCCCACGCCAGCGAGCGTCGCCCCAACGCCAGCGCGACGCATCAACGTCACGACGTCGGGTCAACAATGTAGAAGTCAACAAGTGGAAAACGGTCGAGCCGGCCCCGCTACGCCGCTGCTGTCTCAACGCCGCTGAGCCGTCGCCAACGCCGCGCGACGCCTCAACGCCGCTGGAGCGCTCTCAACGCCGCTGACGCGCTGCAACGCCGCACGCCACCGAGATCCAACCATATCATTTAAAGTACGAATGACCTAAATTATGAGAGGAGGCGCACGAACCAAGGCAACACTAGAGCAGCAGTGATACGTACTTTGAAGAAGTGCCTGGATTCGTACTTTCTTTCATTTTTTTGATTTGAGAATGATGTTTTAAATACTAACATTTTCATTCTATCATTCATTATGTTCCTGTATCTATATCTGGGGTGGTTATGTCAACCCCGTCATGTGTTGATGGGATTAAAGCTCGACTTTTATTTTATTCCCAGCTTATTTATCAATTTGTTCAGATCTCGCTTCTATATTCGTGGTTTAATTATATGGTGATGTCTCGCCAACATTGGCATAATCACACCGAGAGCCGAGATTCGAGAGATGAGGTTATCCAAAAAGGATTCTGGTAGAGCAGCCTTTCAAATGATTCGTGAATGAGATATTCCGATCCCGAAGGTGGCGACTCAGTTAGAACGCTTAAGATCTCAATACCGAAATGAGATAGAGATATACTCAACTCTATTCACGATAAAGTGATATATACTCGAGAGAGGATATTCAAAGTAAGCATCACCTCGCCATTGAAAATTGTAAATACATTGAATAATAATATCTTGAAGAAATAATCCATTAAAAGTGCATGTGGGAGATATAACCCTAGCCTTCAATACCAATAATTCATTAGAATCTAAAACCCGCCGACTTTCACATTCACCTCTTCCTAAAATCATCTCTTCTGATATTATCTGGGTGCTCTAACCTCAGAGTCAATACACCGTCCCCTCGCGGATCGAGACCGCATTCGTGAGTACACTATATTACTTCGGGGGCGACGCCAAGCATACCTTGCGCACATAAAGCGCATTTTATTAAGAATCGCTTTCTACCATTGCTGCTACACTGCCGTCAGACAGCTTAGATTGATATAGAGAATTACAATTAGATATTATTCCGAATTCCTTTACTCAGGTTTATTTTTACAAGTGCCGGTAATTTGGTTTTGTTGGTTCGTGTGTTATCATAGCAGTTTCAAGAAGTACATGAGACATCGAGATCAAACTAACCAACACCGCTTGATCTCGAAATGGGAAGACTTCGCATGACACGCCGAGAACAGAGAACAGAATGTATTAGAAACTAACAATCATGGAAAACACCGAAGAACAAAATTCGGGTGACAGACCGAACCAGCCGCAGAGGCCGGAAACGGGCATAATGGAAGGACTCGCTAATTCCAGGGCCGCTTATACGTACCGCATGGATCCATTCATGCCGCTAGATGAGTTTCAGGCTACCACCAACTCGTTGTTCGCATGCCCATCGCATCTACCTCACCGATTCAAGCAAACAACTTCGAATTAAAGTCAGTCACTGTACAGATGCTTCAGAACATCTTGTTCCATGGGCTACCCCATGACAACCCGAATATGCATTTGACTAACTTCCTCGAAGTATGTGATACCGATAGCACAACGGTGGCACGCTGCTTTCTCAGCCGCGATCGTTCTATTTTCACTGGGTGATGTAGCCAAGCACCAAGCAACCAGCCGCCCACCACTCTATTACCACTCTGGAATGACTTAGCAGAATTTCGACTGTTTTTCCTCCTTCGAAAAATTCGCCCAACTCACAAGAGATCAATACTTTCGACAATTGGGCAGAGAACTCGCGTGAGGCATGGGACGCATTTCGCCGAACCATCAAAGTGCCCACACCACATTCTTCTACGTATGGATGCAGTCCATACTTCTATAATGGTTTGAGCAATGCAACAAGAATGCTGATCGATGCCTCACCGGAGGATCATTAATGAAGAAACCACTCCACCACATATGAAATTCTGGAAGACGCCGGCACCAATACAAATCGCTGGCCTGAGTAAGACTACCCCGTGAAGGCCATTGCGGCACGATAACGAAGTCCCCAATAATCCGCTAATCATGTGGCACACTTGACTAAATGTCATAAATAGACAATAAGGTACTGGCACCATACGCATTCATCCCATTCGAGTCAGGTGATTTGGGGACAACATGCCAGCCACGTAGTGTCGGGCCCAAACCAAACAAAGAGCAAAGCTCAAAGAGGTGTCGCTGCTCAACCAAAATCAATCACAAGAAGAAGGACAAGAGTGGGGAAACACCATCGAATCAAAATCAAGGCTACAGGCGAATAATCGTAACGCTTAACAATAAAGGGTATGGACGCCAGGAATAATCGAACAATATGCCATCAAACCGAGATAGCGAACCACCTCCCGAGAGCATGAGTTAGAATGCCCTCGCACAAATGCCGACGAATTCCACTCGCTTCTTCAAGAATGAGACCAAGGCGAATATGCAATAAAACCCAATTGAACAATCAAGCGGCACAATCGAGAAATTGAGGTTCAAACGCAACGTCAATCACGCGCAAAAGCAACGGATCACGGGCTAAGCAATTCGTAGGTAAACCCTAGAGGCGAAGGAAAGAGTGATCAGAAGGCCATCACTTAAGGAGTGGAAGAGAATCGAAAACTTGGGCCACAACCAAAGGATACGAGAACTAGAAAATAGCAAGGATCGTCATTTTAAAGACCTGGGATACAAAACCGAAAATTCGAGATACAGAGCTGGCCAAGGATAACAAAGTCAGATGAGACCACAAGAACAACTTAAAAATGGATGAACCTCGCTAAACATATTCCGTATCCTCAAAGATCGAAGAAAGGTTAGAGAAGAAGCTCATAAAGTTTCTTGATATCTTCAAGAAACTACATATTAACATACCCTTTTTGGAAGCATTAGAGAATATGCCAAGTTATGTGAAATTCATGAAAAAGATCTTGGCAAGTAAGAAGAAATTGGAAGAGTATGGGACCATCGCCTTAACTGAGGAATGCAAAGGCTATCCGCAAATAGAAGCTTCCGAAACTTCAAGATCCCGGTAAATTTGCTATACCGTTTTCTCTATAGGGAATCTGCATTCGTATCTGGGAAAAGCCTTATTTGACTTTCAGAGCGAGCATCAACTTGATGCCACTTCGATGTTTAAAAGGCTAAAGTCGGAGAACCGAAATCGACTCACAATCGCCTTACAACTCGAGATAGGTCATACCAACACCCCTCGGTGTATAGCCTAAATGTGCTAGTAAAAGCTGGTAATTCCGCCCTTCCGTGCCAGACTTTGTCATTCGACATGGAGGAAGACGACCTGGCCCCCATCATACTTGGCACCTTTCCCAGCCACTCGGAAAAGCTCAAATCAATAATGTGCAAGAAGGTGAACTCAAACTGAGAATCCAAGGAGACGAGATCACTTTCCATGTCTTCCAACCCACGAAGCACCCAGATGACGATCCAAATGAAGATATCTCGCAACTTCATTACACAGAGAGTTTGCAAGGCGATGCGAAAAACCTCAAAGATAAGCCTATTCCTGCACAGAAAGACACTGAGATGGGAAAGGGGATGATCAGAAGAATATTTCACCCACCTCGAGTATCGGTGAGCATTATAGGGAGATGCGTAAGCATTCCCAGTTTCTTCTAAGCATATCACACGTTGAAATTCAGGGTCGTCGAGCTAACGACATTAAACATAGCGCTTCTTGGGAGGCAACCCAAGTTTCCTTACACTTTCCTCTTTTCTCGAGGACAATTTCTTTCGCATTTTTGTAAGGATCGCTTTAAGTAATATTAGTTTACCCGGCTCCCGCCGTAATCGGTTATTCGCCCGTTGTTTATTCTTCAGACCCGAACGCGTAGGCATAGGATGACTGGTCTTCCGTGAGCATTACAGTCCGCAGTATCACATTTACTGCCGGGAGGTTCTCGCCAACCGTCGCTTAGCGTGTAAAAATTCGAACTCTTCTCCGTAACGTCGACGTTGATCGCCACGCCGGGCGACGCTATAACGCCGCCACGCTTGAACGCCGCGGACGCCAAATTGACCTGCTGAACGCCGCGACGCGGGATTTCCAACGCCGCGACGCGGATTTTAATGAGCCGAGCCGTCAGCGACGCGATACACTCAACGCCTGACGCTGTTTATCCCATTCTTCCGTCACGCAGCGACGCATCTCCAACGCCGCGACGTGAATTTTTACGAGTTGCCCGCCACGCCGCCGACGTCGATCTCCAACGTCGCGACGTCATTTAGTGCCACTCTCTGTCACGTCGTGACGTTACCATCAACGTCGCGACGCCGTTTCAGCTCTTCTCAGAACGCCGCTGACGCACCCCGCACGTCGCGACGCTGTCTCCGCTTTAAGGCCAAGAACGCTCATTTTCAAGCCTCCACCTTCTCGCACACACCACTACCCGAAACCCTAGCCCCTTTACGCATTGCCCGGCCAATCGTGCCATCATTCTTCGCCACAGTTAGGATCTCAGCCCAGACGCCCGTACCGCTCTTTCACCACCACCACCGCCACCGCAATGATCACCAGGGGAGTCCCCTTTACCCCTACTTTTGCTTATCACAGGACATCGGATATTTTGGCTCGTGTGGGTGTGTATATGTCGATCAAGCCATGGTTTAGTTATGCTTTTTGCCTTTGGTAGTTGTGTAGTGTTTTGTTTTGTTCAGTATATTAGTTGTGTTTCATTTATTTCGCTATGTGTTAGTTTTGCTTAAGGTTCGTGTTCTAGCCATTTCCTTATATGTAGTAGTTGCATGTGTAGGTAATCGTGGTATGTGTGCCATAGTTTGAAAGTCGAGATCATTTTGACCGACCACTATTGACACGGATGATCAAATGCATACAATGTTTGATACTCGGTAATTAGGTTGAATAGGTGAAAAGGATTAGTGAACCAATCCCGGGTAGTCAAGAAACCAGATCTCAAGAACCCTATCACACTCACACACTAATGACCTTCAGAGTATGCATAGGCGCCGAGACCAACTACTATAGTTCGACTAACCTTGGGAGATTCGAACCATTTAAGTGATGGGACACCCAGTCAAAAGAGGATTGCCATCGAGCCCCAAACAAAAGACAAAGAAAAAAAAATAAAAATAAATAAAAAATAAAAAATAAAAATAAAATAAAAATACAAAACAATAAAAGTGAAAAGAAAAAGACAAATGACAAAAATAGGTATCCGTGATAAGAATAAGCTTAGATCATCCAATCTAATCTCAGTACGCCTCGAGGCCCGTCAAAAGCCTCACGCCCCGAGCCAATCGCCGGAGTCAATGACTTCATTGCCCGCTACATGACGTAAGATGGATCATTCACTCCAACCTAGGCCTTCTCGAGTTCGCTGGAGTGTTCGGGGTGAGTTTGAAGGGAATTTAATGCCTCGTGCCCTTAACTAACCGGGTGGGGAGTCACCAATGGATCCCCGCCACAGAACACTTACTTAAACTTCGCACTAGGTTTTCTTCCATTTATTTTAGGTACATAGGAAGTTTCCTCAGTATTTGGTCATGAATAAAATGGGTGCGTTCCTATCCTTTTCTAGTTAGCTTCTTCCAAATAGTGAGCTGAGCTCAAGTTCGGGGTGCCTGAACTCAGGCATATACCTGAGATCATTCACAGCAAGCACATAGCTTTGGGAAAGGCTATCGAATATCATGGATTTGGTGCAATAGTCACTTTCTACCTATTTCAATCGAGTTTTCCTGAGTCAACATTCAGATGCATTTGTGAACTTTTGAGCAAACAAAGAAAATAGCAGGAAGGTAAACAAAATGATCCCCTATTCTCAAAGATGTGCACACTGCCTTAGTGTTAATTTGCGTAGCTCCGTGTGTGTCCCGTTAGAGTCGGCCTCGCCGAGGACAAGCAAGAAACTAAGCTCAAAGCTTTGATGAACGCCTAAAACACTCATATTATACTCGCCTGGCCTTTCATCTTTTCTCGCTTTTATTCGATAGTAATTTTATAGTTTTTGTGACTGTGACCTCGACTTGGTGTTCCGCTTGGATGCGCATCGAGCTTAAAAAGAGCAAATTTTTGAAAGCAATTTCGAGCACAGGATCGTGAGCAAGGAAGCGATCGCCACGTCAGCGACGTCTCAACGCCGCGACGCCCCCATCGCCGACGCCCAACGCCACGACGCCGGGTCAACAATGCGTAGTCGGCCAGTGGAAAACGCCGCCGACGCCCTCAACATCGCTGGCTGCAACGCCGCCACGCCGCCGAGATCCGAACCCTATCATTTAAAGTACGAATGACCGTAAATTGGGCGAGGAGGAGGCGCACGAACGTAAGGCACGTAATTCTGTAGAGCAGAGTGACACGACTTCTCGAAGAAGTGCCCTGATTCATTTCTTTCTCATTTTTTGATTTGGAGAATGATGTTTTTATTACTAAATATTTTCATTCTATCATTCATTATGTTCTAGATCTATTACCTAGGTTAGTGCTTGAACTCACATGTGTTGATGGATTAAAGTTTGATCTTTATTTTATTCCGCTTATTTATCAATTTGTTCGCATCTCGCTTATATCCGTGGGTTTAATTATATGGTGATGTCTAGCCAACATTGGCATAATCACACTGGAGAGCCGAGATTCGAGAGATGAGGCTATCCAGTGATCTCGCAGCAACTTTCGCCGATTCTGAAATAGAGATATTCCGGACCTCAAGGTGGCATTGGGGTTAGAACGCTTACATTCATCACTGAAGTTGAGATAGAGATATACTAACTCTATTCACGAGATAGAGGATATACTCCGAGAGAGACACCTAAGTAAGATCACCTCGCCATTGACAAATTGTAAATACATTGAATAATAATATCTTGAAGAAATAATCCATTAAAAGTGACAAGGGGAGATATAACCCTAGCCTTCAATACCAATAATTCATTAGAATCTAAAACTCAGTCGACTTTCACATATTCACCTTCTTCCTAAATCATCTCAGATATTATTCAAAAGCCGAACTCTTTGTAGTCAATACACCTGTCCCTGTGGATCGATATCTGTACCGTGAGTACACTATATTACTTGGGGCGACGCGTACACTTGCGCACATAGGCGTACATTTTACACACCTCGCGTTTTCGGCCTGTCAAAACATGAGAACAATATTGTATATGTTTGTGGTTAATGGGTAAGTAGAAGTGTACCTCAAACAAAAGCAACTCATCTCGCAGCTGAATGACGGGATTTTGCATCTTTTCACTAGCTTCACTTTTTCTTTTTTGACTAACCATATGTAGCACAGAGTTCCCTTCTTCATTTGTAGTTGATAATAGCCTTTTGGCAAACACTTCATGCTTTACCACCATATCAAAAATATTAATGTGACGGTAAAGGATTGCCACATGTAACATGTTCATTTCCTCCTTATTAGTACGATTTAATGCTTCAGGCTGGTAGTTGAGTAACGCTTTGACAATTTTATCAATGTTTGACATCGTTGCCAAAAATAATGGACTTTCATCACTCTTCTTGTACTTACTTGTTGAACTTTTTAGGGAGTTTTGCCTTGCCGTTTTATGCGGACAATTTCAGAGCATTCTTCTATTCCAAATTCCTTGTTGCACTCATCTAGGCCTATTAATTTCTTGAGAACTAGGATCCCATGTGGTATCTTCTAATACCAAAAGCTCGACCAGTTTCCCGAGTATGAATCTGTTTTAAGTGAGTGGGATGTTAAAGATTGCTTGTATTTAATATTGGAAACTATTTGATTGAGAAGTAAAATATTGATCATATTTCCTAAATCAGAATTTAACTATTGAAATACCAAAACTATACTCGTGAAGAATTTGAAAATAAACAAGCCAGTATTATATGAAATACCAAAAAATAGAAAAAAAAAACTTCATTAAGATATTGTGCTAAGAGCATGAGATTACATACATTGTTGTCTAATTAAGATGTCTTTGGATAAAGCAATTAGTACTACAACTTATTTTATCAATAAGAAGCCCTAGTACCATTGCATTGCAAATCCTAGATACGGTTTGAAGTAGTAAAAAGGTAAAACAGTCAATCTTAAAAGTGTTTGGTCCTGTTTCCTATCTTCATTTTCATTCCATTGCTGATTAAAAAAGAGTAGTAACTTGATCTAAGTATTATTATTATTATTATTATTGTTATTATTATTATTACTATTATTATTATTACTACAACTATTGTGTGTGTATTATTATTATTATTATGTTGTTGTTGTTGTGTTGTTTACAAGAACAAGTTGACCATAAAGCATAAAAGTGTATGCCTTTGGTTAAAAACTAGAAATAATTTAATTAAAATATTTTTAAAGGAATGAGTTGAAAAATAATGATTGAAAATCAGAAAATATAACTGTAGAGATGGATTCAAGTATTCCTTAATGTTAGCATCCATTCGGATATATATTTTTCATTTTGAAAATAGAAAATAGTTATGCATTTTATATAATATCTAACTCTTAAAAGCTTATATTGAAAACTTAATAGTTTAAAAAATTGAGGTATCTACTAAATTTAACTACTCCAAATTATAAAATGTTTAAAAGTTATTTTTAAAAATAAAATAAAATATTATGCTCCTTTTGTGAGATATCCTACTTTGACATAGAAGTTTCTTATTATTAACTTTTTTTAAGGAAAGTGTATCAATCACGTCACTTAGGGTTTGGGCATCTAATTATATTTTAAATTTCTTGAGTAAGACCTTTTAAAGAACTAAACATACATCAAGATAAATATGCAATCTACATACAAAAGCTTTCCATAGCTCACCTTTCTTCAAGTTTCTTAGCGGCTGCAAAAGGGGAGGAATCTGAAAAATAAATTCGCTTGTGAGAAGTTTAGGCAAGTATTTGTGGGGAAAAAAAATAAGGAGCATGTATGATAGAAGGAAATAAATGGCACTTCACAATATAAGAAATTGAGGCAAATAATCAATGGTAAAATGGACATAAAAACAAAAATAAGAAAAGGAAAAAATTTTATTAAAGAAAATCATCAGACTAAATCCTTATTTTGTTGGGAAGTGAAATTTGAGAAGAAAACATTTACATCTATTGAAGCCCCTACTTCGCAGTATGTTAGTCATTATGGGCATTCAATTTTACATCCTCAATTTCATTTCATTGAGTATCAAGCAACCGCATGATTCCATTCTATTTGTTTATTTACTTATTTATTTTAAAAAAACTTGAATCTAAATCACACATAGTTCTCCTTTTTCATTCCAAAACAAAATACAAACTCAATTTCGCAACTCTAATGAAACATCCTCCAATATTATAAAAGTTTGACAACTTTCTTTTTTCTTTTAAGTACCCAAAATCAAGTGAAAATTAAGATTTGTCGAAATTTTATACACAATGGATACATATATCATTTCACCCCAACAATTTTCTTCTGGTTTATCATCAATCTCGCCTACTGTTTTATTCTGGTTTCAATTTTACTTTTTATGTCATTGAATTTATATGAATTTAATTTCTGTTTGAATCATCCATTCACCCGATCCGCCCAAGTAGTTCTATGTAATTAAGAACTTATGCTCATATGCTCTTTTCAAAAGATATAAAGTAAACTTGACCTAAAAGGAATTTTGTTCTTAAAGAATAAATAAAAACTATATTCAGCATTGCCCTTGAGATCTAACTCAAGTGGTAAAGGCCGGTTATGGGAGAACCTGGTTTGAATCTTTGTAAAAAGCGAGTTCTGCAACTAATATACAAAGTGAATAAATGTAAAAAAAAGAAAGTATATTCAGCATTCAATAACTATACTAGTGCCCACATCCAATTTCTAGGAAATAGTATCTTCAAAAAAAACAAAGGAGCAATTGAGTAAATGAAGGATAGATATATATACCAAAGTTGATGAGTCCCTCTATTTGCAATCACACCAGATTCCACGATTGTGATTTATGTTACTTACTACCACAATTTTTTTTTTTTTTAACAACTTGAGTCTAAACTCCACTTGGAGTAATCACCTGGAAACGTAAATAAAACACTACTCCAGGTCTCCAAACATACACACATGCTCAGTCTGAAGTTAATTCCTCATTAATACCCCGAGGAAACTATAAAACACACTTGATCAAAATAACATTTTAAAGTTCAAAACTAGTGGCTACTGACGAATATCTGATCCACAAAGATACCAGCGGCAAATATATGGTATGAATATCCACATAACACTGAAATATTCATCAAAATGTATGCTCGACCGCAACCAGGCTAAGGTTGGCATACAGAACTTCCATTCTCCAAAACCTACAGGTCCCGACTTCCATGTCCATTGACTGGTCTAGTACATCTAAGGTGGAGAAATAATGGGGTGAGTTCGACCTTCGATGATGAATCCCATAACGAAGCCATGCTCATAAAAACATTTCGGTTATACATAATTCAAGATATCTCAAAACATGAGCAATTTACAAATAATAGGTTGATGATGGAAACACACATGAATCAAATACTACCACCATCTCAACCCTCATGGTGACTCTTTTGGGCTTTCACCCCGAGGACTGCCGATCATCCCGGAAAAAGAGCGACAAATTCTTTGGGACTTACCGGGGATATGCCCACATCCGTATATACGTGACCTTTCTAGGACTACAACCCGAGGGGACTAGTCATCGTCCATTCCACTACATCAATGGGACTCTCACGGAGTCTCATACCCATTTGTACTTTAAAACAATTTCTAAAGCATTCAACCACATGGATATTTAAAGCATCATGTACCCGAGTTAATTGAATTTCTATGTATAAAAATATGCATTTATATATCACTAGAAAGGAAATCACCACAGTCAAAGCACGGAATGGTACATAATTCCCACAACATCAAACCACGGTACAAGCGGGAAAGGTTATAAGATCCCTACCTTCCTTGGATTCAAAAATCCGCAGGAGTCTTCGAGGAAGTCAAAGCCGAGGCTACTCGAAGGATACGCAAATAACAAGTCATAAGATTCTTAGCCTCTCACAATCAAATTGTCACATAAAGAAATTACTCAGTGGTCTATTGCTATCACCACTCGACTCACATATATTCTTATGCCTTCCAGCATAAGCCTTGATCCCCCAGTGCACTCTCTCTTACACTTACTGGATCAGCATTTAACACCCCTCATTAGGGGTTACACAAACAACACACTCAGCACAAAACACCTCTTGTATTCCTATCTCCATATTACTCATTTGAAATGGGTGCTAAAGGTTCTCCTCCAGCGGCTTTGAATCACTCAAATCGGAGTACGAAACTTCGAGTTATATCTGGCAACGATTGTTATTCTATGATCAAAAGCGACAGAGAAATTTTGTGGAACATAACCCCTCTTTTGAGTGAATTTTTGGGCCACATATAGTCAAATTTGAGGTACCTATTTCAGGATGTTTGGTGCTCCTTGAAGTCTAGTTTAAACAACAACTTGAATCACTCAAATCGGATAGAAATGAGCAAGTTATGGCGAGAAATACTAACCTTGGTCAAGCAGAAAATCCAACCCTCGAAAATGCCCAGAATTTATGATTTTCCCCACTTTTTCCATAAGTTTCCAACCAAATCAACCCCAACACTCAAACACACATCAAAGCCACTCTATTCAACCCAAAACATCTTCCAAAACACATCTTAAACAAGAATCTGAGTTTTAACTCATCGCTCAACCAATCTAAGGTTAGGATGAAACCTAGCTTTCAAAAATAGAAATTCATGAATCATACCCCTCTATACAAATCCTCAATCCTTACAAATAACCAAGGATTGAAGTTTTTACCACCATATCCTTCAAATCTAGGGTTAGGAGAAGTTCCCCCAACCAAACCCTAGAAAAAGAACCATCTTCTGAAGAATCAAACCAAAAACCCTTACCTTTTTGGCTCAATCTCTTTTCCTTCTCTTCCTTTCTCCTTCTTCTCTTCTTCTTCTTCTTCTCCCTCTTTCTCCTCTCTTCTTCACGTTTTTTCCTAACTCTATTTGAGCAAAAATGAGAACCATAGCTTTTCTTTGGTAGTTTTCTGTCTTATCTGCAAGCTTTTGACTTTTAAGTTTCTCTAATAGCACTTTAAGCCATTAATATTTCTATTTGCATATATCCCATTTCCCAATCTTATATAATCTGACCACTAGACTTTCTGTGTGACCCAAGGGTCCTCAAGTGGTAAATTTACCAATTTACCCTTGGCTCTAGTATTAAACCCGGTTCTATCGTTTTATTTTTGGAAAAAATAATATTTAGCTATTGTAATAATTCTGGGTGTTACACTATTAGCCCACTCATCATTTTTATTGCCAATATTACTGTCCTTATCCACATCATGAATCCATTTGTCTCCTCTTCCAATTCATTTTCCTTATACGTGATATAATCCAATATCCATTCAGATTTACGTTTTGAATTCATTATCTGTTTCGAGTTCATGATATCCTCCATGAGTTCTCCTTCTTTTAAGTTTCATAACTAATAATGCACTTGAATTGCATGCCGAGAGGTGAAGAGAGTGGTAATTCGATCCCTTTCTTTATCGGTCTCCGATATCTCCTTGCAATGTTGTAAGCCAAGCCTATCATATTTTATTTTGCAGGATAAAACCCAAAAAAAATGTTAAATCAGTAACCTCTACATCCCAAAAAGTATTGGAAGGAAAATATGTACATGATCGTATTATTTGATCAAATAAATGCAATCAAAATTATAAGATATTTATAAAAATATGTTTATATTGATTTGTATTAATGTCTTTTTTTTTTTGGACCTTATTGTTGTTTATTTGAATAATTTTACCATATGCATTAACAACTCACATCAGGCTTTAGGGTTTCTTTTTCTATGTTGGATTTGTCCCTTTCCATAGCAAATCTACTATTAGTCTGATTATTCTATTATAAAGAATAAAGGACATACCTTCATGGTTGAAACTACATTTCTCGTTTAACCCTTCACCTTTAGGCTTTCTCTTATACGCATATTGATGTAATATAACTTTTATTTATAAGTTGGAAAGAGGATCAACTTCCTCTTGGGATTAGAAATCCACTTTCCTTCTAAGTGATTCATTTAGATGGATTAGAAATCAATTTCATCAAAATTGATTAATAGGATTTTTCCTTATTATTCATCATACCAATAATATGAACTTTGATATTTGAATAAATAACACATAATAATATATACTAATATACACGTAGGCCACATAAAAATTCTTTTTATTCTCTACCTTATTTTTCCTAAATTTGTTGGGTTTAGAATTGACACTATCTTTGTCCCAAGATTATCACAAGCAGAAAACATATTTTGAAGATAAAGTTTGATGGATATTTGAAGTTCTACACAAGAAGTCTTTGGAAGTGGTTTTACACGCCAAGATGTTGCCAGTCACGTGAGCAGTTAGGACGAGAATCAAAACTGGATTAGGACTCTAACTAATTCTAGACTTTTTGATCCACGTTTCTTGTGAGGAAGAAGCAAGATAGGCCTAGGACTTCTACGTTCAAATGGATAATGATTAAAATCATAAAATCCAACTAGGAGATAAGCTAGAGTTGGAACTCAATTAGGTCTCCACTCTAAAGCGGATTGCTTGGTCCCAAGTCTCCTAATTCCGTTGTGACAACTTGAAGATAGTTTCAATAAAGAGATATATAATGTTGAATTTCATAATTAGAGGCTTTGTCACCTGTTTAAGTCACGTGATCTAGTGCAACAAGAAGGAGTCTACTTAGTCTAGGACTCTATCACTTGGTTTGATGTAACAAGAATCATAAAGGGTGAAGGATTCTACTTAGAATAGGACTCGGTCCAGGATCCACTCCAAATAGGAGTTAGAATTGGAGTAAGACTCTACTCAAGATGGGACTCCTCTGAACTCTCAACTTCTGGAAGAAGTGGCAGGACAAGAGTATGACTTCTTTTATAAGAGGTTTCATGCTGATTTCTGCTTTGAGTAGATAAATACAGTAAAGAGATAATGCTAGGAATTATAATTAGATAATGATCTAGCCTTATCAAAAATTCCAAATTTGAATTTCATGAAGGCTATATAATTCAGATTATGGATCTCACTCAAGCCGACTTGAACAACTTGAAGACAAATTGCATATCCGTCCAGACGTCATGAAGAGTTTGGAGTGTAGATACTCTATGAGGTATTGCATGTTAAAAGCCTTTCAATTTATGTGAAAGATGATATTCTTGTTTGGTTGAAAAGTGTGGATGTCACGTGTTGTAAATAGGGCAATAAAGGGATTCATTCTTAGTGTTGGGAGTGATTAGGTTAAGTGCCTTAGTTTGGGGGAGATCTCAGCTATAGTAGTGGGAATCCTGGCATCTAGGTGTAAATAGGGATTTAAGATATTCATTATGAATTCCTAGGTTATTAAGTTAAAGAAGAAGGGCATTGGATTTGAGGAGATCTCAACCATATGAACTAATTGTAACCTTTTCATAGTAGTGAGAATCCTAGCATCTAGGTGTAAATAGGGGATTTAAGGGATTCATTATGAATTCTTATTAGGTTAAATGGCCCTTGACTTGAGAAGTCTTAATATGTCAGATAATTGTAACCTAAATCAGAATAGTGGAAATCCTTACACTTGAGCTGTAGCGAACATAGGGGCGTGGCTTGAGCTAGTAACCACATTACTTTGCGTGTGCTTTATTTATGTCTCATCAACTTTATATCTGTCTTATACTATGTTAGTTCCATACATCAATTCGGACTTAACTGCATAGTTCAAATCGACTCAATCACAACATATGGAATGTAGTCAAGAACACAGATCTATATCTAACAAAATTAACTAGTCACTTTAAAACCCAATTCTCTACTTCAATTTTTGTTCAATAATTCAAATTTTAATTTTTTTTATTGACGTTTGTTCACTTTGTATATAAATTTGTAGTAACTTGTTTTCATAAGGATTCGAACTTGGATCTCTCATATCCTTTTCCCGCCCCTTTAATACTTGAGCCAAACCTCAAGGGAAAATTTCAAATTAGATAAAATAATAAATTAAAATACTACGAACTTTACTTTATGAGCCTGGTATCTCACTTGAATTGAACATTGATCATAGAGAATAGAACTTAATTTCGTGAGGCTCAAGAAAGAATGATATCAGAAATTGAAATTGATTAAAATATCTTTTGAAAATTCAATTTAGTGAGAGGCTCAGAAAGAATGATATCAGAAAAGTACTCCGTGATTAATTAGAGGGTGATTTGATTCAAATATCTTTTGAAATTCAATTTCTAAATCTAACTCTTTATCAAAATTTGACCCAATTTTGATAAAAGTACCCCTCCTATTTTCTTCTAAAAATTACCTCTTCTCTTGAAAGATACATGTAAATACATAAAATATTTAGTTAAAATACATCAAATAATTCAAAATTTATGATTCTAACATTCACCGTGTTTTTTCTTGAAAAAATGAAAAATAACCTATTTTGGATAAAAATGTTTTTTTTGTTGATTTCGTGTATTAACATTTTCTATCAAAAGGAGAGGTTTTTTTACAAGAAAACAAAAAGGATATTTTGGTCAAAATCACGTCAAAAATTGATAGATGATCAAATTTCTGATATTGGACTTTAAAAAGGTATTTTAATCAAATCACCCGCCGTTAATTGAAAGAAAAGGATATATTTGTTCAAAAAACTGGTTTTCAAGAAAAACCATGAGAGAATTATTGATTTACAAACAAAGAAATTGAGGTTTTTAATAAATATTTTTATTAAATAGAATATATAAAAATAACTCACAAACACTTTCAGTGGCGATGCAAATATGAAGAACTATAGTTCTATCATTCCTCTACCAAAATAGGCTTTGCTTTCTTCTGCACTTAGTTTCTCTAATTCATTTGTCAGACAGAAACTCGAACATTTGAGTTTGACCATAGGCTGCAAAAAATAAACTCTCTAACTCGTTGGAGGCGGTTAGCAAGTCAGCATTTCTCTTCAACCTCTGCCGCATCTTTCATGAAAATAGCCGGTAGCTGCTTCGTAGTATTGTGTTGCATCGTTGTTCTTGATATCGGAATACTGATGATTGCAGTCCGCAGGCAATAACTTCAGTAAGTCTAGCATGAGATCTCTTTGTTTGGGTAATGACATGCATGTGGAGGGCTGTGATAAATTTGTAAATACTAATTTTCTGTAATATGTATGACTTCAGGACTGAGGATAGCAGATTCGTCTCCTCCGAGTAATTTTTTCCATGAAAGCATTGTACAAATCAACAACGCCGCTGATATCATCGTTGTCCCTCGACATGACAACGTCCTTCTCATTATGTTCGTAATTTATAAGGCCAAAAAGAAGAAAATATTCCTTGCCCCTTCAAAGATGCATGTTTGTCTCTATTTTCCTAAATAAATGCTTTAAATTTATTCAGTAAAGATAATATTAATTCTCTATTCCTTCTCCTGAGTTGATTCCAGAAACAGTTTTCGAAAATTAGAAGGCTATGTTTGAAACTAGAGTAAAAAATTAGAACAAGAAAAACCTAAAACATATTTCCCCATTATAATTAAATTTACACTGTCTTCTTATATTACAATCTTACAATAGTTTTAAGCTTATTCTTCACATGATTATTTGCTCTTTGTAGATATATTATATTATGGATAAAATTTTTTACGGTCCCCAAGTGATCAATCCATTTCTCTGTGGGCTAAGTGAACATTTTGGCTTTAAAAATGTGTACATTAGTCGGGTCATTTTCTTGCTTTTTTTTTGTATAACTTTAAGTGTTTCATAAGATTGCAAAAGTTAAAGAGTTGTCACCCTTATTTTATTCCTTGCCTACTTTATAAGGTTAACAAATTAAATGTGTTCACCCTTTTTCTTTAATTCTTTATCTACTAGGCTTCTCCTAACACTTCCCATGTGGAAAAGAAAAGGAAAAATCATATGATGGGCCTCTCAATCCCTTGAGGCCAGAAAAGAGTAAGCTTAAGTAGGAGAATATTAAGTTCGGATATTCTCAAACCCAACTCACTTATTTTGGGAAGACCACAGACACAGTCAGGTCCACCACCTTTTTTCTGCTCTCCTCTACTCTTCCACTCTATGGATTGGATGTTTTATTTTCTTTTCTGAAATGTGATCTGTCTATGCCAATTCCATGCTGTGGCTCCATTTTCGTGCCTCATTTCATAATAATCCTCTGGATTAATCTTTCCATCATATGCATTGCATGCATGAATGACCTATACTTTTCCAACCTCGTCCTTTTATGTACATGTATTTGAAGGAAAATATTATAATGTTATGTTTCGTTGCAGTCAGTTAAAAAAGAATACATAGGAAAACCAAAAGTTCACAATATATATATATATACACGCTTTAGTTTTAGGAACCAAGCAGGGATTACAAGAAATCTATCATTGCACAAACTAAACTCATTTTTAGGAAATCGAAATTACTAAAAAATAATATTCAATCTAGATGTGAAATTTAATGCAGTAAGAAATAATCAAGAAATGACTTCATATTTTATTAAGAATTACATTGGTGTAACTATAGTATTGATTCAATATCTTGTAAAAAAATATCACAAATCATATAAAATGATGTCTATAATTCAAGCCCTTAACTATTTTATTTAAGTCTTGTTATTTTGATTCATTATCCCATTTTTTTAGTTGATATGAATGCCATATATTTGGAGTCAAATTAATTCTGTGTAAGCAGAAGTTTAAAACATAGGTGCATCAGAGTGAGTCAAGAACAAATACTACATTCTTGATATGCCTAATTATTAGCTTTACATAGAAGATATTCTTTTTCTACTTTCAAACTTGAGCCAGAGGTGCTGCAGTTGGCTGAGGAGATTGGATACCGAACTGGGATTTATTCCCGCTTATCCAACGAACACGTTTACAGATAATAATACACTCACGAGCCTTTTTCACGGTCCAGACCAGTCCTTCGAAAACTAGACAGATAAAGATAAACGGTAAACTGAGGACAGAGAGGACACAGCCGCCGCACGTGAGACCCAAGTAAACGAGGACAAAGAGGAGTAAGCAAAAAATCAAGACGAAGATCACAGCAAAAATTTTGAACAGTTCTTTGCAAGGTCCGAGGATTAGTGAACATAGAGGTGAACAGGAGAGAGAAAATGGGGACAGGAAGGAATGCTACCACATTCCAAACAACATTTTTTGTCATTATGGGGACGATGGTTGCTCCAAACGCCACCGCCATCATTAAGACAGACACGACCAGACATATAATTCCATGTTTCAGCTTCTTAAAAAAATGTCTTGAAGTCTTGTAATGGAAATGAGGATGTAAGAATGGAGAAAAATATACCCACCGATGTCAAAGCCATGGTAAGGGAGATCATATCAGCTAAAATGAAAACCAGAAAGAAGGGTTTAGAGTGAAGGATTGGAATACCGGTGTCTTGATTAGGACCTCCTGGTACTGTGTAGGCTCCTGCAAAGGCAACGGTGGCTATGAAAACAGAAGGAATGGTGCAATTCTGAGTGGTGCGCATTAGCCATTCCTTGGCATCTTGGTGGAGTTGTTCATTAGTAGCAGCAAATAATTCTTCAGCAGTCTTGTTGTCATTGTTGAGAGGATTGCTGACAGACATCTTAGAGAGTGACTTCACTTTCTGCCGTACTCACATGCAAATATAATCACTTTTTTTGTTGTTAGTTGTGATCCCTTCATCTATAACCTGACTAAATTAAAAGACTGTGACGTTAAGGGCTATTTGTTTACTTTTTTTTTTCCTAAAAAAACAAGGAAAACATGTTTTGGTTACTATTGTTACTTTAGTCGATCTGGGGCAGTGGCGGTGCAATGTGGATTGCAAAATCAGTGATCCGGCGAAGGTAGGCCGGCTACCCCTCCAATGATTAAGTCAACAAAAATATGAAGAGGAAGAAGAAGAAAGTTTCCACAATTGGAATTGCATACTTCTCATCGTGAGGGATCCTCCCAATTTATAGAAAGTGGTTCACGAATTCCTCCCCCTTTTTCTCCGGAAAGAATCTCATTTTCTTATGAACAAAATTTCTGTTTCCTTATCAAAGACTAATTCTTCCTTATCAAGGATTAATCTTATAAGAAGTAAAGGATTTGGAAACTAGGAAATTCGTGGATAAATACCTTTTGCGTATTTCCCGCATTTATCCATTTGTCCAAAGCACCAGTTTTAATATGGAAAGTTGGCTTGGGCCACTTCATATTGCGGGCCAGACCCTAGGCCCATCGAGTAGCAGGTTTAAAAACCATGGTACTTGTAATGCCCCCCTTTTCCCCGGTTGGAATTTTGTGCTTTACCAATTGGGGAAAATATTATAGTATTAAATGTAGAATGTGGAGAATTGAATGCATCGAGACGCTGCTCTTGTGGGTTTAAAGCGTGTGGGAAACGCACACTCCCCAATATATATACGGCGCATTTAATGCTCCTATTGGCACCTTACCCCTACAAATAGGGGTAGGGGTTTCAATAGCAGTTCCATTTACGTTTTCTCAATGTTTTTTTTTACTCCTGCGATTTTGCCTTTTCTGTGCTCCTTTGAAGTTTCCTTTCAAAGGACCCATTGGAGACTCTTTACTCTTCGACGACTTTCGGTTTTCTGACGACTTTCCTTTCCTTTTCTTTTTATCGTTGGTTGGTTTGCGTTTTTTTGCGGGCGTCCTATTAGGTTAAGTGAAGGTTTTTGGTTCGCGTTTCTTAGGTTTTGTCACTAGTGGGATGTAAAACCTCTAGGAAGTTTCTTTTATCTTGGGGGTTCGTTTGTCTTAGCAATGGGTTTTTCAGATGACCCCCCTATTGTCCCTTTTTTTGTTTATTTTCTGTAGAATGTAGCGAGATTCTGAAGAGGTTTCAGTGGTCATTTGGGTGTTGAAGGGACTCCCAGAAGCTGCTATGGCTTGATCTAGTTGTTGTTATGTCTATAGAGGCCAGAGGTTGTCTGACCGGGTTCTGCTTGAAATCGATCTGGAGATGTCGGGCAGGCTTTTGGCACCTTAACTATAGGGGAGGTAGATAACACCATCTACTTCACTCCCGAAAGCTTGAGTTCATTTTGCAAGGCTTAGCTTCCACAGTCTCATCATTGGTGACTTGATTTCTGCACTTTACTGCGCACCTCCACGCGTCGTACACTTGAATATTTTTCGAATTCTAACGGTTTGTAGTGTGCTGAACTCTCTCTACCAGCTAGACATCTCGCTGGTAGAGATTTGTTTCATTTACACTTTGAAGCTTGGGATAGGGGGCCGTCTGTCTATGTCGGCCCACAGTCCTGGCTGCAATTTGTAACCGGGCTCCCTGACTCTCCTAAAACGGAGGCGAAAGGGTTGTCTTAGTCAGGGGCTCATGACATGTGACGCCTGGCTCTCCAGGGCTTCCTTTTTATATGAATTAGTCCTTCTCATTCCCAGGTCTGTTTTAGTTTTGATGTAGCTCATATTTATCTAGGCGTTTTTCTCTATTGACATGCCTCTGTTTTCTTGATGATTCGTAGCGAAGGCGTAGCGAGGCCAATTTGGTTAACCCAGTGGAGAAGGCAAGACTGGACCACATCAGCCAGCTGCTTGAGATCACAGAGAGGGAGTGTAAGCACGAGCTCCTTCTATCTATGAAGAGTATGCAGGAGCTGGGCGCTAGTCCTTTTCGATACATAGTGCTTGTTCTTCCTTTCACTTTGCCCGCAAGGCTTGTCGAGGCGATTTGTCCTCGTAGATCTCCTGAAGTGAATACTGGGGTGCTCTTCGCAAGAAGAATCCGCTCCAAAATCCCTTGTTCGCGCAAGATCCCAAGCTTGCCCAATTACCTTTAGCCGAGTGAGATTCACAACCTGCCCCCTAGGCGGCGAAGAAGAAGAAATAGAAGATCGGACAGATTAAGATTGCCAGCGTGGGATTGGAAGGGTTTGTGGACTGGATGGATTTTTAGTTAGTTAGTCGACTAAAGAAAGGGAGGTTGAGATGTCTAGCCTCACCGTTGAATTTGGTGAGATGCAAAGCGAGCCTCCATCGCAAGGGAGCTGCCCTTAACTCAGGGTTAAGATGGCAAACGCTTTAAATAGTTTGGTCCTACTGAGAATGTTCAAATCAGCCTGGCAGTGATTTCCGTGGATTCTCCAAAATGAACTCCTAGTGCCCTGCCGGCTTTAGAGGGTGACGCTTGGGGTGCCTCTCGGGAGGCTTGTGCATCGTTAGAGGATGGGGCTCTAGCCGGAGATCCTCCCCTTGACGACAAGGTTGCAAACTAGGCTCTTCCTGCCAAAGAAGCGGGTGGCCCACCGCCTCAAACCATATAGCCTAGTCTCGCACTTTTTGGAGCCTAGAGGACAAGGCCACCTGACAAGCTAATACTCGTCTCGTATGTCAAGCAGTGTGAGTGGAGCCATACCCCGACGGACGTGTCGGTACCTGATCAGGAAGTTGCTCGATTTCTCGTCAGAAAATGCAACCCTTTTGACAAGAGTGATTCTCCTATCGTGCATATGCGCGATCTCTACCCCCACAGCCTCCCGTGATCTCTGGGGCTCGCATGAGAAGTACCCATCCTCCCAACTACACGATAAGGGCCCATCAGATACGGCGTAAGACTGGGATGTATAACCAATCACAACTTTAATGAGACTACGAGTCAAAAGGGTCTGTACTTCAATGTTTCGAGCATGGGTTTAGATTGTTATTTCCTCCTAATGCCTTTGTAACAAGTCGTCATCGCCTTTCGAAACATGGCTCGCAGCATGTGGAGCCTGTGTTGGGGGCCGAGACGCCAAGAAACTCATGCTCTATTAGTCAGTCCGGCTAATTTCCAAGCATCAAGCCCTAGAAGAATCCCTGAGCAAGGCCAAGTCCTGGTCTAGACATTAGGAATGGAAGGCCAAGGAGGGCACGGAGAAGATCGCGGGTGTGGAGAAAGAGAGAGACGAGGCTAAGGAGGAAGCTCAATTTGCCCAGCTTGCTGTCGTTCTAGTGGGCGATGCAAAGGTAAAGGCGAAAGGTGACCTGGCTAAGGTCCAGGATGCTCTAGAGGATGTGGAGGAAGCTAAGGCGGTAGCGGAGGAGGCCAAGCATAAGGCTGAGGCAGAGCGCCTCACGGAGGTTTGTTTGACGCCCTCCTATTGGAAATTGGGCTGTATGACGAAGTATCCTCTCCCCATTCCCAAGCCAACAAAGACAAGGAGGCCATGGAGGGGGATTACTAGAAGGCTCTGGAGGTCATTTTTGCTTCACTTGAGTCATTTAGGTGTTGTGTTTTCAAACACAACATCTCAGAGAGATCAACCATAGGTCTGAGGTATGCCCTAGCCCTCCGACCTGCTTCTCTCCCCATGAGTTCTTTGTATCTCATGTAAATGCCACTACTACTTAAACCTGTAACACCCGATAACAAATTTTTTTTTTTGTTTACTATGTTCTAGAGTTCATTCATATATTGTTAAACATTTAACTTGAAATATACCTGTAGATGCTAATTACAAAATAGATTCAAACCCATAAATGGAGGGTTCAACATATACAAACTTTACATTAGTTACAAAAAAACAAATACATATACAAAATAGACCATAGAGGTCTTCAGTGGCCACCTAGTATTGTGTCGACCTTGGTGGTTGATGCTGATTGTCCGGGCTTTTAGTTCCTTATTTTGTACCTACACGGATGAAAGACCCATTCTAAGCTTATAACTTAGTGGGAATAATACTCGTGGATGACCTCTAATAAGGATCATCACACGTTAGACACATGCATATACATATTTCATACATATCATTTACACATGCTTATACATATTCTGCTATACTTACTTATCATATCATGTTTCATTTCCTATCAATGCTTCATTACATTTCGTGATCATTTTATGTCGTTTTCTGTTTCATACAATATACTTATCATCACATAGTAGCATATGCTTCATACTATATCATTTATCATATCTTATGTCATTTGCATATTCTTTGTTATTTGTTTTTATGTTTCATGCCCGCATATACTTGAAGTGGATACGGGAAACTATAAGTGGCTCACAAGGTTGCGATTATCAATAGATAATGACTCTATAAGGGCCTGTTTGGCATTGTACAAGACAATGACCTCTATAAGGGCCCACATGCTAGTAATGACCCAAACGGGCCAACCGATCAAAAGATGCTACGCACTTTATCCCCATTGCACGCCCATCTATCCTCTACCAAGTTCTGCGCATAACCATTTTATTTCATTTTTAGTACATATCTCATATCCCCGAATAACTATTGTTATCCATTAATCATATGCGATATTTACGATCATTTACTCTTATCTTTGCATTTTCATGTATTTCCGTATACTATCAACTATTTCTTAAAAACAGAGCTCCCTTTTAGACAAATTTTTGGCTCTAATGGGGTCCAAATTTAAAGACATATTTGAAGGAGATTTGTTCTCCTAGAAGTTTAGTTTACCCAGAATTTTTTAATCACTCAAATTCCATTTCAGCTGGAACTCAACTTACGCTTAAACAACCAGAACCACTCAAATGTCAAAACAGAACCAGTTGTGTCATGCAACCTAGCTCCCCTTTGACGAATTTGTTGGTGCACTAGGATCCAAATTTGCATACACATATTTCCACGAGATTTGTTCTCCTAGAAGTCTAGTTTACCCAGAATTTTGAATCACTCACTCTGGCGAGCGATGGCTGTGACTACTCTAATATCAAAACAGAACTTGCTGTGTCATGCAACATACTTCTTTGATAATTTATAGCGCACGTATCCAAATTTCAGATATTGACCTATTTCCGCGAGATTTGTTCTCCTGTGTCTAGTTTACCTGCACTTGAATCACTCAATTTTGATGAGTGATGGCCAATTTATGACCAAAACAAAAACATGGGTTTAAAACAAACGAACAACATCTCCCCTAAAACCCAACATTTTCTCTATATAAATTTTTCCTCCATTGAGGACCACAACCAAATCAAACACATTTTGCTGTGGCTTCTAACCTACAGAGACAAAGCATGAAAGCTGGAAAGTTCCCCAACCCCCACATGAATTCCATACAAATCCATACACATATTCCATACAATTCTTAACTAAGATCCATACCTTAAAAGCTTCTTCTTTCTCTCCTTTCCTTTCTTCCTTCTTCTTCTTCTCTCTTATTCTCTTCTCTTTCTCTTCTTCTCTTCTTCTCTTTTCTCTCTACAAATGCCCCACCTCTAAGCCAAAATGGGATATGTTTAGACCATGTTTGGTCTTATCCATTTTTTAGTCCAATTTTCCAATTTTTGCTAATTGGTCCTTTCTCTTTCTATTATTTGCAATCAACTTATTCCATATTCCTACTTAGCATATAATATTTTCATCTTATGACCTTTTAGTCCTGATTGGTAAATTATCACTCAATTTTGGACCCTTTTCGATTAATAATTCTTTGTTTCTGCTTATTATTTTATTTTTAGCATTATTTTATTCCTAAAAATATACATATTTACTTTACTATACCTCTCAAACATGTTATAAACTGCTGTATAATTTGGGATATTACAACTCTCCTCCTTAAAGACCCTCATTCTCAAAATTCATAATTAATCGAAGAGTTGTGGATACTGCGCTTTCATAGTTGCTTCTGTCTCCTAAGTAGCTTCTTCCATGCCATGGTGTTGCCAAAGCACTTTACCAATCTAGCCTCTGTCTGTGGTTTGTATATCTTGTAATCGGTAGTATGTGCGACGATCGCAGCGGTATTCGAAGCATTGACACATGAAACACATTATTTAATTTGGCCAACTCTGGAAAGAGTGCCAAACGATAAGCCACAAGGCCAATTCGTTCCAAACTCTCATATGGCCCTATGAACCTCGGACTCAACTCGCCTTTCTTACCAAATCGTAGAATTTTCCTCCACGACGATACTTTTAAGAAGACCTTGTCTCCCACTTCATATTCAATATCTCTCCTCTTTAAATCGGCATATGATTTTTGTCAATCACTAACCGCCTTTAACCTTTGCTGAATAACTTGTACTTTCTCTTATGTATCTTTTACTATCTCTGACCAATCATCTCAGGCTCATTCAACTTCATTCAACATACCAGTTCTACATCTCCGACCATATAAAGTTTTGCACGTTGCCATGCCATCACTTACTTGATAACTATTGTTATAGGCAACTCCAGACACACGGAATATACCTATCCCAACTTCTAGGAAATTCCATGATAACCCTCAAGAATGTCTTAAGTACTTGAATCAATCTCCTGACACCATCCGTCTTGCTGGATGGAATGTTGTGATTGCAATTCAGCCTAGTACCCACAATTGTAGTTCCTTCCAAAACCTCGATGTAAAACGTGGATCTCTATCCGACACAAAAGACAACCCAGACACCATGCACTGCATAATGTTTTTCATGTATACTACCTAGCTCTGGCCCATAGAATAGTCCATCCTGATCGTTATAAAAATGGGCCGACTTTATGAGCTTATCAATAATCACCCAGACATAGTCATGTTTATGTTGTGTGAGGGGGAAACCCGACACAAAATCCACGGTAATGTTATCCAACTTCCATTAAGGAATTGAAGGATTCAATGATCGATTGGAACTATGTTTAACTTTACCTGCCGACACGCCAAACACTTAGACACATCACACATTCTTTTCATTCTTTCACCAATAATGCCGCTTTCAAACTCGTACATCTTATTACCTCCAAGATGCATGGTAAATACCATATTATGATCATCAAATAGAAACTTTTCTTAGCTCTTATCATTCGCACACATAACTGCCTAGAAATACAAACTCAAATTTTCTTTTAATAAAAATCAGCCTGCAACCATCTCCGATAATCAGAACTCTACATCATTTTTCTATGCACTTATCATCATTTACTTTAAAAATATTGCTGTTAGCTGGAGTTAATATATCCCAACATTCATCTCCCCTCGCGGTTGAGGTGACATCGCTGCCATTGTCTTTCTACTTAAAGCATCCTCACACTACATTAGCCTTTTCCTCCGGTGGTAATCTATTATACAAACATAATCTTCAATAACTCTAACCACCTCTATTGTCCTAAATTTACAAGCTCAGTCAGTAGTACTCCTTGAAACTCTCAGATCTGTATATATAGTGTCGCCATATTTTCAAATAAACACTACCTATTGCTCAACTCTAGTCATGAGGATAATTTGTCTATGTGGCTTCAACTGCCTGGATGCATAAGCCACTACTTTCCCATCTCGCATTAACACACATCCCAAACCAATGCCTGAAGCATCACTGTATAGGGTATACACTTTTCCCGAGGTAGGTTGCATCAATAATGGTGCTTCAACTATTCAAAACTATTCTGACATTTATCTGTCCACTCAAACTTTACTCCTTTCCTGAGTAATTTGATGAGCGGAGAAGCTATGACAGAGAATCCTTACATAAATCTTCTATAATATCCTGCTAGGGCCTAAGAAACTTCTCACCTCGGTTACATTTCGAGGAGGTTTCCAATTTACAATGGTCTCAATCTTTATAGGGTCTACTCTTATACCCTCAATTGACACTATATGACCTAGAAAGGAAACTTCCTTTAGCCAAAAGTCACATTTGCTGAGTTTAGCATATAACTTCTTCCCTCTTAACGTCTCCATGAATATTCTCATATGTTGTTCATGTTCCTGTGTATCCTTAGAATACCCCAGGATGTCATCAATAAAGACCACAACAAATTGATCCACATAGGGTAGGAATACCCTATTCATTAAATCCATGAATGTTGCTAGTGCATTAGTCAACCCAAATGGCATTACCAAAAACTCATAATGGCCATATTGAGTTCTAAATGCATTTTTCGGCACATTGACATCTTTCAACTCTTAGTCGATGCACACCTCGATCCTGTGTCTATTTCAAAAAGACACCACCTTTAATCGATAAAAAGATCTTTAATTCTCGCCAATGGGTACCTCGTTTTCAATTATCACCTTATTGATTTACTAATAATCAATGCACATTCATAGAAAGTGTCATATTTTTCACAATAAAAATCGTGCAATCTGTATGGCATTGGGTCGATAAACTTTATCCATAAGCCTGTAATTGACTCTTTAACTCTTTCAACCCGTTGGAGCCATCCCGTATGGTGCCCTAGACATGTGGGTTGTTCCCGGTACAATTTCTATGATAAGTCCACCTCCTCATGGGAATACTGTAACTCTTCAGGGAATGCATTTGGAAATTCCCTTACTACTGGAATCTTTTCCACATCAACTTAACCTCTCTTAGAGTCAAGTATCAAGGCCAAGAATGTCTCACAACCTTTCCTCATAAGTCTCCTAGTTTGCATAGCGGAGATCACGTTGGGCATGGCGCTTTATCTAATGCCTTGTACTATCACCTGATCTCCAGGGTTAACACTCTCAGCTTCTTCTTCAGTTGGATTTGGAGGAGGATCCATCTACACAAAACACAAGGACATCCACATCAGGCCAACACATTACTAAACACATGCTTTTCAATCTTATACACTATCTAGAATCGCCTAAACCTAGGCTTTTCCAGAAATATCTAAACCTAGGCTCTGATACCACTAACTTGTAACGCTTAGTTACTACTTAAATTGTAACACTTAGATAGCTTTTTTTTTTTTTTTTACTATAAACATGTTTATTCATATAATGTTAAACATTTAACTTGAAATATATTATGTAGTCGCGGATTACAAAATATATTCAAACTCCATAAATGGCAGTGTTCAACATATACAAACTTTACATTGTTTACAAAAAAACAAATACATATACAAAATAGACCATAGAGGTCTTCAGTGGGAACCTAGTATTGTGTTGACCTTGGTTGTTGATACGGATTGTCCAAGCTTCTAGTTCCTTCTTATGTACCCCACACGATGAAACACCCGTTGTTAAGCTTATAGCTCATGAATAATACTGTGGATCTAATTTAATATGATCATCACATCATAGACACATGCATATATTATTATTTCATACATATCATTTACACATGCCTATACATATCTCATACTTACTTATCATATCATGTTTCATTTCTTATCATTGTTCATATACATTTCGTGTCATTTTACACTTTGCTTCTTGTTCTCATTATATACTATCATCACATAGCGCTTATCCTTCCTATATCATATCATTTATCATATTCATGTCATTTTCATATTCTTTGTCAGGCTTGTTTTATGTTTAATGCCCGTATATAACTAGAAGTGGATGAAACTATATGGGCCCGGCATGCGAAGGTCATTATAAGAGATAATTACCTCTATATGGGCCCGAAGGCGTCATATCATTATACAAGACAATGACTCTATAAGGGCCCGATGTACCAGAATGACCCTAACGAGGACAATCGATCAAGATGCCGCAGACTTTATCCCTTATGACATGCCCATCTATCCCCTTACCAGGTTCTAAGTAGACAATCCATTTTTATTTTCATTTTCGCATATATTCATATCCCTAATAACTACTGCATCCGATAATCATATGCTTATATTTATTTATCATTTACTCTATCTTGCATTTTCATGTATTTCCGTATACTATCAACTATTTCTTACAAATAGAGCTCCCTTTTAGACAAAGGTTCTGGGTCCAATGAGGTCCAAATTTAAAGACACATATTTCAACGAGATTTGTTCTCCTAGAAGTTTAGTTTACCAAGAATTTGAATCACTCAAATTGGATCAGTTAAACTCAACTTATGGCCTAAACAACCAGAACCACTCTAATGTCAAAACAGAACCATCTGTGTCAAGCAACCTAGCTCCCCTTTGATGAATTTCTTGGTGCACTGGGATCCAAATCTGCATACACATATTTCCATGAGATTTTTTCCTAAAATTATAGTTTACTCAGAATTTTGAATCACTTAATTTTGATGAGTGATGACCAAGTTATGGCTAAAACAACCAGGACTACTCTAATGTCAAAACAAAACCAGCTGTGTCATGCAACATAGCTCCCCTTTGATAAATTTCTGGGTGCACTGGGGTCCAAATTTGCATACAACTATTTCAAGGATATTTGTTCTCCTAAAAGTATAGTTTACTCATACCTTTAATCACTGATTTGATGAGTGATGGCTGTTATGGCCAAAACAAACTAGACTACTCCCAACAAGTCAAAACATAACCAAACAGGTCATGCAACCTATTCCTTTGACGAATTTCAGGTACACTGGGTCCAAATTTGTATACACCTATTCAAGTGTATTTGTTCTCCTATAAGTCTAGTTTACCCTTGATTTTGAATCACTCAATTTGGATGAGTGATGGCCAAGTTATGGCCAAAACAACCAGGATTACTCTAATGTCAAAACATAACCAGCTGTGTCATGCAACCTAGCTCCCCTTTAACGAATTTCTGGGTGCACTAGGGTCCAAATTTGCATACACCTATTTCAAGGAGACTTTTTCTCCTAAAAGTCTAGTTTATCTAGAATTTTGAATCACTCAACTTTGATGAGTGATGACCAATTTATGACAAAACAAAAACATGGGTGTAAAACAAACGGACAACATCTCCCCTAAAACCCAACATTTTCTCTATACAAATTTTTCCTCCATTGAGGACCACAACCAAACAAACACATTTTAAGTTAGGTTTTCCTTAACTTACATATAGACAAAGAAAGAGGTTGGAAAATTCCTAACCCCACATGAATTCCATACAAATCCATACACATATTCCATACAATTCCTTAACTAGTATCCATACCTTAAAAGCTTCTTCTCTCCTTCCTTTCTTCCTTCTTCTTCTTCTCTTCTTCTCTTCCCTCTTTCTTTTCTTCTCCTCTTCTTTCTCTCACGAAATGCCCTAATTCTAAGCCAAAATGGGATATGTTTACACCATACTCAAGTCTTCTCCATTTTTTGAGTCCAATTTTCCATTTTTTTGCTAATTGGTCCCCTTCCTCTTTCTATTAGTTTTCAATCAACTTATTCCATATTCCTACTAGCAAATAATCTTAAATCTTATGACCTTTTGTCCTGGATTGAAATACTAATTTACCTCGACTCCTTAGATTAATTCCTAGTTTTGTTTATTTATTTAGCATTATTTTTATTCAAAAATATTATTTACTTTTATTATACCCTAAACATGTTATAGAACTATGAGGGTATAATTTGGGGTATTACAATAAGTGCCTCTCGGTCTAAGCGGCTATTGAGGACAATGCAGTCAAGGCGCACCCGATCGAGGCTTGGTGGCAGGAACCTGAGGAGAACAAGCTCACGGGGAACAAAAGCTTAATTCCAACCTCCTTTTCCTTTTCTTGTAAATACAGGCCCCGTCTAGCACCAAGACATTTTTTGTAATCACAAATGCTAATTGGCGCATTTTAATGAAATATGACTTCTAGTACTCTTATGCACTGAACGTTTATTATTCCTCATCCTTTTTACGAACATCGGCTAGGGTAGTTAATTCTTTCAGAAAGCCATGAGGCCGGCTCTCTGAAAGTGTCAGCATGCTTATAGCCATAGGTCTAGTCTTTTGAAATTGTCAACAGGTTTAGAGCCACAAGTCTTGTCTTTGGAAAGTGTCAACAGGCTTAAAGTCGCAAGTCTGGTATTTTGAAAGTGTCAGCAGGCTTAGAGCCATAAGTCTGCCTTGGAGTTCCAACAGCTTAGGCCAAGTCTGGTCTTTGAAAGTGCTGGTAAGGCTTAGAGCCACAAGTCTAGTCTTTTGAGAGTACCAGCAGGCTTAGGGCCACAAGTCTGGTCTTTTGAAAGTGATAGCAGGCTTAGAGCTATAAGTCTGGTCTTTTGAAAGTGTCAGCATGCTTAGAGCCACAAGTCTGGTCTTGAAAGGTTTGACAGGCCAGAGCCACAAGTCCGGTCTTTGAGATGCCGCAGCTTAGGGCCACAAGTCCGGTCCTTGAAAGCGCAGCTTAAAGCCATAAGTCAGTCTTTATTCACCTTTCCGATTTTCAAGGCTATTTCCTGAAGCGCTATTTACCTGGCCGACCAGCCTAATCAAGGATAGTCCGGTCGCCGCGACAGATATTGTCCTTCAGCATTGAGTACCTATTAGACCATTTGTATAATTCTTCCATTTTACCAAGGTGTTTGTGCAGATAGCTATTTTAGAAGAAAGGAGTAGATGGCTCAAAGCTTCTCCTAAGTTTATAATCGCAATGCTATAGGACTCTATCTCGCCGGACTACTTTCATCTGAACCTCCTTGTGAAGTCACGAATTGACTCTTCCTCGTTTGAGAATGGTCGTAAGGAGCCGACATGTTTCTCTTTCCGTTATACCGAGCGTAGATACTATGATATGAATAGCCCAAAGTTCAAGTGAACGATCATTGAGTACGGAGCTTATGAAACCAAGCCAACGCCGTCCCTATAAACCGGGCGTCAAATACTTTGCACATTAAAGGCCGCCACAGATTCAAAGTTGTCATCACCTGATTATAAAGGAGCATATAATTTAGGGGTCACGAGCCATCGAATGGTGAAAGCCGAATGACAAACCCATGGGTGGCTCGTATGAAGGATGTCATTTGGCGCTTAAGAGAACATGTCATCTGTCTCCGACCGTGGTCGCCGGTAATGTGAAACGCTGGCCCTATACCAAAGGCGTGATGCGCAAAGTGGCTAGTGGCAACATGCCTCGAGGGAAAACACCCCATGTTCCCCGAGGCTTGAATTCTCCGACCACATCGCTCCATGCCTCTCCTCGTCTGGCAACGTGCACCACTTGGCTAACATCATCAAGGTAGGGTGAGGCGCATACCTTTGCAAGATCTGTCCTTATGCTTTCGAGCAGCTCCTTTGTCGCAAGAGATTTGGGTGATGGTACCCGCCGAGGACAAATTTCATCGTCCATGTGGGTATTGATTACCCGTATAACGCGCTCCCTTCCCTTTATCGTAGGGGATCGGTTGCACATCGTGGCCGCTATCTCCCACTTCTTTTCCAAGATGGCGACTTTTGTTAACTGGGCTCACATCTTGTCATTCCTCACACCGTGAAGCGCCGACCTGACCTCAAACCCTTCATCCTGCCTCATTGTTCCTCTGCTTTCTTCCATGTCCTAACGCCAATGAAGGAATTGATCTTCAGTACTGGTCTTCATCAGCACACGATAATCATTGGGCTAAGCCCCTTGCAAACTTGAGCAGGCTAGACTTTCTGGTTCCCACAAACGAGTTATCTGTTGTTACCTTGATCAGATGATCTTCTGTGGCATCATACAATGCAAACCCGCGTAAAGAAGATCCACGACTATGGGCCACTCTCTGATGATTCAAGTCAAGAAAAATATGAGAAGAAGAAAAAATTTCACGCTTGGAATTGCATACCTCTCGTCATGGGGGATCTTCCCAATTTATAGAAAGTGGTTCAAGAAATTCCTTCCCTTTTTTCTTCAAAAAGAATCTCCTTTTCTTAGGAACAAAATCTCTCTTTCCTTATCAAAGACTAATTCTTCCTTATCAAGGATTAATCTTCCGAGAAGTAAGGGATTTGGAAACTAGGAAATTCGTGGATAAATATATTTTGCGTATTTCCTGCCTTTATTCATTTGTCCATATCGGACTTGCCATGCTGTGATGGCCAACCGGTTAGGAACACTGAACTAAACGTATACCTGATATTACTTTGGGAGGATACTCCGACTTTCATAAACAGGCCTCTGGTTTTCCCGTCTAGGTAGTACCTACCCGTTTTAATATGGAAAGTGGGCTTGGGCTGCTTCATATCGCGAGTCATGTGGATCTGGGGCCAAGCGGGCCAGGCCCTAGGCCTATCGAGTAGTGGGTTCAAAAACCATGGTTCTTATAGTTACCAATTTTTTTTGTTCTTAAAAACACAAAAAATACAAAATTCAAATAATAAGCAATAATTTTCGTATAACATCACTATAAAGAACTTTCAAACGGATATCTTAGCTTTGTCCACATGACCACAGTGATAAATGAATCAATCTCATGTTGCTTTTGACGCATATAAAAAACCCATTTTGATGTAAAGTAGGCTGATATTAGAGCCTGTTGAGGTTTGTAAAATCTATTTTCACCCTTTTGATATGGGTATTTGTAATATTACCTAATTATTTGGGTAATCATGATTTGCCACCACTACTTTTAGGGAATTTCTATTATGACCTAAAGGTTTGTAATTCTATATTGGAAATAATAGAAGCGTTTCTGCAACGCTCAAGGATGTACGTAATAATACTGTATTGAAGCTCGTTACATATTGATATGTGTTCATACTATTTTCATTTATTGTTTGTGTTTGGTATCACCAGCTCTGTAAAGGCGAATACTGGTATCAAATTCCTTGGCAATATGGATCGCACTAGAATTTAAGTAGAAGAAGATATGTTAGGGTTTGTAAAAAGCATCTTATTCCCTTTGCTTTAGGTATTTGTAGTATCACCTAATTGAATGGGTAATTATGATTTGCTCCAATTACTTTTGGAGTAATTTCTATTGTGATCAAATGTTTGTAATTCTTTAAAAAAATAATAAAATTTTTTGTAGTACTGGAAATATATGATAACAATACCTAAAGCTTGTTAAATATTGGTGTTCATTTTTTCTTATTTATTTTCAGTGATGTTCGTATCAAATTATTTTATTTTTGAAAACAATATATCATCAATGATATGGAAACTAATTTTTATACCATATAAAAAGTAAGCTTATAGAAAGTGAAAATTAGATATAAAAGTTATCTTATTCGTTTATACTTCAGTAAAGGTTCTATAATTATTTATTCTTAGATTATATTTTCTTCTTACGAATGTGATTTATTTCTTTATATCTAACTTTACTTTTTAGTCATGACACACATTTAGCTACTTTAGTTACTTTTTCACACATATTACCCATTTTACCTAACTAATAACTTCTTTTTTTTTTTTTGGCAACGAAGACCTAATCAAATGGCTCAACCCAAGTGAATGTTGGATTTTTACATATAAGTGCTCAGTTGTTAAAACCACTAAATGGTTCACATATGGACTGGGCCCTAAGGGTGTGAGCTCCAAACGACTATTATAATATAGTACTAGTGACTCTGGCAAACAAAGAGAAGAGGACACAACCCCTTAAATCTGAATCGAATTAGTTTGAGAATAGCCAGATAAAAAGAAATCATTTCTAGTGATTCAAGCGCCCACACGCCTCCATCACCTCGAGATAGTTTGAAGATCGCTGCCTGGTAGCGCATACTTCTCTCGTAAATCCACAAGCGTGCCCATCTAATCGTGGTTATATTAGTTTAGTAATTAAAATTGAATATTTTAAATCACATGATGATTCGCTCCACTGATTGTTCCTACAATTGGTATCGTAGCCTTCTGTAGATAAATTTTCACTGGATCTTAAACAACTTCATGTATTTTGGTGTTTGATTAGCAATATGGCAACTACGCTTCCATATTTGTTGATTCGCATGCTGTTTGCATGTTTAATATGATTTTTTGTTTATGATAATATCGAATAATTGTGGTTTGCCCTTCAATCCATGGTAGAGTTTTCTGTGTATTTCATCGGTTTGTAATAAGGGGGCTGATTATAAGATTAGGTTTCCTTCTTGATTTATTTTCTCCATCATCTAAAATTCTTGTACACCATTTTATTAGGTATAGGATTATTTTTTTTTTGTAAAATTTTAAACATCAATGGTAAGAACATAAGTGAAGAAGAAGAAGCAGAACCACTAAGAACACAGGCCTGAGACCGTTTGCATTGTCGCTGAAGGCCCAAAAACGCCGCTCTATGGGTGGCTCTGCCTCTGGTGGCAGACACCTAACGATGGCTTGACACGTTAGGTTCTCATGTTGTGTGTGTTTAGAGTTTTGGGTTTTAACTCAAATCTCTTCAATTTTGGGCCTCCAAGCCTAGGTAAATTGAACCCAAATGTACGGGCTGGACCAAAGCTGGATGAGATTAATAACAGTGGGCTCAAGTGTTATTGGGCTTGTGTTTTTTTTTTTTTAGAAAACCATGGATCGCTTTTTATTTTATTCATATATTATTTTTTTATTCCCGGATGATTAATTCTATATTTGGTAACATGCTTAGTTGCATAACATGACATATAGACTAGGTGGTGCCATATTATTTTGCAGTATCATTATATATATATAATTAAATTTGGATTTTTTAAAAATCTAGATAAATATAATTATGAAAAAATTCTTTTTAATTTTTTGTGGGTCTAAATAATAAAATGGTTCATGTGAAGCCCCATCGATAATCATAATCGGTTTTATTGATTGACTTTAAATACTCAAAATTCATTAGATTTGATCAACCACCCATAACTTAGATGAATTTTTGCACTAAATCAAGACTGAAAAACTATCGACACTTATTAACTCAACGAGGTGATTTAATAGTTATTAATATGTATCATAAGGAACACAGACAAATGAGGTGGTATTATTCAGGAAGGCCCTATCCATCGACAAAGAACGAGCGATCACTTAGATCCGATTTAGTTGATAATTGCACATTTGACGATCGGTTTATTTGTTATAACATTCTCCCGCGATTTATTTGAACCAATATCGGCACAAACGTCAAATATATACTGTTCTGATCACTAAACATGTTTCATTATTAACATACGAAATAACATTATGCGCACAATGATAAAATTTTTTTCGTAAAATGGCATCTTTTCAACCCTCTAATATGATTTCAATCAAAACTATTGGATGGAAATAAACTTGAAGACTGAAAACGAACTTCTATAGCATCGCTCGATTATGAGAAAATCAAGTTTTGTCCTCGATACCCTTGCCGCCTATCCCGGCCGGTGCTAATGATATAACAAAACAGAATATGCAACTTAGGAGAATGCAACACTTCACTTCGATGTTATATTCTGCCGTTGTCAGGTAAATGAGGCAATAACACCTCTCGACAAAGGAGTAGAAATGCCTAGACTCTCGGGCGATGCTTGCTAAAAGTCCCGCTTCGAGAGACAAGTCGCTTATCATCGATTTGATTAACATACACTGACCGTGGGCGTGCAAGGATCATCGTTTGGGCAATGATTATATCGGGCCGAAAGGTATGGCGGGGGCAAATCAAAAGGAGACGAAGATAGATCTCATCTTCAAATCACCGCCAAACATTTAAACTGGGCCTAAAATCTCAATTACAATATGCATAAGATGGATCCACTCAGCCTAATCGATGATGAGTTGAGAGCGCCACACCAAAGAGCCGACAAGATTACTTTACTTAAGGTTATAAGCAAACCTAAAGGGAAACCTAAGGGTAAAACAAGAACAAGAAAAAGAAGGCAAAGTGGATACCGCCACAAGTCATACACAATGAAGAAGTCGAAGGCAAGTGCTTCATGCGCATGGTAGCGACACTGAAACAAAATCGCCAAAAGGCTACTAAAAAGCCAGTGATGGTGATTTACTGTTTAGGTGGAGAATTTTAATGATACATGGATCATTGATTTAGAGCCACTAATCATGTTTGTTACTCTTGCAAGGTTCAAACATATGACGTCATTGAAGAAGGACAAAGATATTTGAAACTCAAACAGGAAAGACTTCCAGAAGGCCATAGACCAGCTTGTTTTAATTTTTGAGAATAATGTGACTTTATGTTTAGAAGATTGTTTATTTGTTCTGATTTCAAGAGGAATTGCTTCGTCATTGTTTAGCTGAACACGGGGTTTGACAAATTTTCACTTTTTAATTCCTCGCTTCAATAAGAAGTAAATCTTTTTATTTATTCCAAAGGATCTTATGAATAATCTTATTTTAAGTCCCTTATCCTATGATATAAATGCCATTGAAATTGTTGAAATGAACATAATCACCTTGCCAAGAAAAAGGAAAGTATCAAATGAAACTTACCTTGGGTATTTGCTATTTAGGGTCATATTAATCCTAATAGATATGGTTTGCGAAAGGGATTTTAAATTCCCTAGCATTTGAACCTATACTAATGTGTGAATCCTGTTTGGAAGGTAAAATGACCAAGAGGCCCTTCAAGGCTAAAGGATATCGTGCAACCAAACCGCTAGAATTGGTGCATACTGATGTATGTGGACCAATGCGTGTTCAAGTATAGGGTATGAGTATTGTCACTTACAGATGATCATCAAGATATGGTTTTATATTTAATGCACCAAAAGTATGAAACTTTTGATAAATTTTGAGAATATATGGCTGAGGCAAAAAAGCAATTAGGTGTCCATATCAATAAATTGATCCAATTAAGTGAATACTCATCTCGGGAGAGTTTAAGTTTTATTTCTAATTATGGGATAGTTTCACAACCGTCACCCTGAACACCTCACAGTGGAGAAATGAAACTTCTAGACATGGTGAGACGATGCTTAGTTATTCATCTCTACCTATATCGCTTTGGGGATATGCCTTAGAGATCACATATTGTTTTATTGAACTTGATTCCTTCTGCCTGCTTAAGACACCCACTCGAATTACGGAACAAAGCAAGCCTGCTTTAAACCATATTCAGATCTGTGCCCAACATGTCTTGAGAAAGGAATCCACATAAGTTGGAATCTCGCATCAAGTTTGTTTGTTTATTGGATACCCTAAAGGAACGAGAGGTGGACTTTTTTTTAGTTCCTCAAAGAAGAAAGTTATAGTGAGCACTAATGAAAAATTCTTCGAGGAAGACTATGTAAACAATTTCAAGCCCAAGAGTAAGGTAATTCTTGAGGAGCTTAACTCAGCTCAAGAATCGCCTAAACCACTTGAATTTGGACCTATTGTGCCATTGTTTCCAATGCGTGTTCACGCAGGGAAAAATGAAAATATACCTAAGGTGAATACTACCTAGTGAACCAATAGTAGAACAATAGGTAGATATACAAATGGAACCAGAACAGCTAGAAAATCAAATTCAAATGATCAAGAGGATCTCCATAGAACCACAACAACCAGTGGAGTTTCTACATAGTGGGAGAACGACACGCAAGCCATCGAGATATCCCTTTGTCGCTTAATCGTATCAGCTATAAACGCATTATAGCGGAAGAGGATCCCCGAATTACAGTTGAAGCACTCGAGGATGTTGATGCACAGGAGTAGCTCAAAGCCATGGACCGTGAGATGGAGTTCATATTCTAACTCACCTGGGTCTGTAGAGACACCCAAAGTGAAACCCCATAGGCACGGATCTACTAGGAGAAAAGACGACTATGCCGGGAAGGTAGAAACCTTCAAAGCTAGATCAGGCAAAAGTAAGATACCTGGAAAAGAGGGGATAGATTATGAAGAAACCTGTAAGAGCCATGCTAAATCCATCCTGATCTTTTAGCCGAGCCGCAAGTCTAGATTACTTAGGATTTGGCAGATGGATGTCAAACAACATTTTTAAATGGCGCTTAGAAGAGGACATCTGCATGCAAGAAATCCGTAAGGGTTCATAGTTGTGAGGGCAATAACACATGGCATGTAAGTTGCAAAGGTCCATTTATGGACTAAAGCAAGCATCCAGAACATGGAACATTAGGTTTGATCAAGCCACACTTTATACTGCTTTTGAAAAAGTCCCAGGAACCTTGTATTTACAAAGGATCCAAGGCACAAAAGTAGCTTTCTTCCTAGTCCTTTACGTAGATGACATTTACTAATCTAAACGACATATGTGTGTTATCAAGTAAAAAGGATGGCTGCATTATAATTTGATATGAAAAGATTTGGGAGAAGCCAACTATATTCTTGGAATCAAACTTCTACGAGATCTAAGAATAAGGTGTTGGCATTATCTCAAAGCTTTATATATTGATAAAATTTAGCTAGGTTCAAAGATGGGAAATTCCAAGAATGGAACTTACCCTTCGCATGGAGTTCATTCCTTCTAAGGAGCAATCACCAAAAACTCTACAGAAAAGAAAGAACGATGAGAGGATACCTTGCTTCGGCAAGAGGTAGTCTCACATGCCATGTTATGTACAGGCCAGATATTGCTACTTAGTGGGGAATATTGGCTGCATCAATCCCGATCTAGAGAAGAACATTGACTGCAAGTGAAGCATATTCTCAAATATCTAAGGAGAACAAGAGATTATATGCTAGTATATTCTAGTGGAGTTCGTGAAACCACATCATGCTGCACTCGCATTTCCAAGGGGATATTGATTCAAGAAAATCCACTTCGGGATATGTGTTTGCCACCAGACCCAAGGGAGCCACTTCATTGATGAGTGTCAAATAAACTCGGCGTTGTCGACCCACAACCGGGTTTAGCATGTGGCCGCTCGGCAATAAAGGAGCAAGTATGGATGAAGAAGTTCCTTCGATTCCTGCTAATACCGAGTGCGACGACTCCATTACCTTTATCAGACAATAAGTAAGGTCGAGTTATCGCACCAAGGAACCGAGGTATCACAAGAACAGAAACACATAGGAGAGAAAGTACCATTTGATTCGCGGATATCATCGAGAGGAAATTTAGCGCATCTATTTTACAAAGACACTACCTGCTTCGAAGTTTTCGTAGAAACATGTAGATTATGGGTGTAAGAGTCTACCGCATTTGTTTTAAGGCAAGTGGAGTTTATTTGTGTTTTTTTGTAACAAGACAGATGTGTTATTATATTTCTAAGTTTAATTTAATACAGAGGTATTCTTCACATTATTATGTACAATCATATTTTTGCATAAGGTCCTCTAATTAATTGTAGAGTATATGATCGTATGAATACGTCATAGAAGACATGATCATAGGTTCTCACTAATGAATAAGATCATTACTATTAAACAAAGGCGCTTGATAGACCGCAATATTTTATGAAATAACTGCCTTGGTTATTATAAAATATTATAAATTATGCTTACATTGATAAGATCAAAGTAAGACGACGAAAGTTAAATTTCTGTAAAAGGAAATAAATCCAAGCAATATTTGCCTCTAAACTCGAGTTTATTATAGATAGGTATTTAAGTGATTGTTCTTTGAATTGTCAATAAGTGAGGTCTTATTTAACTATTCAATATCTTGATGATTTGGGATAAGATTATTATTTAATTGATGATATTTTATTTAGAAATAAACAATATGGAATTTGTATGAAATATCCTCTTAATATGTTTCAAGATTTATTGTTATGAAGTCAACAAAGGTATTTTATCCATTAGAGAAATCGATAAATCAGAGAATAAATAATTGATTGGATTGATAGAAAATCTTATCAATTAATTATTGATATTTTACAAAAGGAGAAAATAATATATTTAATATTATTAACTTCAGAGTTCAATTCTCAGCTTTAGTGGAATAGCACCGGATTAGATAATTGTTTGGCAATTATGAGGAGCCTTGATTAATGATAACCTTAGATCCCCAAACTAGCTCAGGATAAATGGTGGAGCATGATATTACAGTTTACAAGAAAGAACCTGGACTTGTTTTTAGCGAAAGGAGATTGAGAAAGGATTTTTTTGTTATACAAGCAAGTCCGTTGTTTAAAACACTAAACGGGTTCACATACGGGATTCAGCCCTAAGGTGTGGAGGCCCAAATGACTATTAAGTATTCTAGGGATTGTACTCTATAAATAGAGAAAGATAATACAACCCTAGATCTGAATTTGAATTAGTTTTGGAGAATAGCCAGAGAAAAAGAAATCTTTTTTTAGTGATTCATGCGCCCACACGCTGCTCCATCACCTCGAGGATAGTTTGGAAGATCTGTGGTTCTTGTGTGCATACTTCTATGCAAATCCACAAGGTACGATCTAACTGGTTATATTAGTTTAGTAATTAAATTGAATATTTTAAATCAGATGATGATTCTTGCTTCTACTGATTATTCCTACAAATACATGTAAATAATGTATATGTTTGTAGTTAATGGGTAGCCAGAAGTGTACCTCAAACAAAAGCAACTCATCTCGTAGCTTAATGGCTGGATTTTGCATCTTTTCACTGGTTTGACTTTTCTTTTGATTTCAACCATATACCAAGTAGAGTTCCTTTATTTTCCAGAAGTTGATAATAGCCTTCGAACAAATACTTCATCATCTTTTACAACCATATCAAAGATATCAATATGACGGTAATGGACTGCAACATGTAATATGTTCATTCCCTATTTATTACTATGATTTAGTGCTTCACGCCAATAGTCGAGGAATGCTTTGACAATTTCTTCAATGTTTGACATTGTTGCCAAAAACAATGGACTTTCTCATCTCGTAAGAAATAAATAGAACTAGAAACATATAGTAGAGTATGTTTAATTAAAAATCAATGAAGAACAAATTAAGAGAGACTAACATTTAATGTCAAATGAATGCTGAAAATAAAATAAAAATAAAATACATAAGAGTAGTTGTCTAACTTTTTATATAGAAGTTATATAGAAAGACTTTTAAGAAACCTAACTACTCTTAACAAACTCAAGACTCAATCAAAAGACTCTAGAATTTATCAATAGTTCACTTTTTCCTAAAATTATTGTCGACATCGATGAGTGCCTAAACACTATAGCATACTGGCCCGCTTTATGTTTTAGCTGGATTTTACATTTGGGGTCAAGCACATTATGAGCCCAAGACATTTAGAGTTTTTGTGAATTGCAGGTCAGGATCGTGGTTTTTGGGCAATTTGGAGATAAACATGGGGTTATAAGAATACCGCTGTTACTGCCGCAACGTCACAACGTCGTGACATCACAACGCCGCGACGCCTAGTCAACAGAGGAAAGTCAACAAGTGAAACAACGTCGCGACGTCACCAGGATTTCGCATCTCAAAGATCATTAAAAGTGCGGGAGCACTTAATTAGTGGTCCAGGAATTGACTCAGAGCAACAATAAACTGATTATTGGAAGACACTCCTTGTATTTTTCTTTCTGATAACTACGATGATTGTTAGATTGATGATGTTTATATCCAATTCACAGGCCTTTAGATTTCATTTAGTATTTTGTTCAACCCGCCACGATCAGATAAAATATGATCTTGATTTTATATTATCTAGTTATTTATGACTGTTAGCATTCTTTACCTATATCTGTGATTTATATATAGATGTCTAGCCAACATTACATGATTTGCTTGGTATTCGAGATCAGAGATGAGGACACCCAGAGATCCGACAGAGCGGTCTCTGGCCAATTCTGTAAAGATATCCCATTCCGAGGGCGGTGATTACGTTAGAACATTTGCTGCCACATTGGGCTAGAGACTACAATCAACCTCGCTAGCGAGATAGGCGGATACACTTCTAGAGAGGGTATCTGTAGGCACGATCAACCTCCATCAATAAGTTTAATAGACTAAATAGTAATTTCTCTAGGTAGTAATCCATCAAAAGTGGTAGGGGGAGACAAAGCCCAGTCTCCACAACACGTTGATTTACTAAGATAATTTAGTTTAGCTTAATCTCACACCTTAGTTAACTAAATATTCAAAGTTTAAGTCCGCATAATATTACAGTACAATTTCAAAGAGGGGTCAACGACTTCTCCCCATGGATTGATATCCGCATCTCTGTACACTATATTACTGGAGACAGGCACTTGCACACATAGGCGTACACATTTTACACATCACGCTTTCGGCCTATCAAGTTTTTGGCGCCGTTGCCGGAGAGTTGTTTTAGAGTTGATATTGAAAAAGTGCAATTATATATTACTCTGGAATTCTTATTTTTATTTTTATTTTGCTTTTACAAGCCAGAATTTCGTTATCGCATTCGTGTGTGATTTCTGCATTGGGCGTTATCGTGGATTGGGCGCGGCTTCGTGGGTCAAGTTGAACTACGCTCCGTTTGATCCTGAATCGAAAGAACTTTACACCGTTTACGCAGAGAACAAAGAGAAGCACAACACATAAATCTAGCGATCATGCAGACATTGTAGCAAGATCATGGCCAAGAGCAAACGAATGTTAAAGGTCATAATGGGAATAATGGAAGGAATTAGGCGCCCAGACCGTTTATACAACCTGATGATCCATTCATGTTGAGAGAAGAGTTTGCCCTACCAATCTACGCCTGTTTAGGACTCCGCCATCCAAAGACCACTCATTCGTGCAAACAACTTCGAAATAAGTCAATGACCTTACGATGCTTCGTGAATATCCGCTCCACGGATTGCCAAATGAGAACTGGCGCACTTGACCAACTTCATCAAGTATGTAACACGCTCAAAAGTTATAATGGGGTAATCAAGAAAGGTACTTAACCGAGATTGTTCCCGCTCTCACTAGGTGATGTAGCAAAGCACCGTCGATAAGTCAACCACCGGATTCTATTACTCATGGAACTAATTTGAAGTGCGTAAGTTTCTCTTCACAAAGTTCTTCCCACCTTGAAAAATTGCACAACTGGGCGCAAGAGATCAATACTTAGACAACTAGAGGGAGTAGAGCTCGCGGTATAATGGGATAGATTTCACGAACCGTCGATGAAGTGCCCACACCACAAAGTGCATCTCTGGGATGGATGCAAGTCCATACTTCTATAATAGCTTGAGGGAATGCGAGACTAGAATAGCGATCGATGCCCCAAGCAGAGGTGCATTAATGAAGAAGACCACGGACCAAGCATATGAAATCCTAGAGGATGCTACTATTAACACCAATCAAGGTCTGAAAGATGATTACACCATCAAGGCTACTGGCACGTATAACGAGTTTCTCAAAGAATCAGAATCATGTCGCAGAAGCCTAATAAACAACTTACTAGGCAACAAGAAAGTACTGTGAATGCCATCCAGACTACCCCATGGGAGTTATGTGAATTATGTGGAGGTCAAGACAAAGAAGACAAAATGTCGTGGCCAGACAACAAACAAGAGAGCATGCCCAAGATAGGTCGTGAGGTTTAATCGTGAGCCACCACAGCCAAATGCGGTCGCATGGGAGCAACACCCCATCGTAATCCAAAATCAAGGCCAAGGGGTGGCGAATAATCGTAATAATCGAGCAAATGTGGTTATGGACGGAGGAACAATTGCACTAACATGCCACCACCCCGAGGAGCGAACTAATTTCCCGAGAAAGCGGACTTGAACAAGCCCGAAAGCAATGCTTACTTCGCATACCGCCTTTGGCGGAATGAGACAAAGGCGAATATGCAACACCGTGCCACCCAATTGAACATTCAGCAAAGGTGCGCTTGAGAAATTTAGAGGTACAGATGGGCCAAATGGCCAATCTTATCGATTAACTGGCAAATGTTCCTTACTGCTAACTTAGGAAGTGAACCCGAGACTCGAAGGAATGAACATGTAAAAGCTACCACGCCGGTATGGTAGAGAATTACAATACAGGCAACCCCAATGATAGGAGGCATACCGAGGAAGTCGCCCGCACTAATCGTAATGATAATACAGAGAAGGAACAACCTCAAGAGAAAAAGTTTGGGGGAGAAGAAACTGAGGCAAAGGATCACCAACCCATTGCCCCAATTCCGTATCCCCAGTGCCTAAAGAAGAATAAACTGGATAAGTGGTTCACCAAGTTTATGGAAGTGTTTAAGAAATCGTGACATCAACATCCCGCTTGTCGATGTTCTTCCGAACAAATGCCAAGTTATGTCAAATTTATGAAGGACATCTTGTCACAGAAGAGAAGATCAGTTTGATTTCGAGATTACTAACTCACTCAAGAATGTAGTGCCATCCTTCGCAGGAAGCCGCCGCAAAAAGCTTAAAAGACCCAGCAGCTTACTATCCTCGCACCATCGGAACGCCATCTTCGGTGAGTGCTTTAGGTGACTCGAGCACTAGTATCAATCTCACATGCCTTTTATCTATTTAGACGCTGATGAGAAGCTCGCCCAACCACAAATACACTCCATTTAGCCGATAGGTCCTTAAAGTATCCAAGAGGGTGGATAGAAAACGCTCTAGTAAAAGTTTATTAAATTCATCTTCCCAGCGGATTTCGTTGTATTAGATATGGAAGAAGATAAAGAAATACCCATAATATTGGGTAGGCCCTTTCTCGCAACTGGAAGGGCAATGATTGACGTACAAAGGGGAGAGCTAAAATTGAGAGTGCAGGAAGATGAAGTTAAGTTTAATGTGTTCGCCGCGAGACACTTCGCGAGAGTGATACATGCTTCATGACAGAGACCGTAGAGGCTATAGTGTCTAGCCAAAGTGGTCTCACTGATCCTTTGGAGGCTAGCCTGGTACAGAGTGATTCAGAGAACCTGGGAGAAGAGGCCGAGGAGTATGTAAAATGGATGGATTCATTCGAACCTAATAGAAGGAAATATTTTGAATCTCTAGGTGAAAATACTAAAACGCTAGTGCCATCTGTTGAACAGCCACCCAAGATGGAGCAAAAGCCACTACCTAGCCATTTGAAGATGCTTATCTTGGGAATGCTTCCACCTACCGCTGATTATTTCAAAGGCCCCCGACAAAGAATAGAGGAAGATCAGTTATTGAGGGTACTCAGAGATCACAAAATGCGCCTGATGGTCTCCTCTGGCCGATGGAAAGGGATTCGCCTTCTATGCATGCATCGACCCTGCTAGAAGATGGTCATAAGCCTTCGCTGGAAGCACGGAGGAGACTGAACTAACTATGAAAGAGGTAGTTCAAGAAGGAGGGGCCAAGTGGTTGACACCTGGGTTATTTATTCTATTTCCGATAAAGGTACGGGTAAAAGTTCTAGTACGTAGTACCTAAAAATGGAGGAACAACCATCATAAGAACAGAGAATAACACATTACTGCCTTCGAGAACAGTCACAGGCTGGAGAATTTGTATTGACTACCATAAACTAAATAAAGCTACTCGAAAAGACCATTTTCCATCGCGCTTCTCGATCGTGATGTTGACAGATCACGGACACGAATACTATCAAGTTGACGTGTATTCCGCTTACAATCAGATTACATAGCCCCGGGGGAGAAGACGACATTCACATGCCCCTATGGTACATTCGCATTCAGGCGAATGCCCTTCGGGCTGTGCAATGCACTAGGCACATTCCAACGCTGTATGATGGCCATATTCTCCGATATGGTTGAAAAGACAATTGAGGTCTTCCTGGATGATTTTTCTGTCTTGGGAAACTCCTTCGACAATTGCCAGGAAAATTTGAGATCAGTGTTGATTAGATGCGAGGAGACCAATCTTGTACTTAATTGGGAGAAGTGCCATTTTATGGTACAAGAGGGCATTGTACTGGGTATCTAGATTCGCAAGAGGGATAGAGGTGTATGCAGTAAGATTGTTAATAGAGAAATTACCTCCACCTCATCCGTAAAAGGCATAAGAAGCTTTTGGCCACTGGTTCTATGGACGTTTCATAAAAGACTTTTCTCATAATAAAGTCATTTGTCTAATTTATCGGGTCCAAGGGACACCATTTGAGTTTCGATGCATAGTGTATGCGAAAGCATTTTCAGTCTTGAAAGATAACTGCATCACTCCTATCAGAGTAGCACCGATTACCTTCCATTTGAGCTAATGTGACGCAAGGACTATGCGATTGAGCAGTTACAGGCGTAAAAGAGAGCACATTGCGTGTTATCTACTACGATAGCCGAACCTCGAACGATGCCCAACTCGAACTATGCCACCACCGAAAAGAACTATCGGGCCATTGTGTCTTTGTCTTTGAAAATTTAGGCCCTATGTGATTGGTAACAAGGCAGTCGTCTACATCAATTTCACTCACCCATAAAGTACCTGATGACCAAAAAGGACGCAAAACCAAGACTAATCCAAGGGTCTCTCACGCAAGAATTTGACTTCTGTAGATTAAAGACAAGAAGGAATGTAGAACTTAGTTTGCACCATCTATCACGGTTAGAAGGGGCAAGAGATGAGGTCCATGTGAACGACGATTTCCCAGATGAGGAGCTCTTAGCTATTGAAGACAAAAAGGTGGTTCCATGGTTTGCCGACTATGTAAATTATTTGGTGGCCAAGGTGATCCCTCCAGAGTTTAGTATCAACAGAAAAAGAGGTTCTTCACACACTTGAAACACTACTACTGGGAGGAACCTATTTTATACAGGCATTGTGCTGACCAAGTGATACGACGATGCGTACCAGAAGATGAAATGGTCAGTATTCTAAACCACTGCCACACTTTACCATGTGGGGGGCATTTCGGCGACCAGAGAACAATGACCAAGGTATTTCAGTCAGGTTTTTACTGGCCTAGCTTATTCAAGGATGCTTACCAATTTGTATCCACTTGCGACAAATGCCAGCGCATGGGGAGCATTTCTAGAAAGGACGAACCACCCATGAACACAATTCTAGAAGTTGAGCTATTTGATTTGTGGGGGATGGACTTCATGGGCCCATTCCCTCCCTCTTTTAATAACTTGTACATCTTGCTTGCAGATTACGTCTCTAAATGGGTTGAAGCAATACTGACCCACACTAATGATGCTAGTGTAGCCTGCCTTCAAGAGCCATTTACACGGTTCGACACTCCAAGAGCACTGATCATAGATAGAGGTACCCATTTATGCAATAAGATGGTTGACAAAGTCCTGCACAAGTATGGAGTGCGGCATTGCACAACACTCGCATACCATCCATAGGCAAATGGGCAAGCAGAGGTATCGAATCGAGAAATCAAGTCCATTCTGGAGAAAACAGTCAACAACTCTAGGAAGGACTGGTAAAAAAAGATTGAGAATGCACTCTGGGCATACAGAACATCATTTAAAACACCATTGGGTATGTCACCATTCCAAATCGTTTATGGGAAAGCATGCCACTTGCCGGTGGAATTGGAGCATAGAGCCTACTGGGCAACTCGGAGGCTGAATATGGACAAGACATTAGCCGGAGAGAATGAGGTTACAAATTTTAGAATTTTAGATGAATTCCGCGAATGAGGCGTACTAGAATAATAGAATATATATGAAAAGACAAAAGCCCTGGGCGATGACAAACATATCATGAGGAAAGAGTTCGAGGTGGTTCAGAGAGTCCTCCTATTCAATTCCCGACTAAACTTTTCCTCCTTGGGAAATTGTGTCACGATGGTCGGGACCATTTACTTCGTGACCCGTGCTCCTTGCACACGGAGGCAGAATTATGCACCCCGAGAAAGACGCTCAAGGTTAACATACAAAGGTCAGCTTCATACTGGGGCGATCAATGAATAGCAAACCATTCCGCTAAGCATACCAGAGGTGTTGCCGTAGTGAGTCAGACAGTCCCCGTCTTCATAACTACATCATTGGGATGCAGGGTGGTCGAGCTAACGACGTTAAACACTACTTGGGAGGCAACCCAAACTTTTTGAAAATTTTCTTTCCGTAGTCTAACTTTGCGTGTTTTCATTTTTTTTTTTTTGTATTTTTGTCAACCTCCTTCTGTTATCGGGCATTTATTTCGATCATTTTTTGCACTCCAAGTGGAGCCTTGAAGAGGAGAAATGGCTCACTAAGATCATTTCTGACGCGGCATTACCGGGTCAGATTTCATTCAGGGGGTTTTTCTCAACACTTAGAAATTTTTTGAAAACATGTTCATTTGTTCTTCTCTGTCACGTCGCGACACAATCTGGAAACCCTTCATGCTTAATGCTATGACGCATTTCCCACGCCGTGACGCCAATTTGCACTTCGCCTACCGGCCGATGCTGGTTTCACCGCCGTGACGCTGATTTATTGTCTCTCCGCCACGCCGCGGCGGTCTCTACGCCACGACGCTTACACAAATCTCGGCACTCCCGAGACGCTTGCCCCTGCTTTATGAACAATTAATGCTCTGCTTTCTTCCCAAAACCCTCAATTTGAGCCTCCCTCCTGTCCACCCGTCGCGCACTTCTCTCCCCAAGAAACAGAACCTACGCCGCACCTCCCGCCCCTCGCGCCATCTTTAGGACCTCCATCTCCCCATTGCCCTTTCCCGTTTGTGCCCTACTCTGCCGGGTGTGTTCCGGCCCATCGCGCCGACCGCATTTTTGCGCCGGTGGGTCTGTTAGGTTAGGTAGGTTCTCTTAGGCCTCATTAATCCTTTGCGCCTATCTCGGCCCAACACTGTATAATCCCTTCCCCACCAGGCCCCCTAAGGTTTGACGCTTGCCCGAGTGAGCTGGGGCCGCCAAAGGATCCACCTCCCTCCGTTTCACTCAGGGTGTGCCAGGTGTCGGGGACCACATTCGGGGCCCCCATCCCTCGCCATCCTTCCGCACCTTGCAGTAACCGCCAAAAGTTGACCGCTGGCGAGGGCGTGGCTAGTGACGAGCCCAATTCCGCATATGACTAAAGCCAAGCTCATTAACACAGCAACCGAGAAGTTCGGCATTTGCAAAAACCGCTCCTTCATTAAGGAAAAGGGGTTTCACCACCTTGAGGACTTCTTCCATAAAACTATTGCGGCTAAGGGATGGCAAGCCCGTATTAACCGCCTCATTCAACTGCGGACGCAGCATGGCACGAGAATTCTACCCCCAATCCGCTCCTACGCCGCGGAAACGTGCTCATGCTACGCGGTCGTGATCTCCACACAAAGCCCATCAACCAATTGCATCACCTCGACCGGCCCCTCCTAAGCCCTTTCGACGGGCCCATGCGCTACCAACTACCTCGAGGTCATTCCTGTTCGGGTATTGACCAACTGACGAGGGCGGAAGGCGACTAGTGATGGTCTTCTGGGGCACTTACAAGAGACCAAACATTTGGCCCACCATCTAGTGCGGCATCGCTAAATCGCCAGCCTTCTTATCAGGCGTCAAATGTGTGTGGTAGGCGCAATATCTACTTAATTATGCCATCATCCCGGGACATCCCAGCACTTTCCAATGTCCCGGGCGAGTTCTTATCGAGGATGCCAATATCCACTGCTTGGGATGTGAAAATGAACCTTGGGCACCCTTTCTCATTTACGGCCTATGCAAGTAAGTCAGGGTGCCCTTAGAAGACAATGAGGCGTGGATCCACCCGATTAAGTCCATTATGGTTGAGCAAGACAAGCAGGGTGTCCCACGCCCCGATACGATGTATGACTCGGGCAATGAACCCTCGGATGAGGATGAGCTTCGAGAGTATTAGGCCCGGTTTGGCCATAGCGGTGGAAGCCCTTGGGGTGGCTAGCCCAGAGACTTCCTCCTCCCACCACAGTAACACTCTGTCCCCACCACCCCTGACCTTCCACGAGGGAAGGACTGAATCCAGTCCCTCCACTATCGCCGGACCGGAGTATGACCTGCTAGTTTGGGGCTGGGATGAGACCAGGAGCAAAGTCTCATGTTGAGGTGGGAGGCCGCCCCGGTGACATGCGCACGGTCACGGCCAACTGGGCGACTATCCTTGAGTCATCAGCGGGCGCTAGGACCCGACTTGCTAACTAAACCTCCACCGGTAGTCGCGCGCCACCACGGTGATCTGGCCAGATCAGGAAGTTTCCTACACCCTATCTCGTTCTTTCTTTGTCATTGGGGACAATGTCCACTTGTTTGGGGTGTGTGGGTGATCAGGTTTTGGTCTAGTTGGGTTGTTTTGGTGTATTTGTTTTGCTTTTGGGAAATTTTGGTGTCTTCTGCTTTAGTAAGTTATAGGCTATAAATTTTGTGTGCGTTGCTATGTAGTATTTTGAGTCTTGTGCTTAGTTATAGGTGTCGTGTTTAGGGTTGGGTGATGACTATCGTCGTGTCATCTGTATCATCGGTGTATCTACCTATTCATAGGTTATTTTCTTTTACATTTCTTTGGGGTTCCGGCTTTAGTTTATTTCGGTTTTTAGGATTGTTTAGGTAGTTGTGTAAGTGATGCCATGGTACTAATCGAGATCACTTTTGACCACTTGAATCTTATTAAGAAGAAACCACAGCATAATCAAAGAAAAGATCCATAGGTTGTTAGATGCTCGGGAATTTCAGGATGGACAGATAGGGAGACAGAGTGCATCACCTCCTGGGTATTCCAGAATCCAATTCTCAACTAGGCTATCGCACCCACACCCCGGTGATCTAGGATATGTAGGCTCAGGCCCTTACGAGTTCAAACAGGCCTTGGGGGTCTTTAAACACCAAGAGTGATGGACACCTTGAAAAAAAAAGAAAAAAAAGAGGATTGCCATCAGGCCCCCGATTGAAAAAAAGAAAAAATGAGAGAATAGGTAGGAGCATCTAATCGGAATCAAGACGCAGTCAGGGGCTTTTCAAAGCCTAATGCCTGACATTGGCCAGGGGAGCCATTGACTTCCTTTGCCCGTTACGAGAGCCAGAGGATGGGCGTGTCCAGCGGCAGAACCCTAGGTTTAGTTGAGTGTTCGGGGTGAAGTTCGAGGGGCCCAGATGCCCGAGTGCCCACAACCAGGCGAGTGAGGAGTCACCACTTGAATCCAGCTACGGGGACTTTCGACATTAACTTACATGCAGTTCTTCATGAGTAGGTAGGATAGTTGCATAAAGGGTGTTCTCATCCTTAGTGATTAGATTCTTCCAAATAGGTGAGTTAATTCAAGTTTGGGCTGCTTGGGCAAGGGTTATATGCTAAGAGACACTTATCACTTGCACATAGGCTTTTGGGAAAATTTGTGCCCTAGGAGGTTGAGTCACTTGTCAACTGAACCGTGTTCAGCTAAATTCTCTCGAAAGTCAAACAACCCTATGGATCCTATGAAATTTGAATAAAAAGGCAAGATTTCTGAGTCGGCCCATTTTGATCCTTCTTCTAGCAGCATAGGCATCATAATCATGGCGTCGAGTGTAGTATGTCAGGGTATGGTGTGTTGGGTTTAGAATTAGGTTTCTTGGGACAAGCAAGAAGCTAAGTTTGGGGGTGTGATGAGTGCCTAAAACACTCATAGTATACCAACGTCCGCTTTATGTTTTTAGTTGATTTTACATTTAAATAAGCACATTATAGCCCAAGATATGATTTCCAGAGTTTTTATGAATTGTAGGTCAGGATTGTGGTTTTTGGGCGATTTGGAGCTAAACATAAGAAGCAAGAATACTGGCGGCGACGTCGTGACATCACAACGTCGCAATGTCGCAACGTCCGCGGCCTTTGGTCCAGCGAGAGGAAGAGTCAGCAAAGTGATCCAGCGTCATTGGCGTCACCGATTTCTACACACCAGCATCATTAAAAGCAGGGAGACCTAATTTTTGGGGATCGAACGCGTGTGTGGATTGGGAGCGAACGAGAGCGTGATGACTGGATTATTGGAGGAAGACACTTCCTTTTGTATTTTCTCTTTTCTGATAAACTTCGGATGATTGTTAGATTGATGATGTTTATATCGGTTCAGTATGTTCCTAGATTTCTATCTAGGGTTTGTTGAACACTTGTCGCGGTGCATGGATTAAGATCTTGATTTTATATTATTCAGTTATTTATGACTTGTTAGTATCTGCTCTATATCATATTGATTTATATACATGTGATGTCTGGCCAACATTGGCATGATTTTCTTTGGGATCCAAGATCGAGATGAAGGCGTGAGGGATCGAATAGGAGCCCTCGGTCGATTCGGTAAATATAGATATCTCGGTCGGTGGCGATTAAGGTTAGAACATTTAAAAGCGTTTTTGGATCATAGGTTGGGGTAGAGATACACTAAACCACCTTTAGCAGGCTAGAGGCGGACTACACCCTAGAGAGAGGGTATCTCATAGGCACGATCACCCACGCCATCCCAATAGAGTCGCCGAGACAAGCGAATAGTAATTTCTCTGGGTAGTAATCCATCAAAGTGGCTGAGACAGGCCTAGTCTCCCACAACACGATGATTTACTAAGATAATTTAGTTTAGTTTAATCTCACACCTTAGTTAGCTTCAGTCTGGAGATTCAAGAGTTTAAGTCTAGATAATATTACGGGGCCAATTTAGGTAGTCAACACACTTCTCTATGGATCTATATCCATACCACACAGGTATTATATTACTTGAGGCAGCTGCATGCACATAGGCGTACACATTTTACACATCAGAAACTGCGCATCAACTACGAATGATCAGTTCTTATTCATAAGATTCAGATGCACTACAACAACACTTCCCACTTGTAGATGCGGGCCTTACGATCGATAAGGTTGAGCAACGGCAGACTAATTCAAATTTATCTCTTGGAAGAGCTTTTGTAAATACATCAGCAACTTGATCACTTGTCGTTACTTTTTGCAGTACTATTTCTTGGTTCAACACTTTTTCACGAAAAAAATGTTGGTGAATTTCTAACCGGCGCTGAAATACGGGCATGAAACCTTTGGATTGCTGCTAGCAATTGTGCTTTTGTTGTCGCAAGCAATAGGAATTGGATAATCCATAGTAACACCAATATCTTGAATGAGTCGCTTAAGCCATATGCATTCCTGGGTGGCCATAGTGGCTGCCACATATTCAGCTTCGGTGTTAGAAAGAGATACCGTTTGTTGTTTCTTACTACACCAAGAAACAATAGTAGAGCCAAGAGAAAAACAATACCTAGTGGTTGAATGTCAAGTAATGACATCACCAACCCAATCAGCATCTGTGAAACCATACAAAGAAAAGGGGTTTTTGGTTTATAGAGAAGACCAAACTATAGTGTGCTTTTCACATAATGAAGAATTCTCTTTGCCGCAATCAAATGACCATCACATGGACTATCCCTAAACTAAGAAACAGCTCGGTGAATATGCCCAGATCGGGCGCGTGATAGTTAGATGGAAACCAGGGCTAACCCACCCAGTTCGCGGTGCCCGGGTGAATCCTCCAACGACTTGCCTTCAATTTTTTGTAGCTTAAATTGCGGATCCATTGGTGTAGTGATTTGTGTTGAATCTTCCATGTCAAAACGTTCTAACAAACTTGATGCATAAGACCCTTGACAGAGAAAGTATCCATCTGTTTTAACAATTTCTAAGCCAAGGAAAGAATGAGCCTCCCCGAGATTCTTCATTTCAAATCGAATAGATAATTCATCTCGCAGAAGTGAAATTTCAACATCATTATCACCGGTGATTATCATATCATCCACATAAAGAAGAAGAATGGTGTACATGGAAGAAGTGACCTTAACAAATAAACTAGGATCCGAGCTCGAAGAATGAAAGTCACAAAAAGAAAGGTATTGCGCAATTTGACCATACCAGGCACATGGAACTTGCTTGAGACCGTATAAGGCCTTCTTGAGTCGGCACACATGATTAGGAAACTCAAGTGAAACAAAGCCTTGGTGCTGCTCCATAAAGATTACACGATCCAACTCACCATAAAGAAATGCATTTTTCATAAGTTGCCATAGGTTCCATCTGTTATATGCAGCCAAGGAAATGATAGTGTGAATTGTTACCATCTTAGCAACTAGACTGAATGTCTCCTCATAATCTTGGTCATATTGCTGAGAAAAACCACGTGCAACCAAGAGCGCTTTGTACCTGTCAACCGTCCCATCAACCTTCTTTTTCAGTTTGAAAATCCATTTGCATGTGATCAGCTCAGCTTCATTTGTCTTTGGTACTAGTTCCCATGTGTCGTTTTGATGTTGAGCCTTAATTTATTCATGCATAGCTGCCTCCCATTTAGCTACCCCTTGAGCCTCTTTGTAGGCGAGTGCATTATCATCCTGAAATCCCAAAGAGAAAACAAGAAGTAACACTAGCATAGTTGACATGAACTTCAAAATCATGGAGATATTCAGGTTGCCTCCTTTCCCTTGTTGACCTTTGAATTTCAACTTGTCCTTGTTGAACTGGTGGTGTAGATAACATGTTGCTGCTCCCCCTTTCTCTGGAAACAATACCATTAGAGAATGGCTCCGAGAAGACTGACATCACTCCCCAATTTTTCGACGACATAATAGTGAAACCTCGTCAAACACCATCACGTGAAATAATATTTATTTTGTTTTAGGATCCATTACATACTTGACCTTTACATGCGAAATCATAGCCATGGCTTGTCTTGAGCCTTAGGATCAAGCTTGGTGCGACTACCTTTAGGGACATGAACCAGTTCAAACGAAGAAGCTTCTTTTCCTGGCTATGAGGGAAACCGATTGATGACATGACACGCACATTACATAGCTGCAGCCCACAGCTCCCTTGGAAGGCACTATAAATGCGGCAGATAAGCGAAGCGACGAGATCGCGGCTTATTTCGACCACACCATTTTCTTGAGGTGTATTTGGACATGTCGGTGTCGATTTGAATTCTTGTTTCTCATAGTATGTGAGAAATTCTTCAGACATGTATTCACTTCCATTATCAGTACACAAACACTTTATATTATGGCCAAACTCCTGTTCTACTTGCCGCTTGAATTGAATGAATTTAGAGAATGCTTCACTCTTTTGTTGTAAAAAATAGACCCAAGTAAAACGAGAGAAGTCATCCACCATGATCATTGCATATTGAAACCCACTGTAGCTTGGTGTTTTTATAGGACCCATCAAGTCTGAATGAATTAGCTGAAGCACACCCGTCGCTCGATTTGTTGATTTCTAGAATGGAAGCCTATGTGATTTTCCATATTGACAACCAGCACATATTACATTTGTATTTAAATCCTTGAAGAAAGGAACACCATCAAGTAGATTCTTGGTGGAAATATGTTATAGCAACTGGTAGCCAACGTGGCCTAGACAAGCATGCCAAACTGAAGGACTTCTATTCTTTCTTGTCTTTTGAATATATGCTTCGCTTGCAAATAAGACATACAGAGAATTCTTCTTTCTTCCAGTGAAGAGAACATCAGCAGCAACTTGTTTTAAATGATCAAGAATCTAGACATTATTTGGACGGAAGCAACACGTACTACTTTGTTCAATAAGTTATTTGAGAAACTAATGCAAGATTCTTCTAAAGACCAGGAACATGATAGACATCCTTGAGAGAGACACGTTTAGTATCATTTGAACTATTGAAGTTTCCTTCTTATATTCCAGGATGTAATGAGTTTTCAGTCGTCATAATGACTCGTTTTCCTTCATGTGGTCGAACATCAAAAAGTAAATTAGCATCTCTTGTGGCATGATGGGAACACCCCGAATCAACGATCCATTCCTTCTCATAATCAATAGAGCCAGTAACTCCAGTTTGGTGCATTGTAGAAGCTATATCTGCTGGTTGATCAATAACCTTAATAGAAACATTGTTCCCATTTTATATCATCAGACTCTTCAACCGTAAGTTGTGACCCAATTGTCTTCGTCGAAGCTTCTGTGACAGAATTTCTTGATATGACTTGATTTGCCACATCGTGAACAAGTCACCTTCACACGGCAGTCATTCTTGAAATGCCCCTTTTTTCCACATCCAAAGCATGTTTTAGGACTGCCCCTCGATTCCCATGGATTTCCAAACTGCTTGTATGGAGACTTATGCTTCCCCTGATCTCTAGCATAAAGAGCATTGTCTTCTTAAGTGTGAGGATTACTGGACATTTGTTTCACCAAAGCTTCCTAATTTGAAAGGAGACTGCCCACCCTTGCCGATGAAATGAATGGCATGAACTCTTTCCTTAAACCACGAATAATATAACGACGCAAGCGTGCATCGCTGATAGGCTCCTTCGAATCTAACTCTGAAACTTCAGAACATAAAGTTTTAACTTTCACAAAATACTCTAGAGTTGAAAGATTACCTTGAATCATTCCAGCAAGTTCGTTCTCCAGAAACTGCAGCCTCATCGTATTCTTTTGAGTAAATAATCTTTCAAGTGTCTCCCATAATTCCTTTGGTGAATTCATATCATGAACATGCTGAATGTATTCTTTGCCATCGAGTCCTCCGAGAGCAAATGGCTTTCGCACTTAATCCTCCACTTTTCGTGACTCGCCATTTTCGCGAGGAGTATCTTAAGATTCGTTTCCACACCAAGATAATCACGAATCCACGCCCTTATAAATAGGCCTCCATACGACTTCCGATCGCATGGTTATCAGCAACCTTGACTTCTCAACGGCAGCACGAGAAGAACTACGCGGTATTCATCTTAAAGGGGCGAAGAATACTCCAAATAGCACAACACCTTCAATGAGTAATAACAACAAACACCTTATGAGCAACTTTGTTTAACTAAGTAAAAATAAAGCACCCTTTTATCAACCTGGCTTTGATAACATGTAAGAAATAAATAGAACCAGGAAACATATAGTAGAGTGCTTAATTAAAATCAATTAAGAGACTACTGATTTATTGCTCAAATGAATTACGAAAAAAATAAAAATTAAAAATTACATAAGAGAAGGTCACTAACTTTTTATATAGTAGTTAGTGGCATAAAAGACTCCTGAAGAAACTCAACTATTCTAACAAACTCAAGACTCGATCAAAAGACTCCTAGAATTACTGACTAGTTCACTCTTTTCCTAAAATTATTGTTGACTCCGAATGACCAATTCTTATTCATAAGATTCAGATGCACTACCTTTTGACATCATCGCTCTTCTTATAGTTATTGGTAGAACTTTCTTGGGAGTTTTGTCCTTTCCTTTTATGGGACAATATAGTAAGACATTCTTGTAGTTTCAAACTCCATATTGCACTTAACTAGCCCTATTTCTTGAGAACTAGCATCCCATTGATAGGCCGAAAACGTGGTGTGTAAAATATACGCCTATATGCGCAAGTGCGGGTGCCGTAATATAGTGTACGATTGAAGTGCGAATATCGATCCGCGGGATAAGTGTGTTGACTCTGAAATTGCTTTTAATATTATACGGGTATACGTAATGTATGAAAGGGTGCTAATTAATACGAATGTGAGCTAAACTACTGGTTTGAGCGAGTTACTATTTAATGGAGACTAGAGTATGTCTCCCTACGCCACTTTGATGGATTATTCTTATAGATGATATTAGTCGGTTCTTTGATGATTCATTGTGGCAAGGTGATCTTGCTTACGAGATACCCTCTCTCGAGGTGTATTCGCCTATCTCGCTAGTAGAATTGAGTGTATCTCTACCTCAACTCGGTACTCCAAAATGCTTAAATGTTCTAACCTTAAATGCCACCTTCGGGATCGGGAATATCTCTATTTACCGAATCAACCAAAGGCTGCTCTACTCATATCCCTAGGTATCCTCATCTCATCGAATCTCGGATCCTCTAGTATGATCGCGAAATGTGTGGCGAACATCACCCATGTAATTGATCCACATATGTAAGCGAATAATAAATGAATCATAAATCAATGAATAATATAAATTAATAAGCTTTTAATCCATTCAACGTGACGAGGTTCAGCGGACCCTAGGTATAGATGCAGAACATCTTGACGAGAAAATACCAATATGTGATATCATAAACATCAGGTCTAATAACCAAAACAAAGGAAAATACAAATCACAGGCTCGTCTTCGAGATCGATGTCACTCCTGCTCTTGGTTTCCGTGCCCTGATTCGTACCATTCCCCGATACCTCCAATTTCGCGCCTCCATTTGCTTTTAATGCTGAGGAAAGCGATTTTCGCCCGGCGTCGCGGCGTTACAGCGTCGCGGCGTTGGGCGCTCCGCGGCGTTGAGCGTCGCGGCGGTGTCGATTGTTGGCTTTTATATTGGTTGTGGCGGTCGCGGCGTTGGGTCGTGAAGTGGGGGCGTCGCGGCGATGCGACCATCCTTACGCCTTTGCCTCCTGCTTTGCTCGAAATTGCTTCCAAAGCTGCCCTTTTGCACCCATCCTTTGCATACACACGATCACCAAATCAGGTATCGGCCACAAAAACTCACGGTAATTAAATATAAATTAAACATGAAAACGAAGGCGTGCGAACTACAATCGTGTTTTAGGCACTCATCACACCCCCAAACTTAGTTTCTTGCTTGTCCCCAAGCAAGAACTGACTCTAAACTAGACACACATCCTACATATTATAGTCTAACACAAAAATAGTGCTGCACATGCTGATAGATAGAGGATCAAATTAGGCCTAATCACACCTCTGCCGTTCTATTTGAAGTTCACAAGATTTGCAAAGGTGCTCGAATTTTGAAAGAACTAGGTTGAACTCGGTGAAGTCGACTAGTACCTCGATCTCTGATATATTCAATGGCCTTTCCCACAATGACCACATAATGCGTATAATTAAATGACCTCTAGTGTATACTTAAGTTAGACGCCCCCGAGCTTGAGTTCGTTCGCCTAATTGGGTAAAATCTAACTACAAGGATCGAGCATACCGTTTGCGATTATCTAATCTATCTACTCATTACATAGAACAAAACTAGTGCCCATAGAAGTTTATGTTAAGTGTGTCATTATGGCGGGGATTAGTTGGTGACTCCCCACCCGAGTTGGTTAAGGGTGCGGGCATTCGAGTTCCCCTCGAGCGTGTCATGAACCCTTCGGCCTAAACCCTAAGGGGCCCCTAAGCTGTGAAACTTCCATCTTACATCCCTGTAGCGGGCGGTGAAGTCAATGACTCCGGCCGGTTGGCTCGGGGCATTGGGCTTTGAAGGCCCCTCGAGTTTGTGCCGGGTTAGATTGGAGCTCCACTTATTCTATCTCTCTAATTTTCTCTTTTTTTTTTTTTGTTTTTTTTTTTTTTTAATATTTTGGGGCTCGAAGGCAATCCTCTTTTATTGACGGTGTCCCATCTCTTTAGTGTTTAGAAATTCCCAAGGTTTGTTGAACCTTAGTGAGTCGAGGCTCGGTACTAGGCATGCTGAGATCCAATACGTATTATTGAGGTGTGATAGGCTCCTTGAGAAATGGGTTCTTGAATAACCGGAGGTGATTAACTATGCCTCCCCCTCCTATTCAACCTAATTCCCGACATTGAGCAACCCGATGCAACCTTTTTCATTATTGACACAGAGTGGATTATTTCTAAAATTTGATCCCACACTCCTAAAGCATGGCATCACATACATGACTCCCGTACGACACCACTACACATGCTTATATGACATAAGAACACAAACATGACTAAACACAAAACTAAACATCCTAAGATAACGAGTGTAAATAAAACTAAGCGAGAAATGTACTAATATGCATAAATACAAACAAAACAAAAAAACTCATTAAGAAAGCTACGATCACGAGCATATCCCCCGAACCACAAAATACCCGGTGTCCTCAGCACAGCATTAAAATAACGGTAGAGGTGAAGATAACTCCACCGGTGATGGCCCGGAGTCACGCTGCGGTGGTGGCGGTGGGCGATGATGGAAGGCGGAGGCGAGCACGGAGGGAATTCTTCTTCTTGAAGAATAGTGGCTGGTGTGACTGCAGGTACACACATGTGTGAACTCCGGTATCACGTGTGATGAGACTCGGTGCTCCTGGGTCGTCGAGTGCATCAAAGCGCTCGGTGGGGAGAGCCGCCGGTCCTCGGGTCGGAATTGAGGACTAGAGGAGGGGCACACGCCTCAGGTGAAGGAACTTTGTGGTGGTGGTGGAGGTGGATGAGACGAGGAGGCGCGATGTCCCCACAGGGATCGCCCGGGAGTCAGCGGGCGATGGTCATGGGCTCGTCCGTCGAGGGCTCATGGCCGGAGTCGTAGACCCCCTCAGGTCGTGGCACACCCGGTTTATCTCTCTTAACTGATATGACCTTGATAGGGTGTAGCCACACCTCATTGTCATCGAGGGGCACCCTGGCTCGTTTGCATAAGCCGAAAATGAGGAAAGGGTGCCCCAAATTCATTTTAGCGTCCCGGTTATGGAGGATAGCATCCTCTATAACCTGCCCAACATCAAAAGGGATATCCTGAATGATGGCATAGTTGAGCAGGGCACGCTTGGCTGTCACTTCACACACGTTCGTCGTCGGAATAAGACGCGACGTGATGAAGTGTCTGCCGGTTTGCTAAGGATATAGGCCAAGTGCTTGGCCTTGAAGTGGGCAGCATGGCTCTCACTATTGAGTTTCCACTCACCCCGGCCATTAGTCAACACCGAATGATCTCGGGGTAGTCGGGGTGCTCGTGGGCCGATCAAAGCGACTCAGGGGACATGATCGGTATAATAACTATTGATCGACTCCGCACTGAAGTCGACCAATACTCCCCTAACTCGAACCTTTTTGACGACGTGGGAGGCGAGATTGGCGTAGAATTCTCGCACCACACTCATCGCCGCTGGATGAGGTGGTTGGCAAAGTGCCCGCCATCCCCTTAAGCCATGTCGTCTTGCGGAAAAATCATCGAGGGTGGTGGACACCCTTTTCCATATAATGAGCGAGCGGTTCTTACGGATGGTCTTAGAACCCAGGTCGGTGGCACCTCGTTCCTGACAGGTGTGACATCGTGATGGGGTCGAGATCCTCAGCCCCGGGCCAGCAGTAGGCTGACACGCCTTTTCGGACATAGGTAAACGACTAGAGCTCTGAGGTCGATGAACTCGAAGGTCTTAGTTGGTGTACTCTTAGGTTGGCTAGGCAATATGTGGGAACACCTCTGAGGCACTATACACCTGAGGCCAAAGGAGTCAGGCGAGCAGTGAACAGAGGCGGGACGTGGGACACACTCAACCACCTAAACCGGACCTAAACTAGACTCGAGGAAGATGACTAGGCAGAAGGAGGGACACTACGTCAAGTCTGCGGAGAAAGGAAAGCCCGGTCACAGTGTGGTTGGGGTGTGGGATGGTGGAGGGTAATGCGTGTGTGGTGGTGACGGTGGTGTCGAGAGATGGTGTCGAATGCAAAACAGCGATCTCAGGCCGGTGGGGAAGGGATTAGGCAAGGGTCGGAGTGGCTTGATGGGCGAGGAGGCTAAGGAGTTGAGCAAAGCGGGGTAGGAATTAAGAACAACAAATGAAGGGGTTTTTGGGCCTTAAATAGAACCTTGTCATTGGCGTTCCCGGAGAGGATATTTGCGATGTGACGTTGAAGGCAACGTCGCGGCGTTCCGAAGAGCGCGCCAGAAAACCCGGCGTCCGCGGCGTTCCATCTGCGCGCCAGCGGCGTTCCAGAGGAATTCAAAATCGACGTTGCGACGTTGGATATCAACGTCGCGATATTCCAGAGGATTGTAATAATCAACGTCGCGACGTTGGATTTCAACATCGCGACGTTACAGAGGATGGTGAAAATCAACGTCGCCCGGCGTTGGAATCCGCGTGCGGCGTTCTAGAAATATCGAAAATCAGCGTCGCGACGTTCGGAGAAGGAGTAAACTTGACGTCGCGGCGTTTAATGTCAGCGGCGGTGAAAGCCAGCGTCATGACGTTCCGAACTTGAAATGCACAAAAAATTCAACAAAGGTCTAAGATAAAGGAAACTCCCTCGAAGGCTGATTGGGACTCTGGACTTTCTGTGCGTGACATCATGGACGTCTCTCCGGTACCTCGTTAGCGAAGTCCACGAAAGTAAACAACCACAAAGAACTTGATTCAGTCTGACGGCATAACAAACCAACCCTAACCCAAAAGCAGAAAATAACTAAAAATCGAGACACAAAAAGTAAAATTGCATAGAAAATAGCAAGTTTGCCTCCCAGCGCTATGTTTACGTCGTTAGCTCGGCCTTTGAATCGCAAGTGCTGGGGACCGAGCTCCACAGATCTCTTACTTCATTTGATACGGTCAAAGAATGATGCAGCATATGCATGGAACTCGCCTCCGAATCACGACTAGCCGTTGGGTGGTGGCTTGTGAATGTCACCTTTCTCGGGAGTGTGTAATCAGCTCCGCCATGTGAAAAGATCTTGGTCACTGTGAAGGGCCCGGACCATCTAGACTTCAATTTTCCAGGAAAGAGTTTTAGACGTGAATTAAACAATAGAACTTGTTTGTGCATGATTCCTTCACGGTAATGTGTTTATATCGTGCGAGCTTTGTCTTTTCCTTGTAAATCGGGCATTTTCGCAAGCTTCATTCTGAATTCGTCTAGTTAATTTAAATTTGTAGCCGATCGCTTCTCACACCGCTGGTGTCTTGTCCATATTCAAGCTGTAGTTGCCCGATGAAGCTCGATGCTCCAATTCCAATGGAAGATGGCATGCTGCCATACACCAGTCTGAAAGGCGACATACCCAAAGGAGTTTTAAAAGCTGTGCGGTACGCCCAGAGTGCATCTTCGATCTTTTAGATGATACTTTTAGAATTATTAGCGTCTTCTATATAAATAGCCTTAATTTCTCAGTTGACACCTACGCTTGCATTTGGCTTTGGGTGACATGCAAGAAGATGTCGCGATGACGCACCCCATACTTTACATGAAAACCTTGTCAAATTACCTTATTGCGAGAAATGAGTACCATTATGCGTGATCGGTGCGAGTTCCAAATCGGGAGAATATTCTTCTTGAAGAAATTGAGCCCGACCTTGGCATCGTTAGTGCGGTCGAGATTGCTTCCACCACTTGATACATAGTCTCTTTGCTAGCGGAGATGTACGGGTTGTTCAAGATGAAGGAAATGGTCCATAATCCATCCCATAAGTCAAATAGCTACACTTCGAGAATGGGGTGCATGGGTGGTTCGTCATTTCTAGAAATCTAGCCATTCTTTGGCTTGGTACAGTACATGTGAATCTGAAATGATGAGCATCTTTGAATAAGGTAGGCTAGTAGAAGCCTGATTGAAGTACCTTGGCGAAGCCCGGTTCTGCGGCCACGAAATGTCCTCCACATGGTAGAGTGGCGTGGTTCGTTATCTTTGTTCATTTCATCTTCGGGCACATCTCGGGATCACGTCGACCTGATTAATACGTAAAGGAGTGGCTCCTCCCAATAGTGTGCTCGGGGACAAGTAAAAACCGCTTCGTTGATTAAATTCCGGAGGGACTACCTTGGCTACCAAATAATTCACGTAATCTGCAAACCATGGAACCGCTTTCTTGTCTTCAATAGCTAGGATTCGCTCATCTGGAAAGTCATCATTCATCTGAATATCATCGCCGCTTCTCCAATCGTGAAAGATGATCTCGCTACTCAGTTCTCGCCTCTTTGCCTTTTAATCTCAACATCAAATTTCATAAAGAAAAGAACCTTACCGGATTAATCGAGGTTTGCGCTTTTTAGTCATCAAGTATTTAACGGCGTAATGATCGTGGGACTACCACCTGTTACTCAATCAAATAAGGCCCTCGAATTTGTCAAAAGCAAAACAATAGCCAAAAGTTCCCTCTCCGTATGGGTACAATTCAACCGAGTATCATTAAAGGTTCCCGCTTGCATAGTAAATCACCTGGAAAATTTTCTCTCGTTTCTACCCCAACACTGCCCCAATCGCAAAATCGCTGGCGTCACACTTAAGTTCAAATGGGAAGGACCAATCTGGAGCCACGACAATAGGAGCTGATATCAATTTATCCTTCAACACCGAAATGCATGTAAACACCGCTAATTAAACTCAAATGGATCCCTTGACTAAAAGATTAGACAAATGGTTTAAAGAATTCGAGTAAGTCTTCGATGAAACGCCATGTAATCCAAAGGCCTAAAAACTTATGATCCCTTTATCGACGAGGTGGAGGTAGTTTTTCAACTGGGCTTCAATTCGCTTCCGTCTAATTCCTATTCCTTATTGAAACTGATGACCCAGCATAATAATTTCGTACTCATAAAATGGTGGCAATTTCTCCCAATTGAGTACTAAGTCGTCTCTTCACATCTTATCAAGACTGAGATCTCTAAATTCTCCAGACAATATCAAATGAATTACCCAACACCGAAAATGATCCACATGAAGATTTCGATTGTCTCTCTCAACCATGTCTAGAAAATGGCCATCATAGTACGTTGAAATGCCTTGCATTGCATACCCATAGGACATGTGAATGTCGTCTTCTCCTTATCTTCAGAGGCTATAGCGATTTGATCAGAGCCGAGTATCCATCCGTAAAGCAATAGTATTCATGACCTATTGCGATCCAAAGATTCAATCTAGAAATGGCAATGGGAAATGATATTTTCTAGTGGATTTTGTTCACTTCCAGAATCAATACAAATTCTCCACCCGTGTGACTATCTCGAGAAGGCACATGTTGTTCTCGCTCTATGACCGTTGTTCCTCCTTTCTTCTACCTCACTTGAATCGACTAACCCATGCACCGTCCGAATAGGATAAATTAATCTCAAAGATCCGTACCATTTCAATACCTCCTTTCTACCAATTCTTTCATCATCTGGATTCAACCTCCTCTGTGCTTCCACTGAAGGTTTATGTCCATCTTCGAAAGCAAATGCGATGCATGCACATGGAAGGGCTTAACCCTTTCACACTCCGGGCTTAGTGACCATCCAAGCTGCATTTTTATGGTCTCCTAAGGACCTCAATAACTTCTCCTCCTAATCCGGCCAAGGATGCCGAGATGATCACTAGTAAAGTGGATGCTACCCCAAGATATGCATACTTAAACCGCTAGGTAGTGGGTTTTTTGCTCCATCTCAGGTGGTTGTTCCAATCGATGGCATCGGGCGCTTTAAATTTCTTCACCTGTAGACTAAGTATTTCCTCCTATCGGGTCCGAAAGAGTCCATCCATTTAACATATCCTCCCGCCTCTCGCCTCATATTCTCATAATCATCTCTCAACTAGGCTAGCTCCAGTGGGCCAAGTGGAGACCACTCTGGCTAGACACTATAGCCTCTACCATTTCGCTATGAAGCAAGTATCACTCTTTCGTCGGATGTCCCGCATTACCAAACAAGCTGAACTTGACCTCGTCGCCCCGCGACCTCAATTTCAATTTTCCCTCCGAACATCAATCATTGCCCCGCCAATGTGGGCAAGAAATGGCCCACCAAGATTATGGTATTTCCTTTATCTTCTTCCATATCTAATACAATGAAATCACCGGGAAGATAAACTGGCAACCCTTACCACATCTTCTATTACCCCCTCTCGGATGCTTCTCCAAAGATCCGTCACAAATTGAAGTGTGACTGTAGTTGGGCGGGCCTCACCTAATCCTAAACGTTTAAAATGGATAAGGGCATGAGGATTAATGCTGCACCCAAATCACAAAGAGCCTCTCAAAGATAAATACTTCAAATGGTAATGATGTTGAAAACCGCCTCGGGTCTTTAAGCTACAAGCAGCCTTCCTCAAGTATGGCACTACATTCCTCAATTAAGTTAACTGTTTCGAAATCAGCCAATCTTCTCTTCTGAGACAGAATGTCTTTCATAAATTTCACATAGCTGGGCATTGTCTGCACAAGAAATGGGATATTGATGTAACTCAACACCTCCATGAATTTAGTGAACTGCTTATCCAAATTTTATGCTTCTTTTTAGGTGTCGTGATATGGAATTGGTGGGTTGTCCTTTGCTTCAGTAGTGTTTCCTGCAGACTGTTTCTCCTGAGGCTGTTCCTTATCCGCCTCATTCTCAGCGGTCGGGATGACTCTCTCGCCCCCACCTCCTATAACCGGATCGCCCCGTCTCCAATTCTTTACCACTTCTCAACGAATCGCTGATATTCATTCCCATCTCTTCTCGAGTTTACTTCTGAATTGCTTGGTAAAGAACCCATTGCCTTTCGTCAATAAGTTCACGACCACCTACTTCCACTCCAAATCTCTCAAATTCAGGCCAGCTGGATTGCTCAACTGGTTGCCTCGTCGCCGCATATCTCGCCCTGGTCTCATTCATGAAAGCAGAGTGCGCCAAAGATCTGCAAGGGCTTGTTCTAAGTCCACTTTTTCTCGTGAGGTGGTTCACTAACTCTGGCCTCGATGGCATATTGTTCCGATTATATTCTCCATCCATACCCTCGATTGTTCCGATTGTTCCCGACATTCGATTATTACGCCAATTGCCTGATTTTGATTCTATAATTGTTTCCCATACCGCCCTTGCTGCCGCGGATTGATTCCGTCAAACCTTGACACGTGACCGGGCCCGCTTCAACCGCTTGCTTCCCGATCGACACTCGTGGCCGTGCCGCCCCCACAAAATTCAGACAACTCCTACGGGTCAGTCCGTACGGCATTCGCGCTCCTTGCCTATTTAACTGTTTAGTCAGCTGTGCCACATGATTAACCAGATTGTTAAGAACCTCATTATCCGTGCCACCTACTGCTTTTACTAGTGTAGCCTTCTCTCTAGGCCACTGATTTGTATTGGTTGCAGCATCTTCTAGGATTTCATAAGCTTGGTCTGTGGTTTTCTTCATTAGTGCTCCTCCAGCCGAGGCATCAATCACTGTTCTAGTCGCATTCCTCAGACCATTATAAAAAGTGTGGACCTGCATCCATCTGGTCAGTCGGTGGTGTGGGCATTTTCTCAATAGTTCGTGGAATCTATCCCATGCCTCTGCCAAGTTCTCCCCCTCTAGTTGCCCAAAAGTATTGATCTCTTGCACAAGCTGTGCAATTTTCGATGGTGGGAAAACTTATCGAATTTCGCACTAAATCGCGTTCTAACGGCAATGGAACTGTGGCTGACTGGTTAGCCAATGCTTGGCTCTATCACCTAGTGATAGTGGGAACAATCGCAACCTCGAGCTTCTTCAAGAACCCCATCAGAGCCTGATCGGGGACAGAACCAAGGGAAGCCGGGTCAAATGCATATTCTGTTCTCATGTGGGTAATCCATGAAACAAGATGTTCTCAAGCATCTCGTAATGTTATCGACTTCGCCAAGTTGTCTGGCCTCGAATGGGTGGTCAGTCTGGAGGCTGTCCGAATGACTGTAGGCGGAGTGCAAACTCCTAACAACATGTATGGATCATCCGGGCCGTATAAACGGCCCGGGTGCTCGATTTCTTCATATCTCTATTTCGCCTCCTCTCAGGGCTCATTCCGCCAATGCTAAGATCCCGGTTCATTGTCATCCATGTTTGCTAAATTTCTGAGTTGTTCCGCTTCATGTTCTCGTTCTGTGTGAAGTTCTTCTGGCCTCAGTAGATCGAACGATGTCAATCAACTGATCTCATTGTGTCAGATGTACCTTCACCGAAATCTAAACCAGAATCACACGAAACAACAAAACCAAATTCACAAAGATCAGAATAACAAATAAAAACAAAATCTCCAACAGTAATATCTAATTGCTTTATTCTCTATATCACTTTAAACCTATCCCCGGCAACGGCGCAAAAAACTTGACAGGCCAAAAACGTGGTGTGTAAAATATACGCCTATGTGAGCAAGTGCACGCGTCGCCCCAAGTAATATAGTGTACCAGTGGTACGAATATCGATCCACGGGGATAAGTGTGTTTACTACAGAGAATTGCTTTCTAATATTATCCGGGTATACGAATGTATGAAAAAGGGTACAGTGTCCAATGTGAGCTAAACTACCGATTTGAACGAAGCACTATTTAATGGAGACTAGGGCTATGTCTCCCCCTGCCACTTTTGATGGATTATTCTTATAGATGATATTAGTCAGTTTACTGATGATTCATTAATGGCAAGGTGATCTTGCTTACGTGATACCCTCTCTCGAGGTGTATTTGCCTATCTCGCTAGTAGAATTGAGGCATCTCTACCAACTCCTGATCTAAATGCTTAAATAAATTAACCTTAATTGCCACCTTCGGATCGGGAATATCTCTATTTACCGAATCAACCAAAGGTCGTTTACTCATATCCCTAGGTATCCTCATATCTCGAATCCTGATTCTAGTATGATCATGCTAATAGCTGGCTAAACATCACTATGTAATTGATCCACAGATGTAGCGTAATAATAATGAATCATAAATCAATGAATAATATAAATTAATAAACTTTAATCCATTCAACCGTGACAGGGTTCAACCAGACCCTAGGTATAGATCTAGAACATACTGACCAAGAAAATACCAATATGTGATATCATAAACATCAGGTCTAATAACCAAAACAAAGGAAAATACAACCACGTGCTCGCCCTTTCTCTAGATCGATGTCACTCCCGCTCTTGGCTCGCGTGCCCCGATTCACCATCTCCCGATACCTCCAATTCGCTACCCATTTGCTTTTAATGCTAAGAAAACAGACCAGACCGACGTCAGCGACGCTGGGTAACGCCATGGGACGTTGACATCGCTGACGCTGAGGCGTCGCGACATTGCCGACATATTGACTTTATATTGGTCGACCCAACGTCGCGATGCTAACGCCACGCTGGGACGTCAGCGATCGTTGGGACGCCGCGACGTCGCGACGCCGACGTCGCGACGCTCGGGACATCGCTGACGCGCCAGCCCATCCTTCCAGACCGCCTTCGCCGCCGTAAATTGCTTCCAAAAGCTGCCCTTTTTGCACCCATCGCACCTGCATACACACCAATCACCAAATCAGGTATCCAGCCACAAAAACTACGTAATTAAATATAAATTAAACATGAAAACGAAAGACCGACGCGGGTATAATCTGAGTGTTTTAGGCACTCATCACCCATGTGGTATCTTCCATTACCAAAAGCTTGACTAGTTCCAAAAGTATGTGATATGAAAGTTTTTTGTATGAGATGTTAAAGGATTACTTTTTTATGGGTGCCATTGTTCATTTTATAGAAAAGTATATTTATTATATGGAAGATCATATTTCAACTTAAAATTTAACAATTTAAATAATGAAACATATAAATATTGAATTTGAAAACAAAAAGCAATATTATATGAATCAACTTATTAAAATATTGTGCTAAGAGCATGAGATTATTTATATTGTTGTCTATGATGTCTGGATAAAGTAATTAGTACTACAACTTATTTGATTAACAAGAGGCTTTTAACACCATTGAATTTCAGGATCCTATGTGACGCCCCAAATCCCGGGGGTCCGTTAACAACCCGTCAACCTGCGAAAGATTCGTGGATGTCGGGTAACCTGACACCACACCATTGAGTCCCCTTTTCCTAGGACCTAGGATTTAAGAAAAATCAGGCAGAGTCAAAATTAAGAATTCTAATACATGTTTTACAAAATATAAATCAAAGTCACAATCCGGCTTTCTTCTCATTATCGGCCTCTAGTGAGCGCCATCTCCCTGCACATCTCCTGTACCTAAAAGGGGGGGTCCCACGACTAAGTGAGCAATGCTCAGTAGAATGAAATCCTACAAGGGCTACTCCTCACCTAAGTGCACATGCAATGGTCATGCCATAAGCACATTCCAATCACGATTATGTCAATCCTAGAATGGAATCTACATGACATTAATGAGATTCTACTCCTCATGATCCCTATACAAAGTCCTCACCGACTTCTCTCAACATGCAATATTCCATGTATGAAAAAATGTGTTCAAAACAAAGATATTTGTTTGATTTGTGAACAACTGATAAACTTTAGTGGACATACTCCGACAAATAATTATGTGGACAACCCTCCGATATATATTATTAGACATACTTCAATAATAATTATGTGGACAACCATCCGACATATATTATTGAACATACTCCGATAATAATTATGTGGACAACCCTCTGATATATTGTAGTGGACATACTCCGATAATAATTATGTGGACAACCCTCTGATATAAATTAGTGGACATACTCCGATAATAATTATGTGGACAACCCTCTGATATAAATTAGTGGACATACTCCGATAATAATTATGTGGACAACCCTCTGATATAAATTAGTGGACATACTCCGATAATAATTATGTGGACAATCCTCCGATAATAATTATGTGGACAACCCTCTGATAAAACCGCTTTGTTCAAAAGCCATGTTAGGCAACCTCCGATCATTCATGCAACCTTTTAGGACTTTGTCCCTAGATCGAAACCAACATCAACACCAAACACAATGCTGATTTTCCCATGCACTCACACCCTTTTCATGCGATGTACTTGCACATAAATGCAATGCAATATATTGCTTATCACCATGCATATATATGGAGTGCATGTACATGCCTACTCATGCATTTCAACCCATGCATCACCTGGAAAGAATAATGAACACATAAATTTAATTAATTCACACGATTCATTCCAAATATATCAATAGCCAATACATACATTGACATCATAAGTCATTACACTGGTAACGCAAAATTAACCCCAGCCTAATCAGACATATCAAGTCCACAAGTAGCTCTTACAAATAAGCCATGCAATGGCCTCAATCATACACAAACTCATGCATTTCCCCAAGCCTTATGGATAATTATATCAACATGCATATAATCACCAAACAACATACACCAATTTCAATGTATTAGACCACACACGTCATCACAACCAAGCAATTTACACACTTGCACTACAATTAAATTTTTAGAAAACACATGGGCACCAAATTCCATTAACAGGAATATGGCTAGATTATAGACTCAAGGGGCTTTCCGTAGAGTCCAAGAACACATGAATCGGAGTTCGGACGAGAAAGTTATGGCCGTCCGAAGTTGGAGGCCTCATATGAACAATGACTTACGAGAAAAACCAGCAGGCCATTTTTCACTACTTTCGACATAATATGAGTCTAATATATATGGATGGATTCTTGACTCAAAGGGCTTTCCATAGAGTCCAAGAACTCATAAATCGGAGTTCGGACGAAAAAGTTGTGGTCGTCTAAAGTTAGAGGCTTCACGTGAACAGTGACATACGCGAACCCAGAAAAATGCGTTTTTCTGGTTCTCTAAACACCATCCAAACAACCCCTAATGCTCAACCAAGACCAAAACGACACCTAAATGGAAAATAAACCCAAGTAGAAAGGTTCCCTACCTCTTGAAGCGTGAGCAACGACCCGAGGAAGTCTGGCGAACACTTCCTGAACCCGAAGCTTTCGACTCCCTGAACCTTCCACGCGAAACCTTGGCGAAACTTGAAGTTTCTGGTATCCACGCGTAGCCCTCGCCTAGTACTCCGACTTTAAGTTTTGGCCCAACGAGAGACGACCACCTGAGCTCCGTAGATCTTAGAGAGAAGTCAGAGTTTCTCTCTCTAACTTTTCTTCTCCAAACACGAAATCTTCGACTAAATTGCGTGTTGTCAGCACCCATGAGTAGCCCTCATCTAGTAGATGAACTTTAAATCTTGGCTCGAGGAATTTCCGAACACCGACTCAGAGATTGTAGAGAAATGAGAAGTTCTCTCATTTCTCTATCTAACTCACACTCCACAAGCCGAAATGGGAGAAAAGGCATTTTTTCTCCCTTTTCCCCTTTTTTTTATTTAAGTTTGTTGATCACACCCATTTCGCTCCACGCGCCCATGACCCAACCGAGTTCATTTCGTCCTCGAAACAATTTATTTCTTTTAGTTCAATTCATTTTAAATGAACTTAACTCCGCATTTCCTAGCTCCCGAAATTCTCGTAAAAATCTCGTCCCTGGAGTCATTGGCAACTCACCACCTAGAAAAACATGAAAATTCGATAGTGTCGGAATTCAACGAAACTTTTCTTGGTCACTAAATTTCGCGATATGAATCCAACGGCGCAGTCTGTTTCATCATCCAAGATCTAAAGAATTTTCCAAGCTTCCCTGAACTATTCTGGCAATTTTATTATTTTTTCCATATTTGAAATTTTCTAATTTTCCTGGGTTTTACATCCTAGATAAGGTTTGGAGTAGTAAAAAGGTAAATTACCTTTTGATCTTTAAAAACGCTTCCGTTGCATTTCATTCCATGTTCACTCCATTGCTAAAATTAATCTAGATCCAAATGATAATAATAATAATAATAATAATAATAATAATAATAATTATAATTATTATTATTATTATTATTATTATTATTATTATTATTAGTATTAATAGTATATTGTACAAGGACAAGTTGACCATAAAACATAGAAGCGTATGTGTGTGAAGTTAAAAAGCTAGAAATAATTTAATTGAAAGAGTTGAAAATACGATTGAAAATATCATATATATATATATATATATATATATATATATATATATATTTCATTTTTAAATTAGAAATAGCTATGCATTTTATATAATATCCAACTCTTAAAGACTTACATTGAAAAATTGCAGCTTAAAAATTGAACTATCTGCTAAATTTACTACAAATTATAAACAAGTTTAAAAGTGAATTTTAAAGATGATAAAATATTATGCTCATTGTGCAAGATATCATACTACACAGAAGTTTCTATTATTAATTTTAAAAGGAGACACTAATGTGGTCACTTAGGGTTTAGATATCTAATATAATATTTTAAATCGCTTGTGTAAGACTTTTTAGAGAATAAAACAAGCATCAAATAAATATGCACTACGTACAAAAGCTATCTTTCCATACTCACTTTTCTTCAAGTTTCTAGCTTGATTTCAAGAAAGGAACAATCTGAAAAATAAATTCATTCAGAGATGTTTAGGGCAACTATTTGCCGTGGAAAATAAAGAGATAAGGATCAGATGAGCTCAGGCTATATCGCCACTCGGCCTAAGCGCCCGGAGCCCAGTAGCTCACTTTGATGAGTTCATTTACTCAAGACAGCCACGCACTAGGAATCGCTGAGCTCAGTTATATCGCCCACTCTACCCGCCTGAGCCTGTGATATTTCACTTTGACGAGTTCATCCACTGCACAGTCACGCAACCTAAAGAGTCAGATTCAGTTATCGCCACTGGGCTCGCCGCCGAGCCCAAGAGATTCACTTTGACGAGTTCATCTAATCATGTTCACGCAGCCTTAGACTCGACGAAGCTCAGCTATATCGCCACTCGGCCACACCGGAGCCCGCAAGAGCTCACTTGACGAAGTTCATATATCATGACAGCCACACAGCCTCTAGAATCGATGAGCTCAGTCGATCGCCACTGGCCAAATACCGAGCTCCAAGAACCACTTTGACGTAGTTCATCTACTCCGCATAGGTCACGCAACTCAAACAATGATATCACCAGTTACATCGCCACTGGCCTCGCTCGGAGCCCAAGAGCTCACTTTAACGAGTTCATTCATCAAGACAGCCACGCAGCCTTAGGAATCGACATGAGCTCAGCTATATCACACACTCTGGCCAGCCCCGAGCTCCGCAAATACATCGACGAGTTCATTCACTCAAGACAGCCACGCAACCTAGGAATTAAATGAGCTCAGGCTACATTGCCACTGCCCGCCGCCAAAGCCCAAATAGCCTCACTTTGACGAGTTCATCTACTCCGCACAGTCACGCAACCCAAATGATCACCAAGCTACACGGGCCACCAAATTTAGCGCCCGGAGCCCAAGAGTCTCTCGACGAGTTCATCTACTCCTCAAGACAAAGCCAGCAGCCTAGGAATCGATGAGCTCATGAGACGCCACTGGGCCTCAAATACCGAGCCTAGTAGCTCACATTGACGAGCTCAACCATTCTACATAGGCTATGCTGCCTAAGGAGTCAGCTTCTCCAACAGTAACTCAACCGACCTGAGCTCCAAAGAAATTGCCATTAACGAAAGCTCAACCATTCTACATAGGCCATGCAGCCTAAGGAGTCGTCACCAAGCAAGCCACCGACGGAGCCCAAGAGTCACATTGACGGTTCATCCACTCCGAAGACAGCCATGCAAACCCTAAGGAGCCGCCCCAGCTCAAGCAGATGTACCACTGGAGCCCAAAAGAGTCTACATTGACGAGTTCATCCACTCAGCACAGGCCATGCAGCCTAAGGAGTCAGTTCAGCTCAGGCAACTCAGCCGACAGAGCCCAGCAGCTCACATTGACGAGCTCAACCATTCTACATAGGCCATACCTCAAGGAGTCGGCTCCAAATTTCAAGTAAGCCAAATTGACGGAGCCCGGGTGAGCTCACATTGACGAGCTCAACCATTCTACATAGGCCATGCAGCCTAAGGAGTCAGTTCAGCTCAAGCAAGTCATCCGACGGAGCCCAGTAGCTCACTTTGACGAGTGCCCATCCACTCAAGACAAAGATAAACCCTAAGGAGTCGTGGGCCTGGGGCCAGTATCTCAAATTCGACCTGAGCTCCAAGAAATTTCACATTGACGAGCCTAACCATTCTACATAGGCCATGCAGCCCTACAGTCGGCCCAGCTTCCAAGCAAGCCACCCGACGATCCCGCAAGAGCTCACATTAACGAGTTCATCCACTCAGCACAGGCCATGCAGCCTAAGGAGCTGGCTCACCAAAATCCCAACGACGGAGCCAAGAGCCACATTGACGAAAGCTCAACCATTCTACATAGGTCATGCAGCCTAAGGAGTCGCTCACTACAAGCCGTACCGGACGGAGCCCAAGAGGGGCTCACTTTGATGAGTTCATCCACTCGAAGACAGCCATGCAGCCTAAGGAGTCGCCTCACCAGAACGCAAATCGCATCTGATCTGCAAGCCACAACCGAGTCTGACTCACATGGTGCCGCGCAGCCTAAGGAGTCAATTCAGCTCAAGCAAGTCATCCGACGGAGCCCAGTAGCTCACTTTGACGAGTTCATCCCACTCAAAGACAGCCATGCGCCAAGGAGTCGGCCCAAATTTCAGCAAGGCCGCCAACAAAGCCTAGTAGCTCACTTTGACGAGTTCATCTACTCAGGACAGCCACGCAAAGATGTGAACTCGCCTGACTTAGGAAAATTAGTCACGGAGCCTAAAGTACCACTTTGACGAAGTTCATCTACCGCACAGCCACGCGCCCTATGAAGATAGGATCAACTCAGATTGTCACATTCGTGCTCAACACACCTGAAAGGCTCAACTCGCACTCAGCCACAGCCTACTGACAATTCAAATTCAAGCTATTCAAATTCTATAAGGCCTGAGAGTTCAGGAGCCCTCAATGACCGCCAGGAGCTCAAAATCTCAACTCAGCTTTAATTTTGACCATGCACAAGAAGTAAATTCCAAACTAAGTAATTAACGCTAAGAGCACAATAGAGGCGAAATAAGTAGCGGTGAAATAATGAGTATTCATCGAGAAAAGGCTACATATGTCTCTGGGTCCCGTGCCTAACAAAATATAAAATAAAATAAATAAAAAGAAGAAAAGCATAAAAGTCGAACATCAAGTGTGCGAAGACGTACAGAGATCAGGCACTGGGGAAGGAGGAGCAGACGATGGCAGGGGAGGGACCAAATGGAGGGCTCGACTCTCCAAGATAATTAGCCAGAGAAGGACCCTTCGCCGTCCGCGCCGGAAGGCCGTGCTGAAAATCCAGTCGAATAGGCAAAGTGATGCCCTTTTTCCAAAAGGCAAGCCACCAAGAAACCCATTGATTAGACGCCGCCTCGCCTTCCAATAACTTCATCCTACTGAGCCACCAAAGATTTGTCGGTTTAAGATCCCCCATGTAGCCCGCGTGCACTCCTCGGGCCAGCGCTCCACCGAGTCGATCGCTCGTTAGCCTTAGCGACGAGCCTTGTCCAACAAAGGCTGGCTCTTATCACGCCAGATCGCTTTGATCGCACGCAGCTCTTCCTGGGACTTCGAAGAGCTCACCTTGATGCGAAGCTCATCCCAACCATGACCAAGATCATATCAAGTGCATCGGCAGCCTCGTCCTCCAGCCTCCATCAAGTCGTTCTGCACAATCCTCAAATCATCCCGAGCCTCCCGGGTTTCGCCTTAGTCGCCTCAAGCTATTCCGCCCGTTTTCTACCCTCGTCCGAGCACGGCCGACGCGGGTATGTTTCAAATCAGATTTGAGTCAATCGCTTCCTTGGTCATAATGGGGCAGACCTGACTCCAGCTCAGCCCGCCGATGTGAGGGCTACCCGCCTTATGCTTGGGCCGCTTTGACATGGTCTCTCGCTTAGTTCTCGCTTCTCGGCTGCCAAACCCTTCAAATGAGTAGCCACCTGCATACCCAGCATAGAATCAACATCTGATGCAGGATCTAAACCCAACTAAAATGGAATCAAATATGACAAGGTGCGGAAACTTACGGAGGCGACCCCCTGAAGAGATAGGGCCAAAGCCTCATCAACGGGCAGCGCAACCGACTTCTTAAGGTCAGAGTCCTTAAGAATGGACGAGACCGCTCCTGCCGCGAGTTCGGCATTGTGAAGTAAAGAGTCCTCGTCACCGCCAATTTTGGATTCCGGATCTTTCCTCCTCGCCTCTTCTGCCCTTCGAGAAGGTGACCTAACCCTCTTCGTCGGCGGGTTCCAGATGGTGATGGGGGCGACCATCAACGGCCCCACCCGAGGGACCTTCCTCCTCCGCAGCAGACCTAGAATGGGACCGCAAACTCAAGACTATAGGAGCCTTAACCAGAGGCGACTGCACCCGTTCCGGTTTCTGAACACGAGTAGACGGAGAAGATGAAGATGCCCCCAACTTCGGAACTTTGACCAAAGCCGACCGATCTTCTCAACTGAACCGAGAAGCGCCTGTACCTCCAAGCCTAGACACCAGCCTCCAGTCGCCAGCCCCCCTAGGGGTTTGGCAAATGAGGCCCAACGGGAGGAACTTTCATGGTAGAAGGAGGTGAAGACCTCGGGAGTGCAGAACTTATGTACTCGAACTCAAGGACCGAGAACATCCACTCGATCAGCTCAAAGATAAGGACGAGGAGGACACCAGCCAACGCTACAAGCACGGAGCCGTTTTTTTCGCTGATCAATGCGAGCACTCGAAAGCTTGTAGATGCGAGTAGTCGTGAATACCCAATGACCACACACAGTTATGACAAAAACGTAACAAACACTCACGAAGACTTCCTATGGGTGGTCTGGGCCACTGGAACGCCTGAGGTGTCGTCCTTGTCGAGAGGGTCATACTCCCAATTATGGCCACTAACGGTTAGGCGAAGGCCCCTTCCACAAATTCTCGTGGAGGAGGGAAGATCTAAATCACCGCAGAGCGCCATAACGCCTGTAGTGGAAAGAAAGCCCTGATGTCTCCTTCTAAGCAAAGGTAAAGGAGCAAGGTTGAACACCAGCCCCGGTCCCTAAAGAAAACCAAATACTAACTAAAATACCCCCAAACCATCATGCTGAAAGAGAAGGATGTACATTAAAGAGTCGCAAAACCCCTTTATGAAGGGATGCGCAGGAAACGAAGACCGTTATCGAAGGCCACTAAGCACACCATCTTTGGGCAATGTAGACCACATAGAGGGTCAAAACGCCGTGGACCACACCAACGCCCGAAAGGAGGATGATAACGCCCGGCAAAAGATACTGCATATGAGGTAATCACCCATAGGTCCCACAGCTTAAAGCATGTCGAACGCATCAGTATCACCCCCCGCATTTAATCGCTTATTTTCCTACCCTTCTCCAAGGGAGAGACTGGGAGATTCGAAGCTCAACCCCGGCCGAACGTTCTGAGACACCACCAGTTCGTCCAGAACCACCAATAGCCGAAGAATCACCATCGATGCATAGAGAAGAAGAACAACCCGAACCCATGATGAAAATAAACAATGGAAATAAAATTCGGTCAACCCAATCTTAGCGCCTCGTCGTATCGCCCGAAAAGAGACCAAGGAGACAAAGACGCAGTGAACCCAAGAATACAACAGAAAAGGCTATCCCAAGAAAGACGGAGAAGAGTACACTCGCACAAAAGGTTCAAACAAGATCGGGGAGAGAAGCAGAAAGTCCGAATTCACTAAAGGCAAAGGAAATCTGTGGATCGTAAACACACAAGACAAGAGGATGTCCAAAAGAAATGTAAGGAACCAAAGGGAGAGAGAAATAAGCCGAAAACCAAAGCAGAGTCATCATTATCATAAGATCAATGACGGGGCGACCAAACCTTAACTAATCCAAACTCCGAGCGCATTACGTGGAAATTGCACTCGACGCGAACGTTACGCTCTCGCTCACGACAACCGCATACCAAGGGCCGGGGGCAACCGATAGGGTTTGAAAATATACCGCAAGCCCACACACTGTGCCCAAGAAAGAGGCCACCCAAATAAACACAAAGGTCACACTAATTAAATTCCAAAGGAGAAGTACGCCCACGAGGCATTCAGGCCTTTTACGCCAGATGACGCTTCCTTTGGTGCCACCCGCACGGAGGTCCAATCCGCTTGGCCCAAAGGCCAATTATGGTAAGTCTCCCAGAGAGAAGGGAAATAGAATAATCTCCAATAATATATTATCCTGCAAATCCAACCAAATCTCACCAATAAGGAAAGGAAAATAATAATAACTCATCATCAAGCCGGATCCCCCAATAAGGAAGGAAGATTATCCCAAATAAACTGTTCTTTCTATATCCTATACCAACCGATATCGACTATAATAAGAAATATCCCATCCAACGGAATGAATCCTAATTACCATCCAACCGGTAGAACATCTATTATAAATACAAGGTCACCCCATCGGCAGTGGTACGCCATTACCGGATACGCACTCTTAGATGCATACCATGACAAGAAACATACGCGAACACATTCGCCTCTGGGCGTTTCTTTCTCTCGTAAAAGAAACTCGACTAGCCTTCGAGCGGTCAATGGGCGAAGCCCTCACACCCCTTCTTTCTGCTTGCAGAGGAGTGCTGCGCCCAGAGTCTAGACTAGTATTGTAAATGATTTTATTTCAGCCCGGACGATCCAGAGCCCGCAGCCCCAAATTCCCGCAAGGTTAATCCAAAGTCCAACCCAACGACCTCTACACGCTCCAGCCTAGTTCCGGTTGAAAAATGCATCATCAAAAACACTTACATCTATGAGAGCCCCTATTTCACAATGTGAAAGCTCATCAAGCCAACACCATGATTCCGTTCTAGTTGTTTATTTATTTATCTTCAAACTTGAACGAAAAGCATACATATTTCCCCTTTTCGAATCCAAAAGAAAATATAGACTCTAATGAAAGATCCTCTAATATTATAAAGTTTTACAACATTCTTTTTAAGTAGCCAAAATCAAGTAAAAGATATATCCAAATTTTATATACAATGGATACATCTAAGAGTTCACCAACAAAAGAGTTTGGAGTGGAGTTCTATGATTACATCATCAATCTTGTCCACTGTTTTTTTGTGAGCCACATAGCTTCAGTTGTCTCATGCTTAACTGGTAGCACCACTCTTTGTTTGAAATTACTCACCTCCACTTAATCATCCAAGTAGCTCCACACCCACAATCTGTGTCTTTCAAAAAAGATAAAAGCAAAAACTGACTGCTATAGGAATTTTGTTTTTTAAAGAATAAATAAAAGTATATTCATCGTTAAGAACTATACTAATGCCCACATCCAATTCCTACAAAATATTGTTTTCCAAATAACCAAAAAAAAAAGAAGAGTAATTAAGTAAGCAAAAGATAGATCAAGAAGTAATTAAATATACCCTACCAAAATTGATGGGTCCTCATTGCTTCACCTAGTCATATCTAATGCCCTTTGTTGTTTCCGGTAAGTTGCCTTTTATACATCATCAATTCAAATATCTCCTTTGTACTTACGCATTGACTTCATTTGCTGTATTGAGTCTATGATATTATTCTCCATGAATTCTCTTTAAGTAGCTTGCACGGCAAATACACTTTAATTGTATGCTGAGATTAAAGATGTGTCATTAAGTTTTTGACTTCTTTCTTTAATTAGATATTTGTATCTCCTTGCAACTGTTTGCCAATACTGTTCCCATGTTGATTTTAAAAGGACAAAATTAGAAAAAAAGTTAAATTAGTAACCTATACATCCCAAAAAGTATTTGGAAGGGAAATATGTATATAATTGCATTATTTGATTAAATAAATGTAATCAAAATTATTTACAATTTATAAAATATGTTATTATTGATTTATATTAATGTCTTATTTTTTGACTTTCATAATGAGTTATTCTCGATTGGGTTTTATCTCTTTTTATATCTTAAATCTCATTATTAGTCTGATTACAATATAATATAATTGGCTTCTTTCTAAACAAATCAATGAATAATTCTTTTCTAAAATCCAACATAACTAAACTAGTGTTAACATTTTTGTATACATATGGAATGTGCTTAATTCTACATAACAATAAAATCTAATTGTTACATAATAGTTAAAGACTTTACAATAATATGATTTTTTTACCATCATATATGTAGAAGTCTATTTTTCATCAAAGTGAAATTAGTTTAGGAAACTACTTTCTCTTTGAAGAAATAAGTAGACCATATAAAATTCTAATATCCTACCTTAATTTTTTGAAAAGATAAATAGTCAACTTAAACACAATTTTCTACATATTCTTTCTTAAAAAATTTATCATTTCTTGTCAAAGTTTTTCCGAGCCTAGTATTGCTCTTTGATTGAACATTGATCCTAGAGGTTTGTTCATAGGTATTGAAAATTGTTTTTTGTTTTGAAAAAACAAGGAGAACAAAGAAAACATTAAAAACATGTTTGATTTCTGTTATGAGAAAGCATGCAGAACACATAAAACACTAAATTTAAATAACAAAAACAATTTTCAAAAAACACCAATATGTTTTGAAAAACTATTCTCAAAAACATTTTATCAAACACAGAAACCAAACATGCCTTAATTTCGTGACACGATGTCAAAATAGAAATGGACTAGCAGTAATTGGTTACTAACTAAATGCAGAATATATGAATAAATATTACTCACCAAAACACTCGGTGGCGATGGAAATATGAAGAACAGTTGTTCCATCATTCCTCCGCAAATGAGATTTGCTTTCTTCTGGACTTAGTTTCTCTAATTCCATTTTGTCAGCCAGAAAATCAAACATTTGAAATTGACTATATACACAAAAATAGGCTTTCCTAAGTTGTTGGAGGCAGTTAGCAACTTCGCATCTCTGTTCATCAGCTCCCGCATCTTTCATGGCATCGTTGGTGGCTTCTTCGTAGTATGTGGTGTTGCCGTGGTCGCTCTTTATACCGAAAGTTTCGTTGCAGTCGGTCGGCAATATCTTCAGTAAGTCTAGCACGATATCTTTTTTTTGGAGTGTGCAGCCAAGTGGAGGTCTACAGCTCATTGTAAACACTAATTTTCTGTAATACGTAGTCAGAATGAGCATGGCAGATTCATCTCACCTCCGAGTACTTTTTGTATTTCGAAGTATTGTATAAATCTGTTATGCTTCTGATATCACTGTTGTCCGCCGCCATGAGATCTCTCAAGTAATCTGAAAAGTGATCAAAAGAACTTCTTTTATTAAGCCTTACAGAAGAAGCCTAAAGACATGGTCTGTTACAGAAAATTCAAACCTGAATCAAATTATTCCTAAAACCTAGGAAACCGAAGCAACAACCAACCAAGATGGACCAAGTGAAAAAGAACTTATTAGTTACTAAAATATCCCAACAAACCCTCTCTTAAGTTAAACTGATCTAACCTACAGTTTTCATGTCAGTTTATAACCTTTGGTGCATGCCACACATACTCCAAGCAGCTGTCTCAATCGGATGAACATTTCAAGACTCAAAGGCTTGGTGAGTAGGTTAATGTCAAACCCAAGTAAGCTATACAGGCAGGCACTTAAATGGCTTAAATATGAGATACATTTCAGATTACCAAACACCAGTATGTGGATATATATATATATATATATATATATATATATATATATATATATATATATATATATATGGATGCCTTTTTCAATCTGGCAATGAGGGGGTTGGGGCGTCGCTGATGGCCTGGGCTGCTGACGGGCTGGGCTGCAGGTTCCTTTATCGTCCGGGCTGAAGTAGGACTGCTACAATGCTGGTCTGCAGGCTCCTGGATCGTACTCCGCAAAAATCAAGAAGAAGGGGTCGGCGGGGGCTCGCCCGTAGCCGCTCCGATGCCTAAGTCAGTTTCTTTCTGAGAGAAAAGAGAGACTGCTTAGATTGTTTAGTATTGGCGTCTAAGAGTGTGTACCTTTCACCGATGGGGTGGTCATGTATTTATAGTAGATGCTCAACCAGTTGGATTGTGATTAGGAATCGCTCCCATTGGTTTGGATTTTCTTGTTACCTATATCGGATTTGGTAATGTATTTGGAAAGAAACAATTTATCTCGATAATCTTCCTTCTTTGTTAAGTGCATCCAACTCGGCTACGGATCTTTTTATTGTTTTCCTTCCTTATTGATAAGATTTGACGGATCGGTAGATGAAGTCTTGTTGTGGGTTATTCTATTTCGTGATTGGCAAAACACAATCCGACGGTTTTGAATGACCTTCTAATTTTGTCCAAGATGGTATTTTAGGGCCTAAGGGCCGGGCCGCAGGCTGGTACCGAGGGGCTAGGTATTGCATTAGATGCACTCTCTTTCTGGGCTTGACTAAGTGGGCCTTGAATCCTTATTTTCAACCCTATCGCTAGTCTCCCCTTCAAATTTTCAGGTACGTGCACGTAAGGCACGCATCGCTTCTGCATCGGGCGCCTACCGCACCGCCTCGAGGCCGGGGTTAGTTGAGGCTTCTGTCACGCCACATGTCTTATGATACGACTTAATTTTGGCTTTGGGCTTCTCAAGCTCCCGCCCCTTTAGCTCTCTCTCTTTCTCTCAGCTTCTCTCATAGACCTCCGTCCGTGCTTTCTTCCTCGGTTCTCCAACCCTTTCGCTGGCCTTGCACTTCATCGCCGTAGTTCCCTCGCTTGACCCTCTTGTGCGAGTCTTTTCTCTGGCCTTTTCCTGTGAGATTGCTTTTCGTCTTTTCCTCGGGTTGTCACAAGGCTTCTCTCTCTGGCCCCTTTTTGATTGGTACGACGAGGCACTAGGGTTAAATCGACCGGATTTTTCCCTTTTTACCTGCTTGTTTTTAAGTATGGGACCTGGCGCTTCTTCTTCTTTGCGTGATCGGTGATGGCTCTTGGTCAGTTCCCCTAACTTACACGGGATTAGTGCCTCTGGCCATCCGTCATGTTGATCGCTCAGACGCCTCGAGGTGCTTCCCTTCCTTCGATAAAGGTAAGGGGATAATAAACTAATCAACATCCTAAGGGGTCGGATTATCTCGATCCGTCCGCATGTCAGAAATGGGTCCTATGTGGTCAGCCCTCGTTTGGGGTTACCTTTGTTGAACGCCACCGGGCCTCCCTAGTGTTCGAATATCCCCGAATGCCAATCTCTTTGCGTGGTTTCCGTGCCCAAGATGGTGTGTTTCTTTGAGGTCGCCTTTGAGAATGGTCTTTGTTTTCCACTGCATCCTTTTATAAAGGGTGTCTTGCAACACTTCAACGTTTGTCCTTCCCAACTCGCGCCCAACGGATGGGGTATTTTGGTGGGCCTATTAGTCTTCTTTAGGGACAGGGGGCTTGGTGTCCCTAGCATCGCTTTGCTCCTCTATCTTTTTAACCCAAAGGAGACTGCCGAGGGCTTCCTTTATTTTTCCTAGTACTGAGCTCCTTTGGTGATCTCGACTTCCTTCTTTCCCATAGGTCATGGAAGGGTCGGTATTTCTTTGTTAGCGGTCGCAACTGGGAATATGATCCTTCCGACAAAAACGACACTCATGCCTGGGTGGGCTTGACTAATTTCTCGATAATCTCCGTGAGTGTCCGCCTCGCTTTTTTTTTTTTAGTATGTTGCGGGAAGTCGTTGAATGTTTCTGATCTTGCATCCTTCTCATGCTTCGTGTGTCAGTCAATTTCTGAGGATAATGTCGTAAATAGCGTTATCGAATGTCCCGCCGTCCTACGCTGAGCTGATAAAGTCGAACCTTCCCGCCCCCGACCTGAGGTCCGCCGCTCGCCGCCTGCTCGCAGTTCTTCTACCATGGAAATCTCCGCTGGGCTTCTTCCACAACTACTCTTACTAGGGGAGAGATTTGCCCGCTAGTGGACGCCGTCTGAAGCCTGAGTGTGAAACTAAAACCCCTGGGTTCCATTGAAAGATCGGTCGGTTTTGGCCAGTATCTCAAATTAGGGCGTCCCTGAATTCTTTTGCCTAAACTCACGCGGCATGGTTTGGCTCAGGGCCGAGGCTCCCTATGGTTAAGAGTCACATCTCTCTCAGCCTGTCGCGAGGCGAAAAAGTCTGGTGAGACGCTCATGTACCTCAAGTATGGCCGTGCCTATCATCACCTGAATCCGCCTTCAGAGAGTGCTAAGTCTCCTCCTCGAAAGGCGGAAAAGTTGAAGAGACAAACGGGTTCAAGAGTTAGCGAGGACGAGGACTTTTGCTTTTTCAACGCTTGAACTACGCATGGCGCAGCCTCGCCCCTTTAAGGATTCTGATCTTGGGAGGTCGAAAGCGCTGCCTGTTGATGAAGCCTTTTACCTTATCATCCTCAAACGTTGCTCTAAGTTACCAGATTCATCGCGTCTAATTCCATGTCGATCCCATGTCGATGCTGACGCCTTGCCTAATGTGCGTGTAGTCCATTTGAAGGGTCTGGGCCGGAAAGGCCAAGCAACGCGAAGCATGTAAAATCGCCGCGATTTATAAGGCGAGGGCTGCCTTTCACTTCTCGAGCTGACCGAGCTGCAAAGGGACGAAAATAAGTATGTCCGGTGGAGTGTGGAGCGACTTAAATCCGATCTAAAGCATATCACGTCGGCCCGTGTCCAGGGCGGAACGTAGGAGGATGAAGTTCGCAGTGGCTTGACGGCGCTGAAGGCGAGCTTCAAAAGGTTCGAGGTGAGCTCCAGGTTGCGCAAAATATTTGATTGAAAGCCGAGACGGTCGCAGTCGCCAAGATGAGTTTAAATGGCCAGGATCAGCCCATTACAACCCGGCGAGTCAGCGGGGGTCTCGAGGAGCTACGTATGCTAATGGCGATCTGGAATGGATAAGATGATGCAGTTGGAAACGCCCGTCAGGGGTATTCTCCCGAGCTAGGCATTGCTAGAGGTGGCTCATCGTGAGGCCTCCGAGGGCCAGGAATTCATGAACGCCCGAACGAGGAGTGTTAGGATCGCGTGGGGACCTTCATCGCCAGCAACTTCGTCACTGAGGGAAGGCTATTGAAAATTGAGGGATCAAGCCAGCGCTCTCGCAGCCTCGTGGTGGCTGCTTTTCAGCGTAAGGTCGCGAATCGCCTCATTCCGACTCTGACTTCAACTTCGATCTCCCAAGTGACGAGGAGGCGTATGGTCCTATCTCGTCGATTATGCCGGGGAGCCCGCACCCCGTCGAGTTCCACTCCCTTCATCAGCCCGCTCCTCCTTCCGACGCCGATCTCCTATGTTTGTCTTGCCCGTCCAAATTTTCCGACTTTTACACTTTCCTCTTATATGTACCCTGCTTCCTCTGTCGGGTTTTCGGGATCCACTTATATATAGTCCTCCTTTTTATAAATATTCATTTTTTTTTATGACTTGCGGTTCTCACCGGGCATTTCTTTTCTTATGAATTGTATGACATGGATTGGGGTCCGAGATGAGCGATTAAGCTCGCTGATGAAGTCAAGTGATGCTTGTAGGCTAATTTGTATGAGCCGGACCGATTCTAGGTCGTATAGTTCTTCATGTAATGGCAGAGCTCAGCCAACGTGAGCTGTCGGGTCCTCGCCGCTCCACCCTTCACGAAATAAATGATTCCTAGGTCACAGAACAGCAGCGTGGAGCTCAACGCGAGCGACGGCTTCCCGTCATCCACCTTCGCGAGCCAAGTTGACCCTAGGCCGCATGGTCCGTTGGCAAAGCTCACAATGAGAGCCGCCGATTTGATCGTCCGAATTCACGGGCTGAATTGATTCCTAGCCGTGACGGGTTCGTTGAGGCGGAGCTCGCCAATGCGAAATGACATCCACCGGCCGAACACTTGAATGAGCCGAACTGATTCGCCATGACCATTTAGCGTAGCTCACACGAGAGCTGATCTCCGTCACTCGGATTTACTTGAGTCAAACTGATTCTCGGTCAGGCGACATGTGGATCGAATGAGCTCGCCGGGCTGCACTGCTTGCCCAGCCGAGGCGTAACACCGGGGTAGTACTCGTCCCATGTGAACCGCTGTGAAAGAGCTCGTCACCGCGAACCGAACCGATCCGGGACTGCTAGGGCAACGCGGGCTTGTTCCGCGCCGAGCGGATCACCTCATCAGTGCCGGTTACTGCCCCTACGCGGCCTCGTAAATCGCAGCCGAAGCCGATCCGGACTCGCTTAGGCAAGCCGCGGGCCTGCGGCTGAGCGAATCACCACAAATCAGCCATGGCTCGGCGCCGTGGGCCTTCGTGGCAATGTGTACCGAGTCGATCCGACTCGCTTAGCAATGCGGGCCTCGTGCTGAGTGGATCACCCTTCAAATCGAGCAGCCGCGGCTCCAGCGCCGTGGGCCTGCGGCAATGTACCGAGCCGACCGACTGCTTAGGCAATGCCTATAGTCGAGTGGATCACCTCACAAATTGAGTCTGCGGGCTTCGGGCGCTGCGGGCCTGTGGTACCGTACCGAAGTTGACCGACTCGCTTAGCAACGCGGGTCCGTACCGGAGCGGATCACCCGGGCCAAATTAAGTAAAGCAGGGCTCGGGCGCTGCGGCCTGCGGCAATGTACCGAAATGATCCGACTTCGCGGCGCGGGCCGTGGCCGAGCGGATCACCTCGCCAAATCGGGAAATGCTGCGGCTCTCAGCGCTGTGGCCTCGTGGCAATGTACCGAAGTCGACCGACTCGCTTAGGCAAATGCGGCCCGTACGAAAGTGGATCACCTCGCCAAATCGGTTAAACGTGGCCCGGCGCCGGCCTCGTGGCAATGTACCGAAACATCTGGACTCGCTTAGGCAATGCGGGCTCAGGCTGGAGCCGCGGATCACCTCGTCGAATTGAGCTGGCGTGGCCCGGCACTGCGGGCCTCATGGCAACAGTTCAGCCGATCCGACTCGCTTAGGCAAACGCGGGCCTATGCTGGCGGATCACCTCGTCAAATTGAGTCAAGGTGTCTCGCCGTGGCCTTGGTGGTCAAGAGTCAGCGCATCAAATGCTTCTTGTTGCTGGTTAACTTTTCAATTCTCGGGAAGAGGCGAAGGCCTTTAATGTGAGGGTTTATGGAGAATTTGGAACGACAGCGACTTTCGAGTGCTTGCCTTTTATAAATGGTGATTCTATTGCTTCGTATCCTAATACGCTAAGATTCTTGCCTTTATGGCGGGTGAATGAAGTTCGCATGGACGGATGTCTCGGAAGCCTCAACCTGTCTTTTGCTGTGGTTCCTCCGTTTCCCGGTTCGCCTTCGATCTCGCCCGTGGGAGCCAGGGTTTTTCCTCAGTCTCCCTTATGGAGTCATGTTATTCCCTAGCATCGCGCTAGGGAAGGTGTCCGGAGAGGGCGGTGCACTTCAGACCGGCTTCCTCCGCTTTTATTCTTCTTCTTCCTCCTCTTTCTTCTTCTCCTCTTCTCTTTTCTCCCTCTCCTCTTCTCTTTTCTCCCTTCTCCTCCTTCTTTTCATCTCTTCTCCTCCTTCTTTCATCTCTTCCTTTCTTTCCTTCATTCTGCCTTTCTCCTTGCTTCGCTTCCTTCTCCTCGCTTTTTTTTTTTTTTTTTTTTAAGGGAACTACTTGTACTGTGTGCTTTCAAGATGTAGTAGATGATGCAACCTGGGATTGTAACCCGACAACTGGATTGTAATAAAGAGAGACTTTTCTTTTCATGTCTATGAAATTTCTTATTATGCCTTTTTCTGATTTTCGTATATTTGACCTGTATGAGATGTCTGACAACGTAATCAACAAATACTCAACTCGCCATCTAATAATTAACAAGGCTATTTTACAAACCGACACTTATTGGTAAAAACGCTTAAGGTGTTCCGCATTCCATGCATGCCGTGAAGATTTTTCCCTCTTCTCGTTTGAAATTATAATTGCCCGGTCTCGACAACCGTGATATGATGTACACCTTCCCGCTTGGGGCCTGCTTTCCATGCGCCGATTCTTCCCTCGCCGGGCAGTGAGCTTTAAGACTAAGCCTCCAGCCTCGACATAGCTCCCTGGCTTGACTTTTTGATTATAGTAATTGTTGTTTTCCTTTGATACCCTCCGTACGCCTTTAGTACCTCCGCTCTGCTTATCGAGGGAGTTCTAAGTTTAGACTAAGGGCCCCGCTGCCATTATGCTCCTCCGAAACTTCGATCACCAGGAGACTTTATTCCGACCTCGAAAGGGCTCTTTGCCTCGGTGCCAAAGGCTAAGGCAAGCGGGGTTTCGAGGTTCTTTGATACGTGTTGTCTGTAGGCCCATAGTACCTCGAGAATTATTCTAACCAATTTCCTTAAAGGTCTTCGACTTGAGTGAGGCGGCTTTAAGGGTTCTGATAGTGACTTCGGCCTGTCCATTTGATTGCGGGTGTGCTGGGGACGAGTAATAATTTTTAATTCCAAGCTCGGCACAAAAATCTCTGAATTTAGCGTTGTCGAACTGTTTTTCGTTGTCTGATACCAGGGCTCTTGGGATGCCCGAGCCGTATGATGGCTCGCCACACGAAGTGCGTATCTTTTTGCTCACGTAATTATGGCTAAAGGCTCGGCTTTCGCCACTTGGTGAAGTAATCTACTGCGACGATTATGAATTTACTGCGGCCTTTACCAATGGGCAAGGGTCCCGATATGTCCAAACCTAATTGTTGGAAAGGCGGGGGCTGTGACTCGATGTTAAGAATCGGCGGGAGTGTGAGATCTTGGCGTGCTCCTGGCAGATTCTGCATTTCTTGACTAGGTCGGTTGCATCCTTGAGTATGGTTGGCCAATAGTATCCTTGCCTTAAAACTTTTCCTGCTAATGCCCGAGCTCCGATATGATTCCCGCATATACCCTCGTGTACCTCTCGGCCGCGTACTTGGTGTCCTCTCAGCGATGCATTTAAGGAAGGGTGTGAAAAAATCCTCGCTGTAGAGGCTTCCTTTATGATTAGTGAACTGGGTGACCTCGCCTTATTTTGAAGACCTTGGCACGGATTCGATGCGGTAGGCTTGAGTGCGATATATAATTCCAAATGGGGTCCATCCAGCTCGGCCACCGGACTCTCTTAGGGGCGAGCCACCATCTATAAGGTCGATGAGGTTCCATGAGTATTCAACGGCGTCGACCTGCAGAGGTCTTCTGTGTTGTGGTAGCTTTACTTGAGCATCTGCTAAAAATTCTACGCTCTGAGGACATGTTTATTTGAACCAACACAAATTTCTTTAATCGTCGCGGACCTTTTGGAGGTATAAGATCATCCTTTCACTTTTGGCCTCGTATGGGTCTTATTTTGTCTAACCACCGGTTAAGTCAGCGTAGACCTACAGTGTCGACCCTCTAATGAATGGCGAAGTTGAGGCACAACATAGCTGACCTCATGCACGGCCGTTGATGAATGTATGGAATCCAAATTTGAGTGCATACTCAATATCTATTCCTTCTGGAGGTTAGGATAAGACCTGCTCCACTCCCTTGTGCATTGAGGCTCCGTACGAGTTTCAAATTGGAGAGGTCGGTCGTGGCTTGGGCATCCACACCAGCCGAGGTTAGTGATGTAAACTCCATGAAGTCGGCGAGACTGCCCTTTTGTTGTGGTTTGGCTGTGTCGATCTCCGAACTCGCTCAGCTCTATGGCCCACTTCATCAGTCTACCGGAGGTCTCCGGTTTATGTAATACTTGCTTCATTGGGTACTCTGTTGGGACCACATAGTATGAGCTTGGAAGCTGTGGTGGGCTTGACTGCGGTCACTAGAGCTAAATTAATTTTCCATTCTTGGTACCTCTCCTCTGCTCCTCTTGGGAGCTCGATTGCTTGATAATAAAATGGATGCTAATTTCGGCTCCTTATCTGGCGAGAGACTGACAACGTTGAAAGTCGGAGTATAGCTAAATTATAGAGTGAACCTTCGACAAGGCTTACTAGAATGGGAGGGAACTCAAGTATGTCTTCAATGCTGAGAATGCTTCTTCGCACTTTGTGTCCCATTGAAAGGATTTCTTCAGAACTTGGAAGAAAGGCTGGCATTTATCACTGCCTGTGTGCGAGCCCAGGCTAAAAATTTGCGATCCTTCTGTCGATCATTTGGACCTCCTTTATTCCTGATGGTGATGGCATGTCGAGCACTGCCTTTATTTTGTCTGGGTTTGCCTCAATTCCCCTGTGGTTGACTATGAAACCCAGAAATTTTCCGGCTGACAACGCCTCAGAGAGATGAGCTATGTGGAGATCGGTTGTGGTGGATTTTACCAGCATGTCGTCTACGTATACCTCCATAGTTGCGCCTATGCGCTACGGAACTTGTCAGGTTTACTAACCTGCGGTAGGTCGCTCCTGCGTTCTTGAGTCAAACGGCATTGCAGAATGTGATAGGTTCCTGTCTTTGTGAAGCAGGGGTCTTTTCTTGATCGTCGGGGTCGTGCTTGTCCAGGTTGTGCTTGGAAAATGCATCCATAAAGCGGGAGGGGGAGGGAGGTTAGTGGCCGCGGTGGAGTCCACGATGAGGTGGATTCTTGGCAAGGGAAGGTATCGCCCGGGCATGCTTTGTTTATGTCGGTGAAGTCGATGCCAGTCGCCACTTGCCCATTTGCTTTTTAATGAGTACAACATTGTGACCACTCGGGATATTCTACCTCTCATTCATCTGCTTGGAGGCTTGCTGATCTCCTCGTTGATGGCTTTTGCCTTTACGGTGCAGCTCCTGGCAGCTGTGACGGTTTTGAAGGATGGAGTTGGTGTTCAATCTATGAGTGATTCTTGTGGGGTCGATTCCTCCCATGTCGTCGGCTTCCATGCGGCGTCTATATTCTGTCTTAAAGCGGTGAGGAGGCTTTTGGTCTTGGCTAGTTTGGGTAGATGTAGGCGAGATGTTCCGGGTCGTCACCCAGCGATACTGGTTCTAGTTCCTCCGAGGGCTCGGGTCGGGTGAGCACCTCGTCGCATGTCAAGCTCGTCTACATTCACGTTGTCGACTGCTCTTTGTTTCATGGAGGCTGTGTAGCATTCCCTGGCCACCCGCTGATCTCCTCGGACCATCCCTACTCCATGTATGGTTGGGAATTTGATTATCATGTGATACCCATTTGAGGATGGCTGTGCATTGAGAGAGAGATTACGCCTAGCAACATGTTATAGGCGGCGGGCGTCTCACGATAAGGAACCTTCTTTGTTGTCGTCGCTGTGAGGGCTCGCCCGAGTGAGCACGATTGAATCGAGCCCAATGGTAATACCTTTTCTCCCGAAAACCCCCGTAGATGTGTGTTGACGGGTTCTAGCTTTTCTCTCCCAATGCCCATTTTGTCAAAGGCTGACGCGAAAATGATGTCAGCTGAACTCCCGTTATCAATTAAAACCCGATGAAGGCTTGTTGTGTTGACCCGCAATCCGAAGCGAACTACCAATGGTCGTCATGAGGTCAGCATCCCTCAGTGCGAATCGGAGAACGTGATGGTAGTGTCGAGTCGCGGCAGTTTAGATACTGCTTGTATTTCCCCCATTTCTGCTGATCTGATGCTACGCAGGTGGGCCTTCCGAGCCGAACTTGATTCTCCTCCTCCTGCGAATCCTCCCGAGATCACGTGGATTTCTCGAGGGTTCCACGGTCTTGATCGATGCGTTCTCGTAGTGTTGTTAGTCGGGGCACGGTTCGGTCTGGGCGACTTTGGGGCTTGATTCTAGGCTTGGTTCCTGGAGATATGAAAGCGCCCGGAGGTATCCAGCGTTGTATTAAATGTCATTTCTCTTTTTAGGTTGTATCTGATTGTCGGGTCACGATGCGTAATCCACATGGAACTCGCGATATTTGGTTTTTATCCCTTGTGGCGGGGATCTAATTTCATACGAGTTGGCCATCGAGCCCCTCGTTTAAATGCTTCATGCGGGACTGCGACACGAAATTTGTTAGAAGTGAGCGCTGGGGCGAGTAACGTTCGTCTTTCCAGTTGTGGTGGGCTGACGGTCTGCGAGATTCCGCCTTTTAAGGGATCGTTCTCGCTCTTTACTTGGGGATTTTTCCTGGTCATCTTGTCTTTTAGGGCTTCGTCCTCGGCATTTATCTTGTCATTATACTCTTTTTACGGGTGGAAAAGCTCTCCCTCTTGGATATAAGAACTCCTGCGCCCGTTTATATATTTCTACGTTTTGTGATACCTCGGCCGTACTTACTTAAGAGGGGTTGCGAGATGGAAAACATCAGATCCTTTGACTGCACTCCTAACCACACTGTGAATCTTGTGATGGCAATTTTTCGCCAGTGCGTCTATCTTGAGGACTCGGCGTTGAATCTTTACGTATGACTTGGGCTTTCCTACTTGAGCCATGGCCAGTGATATATGGTAGCTTCGACTTCACATGCGTCGGCTCCGGAGTAAAGTGGAGGCAAAAGCAATGGATAGTTCTCACGAATGAAGAGATTGATGAAGGGGATTCTATTAAACCCGAGGCTAAGAATTTGGGCCAGCACGAATGTAGTGGCGGCCCTACACGTCTGAAGTCTTGATACCCATGCAGCTCCATTTGATTCTTGTAAGAGTATTGAGATGGTCGACGGGATCTTTGGTTCCATCGAAAGTTTCCGCAATGGCGTGCGATTTCTTGGAAGCGGATAGCGTAACACCTCGACTGTGAAAGGTGATTCAGTTTGTTGTACCAAGGTATCCACTTAGTGTCCAGTATCCATAACCACCTCCTTCCTGGCCGAGCTCTGTTGAAGACTCCTAAACCTCTGCTCCCTTGTGATTGCTCTTGAGTCGGTGGGGATGATGTGGTTCTTCTTTCCCGACATGTCCTCCGGGCGTTGCTTCGTTTTTTTCCTCCGCGGGGGCTAATCGTGGTCCATGCCCTGCAGGTGGGTGGATACATGCCTTCGTCACCTCGAGGGAATGCCGTGAGGCGTATTAGTCCTTTGTGGGGGGAATGTTATGACCTTCACAGATTACATGTCGTGTCTCCGTGGATCTTTGCATTTGTCTAATCATTGTTCTAACTCTTCATCGGCGTTGGTGTGAGGTAGAGTGCTTCCACTCGTTCGTATTGGCTGCATTACTTCTCTTGTCCTAGGAGGCCTCACATCCGCATTGCACAGTGGATTACGCATCCTTGGTGGATTGGCGATTGCTCACCTTGTGTTACGAGTCGATACCATCGATGTGTCAGTTATATTTATAAAGGAACTATCGTTTCCACGGCGGCATGTGATGATGCCTTTTCAGCGGGCCCCAGGCTGGAGCGTGTTGGGCGTCGTTAGGGCGGCTACGGACTGCGTGAAATTTGAGGCTGCGAGGTTCCTTTATCGTCCGGGCTGAAGTAGGACTGCTACAATGCTGGTCTGCAGGCTCCTGGATCGTACTCCTCTGCAAAATCAAGAAAGAAGGGGGTCGGCGGGGGCTTGGCCCGTAGCCGCTCCGATGCCTAAGTCAGTTTCTTTCTGAGAGAAAAGAGAGACTGCTTAGATTGTTTAGTATTGGCGTCTAAGAGTGCGTACCTTTCACCGATGGGGTGGTCATGTATTTATAGTAGATGCTCAACCAGTTGGATTGTGATTAGGACTCGCTCCCATTGGTTGGGATTTTCTTGTTACCCATATCGGATTTGGTAATGGATTTAGAAAGAACAGTTTATCTGGGATAATCTTCCTTATTGGCGAATCCAAGCGCGATGATATTTATTATTTTCCTTTCCTTATTGATAAGATTTGATTGGATCGGTAGGATGACGTCTTGTTAGGGGTTATTCTATTTTCCGCATTGGCAAAACACAATCTGACTTGCTTGATATGGACCTTCTAATTTGTCCAAGATCGTATTTTAGGCCTAGCGGGCCGGGCCTTCGCTTTGGTGGTACGAGGGCGAGTATTACGTGGATCTTATGCACTTCTTTGGGCTTGGCAGGTGGGCCTTTGAATCATATTTTTTCAACCCTATCAATATATATATATATATATATATATATATATATATATATATATATATATATATATATATTGAGGATGCCTTGATACACCAGGATGTCGACAATATCAGACTGCATTTTTCAGCTGAAAATCATGCCTTCAATATTAGACTACAAGTGGCGACTACCACTTGTGAGCTCCAATGGTGTGTCTCCCTTCGAGATTTTGATATTTAGGTCCCCTGCCTATGCCTCTATTGGAATGGGATAAGTTAGATTTTGATATTTTGGTCCCCTGCCTATGCCTCTATTGGAATGGGATAAGTTGAATCCCAAGTGTTCATCACGTGTGAGAAACCCCAGTAGCGAAGAGCCCCGAGCCACTGGCGTTGAGCTAGCACCTTTCAATCATACATCGGGTACCTTCCTTGAGACGTTAGATCCTACTCCCCACATTATTGTCTCCAAACACGTCAGACAACGAGTCCTAAGGACCAAACCGACCGACATTTGCTCGGCCTAATTAGATAAAGCTAGAGGATGTGGGCTTGGGTGGGCGTTTGTTTTTAGACTTACAAGGTAAAATGGCTTTTAACACTTTCGGCTGTTTGTTTTTAACTTTTTCATGACTTATTACTATTTTTTTCTTAATGCTTTTAAGATGTTTTTATTAAGAAAAACTATATATTATAATAAGAAAATCATATTCTTTATGATCAAATTAAAAACTCATGTTAGTTTCATGATAATTAAATAAAAGCATATATATTTTTAAATTTTTATTTAAAAATTTATTGTCTCAAAATTTAGATAATTAAACAAACGACTAATTACTTAATCCTATTAAGCACTATTCAAAACAAAAGTTCTATTTAACATTAAGTACAAAAACAAACACCACCTTAGTCCGATAAGGACGTGGGGTGACATATGGACTATCACGAACTCTGCTATCATGACTTCCACTACACACTCCACTCCCACGACATCCATCACCATGGCCTTAGACTTAGTCAGATAAAGATATGGGGTGACCGTGGACTATCACGTGCTCATCTGCCATGACTTCCACTGCATACTTCTCACTTACGATATCCGTCACCATGGTGGATGAGGAACCAATTATAAGGAAGTCACATGGCATCCATTAGTAGCTAGTAAATTCGTCGGAATCGGAGTCGCCTGGTTTCCATCTATGGTGGGACAACCAAGCGGCTTTACAAATCACTCGGAATCATTTCCTAATGTATGATTTTTTAAAGTAAGTCGAATTATTAAAATTAATGTAAGTAAATTAATTTATATATGCTACAACTTTTCTTAAAGCTAAACACTTTAGTTAGTAGTAAACTATCCCGATAAGACTTGAATCTCACTAGGACCCTCCTTCTTATACCTATCTTTAAAATGTAGAGTGATCTACCACTTGAGCTACAATGGAATGGTTCATTGTTATGGTTAAGGACGAATAGCAGGGCTTGGCGTAAATTAAATGTTGAGCATTGTTTAAGTGATTTAACTAATAATACACATGACTGGTCTCTTGTACGCAAAATCATATTAAATACAGAAGATCAAGAAGATCAAGCAGTCAGTATTACTCCCAAGAAAGTGTAGAAATTAGATCTCATTCCCATGGCAAGGAATTGTGCAATTTTTCTACAAAAACAATTGAAAAATAACACTTATACTAGAACTACTTTGAATAGAACCACTCCCAGCTCTAAATTTTGTAAAAATTTGATTCCGTCACCGAAAGCTTCACTCATTGCTCTCTGAATTCAATTACAGAAAGGAGAAAAATATCACCTAAGAGTTGTTATTCTCCCATAACTTGAAAGCTTAATTATTTAATGTATACATCAAAAGGCATAGGAGAAAAGTGGGTTTTGTTATGCTAAACCCCACATTCTCCCAGAAAAACATTCTCACCTACCCATAGTGTTTACAAAGGTTAAAAAATAAAGTAATAAAATTATACACTAAAATATATCTATACTCTGAAATTAAAAGTTTAAAACACATGCAGGTAGGGGGTGAAGGTAAGTAAGGCTTAGTAGGGGCACCTGCACCATTGAATTTTTTTAAAAGAAATTTCCCCTTATAATTAAAGGAAGGTGAAGCCTAGGAAAAAAGCTTCGCCCCCACCGAGATATATCAGCATTGAACCATTGGATTCAAGTCCATATTGAGGAACATTTGTAAAACTTAGGCCTCTTATACTTGTCCTCACTGACAATGAATCTTGGTTCGGCCAGTGCATGTAGGTGCATCAGAATGAGTCAACAACAAATACTGCGTATCATTGGGTTCAAGGCCATATTCAGGAACATTTGTTAAACTTATATCTCTTTTACTTATACTTGCCCCCACTAAAAATGAATCTTTGCTCCGCCAGAGCATGCAAGTGCATCAAAATGAGTCAGCAACAAATACTACGTACATTCTCAACGTATATGCTAATTATTAGCATTACGCAGACGATGTTCTGAAAAGAGTTCTGGAGACATGTAATTATTCATGCATGCATGTCTCTGAAAAGAGTTATGAAACAAACGCTATTGTTTTTTTCCTTCAAACTTGAGTTGGAAGAGATGTAGTACTTAGCTGAGGTGATTGGGTATCCAACTGGAATTTCTTCCCACGTATCCAACGAATGGGTTGACATACAACAATACATTCACTAGCTTTTTCCACCATCAAGCGCAGTCCTTTGAGAACTATGCGGCCAATGGAAATGGGGACCATGACGCAGAAGTAACCCAACCAAACGAGGAGAATGAAGAGTATGTAAAAAAATGAAACGAAGCTCACAATAAAAGTTTTGAACAATACTTCTCTGCAAGGTCCATAGTTAGTGAGCGAAGAGGTGAACACGAGAGAAAGAAAATGGGGACAGGGAGGAACGCAACCACATCCCAAACAACATTTTTCCGATTTTCCGTCATTGCAAGGGCGATGGTTGCTCCAAACGCCACCGCCATCATTGTGACCGAGACGACCAGACATATAACTCCCTGTTTCAGCTTTTTGAAAAGATATGTCTTGAAGTCTTGTAATGGAAATGAGGATGTAAGGATGGAGAAAAATATACCCACTGAAGTCAAAGCCAGGGTGAGGGAGATCACATCAGCTATAATGAAAACCACAAAGAAGGGAGTAGATCGAAGGAGTGGAATACCGGTGTCTTGATTAGGACCTCCTGGTACTGTATAGGCTGCTGCAAAGGCAACAGTGGCTATGAAAACAGAAAGAATGGTGCAATTCTCAGTGGTCCGCATTAGCCATTCTTTGGCATCTTTATGGAGTTGCTCATTTGTTGTAGCAAATAATTCTTCAGCAGTCTTGTTGTCTTTGTTGAGAGCATCGACAAGCATCTTAGAGGCTGACTTAACTTTCTGCACCCACATTATACAATCACAAGGAGCACCAGAAATAGACTTTAGAGTTATGGTAATAAACCGTCACTAAATCTTATCTTGTTGTGACCAAAACTTATAGTCAGAAGCTCCTAAAAGCCTTCAGGAACCTTCAGTGGGAGTTTGTAAGATATCTTATTTTATTTTTATTGTTTATTTTTTTGCTTGAGACGTTTGTTGTATTGCTTAGTTATTTGGATAATTATGACTAACCCCAATTGGTTTTGGTGAATTTTTATTATGGCACAAAGGTTTATATTTCTCTTTTAAAAATAATTGCAGTTTTTCTGTAACATTAGAGAAAAAGGTGATATACATACATACATACATACATATATATATATATATATATATATATATATATATATATATATATATATATATATATATATATATATATATATATATATTTGAAATAACAAAGGTAACAATATTGAAGCTAGTTAAATATTGCTGTTCATTTTATTTCTTATTAAATATTGGCAATAACATATTATTATATGATAGTGGAAACTACTTTTCGTACCATATAAAAAAGGAGAATAGTCAAAGAAAAATTGATATTAGAGAAAAATAATCTGACTTGTTTACATTTCTAGAAAAGTTCTATTTATGTATTAGTAGATTATATTTTCTTATACTTTAATTTGATTTAATTTTCTTTATATCTAAGTCTTGTTTTTTTTAGTCGTGACACCCATTGAGCAACTTTGCATTTTTGTGCGCACATTTCTCATTATTTACCTAGCTACTAACTTATTCTTTTTGGTAGTGAAGACTAAATAATCAAATGGCCTGATACATACGAACAATATATATGTTTTGTGGCTAATGGGTAATCGGAAGAAATGTACCTCAAACAAAAGCAACTCATCTCGCAACTGGACGGCAGGATTTTGCACCTTTTCACTAGCTTGACTTTTTCTTTTTTTACTAACCATGTGAAGTATAGAGTTCCCTTTTTTATCAGTAGTTGATAATAGCCTTCTAGAAAATACTTCATGCTTCACCACAGTGTCAAAAATATCAATATGACGGTAAAGAATTGCCACATGTAATATGTTCATTCCCTCCTCATTAGTATGATTAAGTGCTTCAGGCTGGTAGGTGAGTGCTGCTTTGACAATTTCTTTGATGTTTGACATTGTTGCTAAAAATAATGGGCTTTCATCGCTCTTCTTGTAGTTTCTAATTAAATTTTCTTCGGAGTTTTGTCCTTCAATTTTCTGGGACTCCTTATTACTGTCACCATGGCCCATTTCTTGGGAACTAGCATTCAATGAGGTATCTTTTGAACTATCATTCCAGAGGGTATCTTCCTTTACCAAAAGTCTTACCAGTTCTTGAAGTGTGCATCTGTTTTTAGCAAGTGAGATATTTGAGAATTACTTTTATGTAACATTGGAAACTATTTGATAGAAAAGTGCATTTATAATATGGATCATCTCTCACTGATCTAAAAATTAACTACTGAAATAATGGAATATATAAATATTGAAAAATTGAAAAATAAACAAGCTAATATTCCGTTAATCGCTAAAACAAATAACACTAAATACCCAACTCATTAAAATATTGTGCTAGGAGCTACATTCATGGTTATTTGAGATGTCTTTGGTTAATGAAATTAATACTACAACTTATCTAATCAATAAGAGATCCTTAACACCATTGTACTGAAGGATGCAAAATAAGATTTGCAGTAGTAAAAAGGTAAACCCTTCATTCTTGAAAGCTTTTGACTGCATTTCTTATTTTCATAGTGACTCTATTGCTAAAAGCAAGCATGATCCAAAATCTTCGAAGTTTCTTTTTCCTTTTAAATTACATGCGATGAAAACCAATTAGGTTTTTGTTTCTTAAATGAACAAAATTGCAAGATTAAATACAAAAGAGAATTTATTTTCAATTAACAAGTGGTGTAGAAGGACAATTTGAACTAGTTAAAAAAGCTAGAAATAATTTAATTGAAAAAATGTTTAATGAATGAGTTGAAATAGTGATAAAAAAATCAAGAAAATATCTAGAAAAAGATCCATGTACTTTTAATGTTAGCATTCATTCAGATATATTGTTTAATTTATGAAATTAAAGAATATTTGTGTGTTTTATATAATATCTAACCCCTAAAGACTTACATTAAAATATTAATATTAATAGTTTAAAAAAATGAGGTATCTAATGAATTTTACCACTCCAAATTATAAAATGTTTAAAAGTGATTTTTAAAGATAAGATAAAATGTTATGCTCTTTGTGAAAGATTCTTACTTCTCTATAGAAATATGTTATTATTATTATTATTATTATTATTATTATTATAAAAGAAATTATATCCATTAGGTCATTGATGGTTTTATGTAATTATATTTTAAATATCTTGTGTGAGACATTTTCAAAAAACTAACATGCATTAAAATAAATATGCAATTTACATACGAAAGCTTTTCATTACTCACATTTCATCGAATTTCTTATATGCCGCAAAAAAGGAACAACCTGAAAAAAGAACTTTACTTATGAGATGTTTAGACAACTGTTTATGGGGGAAAAATATGAGCATGTGTATAATAGAAGGAAATAAATGACACGTGACAATCATAAGAATTTATGATAAACAATTAATGGTGTGAATTGACACAAAGCAAAGGGACAAAAAGGAAGGAAAAGGAAAATTATATATTAAACAAAATCATCAAACCAAATCCTTATTTTATCTGAGGAAAATTCTTGAAAGAAACTAGTTACATCGATATAAGCCCCTATTTAGTCATTAGGATGTTCAATTTTACTACCTTAATTTTTCACTAAGTATCTAGCTAACACAAATGATTCTATTCTATTTGTTCATTTATTTTACCTTATAAACCTAAATGCAATCTTATATGTTTTCCTCCCTTTTTTCTTTCTTTTTTCAAACAAATACACAAAGTCAATTTCCTGAGACTCTAAATGAAATATCCTCCAAGATAATATGAAAGTTTTACAACTTTTTTCAAGTGGAAAATTGAGTTTAAATAAAAGTTTTATCAAAATTGCTTACACAATAGAAAGATCTATGGTTAATTTTGACTCAACAAAAGAGTTTAGAGGGACTTTTTATGTATATCATCAATTCACCTACTAGTTTTTGTTGTTAATTTTCAATTTCAATTTTTTTTTTTACATTTTTACGCCATTGAATTTATATGTTGAACCCATCTGTCACTTAATCCATCCTAGTAGTTATATATAATTAAGAACATGCTCATGAGCTCTCTCTTTTTTAAATTAAAGAAAACTAAACTAAACAAAATATACTTGCATTTTATAAGATTGTTATTTTTTATTGTAGACTAATTTGTTTTTTGTAAAGCAAGAAATAGAAGCATATTCAGCATTCAAGAACAGTACTAAAGCGCACATTCAATTTTTATAAATATTGTCTTCCAAATAACAAAAAAAAGTGGAATTGAGTAAGTGAAGGATCTATACTGTGGAAGAAGGAATTAGATATAACATACCAGAGTTTATCAAGAGTCGCTCTATTAGTCCACCTACTAATTTTAGACACAGCATGAAAGTCCTTTGCTATCTCTATCCAATCACTGTCTTCCTTTCCTTTAAATCACTTCTTCATTCAATATATCCACAACGATCTACTTTACGTTTTGACTTGATATTTTGTTGTGAGCACATCCTCCATGAATTCTCCTTCTCTTAAGTTTGGCGCTACAACACTTTGGATTACAGGCAAGAGATTGAAGAGCGGTCATTGAGTTTCTGGTCCCTTCCTTTAATTATTAGGGATATGGATAACGTTTTGCAATGAATAAGGCTAAATTGTTTCATGTTGATTTTGCAAAGATAAAATCAGAAAAGAAAATTTTAGGTTTGAAATCTTTCCATCCAAAAGTATTTGAAAGGGAAATTTGCATAATTATATTATTTGATCAGATAGATGCAATCAAAATTATTTTAATTTCTATTTTTTTTGTAGAGCTAATTGTTATCTATCAATAATTTTACCATCAACAACCTACACTATTAGTTTTAGCTCTATTCACTACCTTAATGTTATTTTTCTTTTCTTTCTTTTTTTTTTTTTTTTGGTACCAATTCAATCAATTCTAACCTGATCTTCTACCTATTTTCTTCAAATTTTACCATTTCTTTTTATCTAGTGTTGAGGAAATTAGAAAACAAACTCTAATTTATCAAGAAAAGAATCAATCACTTTGTTTTAAAGAAGAACCTTACACTTTAGAAGAAGAAGACTACGAAAAGCTTTCAAGCTTTGATAGTTGGATGATCAAACAAAAACACAAGGGGGCATTTAAAGGCGTTAAAGCAATCTTAATCACACAATAAAGTATCAAAACCAATCCAGATCATTGAAAATAATCATGAAAATAACACAACCCAATCACCTATCTTTGACCAAACTTCTCTCTTAAATTCCATGTTACACTCACGTAACTTTCACCAATTCAAGTTGGGCTTAAAGATGGGCTGACATTGATTCTCAATATTCAGGTTCATTCCTTTCCTATAATGAAGCCAACTTTTTCCCAACTTTTGTTAAGTACGAATTTATTTATACACATCAAAAAGTCAAATCTGTTAGATATGATAATAAATTAAAATATTAGAATTTTTGTTTTGAGCCTAGCAATAAAAAGGATTGAACATTTAACATAGAAAGAAAAAAAGTTGTTTCTACTTGGTTAGAGAGTTTATGAAACCTGTTTTGTTCTTAAAAAAAAAAAGGAAAACTGGAAAATTCAATGAAAACATAAACATGAATTAGAAAACAATTTTCTAAAAAACATGAAAAAAAGTGCAGGCTTGAGTACCAAGAATGATGATAGAAATGGAAATGACTTGTATAGTACTTTGGTGATTTAATCAAGGCAGAATAAATATATAAATATGACTCACCAAACACTCAGCGGCTATGAAACATGAAGAACTGTTGTTCCATCATTCCTCCGCAAATGATTTGCTTTCTTGACTTTGTCCTCTAGTTCCATTTTGTTAGCCAGAAATGGAATGATTGAATGCCCATACCGGGCTGCACAAAAAATAGGCTTCTCTCCTAACTCGTTGGAGGCAGTTAGCAAGTCCACATCTCTCTTCAACAGCTCCTCCGCCGCATCTTTCATGGCGTCGCTGGCGGCGACTTCGTGGAGTACTGTGCATCCGGTCCTGCTTTTGGCGTCGAAAGCCAGGTTACGTCTTGATCAACGTTCGGCAAGTCTAGTACGAGATCTTTTGCTGGAGTTGTACGCCAAGTGTGGAGGGCTGTGTCGTTGCAAATACCGATTTCTCCGTAATACGTATTCAGGACGAGCAAGGCAGAGTCGTCCCACCTTCTGAGTAATTTTATCGAAAGCATTGTACAGATCGTTATTGTCCACAGCGGATCAGATCATCAGTGAATCTCGAGGGATAGGTAGGGGAACAAAGTGGGTGGTTGAACGTTTGATTAGCGGTGAAGGGCTGGCTGGTCTTACAGTTTGACTCTCAAATTATATAAAAATTTGGTCAATGATCGAGCTGTAAATGTGGTAGAATGTGCTGAACTTTATTAATTTGGGAATAATAGCAAAAAAGTATAAATAATGTAAAGTACATGGTTTTATAGAAAAAAATTGTGTTTTTAGGTATGATAATACATAGATACAATCTTAATAAATTGCCGGTGCTCTCATGTTTTATTAGCTTATTAAGGTAATATCCAAGTATTATCATACTTGAAATATAATTATTCTCAATGAGAACTACTAAACCATGTATTTTGCATTTTGTATATCTTCTTTATAATTATTCTCAATCAATAGAAACATAAGTTTCTAATATTTATCTCAAGAACTCCAAGTTTTTTTTTTCTAATCTAGTATGAACATAAAAATTCGAGATGACCAAACCACTTTAAAAAATCTGTTTTCAGTATAAATTTAAAGAAAGAGGTAATGCTCCCATCTTATAAATGCAAATCAGTAAGACGTGCAGTAATTAATTATATCAAATGAAAAGTCAACGCGACTTATTATTAATGTAAATTTTTTAATATAATGACACTAAGTTATATGTTTAAAATATCATATTTTTTGTAATAGATAAATTTATCAGATTCAAATTAGTACACACATTTTAAAAAACACATAATCAAAAGTTTTACAACCCTTACTTATGAAGCGTATCCGATTCATAAACATAAAAGAAATGGTTAAGCTTACATATATGTGTTGACGAGTAAGGATTTACAAAAATACTATAAGTTTGCCATGAAACACTAATGCGAAAACCTATGCCAAGAATGACGGAAAGTGTGATTTCATGCCAAGGAAATTGTGAAACAATTTTATTGAAAAAGAAAATTCAAATCTAGGAAATGACGATGAAAGTGTGATTTCACTTCAAGAATGACAAAAAAATCATCACTCATATTCATAAAACAAGGCTCAAGGAAAGAAATTAAAAGGACAACTAAGGTTTTGAGAGAAGAAGGTGCAAGAGTGGTAATTTAAAATACAATACCTTAATAATTAAAAAATTGTATAAAATTTATAATATATTATTCAAAATCTATTTTCTTATAAATGTAAGATGAGGTAATGCCTCATTCATAATCAAATCAATAAGATGGTGAGTAATAAATTATATTTGTGAGAAAGTCAACGCTTGATTTAATATTAATATAAAAATTTTTAAGATAATGACACCATTATAAAATATACAATACCTTAATAATTAAAAATTGTATAAAATTTATAATACACATTATTTAAAATCTATGTTCTTGTAAATTAAAGTAGTTAGGTTATGAATCCCATCACATCCTCCAAATAAATAAGTCATTACTTAACCCAAATGAATAAAACTTTACCTGATAACTCAAGTTTGTGGATCAATATATTTTAAATAAATAATCACTGGGTAATATTTAATAAATTTAATTTGTCTATATTACTTAATATGAGTTTAAAAGATTCCAGAAAATGAAACCCTTGATTCATTTATGTTCAAAATACAATACATTGTTAGAATGTACTTGATTATAAAGTTGATTTTCTATCATCCGTCACATCCTCCAAATGAATGAGACTTTTTCAGCCCCAACTGAAGTTTGGAAGCATATTGAAATACCAACTGGTCGCTGATTTTGAATAGAGCTTGAATATTTTCTCTCTACTTAGATGAATATATAATTTGAGAGAAGGAATCAACTACATAATATAAAAGGCCACTCATCCAATTAACTTGAATTGATGCCAATGTCTCAGTTAGATCATCAAACAAAGATATTGAGCTTTCTAATTTCAAGTTTATATATCACATTATTAAACATTATAATATCATCCAATTTCAAGGCTACATATCATGTTATAGTATTTTTATATGAGTCAAACTCTAGAACCTCTCATATATTCCCTTTACTAGATTTTTTTACCATGAGTCATGCCTCAAGAAGAAATTAATATTAATTTAAGAACACCTTTCATATCTCATTAACTCCATCCTAATTTGCTCTACTATAGATAAAATCATACTAAATTATGTTTAGAGCTCCATTTATTTATATGATTAACCTAACTCATGTCCAAGTGGGATCTCATTTCCACGCCATGCGCATACATGCCAGCTCACATGATTGGGTCGCCAAAGAAGATGAAAACAGAAAGACAACAGGGAAAGAGTCATGGGCCACTGCCCTGTTTCAACCACGCACCTTCAATTATCACTATAGTTCCTTATAATAGGTATTTTTTAATTATTACATATTTATAAAAAAATTTTTATCGACACTATGATATTATATTGAATATGACAAATTATATCTGATATAAAAATGTATTTATATGTATGGAAATTATTGTGAGGGATTAAATTAGTAGTGAGTAATAAATTAGTAAAATTCATTTATACCATTAATAAATAAATAAATTAGAAAAAGCTGATCAATTGAAACCTTTTAAAGATAAAAAATGTATGCCTACATTGTTTGAAAAATCAGCAGAGAGAGAGAGAGAGTGACTAGTTATAGAGAAACCACCTGAACTTTCAGGAAAATACTTTTCTACAGAAACACATGACAAACACTTTATACTACAACCCGTTAATTACAGGAGAGGGTGCTTTGAGGTGCACTGTAAGGACCATTAGGTTGACAGCTGGTGAGAAGAGCATGACCTGAGGTAGGCGTGCATTGTGTGACTTGAGACAAACGTGAACTGCATGATATTCTGGAGGAGGTATCATCTGATGTAGTGTGTTCAGCACAATAATATGAAGCAGCAGATGTGTCTTGAGGAGCAGCATTATCACCTGCTTCAACTAACATGTGGCAGATTGATGCTACCTCTTTAATAACTTATAATACAATGATTCTGCATAAAGCCGGATTAGCTTTTCTTCCCTGCAACTATACATTATTAAATGTGTGGAAATTACTTGCTGCTCACCAAAATCAATCAAAAGATAGGAGAAAGAATATCAGTGTAGAGTTCTATTTCTGCCTCAGGCTTCAGAAAACGCCACATAGTCTACTCATTATGTTCGCAAAAGATAGATATATTTATAGTCTCTGAAAATAAAGTTTAAAAACAAATACCTACATAGACGATGAAACCAAAAGAGTTCTGGTAATCATGTAACTATTCACTCATGCATGTGCCTTGAAACGAGTTCTGAAACGAGATTCTTTTTCTTCCTTCAAACTTGATCAAGAGGAGATGCAGACGGCTCAGAAAATCCGGTGTCGGATTCGGGCAGGGAGGAGATCCCACAAATATTCCAACAAAGATGACGCTTTAAACAAAAATGTTTTTTTCCAGAACCAAAAAACTTTGAAAACTAGGGATAGCCACCAAGAGGAACAACTGGAATAGTAAAATCAGGATGACAACAATCGCTAACTGAACCGAAACTGAAATTTAAATATGTATTTGATATGCTTATTTTATTTTGTATCTAGTTTCTACAATAAAGAAATATGCTTCTTATTCTAGAAAATTAAATCACACTTATAGAGGTAAGAGTTGGATGGCCCTTCCAAGCTTTGAAGATCAGCATACGAATTGATTTGACTATTTAGATAAAGCTTTTGTTGGCAGCCATGTAAGAGATTCTTTGTCCTTGCAAAATTTGTTGTAATCGTTATTGGGAAAAGAGGGATACGTACGGAAATGATATTTGATTGTTGATGGGTTTATGAAAGTATATAGTGAATGGGTTTTTCATGGAGAAGGGTATAAATCAATAAATGTATATTATATTAATGATGGAGGACCTGGATCCTCTTGATGACATGGATGGTATTTTAATGACGCTTTATAGGAATATATAGCAGAAGCCAAAACACCCAAGGTTGGAGGCTCAATCATGAGTAAAGAGATTTTTGAGTTGGTGGAGGAAGGAAAGAAGAGCTTTATCCAGATGTCATAACTTCAAAACCTTTCTTTACCTGCTCATAGCTTTTCTGCCTCCATGGACTACAATGAAGCATTTGGTGATCTTTGAAGGTTGAGAGAGGCTTTCCCACATGCAAAACTTCCGCACTTTCAACAATGCAAGAAAAATAAAGGAGAGATTTGGGTTCTTACTAATAAACAAGATGGGCATTTGAAGAATGAAAGCTTATTATCCTAAATGCAGCAAACCAGCCAATAGGACCTCACTACAACAAATTTGGTCTATAGCCACATTACTAAGACGACGTTTTTTGTAAACATCACTTAAACGATATAAACCAACATTTTAGCAACGATTCCATAAAATGTTGTAATACAAAAAACTTTTAGTGATAATTGTTGCGATAATTTAATGAAATTATGCAATAGAGCAAATATTGAATGGTTATCTCTGATTTGATGATTTTAACAAACATTGTTATGTTTGTGACATATAACCAACAATTGTACAGATTTAGGCAATTATCGCATCAACGCTTTAGTAATATTACGAGGCAAACGATATTTGTTATTTACATTTAACATGTTTATGAAATGCCATTTAGATTTATATATTTCATGTATGATGATCTTTAACAAAATGTCGAATAGAAGAGTAGACATTGTTACGAGCATTTATTATATTGATATATTTGCAATCGATACTTAACGGAATGTAGCGATGAAATACATTTGTGCCAACGCTTAGCGATAATTTGTATATATGTCGATAATTCATTACGACATTTGAAATGTCATTTTATAAATCGTAGCTATAGACCTAGACTTTGCGACGATATGGTAGATTACTTTTCGATAATATATTGTAACAAAGATAATGTTAGTGATACTTGTGGTAATTCTATGAATAAACATTGCTAAAAAAAATATATCATAAAATGGCAGTTCAAATGTGAATTATTTGGTTTACTTAAAAATGTAATGTAGGTCTTTAAATTTGGTCAAAAGTAATATTACAACCTTTAAAAAAATATCCGACACTAAATACCTATTAAATTACTTGTAATATATCACAAATAATTTATATGATTAAAGTCAGTCCCTAACGAGAGAGCAGTTATAGATAGGCGTAGCGTAAAGGCATAGCCTAATTATGTATTGATCTACGAAGACTCTCACACACCAAAACATGCTTCAAGGTCACAAATTTATAATTTTAATTATTTAAATTAATTACAAGGAAATATCAAAAGTTATCTCATGAGTAAAAAAATTATTGAAATGAATTATTAAAAAAATTAAATTTTTATTATAAATATAATAAAACACTTTTTACAAAAACACTTTTAATAAAAAAATGTTTTTAAAAATTTTAAATACTCACCTTAATTAAGTTTATATAAATATTTTTATATGGTTTTGTTATTATTTTATCAAATTTTAAGTGTTTAAAATATTTTCATGAATTTTGATTTTTGAACCATTTATATTTATGATATTTTTAAAAATATTCATTAAGATATTTATGATATATTTTTTTTATATTTCCTTTTGATATTTTTGTATCAAATCAAAATATATTTTCCATATTTTGGATCATTATTTATACGTTTAGAAATGTAATATAATTGATTTGAGTTTAAAAAACAAATTATATAACTGATTTGGAGGAGTGAGATGTTCACGGTTCAATAAATAAAGCTTTAATTGTTTTTTAATAAGTTTTGAAAGTTTAATCACTTTTACAATATAAGAAACTATCTCTACAAGACTCGAACCCTCATCTCCCTCATGTCTTGCCTTTAAAAAGAGCTTTTTAACCAATTGAGCTAGACATCTAGACAATTGTTTTTTAATAGTTCAAAAAATAGATTTTAATCTAATTAAAAATAAAATAAAAGTTAACTTTAGTTTTACTTTAAAATAAATATAAAAGAAAATATTTAACAAAATAATTTATTAAAATTCAAAATAAAATTAATATTCAATTTTAGAAATTTGTTAATTTAAAAAATAAATTAAAATTATCTTTCTTTAAAAAAGAATATTTTAATTTTTTTATTTTTAAACTTCAATTTAAAATTTTGTACCAAATAAATAAATATCTACTTTAGTTTTTAAAAATCGGCTGATCTTTATTTTCATAAAATTTTTTTAAATTATCTGCTTATATTTAGAGAGAGAGGAGACCCATGAGCAGAGAAAGAGTAAGAGAGAGGATGAAAAGGATAAGTCGGGGTCTGAACAGAGAGTCAGGAGAGACAGGTACGTAAAGATAGGATTCAATTTGGTGTATTGATCTACGAAGACTCTTACACACCAAAACATACTTGGAGGTCACAAATTAATAATTCTAATTATTTAAATAAATTAAAGGAAATATCAAAAAGTTATCCCATGAGTAAAAAATTATTGAAATGAAATATTAAAATAATTTTCAAATTTATTTAAATATAATAAAACACTTTTTTACAAAACACTTTTAACAAAAAAACGTTTTTAAAATTTTAAAATACCTACCTTAATTAAGTTTATAAAATATTTTTATATGTATTTGTTATTATTTTTATCAAATTTTAAGTGTTTAAAATATTTTCAGTGAATTTTGATTTTAAACCATTTATATTTGATATTTTTTAAAAATATCCATTAAGATATTTAAGGATATTTTTTTATATTTCCTTTTTGATATTTCCTACCAAATCAAAATATATTTTTCCATATTTTGATCATTATTTATATGTTTAAAACAATAATTGATTTGGGTTTTAAAAAAAAACAAACTATATAACTGATTTGAGTGATGTGAAATATTCACGTGTTCAACAAATAAAGCTTTAATTGTTTTTTAATAAGATTTTTGAAAGCTTAATCACTTTTACAATATGGTAAACTATCTCTATTAAGACTCGGACCCTCATCTCCCCTACGTCGCTTTAAGCTTTAACCAACTCGAGTTATGATATCAGACAATTGTTTTTAATAATTCAAAAATGATTAATCTAATTAAAATAAAATAAAAGTTAACTTAGTTTTACTTTAAAATAAATATAAAAGAAAATATTTAATGAATACTTATTAAAATCAAAAAATTAATATTTAGTTTTAGAAATTCTTTGATTTAAATTAAATAAAATTAAAATCATTCTTTTTCAAAAAAGAATATTTTACTCTGATTTTTATTTTAAACTTCAATTTAAAATTAAAATTAAATAAACAATATCATTTAGTTTTAAAATCGGTTTGTTTTTATTTTCACAAATTTAATTTTAATGATCGTCCTGGGAAGCTTGTAGAGAGATGGAGAAGCAAGGCATGCAGAGAGAGTAAGAGATGGAATATAAGTTGGGCCCGTGGAATGAGAGAGTTTACAGAGAAGCATCAAAGGTGGTGTCTCAATTATGTATCGATCTATGAAGACTCTCACACACCAAAAAGGTTGCTTAGAGGTCACAAATTAATAATTTAAATTATTTAACAAATGAAGAAATATCAAAAGTTATCCCATGAGTAAAATTATTGAAATGAAATATTAAAAATAATTAAAATTTTATTTAAAATATAATAAAATTCTTTACAAAAACACTTTTAACAAAAACGTTTTAAAAAATTTTTAAACATTTCACTTAATTTAAGTTTTATAAATATTTTTATATATTTATATTATTTTTACCAAATTTTTTAAGTGTTTAAAATATTTTCATGAATTTTGATTTTTGAACTATTTATATTTTATAGATATTTTTAAAATATCCATTAAAGATTTACATATTTTTTTATATTTCATTTTATTATTTATTCAAATCAAAATATATTTTTTCTTATATTTTTGACTCATTATTATATGTTTAAAACAATATAATTGATTTTGAGTTAAAAAAATACAAATCTATATAACTCAAGATTTATGATGGAGATGTCCATGTGTTCAACAAACAAAGCTTTGAATACACAAAGTTTTTTGAAAGCTTAACATTTTTACAATATAGTAAATTGTCTCTATTATTTACAATATAAAGGCTATTACCACAACTCAAATCATTTTCCTTGAAAATTATTCAAAAGATTATGTTTGATAAAAACAATTTATTTTTATCTTTTCAATATTCATTTGAAAAAGAGAATTAGGCTATTTAAAGTTCGTAATAAAACAAAATCAAATACATTTGAAGAATGACCTGCCAATATATTAAATTTTAAAAAGAAAAATCATAAAACATAAGTAAAAAACCACCCTAACCTAAAATATTAATTTCTGGACATCATGACAATTTGAAAAAATATTAAAAAAATGGGGAGTTGGTAACATTAAGTAGCTCAGACGAAATAATATATTTTTCAAAGTTATACTATCATAATCACCCACGTTTTTTATGGAATGAGTATCAAGAAATTGGGCGATTTTGCTCAAACAAAACAATTGCCGTTCTTTTCACTCAAAAAAATTTGGCCAAAAACTTTCCTTTTTTTCCCTCCATACGAATTTTACATTTATTAAAATTATAAATATATTTATAGTTACACTTATAAACCTAACCTAGTATAGGCGAACATTATTCCTCGATATTTTGTATTTTCTAAATGCGCAATTCCACAAGGGGTTTGATTTCATAATTTTGTTTTTAATTTTTTTATGTCGTATTAGATCAAAAGTTATTATTGTTTTCTAAACTATGATTATATGATTTTTTACAAGATGTTGAAGAGGATTAAAAACCTAAGAGACAATGATGCAACCAAGGATGAAAATATCGATTTTTACGGATATATCGGTATTTAAATTTTACGGATATATCGGGTATATCGGGATATATCAATGGATATTTTTACATAAAATTTTCGATAATTAAAGTATTCAAAATTTAAAAAATATATTTAATCTACATATCCATAATTATTTTGAAATTATAGGGAATGATAATATCAGTGGCTTTTAAAAAAAGTATATTTATATTTATTTATTAGGTAATTATTTTATAAAACATATCTAATCACATTTAATAAATAAATTGTTTATATAATTTATAAAAAATAATGGGTCAAAACTCTCAAGTTTTTGTTAGAGTTTAAAACTATTATTTTGAAATCATAACAGTAAACTTTAATTTCAAAATGAAAAGTTATTAATTACTTAATATATTTAAAGATTAACATTATTTATTTAAAAGATAGTATACTTGGAAATATATTTAGATATTATTTAAAATTGATTTTAACTATTTTAAAGGTTTAGAGGGACAAATTTTAAGAACATTTTAAGTTTTTAAATGTTTGATAACCTAAAATAAAATGAACATTTTTTCCATAATTAGTATATGACAGTACACATGGCATTTTCTAGAGGAAACAAGGTGGAGAACTTTATCTCTTCCACACATTTTTTATTTTTTATTCTTTTTTTCCTTTATCTCCACTTTTTTCTTTTTTTTATTCTTTTTTCCCTCTTTATTTCTCGCGCTTTCTTGCCCTTTCTTCTTCGCTCTCCTCGGCACCATATTGCACTCTCCTCCCTTTCTTGAGTCCTCAGTTACTCTTCCTTGTCTCCTCTTTCTTGCAGAATCTCGGTTGAAGTCTCTACATAAGCCTACCATGACAACGTTGTTAGTGTCACCAGCCTTTCTAGCGATGGCAACTCAGGACCTTCCGTAGGTCTTCTCAGTCTGTCAGTTGCGACAACCCATACTCTTTTTTTCTATTTTATTTCTTCTTTTACATTTAAATTTATGTTTGAACTTTAATCTTTCACGATTTTTAGTTCAAATTTTGAATTTTTATTTTGAATTTTTGTTCGAAACCAATCTTCTACCATTTATGTTTGAAATTTTGGTGCCTACTCCAACATTCTCGATGATATATCGCCTTAACCGATGTCGTCTATATATCGACGATAAGTTCGATTTTCTCGTTTTCCCTTGATAATTGGTGATGTGTTTCGTATTGAAGTTGGCCGACACACGATATGTCGACGACATATCGTCGACATATCGCGATTTTTTTAACCCTGGATGCAGCATCTTCACAAGCTCATAAGAAGAGGTTGCGTGAATCTAATGAAAATTCTCATGAGTTATCCGATCATGAAGAGGCCTATAAGGATGCAAATAGTAAGTTCTCAATTATTATTTAATTTTGTTATTTTGTTCTTCTTCCAAATCTGTAGAAACATGTCTACATCTACATACGCTCTTTGTTATTCTATTCTCGATTATTTTTAATTCGTAATCGAGGGATGCAAATAATAAGTTCTTATTAATTATTTGTTCTCCTAGCAAACTGTGAAACATAGAAATTTGACAAAATTTGACACAACACGTGAACCACGACAGACCCAACCTTTGTTTTTTGCGGGTATGTGTTGGTATAATAATATTAGTAAATCTTATGTTGCTCAGTAAGTTCTGTTATTGTTGACACTGTACCAATTTGACACAGTATTGTTCATTAATATGGTAATTAGCCTATATTTAATATGTTATTTATGTTAAACATAGATTATTAATTATAGTTCCTATTAATTTAAATAATAAATTAATAAACTTGTTCAATTTAATAGGTTATTTGTGTTAAACATGCATGGATGATTAATTATAATTCTTATTATTTTAAATAATCAAATTAAATGGGTCATATTCGTGTTGACCTAAATAAATGAATTGGGTTTGGGTTAGCAAATATTGACACATTTATTATTTGTGTCGGGTTTGGGTTGACGAATGTTGACCGCGTCCGTGCGGTGTCTGACGTGAACACGACCCATCGACACGAATTGCCACCTGATATATATATAATTTTTGCATCTTTCATATTCTACACTGGGGCATCCTTTTATTAATAGTTCTAAGGTCTTTTTATATGCAAAGCGACAAAAGTATATTGTTTTAACCACAATAAGCCTTGTGTAAGTTTCGTTATAAAGCATGTTGCATTCTGTTAATGCGTAAAATAAATTCCGATGAAGCATGTTTATAAATTCTTCAATATATATAACCATTTTATTATTATTTGTGTATGACAGGGATAAATCCCGAAAGAGTAGAGACGCCAAGATTATATGAAAATGCCACACTTTTGGGACTATTTCATATGCGAAGATGATAATTTTACTATAAAAAATTTTATTTTCTTTCCCTTTGAATTATCCTGATTTTGGAAATGTTATTTATTTATTTGAAATTGAATTGAAGTGATGATTAGTGCATTGTTTTACTACGGTTAGAAAAGTGGCGTCGACCAAGCGAATAAGGTCTTTAGTATCACAGCATAAAGATGGATCACATGTATCTTCGGAATCATAAATAACTTAGTAATTTATTTTCTTACTCTTTGGTTAATTTGAATAATTCTAAATTCTTAGTTGATATTTGTATGTATTTAGATTGGATTCATTTTGTAGGAAAAAATTGAACAACTTTTAACTGTCGATGAAGAAAAAGATGAAACTTCTGAAGTGAATGAGGCTATAGTTCCTTTAAAAGAGATCACGATTTCTAAAGTCCTTAGTCCAGGATAAAAATGGTCGTGTCAGGAATGAGTTTCAAAATCGAATCCCAAAATGCTTGAGAAGAGGCTGAAAAGTGAAGAGCAGGATGAATGAGGCCCGACCGAGACTTGCACAACAAGTTGCAATTTTGTGGCTTTCGGGTAAAAAAGTGCTCCGGATATTGTTAATAGGCGTGATGGTGCTACAACCGAAAGTTGCGATTTGAAGAAATACTTTGCTTAATTTAATTTATAGTTTAATATTTTATTTTATTTTATTTAGATATTTGACTTATGTGTTGGATTAGGCATGCAGATAATGCCTTTGATATTATTTAATGGCGTAACATGTTTATTGCCATTATATCGTTATGCCAAACTTTTTATTGATAAATTTAAATGTCTTATTAATACTTTCTTATTTCTACAAGTATGCATATTTTATTGACAATTTCTCTATTTCAATTAATATAAATATCCTTATGGTATACATATATGTAGTGCTAGTTGTAGAGTAAAGAGATTAATAATAATGATAAAAATGAAAATTATATGCGTAAAAAGGATGATGAATAATGACATTTTAAATGTCTAATACAATTGTTTATAGTGATGTCATACTTAGCGACACTTCTTGAGTATCACATATATGACAACATTTAGAAGTATCGAAACATTATACTTGAACTGACGCAATCACATGTGTGGTAAGATATATCTTATGACATGTAATAATGTTGTAATTGAGTTGTTTTAGTAACACCCCTGAATGTCAATAGTAACATATTAAAAATGATAAGCCTGACTAAAAGTATCAAACACTATGTTCAAACAACACTACCAAATGTCACCATCACAGTATACAATGACGCATAATAATGTTATGGCCCCGAGATGGATAATCACAACACTTAAAATGTTAGAAATCATATAATAATAATAAACTAATCTGGCGACATTTGGAAATTAATAAGTAGCATTATACTTAAGCAACACAACGATTATGTCATTATAGATGTATTATGACACATATTAATTTAAGTAATGACTTGGATTTAACAACACTTAAAAAGCGTCTTAAGATTACATCATAATAAGCACGATATGGTGACACTTGGAAGTATCAAAATAGTATATTTAAGTGACGTGATATAACATGTAAGTCTGTATGTATTACAACACATAATTGAAAGGATTTAACAACACTTCCAAAGTAATCGTGCGATCGTCACAAAAATACATATCTGGAGCATTTGCTTCTTTTAATCTTATAAGACCAAAGTGAAATTGGCCTAGGCAACGTATAAGCGACGTTTTGTAAAAATGTTGGTATAAAGTTAAAGTGATATTTTTTTTGCCTATTACGACATAAGTCAAATGTTAGATAAAACCAATTTTGTTGTAGTGCCTGATGATAAGACTTTGAATGAATTCAGTAGCTTTTTAAGGTGTGAAACAAATGGAGACCTTAGCCTTTGGATGTAGTCGATTGGCGCGAGATGTCACTTAAGTGCATTATGGGATTATGTCTTAGTTAGTCAACTTCTACATTATAAAGCTTTTTACATAACTTTTTAATCCCATTTATTACATGCAAATAGTTTTACATGGATAATTTTACTCAAACTTTATTTATTACTACAGAAAAAATACATTGTCCCAACTGAAGGCAAAAAATGGGTTTTGTCCACCATAGGTGATAATTGGAGAATATACAAATGCAGGTTGAAGAAGGATCATTATTACAAGTATAACGTGGACTAAGAATCCTAAATCGTCGAAAAATGTCCCGGAGGATAAATTGAAGTTGCTCAAATGCGGAATTGACCTAATGTTAGGTCTGAGTAATTTGGAATTTTTACCATGTTCTCAAATGTTGTATATACAAGCAAACAAAGTTTTTTTTACCTATATTTTGATATTAAATATAATATATTTACATGCTTTTATCAGTTATAATGTTTATGTAGAAAATAGCGAGATCAATGTTACCGTCATAAGCAGCCAGAAGAATATGCATACAACGAGCAAAAAGTTTTCTTCAGGATCACGAAGAAATGGTAAGATAGCATTGCTTTTGTTTATATTTGGATTAACTACTATGATATGAATTGTAACTTTTGCCTTTCAAATCTCGGCCCGAAGCGGAAAACAAGGAGAACCCGGCCGTCTTGAAATGTTTATTGAGACTTGAAAAAGAAAAACAGGACATACTTACAAGGAATCAGATGAGGATACTCTTAACAAGATTGTAAGAACTTCTACTGTTACACTATGTTTGGAATCCCTTTATTTTGATGGAATTCAATTCAATTGGATAGAATTGAATCCAAATATCCGTTGAAATGTATCAACAATAGATTTAGGAAGAATAAAATTCATTTAGGAGAAAAAAATGAAGATTTCGAGCAGAAAAAATTGAACCAAAAATGGTAAATGATTTACAGCATGAAATTCGTGACATGTTAAAGTGGGTGGAGTTCCATGTAATTAAGTGATAGAGTGAAGATGCTAATTTGCAATTTATTGGTGGCTTTTTCACTTTTGTGAACTTTTAAATTAACTAACAGTATTTTTACATTTCATTTCTAGCTGTATGTTATCGGTCGAAATTTGAGGGTGAATAGTGCACAGCTAAGCGAAGTAGGAAGAATTTGTGAGACTAAATTGAGTTAAGTTAGAAGCCAAAATAGTGATAGAGAAAGAAACCTCCATTGGAAGCGATGTATATACTTTTTATCTTCAAGTAGTTGTGATCTTTCACTCTGTTGCGATCATCTGAAAAAATGTCCAGCGCCACCATCCTTTTAAAGCTCTCCTTTCTCTTTTCCTCTACTTGTTTCATTCTCCACTTATAAATAATTGCTATATGTCAATTCAAACTTCGAGGGTTATGGTTTTGCTAGGTTTTTCTTTGGAGTTTATTTGTTTATTATTAATGACATTACTCTTCAATTATAGGCTCAAATGCATAAAGTGCAGTCTCAACACACAAGTGAGAGCAACTCTCGTTGATCCATTTTACGCCAGTGATTGGAGGGATGCGACCTGGAGGCGCCATGTTATATGGGAGGGGTGTCACACCCACTGATCTTAAATTCAAGCCAAACATGACTAAGTCATTAGTGAAAATTCCTGAATAACTATTACAAGTAATGAAAACAAAATGGCAAGAAGAGGTGAGAACATAAATGATAAAAGAAATGACGTAATGGCTTGACTTGGAATCAACAAATTCTCTCGGTCTTCTCCCAACTCCAAAGTTTGAACCCGGGGTTAAATTTGAATCAAGAACTATTTGGGGCATTGGTTTCTAGATCTCCTAGAGATGCTAATAGTGCTATAGATCAAGTGAGCCATGATAGGACTTCACCGTCATTAGGTAGTTTACATGTGATCTTTACTTAGATACTAATTGTTGAACCAATATTTTGTACATTATCTTCTTTTTTAACCTCATGTGCTTTTGTCGATTGAGTTCGAGGCTTTTATATGGACAACAGATATGTATTTTACTCTTTGTTTCAAATTTTAGAGAGTTGTTGTTTACATGGATATTATATTTGTTTGATTTGTGAATCTAAGTATGTAAAAGAATCATTGTTGATTTTTGAAACTTTGGATTTTGGAGACTAGGGTTGTACCTATGTTCATGGATATTATGTTCATTTTGGTTATCAAACTCTTTCGTGATGATTCTTGTTTTGACTTGCTTTACTTGATTTGCACAACTCAATAACTAGGAAGCTCATGATAATTTGGTAACGGTGCCAATAGTAGAACAATTATCTGCCTCCTGAAACATTAGTGGCTCTTGCATTAAAATCATTGGCAGATATGAGAATTGCTAGTGTTCCATTTAAATAGAAAGTGTTTCAATTACAATTCTTAAAACCACTACAAATTTGTAGTAGAAATTGTTGCATAACATGAAAAAAATATTGCGTAAAATAAATTTGATCTGTAGCATAAAAGAAAAAACTTAGATTACATAAAATTAGTGGATGCATTAGTAAAAACAAAAACTGTCGCATCATATAAATCTAATTAGATTTGCATAAAAATGAAAATCCCTTTGCATTAAATATATGAAAATTCTTTTGCATAAAATACGTTCGAATTGCTGCATAAATAGGAAAAAGTGCTGCATAAAACAAATGCGATCCGTTGCATAAGAAAGAAAAACCGTTGCATAAAATAGCTACTGAACCGCTGCATAAGAGGCACAAATCGCTACAAAAGAGCATGGCAAGCCACTACATAAAAAATATAAACCGCTGCAAAAGATCATGGCACACTACTGCATGAAAATACAAACCCGCTGCATTAAATAAGTAATAAACCGCTGCATTAGGTTAAGTAAACCACTACGTAAGATAACTGATAAACCGCTGCATTATGTTAAATAAACTGCTATGTAATATCATTGATAAACCACTGCATTAGGTTAAATAAACCACTGCGTACGATCATTGATACACCGCTGCATTAGATTAAATAAACCGTTGCATGAGATAATTAATAACCCGTTGCATTGATTCATCTAGCTGCATAAGATCGATGATAAACTATTTGCATTAGGTTAAATACACCGCCCATAAGATCACTATTAATAGCGCATTAGATAAAAAATAGCGAGATTAGCGTAAAATCTAGAATAGCCGTGCAATAGATGGCCTATTGCCACGATTTCATTTGTTGCATTTGCATCATGAAACCTTACAAAAACTATTCTGGCGGGGGTGATGCATTGGCTCCCCTGACCATTGATAGATCTTATGCGTGATTATGCGTGGTCTTGTGCAACGGTTTGGCACCGCTGCATATGAACTGATATTTTGTAGTGTAACTTTTAAACAATCTTAAGTGCAATCATCCTTCATAGAGTACTAGGAGCGAGCCTACACAGTCAAAAGACCTTATGCTTCCACTAATGGAAGTCTTACATAAAACTATAGTATATATTGGATCCTAATATAACTTATTCAGCAAGGAATTTATAAATATATAGGCAATCACATGATATTTAGGCCATAATTTTCCCATAAATCATGAATTATTGAGGTAGTTTTCAGATAACAGTATGTGTGGCTGAATTTTTTTCTTTGTTATTGCTCTGCTAAATGTTGATTTTCTCTTTATTTCAAGTACGTCAAGAATTATTTGTGTATTTTGAAGATCTATATTTTATATAGTTGAGAAGCAATTTGCAAGACCTATTGATAATACTATTCCAATTATAAATAATATTCGAAGCTTTTAAGTTTGTATTTTCTCCTTCAACTAATTATAGATTTCTAATTATATTTTATATTTATGAAAGAGACTTTAAAACACTAACCATCAAAATAAAGTGATATCAAAGTGCTCACACAGATATCATCACATGCTCTAACTGTTTATGAGATGTTTAGGCCATAACTTGTAAGGTAAATATGATAAAACGGTATAACAAACTAAAAACAATAAACAATTAAAAATAATATATAAGAAATCAAGGTAAACAGTTATATGTGTGTATGTATATGAAATTTTATTAGAAAGACTAATAAACAAATTTTATTAGCTCCATATTTTGTTTGATAGAGGAAAATTAAAGAGAAATTAAACAACTGTATCTATCGAAGCCCTTATTTTACAACCCAAGTTTTTACGGACATTGGATATGGCTTAATGAATTCCATTCTACTACGCACCTAGTTGATGTCACGGGTCCTATTCTATCGATGGAGAATAAACAATAATCTTATGTATAGACTTGAAATCTTGAATATACATCATGCACTGTTTTATATGCTTCTCCTTTCATGTTCGAAAATAATGTATACAAAGCTTGTGACAAGTAAAATATAACTTAGTTCATTTAAAACTTCATAGATTTCTTTTAAGTCAAGTAGTATAAGCTAGTGAACTGGGTTAAAAATTAACTTATAGGCTTTTTAAAAGTATGTTAAACATATTAGCTTGATCAAAGAGTGTTGATATAGAAGAGTATTAGTCTATTGATGCGGGTTTACTATGAAAAGTAATCTAGAAACACAGCCTAATGTTAATGAGTTCATATAAAAATCAATAAGAGGATCGAGCATAATCACTGCCAGATTGCAGTTCTTTGAAGAAAGTTGCATTTGATCTAGTGTAAAGATTTGCATAAGACTTTAGAGCCACGATAGGCTAATTTCATTGTTTTACTTGAAAGAAAGAGTTCAAGTATTTTATTTTATTTTTATCTCATTGAACTTTTGTTTGAGCTATTGATCACCTAACTCTTAAATAGTATTATTCATTCATATGTTCTTTCAAGAGGCAATTTAAACCAATTACAAAAAATGGATCAGTGTTTTTTATAATAAAGAGCTAGCTAGTGAACTCAATTCTAAGAATTTATTTTTAATGAGAGAATATATAAAAAAACATATCTAACAGCTAATAATAATAGTCATATACCCAATTTCAGCAAAAATTTTCCTTCTAAGTAAAATGCAGATAAGAAGTAAATTTAGGTAAAAATAAGAGAATAGATGAGTTTAAGGAAGAATTAAATATACTAACCATATATCCTTTGAAAAGCTCTCCGTACTCCTTGCACCTCAATTTTTGATTTGTTAAGTAAGCCTATAAATCCTCGTCTTGTTTGTATTTCTCTCATTCGAAATGCAGTTGGATTGCATGCAAGATGTTGAAGAGCAGTCATCGAGGATTGATCCCTTTGTTCTGTTAAATATGGGTAGTTCTTGACAATGAACAAAGGCAACTCTGTATCATATTGATTTTATAGAGATAAAATAAATTAGTAATCTAATACTTTTTTCACATTCATTAAAGTTATATATATAAAATAAAAAATTATTTTAGTGGTTGCAATTTTAGTGTGTTTGTATGTATCTATGTATGTATGTATGTATGCATGCATTACATATCAAAATCATTATAAATTATGATATGTGAATTATATAATATAAGGATTGTATATTTTAAAAGCTAACGTTTTTCAATGGTTGTCATTTTCTTCATGGTGCACACTTTTGGTTATGGTGGGATAATAGATTTATTTATTTTTATTTATTTGTTTGTTATTTTTTATTGAAGAAGCCCTTCTGATGAAAATAATAAATTAGCAAAATTACATTATAGTAACTTTTGTCAAAAAAAAAAAAAAAACCAAGGGTTTGGAAAGTTGATATTTATTTAAGGAAAAAATGTTTAATAACTTCATTTTTAAGATTTGATCTTTTCTAAAAGGATCTTTTCAGAAAGCTAAATCCCATGAAGGGTCGAGACAGAGCTTCGATTAGGACATAGCCTAGTGTTTTTCTTCTTCTTTTCTTTTTCTAATATAAATGGGTAGAAAGATGAAATACAAATTCGGAGAATGACGTAAGAAACAATTATAGTGATGAACTTGTTATTTTACTTTTAAATTTTTGTTCAAACCTTTTTATTTTCATCACTTCTATTTTAAATTTTTGTTCAAACCTTTTTATTTTCATCACTTCTATCCAAGGATCAAAATATCGGTATCGACAGATATATCGATAATTGAATTTTACGGATATATCGGATAAATCAGAGATATATCAATGGATATTTTTTACATGAATATTGAGAAAGTAAAAATTAACAAAAATAATTGAAAAATGTAAAAATAACACAAATAAATAAAATTCACTTCTTAAAGACAACATAGATTACTTTGCAATAGTATTTAAATGAAATTTTGTTGGGTTTATCTTTTAGTTTTGCTTAAATTTGTTTTTGCTAAATAAAATAGATATTTAATTTTTATTATAAATAAAAATAATTTATTGATATTAAGTAATATTATTAAGTTAAACAAGAAATAATCTTAAAGTAATATTATTAAGATTAAACAAAAAATTATCTTAAACACCACATAAAATAAATAGTTTTTAATGTTAATAGGCTTTTAATAATATCTTTTACATTGCCTCATCTTTTTCATATTTTAAATTATCAAGTAAGAAATCAAATTTTATAATATATGAAGTATAGTTTCTCAATTTGTTTTAAACAAATATTATACTTAAAACAATAATGGATAAATAAATTGAAATTATAAAAAATAACTAATTCAAAATTTTTTTTTAATCATTTGGGCCCTTCTCTTTTCAAAAAAAAAAATTATTTGGGCCTTTTAGCCCTTCAGCCCATCATCTTCATTTAAAATATTTGATCTTAGCCGTCCATGTTTCACTAACAAATCTCTACTGTTCATTTATCTTAAACCCTAAAAGTCACAATATATTGTTTTGAACTTTCTCTCTCGTGCAGCCTTCTCCCATCTTCCCCATCTTCAGACTGCAAACGGCTTTGAAGCCTTCTTCCATATTCTTTTTCTTCTTTCTCCTGTCCTAGCAACAAGTTGTCTCTCGTATTCCCATCTTCTCTCTTTCCTTTTTTTTTTTTCTTTTCTCTCTTCCTTTTTTCCATCCTCTCTTTGATGAATCTCATTTTCATTCATTTTTTTTTTTGCAATTTGTCTGTGAAATATCGATAGAAAATCGGAATTTATCGTCGATATATCGACCTCAACCGATATATCGGCGATATTACCGACACAATACCGAAATTTCGAGCAACCGACTATCGTTTGTATATTTCGTTTCGATGTCGACCGATATATGACATATTGTCGATATATCGGTCGACATTTCCGATTTTTTAATCATTGCTTCTATCTTTTTATTCTTTTCCTCCTTATTCCTTCTTTCAACCCAAATTAATCGTTTTTTAAAATGGAAAAACTGAGCTGTAATTTGAAAAAAAGTAGCAAAGAAGTTATCAAAAGGGTTTATCCGCTTAAAAGAAAGAATCATGCCACGACTTGGAGATGAATAAAGTGGAGAATATATAAATGGAACTACAACGAAAATGGAAGTTGTATATTATTTAAAAACAAGTTTTAGTTGAGGATATAAAGACATCAATTCTAACAGTTCAAAGTCAAACATTAATTTTCCATAGCTAAAACTCACCAAAACATTCAGTGGCGATGGAGACGCGAAGAACTGTTGTTCCATCATTCCTTTACAAATGAGCTTTGCTTTCTTCTGGATTCCGTTCCTCTAGCTTCATTTCGCCAGCCAATGTAAGACATTTCAGTTTGACCACAGCGGGGCTGCACAAAATAGGCTCCCTCTGAGGTTATTTGCTCACAATTGTCAAGGTGGGATTTTCCAACATCTCTACGGCCGCATCTTTCATGTCGTTGCTGGTGGGCCGGTGGCTACTTCATGGAGTAGAGTGTTTCCTTCGGTGTTTTTTATATCGGAAAGCTGATGGTTGCGGTCTTCAGGTATCATATTCAGTAAGTCGAGCACCAGATCTTTTCGTTTGGAGTGAGCAGCCATGTGGAGGACTGTGTCGTTGTAGATACTAATTCTCTGTAATGGGACTTTAGGATCTCTAAGGCCTATTAGACTGCAGAGTAGTCTCACTTTATCGTAATCTTTGTCCATAATAGCATTGAGCAAATCAGAAATGTGCTTTTGTTCAATCTCATCGTTGTCCACCATGAGAGCGTCTCTGGCGAGCAGAAGGGTTAATTAGCAGTGAGGGATAGGGATGGGCTCTCACAGCTTAAAGAACTGGCGCCATATGTATGGGTGGTTGATAGGATTACACATCGGTTTCATAAGAAATTATGAAGTGGTACTTTAGTTTGATAGATTCTTCTCACTTTGGATAGCTTTTATAGTCAAACACCCTTTCTTGAGGTACTAGATAGCCTTTTCTCGTTACCCACCGACTTTCAATAAAACCACCAACTCTAAGTACCTAAGCTCAATAAGAGAGTCAAACCCAAAAACCGGCCTGATGGGTAAGAGAACCTCTCAAGCTACAATACCAATACAATATTTTGCAGGACAATCCATAATTCTACTTGCTTTATAAACATGTTGACAACTTCCAAATATTTAGATCCTATGATCAACGCTGCAAAATCCTTCAGTATATGTCAACATTTTATGATGCCACAGTACCAACTCCATATGCCTTCTGGATCATAGTAAAATTTCAAATAAAGATTTAATACTACTTAATTTTTATTTTATTGAACATCTTCTTCATGCATTGGATTCTTTAACAAGTACTCTATTGATATATATATATAAATTAAATCAATTAATATTAAAATTAGAATTTAATTTATACAGTCAAATACTATACTAAGAAATTCAAAGTTTTTTCTAATCTAGTATGAATATTAAAATTTGAGATGACAAAACCACTGTGTTAACAGTTAAGAATATTATCAAAATGAATATATTTCTTATTATAAATTTAGGTTGTTTAGTAATACATCCCATCTCATAATCTAAATCAGCGAATAAATTAGAATTTGTAAGAAATTCACAGTTTGATATAATATGAATATAATATATATTGGTAATCATTCATTTTATTAAAACAAATGAATAATTATTTTTAAACATAAGTAAAAACATAAGTAGTTGGTTACTAATATTATGATATAAAAAAAAATACATTTAATACACTTTATAAATAAAAAATAATTCTTAAAATTTGTTTCAAAGCTGGTTTTTTTTTTTTAAATTTTATCTTTTATTTTCTTGAAAGATCAAGATTTTTTTTTTGAAGAGTGAAAAATCATGATTTTAAAACATAAAAAAAGAAAAAAAAAAAAAAGAGATAGTATTCACGAATATTTAATTAATATAATAACTTAACATTCCCTATATAGAACACCCTCACGTGAGGGTCGCCCTCTAAAAAATTTCCCCTTTCTACTTCACTTTTACATGATTCCCCCTTTATTGTTATTGACCTAAATCAAATAATAAATATCAGGTCAATTTTTCATATCACCAAAATCAACGGCCAATATTGCTCCCAAGAAAGAGAAGACTTGGGATTGTGGCTTATTTGCGTAGAAAGTGGATTTCATTATTCCCATGACACGTGAACATGCCCGCTCATATAATTGGATGGCCTGCATGAAGATGAAAATAAATTAAACAAAACAATTCAAAAAAGATACCGAATGTTGTAAAATAGAGTAGAATTGCAAAGAGAAAGAATAAAAGAGAATTATAGAATGAAATTTTAGAGAGAGAATGAGAATTATTTTTCATAGTCCTTTATATAATGGATAAAGATTTTATTATATAGACATTTTAATTGCATATTCATGTGAATGAACATTTTAGTTGTATATTCATTCATGTTAATGAACTTATTTCATTTACACATGCTCCATAGCATTCCCCTTGAATGATCATCAGCCTTGAAGGAAAGAATACAATATTCTTAATTTGTTATGACTGCCTCGTTAAAAACCTTGTTACTAAAATCCAGTGGGATAAAACCTAGACAAAGGAAAAAATAGTAAAGTGCACTAACATCCAATCATGCCCCCCTCATGTCAACATCCTTAGGTCGGCGCATTCCAATCTTATATATTAACTTCTTGAATGTTGAGGTTGGTAATGACTTTGTGAATAGATCTGCTAAAGTATCAATTGAGTGTATTTGCTAGACGTTAATTTCACCATTCTTCTAGAGCTCATGTGTATAAAAGAATTTTGGTGAAATATGCTTGGATCTATCTTCCTTGATATAACCCCCTTTGATTTGTTCAATGCATGCTGCATTATCTTTGAATAAGGTTGTTGTGTTATCTTTGACAGAGGAGAGTCCACATGATTCTTGAATATGGTGGATCATAGACTTGCCTCATGAATTGCAATAATCTCTTAATGATTTGATGATGCCATTGTCTGGTTGATAGATTTCCATGAGATGACAGTTCCATTGTAATTAAAAACATACCCGCTTTGTGATCTAGCTTTATGCGGATCTGAGAGATATCCTGCATCTGCATATCCTAGTAGTTTTTGTTTTGACTCATTTGGGTAAAATAGTCCCATATCAGTAGTTCTGCGAAGATACTGCAATTTATGTTTGATTCCATTCCAATGTCTTCTGGTTGGAGCAAAACCGTAACTGGCTAATAAATTAATAGAAAAAGCAATATCTAGATGAATATAATTAGCAAGGTACATAAATGCACCAATAGCACTAAGATATGATACTTCAGGACTAAGTAATTCCTTACCCTTTTCATAAGGACGAAATGGGTCATTTTTTCACATCAAGTGATCGAACAACCATAGGGTAGCTTAATGGATGTGCTTTATCCATATTAAAACGCTTCAAGATTTTCTTAATATATGTTGATTGATGAACTAACACTCCATTTGGAAAATGCTCGATTTGTAAGCCGAGACAAAATTTTGTTTTTCCAAGATCTTTCATTTCAAATTCCTTTTTCAAACATTTTTTTTGTTTTTGTCAGCTCTTCAAGAGTTCCAACAAGATTTAAATCATCAACATAAACAACAATAATTGCAAATCGGATTTATGATTTCTTAATGAAAACACATGGACATATAGGGTTATTCATATACCCTTCTTTTAGTAAATATTCACAAAGATGATTTTACCATGTGCGTCCAAATTGTTTAAATCCATACAAAGATCGTTGTAGCTTAATTGAGTACATGCTATGAGGTTTTGTACTAACTGCTTCAGGCAGTTTAAATCCTTCAGGGATTTTTATGTGTATATCATTGTCTATGGATCCATATAAATATGAAGTGATAACATCCATGAGACACATATCTAGTCCTTTGAAGACGGCTAAGCTTATCAAAAGTGAAATGGGATTGCATCCATAACAGGCGAATATGTTTCCTCGTAGTCAATGTCAGGTCTTTGTGAGAAACCTTGGGCTACTAATCGCACTTTATATCTTATGATATTATTATTTTCATTTGCTTTAGACAAATGCTCATTTATACCCAATAGACTACCGCGAGATTAATGCGGACTACGAGGTCTAAACACTTCTGCGTTTTATTAACGAATGCAGTGCAATACGCATGAAGTATTTTCTATTTAGCTAATCGTTTCTTTGTTTACATTCATCCACCTTTTTTGGTTCAGGATCATCATCATCATTTTGTATGATGTCTAAGGCCACTTCGAAAACAAAAATATTATTCACAACAAAATTATTTTGATCCCATTTTTCACATAACTTATTGAAATCTCATAATTTTGAGGTACCTTTGCCTCTTCTAGAGATATTTGTTAGTTTTGCACCTCTTCAGGGGTTTGTTGTTCAATATGTGCCTCTATGGGGGCTTGTTGTTCACCATGTTCCTCTGTAGGGGCATTTTGCTTTGCTTTTGTTCTCTTCTTAGAACTCGCCTTTTTGTGGTGGTCTCCAGCTCTTCAAGCGTGTTTGATTCATTTACTTCTGTCTTGGGGACCTCAATCAGTGTTGGAGCATTCATAGTTGGGATATGTGATTTTGTCACTTTCTTTGCATCAACGAATGCATCTGGTAATTGATTTACAAGATTTTGTAAATGAATGATCTTTTGAACTTCCGGTTCACATTGATTTGTAAGAGGATCAAAATGAGATAATGTGGATGCATTTCAAGTAATTTCTTGTCATTATTCTAGAATCGACTTTTCTCCCCATAATGGTGGGAATACAGTTTCATTAAAATGACAATCTGCAAATCTAGCTCTAAAAACATCTCATGTTAAGGGTTCCCAATATCTTATGATAGACGATGAATCAAAACTTACATAAATCCTAAGTCTACATTGTGGACCCATTTTGGTATTGTGGGGGTGCAATTGGTATATCGATTGCACAACCAAAAACTCGTACGTGTGAAATATTTGGTTGTTTACCAAGTACAAGTTGTGAAAGGGAGTACTCATGGTGAGATGTTTGTAACACCCCAGATTATACCCTGACAGTTTTATAACATGTTTTGGGTATAATAAAAGTAAATGTATATTTTTTCGGAATAAAATAATGCTAAAAATAAAATAAGCAAAACCTGGAATTTATCTAGTGAGGATAAATTGATCGTTTATATTTAGGACCGAGGTCATATTTAAGTTCATAAACTAAAGTAGAATATAGCATAAGTTGATTTGCAAATAATAAAGAGTGGGAGGACATATGTGCAAAAAAAAAGGGAAATTAAGTATAAAAAGGGTGAGACAAAATATATTTTGGGTACCAGCTCATATGGTACAGGAGAAAGAAGAGAGAAAGGAAGAAGAGAAAAGAAGAAGAAGAAGAAGAAGAAGAGGCAAAGAAAGGTATGGAATTGTATGGAAGCTATAATTTTGTATAGGCTTTTGATTTTGTATGGAATACTAAGGGTTTTTATGGATTTTGATTTGGTCCTAACCTAGGGTTTTTGTTAGGATTTCATCATAACCCTAGATTTCTTGAAAGTAGGGTTGGTAAAACCCTAATTTGTACAAGAGGAGTATGGAATCCTCCTTTTGAGTATAGATTTGTGGTTTAATTGCAAGTAATTGAGTTTGGGTTTAGAACAAACCCTAACTAATCTTTATATTTGGTTTATGTATGGTTATGACATTTAGAGTTATTTAGGAGGAATTCATGATAGGTTTTTCAAGTAAGATGGAATAGAGGAATAGTATGGAAGAAAAGTGAGTGAAAAAGGGAAAATCTACCATTTCTGGGCAGTTTCCGCGACTGGTACCGGTACCAGAACAGGGTGATACCGATACCACTTATGAAGAGACCAAATGGTACCGGTACCATCCAAAGTGGTATCGGTACCACTCACCAGAACAGGGTTGGTACCAGTACCTGTCCAACTGGTACCAGTACCACTATCCCCCTATAACCCTGATTTCTTATATTTTGACATTATTAAGCCCAAATTCATACACCGATAGTATAGGAACCCTAGTAAATGATTAACGGGGGTTCAAATAAGAGTGAAAAACGCATCGTACCTCACTGCCTCGGCGAGTTTGATGTGGGTAAACTTAATGCCCTAGAATTTGAATAAGTACAAGTATATGTATAAGTTTAATATATGAAAGCTAAAGAGAATATATGCATGATTTTGTTACATGAGAAAGTATAGTTAAATGTTTATAAAAGATTATATGAGAATGAATATCTCATAAGTATCCATGATATCTATAGTTATTCATGTATATGAGATATAAATATTTCTAAGAAAACAAAATAAAAACTGATTGCCTGCTTATGACTGGGTAGATAGATAGATAGGCATGCTTATAGGGACACAGCTATTGCTGCATATAGTACAGATATTGAGGCCCCCGTCATAGATCCTGCATACAGTACAAATTATGCTATCTGACAGTTTGTTAAAAATGTGTTCCTGGAAATTTGTGATGTCAGCCTTGGGCAGAGTTTCGAGCAGAGGGTGAATATATGACTGTGAAGAAAGCTTGCTACCACTCTGGCATCATTAGTTCGGGTAGGTATGGCCTACACCCATTTGGAAACGTAATCTACGACCAGAAGAATGTATAGATTGTTGAAAGACGAAGGACACATCTTCTTATCACCTGATCGGCACAATGCTTATATAGAATGGGCTCTTCCCAGTAGTAATGCTTCAACCGTTGATGAGTCTTAAACTCATCTATTTTAACCGCTACGGACTTTTTTTTTTTTTTTTTTTTTTTTTTTTTTTTTTTTTTTTTTTAATAATTTTAGTGTTGTATGCTAATTCTGGAATATTCTTAAACTTTTTTTGTTTTGCAGGTGTTAATTGAAAAAAAAAAACAAGCAGAAAAGAAGCAAAAAGGTGGAAAATGCAATAGTTTGTGTCGCAACATAATTTTTGTATGTCGCGACAACAAAATTCAAGCAGGCCAAAGGAACTATGTCGCGGCCCGGTAACTAAATGTCGCAGCAAGCTCAGAGACCTGCTTTCAAAATCTTTGAAGGAGAAATTGTGTCACGATAAAGAATTTTTCTATCGCCATATTGTTGTAGAAAATTATGGAGCGTCGCGACAATCCTTCTACATCAGCGACAAAGATTAAAGCAGAGCAAAGAAAATTTTGTGTCGCGACAATATAATTTTGTCATGACATAAAAAGTTGAAATTGGCACATATGCACTCCTATCCTGACCAGACAATTCTATCGCGACCAAATTCCTCCTCAGATTCTGACACAAGTCCAAGCAGAACAATGTTTTTATGTTGCGGCAAAGTTCTCAACATCAAAGCCAGGCCTTCGAGGAAGAAGCTGGCATCCTGAAAAGAAAATCCTGTTGGGACATAGCAATTAGAATTCACAACCAAGAGCAACACAATCTCTATCGCAATAAAGATTATTTCTATTGCGACAAACAAAACATGAAGGAGGTGAATTCCCTGTCGCGACAAGAAGCTAAAGAGCAACACAAGAAGAATGGTGACAAAAAAATTCTTGTTGCGACATAATCAAGAGTTGAAGGTAAAACCAGTGTCACGACAAAAAAGTTTTATGTCGTGACAATAAAAGCTAAGAAATGATAAAATTCTATCTGACGAGAGAAAAGTAAGTCGACGAAATTGAAAAATTGAGAATGGCCAAGGCAGTTGTGTCACAACATATAATTCTATGTCGTGACAAATAGCTCAGAAAGCAACAAGAATTAGAGAAGAAAAGTCTATCACGACCAAAGAGTTTCTTGTCACGACATAAATTGCTAAGGACTTAAAGAAATCTTGTCGCGATAGAGAAAACTCTGTCGCGATAGAGTTTCCAGATTGAAAAGCAATTGTTGTCATGACAAAGAAAATTATGTCGCGACAAACTCTAGAAGAACAAGGACATGAAAAGCTGGGTGGGAACAGATTTGGTGTTGTGACACAAGGCATTCCTGTCGCGATAAGAACTAGACTGCTAAATACAATTTATGTCATGACATTATCAAAGTATGTCGCGACACAATCTAAGAGCAAGCTGAAGAATAGGCGCGACGAGTCTGAAGGCTACGATAAGTGGCGACAAGGCGAAAGCTCTGTGTGACGAGACCTTCTATGTCGCGACAAAGATACCAATTTGGGCTAGAATTTTGGGAGTCCACAATGCAATTAATGAAGTGAGGCCCAACATTGGAGAACCTATAAATACACGCTTCTAGGGCAATGTGCTCATCTTTCGGCAACTCCAGGATTTCTAGGTGCTTTAAGACTCTTGTTCATTTTTTATTTTTATTTTTATTTTCCATTTTAGTAGATTTAGCTTAGTATAGTTTTATTTTGTTAGTTTTCCTTTAATTTTACGGATTTAGTGTTATGCTGAAGTGCGATTTAAGTGGTATTTCTTTATAAATTCTTCTTTTCATTTATTGTTTGATTTAAATGGATGCTGGAAGATTTCTGGAGTTCATTTATTTTAGTTCGTTTATGATTTCAGTGAATTTTCATGATCAGTTAGTCAATGATATAAGTTAACCAGTTTTGAAAAGTTGAGCTCATTGGAAATGGGTCATTGATGATAATCATTTTGCCTCGTAAGGTGGAAGAAAGCTTTAATTAGAATTCTTGAATTTATTTGATTGGTATTGTTTATAAATTTACTTATTCTCAGTACTAGTACCGTGTACCCAATGCAAGGTATTGTATCTCACTCTGATTTCTAGGAGGCCCTCTGAGTGACACAAAGATGGAGAATCCTAAGAGTGTAGAGTAGTTCGTTGTGGGTATGGTAGACTAATACTAAAAAAACTAATTAACTTTGAAGGATTACTCAGATAGATCACCAACTTACTTATAATTGGAGGATGGTTGAATGAAGTATCTGTTTAATCACTCAGAGGTCTCTCCTCTTTACATTGAATTGATTCGATCCGTGTTAGCAAAGATCTAATCAAGGAGATGGAAATTTCATCGAAGTGTAGGATGAAGGTGTCAATCAAATTGGAAAGGCAAGTCCTCTATAGAGGCAAAATTACTTTAATTACTAAGATCTAGCATTAATCACGAGAAAATGAAATACTTAGAATCTTAGAAAGAGGGTTATATATTACAAGTAACTGATTAGAATCATCTCTCAAAAATGAATATGAACCTTTAATCAATGAAAAGTATGGTTGAGGGAGAAATCCAGACCATACTACCTTGCGTCTTTGACGAAACTGAGTTTTCGATTGATGGATTTGAGCTACTCATCGAAAATGATGTAAAAGTGATTATTATTAATTGATCCATGTCCAGTTTTGTCTCACTCAGTGAATCCTCAACCCCAATTTTATTAAACTTTACTTTTGTATATTTAAGATTTCAGTCTAGGATTGCATTTTAATCCTCTTATCATCATATCAGTGGAGTTCACATAGTAATGATCTTGAGTAGTTGGGGTAATTATCTTTTGATTTATCATCTTTCCTCGTGGGAACGATATCTGGACTTTAAATATCCACTTTTATTACTTGTAAGACCTGTGCACTTTCAGTGATTGAGACCATACACAAATTTTAAATGAGTCATCTTACAAGAGAGAACAATTCCATCTTTTCATACATATGAAAAATGGTCTCAACAAGTTTTTGGCATTGTTGTTGGGGAAGGTAGTCCTTTGGTCATAAATGTCTTAAATTTATATATATCCATTTGGTCTTAACAGTTGTGCAAAATCTCTTCTTTTGTTGATAGCTAAGCCGGTGCAGGAGCACTCTTGCCACCCGAGTAGCTCCCATAATCCACAAACAGTCTTACATCTCTTTGTCTTCAATTTCCAAGAGTTGATCATCAGGGAAATCATCATTGATCTGAATTTCTTTACTCGGCCCTTCCAGTAGAAGATGGTCGGCTACTAATTTCTCAAATCCATGTATCTTTAATTTCGGATAAAAAACTCTAGTAGTAACACCCACCATATGATCCCTACCGATTCTGGTCTTCTTAGTCATCAGGTACTTTATGGCTGAATGGTCGGTGTGCATATTACCCTGTTACCAATCAAGTACGACCGGAAATTGTCAAACGCAAACACAATAGCCAAAATTTATTTTTAAGTTGTTGCATAATTTAGTTGCGCATCATTCAACGTCCGGCTCACATAATAGATAACACGAAATGTTAACCACTTTTTGTCCTAAATCTTGCCCCCATGAAAGATTCAGTCCGGTGCTACTACAATGGGTGTTGATACCAATTTCTCTTTCGAGGAAACAAAGGCAGCTTTGGACACTAATCATCAAACTCAAAGGGCTCCTTGAACAAGCAGATTCGATAGGGGCTTAGCTATTTTAAATCTGCTTATGAATCTCTGTGATCCTCGGCCTAAAAAGCTTCTTATTCCTTTCACTGAAGACGGAGGCGATAGCTGCTCAATTGTTTCAATTTTGGCTTTATCTACCTCGATTCCTCTTCCTAAGATCCAGTGCCCTAATACAATGCCTTCCTTCACCATGAAGTGGCACTTTTCCCAGTTCAACACAAGGTTAGTTCCTCGCATTTTTATCGATGCACATTTGGGTTCTCCATAAAATTATCAAGGATTTCCTAGCACAAAGAAATCTTCCATGAATACCTCAATTGTTTCTCGACCGTAATAGAGAATATAGCCATCATGTAGTGGCTGAAAGCGTGCTTGGTGCGTTACATAACAAGGGCATTCACTAAAGAGAAAAGCATTACCATATGGGCACGTGAATGTTGTTTCTCTTGGTCATCGGGTGATATAGTGATCGATTATGGCCTAAATACCAGTCGAAACAATAATACTCATGCCTACTGATGGTCTGGCATCGATCTAGGAGCGGAAGTGGGAAATGATCTTTTTCTATTCGCCTTATTTAATTTTTAGGTAGTATATGCGATTCTCACCTGTAACTATTCGAGAAGGTAGCGGTCGTTATTCTTAGTCCTTATCGCGTGATTCTCCTTTTTGGGACAACCTATACTAAACAGCCACGAATTATGCGAGATGGGATGCATCACGCATCCAACCATGAAATACCTCTTTTCTTACCAACACCATGCATTGTTGGGTCAGATCTCTGAGCCTCCGCCCCAGAAAGGTTTGTGCCCATCCCTCCCTATGGATGCGGTGCATACACATGGAGGATGGATCCCCTTCCGATCATCTAGAGGCGACACAGATAGAATCCTTGTGATCTCAAGCACTCTCAAAGCTTCTCTTATTCACGCTGCATAGGAGATGTCGATATGATATTTAGTGGAGTTAAGGATTCCCCTAGATAAGGTAGTGGATTTTGCTCCAACTATGGTGGTCGCTCAATCGAAGGCACTAAAATTTGAGTGTTCTCTCCCAACGGCTCATAATACTTCATTATGTTCTGCTGGAAGGAGTCCATCCACTTCACATACTCTTCGACCTCTTCACTTAGTTCTGTGGCATTACGCGCAAAGGCTGGCCTCGGTCGGTCAATGCTTTGGCTGAACGCATAGCCTCTATTGCCTCTACTATAAAACATGCATTGCTCTCTGCTGGATGCCTCATAGCATTGAATACACTGAATCTGACCTCATCGTCTTTGAACTTTTATCATACGCATCAATCATAGCCCTAGCAGGTTGTTAGAAATGGTCTGCCTAGTATAATGGGTATCTCTTTATCTTCCTCCATATCTAATACTATGAAATCAGTTGGGAAGATAAACTTGTCTACCTTTACTAGCACATCTTCTATCACTCCTCGAGGATGTTTCAATAATCTATCTACTAGGCTGCCGGGGTGGCGAGTCATGGAGTGCAGCTTCACAACCCCGACCAAAGATGCAAAAATGGATAAGGCATGGGGTTAATATTGGCTCCCGAGTCACATGGGATACTCTCGAATGAGTTCCCTATCTTACATGGGATTGTGAAGTGGATCCTTGACAGACGAATTTCCTCGAGTATGGCCCATTTGCACTCATAGTAAGATTCATTGTCTCAGTGCGATAACGCCTTTTCTTGAATGATATATCTTTCATGAATTTGACATAGCTGGGAATCTGTTCTAATGCATTTGTGAACGGAATGTTGATATGTAGTTTCTTAAACAATTCCATGAATTTGGTAAACTGCTTATCCAATTTATTCTTCCTCGAATCTTTGAGGATATGGGAGCGAGATGCGAGAGGTTTATTGTACTTCTTCTCAGTCTATTTTCCTAAATCGATCTCTCTGCTGGTTTCTCCTCTTGGGGCTGCTCCCCTTGCATTTAATCTTCCCGGCTGAACTGGTCCACTACCTCAGTTTCCTCTTCTCTTACTACTGGTGGTTGCCCCCTTGTAGCTAGCTCTCTACCATTTCTTAACGTGATAGCCTTAACACGTTCCTTACGTTCACCCCTCGGGCTTATCTCTGAATTGCTTGGCAAAGAACCTTGATGCCTCTCAGTCAATAGATTAGCCATTTGGCCCATTTGCACCTCCAGGTTTCTCAACTGTGCTACCTGATTATTCAGCTGGGTTGACTGATTCTACATAGTTGCCTTTGTTTCATTCATAAAGGCTATATGAGAAGTAAGCATTTGAGCTAGTGCTTCTTCTAAATCTACTTTTTCTCTCTTGACGGTTTTGCTAACTGAAGTGGCATGCTATTCTGATTATTCCTCCATCCATAGTTCGATTATTACGATTGTTTTGCCATCCCTTATTACGATTATGGTTATGATTCGATAGGTGTTACCCCATACGACCACATTGCTGATTACGAGTTAAATCTGGTTAAAATATGCCGTTCTATTGACCAATCATCGGCCCAATTGGCGTGCAGCCAGTACTATGATGCCCTCCACATGACTCACATATCTTCTAAGGATTAGTTTGAATAGAATTTATAGCACCTTGTTGCCTTTGTAACTGTTTAGTGAGTTGTGCAACATGATTTACCAAATTGCTCAAGACCTTCGTGTCTGCACCTCCCACTGCCTTCCTCAGTATCATCCTCTCCCTGGGCCATTGGTTACTAATAGTAGCCTGTCCTCTAGGATTCCATATGCTTGATCTGTAGTCTTCTTCATCAACGCTACACCTTGGCATCTTAGCTATTCTGTTGCGAAATCCATCAAAGCCCAGATTATAAAAGGAGTATGAACTTACATCCATCTAGTCGACATGTGATGTGGACACCTCCTTAACGGTTCATGAAATCTCTCCCGGGCTTCATCAGTTATCCTTCCAAGCTATCTAAATGTGTTAATCTCTTTTGGCTTGTGCGTCTTGGAGGCCCGAAAGAACTTGGTGAGAATTTACGCATAGTATTCCATGAGGTAATGGAATTTGGTGGTTGGCTCATCAACCAATGTTTAGCTCTATCACTTAATGAGAGCGGGAACAATCTCAGTCTTAGTGCTTCTTCTGTCACTCCATTGTATTTGACTGTGTTGCATACTTCAATGAAGTTTTTTTCAAATAGTGTTGGGTTCTCCTTGAGACAATGGGCCCGAATGTTAAAGCATTTGCGGTGTTCACTGTTTTTAGCTGAAATTGTTAGCTTGAATAGGTGATCTTGGGATAAGCGGACTGAATAGTGTCGTGGCGATGCGAACTCCTCTAGCAACATAAACGGATCATCTAGTTGTATAAATGGCCTGGGAGCATAGTTCCTACCATTATTCCCATTCTGTCCCCCTTATGGTTCATTTTTCTCTTATTTTGATCTTGCCCTTCCCTAGTGCTGTTGCTAGATTCCTTTGGTGTGCTTCTCTTTGTTCTATGCGTAATCGGTGTAAGGTTCTCTTTAGCTCAGGATCGAATGGGAGTAGTTCAACTTGACCTCGTCTTCGCATACACACACATTAACCTGTATTGCAATCACACGCGCAAACACAGAGACAAAATTACAAGCACTTGTGTCACCAAAATAAAAAATAGAAAAAAAATTTCCAGAATAATATCTAACTACACTATTGTCAATATCAACACAGAACTTCTCCCCGACAATGACGCTAAAAACTTAACGGGCACCGTAGAGGTTATGTAAAAGTAATGTAAAACGTAGGCCCGCTCGCGCAAGTATACGCATCGAGTTTACGTAATATAGTGGCTAGTCAAGTGTTGTTCCTACAAGGACAAGTGTGTTGAATACCGGAATTGGCTCTAGAATATTATATGGATCTCAAACTTGAGTGAATTATGGCTAATATAATGAAACTTCTAATCCTAAACAATTTCTTAACTCAATTAAAAATGGGGATTGGTTTTTCCTCCTTACCCACACTCAATAGTTACTATCTGGGTAGAATTGATCATTGATAACGATTCATTTGCAGCGAGTTGATCGTACTACGAGTATCCTGCTCGGTATATTAAGATACATCAAGCTAGTAAGTTTATTGCATCTCTGCATCAGCGAAGTAAACTCGAGGCGGCAGATATGGTTAAGCGAAGTAATCGCCACACTTGGAACCAGAGATCTCTACTCTCACGATTTGCGAAGTGCTCTACTGGATCACGAGAACCTTTTATCTCTCGATCTCATATTCCCAGACGAGTATGATGTTAATACAACACCACCATATAGATAATTCATAAAATAGAGCAAGTCGATATCGGATCTATGTATATCCTAAATAAAGGCTGAATTAATCACTAATCCATAGGCATGACAAGAGTACAACAAAAAACCTAGAATCAAAGCTAGAACACATCATTCTGATAATTACAATCATTTTGTTTTCAATCAATAGGAGTTCAAGAAAAAAAAATATGAAATACAATGATTACTCGATCTCTCCAGTCACCTTGTGTAGTCGTCTTTGTCTTGGATCTCGTGCTTCTCTCTCCTCCCCTCCCCCCCCCCCCCCTCGGTTCTCTTTTTTGTTCTTTTTGTTATATCTAAAAAATTTATCACTAGGTGAGTCTCGATGACGTCGTGACGTTGGATGATGTAGGCTGCACGTCATACGACCTTAATGTCGCGACGTTGGGACATCGCGAAGTTAGAGCGTTGCGACCTTGAGGCTATGCTCTCCTCTAATTTCCTTCTTCAAATCTCCACACAGCTTCCAAATGCCACCTTTTTCACCTAAAATGCACAAAAAGCCGAGTATCAGATATACAACGATAAACACACTTATTCATAGATGAAATAAACCGAAAACGTGATCAAACGCTGGTATATGATGAGTGTTTTGGGCACTCATCAGACGACTCCTATTTCTAGGGCACCCTACTGTATGGCTTCAATTGAACTAAAAGATTTGAAGTCTCAATTATAGGAGTTGTTGGACAAGGGATTCGTCCAACCTAGTGTTTCGCCTTGGGGTGCACCGGTTTTGTTTGTTATAAAGAAAGATGGCTCTCTCCGGATGTGCATTGATTATCGGCAAATAAATAAGGTAGCTATGCGAAGAATAAATATCCGTTGCAAGAATAGGAATTTTTATCGGTTGAAGGTGCGAAGTGTCTTTTTAAAGATAGACTTGCAATCGAGATATTATCAACTTCGAGTGAAAGATGTTGATGTCCCGAAAACAACCTTTAGAACCCGATATGGTCATTATGAGTTTTTAGTAATACCTTTTCGGTTGACTAATGGAATGGACGCATTCATGGACTTGATGAATAGGGTATTCCACCCTTATTTGGATCAGTTTGTAGTGGTATTCATAGATGATATTTTGGTGTATTCAAAGGATGCCGCGAGCATGAAGAGCGACATTTGAATGGTGTTCACGAATCTAAGAAAAGTTGTTTGCAAAGTTAAGTAAATGTGATTTTTGGCTTAAGGAAGTGTCATTCCTAGGCCATATTGTATCTGTAGAGGGTATAAGAGTTGACCCTACGAAGATTGAAACAATTGTAAGTTGGAAACCACCTCAAAATGTAACAGAGTTTTCTTAGGTTTAGGCCCAGCTGTGCGTGGTTCGTAAGAGATTTTCGATTTATGGCCTCCTCCTTATAAGTTGCTGCGGAAAGGGGCAAAGTTTGATTAGGATGACAAATGTCAGTCAAGTTTTGAGCAATTAAAGAAAATACTGGTTGAAGCACCAATGTTGACTCAGCCAACTTCGGGTAGAGAATATGCCATGTATAGTGATGCTTCAAGGATTAGTTTGGGATGTGTATTGATGTAGGATGTAAAAGTGGTGGTATATGCCTCAAGACAGTTGAAACCACATGAGAAAAATTATCCAACACATGATTTGGAGTTGGCAGCGGTAGTGTTCACCTTGAAAATATGGCGACATTACTTATATGGTGAAAAGTGTAGAATCTTTACAGATCATAAGAGTCTTAAGCATATTTATTGACTCATAAGGAACTGAACTTAAGGCAACGATGGTGGCTAGAGTTGTTTAAAGACCTATGATTGCATAGTTGATTACCACCAAGGAAAAGCTAATGTGGTGGCGGATGCCTTAAGTAGGAAAATGATTTATGGTTTGTCCCTGAAACATTGTACATGGAGATTTTAATTTGATGGAGCTTTTTTTGCTCAATTAAAATCTACACCTGAGTTGAGGCAAATGATGATTGATGCATAGAAAAGTGATGTCAAGTTACAGAAAAGTGTACAATTGGTCAAAAATGGAGACAAGACTAATTATTTTATAGATGAACATGGATGTTTATTGTACAAGAATAGATTATGTGTACCGAATGTAGAACTCCTGTACGTTGGATGGAGTTGAATGAGCATAAAGTGATTGGTCCAGGCATAGTGAAAGATACTAAGGATAAAGTTCGAGTTATTCAACAAAGGTTAAAAGCTGCAAATGACCAACAAAAGTCTTATGCTGATTTGAAAAGAAAAGATATTGTTATGAAGTCGATGACAAAGTATTCATGAAAGTATCACTATGGAGGAAGATACTTAGATTTGGAAAGAGAGGGAAGCTGAGTCTAAGATTCATAGGACATATGAGATTTTAGAAAGAATTGGACCAGTAGAGTTTAGTTTGGCTCTTCCGCTGGAGTTAGCCAAATTACATAATGTGTTCCATGTGTCAATGCTTCGAAGATACCGTTATGATGAATCTCATATCTTGCTTGTACAAGATATACAAGTACAATCAGACTTCACTTTTGATGAAGAGCTAAAAGCTATTCTAAATCATGAAGTAAAACAACTACGAAACAAATAAGTCTCTTTGATAAAGGTGCTTTGGCAACACCATGGTATGGAAGAAGCAACTTGGGAACCAAAATCGACAATGAGGGCATAGTATCCGCAACTCTTCAATTCAGGTATAATTTCGAGGATGAAATTCTTTTAAGGGGGGGAGTTGTAACACCCCAAATTATACCATAGTAGTTTATTACAATTTAAGGTATAATATAAGTTAAATTTTATTTTTTAAAAATTTAAGTCTTTAAATGTGAAAAGGGACATAGCAGGAGATTTTTAAAAGAAGTAAGGATAGTGGTAAAATGTCAAATTGAAAGGATTCAAAGGACATTATGTTTGAAAGATATATGTTAAAGTAGAAATATGATAGATAAATTGCAAATAGAAGAAAGGTGGAGGACTAAGATGCAAAGGGAAAAACTTAAGCGAAAAATGAGATTTTTGCCAAACATGGCCTTATAACAAATGAGATAAGACCAACATGGTCTTCTAAGAATTGGGAGATTTCCCATTTTGTTTTCTTTGGGAGCTAGGGCTACGGTTTTGGAGGAGAACCAAATTGGGGTTTGCTTTCTTCTCCATCTTTTGAGTTCTATTTGATCAAGTAAAGGAAAGGAATTGAAGAAGTGAAGAAAAGGGAAGCTCGGTTTGTAGTTTCAAGAAAAGAAAGGTTAGGAAAAGCCCTAACTCTCAACATATTTGATTTTTGGTTGGTTTGAGGTTGTTTTGATGGTACTTTGGGTTTTTTTTTTAAAGTGTTTATGCTTAAAGACCAAGAAGTGTAAAAATAGATGCATAGGTTTTAAGGGATTTGCTGTCAAAAGTTTTCCTAAAACTCTTGTTTTTGTTTTGGCCATAACTTGGCCTACAGATCTCTAAATTGGATGATTCCAATTGGAGATGGTGCGTAAGATTCATGGTTGAAAATGTCTAGAAGAAAAAAATACGTAAATTAGTCCAGAAATAGCAGTAATTTTGGTGTTTCAGAGATGGACCAAAACAGAGTCTAAAACAGGAAATTTCTAGGTTGTGTCATGTTTTTTTTTTTTGGCCATAACTTGGCCATTAGACCTCCAAATTGAGTTATTCCAATTTTTGTGTAATCTAGACTTCTTTTAGAATAACTCCCAAGAAGGAAGTATAATCAAATTCGGCCCCTATAGTTCCCATAAAATTCTGGAACTTTAATCTAAGCTTGAAGGTAAGCTTATGGGTTTATCCTTTGATTTTGGTACAGTCTTGGTGTTTGGGTCATAAGTTGAGTTTTACTCATTCAAATTGAGTGTTTCAAATTTCTGTGTAATCTAGACTTTTGGGAGAACAACGTTCATGAAGAAAGTATTGCAAAATTGTGTTGGGAGTGTCCTTTTCTAAGGACCATTATGTGTAAAATGGATATGGCCTTGAATTATGGAAGTCTTTGTCAAGAATTTCCCTAGAACCCGTTTTCTTGTACTGGCCATAACTTGGCCTCCTAACCTCCATATTCTATGATTCTAGTTTAGGAAGTGCCCTAAGAGGTAGACCTATAAAAATATAGAAGGTACTGAGAAGAAATTCTGACCTGAGTCCCCTGTGTATTGTGCGAAGTGAAAGATACGGGTTTTGATTTCTTAACTTGGGTAGGTTCTGTATTTTGGCCATAAGTTAAGTGATTAAGATCCAAATGAGATAATTCTAATTTTTACTAAAAATAGACTCATAGAATTACAACTTTCATGAAAGAAGTTTGGGTAAAATATGTCTCATTTGTTCCCATAAAATTGTGCAAGTGAAGGTGAAAAATCTATTTCTAGGTGGGAAGAACATTTCCCATAATTTGACCTCTTTGGCAAAAATGCATTGTTAATGCATGATAGTTATGACTTGAACATGTTGATATGCATGAAGAAATAATTTGGCCTCTTTGGAAAAATACATTGTTAATGCATGATAGTAATATGACTTGAACATGTTGATATGCATGAAGAAATTACGGTCATAAGAATTGACTTGGAAAATAATATGAATGAGGTTAGACCTTTGTAAAATGTTACGAATCACATATAATTGTGTGCACCTTAGGTATGATTGTGAATATATAGGGACTAGTGCTGACATACGATTAGGTGTTACGAGCCTCTGTTGAATTAACTTGGCACTCCGTTAATCATGACACTCTTGATTAGTGCTACGACACTCCTGATTAGTGATTCGACACTCTTGTTTAGTGCTTGATTACTCGATTCGATCTTTATGCCTCCTATTTGAATAGCGGCCTTCTTTGATTAGTGTTACGACACTCCTGTTCAGTGCTTCGACACTCTGTATTATACTGATCGTGTACATGTTATTCATTCTTACTGGTCTACGCAGGCAAACATTTATATGAAAAATACATGAATAAGAACCAATATGCTTATGAAAATAAGAATTTATGATGCATTAGCATACTTCTATACCGTACTGTAGTGTACCCTCGGATACCTTATGTTTCGAATTGTATGATATGTACTCCTACGGGGGAGATGAATATGATGACCTGCAAAGGATACGTACATGTATATATTTATATATATATATATGAACCTGATAAGCATGAAAATGGTTAAATGTAATTACCTGAAATAATATTACATGCTTGTTTATTGTATTTGAGAGTAGTTATAAGTGGTTTTGTTTTTATGTATTTTCCTCAGTAAGCTATAAGTTTAGCATGAGTGTTTAATCCATGTAAGTGTTGAAGAAGTTGTCAAGGACACCCCGCGTTCGTCAAGGCCAACACAACCTTAGGACCCTATTCTTTTTGTAATAGAAGTGGTTGTGTAATATTTTTTTGTTATAGTGAAACTTGTATTGATACAAGTAATTTTTTTGAGACTCAAGCATATGTACATGATTTTTTAAACACCACTATGGTGGTAGTTTTACTTGGTTATATTTTGTAGTCTTGAATTTTTATAATTCAGACTTTTGAAGTATGATTATGTCGTTTTTGACTTTTTGCTTGAGTTGTTCTCAATTATTTGTCAAAGGCAGTTTTACAGGTCTCAGCTCTGTGTGGCGTCCCCTTACTTGCCATAGTTATGGGGTAGGGGCGTCACAAAATGTACCATACATATTGTGATGAAAAACTCTATAAATCCTTGTTTCTTTTTAAATTTTGAGTTGCTTAGTAGCTCTATAAATCCTTGTCTTATTTGTATTTTCCACCTTCAAAATCTTTAGTTGGTTTACATCTCTGCGAGATATTGAAGCGGAGTCATGAGAATTGATCCCTTTGTCTAATTAAATATGGATAGTTCTTAACAATGGACAAAGCCAACCTTGTTTCTCAACAATTTTATATAGACAAAACACAAATAATAAATTAATAGTGTAAAACTTTTTCCAACCATGTTTAACAATAATTTTGTTGAGACAAAACACAAATTTTAAATTAGCATAGTCTAATACTCTTTCCACATTGTTATAAATAACGAAAATACTTAATTAGCAGAAGTCACAATTGATTAACTCTTATTGAAGATAAGACTGGAAGTTAATAGTTATTTAAAGAAAAGTAATTTTTTCATGGAGAGTTATACCTTCATTCAAAATGGTACTTACATATCTGTTCCTAAGAAACTCTTTTGATATTTTTCTAGAAGGATCTTTTCATTAGCTAAAAGCATGTAATCAAAAAGGCTTTGATTAGGACATAGGCAGAAAGATGGAAAATAAATTTGAAAGATGATGAAAGAAAAATTAATTGTAATGAACCTATCATTTTATTTTGAAAAATTTTCAAACTTTTTCTTTATCAAAATTTTGCTCTTTCTACCAAACCTTTTAATTCTTTTTTGAAAGGAAGAAACATAGCTGTAAGTTAAAAAAAGAAAAGAATTGATGTAATAAAAATTATTTAAAATTATGTATCTAAATAGACGGGTAGAAAGATGAAATATGAATTTGGAGAATGGTGTAAGAAAAATCTATTGTGATGAACTTGTTTTATTTTTATTTTAAAATATTTGTTCAAACCTTTTGTCATCTTCACTTGTATATTTTTATTTTTCTTCTTAACTTCCTTATGCCTCTCCTACCCAAATTCATCATTTGAAAATGAAAAGGAACAGAGTTGTAAGTTGGAAAAGTAGGAGAGAGGTTATCCCATTATCATCTTAATAGCAACTCCAACCATTCTTTGTTTTGCATCTCCATCTCCGTAAATGGAGATTTTTATTAAAAAAAAACCACACTTCAACCATCCTCAACATTCACATCTCCATATTTGGAGATGTGAATAATAAAATATATCATTCACTTTTTTATATTTTTATAATAATAAAAAAGTGAAAAAGTGAAAAAGTGAAAAAGTGAAAAAGTGAATTATAAAATACTATTCTCTAAATTTTTTTTTATAATATTTGGAAATGTGAATGATTTGAAGATGAATTTAGAAAAGTCTAGTTAGAGTTAAAAGTGAAATAAAAATAGAGGTTTGTGGTGGGAGATGCTTTAATAAAGAATCATGCCGGAGATGAATAAAGTGCAGAATATATATAAATAAAACTCATCAAAACGTTCAGCGGCGATGGAAATATGGAGAATTGTTGTTCCATTTGGACAGCCAGAATCTGGTACATTTGAATTAGACCATAGCGAGCTGCACAAAAAATAGGCGTCTCTCCCAAGTTGTTGGCTGCAATTGTCAACTCGGGATCTCTCCTCAACAGCTCTCTCGCCGCACTCACCATGGCGTTGCTGGTGGCTACTTCATGGAGTATAGTGTTTCCGTCCGTGTTTCTGATATCGGAAAGCTTGTGATTGAGGTTTTCCGGCTCCATGTTCAGTAAATCGAGCAGCAGATCATTTTGTTTCGAGTGAGCGGCCATGTGGAGGACTGTGTCATCGTAGATACCGATTCTCTGTAACGGCCCTTGTGGAACTTTACGGCACAGTCATCTCACTTCCTTGTAGTCTTTCTTCATCATAGCTTTGCGCAGATCAGCAATATCACGGTTCTTTTGTTTGGTCTGATCATTATTATCTGCCATGAGAGAATTTTTGGAGAGGAGATAGGCGGAGGGGAAGGATTCTGGTTTCATTATATATGGATAAAAGTTTTGAGGTTGTAGATGAACTACATGTCAATTTTGATTTAAGAATACCTGCAATTACGTATTTGTTGATTTAATGACCGGGTTGGTTTGGGCGACTTTAAAGGCTGCGATTGTGACTTTTATGAAAAGAAAAAGTTGAGAAAAAAAGTAGGGATTTGTTGTGGTAGCTGAGGGGCTTTGGGTCGGGTATTTCGTCATATCAATATATTATGGTTTATTCTCTATTACATTGTATTCCTATCTTCTTAGATTCATAGTGAAGCTTTCTTCTTTGTCCATAGTTTATTTCCACAAGGGTTTCCACGTAAATCTTATGTTTTTTCTTAGTTTTCATATTTCATATTTCTTTACCACATGATCGTCTTGCTTCCTTGTAGTCTTTCTTCATCATAGCTTTGCGCAAATCAACAATATCGCGGTTCTTTTGCTCGTTATCTAGAGAAGGGATAGCGGAGAATAAGGATTTTGGTTTCATTATAAATGGATAAAAGTTTTGAGATTGTAGATGACCTACAAGTCAAATTTAATTTAAGAATACCTTTGTTCTTATTTGTTGATTTGTGTCCCGGATTTGGGTTTAGGCTTATGTCCTACCGGAAGGCTTGAGTTGCGACTTTTGTGAAAAGAAAAAGTTGAGAAAAAAAAAGTTGTTATCGTGTGAGGAAATTTGGGTCGGTATTTCGTCGTATCAATATATTATGGTTTATTCTCTATTCTGTATTTTTCTTAGATTCATAGTGAACCTTTCTCCCCTGTCCGTAGTTTTTTTTTGCAAGGGTTTCCATGTAAGCCCAAACCTTAAGTACTTGTATACGTAAGCTTTGATACCAAGTTTGTGGCCCGGTACCCGGATCTATCCGGGCACCGGGTAATCCATAAGTAGGCTGTACCGTAGCGCATGTCTAGACCCATGCCCGCTGAGCCACTGGGGTGTTCATATGCCTGGGCTCGATACCTCCAGTTGTAGCCCCCAAAACCGGGGGTAGTTGACCAGCCCATCAACACAACGGAAAAACTTCGTGGATATCGTGACCCAGGCAAATGCTTGTTATGTCTGATGCAGGGATCCATAATTTAGTAAAAAAAAAATTGGACAAAGTCTTCTTTGTATAGAGAGCTCTATCCAAAACCTAACATGTACAATATATAATCACATGACCCATCCGAGGCCTAATATACAGGCAGATTACTTATTTGGGTCACTTATCACATTTTCTATATACATCCACGACTATGTGCAATAGATCAGGATAGAATTTAATTACAATTCTTTTATACAAAAATACATGCTGGAACTATATAGTTTGTTCCAAGAATCTTTACAAAAATTATTACAAAGCCACAATTCGGCTTTCTTCACAATTGAGGCCTCGAATGAGCGTCGTCCACCGGTGTACACCCTGCACCTAAAATGTTTTCCCATAAAGGGTGAGCCATGCCCAGTAGAGTAAACTCCTAACAAAGGCTACTCCCCACCTAAGTGAACATGCAATGGTCATGTTCATAATTCACATTCACAATCCAAGTAATAACATGCAATTTCTACTATGGAATCCTACATTCCATGAAATGAGATGAGACTCAATTATGTACCTTACACCCGAGTCCTTACCGACTCCTACCACACAATGCGAAGTCAATGTGTGATAAAACTCATCATTTGTGGATTACATCCAATGGCCATTTTACAACAAAATTCATTTGTTTTCAAACCAAAAGCTTTTTTGGATGTTACACCTCAATGATCATTTATATTCAAAACCATGTGTCTTTTTGTGGGTAGCAAATTTTCATGGTCTTACCGTAAGCTTCGCACACCTTCCTATACTTTCATGGGCTTTCACCTTTGGACACATATGTATAACCAAAAATACCTGAGCTTTCACCCGAGGCGTATCTATCCCTACTTGCTCTACGTCGACACATATTTTCATTTTTATGTATACAATCGTGCGACCTTGTTGGACGTTGTCCCATCGTACTAAGCCCACCCAATCAAACACCAAACACAGTGTTGATTATAACCATGCACTCACGCCTAATTCATGCAATGTTCCCATGCATAAATGCAATGCGATGCGCCATTGCATGCTCTATCATGCCACATGAATAATGAATGCTACATGGAAACACAATTCCACACCACTTACCGGGTGTCATGGACAATCACATTACCTGCATATGACTTCCATTCATCATTTCATTTATGTCAATATATCATGCACACATATATCAATATCAACATACAACATGTCATTCTATATTCAAGCAATGACACACATACAATCAAGCCATGTAATGGCCATTTGCATATAAGAAATCCATCATAATCATGCCTTCACAACTCGAGTTCAGTCATTCTGACTTCCATGAAAGAACCGCAGTCGAGTCCTTTGTTTCCCAAAACCAGTCCCAATTTTGGACCGGTGTGTAGAGGTCAAAAAAGCAATTTGCTTATTAGCGATCCGGAAAAGCAGAGACCATAAATTGAGCTATAGATGTCCAATTTTGGTGATTCAAAAGCCTACATTATGTTTACAACTATAATTTCCATGTTTCCCAACCGAAAATCATTCCCAAAACCTGGACAGTGTGTATGGTCAAAACAGGGCAGCTTGTGGCAGTCTAAGAAAATGGACCATAACTTAAGCTATAGAGGTCCAATTTGGGTTCTTAGCTACAATTTCCATGAAGAACACTAGTCTAAATTCCTTCTTTTTCCTAACTGAAAATCAGTCCTAAAATCTGGACAATGTATAGGGTCAAAATAGGGTAGTCTGTGGTAGTCTCGGAAAATGGACCATAACTTGAGCTATAGAGGTCCAATTTGGGTGATTCAAAAGCCTAACATCAAGTTCACAATTGCAGCTACAATTTCTATGCGAGATACTAGTCCAAATTCCATTTTTTTCCAACCGAAAAGTAGTCCCAAAATCTGGACGTTTCATAGGGTAAAAATAGGGCAGCATTCCCATAGCCCAATTTTTTTTTTTTTTTTTTGCCAAGTAGCCCCTTAGTGCAAAAACACAGCCAAGCAGCCCCTTAGGGTAGAAAACCCAACCAAACAGCCCCTTATGGCAAAAAAACAAAAAACACAACCAAACAACTGTTAGAGCAGAAAATAAACCAAAGTAGGAAGAACCCTACCTCTTGGAGCGTAAAAGAAACTCTAGGAAGTCCCGTGGACATTTCCTAAACCCAAAACCTTTGATTTCCCCAACTCCTTGATTAAATCCTCAGCGAAATCCTGTGTTTTCGATACCCACGAGTAGCCCTCGTTGAGTAGATGAAATTTCATTCTTGGCCCGACGAATTCTGACTAATCGATCTCCATATATCGTAGAGAGAAGTTGGAGCTTTCTCTCTCTCTCTCTCTCTCTCTTCTCCTCTCTCATGGCCAAACAAAAGAAAAAAACCGGCCTGCTCTTGCCCTAACCCCCTTTTGTTTAACTTAACTTAAGTTAGATGAGTGGCCCACGTCGTGCCACATGTCCATGCCTAGTTTGGGTCCATTTCTGCCCTGAAACAATTTATTTCATACCTGTTCAAGTGCAATTTCTTTTAAATAAACTTTACTTAATTTATTTTCCACTTTCGATATTTTTCTCAAAAATCTCGTTTTTAGGGTCCACTTGACATTCGTCGCCTAGAAAATCGTGAAAATTCCAATTATCTCAGAATTCGATGAAATTCATCTAGGTGACTAGATTTCATGAGACAAATCCAACAGTGAAGTCCGTTTCGTCATCCGAGATCTAGAAAACTTTCAGGTTTGCAAACCTGTACTATTGCTACAATTTACTGTTTTGCATTTTTTTAGAAAAATTCAAATTTACCCGGGTTTTACATCCTCTATCCATAGTTTTTTTTCACAAGGGGTTCCATGTAAATATGATGTTTTTTCTTTGTTTTCATATTTAATATTTCTTTATCACACAGTTGTCTCTCTTCCTTGTAGTCTTTCTTCATCATAGCTTTTCGCAAATCAACAATATCATGGTTCTTTTGTTTGGTCTAATCATTGTTATCCGCCATGAGAGCGTTTTTGGAGAGAGGATAATGGAGAAGAAGGATTATGGTTTCATTGTAGATGGATAAAAGTTTTGAGATTGTAGATGACCTATAAGTCAATTTTAATTTAAGAATACCTTTGTTCTTATTTGTTGATTTGTGACTCGAATTTGGTTTTGGGCTTATGTATGATCTGAGCTCGTCTTTGCCAACTATTGTGAAAAAAAGTTAGAAAAAATTAGGATGTGTTATTATTGCTTGAGATGGGGTTGGTTCAGGTATTTTTGTCATATTAATATATTATGATTTATTCTCTATTCCGCTGTATTTTGTATTTTTCTCAGATTCATAGTAAAGCTTTCTCCTCTGTTCGTGGTTTTTTTTTTTTTTCGCAAGGGTTTCCACGTAAATCTGGTGCTTTTTCTTTGTTTTCATATTTCATATTTTTTTTACCGCATAGTTGTCTTGCTTCATTGTAGTCTTTCTTCATCATAACTTTGCACAAATCAACAATATTGCAGTTCTTTTGTTCGATCTGCTCATTGTTATTCGCCATGAGAGCTTTTCTTGAGAGGTGATAGCAGAGAAGAAGGATTCTATATTCATTATAGATGGATAAAAGTTTGAGATTGTAGATGACCTACAATTCAATTTTAATTTAAGAATACCTTTGTTCCTATTTGTTGATTTGTGACCCGAATTTGGTTTTAGGCATATGTCAGATCAAAGTCGGGTAGTGCAACTTTGTGAAAAGAAAAAGTTGATAAAAAAAAAAAGAGATTTGTTATGGTAGCAGAGGGGGTGGGTCGGTAATTTTTGTCATATCAATATATTCTTGTTTATTCTTTATTCCACTGTATTCTGTATTTTTCTCAAATTCATAGTGAAGCTTTCTCCTCTATCCGTGGTTTTTTTTTTTTTCGCAAGGGTTTCCATGTAAATTTGGTGTTTTTTTTTCTTTGTTTTCATATTTCATATTTCTTTACTGCACAATCGTCTCACTTCCTTGTAGACTTTCTTCATCATAGCTTTTGGCAAATCAATAATATCGCGATTCTTTTGTTGGATCTGGTCATTGTTTTCCGCGATGAGAGCATTTTTGGAGAGGGGATAACGGAGAAAAAGGATTCTGGTTTCATTATAGATGGATAAAAGTTTTGAGATTGTAGATGACCTACAAGTCAATTTTAATATAATAATACCTTTGTTCTTATTTGTTGATTTGTGACCTGAATTTGGTTTTAGGTTTATGTCCGACCTAAAGGCTCACGGTGCGACTTTTGTGAAAGGAAAAAGTTGAGAAAAAAATAGGGATTTGTTGGGGTAGCAGAGGGGTTGCGTCGAGTATTTCGTTACATCAATATACTGTGGTTTATTCTCTATTCCGTTGTATTATGTATTTTTCTCATATTCATTGTAAAAGCTTTCTCAGCACATGCATTGGTTCCTTTTCTCTAGGTTCCACGTAAATTTGGTGTTTTCTTTACCGCATAGTCATCTCACTTCCTTGAAGTCCTTTTTCATCATAACTTTGCACAAATCATCAATATAATGGTTCTTTTGCTCGATCTGATCATTGTTATCCGCCATGAGAGCGTTTCTAGAGAGGGAATAACAGAGAAGAAGGATCCTAGTTTCATTATAGATGGATAAAAGTTTTGAGATTGTAGATGACCTACAAGTCAATTTTAATTTAAGAATACGTTTGTGTAAAGAAAAATGTGAAAAAAAATTGAAAAGATTTGTTGTGGTAGTAGAGGAGATGGGTCAGGTATTTTCGTTATATCTATATATTATGGTTTATTCTATTTCATTGTATTATGTATTTTTCTCAGATTCATAGTGAAGCTTTCTCCTTTGTCCGTGGTTTTTTTTTTCTACAAGGGTTTCCATGTAAAAATGGTGTTTCTTTGTTTTAAATTATTTCATATTTCTTTGTGCCGTCGTCTCACTTCCTTACATAGTATTTCTTCGTCATAGCTTTGATATGTCTCATTAGTTTCTTTATGCAGTTCGATCATTGTTATCCCCCATGAGAGTGTTTTTGGAGAGGGGATAGCGGAAAAGAAGGATTCTGGTTTCATTATAGATGGATAAAAGTTTTGAGATTGTTGATGACCTAAAAGTCAATGTTAATATAAGAATACCTTTGTTCTTATTTGTTAATTTGTGACCCGAATTTGGTTTTAGGCTTATGTCCGACCCAAAGGCCCATGGTGCGACTCTTTTGAAAAGAAAAAGTTGAGAAAAAAAAATTAGGGATTTGTTGTGGTAGCAGAGGGGCTGGATCAAGTATTTTTTTCATATCAATATATTTTGATTTATTCTCTATTCAGATGTATTCTGTATTTTTCTCATATTCATAGTGAAGCTTTTTCTCTATTCGTTGTTTTTTTTTTCCGCAAGGGTTTCCACTTAAATCTAGTGTTTTTTCTTTGTTTTCATATTTTATATTTCTTCTTAGTCTGATTGTCTAAAACACATGTAGTCTTTCTTCATCATAGCTTGGCACAAATCAGCAATATCACGGTTCTTTTGTTCAGTCGATCATTATCATTCACCATGAGAGTGTTTCTTGAGAGGGGATAGCGGAGAAGAAGGATTCTGGTTTCATTATAGATAGATAAAATTTTTGAGAATGCAGATAACCTAAAAGTCAATTTTAATTTAAGAATGCCTTTGTTTTTATTTGTTGATTTGTGACCTGAATTTGGTTTTAGGCTTATGTTCGATCCGAAGGCTTGCAATGCGACTTTTGTGAAAAGAAAAAGTTGAGAAAAAAAATAGGGATCTATTGTGGTAGCAAAGGGGCTGGGTCGGGTATTTTCATCATATCAATATATTATGGTTCATTCTCTATTCCGTTATATTTTGTATTTTTCTCATATTCATAATGGAGCTTTCTCCTTTGTTCGTGATCTTTTTTTCTGTAAGGGTTTTTACGTAAATCTAGTGTTTTTTCTTTGTTTTCATATTTCTTTACCGCACAGTCATTTGGCTTCATTATAGTCTTTCTTCATCATAGCTTTGCACAAATCAGCAATATCGCGATTCTGTTGTTCGGTCTGATCATTGTTATCCGCTTATAAGAGCGTTTCTTAAGAGGGGATAGCGGAGAAGAAGGATTCTGTTTCATTATAGATGGATAAAAGTTTTGAGATTGTAGATGACAAACACGTCAATTTTAATTTCAGAATAACTTTGTTTTTATTCATTAATTCATCCCCAAGTAGGCTACTACTGTACACAGTCATGTCAACAACCAATTCTTAAAGTGGAGCCCTATTTATTTATGATTAACCTAACTTTATCAACTGCCAATCAATGGTCAATATTGCTCCCATGCCACGTGTATATTCCATTTTAAATGATCGGATAGATCATTCTCGATATCAAGTTTGTAGGATTTGGATCAAATATTAAATTACATATAAAGGTCTCAAACCCATAACCTTTTATCACACATTTGATAACATGTCAAACGACTGTATGAGAATATTTCGACGCTATAGGTAAGGTCATGAGCATCAACTCGGTCAACTTTCTTTTCTTTTTTCAACATAAAAACATGGTGAAATGGTTCTTTGTCCTTTGGTAATAATTAGTTTGTATATGGAATCTTGAAAACTTATAATTTTTTATTACATTAGATTTTTTCCCACAAACAATCCGATTTACTTGTTATATTGTTTGTAATCCCACCAATAAATAAATAAATAAAAGAATGGTTTTCCTTTCCTTATGGTTCCGATATGCCCCATTTCGTACTCATTAATTATCATTCTATTAACATGAAATTCTTTACCCTGAATCATATATTCTCTAGTAAATACTATTATTCTTTATCTCGATCAAGTTCGAGGAAGGCATAATTGGCACTCCACAGTTGACTGACTCCATTATCTTACCTGAGAACGTGGAATTCTTAATCACCTTAGTCCAAGATACAACTTCTTCTGTTGCCAAGACAATCTCTAATCAACCACCATTGAAGTTCTCTATCTCAACTGGCTTGATGCTGAATCATGGCGCTAACCACATACACCTTGATGAAGATCTTCGAATCTCGGGAGATCCTGACGAGTATTTTTGTATATCAGAGTAGCTCCCTGATTGGCACCACTGACTAAAGCAAGCAGATTTCTTACTTGTGAAATACCTTCTTTCCGACACTGTAGGTTATATTAAAATAAATGGAGAATGAATTGAAGAATCTTTTCTATAAATCATTGTAAGATAAAATAGGTTATACCATTGCCTCCAAATCCAAATAGGCTTATGTGAGTACCATGGTCTTTAGACCTACTATTCAATGGGCCCAGGGTCCGTTTAGCCCAAGGCCCGCCTGACCCACGATGTGAAGCGGCCTAAGTCCACCTACCATATTAAAATCGGAGGACACTACCTAGATGAGAGAATCCGAAAGCCCGTATGAGAGAGCGAAGGTGTCTTCCCAGAGGCGGCAGGCGGCCATCTAAGAGTTTTAAGTCCCCGACCGGTACGTCATACGTGTATGGGAAGTTTGTTATGGAAAAGGATATGAAGAAGAAAATACGCAAATGATATTTATCAACAGATTTCCCAGTGTCCAAATCCATTATTTTCCGAAAGGATTAATCCTTGATAAGGAATAATTAATCCTTGATATGGAAGAGGAGATTTTATCCTCAAGATCAAGATATTTTCTTTCCTAAAATCAAGGGGAGATTCGTGAACCACTTTCTATAAATCAGGAAGATCTCCCACGATGGAAGGGTAAGCAATTCCAATGGCGCTTACTTTCTTCTTCTTTCTCACCATATTTTCTTGAGTTCAATCATCGGAGAGAGGCGGCGGAGTGCAGAGTGTGGATCACCCTTTGTAGGTTTTACATTGCACGTTAGTGCCTCGGAGGTGAGTATTAAGGCGCGACAATTGCAGGTCGTGCGTGGGAAACGAACATAAAGTCTCGTTTATAGGCTGCAAGGGCTTGGCTTCAACGATTGTCTACTAGCCCTTCGTTGCTTGGAACTCTGTCGGTTCCCCCTTTTGCATCTGATTCTCTCAAGGCAGTCACAATGTCAACCAATCCGATGATCTAATCACCAGAAGATCAATTCCTCCATTGGCGTCAAGACATGGAGAGGAAATAGGAGGAGCAAGTAAGACAGATGAAGGAGTTACAAGCTCTTGTCGAACGACTACAGTAGGAGAATGACCAGTACTTATGAGCCTTGATAGAAAAAAATCGTGATCTTGGAAAAGATGTACCAGATAATGGTCAAGTTGTGCGTCTGATTGCTCGCAATAAAGGGAAAGAGCCAGTTGTCCCTGACAACATCGATACCCCAGTAGATGACGAGTTGTCTTTAGGCAGTTCTTCACCTTTGAGTCTCTCACTGGCAAAGGATACTCGAGGAAGCACAAAGGCCAAGCATAAAAGGTCTTCGCAACACCTTTGCGCCGGTCTTTGCCAGTTAGTGGTGCGTCAACGGGGCAAAGGAGAGAAGCGGCGACCCGAGCCGGCCAAGTCACGGCCCACTTGGGAACGCGTTATTACTACCCGAAGTCGCAACGCCACCAATATTTCCTACAGGCACGATGCCACCAATGCCGCTTATACGTCCTGCCTTTGGTGCAGGGCCAACGTTCTATATGTCGCCAACAACCTTAATTCGCATACCTGATGACATGCTCTCTTTGCCTTTAAAATGACACTTATCAACAAATTATTAAGCCACCCTCGGGTTTGTCATACTCGCTTTTACCATGTTCGATGGTTCTGTTGACCCTTACGATCATATGCTTCATTATAATTAGGCAATGATCTAAATGCCGGTAATGACCGTCTTTTATGTAAAGTGTTCCCGTCTAGCTTGCGGGGGCCTGTGTTGGCCTGGTTCCACAAGCTCCCGCGTAACTCAATAAACTCATTCAATGAACTATGGGGGGGCATTTGTATCGCAATATCTTTGTTCGATGAGACAAAAAAGGAACACCAGCTCCTTCTGAAGCGATTCTCGAGCGGGAAGAAGAATGGAGTTCGAGGACTTTCTGATGAAGTTTAGGCGAGCGGAGTCTAGTAGATGAGTCGTATGGCATGGATGTAGTCCTCCCGAAACTTTAAGAGAGTTGAATTAGTCTACTTCTTTCTCAACAGGTCATGACATGCCCCTTAGTATTTGACTTTTTGTGCGATGGAAGGAATTATACGGGCGGGCGATCGGTGCTCAATCTTTGGAGGATAATATCCCATCTGACAGCCCGGGTATCATGATTACAAACTAGCTAGCCAATGAAACAAATCCCTGCGATGCGATTATCATAGAGATCATGGACATGAGGAGCGACGGGTGCCAAAAGCACGAAGTTTATGGTGGAGAAAGGCGGTCGCCCAGGACACCTCATGAGGTATATTAGAGAAATTGACCACGGGGTGGAATCAGGGTAGGCCTCGGACAGAGTTACAGCCACTGTGGCAGCCCCGCAAAAATTTAGACCAGCCATTAACTATATATTGGGCGGACCGTTTGACGACCATTATTAGTCGAAGCGCCAATAGAAGAAGCTCCTGAGAGCCGCTATCGGTAAAAATGAATAAATGCGAGGAAATCAATCGAAGAATGGACATGAAGAAACCAAGCGATAGGCGGCCCCCATATCCTTTCCTCCACGTATCCGAGCGGAGATTTATTATGCTGCTTGTGATGCACTAGTACTCACCCTGTGATGGTTTTTGATGTCCACGAAGGCAGATAGATCTGGCGGTCACGGCGGACTGTTTGCGACTACCCGCCTTCAAGCAGATGAAGCTTTTGTTAAGTAGGGTAAACTCAACATGGCGAATCCTCTTTGGTTTTAATGGTGCAACTACTATAACTCTAGGAGATATGGCGTTCCTTGTAAAAGTCGAGCCAATAACTTAGCAGGTTCTGTTCTCAATCGTCGAAGACTTGGGGCCTTAAAACTCCAAAATGGGGTGAGCCTAGCTGTACTCGATGAAAGTTATCCCCTCAACCTACCACCAAGCGGTCAGCTATTTGATTAACGTTGGAGAGGTTGACCTTTTAATCAATCAGCTAGTCGCATGGTAGTGTTATCAACTATTTATACAGGATCAGAGAGGGGAGAAGAATGCTGAAAATCCTCCCTTCGAAGATCAAACCCCCAAGTAGCAATCACAGTTTGCCGCCTAGATCAGGGCGGAAGAGAAGGATCCGCTGGCTGTGGATCCCCTATAGAAAGTAATAGTGGACGGGTCAGAAAAGTTCTCTTACATTAGTTCCCTCTTGTTTAATGAAGAAAGGGAGCGGTTACGACTTATTTTGTTAAATAATATAGATGTATTCGCCTTGAGCTACTTAGATATGATTGGGATTAACTAGACGGTGGCGTCTCACAAGCTAAATATTATCCTCACGGTCAGACCAGTAAGACAGAAAGTAAGGTGATTCCACCTAGATCGCCATCAGATCATTTAGACGAAAGTAGACAACTTGCTGAGGGCAGGTTTCATCAAGGAAGTGAAGTACCCTGAATGGCTAACTAACGTGGTGGTGGTTCTAAAGAAAGGGGGTAAGTGGAGAGTATGTGTAGATTACACTAACCTCAACAAAGCATGCCCCGAATGGCTTCTCCTTGCCCACGAATAGACGAATTGTTTAGTAGGCTGGGCTGGAATATTGTTGTTCTGAAGCTTTCTCGGGTATCATCAAATTCCCATGCACACTTGGCCTTAAAGAAAAAAAACCTTCATATATCATACGGTATCTTTGCTATCATGTGATGCCTTTCGACTTGAAGAATTTTGGGGCAACTTATCAAAGGTTGGTGACTAAGATATTCCGACCGCTGTTGGGTAACACAATGGAAGCCTATATTGACAACATGCTTATGAAGTCCAAAGAACGCTTCGACCACACCAAGCATCTACAAGAGACCTTTGAGATGTTGCGAAGGTATGACATGAAACTCAACCCTCTAAATTGTGTGGTTGAAGTCGATTTTAATGAGTTTTAGGCTTTGTGGTGACTGAGAGGGGATAGAATCCAATCCCATTCAACACCAAGCAATAATGGTTTCTCTCGAGGCTCCTGTGAAGGAGTACAACAATTAAGCGGTCGAATTTGCGACTCTCAGTTAGTTTATATCTCGTTTCACAGACCAGTTAAAACCATTTTTCATCACCATAAGAGGAGCCCAGACTGTTTGGAGCAATAATAGGACCCGAGCAACCGTGGTGATCAAACAATATCTTATTGAGCGCGGTCACGGCGGCCACAGAGGCGAGGGCGATACACTTTACCTTTACTTGGCGGTGTCAGAGGCCTTAGTGAGTGCAGCTTTTTTCAAAGAAGACGAAAACCGAAAGCAAAGACCAATATTCTTCATGAGCAAATCTCTATATAAAGAAAAAACACGATATACCCATCTCGAACAAGCAGTACTAGCCCTCCGTGTGGCAGTTAAGAAGCTTAGGGTAAAACCTCAAATTATACCCTAGTAGTTTATTACATGTTTAGGGCTAGTAGTTTATTACCCTAGAAGCTTACATGTTTTATTACATGTAATGTACCCAGGCCCCAGTAGTTTATTACATGTTTGAAATTTAGTAGTTTATTACCACTAAAGAGAGCTTACATGTTTATTACATGTAGCGAAAGACCTTAGTGGTTTGCATTACATGTAGCCTGCTGTACCAAGATCCTGCGTTCTAAACTCCACGAATTTGAAAGATCCATTATAAGAATTATGTTATATGAAAACTCTGTTATACATAAACTCTGACATATGCATTATGTTATATGTATCTTGTAATTATGGACCACTTCAAGTGGTCATACTTGTTATCTATTTCCCACTTAGTTATAAGCTTATTATGGGTGTTTCATCCGTGAAGGTACTGAAGATGACATCAGGAGCATTCTGCGATCGCTGTTTAACTGGCCGATGAGGTCCACCATATGTAGGTTTTGATTTTTGGTTTTATAATGTAAATGTAATATTTTTGTAATAGTGGAATTTATGTAAGTACAAGTAAATAGGACTCAGGCATGTATATGTACAAGACATTTTAAACATCACTACGGTGGTAGTTTTACAAGTTATATTCTGATATATGGATTTGTTTATTGAAATGGAGCCTGATGTCGGAAAGTCGAGGCGAAAGAGTCTCGGAGTCAGTGCAGGTGCCCCTCTCTTCACCCAGGAAGAGGTAGGGGCGTGACACTTCGCCCCTACTTCAAGGTATACCCTATCGTCGTGTTGGCCAATCTCCCCTTGCAAAGCACCATACACAAGCCTGACCTATCGGGAAAGGATGGCCTAGTAGGCAATTGAACTAAGTGAATTCAGTATTCTATATAACCTCACTTGGAATTGAAGGGGCGAGTACTGGCATATTTTCTAGCATAACTACCCCAATCAGATATGGATCCGGATAACACTGGCTGGTGGATCCTTGATGTGGACGGCGCTTCTAGCCAAATGGGAGTTGGAGTCGGCTTACAACTTAAAGCCCCCGACGGGGGAAAGGATCGAACATTCCATACGGTTGGGCTTCCCCGCGTCCAATAATGAGACTGAATATGAAGCAATCCTGGCTAGGGTTGACCTCGCAAAGTCTGTGTCCTCAGAAAAACTCATCATACGCAGCCACTCTCAATTAGTAGTGGGACAGGCGAACGGGGAATATGAAACACGAGACCAACACATGATCAAGTATGCAAATCTGGTCATGTAACAACTAGGAAGTTTTGCAACTTGGAAGCTCGAGCATATCCCGAGGAACTTAAATGAAAAGGCGGATGCTTTGGAATCAGTGGCCGCATCCATCCCAATAAGAGAAACAATGTTCCTTCCTGTCTACTACCAGCCTGCATCGTCCATTACAACCGACCAGGTGAGTTAGATAGACGAAGAATCCTCTTCTTGGCTAACTCCTATACTACGTTATCTACTCTCGGGAGAGCTGCCGGACATTAGGATTGAAGCCCACAAGATTCAGGTCCATGTGACTAGGTTTTCCATGAGGGGATATGCGGAAACCATCCAGGAGGTAGAACTTTAACTCACAGGGCCCATACACAAGGTTATTATTGGCTAACCATGAGGCGAATGACCCACCTACGTAGTGTGGCCATTTGCCCGATGACGGGCCCGAATCTCGAGGGTTGGCTGAATCGAATCACCATCATGAGCCCTTAGCCCTTTGCTTAGTGGGGAATTGATATATTTGGATTACTCCCTACTGTGACTCTGAAAAAGCTATTGTTGGTACTTGCCCGACTACTTGGTAAAATGGATAAAGGGTGGGAGCCGCCTCCATCGAATAAGGGCGTCATCAGTCGTGTGGAAGAATATTGTCTGTGGGTTCGAACACTACCTGTTCGGTGTAACCTGTGGGCCTGAGTTTGAGAAGCGAAATTACTCCTGCAAAAAAAATTTTGTCATGGGAAATTGTACTCGACACCGTACGCACAAAGCAATGGCCAGGCGGAAGCATCTAACAAAACTCTCTTAACAGCTTTGAAAAAGCGCCTACATTATGGTAAGGGAAAGTGGATCAAAGAGCTACCCGGAGTTCTTTAGGATATAGAACAACCAGTCGAAAGCCAACTGGAGTGTCATCGTTCACCCTCACTTACGGGATTGAGGCCATTATCCCCACAGAAATTGGAATGCACACACTTCAAACGAAAATCATTAAAAGAAAGCTATCTTGAAGCCACTTATCGGAGACCTGATACTTGGCGACTCAGGTGGCATCCCATACCCGACAAGAACAACAAACTTATACAGAGGCGTGGCGACCAGCGTGTATACCAATAGGGGACTTATTCTTAAGGCAGATTGTTTGAAAAAAATTAGATAACAGCCGGTAAGTTCCAATCAAATTGGGAAGGGCCATACATGATAGTTAAAGTAAGGCCAACTGAATCGTACGCATTGGATAAATTGGATGGGACGATAGTGCCTAGAATGTGGAATGCTACGCATCTTAAGAGGTATCAATAAAAGTGCTGCTAAGATACTATCATTAAGTTCTTAAAATTGTTTCTTTCAATTCTTGAAATATTGTCAATAAAATCTCCTTTAAAGGTGTTATCAATTAAATTTCCTTTAAAGTATTTTTTTTATAGTCCCCGTGTCAAAGACTAGATGTGGCTTATAGCCTACTAGCACTTTCAAAAGACCAGATGTGGCTCATAGCCTACTAGCACTTTCAAAAGACCAGATGTGGCTCATGGCTTGCTGGCACTTTCAAAAGACCACATGTTGCTCATAGCCTACTAGCACTTTCAAAAGACCATATGTGGTTCATAGCTTGCTAGAACTTTCAAAAGACCAGATGTGGCTCATGGTCTGCTAACACTTTCAAAAGACTAGATGTGGCTCATAACCTACTAGCACTTTCAAAAAGACTAGCTGTGGCTCATAGCTTGCTAGCACTTTCAAAAGACCAGGTATGACTCATAACCTGCTAGCACTTTCAAAAGACCAGATGTGGCTCATATCTTGCTTGCACTTTCAAAAGGCTAGGCGTGACTCCTAACCTGTCGGTGCCTACTTAGGCACAACAGTGGCTCTTAGCCCTAAAGGCCATAGCCAAAGTCTAGAAATGGTGCCTTGTCGGTTGGCACATGTGCAACTATCCTAACATTTGACACCCCTAAGAAACTATCCTAGTCAGAATTTATGAAAAAGAGTTGTAAAGAAATCAATTAAGTAAAATAAAATCGTATTTCATAAATACGCCTATAGCATTGCTAGTTACATAAATGTTATGGCGACCTAATAGGCTAATTATAGAAAGGGGGGAGAGAGGAAAAAGAAAGAAAAAAATCAGCTATGGTTCCCAGTAGAAGCACCCTCCACAGGCTCCTTTGTCGCCGCTCTTTGCTTTCTACCTGCAATTTGTCGTGACCTCGAGTGGTTGTCGAAGTAGGGAACACAGGGTTCTAAAAACTACGAAGGCAGCGAGTTGAATGAGTTAGGCATACCGTCTGAAACCTCTAGTTGGTCTCCATAAATGTTATGCTTGAACACACAACATCCACATCCATAAGCAAAAATCAACTCCAAGGCTTTTTGGTAGTCTTTCTCTATGGCTTCCTTATCCTTGCTCGCCTGAGAGTGGAGAAAGGACACCTCGTCCTTAGCCGCCCCGAGCTCTAGCAAGAGTGATGTCCGCTCAACCTCCAGGCAGGAAGTCTGGGCCTTTACCTTGCACCTGGCCTCCTACGCGTGCCGAGCTTCTTGGACCCTCTTGAGTCATCCTCGCTCTTGCCTTAGCATCTGTTGCGAGTGCCGGCTGGTTGGGCAACTTAGGCTCTTTAGCCTCGTCCTCCTACAGACAATCTTCTTTGCTGACCTTAGCCTCCGCTCCCGATGCTTAGACTGGGTGGCCTTGACCGGGGAGGCATCGGGCTTGGTGTGCTTGGAAATGTGGCGAGCATAGAGCACCGACTACGGACATCGTCCATTTCGACATGGATTTCCCTTTATCTTCGGAGAGCCATGATACGAATAAACGTGATAGCTTGTAAAAGAGGAGATGTTAGAAGAAAACTGCAACATAAAACTCGTGTTCATGTACTAAAGTCAAACATACCAAATACAATGAGCTTGTTAAAGTTATGGTTAGGATGAGCATCCGAATCTTTAGTAAAATGCATTTGAAGGACTTCCTATCAAAATAGTCGGGGCAGGGGATAGAGTACCTCTCAGCACGAGCAACCACAGTTGCTCGGAGAAGAGTGGGGTAGAGGTCGCGCATGTGTGCGACTAAAGACTCCCTCTTGTTAAAGGGCTCCAGCGGTCTATGATTTCTCGGGCAGCCTCTAGGCTAGGAGCCACCGTGTCTGCCAAAGGACGGTCCCATATTTTATGACATAACATATAAGCCTAGCACCAGTCGGTTAGGCAGCCTTGGCCTACGAGGGCCAACATTTACAAGCTTGGCTAAGAAAGATGGCCTAACAAATATCTCTGAGGGAGCCTCCCCCACAACTCCATCAGCATTGGGATACCCCCGGGTTAGGACCCCATCGTCCAATGATGCATAAGCCTCTTTGGAAGCATCCTAAGAGGCACCCTCCAAAGCTGACAGAGCATCGAAGGCTCATTCTAGGGAGTCCACAATGATTATTGATGGGCTCTTTTAAGCCTCTTCATCTAGGCCAAACCGCTTTGGTTGCTTTTTGCCATATATTATAGAGTCGGAGGTAGTCTTCCTCTAAGCGCTCATAGCTTCGCTGATCATCCGTCTTGACGAATTACGGCGTGAGCTAGACATATCTTCTCACTCTCTTGGTTGGGTCACCATCAAGTGGATCAGCAGGTCAACCCTCTAATCTAGCGTTTCGGCTGACCTTGACCTACCGGTTGTGATTTTTCCCTTTTTCTTTTTCGCCTTCTTCTTAACAGACCTAGGGGCAGGCTCTTAGTCTTGGACAGCCAAAGGTGTTTGATCCGGCTGGGCAAAGCTGACAAAGGCTCCTTCAGGGCTCTCGGCTTGAGGCTCCTCGGTGGACCTCGCTTATGAGGAGCTACCCGGGATCGACTGTAGAAGGTCGGCGAGGATAAAATGTTCACCCCTGATGAGCTCTTATGGTAGCAAGTGGAGGATGACGGGAACTATGTAGGGGAATGGGCTAGAGCCTAATTCCCGCAAGTTCTTCACCGACAAGAGGAGCTCGTGATTGTGCTCCCCCTCGATGATCTCTAGAAGTTGTCTGATGCGCTCCAGACTGGCCTTCTCAACCTAGCTAACTAGCCGGCCTTGCCTGAGCCTACCTGCAAAAGTTTGAGAAAAGAGAACATGTTAAAACACGCAAAATTCCATAAATTAGGGGCATGTCAAAAACATAAACGGCCTAAGGGAGCATAAGTTCAACTAAGTTGAGACAAACCTGGGAAGGAGAGAGACTGGTTCATGTTAAAGGGAAGCCTTAGAGAGCCCGGTGTCTAACACCACAAACCCTTAACAAAATCGACCCCTTTCGCTTCTGTCTTAGGGGAGTTCGAGAGCCCGTTACAAATTGTAGTCGAGGACTGTGGGACGACATAGATAGGCGGCCCCTAATCCCAAGCTTTAAAGTGTAAATAAAGCAAATCTCTACCAGTGAGATGTCCAACTGGTAGAGAGAGTTTAACTCTTGCAACCGTAAGAATCAGAAAGACATTTGGATGTATAGAGCGGGAGGTGCTACAAGGGTGAAGTGAAGGCTGTTTCCACTTAGCTGCTTGAATGGGGAAGACGAAGTCTGCAGTATTTGCTCTGGTGAAGTAGATGGTATTATGCGCCCATCCACCGGTTAAGGCAGTACTCGAATCTAACAACTCGGGACTAATGTCAATAGGGACTTGTGAAAGGATCTCGACTCCTCACGAACATAGCAACAAATGAGGTTTTCTTGCGGGTGGGCAATTCTGGAAGGGCCCCTCTATGCTTGGGCGGTAGAAGTCTCTTTCGAACCTCTCGCCATACTACAAGCAAAAAAAAGGGATCGGCTTGAGGACCTTAAAGGAGTCATGAAGGCACTCAAGAGAGATAAAAGAAATCCCCCTTTGGAGGTTTGTGACCTGATAACAAAACCTAAGAACCACAGACGAATCTTTACGAAACCTAATGGGATGACACCAAACTCGAGAATATCCTAGAAACCGCCTATAGCTTTGTCACCAAAGCCCCACCGATGAACGGTGGACGCACCCTCAACAGAGGCAATGTAAACGAAGTTTATAACAACTCACTGAAAAATTGAAAGACGTTGAGGAGACTCCGATGATGGCTTTGAAGCAACGGTTCGCAACAAGTGAAAGACTTTGTGAAATAGTAAATAAAACAACATTCATAACCTAACCCCTATATATAGGGGTAAAATATCAACAAATGCATTATATGTGCCATCAGAACATCATGTGTCATAGACATATTGAGATATGTGCGCTACCCACACACCTTGTGAGAAAACACATTTCACCTTCCGGCTTGTTCGAGGTAAGCATAAATTTTCCAGTCCTTTCAGCCTTCCACACTTGAAGTTTAAAACATAGTATTTTCCCTAACTGAAAAAGCACAAAGTTCCAACTAGGGAAAAGGGGGGCATTGTGAGTACCATGATCTTTAGACCCACTACTCAATAGGCCTAGGGCCCGTTTGGCCCAAGGCCTGCCTGACCCGCAATGTGAAGCGGCCCAAGTCCACCTACCATATTAAACTCGAGGGACACTACCTAGACGGGAGAATCCAAAAGCCCGTATGAGAGAGCCAAATTGTCTTCCTAGAGGCCAACTTCAAGGCAGCCCGTCTAGAGTTTTAAGTCCCCCAGCCAGCCATCCTTCCCAGTATGGGAAGTTCGTTATGGAAAATGATACAAAGGTGGAAATTACGCAAAGGATATTTATCAGTGGATTTCTCAGTGTCCAAATCCATTATTTCTTGAAAGGATTAATCCTTAACAAGGAAGAATTAATTCTTGATATGGAAGAGTAGATTTTATCCCCAAGATCAAGAGATTTTCTTTCCTAAAATCAAGGGGAGATTCGTGAGCGGCTTTATAAATCGGGGAAAGATCACGATGGAGAAAGAGATGCTTGATTGACGGTAGCATCTTTTCTTCTTAACCTTTCTCCCGTATTTTCTTTGACCTAATCATCGGAGGCGGCTGGCCTCCAGTCTTCGGATGCCTTTGCAGTTCATTGCATGATTGTGCCAAGAAAAGTCGAACAAATCAAGATAACAAATACTTAGATTTCTAGTACACAGTGGGAGCGGAATTTGGATCATATATAGGAAATATTGCTAGATATTGATCGTCTTGTAGAATAAAACATGGCTCTTTCATTAGCTACATTGATTTAGTAGTTCTTGCCTCCTTGGAGATCCCGCAGAATTGAATGTCATCATCGGTTTTGGAACAGGGTCTTGTCTCAGCTACGTTCATCACTTCAGTCAAAGTTGGTTTTACTCTCGTTTGATGCGTTCCTTATAGGACGTTGAAGGAAATAGAATTAGAGCTTAAAATATAATGATTCCGCATATGCCTTAGCCCTGGAGGGCATATGCCCCCTAAAATTTTTTTGCAAAAAAATTCTCACTTATAGGCGGTTAGATTTAAACCCTCACCTTTAATTATGCCCTGCCTAAATCAATAAAATCTTATACCATTAGGTTACCATTTCAAATCTGTCAATATATGCCCCTCATCAACTAAATTTCTAGGTCTGCTACTGCGCATAAAGTTGATTGATTAGCGTTTTCTCTGCACCATAGTAAATTTTGTGATAAAAAAATTGATTCCAATATCAACAACATTTACTTGTTGCTCGCGGAAATCAAGTAAAGGATATATGAGAAAAATATCAATAGAGAGTTTTTACTATGCCTCGGCTTGAGGACTTGTAATACATACATGTAAAGTAAGTGGGTTTACAAAACCTCATTCTCCCAGAAAAGATAAAAATATATTTATGGTCTCTGAAAGTTAGAATTTTAAATATAGGTGCATCAGCAGAATATGTGATTGAGCAACAAATACCACGTTCAATAATCTCAATATGCTAATTATTAGCCTTACACAGACAGACGATGTTCCGGAACTATTCATGCATGCATGTCCTCTGATCAATAGAGGTCTGGAACGAGATTCTGTTTCTTAATCTTTCACACATCAGAATGTCTAAGAGGAGCTTCACCTTGCTGAGAAGATTCGGTGTCGGATTCAGACTTGAAGAATATCCCCCAAATTCAAATCCAAATCCTACAAAGAGTACGTATAGCCCCTCTCACGGTCCAGCCAAGTGCTTTGAAAACTAGTTGGATGATTGAAACGAGGGCATAGCAGAGTAGTACAACCACAACGAAAACCACCACGAGGAAGTCCAGAATAAAAATTTTGAACCATTCTAAGCAAGGTCCCAGGACTGCGGAACGTAAAGGTGAATAGGATAGAAAGAAAATGGGGACAGGAAGGAACGCAACCACACTCCAAACAACATTTTGCGGACTATCTGTCTTTTATCAGAACGATTGCTGCTCCAAATGCTACCGCCATCATTGAGACGGAGAGTACCAAACATATAATTCCCTGTATCAACTTCTTAAAAAGATATATCTTGAAGTCTTCTAAGGGAAATGCGGATGTAAGGATGGAGAGAAATATACTCACTGAAGACAAAGCTAGGGTGAGGGACATCACATCGGCTAAAACGAAAACCAGAAAGAAGGGTTTAGAGTAAAGATTGGAATACCGGTGTTTTGATTAGGACCTCCTGGTACTGTGTAGACTGCTGCAAAGGCAACAGTGGCTATAAAAACAGAAAGAATTGTGCAATTCCTCAGAGTCTCAAGTCGCATTAGCCATTCCTTGGCATCATGGTGCAGTCGTTCATTTGCAGCAGCAAATAATTCTTCAGCAGTCTTGTTGTCCTTGTTGAGAGGATTGGTGATTAGATTCTTAGAGGCTGACTTCACTTTCTGCACCCAAACATACAATCACGAGTAGCATGCACCCTCGTTATTCTTGCAATGCACAAAAACATTTTTCTTATATTAAAACACGAATAACCTACCTAGCTATTATTGCACAAGCACCCTCGTTATTCTTGTATTATTACCTAGCTAATAATAACTTATTCCATTATTTCGTAGATCAGATGGTCTGACCTAGTGGATACATATGAACAATATATATATATATATATATATGTTTATGGTTAATGGATAAATCGAAGCATACCTCAAACAAAAGCAGCTCATCTCGTAGTTGGAGGGCAGGACTTTGCATCTTTTCACTTGCTTCACTTTTTCTTTTTTGGCTAACCATATGTAGTACGGAGTTCCCTTCATCATCCGAGGCCGATAATAGTCTTCTTGAAAGCAATTCATGCTCTATCACCATGTTAAAAATATAAATATGACGGTAAACGATTGCCACATGTAATATGTTCATTCCCTCTTTATTAGTATGCTTAAGTGCTTGAGGCCGGAAGTTGAGTACTTCTTGGACGATTTCTTGAATGTTTGACATGGTTGCCAAAAATAATGCATTTTCATTGCTCTTCTTGTCTTTATTGATTGAACTTTCTTCGGAGTTTTGTCCTTTTTTTTGGGACAATTTTGAGGAACATTCTTCTATCTCAGGTTTCTTGTCACTCTCACCTGGGCTCATTGCTTGAGAATTGATATTTACTTCCCATGAGGTATCATTCTCTACCAAAAGTCTAACGAGCTCTTGAAGTGTGTCTCTGCTTTCATCAAAGTGACACATTGAAAACTACCTTTACATAATAATGGAAACTATTTATATGAAATAACCAAATAAACTAATATTAAATACTCAATTCATTGAAATATTGTTCTTAGAGCATGGGATTACATATATGGTTGTCAAAGATGTTCTGGATTAAATTAATTAGTATTGCAACTTATCCAATCAATAAGTTTGAATTGCAAGATCCTACATATTAGGTTTGGGGCAATAAAGAGGGATACTTTTCACTCTTGAAAGTGTTTTCTTGCATTTCTTATCTTCTTTATTTTATGTTTTGATAGTTGTTGGTATTCAAGCCGGAAGTTAACGATCAGATAAATCTCCTTTGACCCTAATTGAACTTGAATTGGTGATCATTGGGATGCAAACCCTTGGCTGGATCAATTGAGCTATCCTTCAGGGTTTGAATTTCTTATCTTCTTTTTTACTCTATTGCTAAAAGTAAGATTGATCCAAAATTTGTGAAATGCTTTTTTATTGGGTATAATAATCACCTATTTGGTTATTTGTTTCTAGGATGAGCAGTACTGCAAGATTACATGAAACATGGATGTTTTTTTCAATGAATAAACAATGTTCAAGGACGAGTTGACCATAAAAATTTGAACGTACATGCCTTGGGGTTAAAAAGTTAGAAATCATTTAGTTGAAAGATTTCTTAATGAATTAGTTAAAAAATAATAATTGAAGACATCAAGAAAATGTAACTCTAGAGATGGACTCAGATGGTCCTATAATTGAACTCGAGATTTTCTAGTAATATCAATCAAATCTAAAGATACCACCATTGGTTATATTATATTTTATTGATAGACAAAGGTGGTCAACTAGATTGTGGGTTCATAGAGATGAGATGGGCTCTTTATTATCTAATAAGACATGACAATTAACTTAGCAACCAAAGGGTAAATAATAAACAAATTTACAAGTGAAAGAGAAGGACATTATAGGAGTAAGCAATACAACAAAAGATTGAAAGATTGGTTGTAAAGGGATTTCAATAAAAGGAAGGCATTAAATATATTGATTTTTTTTTAAAGTAAAGTTGACCATGATCAGAATAATACTTGGAGGGGAGGCAAAAGAAACTTAGGATAAGGATTATTGGTGATAATGGGTAAGACCTCCTAAATTTATCACAAGAACATATGAATAAATTTCTTAGTAGATTCAACAGGGATGAGACAAAAACCTTGAACACTAGTTTGAATAATTCCTTTAAACTATTTAAAGTGCAATTATCCTTAATAGAGTAAGAGCGAGCCTAAATGGTCAAGACTCCTTATGCTTCTGCTAGTTTATAATGGTATATATTGGATCTAATAAAACATATACACTGATGGGGAATTATAAGTATATAAGCAATCTTGTATGATTATTTAAGCCCTAATTTTTCTCATTATATCAAGGATTACTAGGGTGACTTTTTCTTGGGTAAGAGTGCGTGTGATTGATTTTGTGTGTGTGAGTTTTTTTCCTAACATAAATATATCAAGAATTAATTTGTGTGTGTTTGAGAAAGAATCTATATTTTTATATATTTGAGAAGCAATTTGCAAGACTTATTAATGATACTATTTCAATTATAAATCATATTGAGAAGTTGTTTGAGTTTGTATTTTCTCCTTTAACTAATTATTCTTTAGATTTCTATCATATTATATATTTTTTATGCAAGAGACTATAAAAACATTAACTATTAACATAAAGTGATATCCAAAGTGCTCACCTGTCATTTTTTTTCCCTTCTACGAAAAGTACTTCTTCGAAAAATGATTGATCTGTATATAACTTTGTCCGTGAGATGCTTAGGCTATAATTTGTAAGGTAAAAATAATAAGAAATCAAGGTATAATCGTTATTTGTGTGCATGCATAAAAAAATTAATTAGATAGACTAACAAATAAAATCCATGAGATCATATCCATATTTTGTTAGATAGAGGAAAATTGAGAGAAATTAAACAGTTACATCCATCAAAGCACAAATTTCACAACACAAATCTTTATGGACATTGAATATATAACTTAGTGAATTCCATTATACGAACGTATTCAAATGACATCATGAGTCATACTCTATTTGTGGAGAATAAACATTAATTTTATGTATAGACTTGAAATCTTAAATAATATACATCATACATTGTTTTATATGTTTCTCCTCTCATATTTCATAATGATGTATACAAAGCTTGTGACTAGTAAAACATTGTTTGGAACATTAACAAAAATTTACAAATTTCTTTCTAGTCAAAATCATATAAGTTAATTATATTGAGTTAAAAAGCAACCTATAAACTATAAAAATATAATTAAACATATAACGACATGATCAAAGAGTGTTTAATATAAGAAGAATGAAGTAGACTATTGATGCAGTTTATGATGAGAAAAGTAATCTAGGCTTGCAATAGCCTAATGTTGATGAGTTGATATAAAAATCAACAAGAGGAGCATAAGCACTAACTAGAGTGAGTTCCTTGAAAAAGTTGCATTTGATCTGGGTAAAAAGAAAAAAGTTGCATTAAATTTGAGTAAAAGATTATTTATCATTTATCTCACCTACTGCTTTTAGGTTTTATTTTATTTTATTTATCTCATTGAATCTTTGTTTAAGCTATTGATTCACCTCTCTTTTAAATAATATTCTGCTACGTATTCATTCAAATGTTCTTTAATTTCAAGAAGCAGTTTAAACCAATTAAAAAAAATGCAGTGTATTTTATAATTATTGCTAGCTAGTGAACTCATAAAATCTAAGCATTCTTTTTTAAGAGAATACATAAAAAAAACATATATATCTAGCATTCCAATACTATAATGGCTATATAGCCAATCTCAACTAAATAGAAATGCAAATAAAAATAATTGAGTGAATAAATTAAGAATAAATGATGTTGAGGAAGGAGTTAAAATATACTATACATATTGAGCTCAAAAGCTTTGCAAGTCCTTTTTGTACTTCAAATTTTGATTTGTTAAGTAACTCTATAAATCCTCGTCTTATTTGTGTTTTTCCCTTTCGAAATGCAGTTGGATTGCATGCGAGATATTGAAGAGCAGTCATCGAGGATTGATCCCTTTGTTCTATGAGATATGGGTAACTCTGGGCAATGAACAAAGCCAAACCTGTTTCATAGTAATTTTGTAGAGATACCTTAGAAATCTAACAATAATATAGGATTGATCCCTTTGTTAATTTTGTATATACTGTTTTGAACAGTATATACAAAAAAGGGGACACACCACTTCGCCATGTTCTCTATTTGTGAAATATATATTTTCCATGATATATATATATATATATATATATATATATATATATATATATATATATATATATATATATATATATATATATATATATATATATATATATATATATATATATATATATATATATATATATATATCGGCGATTTAGAGAGGGCGAGGGCGGCCGCTACGGATCTGCCCGGAAGGAGGCGGGTACTGTTATTTTTAATTAGGACCAAAGCAGCGTCGTTTTGGTCTAATTGAAAAAAAAAAAAGAAAGAAAGAAACAGACGTCCACCCCCTTCCTGGCCATTTCATTCATAATTCATTCGATCCTCTCCGGCTCGTCTCTTTGGATGCGGACCCAGAATTGTGATAGCCGCCCCTCTCCTCGCTAGCTTTGCCCAGAGCGACGGTAGTCAAATCTCCTCTCGGAGTGGTTGCTCCATCGCCCCACCACGAGTTTGCTCCAACATTTTCAGGTTTGTTTCCTTCACTCATTTGGTAAATTTTTAGGTTTTAGGGTTTTGTAAATTTTTAGAAAATTGGTTGAGTTTTGATTTTTGAATAATTTTCAATCTAGCCATCTATTATAGAAAATTTGTTGGGTTTGAGTTTCAATTGTATTTATTTAGTTAGGTTAATTTTTGATTATTTTTAATTAGAAATTGATTAAGTTAGTTTTAATTATTCAATTGATATTGGTTAGATGAATTATAGTTATTGAATTGGATTATTGAATTGTAGTTGTTAGATTGGATTATTGAATTGTTGATTGTTGAATTGGCATGTTGGATTGTGAATAATAGAATTGAATTGTTGAGAATTGTTTTGTTTTATTGAATTGTTTTAATTATTAGTAATATTGAAATATTGAATTGTTGAGAGAATTATGGTTATTTTGTAGGTTTTTATTCTATTGAGAATGAAAAGATATTTTTTAAACGTGCCTAAAAGTTCAGTTGGGTCACATGGTATTGAACAACCGGTACAAACTCCAAATGCAAATACCTTGAGCGAAATGTTGAATTTACGAGTAATGGACAAGTTGAAATTAATCAAGATGACATTGTTAATGATCTAGGGATTAAATGGCCCAGATTGAAAGTTTTAATGTGAATATTCGTGACCGTATTAGAAGAGAATAAGCATCCAAAGGTCCTTGTCAACCACACAATCATATTTTTCCGAAGAAGAAGTATGGAAAAGATAATATAAGTTTTAGAGATGCTTGGTTTAAGGATAATATTTGGTTGGAATATAGTGTAGCAAAAGATGCTGCTTTTTGCTTTTGATGTTTTCTTTTCAAGCCGATTTTTACAGGGGATGAGGCGTTCACAACAAATGGGTTTGGGCCGTTTGGCAATTGGAAAAAAACCATAGATAAATTTAGAGACCATGTTGGTTCGTCTAGTAGTGCCCACAACAAAGCAAGAACAGATTTTGAGAACTTTCAAAATCAAAAACAGAGTGTGGCTTACATTGTTAAGGGAACAAATCTAAAAAGTGAACAAGCTTATCGCATTCGTTTGACAGCAATTCTTGATGTTATTCGTTATCTTTTAGGTCAGGGTTTGGCTTTCAGAGGACATGATGAGTCTTCCACATCGTTAAGGAAGGGAAATTTTCTGGAGTTAGTGCATTGGTATAGCTTAAGGAATGAGGAGGTCGGGAATGTTGTTTTGAAGAATGCTCGACGATATAGGATGGCCGCTCCATTAATTCAAAAAGACATGATTAATGCTTGTGCTGTTGAAACTACACTTGCAATGTTAGGTGATCTTGGTGACAGTCATTTTATTATGGTTGATGGCTTCGTGATTGCTCGGTGAAAGAACAAATGGCTGTTGTGATTAGATATGTGAACAAGTGTGGAGAAATAATTGAACGATTTTTAGGTTTGGTTCACGTGAGGGAGACATCGACAAAATGTTTGAAGGAAGCTATTGAGATCTCTGCTAAATATGGCTGTCTTTGTCGAGATTAAGAGGTCGAGGTATGATGGTGCAATAAATATGCGGCGAGTTTAATGGTTTGAAGTCACTTATTTTGAGAAAATCATACGCATGGTATGTTCATTGTTTGCACATCAACCCGAGTTGGTAATTGTTCTTGTATGCAAAACAAATGCGATATACTTGTGATTTTTTGTTACACTTGCTATGATTGTGAATACATGTGGATCATCTTGCAAGAGTCAAAATGAACTATGAGGAACATGAGAAGGGTAGAACGTCTTGAGAATGGAGAAATAACTACACAGTACGAGGAAAAAAATCAAGAGACTTCTTTGCATAGACGGTGATACTTGATGGGGGTCACACTATGTCACCCAGATTGTTCACCTCATAGATATGTATGCATCGATTGTTGGAAGTTTACAAATTGTGTTGATGGCGGCACTCGACTCGAATCGGGAGCTCAAGTTAGGGGTTGTACCAAGGATGCGAGACTTTTGGTTGTTTCCCTATGATATTGATGAAACATTTGTTGGGAATGACAGTAGATTATCTATGGTTTTGCAAGAGAAAGGTGCAAATATTCCTCATCACCTATTATTCATATCAAAAGGCTGTGAAGTGAGTTACAAAGTATAGAGAATACGAGATGGGATGGTTTGTTGAAACGAAACTAGAGACGTTTTGTCAAGCTAATAAAATTTCAATTGTTAATATGGAAGACATAGTACCAAGACTAGTTCGAATGAAGAGGGATGGACAAACGGTCATAAACTATCATCATTACCGAGTGGAAATATTTTGTGAGGTATACCCAAAAAACTATGACTTTATTTATTTCTTTTTAAATAAGTTGTCTCAATATTTAATTTAATTACTATTAATATTTTGTTAGGTTATTGATTCAATTATACAAGGGAGCTGAATCATCGTTTAATACGAAGCGGCACGGATTTCCATGATTGCATTGCATGTCTTGATCAAAGAATGGATTCCAATTTTTGATATGGATAAGCTTGGCATCTTGGCGATCTTTATCCGATGGAGACTTCACAAGTACCACAATTTCTTTCTCAGAACTTCAATCTTTCTTTTAAAGGGATATGAGAATAGATTTTATCTGCTTCTTAATGTGGGAAGACTTGGGAAGTCTATAAAGAAGCATGAAAGAAACTATGAAAGATAAAGTTTTTCCGATGGTTTATCATTTAGTTGAATTGGCATTACTTCTACCTGTTGCGACAACATCTATTGAAAGAGTATTTTCTGCTATGAAAGCTGTGAAAACGGATTTGCGAAATAGAATGGGGGATGAATGGAGCGCAGAATGACGCTTTAGTGGTATACATAGAAAAATGAGATATTTGATTCTATTGACAACAACTTATTTTAAATCGCTTTTCAAAATATGGATAGTCAGAGAAAATCAATTATCTCGCAATACAAAACATAGTGTAGCTTGATTTGTATTTTTTTCTTATATCCTCAAGTTTAAACTTTATTAATATAATTGTTCGTACTTCTATTTCTATATATTCATATATTTTCAGAAAAAAATTAATTTATTAGCGAATTATTTCTCTCTGAGTTTCCGGATCCGCCACTCGATATATATATATATATATATATTAAAAGTACCATATTTTATTTAACAAAATTTAAAATATCAGTATATTTATATATTTTAAATTTTAATAAAATATATATTATACACTTATGACATCACTTGTTCCACAAGTGAACCGATAACTTTTCTGTTTATTAACTGGTCTAGTTTTAAAAATATAGGATAATAGATATATCTGTTATTATTTTTTGTTTTTGTATTTTGTAATTTTGGTTTTTGGTCATGAGATTTAGTTATATTTTTAAGAAGTCCTTTATATATGAAAATAATAAATGAGCAAAATTTACAATTTGATAACGTTTGGTCAAAATTAAGGCTTTGGAAAGTTATATTTATTTAATGAAAGAATGTTTTTGCATGAAGAATTAACAACACCATTTTTAGGCTCATTATGCAAAGCCCAAGTGGTCTTAGTCTAAGGGTATAAGAGGAGGGTCCAAGGTCCATTCCTAACGAGATAATTTATTACCTTAAAACTAAAATATATTAAAAAAAGAATTGTTTTTTAGGAAATTAGTCTTTGGATCTTTTCTAAAAGGATCTTTGTAGAAGCTAAAACCACATGATCACACAAGCTTCAAAGCATTAATTTTTGTTTAATTGTTTTTTCAGTATTTGTTTTGGATGTAAAATAGCATGTAAAGTACTTCATGGCAAAATATGAAAATAAGAGGAAAAGTAGAAGAAAAAAATGAAGAAAAAAAAAATTTTAATTCAAGTAAATTATTTTTATAGGTTCTTTAAACTCTATTTACTTATTTTAAAGACTAAATAATTTAAAATATATATAAACGTTTGAATTTTTTTAACTAAAGTTAATTTTAAATATTTTTAGTGAAGAACGATATATAACTATTTTGCTTTTTCCCTTCCCTTAACAATTTCCCTGAATCATTTACTTTATTGTGATGAACTTGTTATTTTATTTTGAAATATCTGTTCAATCCTTTTGCCTTGCTGGCTTTATATCCTTTTGTTTTCTTCCTCCTTATTCCCTCTTTTCCCCCAAATTGAATTATAATTTTTCAAAATGGAAAAACAGAGATGTAAGTTGGAAAAAGTAGCAGAGAATCATACCACGACTGGGTGATGAATAAAGTACAGAATATAAAAACAAAACTCACCAAAACATTCAGTGGCCATAGAAACATGAAGAACTGTTGTTCCATCATTCCTCCGCAAATGAGGTTTGCTTTCTTCTGGACTTAGATTCTCTAGTCCCATTTTTTTGGCCAGAAACACGAACATTTGAGATTGGCCGTAGCGGGCTGCACAAAAAATAGGCTTCTCTCCTAACTCGTTGGAGGCAGTTAGCAAATCCGCATCTCTTTTCAACAGCTCCTTCGCCGCATCTTTCATGGCATCGCCGCTGCCACCCCGTGGGAGTAGTGTTTCCGTCGGTGTTTTTGATATTGGAAAGCTGATGATTGTGGTCTTCAGGTATCAAATTCAGTAAGTACAGCACCAGATCATTTTGTTTGGAGTGAGCGGCCATGTGGAGGACTGTGTCGTCGTAGATACTATTTTTCTGTAACAAATCTTCTGGAACTTCACCGCACAGTCGTCTCACTTCCTTGTAGTCTTTCTCCATCATAGCAGTGCATAACAAATCAGCAATATTATTGCGGCTCATTTGTTCTTCGGTCTCAATCTCATTGTTGTCCGCCATGAGTCTCTGGAGAGGGGAGGGGAGAGCAGAGAAGAAGGGTTAATTAGCTGTGAGGGATCGATGGGCTCTTAATCTTATAGCTAGCATAAATTGGAATGGGTCAAGTGAACGTGTCTTCTGGTTTCATTATTGTTGTGGCATGTGACTCATATTGAGGTTGGGGTATGGGGTGAAGCCCCCACAGTATGATACAGTATATTTAGGGTATATAGGTGTTTTTGTAATTTGATCGTATTCAGGTTTATTATAAATATCATTCTATGAAACCATGTTTCGGTGATAGTTAAAAGTTTGGGCTGCCTTTCCCCATAGATGTAGGCACGATATTGAATCACATAAAATTTGTATTTTATTTGTTTCTCTTTACTCTGATTTTATCATCTTTGTTACACGACTAACAACAATTATGGATGGATAAAAGTTTTGAGATTGCAGATGACCTAAATTTTAAGAATATCATTGTTCTCATTCATTAATTCAAGTTTGGAAGCATTTTGAAATACCAATAGTTTGATGATTTTAAAGAAATTTAATATTTTCTCTCACTTAGGATGAATACATATACAATATGAGAGAAGGAATCAATACTACTAACAATTAAAAGCAATATAAAAATGAATATACACATTGTTTCAAATCCATTTGCATATAAAGTCAAAAACACTAGTATTCGTCATAATAAGCCGATGAAAACCAACATGCCGCAATAAGGTAGAAACAAAAATACGAAAAAAAAAGAAGCAAAATAAAATATAGATTTATGTGAAACGATCACTTAGATTGATAAAGTGGGGAAGAAAGATGCATTATTGAATTCTTTAACAAGTCTATTAACATATTTGTAATTTTTAAATTAAGTCAATTAATATTAACATAGATTTTGTTAGGCTAAAACATAGAAAACACCCAACTAGCCTGATTGTATCCGGAAATCATGTGACCAGCTCTCTCCATTAATGGAATGGGTCAACGCATCTTCTGGTTCATTTCATTATGGATTGGTAAACGTTTTGAAATCTGTACAATACCTTATAAAAGTCGATATTAACAATACCTTTGTTCATATCATGAACTCACCCACGTGGTCTACTTGACACAAAATCATATTAAATTCAGAATAGAAGGCGGAGCCCCCTTTATTTATTATTAACCTAAATTCAGAATAAAATCAATATTGGTAGGTCGATTTGTGGCGTGCTTGGTATAAAGCGGATCCCATTCCCATGCCACGTGTACATGCCACCTCACATGATTGGATACTTCGGAATATATTTCGCGAACTGATTCATCAGTAATACAACTTTACTGGTGAGATGTTTAGCCATAACTTGTAAGGTAAAAATAATAAAATTATGCAACAAAGAAAAAAGGAATACAAAATTAAAAATAACAAGAAATCAACGTAAACAATTATTTGTGTATATGTATATAAAATTTTACTAGATTCACTAATAAACAAAATTCATGAGATCATATCCATATTTTGTTAGATAGAGGAAAATTGAGGAGAGATTGAACAGTAAAATTCATCAAAGCACCAATTTCACAACACAATTCTTTATGGACGTTGAATATACCTTGGTAAATTCTATTCTACTAACGTATCCAGTTGATATCATGGGTCCCACTCTATTTGTGAAGAATAAACATTAATTTTATGTATAGACTTGAAATTTTGAATAATATGCATCATACATTGTTTTATATGTTTAATATTCCCTCATATTCCATAATGATGCATACAAAGCTTGTGACTAGTAAAATATAGTTTGGAACACGACCAAAAATTTACAATATTCTTGTGAATCAAAATCATATAAGTTAAAAATTAATCTATAAACTTTTGGAAATGCAATGTTATGTTGATATTATCAAGAGTAGTTAATATATATAGAATGGAGTATCGCTGATGTTATTTTGTGATGAGAAAAGTAATCTAGGCTTGCAATAGCCTAATGTTGATGAGTTGATATAAAAATCAATAAGATGAGCATAAGCACTAACTAGAGTGAGTTTCTCGGAGAATGTTACATTTGATCTGAGCAAAAGAAGAAAGTTGCATTTGACTTGAGTAAAATATTTATAAGACTTTGTACACAATAGCTAGGCTAATTTCATGGTTTTACTTGAAAGAAAGAGTTTGAATAGAGTTCCCTTATACATAATTTATCTCACCTACTGCTTGTAACATTTTATTTTTTTGATCTCATTGAATCTTTGTTTAATCTATTAATTCACCTATCTTAAATAGTATTCTGCAACATTTTCATTCAAATGTTATTTTCAAGAAGCAGATTAAACTAATTAAAAAAAATGCAGCGTATTTTATAATATTGCTAGCCAGTGAACTCAATTCTAAGCATTATTTTTAAGAGAATATATAAAAGCTATAATAGCTATATAGCCAATCTCAACAAAAATTTGTCTTTCAAATAAAAATGCAAATAAGAGTAATTGAGTGAATAAAGAATAGATGATGTTGAGGAATGAATTAAATATACTATACATATTGAGCTGAAAGGCTTTCTAAGTCCTCTTTGCATTTCAACTTTTGATTTGTTATATAACTCTATACATCCTCGTCTTGTTTGTATTTCTCTCATTCGAAATGCAATTGGATTGCATGCGAGATATTGAAGAGCAGTCATCGAAGATTGATCGCTTTGTTTTATGACATATGGGTACTTAACAGCATTGGACAAAGCCAAATCTGTTTCATATTAATTTTGTAGAAATAACTTAGTAATCTAACAATAGTCAAGATCACATATCAAAATTACTATTAAATGATATTGCATATAAGAAGTGTATATAAGAAGTATACTTTTGTGTACAGAATGTGATAATAGATTTATTTGTTATTTGTTATTTACTACGGATATTTTTGGTCATCAAAAAAATTCTATGGAAAATATGAAAAAAATGAAAAAAAAAGAAAAAAGAAAGGATAAGTAGAAGAAAAATATAAAGAAATTAAAAATAAATTTAAATTCTATAAATTATTTTTATATGTTATTTTAAACTCTTTTTACTTATTATAAAGAAAAAAAATAAAGAAATTTTACTTATTATGAAGACAATATTTTAGTGATGAAACAAAACATGATAAAACTATTTTGTTTTTTCCCCTTTCCTTAACACTCTCCCATATCCAATATTGTGATGAACTTGTTATTTTATTTTGAAACATTTGTTCAACTTTATATCTTTTTGTTTTCTTCCTCCTTAATCCTTAGAAAGATACCTCCAACAAGGAGCAAAAGCTAAATATATACGCTTAAATTTAAAAACCACCAAAGAAGGTAGCAATACTGTTAGTATTGTTAGTGAATAGTTTCTAGTAATATTTGCCCAAATATTACTAGAAACTATTCACTAGCAATAAGTGTTTGAAGGATGGAAAATTCCATTTTGCCCTCAACAACAAAATTTATAGTGTATGGAGTGATATAAATGAATGAAAGGTACATGATGTAATTATTAAGGAAGAGAAAGGGTAAAATTGGAATAGATTTAGGATGATAAAACTTGGGGGATGCTCACTGCTTGAGTATGCTCTTACCAAGTTTTTACTTAAATCTCAAAATGACTTTGGGGAAAGCAAAATATAAATTTTTAGATGCTTCAATTTTTAGATGACTGCTGGAGATGCTCTTATTCCTTCTTTCTCCACAAATTATAATTTCTGAAAATGGGAAAACAGAGATGCAAGTTGCAAAAGTAGCACAGAAGTTATCCAAAGGCTTTATCATCATAATTAAGAAAGAATCATGGCGCGGCCACTGGGTGAAGAATGAAGTGCAGAATATATAAATATATAGTAAGTACTCACCAAAACATTCAGTGGCGATGGAAATATGAAGAACTGCAAATGAGCTTTACTAGCTTCTGGACTTAGTTTCTCTAGTTTCTTTTCGCATGCCAGAAAATCGAACATTTCAGTTTGACCCTGGCTGGCTGCACAAAAAATAGGCTTCTCTCCTAACTCGTTGGAGGCAGCTAGCAAGTCAGCATTTCTCTTCAACAGATTCTCCGCCGCATCTTTCATGGCGTCGCTGGTGGCGACTTCGTGGAGTACAGTGTTTCCGTCGGTGTTTTTGATATTGGAAAGCTCATGATTGCAGTCTGCAGGTATCATATTCAGTAAGTATATTACCAGATCTTTTTGTTTGGAGTGAACCGCCACGTGGAGGCGTGTGTCTTCGTAAATACTAATTCTGTCTAACGGCCCATTCTGGTTTCTTAGCAGTCATCATAGCAGTGCTCATTTGTATGGTCACAATCTCATTGTTGTCCGCCATGAGAGCGTCTCTGGAGAGGGGAGGGGAGAGCAGAGAAGAAGGGTTAATTAGCTGTGAGGGATGATGGGCTCTTACTCTTACAGCTTGCTTCAATTGGAACGGGTCTAGTAGAAGATTCTTCTGGTTTCATTATGGATGGATAAAAGTCAATTTTAAGAATGTGTTTGTTCTCATTCGTTAATTCATCCACATTGTTGGAAAACTTTTATGAATATCTTTGTTCTCTCATTCATTAATTCATCCACATTGTTGGAAAAAATTTAAGAATATCTTTTTTCTCATTCATTAATTCATCATGTTTGAAAATTTTTAAGAATATCTTTGTTCACATTCATTAAGTCATCCACGATGTTGGAAAACCATTCATTAAGCCATCTACTTTGTTGGAAACCCAACATTGGAAAACTAACATGGACCCAACGTGGACCCTTCCACCATATTGATAAGATATTGTTCATTTTGAGCTTAAATCCTTATATTTTTGTTTTTGGTCAATAAACCCATGATCCTTTCTATTCATAATTGATGTGTGACTTTGGACTTACAACGATTAATCTTCCTCTCAAACAAAGTTGTTTAACCAAGCCTCCTCTCAAATCAATATTTCTGCCTTTCATTACATTTGTGCACATGTCTTATATGAAGCACCACCGGTAAAGGGCTCAACACACCCTTTTTTTCGACATTTATCCATACGGTCATTAATACCACTTATTGGAAATCCTTATAAACCCTTCCCATTCCAAACCAACGTAAGACTTTAGGCACACTCAACAGTTGAAACAGGCAAGTCAACGCATATCCTGGAAATATAAAAGTTTGAGATTCTAGATGACCTACAAGTCAATTTTGAGAATATCCTTGTTCTTATTCATTGTTTCGTCCCAATTCCCACGTTGTATACTATACACAATCACGTCAAAGTCTGAAAGTGGAGCCCCCTTGACTAAATGACTAAATTTTGGAAATATAAGGTCCTGTTTATTTTACTGCTTTTGAAAAATGTTTAAGAAGGAGAACATGAAAAAAACAGAGAACACAATGATTTTTTTTTTTTTTTTGAAAAATATTGAAAACACAAAATAGACTAAATTTAAAGTATAAAAACAGTTTTCAGATAATACAAAATGGTATTATCCGTATTTCAAAAATAGGAACCAAACTACAAGTCTAACCCTTCCCCAAATTTTGACTTTATTTTGATACAAATAATCTCATTATTTTTCTTCTAAAAATAAAAATTTCTTTTTAAGGATATATATAAATACATGAAATGGGTATTTTTGTCCACAATAATTCATTTGAGATCTTCTAAGTTTTAACCAAACATTTCATTATCTATGATTAGCCTAACTCGACGAGTCGACGGCCAAGTCAATTGTGATATCAACAAAATCAACGGTCAATATTGCTCCAAAGAAAGCAAAGGCTGTGGATTTATGGCGTCTTTGGGTAGAAAAAGTGGATCTCATTCCCATGCCCCACCTCACATGATTTGGGTCGTTCGTGTGAAGATTAAAATTAATCAAATAAATCAAAGAAGAGAACAAAGCGGAACACCTTTCAATATTTGTTAACAAATACACTTTTAAAATGCAAATGATTGGTTAATGATATATATATATATATATATATATATATATATATATATATATATATATATATATATATATATATATATATATATATATTCTATATATATATATTAGATGTTTTATTATGACCTAATTATGAAAATAAAGATCACATACGGAATGGTTGTTTGTCATATTTAAAATAAAATACTCCTATATATATTATGCTTAACTCATATGTAACAACCCGTACCAAATAATACAAGTTTTGACCAAGTTTGACCAAGTTGACCAAGGTTGATCAAGTTGACCAAGTTTGACTTTTTTGAGGAGGAATAGTTTTAGGTTAACTAAGGCGCCATTTCGTAGGCCTCGTCGATACGAGTTCATAGACGGGCGGAACGTCACAATCCGACTTACGGATAAAAAGTTACGGGTATTAGAAGTTCAACAGTAGCACTTTACCCGGTGTCAGTTACATGCGGGATTTTTACCCTAAAGCGACCCTAGACCCTATATAAACATAGTTTGGGATGCCAAATAAAACCCTATTTGAGACACTTTTTGAGCTCGAAACCCTAGGAAAAAGCTCTCGAAGCCCAGGAAACTAGGGTTGGACCTTTTGATCGTGGAGAGCCGTGAGAGATCGGACAGACGAGGCACCGGCCACCACAAAGCTACGCGCCCGGACAGGGAGGTGCGCAACCTCGAGACCAGTCCGTCGATTAATTCCACGGCTTGACCCTTGGCCGGGCCAGCGCCGGATCGGGCCGGCGAAGCGGCGGCGGCGGCCACCGTGATCACCGGACTGTTCTTGACTTTTCCGGCCATTTCCGGCCACCCCATAGCTCCTTTGGCATTTTTGGGTGCGAATGCATTCAGGTAGTCCTTTTCTCGAATTCCTCACCGTTCCCAGGATTCATGAAAACAAAATCGACCCGAAGGTTCGATCGAGTTTTCAAGCCACCCACTGTATTTGTTGGACCAAGGTAATGGTACCAATGAGTTCCTGTGTCTTAGACTCAAGTGATATGTGGTTTGTAAATTTTGGACATCGTTTGGTTAGGTTTCCATTTTTTAGGTTGTTTCGAATTGGTGCAGGAAGTCGGGACTGAAATAGAGTACCGATTGGTCAAATTTGGCAAAATTGAAGTTGTATTATTGAAATTGGATGTTTTTAGGAATTATTGGACGGTTCAATTTCGAGAAATTAGCTCTCGGGTGAAAAGCCCCAATTTTAGGTATCGGGCTATGGGGCACAACGTATGGTGGACTGTGGCGGAGTCCAATTTGGATGGTATCATAGTTCTAACAGTTATTCTAAGGCCTTCGGGGCATCCTCAGGTTGTTGGTTCAGTTATTAGAGCCTAAGCGGAGTTTTATCTATATTACAGGCACTCACGCCAGGCCGGGAGACGATCCTGCAGGGGAGTAGGACTGAGCGTCTATAGTCTGTGAGTGGTTTATATGCTTTTAAACGATTTGGGGTATTGTGTTGATATATCTATTGTGATTAAATACTTTACATATATATTGTTTTGTGTTTTGATAAGATGGTTATTGCATTCAAACATGATTTTCGGTTTCATATAAAACAAGTTATTATTTCATGTGAGTTTTGTCATCATTTTAAATATTTGAAAGTTTTATCGTGTTCGTGGGATGAGCCTGGTGTTTGGATATTTTTGGGTACATGGATTGAGGTTGTAAACTATCTTGAAAACTATTGTAAAAGAAAAAGGGTGATCTGGAGATTTTGTGACCGACTGATACTCATTGCTGGAAAGGTACATGTGAGAATGGGAACGGTTTATTAGTTGCCACGTTGCCGTGAGGTCGGTTTGACCCCGACGGTTTATTAGTTGCCACGTTGCCGTGAGGTCGGTTTGACCCCGACGGTTTATTAGTTGCCACATTGCCGTGAGGTCGGTTTGATTCCGACGGTTGGTATTCTGGGTTTGCCACGGTGACGTGAGGTCGGTTTGATCCCGACGGTTTGGTATTCAGGGTTTGCCACGGACGTGAGGCTCGCTTCAATTCGGTTTCGCTTGGTATTTTGGGTTTGCCACGGTGACGTGAGGTCGGTTTGATCCCGACGGTTTGGTATTCAGGGTTTGCCACGGTGACGTGAGGTCGATTTGACCCGACGGTTTGGTATTTTGGATTTCCACTAAGGACGTGAGGTCGGGTTTGATCCCTGACGCTTGGTATTCGGCTTTTGCCACTTAAGGACGGAGGGGTCGGGTTTAATTCGACGTGTTTAGGATGAGTACATGGTACGGCGTAATCGCTGAAGTTTATGGTATGGACGCTTGCTGATTTAGCGGTAACGGTTTAAGAATATCTATGACGGTCATGGTATTTAATGTTTGATGACTGGCATACAGTATTATTTATGTCAAATAGTTTGATATGTTTTCGTATCATCGACGCATTTATGGATATGATCTGCATATACTGGATCTTAGGTGTTATTTATGAAGAGTCAACGGTCATAAGAGTGGAATTGGTAAATAGAGAATATTGAAGAGGTAAATATATTTCTGCAACGATGCACTGACTGAGATTTATTTATTCCATTGTTTCAAACTGCCCCCAGGTCCGCATGTCAGAGGGCCTATTCGCGCCAGATTTGACGTCGCTCTCTCCGCCACAGCTGTCGTACTCTATCGCATTTATCTATTATGAGTTTGTTGTATTGGACTTATTCATTTCTACTTGTACCCCTAAATCCACAATACTCTTAGAACGCTCTGATATTCGTAGACATGGGAACTTTACGAGACCTCATTTATAATTGCTATGGTTTTATATATATTATATAATTGTGTTAAATTAATACATGGCCCTTCCTTATAGGTTCCACCTGCATCTTCCTAGGGATTATACAGTTGGGACTTCACTAGATGACCACCGAAACTGTGGAGGGTATCCGGTCCCGGCCATCATAAGGATAGAACGTTTGAAAAGATAAGGACATATAAAAAGAAGGAGTCTCGGACAAGTCTTAATGAGAAACAAGCTTTTATTATACCAGTGTTTTAACTACTGACACCTTCAAGCGTTCCTTGACCGAGTCCCCACTTACCGGTACTCTCAGTCATTTGTCAACAAATAAACTTTTAAAATGCAAATGATTGGTTAATTACATTATATATATATATATATATATACATCGATTTTTTTTTATTATGACCTAATTATGAAAATAAAGATCACGTACGGAATGGTTGTTTGTTGTATTCAAAATAAAATACGTTAATTATATCTAACTCATATGTTAAAGCCAAAATGTAAAAGCATGAAAGGATCCGGTTCCAAGTAATAGTGGGAAACAATTTATTATAAAGTAACTAAAGTATTTAACTTTTAAAAATAAAAAATAAAAAAATAAAATACAGTACCTCATTAGTTAAAAATAATACAAAAATAAATATATGCATGGATTAAAATCGATTTATTTATATGTTTAAGTAGTTTGTGTAGACCATCCATCTTATCCTCCAAATAAATAATAGGGTACCTAAATTATGAATATAAAAGGAACATACACATTAAATTGGGGTCCACAAGACTAAAATGAAGGAGAATCTCACATCGGTTGTGGAAAAAGTAGAAATCACACTAAAGCCTACTAAGGAACTGGGGTTTGTAAAGATATATTTTTTCCCTTTTGTTTGGGATATTTATAGCACTGCCTAATTATTTGGGTAATTATGATTTGCTCAAATTAATTTTTATATTGAGCACTGCCTACGATAGTTCTATGACAAATATCCCTTTTGTTTGGGATATTTATAGAACTGCCTACGATAGATCTATGACAACTTGAACTGTCGTAGAACTAAGGATATTTTTGGTCATCAAAAAAATTTATGGAAAAATATGAAAAAAAGGGAAAAAAAATGATAAGTAGAAGAAAAAAAAAAATCATATAGTTCCATAAATATGATTTGCTGTCATATCCGGTAGAAAAAAAAGTTGTCAAAGATAGTATCCTTATTGTACAGATGTGTCTGAGATCCCATAGTTCACATGTCTATATGTATGATCCAGGTAAAGGACATTAGTAAGTAGTGAAATGAATTCTATGATATTTAATTGAAAACCATAAATATTACCTTAATCTTTGGGCTATTTCCAAAAGATTGACCTTATACCCAATTGGATATTGTCTACACTTATTATCTCATAATTGTGGACATCATAGCCTTTGGGCCCAAATCCACTATTTAATAGGCCCAACGTCTGCGCAAACCTATCTCCTGGTAGGAGGGGCCTAAGGCGGCTCACCTTATTAAAACGACACGGTAAACGACCAGACGACACAGTTTTAAAACCTGTTTAGGGTCCTGAGTCCCCCAACCAACCGACCCACCGCGCAAGAAAGGTCCATCAGTAATAAGTATATTAAGGACAATTTATACATGGAATATAAATCCATGGATCTCCAAATATCCAAATTCGATAAGTCTCAAAAACATTAATCATCAATCCAGGAGAATTGGTCTTCAATAAGGAAAGAGAGATTTAATCATCAAAATCATGATATTATATTTCAAAAAATCAAGGAGAATTGGTCCCTGATAAGGAAAGAGAGACCTTATCAACAAAAATCACGAGATTATCTCTTTGGAGAAAAAGAAGGTAAATTCGAATATAAAAGAGGGGGATTTCCCACGACTAAGAGGTACGCAACCCTAATTATAAAACTTCTTTCTTCTTCCTCTCCATATTTTTACTAACTTAAGCATCGGAGATGCGGCTGGCACACTATCGTCGAACCCCTTTTTTGTGTAGGTTTATATCTCGCTCGCTACTAAGGCCCCGGAGGTCAAACGAACCAAGTACCGATAATTGGAGCCGTCTATGGGAATCGAACAAAAAGTATCATCGACGACATGCAAGAGCTTAGCTCTAACGGCTTTTTGATAGCCCTCCACCACCAGTAGCTCCGACGATTCCCATTCTCGCATCTGATTCATCTGATACAAGTGCAATGACTAGCAACCCATACAAGTGCAATGACTAGCAACCTAGTGATCTAGTCACCTGAAGATCAATTTCTTCATTGGCGTCAAGATATGGAGAAGAAACATGATGAGCAAGTGAGATAGATGAAGGAATTCCAGGAACGCGCTATGCACCTGCAGCGTGAAAACAATTGTCTGAGGGCCTAAGTAGAAAAAAGGTGCAATCTTGACGAAAGAGACGCACAAGATAGCGGTCAAGCAAAACATCCAACAAGTTCGCGGATAAAGGAAAGAGCCCATCGCTCTCGCAACGGCGATATCCCGCGCATTAAACGAAAGGTCCCTTGTAGCTCGCCAAACCTCTCAAGAAAAGCAAATACAAGGATAGATCATGACACTTCGCATCAGCTTCGCATTTAGCAATCCCAACAATGGTACGCTCGGCAAGGCAACGGGGCCGAGGCCTGAATCACCCAAACGAACCCGCCTGGGAACACATTTATTTCACTCACGAGCACACGCCCATGCAACCTCCGGCCATTCTCACATGCCCCCACCCCGCCATGGCGATAAGGGGTGCAAAGACGGACTGGGCGACTCTTCACCTACTTCAGATATCAGGTCCATTTCAATAAACAACCATAAGGAAATAAAATATAATACCACCAATCGTAGTGGTGGCATTATCTTATACATATTCCTGAGTCTCATCTACTTATACATAAACAAATCCGCTATTGCAAAAATTTTTACATATACATTACAAAACAAGAACAAAAACCTACATCATGTGGACTTCTATTGTTTTGTTGGCCTTGGCTGATGCGGAACACTATGGATGTCCTCTTCGGTACCTATAAGGATGAAACACCCATGCTAAGCTTATAGCTTAGAGGGAAACAAATATGATCACTTGAAGTGGTCCACATTTACAAAATACCTATATCATAAAGCATATGTCAGAGTTTATGTATACAGAATTCTATAACAACGTTTTTATATACATAATTCTTGTAACGGAACTTTCATATCTCTTATAGGAGTTCGTAATCAGATTATATACAGGAGTACCCGAGGGTACAACACATACTGTAATGATTGATTTATGCTCACTTATTCATCATTTAGATGCTTATCATTTACTCTCATGTATCTTATTATTCGGGTATACAACATATAAGTATTTGCTTGCATAGACCTCTAATACTGAATGAGAAGGACACAGTACAATAAATACCCGAAGGTACGGTACGATACTGAATAGAAGTGCATGTCCACATAACAGAAGTGTCATAGCACTAGCAAGAGTGCCGAAGAACTAATCAAAGACGTCTATTCATTCACTATTCGGTCTTAAGAAGACATACAATTATATGTATTTCAGAACTCGTTTCACCATTCTTAATCCCATTAGCAAATGAGGGCAAGACATAATGTTTGCCCGACGACCGGATCGCCGAGGCGAAGTGAACAGCGAGGTATAGAATTTTTTTCATATAACTTTTATACTTATAAGAACCCTTTCATTCACTTATTAGGGTCCTCATTAATCCAATGGATAATTGTCATAATTAACGGAAGAAACAAACTAAAACAGAGCTTACAGGTACGCCAAGGCGGAGCAATGCTACGCTTAGGCGGAGAGGTTTGCCTAGGCGGAGCATGCTACGCCTAGGTGGACCAGAAAGTGCAAAAACCCTTGCTCGGGTCCTCCTAGGCGAAGGAGCCTCCACCTAGGCAGACCTCTATGCCTAGGCGTGGACTTTTACGCCTAGGCGTAGGGGTGTCAAGCAGAATAGAAATGGCTAGTTTTTTGCCATTTTCACCGTAATTCTTTCAACCAAAACACACCCTTTTCGAAACAAAACTACAAAACTAACTTAGACCAACCAAAATACACATGTATTGAAGAGTTAGGGTTTTCCTAACCCAACTTAAACAAGTATTTTCCAACAAAATTTCCAAACAAGCATCCATACCAAGCAATATCAATTTCCATACCAAGCAATATCAATTTCCATACAAAGTTCCATACCTTTTCTTTTCTTGCACTTCTCTTCTTCTTTTCTTCATTCTTCTTCTTTTCTTCCTTCTTCTTCTTCTCTTTCTCTTTTCTTCTCTTCTTCTTTTCTCTCAACCGGTTTGCCCTAACCAAAAGCCAAAAATGAGATATTTCTTAAGGCCTTGTTTGGTCTAATACCCATTTGGGTCAAATGTCCCATTTTTGCTATTTGGTCCTCCAACTCCCTTCTATTTGCAAACCAATTTATTCATATTTCCACTTTAGCCTATAATCTTCTTATCATATAACCTTTGGGTCCAAAATTGGTAAATTACTAATTTACCCTTAACCCTTAGATTAATTCCGGATTTTGCTTATTTTATTTTTAGCATTATTTTATTCCTGAAAATATACATTTACTTTTATTATACCCAAAACATGTTATAAACCGGCTGCAGATAATTTGGGTGTTACATACCCCGCCTTCGAATAAGGCTCAAGGTCTACAAACCGCCTGGGCGCAGCACTAAGTCCCAACGACATGCCTTTCCCTAAAACACACATCCTTGATTACAAGCCACCACGAGGGTTCGTCATGCCAACCTTTGCTATGTTCGACGACTCTAGCGATCCTTATGACCATATGCTCCATTACAATCAGGCAATGACTCTGAACGCCGGAAACGATCACCTGCTATGCAAAGTCTTTCCGGCTAGCTAGTCTCCAAGGGCCGGCGCTAGCTTGGCTCCATAGGCCCCCACATAATTTCTATAAATTCGTTCAGCGAGCTATGGACCGTATTCATCTCTCAGTACCTTTGTTCAGTACGGTAGAAGAGGAATATTAGTTCTTTGCAGACTATAATAAAGCAAGAAGAGGAGACCATACGGGACTTCACCAGAGATTCGGGGCAAGTCATCCAGCTATAGAAGTTTACAAAGATGGACGCTAGCCCTTCGTAACTTCAGGAAGACAGACCGCCTACGCATTCTTCCACCTACTGGGTTTTGGTAGACTCACCAACCACAATGGAAGAATTCAGGCCAGCGGGCGTATAGATATTCAACCTTGGAAGACAATATTCGTGGCAACACTAAACCGTCATGACTACAAGCAAAGTACTGAAACAAGAAGTCTGAGGGGAAGAATTCGCCTAAACCCAACACGAATGACAAGACAAAACCGAAGCGCACTTTTATTCAACCATAATATGGAAAGTGGGCTTAGGCTACTTCATATTGCAAGTCAGGTGGATCTGGGGCCAAGCAGGTCGGGCCCTAGGCCCATCGAGTAGCGGGTTCAAAAACCATGGTTCTTACCGTTACCAATTTATTTTGTTCTTAAAAACACAAAAAATACAAAATTCAAATAATAAGAACAATTTTCAAAGAACATCACTATAGTAACTTTCAATGAATATCTTAGCTTTGTCGACATGACCACAAGGGTAAATGAATCAATTCATGTTGCTTTTTTACGATATGTAAAAACCCATTTTTGTTGGGGAAAAGTAGTTGATAGGAGCTCATGTCGAGGTTTGTAAAATCTATTTTCACCCTTTTGATATGGGTATTTATAATATTACCTAATTATTTGGGTAATCATGATTTGCCACCACTACTTTTAGGGAATTTTTATTCTGACCTAAAGGTTTGTTATTCTATATTGAAATAGCGTTTCTGCTCAAGATGTAGGTACACACTATACTAAAGCTCGTTACATATTGATATGTACGTGTTCATACTATTTTCATTTATTGTTTGTTTTTGGTATCAAATTAGTTCTGGTGGCACACAATAATTGGTATCAAATTCTTTGGCAATAAAGTGGATCGCACTAGAATTTATAGAAGAAACATATGTTAGGGTTTGTAAAGATCTTATTCCCTTTTGCTTTAGGTATTTGTAGTATCACCTAATTGAATGGGTAATTATGATTTGGTCCAATTGCTTTTGGAGAATTTCTATTGTGGACTAAATGTTTGTAATTCTCTTTAAAAAAAATAATGCAAAATTTTCTGTAGCACTGGAAGACATAGATAACAATACCAAAGCTTGTTAAATATTGGTGTTCATTTTTTTCTTATTTATTTTGTATGTTTGGTATCAAATTATTTTATTTGAAAAACAATATATCATTCAATGATATGGAAACTAATTTTTATACCTTATAAAAAGGGCGATAGCAAAGGAAAAATCGATATAAAAAGTTATCTTATTTGTTTATACTTCTATTAAAGGTTCTATAATTATTTATTCTCAGATTATATTTTCTTCTACTTAATGTGATTTATTTCTTTATATCTAATTCTTACTTTTTTAGTCATGACACACATTTAGCTACTTAGCATTTTTTCACACATATTACCCATTTTTCCTAACTAATAATTTTTCTTTTTTTGGCTACGAAGACTGAATAATCAAATGGCCTAACCTAAGTGAATACATGTAAATAATGCATATGTTTGTCGTTAATGGGTAAGCAGAAGTGTACCTCAAACAAAATCAACTCATCTCGTAGCTTGATGGCGGGATTTTGCACCTTTTCACTGGTTTGACTTTTTCTTTTTTGACTAACCATAGTAGTGCAGAGTTCCCTTCTTTTTCTGTAGTTGATAATAGCCTTCCAACAAATACTTCATCTTTTACAACCATATCAAAGATATCAATATGACGGTAAAGGACTACCACATGTAATATGTTCATTCCCTCTTTATTACTATGATTTAGTGCTTCACGCCGATAGTCGAGGAATGCTTTGACAATTTCTTCAATGTTTGACATTGTTGTCAAAAACAATGGACTTTCATCGCTTTTCTTATAGTTATTGGTAGAACTTTCTTGGGAGTTTTATCCTTTACTTTTATGGGACAATATAGAGGAGCATTCTTGGATTTCAAACTCCATATTGCACTTAACTAGCCCTATTTCTTGAGAACTAGCATCCTATGTGGTATCTTCCATTACCAAAAGCTTGACCAGTTCCAAAAGTATGCATCTGTTTTTTTGTAAGTGAGATGTTAAAGATTACTTTTATGAAACATTGAAAACTATATTTATTATATGAATGATCATATTTCACAAATCTAAAATTTAACAATTAAAATAATGAAACATATAAATATTGAATTTGAAAACAAACAATCTAATATTATATGAATCAATTCATTAAAATATTGTGCTAAGAGCATGAGATTATTTACATTGCTGTCTATGATGTCTTTGGATAAAGTAATTAGCACTACAACTTATTTGATTAATAAGAGGCCTCTAACACCATTAAATTTCAGTATCCTAGATAAGGTTTGGAGTAGCAAAAAGGTAAATTACCTTTTGATCTTAAAAACAGTTCTGGTTGCATTTCTTATCTCCATGTTCACTCCATTGCTAAAATTAATCTAGATCCAAAATGATTATTATTATGATTATTATTATGATAATTATTATGATTATTATTATGATTATTATTATGATTATTAGATGTGAAAGAATTTCAGATTCAATTAAAAGAACTGTGTGATTTAAATCTGATTAGCCCTTCAAAAAGCCCACATAGCAGTCCAGCCTTTATGGTTAGAAATAGAAATGAGATTAATAGGAACAAAGCCCGTATGGTTGTCAACTATAAACAATTAAATGATACGTCGTATTCGATGAAGGCTCTACCAAATAAAGAAACATTGGATTCATAAAACTAGAAATTGTAATTGGCATTCGAAATTTGATTGTAAATCAGGATTTTATCAGATTAGATGACTGAACCTATACCCTTAACTGTGCATTTAGTACTCCCTCGTGACACTATATGAATGGAATGTTCTACCTTTGGATTAAAAATGCCCTCGATTTTCCAGAGAAAAATGGACAATATATTTAGAGATTATGATTTTATCCATGTTTATGATTTAGATATGCCAATTCTTCTAAAAACAAAGGAACATCATTTAAAATATCGGATACTTTTATAGATTTATGTAAACACACAGGCTGATTATCCAAGAAACCAGAACAGAAGATTTGAATTTTTAGATTAATATTTGATTCCCATGAATAGAATCAAAATCATGTTTTTAGAAAAGATTAAGATTTTCCAAGAAAAACTCATGCATGAGAAACAATCTATGCATTTTTAGGAACACAAACAGTTTAAGTGATTATTAAAGTCCGTTGATTTTTAAGAAATCAACAGAAGATTCAGCAAAGAATAGACGGTGTCTCACCAAAGAACATGAAGAAAGCGTTAGATTTATAAAATCTCAATGCATTAATTTGCCAAAGTTAAAGCTTCCACTTGATAATGATGATTTAATACTTGAAACTGATTCATCTAATAGCACATGGGCTACAGTATTAAAAAGGATTCAAAACAATACTGAAGAATTATGCAGGTATACCTCTGGAACATTTACCCCTACAGAAGAAAGATATCATATAAATGAAAAAGAATTTTTGGTAGTCATTAAAGGATTAAAGAAATTCTCATACTTTTTATTACCTAAAAGATTCTGTTAAGAATGTATAATACTTCCGTGTTAAGGCCTTTATAAAAAATAATTTACCTTCAAAACCTGAATACAAACGATTAATCAGATGGCAAACTTATTGTTCTGAATATATTTTTGATATTGATATAATTCGATCTAACAAAAATGTTACTGCAGATTTCTAACCAGAGATGGAGGAAACACTAAAGATCATGAAGTCAGAAAGCTTCTTTGCCTAATGTCTAAATCTTTGATCACATGTTTGACTGATTGTCTTGATCGCCTTATTGAGTCGAATCCACTTTAATTAATGTAAAACAAGACGTAGTGATTTGTTACCGATTTCAAAATCGTGTTAAACATTCATCAAAATGAAAAGATTTTAACTTCCTATTTAAAAGGATGTATCATTTTTTCTAAAATAAATATTTCGTGAGGATTCATGGAGCAAGAAATTTGAAAAGGAGAATCCTCACAAACGATTTCATTACGCCCTCAAACTAGAACAAAACCGATTTGAAACTAGTGAGAGATTAATCCTGAAGGAATCCATCAAATTACATTCGATATGATGGAAAGATTATTCTGCTTATCCGATACCAAAATATGATTATTGATAAATCGTGAATCTATCCTAGAATTTATTTTCTACAAGGAGTGGTATCCTCAAGAGAAATTGCATTTGTACGATTTTGGCAAGATCGCTAATTATCTACCTTAACACTGCATTTTCCGAAATTCATAATTTAACGGGAGCGATTAAAGAGGAGTAAAAGACAATTTCTGAAAATAACTCCTCATATCGACATCGATACATTAGCACTTGATTTTTTCAGTGCTAGTCCAGATTTTGAATACAACCAAAGATTTCCTGTCTGGCACTTCATTCGGATGCGAAAAGTGATCCAGGAAAGGAATATGATTTCAAACACAAAAAAGATTTTCAAGCCCTTTAATGAAGAAAACATTCATTATAGAAGGGGACTTGGATTGATTGTAGTAAAACGACAGATGGAGAGTACATTGAAGCGGCCATTCAGAAGCTATGGCAAGCCAGATCGATTAAATTTATTATAGACAGATTCACCTGATCCACAAAGATTCAAATATCAGCCAAAAAAGATAAATATGATTGAAGCAGAGAATCGCTTCTTCCCAATATGCTTTAGACTATGTCGAAAGAAGATTGAATGATGAAGTGTACCCGCAAAGATTCCGTCAGCAGGAACGAACAAGAATAGTCAAAGAGGAAAAAGATTGATGGCCGACAAGATATGATGTAGAACAGTAAAGATTCCCCGACAAAGTAAAAGATGATTTGATAAAAAGAAAAGCAGATTCTTTTCCGACAAGATTAAAAGATGATTTGAAGAAAAGCAGATTCTTTTTCGACAAGATGATTTGATTCCACTGATATCCTCGGTTTTTCAAAATTTCCATGGTCAAATACCGTAATCTATGCAAAGATTCTTTGAACTCGCATTGAGTTTAGATTTCAACCGGAAGTCTTATAAATATGTAAAGAATGTAAGAGTAGAGTAGTTCGGAAAAATCTAAGTTCGAAAGTATCTTAGTCTCCTCCTTCTTTACTTATGTAAGATAGCGTGTGGAACTACTCTGCAAATAAATTGTAAGTTTGAGTTTGATTTTCTGTTTGTTTTTTCTGTAAATTTCTAAGTTGTAATGGAAGGCTAGATTCAATCTAAGCCTCAGTATTATGTAGAAATAAAATCGTGTTTTATTTAAAAAATATTTGCGAATATTGGTCCATTAAATTCGTTAAAATTCTTTATTTACTGCCTACGCCCTAAGGTAGGAAACGAATTAGGGCTGAGCTGGTAATATTTGAAGGTGTCCCCACGGTGAAGGTAAGCAAAGAGGTGAGTCCTGCCGTCGGTCCAAGTGGATTTTCACCAGATGCCGCCTGGTCTTCCCGAATATTATTAGGTCAAAAATTGAAGGAAAAGGAATGATAATGGAAGGCAGGGACCCATAATCGTGCTTATTTTCTGAATAAATAATGGTTTTATTAAAAACATAATATGAAAGGCTTAGAGATAATCATCATGATATGTTTATTAAGAGTACTTTTAGCTATTGCTGTATTCAGATTATTTGTGATAATTATCAGATTTTTTGATTTGATTTGATTTGCTGCGTGCTTGCGTGCTCAAAAATTGGTATCAGAGTTAGGATTAGAATGCAAGACCCAAGATTTGATAGTTGTCAGACTTGTAGAAGATTAGTACTAAGAAGGGATTCGTTAAAACATAGTATGCAACTTTTAGAAGAAAACATAAGATTAAAACAAAGAAATTTAGAAATGTTTCGAATCGTAATTTATTAACTAATGGATTTATACTAAATAAGATTAATAGAATACAATCAAACCACTTTGAGAATACTAACTCACCTTTAGCCGATTGCTACACTGAATATGGAAATCATTTAATGAATGATCATGAAGATGAAGATTGAACCAAAAATAATTTTACCTTATGAAGATTTACCTGACAGTAATAATGAGATTATTAAAAGCTTAAAGATTATACGTAACATCAGAAATATTAATATCCATGATTAAAGAAATACATTAGTTTAGAAGATTTAAAGCTTAAAAATGTTGGAATTAGAAGAACCTTATTCTACCTTGAACAAGGGAAAGATTTTCAAAGAAGATATAAGTAGGATTTTAAGAAAAATGACAATAATATCAAGTAGTCGAAATTTATCTACTATATTATGATTATCGATCTATACAGATTTAGATTTGACAGAGAAAACGTAGATTGGACACCCAATATAGTTTATTTATATTGTACTGAAATACTTGAGGAAATAGATTATCCAGAAGATTGTTCTGAAGAATATGATTATGAACCAATGGATATAGACAATTACTATTCAGATCAGGAATACTGGTTTGAAGGAGACGATTAAATGGATTTAACATATGCTTCGGATAGTGACCTAGAAATTTTTAGTAAAACCTTTGAAAAACTAAACATCCCAAAATATAATTTAAAAATGGAAGAAAACCCAATGATTGAGGCTTCAACCCTGTCCGACTAGAAACTGGGCCGCAGTTCTGATATTCCAGAATCATCCAACGCGGCAAGATTTAGACCTAGGTATGCCCCAACACCAACTACCGTAGAGGAATGTTCTATGTTCATGAAATCAGAAATGTAACTTGATTCACCAATGGATCGATTGAGACCGTAAGGTATAAACCGTTTGGAATATATATATTTAGATTTGGATTGTAATCCCGATGATCTCTTCTACCTTAGATAGGAAACATCATCACTGATTAGCACTAAGTAAATAGAATGTCACTTGATGATGGAAAAAGATATATAGGAATGGAGAATGATTAAATCTCATTAATAAGATAGCAAATCACAAATGGTAAACAAAAGAAGCAGCCTTTATTTGAGATAATATAATGACATTGTAACCAAAGTTATACACCTTTAAGGATTGAAATTCCTGAGAGGGATACATTGATAGACTCTAACACGGAAAATATGTTCATGCTTGTTAAAATTAGAATTAAATGATATCTCGTCTTTAGACAAATACATTTGTGTGTATTCCATAGATTATTATTACCATATATATGGAAAGATTGGTACGTATACCATGTACCTAAACATTTACTCAAGATTCCGCATCCATGGGGACCGCACTCAGTTCGTGATTATCCTTTTGTGAATTCTGATACATTAGGAAGAAGAATTTAATTTTTGAAAGAACGATTAAGTGAATGGTGTCATCAAGCTTATTTGATTAAGAAAGCCAAAATGATTAGAAAGGAAAATGTCCTCTGTTGCAGAGGAAATAATTTGATTACTGTAATAGGAGATTTGAAAAAACCATATGTTCCTAAAACAAAGAAGAGACTCCCATACAGACCGCCAAATAGATTTCCTAATAGAAGACCAAATAGATTCCCAAATAGATTTGGAAGAAGAAGATTTTTTGTGAGAAGAAGACCTGGATATTTTAGGAGAAATTGGAATAATAATCCGATTAGAAGAAGAACGATTTATAGGAAGAATCCTAAGCAGGCAAAACAATGTAGATGCTATGCCTGTAATGAGATTGGACACTATGCTAATGAATGTCCAAATAAATTCAATAAAAAGAAAATCGAGATAGATGATGATATTGAAAAAATGATTAGTCAAGAAGATTTTATTCAAGTTAGAAAATTAGAAGACTTAGATGATTTACAATCAGGTGATTCAATGGAGTGTAGAAATGTATCTCTCAAATGCATTATGATGATACTGAAGATTTAGATTATTCTGAAGAAGATGAGTGAGATTATTGATAATCAGGTGATTGAAAACTTAGGAGATTTTTCTCAAGATATTCTACTTGACAGTCAACTGTTTAAAAAGATTACAAAGCTGATTACAGTATAACTGAATATTCAGGATTCAATAGAAAACTATGGGAAAAATTCGGATTAAGAAAAAATATAATGTATTATGGCCTAAGCCTAAAAGAAAAAGCTTTAATTATTGAAGTAACATCCAATAAGATTGAAATTCCCTTGTTAGAAAAAAGGGAGTTGATTCAAAGAATTTCAAAGATTAATGAAAAGGATCGATGTAAGATTGAATGGATTTATATTGGATCTATACAAATGATTCTCAGCGCAACTTTTAGAGAAGGGAATTGATACTCAATAGATTTAGCATTATTAGATAATAGGATTATAAACAAAAAGAAAGCGATTTTAGGAATTATTAGAGGAAATCTTAAGTACCAAAAATTAATTTTTAATATATACCCAAAAATAGCTTATAACCTTGCGTATAAGGATTTCATAGAACTCTAAGTTTGATTCAGATTTTAAGAGACAAGATTTCATGAGAAGGCACAAACCTTACTCTATAACCTATAAGATTGCATATGCTTTATCAAACACCCATCACATCGAGTATTTTGTCTTAAGGACTATATATAGATTACCACTATTGTTTCATGATATCAACTAGTCTATCCAACTAAACGCCTAGTATCGCTTTCAAGATGATTTTTTACTTGATATAGGTGATAAACCTAAATATTTAGATTCCAGACCATCCTGTTCTAGTTTAACACTTATAAATGATTCAATTCATCCAAGAATAACATTTAAAACACTTGAACAAACAAAAAAGATTACAAATTACAAGATTAAGGGAGAATATTTTGATGGCCATGATTGGCAAAAGATTGATATTTTGATTGATACTGGAGCCTCTTCCAGCTATATATCAAAAAGTTTAACATTTATGTTAGACTTAAACGATTTAGATGAACCGATTACTTACATCAATTTTAATGGTGAAAAATTTTGTGTCACAAAAATTTAACACACTAATTTATCGAATAATCAAGAGATTAAACTACCATTAATGGTAGAAGATGAAGGAAAAATGGATACAATTAGCATAATGTTAGAATGACTTCTCCTTGAAAAAAATGCAGTCCCTGGCAGACATTACATCCTAAAACCTAATGATTACAATTGTCAAAATCATATTGTCATACTAAATGACCCGCCCTTTCTCTCTATATATATAATCATTGGTTTAACCTATCTTGATTACAGTTTGAACTTTTGTTGCATATATCGATTCCGGATCAGGCATTTGTCTTTCCAAATCAGCCTGTTTTCCTGAAGAGTATCATACTGATTTACCTGCAATACAGGGAAAAGATATTTCAAATCAAAATATTACTCTTACTAAAGGTATAAAACACCCTCGAATTTTGATTAGCAAATACATTGTTAAATTACCTCTTCTCTATTTTCATAACACTGGTTGTGATATTTTACTTGGAAATAATTTTCTTCAACTTTTTAAGATTATTATTCAAAATAATATTTCCTATTCTCTTCGATTAAAAACACCTTGCAACCATTGAATTACTACTCCTCGATTTATTATTATTATTTGTGATATTTTACTTGGAAATAATTTTCTTCAACTTTTTAAGATTATTATTCAAAATAATATTTCCTATTCTCTTCGATTAAAAACACCTTGCAACCATTGGATTACTACTCCTCGATTTATTATTATTATTATTATTATTATTATTATTATTATTATTATTATTGAAAATATTTCATATATATATATATATATATATATATATATATATATATATATATATATATATATATATATATCATTTTTTAAATTAGAAAATAGCTATGCATTTTATATAATATCTAACTCTTAAAGACTTACATTGAAAAATTCGCAGTTTAAAAAATTGAACTATCTACTAAATTTTACTACAAATTATAAAATGTTTAAAAGTGAATTTTAAAGATGGATAAAATATTATGCTCATTGTGTAAGATATCATACTTTTACATAGAAGTTTCTTATTATTAATTTTGTAAAAGGAAAGTATATCAATCAGGTCACTTAGGGTTTAGATATATATCTAATATAATATTTTAAATTGCTTGTGTAAGACTTTTTTAGAGAATAAACAAGCATCAAGATAAATTTGCAATCTACGTACAAAAGCCATCTTTCCATAAGTACTCACCTTTCTTCAAGTTTCTTAACTATCGCAAAAGGGGAGCAATCTGAAAAAAAAATTAATTTGTGAGATGTTTAGGCAACTATTTGCCAGGAAAAATAAAGAGCATGTATGATAGAAGGAAATAAATGGAACTTGACAATTATAAAAAATTGAGGCAAATAATTAATGGTCAATGGACACAAAAACAAAGAAGAGGAAAAAATTGTATTAAACAAAATCATCATATCAAATCCTTATTTTGTTGGAAAGGGAAAATTTGAGAAGAAAACACTTACATCTATGAGAGCCCCTATTTCACAGTGTGAAAGTTCATCAAGCCAACACCATGATTCCGTTCTAGCTGTTTATTTATTTATCTTCAAACTTGAACGAAAAGCATACATATTTCCCCTTTTCGAATCCAAAAGAAAATATAGACTCTAATGAAAGATCCTCTAATATTATAAAGTTTTACAACATTCTTTTAAGTAGCCAAAATCAAGTAAAAGATATATCCAAATTTTATATACAATGGATACAACTAAGAGTTCACCTCAACAAAAGAGTTTGGAGGGAGTTCCCTTGGATATATATCATCAAACTTGCCCACTGTTTTTTGTGGTTTTCATTATTTATGTTTTTACGTTAAACTTATATGAATTTAATTTCTGTTTGAATTATCAATTCACCTAATCCATCCAAGTAGTTCTATGTAATTAAGAACATATGCCCTTTTCAAAAGATAAAGTAAACTTGATCTTATAGGAATTTTGTTTTTTAAAGAATAAATAAATGTATATTCATCGTTAAGAATTATACTAATGCCCACATCCAATTCCTACAAAATATTGTTTTCCAAATAACAAATTTTTTTTTTTTTTTTTTTTTTTTTTTTTTTTTTTTTTTTTTTTTTTTTTTTTTTTTTTTTTTTTTTTTTTTTTTTTTTTTTTTTTTTTTTTTTTTTTTTTTTTTTAAAAACAATAAGTGCAAAAAGATGGATCAATAAGTAATTAAATATACCATACCAAAATTGATGAGTCCCTCTATTGCTTCACTCATCATATTCAATGCCCTTGTTGTTTCCCGTGTTGTTGCCTTTATAAGCATCATCAATTAAAATATCTCCTTACATTTACGCATTGACTTCATTTGCTGTTTTGAGTTCATGATATTATTCTCCATGAATTCTTCTTTTAAGTAGCTTCACACCGCAAATGCACTTTAATTGCATGCGAGAGATTGAAGAGCAGTCATTGAGTTTTGATCTCTTTCTTTAATTAGATATTTGTATCTCCTTGCAACGTTGTTAGCCAATACTGTCTCATGTTGATTTTGCAAGGACAAAATTAGGAAAAAAAATGTTAAATTAGTAACCTATACATATTGAATATATTTCGATAATTTTCATATGTATTAACAACTAACATAATGAGTTATTATCTGTTGGATTTTATCTCTTTTTATAATCTCATTATTAGTCTGATTACAAAATAATATAATTGGCTTCTTTCTAAACAAATCAATGAATAATTCTTTTTTAAAATCCAACATAACTAAAATAGTGTTAACATTTTTGTATGTTATATGGAATAAAGCTTAATTCCTACATAACAATAAAATCTAATTGCTACATAATAGTTAAAGACTTTACAATAATATGATTTAATATCATATATGAAGTCTATTTTCATCAAAGTAGATATTAGTTTAGGGAAACTACTTTCTCTTTGAAGAAATAAGTAGACCATATAAAATTCTAACAACCTCTCCCTTAATTTTTAAAAAGATAACTAGTGAACTTAAACACAATTCTCTACATATTCTTTCTTAAAAATTTATCATTTCTTTTTATCAAGTTTTTCCGAGCCTAGTATTGCCTTTGGATTGAACATTGATCCTAGATGTTTGTTCATAAGTATTGAAAATTGTTTTTTGTTTTGAAAAAACAATGAGAACAAAGTAAACATTAAAAACATGTTTGATTTCTGTTATGAGAAAGCATGCAGAACACATAAAACACTAAATTTAAATAACAAAAACAATTTTCAAAAAACACCAATATGTTTTGAAAAACTGTTCTCAATAACATTTTATCAAACACAGGAACCAAGCATGCCTTAATTTCGTGACACGATGTCAAAAATAGAAATGGACTATATAGTAGTAATTGGTGACTAACTAAATGCAGAATATATGAATAAATATTCTCACCAAACACACTCGGTGATGGAAATATGAAGAACAGTTGTTCCATCATTCCTCCGCAAATGAGCTTTGCTTTCTCCTGGACTTAGTTTCTCTAATTCCATTTTATCAGCCAGAAAATCAAACATTTGAGATTGACCATAGCGGGCTGCACAAAAAATAGGCTTCTCTTTTAAGTTGTTGGAGGCAGTTAGCAACTCCGCATCTCTCTTCAACAGCTCCTCCCCCGCATCTTTCATGGCATTGCTGGTGGCTACTTCGTGGAGTATAGTGTTGCCGTGGTCGTTCTTTATACCGGAAAGTTTCCGGTGGCTGTTGGCCGGCAATATCTTCAGTAAGTCTAGCACGATATCTTTTTTTTGGAGTGTGCAGCCAAGTGGAGGGCTGTGTCATTGTAAACACTAATTTTCTGTAATACGTAGTCAGAATGAGCATGGCAGGTTCGTCTCACCTCCGAGTACTTTTTGTATTTCAAAGCATTGTATAAATCTGTTATGCTTCTGATATCACTGTTGTCCGCCGCCTTGAGATCTCTCAAGTAATCTGAAAAGTGATCAAAAGAACTTCTTTTTTTAAATTTTTATTTAAAAATTTAGATAATTAAACAAACGACTAATTCCTTAATCCTATTAAGCACTATTCAAAATAAAAGTTCTATTTAACATTAAGGAAAAAAACAAATACCACCTTAGTCAAATAAGAACGTGGGGTGACATATGGACTATCAGGAACTCTGCTGTTATGAGTTCCGCTCCCACAATGTCCATCACCATGGCCTCAGACTTAGTCAGATAAAGACATAGGGTGACACGTGGACTATCACGAACTCCGCTGCCATGACTTCCACTACATACTTCTCACCCACGACGTCCATCACCATGGTGGATGAGGAACCAATTGTAGGAGATCACATGGCATCCATTAGTAACTAGTAAGTCAATTGGAATCAGGTCACCTGGTTTTCCATCTATGGTGGAAACTAAGCCGTGCTTTACAACCACCGAATCATTTCCTAATGTATGATTTTTTAAAGTAAGTCAATTAATATTAAAATTAATGTAGATAGAATTAATTTATATATGCTACAACTTTTTCTTAAAGTTAAACACTTTAGTTAGTAGTAAACTATCCCCGGTAGGACATGAATCCCCGTTAGGACTTAATTAGGCCCTCCCTTCTTATACCCTTGTCTTTTAAAACGTGGAGTGATCTACCACATGAGCTACAATGTAATGGTTCATTATGGATAAAAGGTTTAAAATCGTAGATGACCTAGAAGTCAATATTAAGAATACCTTTGTTCATATTCACTAACTCATCCCACATGGTCTACTTGTACATAAAATCATATTAAATTCAGAAGATCAAGAAGATCAACGGTCAGTATTACTCCCAAGAAAGCGTAGAGAGTGGATCTCATTCCCATGGCAAGGAATTATGCGCAATTTTTCTACAAACAATTGAAAAATAACACTTCTACTAGAACTACTTTGAATAGAACCACTCCCAGCTCTAAATTTTGTAAAAATTTGATTCCGTCACCGAAATCTCCACTCATTGCTCTCTGAATTCAATTAACAGAAAGGAGAAAAATATCACCTAAGAGTTGTTATTCTCCCATAACTTGAAAACTTAATTATTTAATATATACATCAAAAGGCATAGGAGAAAAGTGGGTTTTGTTATGCTAAACCCCACATTCTCCCAGAAAAACATTCTCACCTACCCATAGTGTTTACAAAGGTTAAAAAATTATACAGTAAAATATATCTATACTCTGAAATTAAAAGTTTAAAACACATGCAGGTAGGGGGCGAAGGCAAGTAAGGCTTAGTAGGGGCACCTGCCCTACTGAATTTTTTTAAAAAAAATTTCCCCTTATAATTAAAGGAAGGTGAAGCCTAGGAAAAAAGCTTCGCCCCCACCGAGACATATCAGCATTGAACCATTGGATTCAAGTCCATATTGAGGAACATTTGTAAATTAAACTTAGGCCTCTTATACTTGAGGAACATCTGTAAAACTTAGGCCTCTTATACTTGCCCCCACTGACAATGAATCTTGGTTCGGCCAGTGCATGTAGGTGCATCAGAATGAGTCAACAACAAATACTACGTATCATTGCTCAAGGCCATTCAGGAACATTTGTTAAACTTATATCTCTGGCATTTATACTTGCCCCCACTAAAAATGAATCTTTGCTCCGCCAGAGCATGCAAGTGCATCAAAATGAGTCAACAACAAATACTACGTACATTCTCAACGTATATGCTAATTATTAGCATTACGCAGACGATGTTCTGAAAAGAGTTCTGGAGACATGTAATTATTCATGCATGCATGTCTCTGGAAAGAGTTATGAAACAAACGCTATTCTTTTTTTCCTTCAAACTTTAGTTGGAAGAGCTGTAGTACTTGGCTGAGGTGATTGGGTATCCAACTGGAATTTCTTCCCACGTATCCAACGAATGGGTTGACATACAACAATACACTCACTAGCTTTTTCCACGATCAAGCGCAGTCCTTTGAGAACTATACGGCCAATGGAAATGGGGACCATGACGCAGAAGTAACCCAACCAAACGAAGAGAATGAAGAGTATGTAAAAAATTGAAACGAAGCTCACAATAAAAGTTTTGAACAATACTTCTCTGCAAGGTCCGAGGATTAGTGAGCGAAGAGGTGAACACAAGAGAAATAAAATGGGGACAGGCAGGAACGCAACCCACATCCCAAACAACATTTTCTAGATTTTCCGTCATTGCAAGGCATTGATTTGCTCAAACATACCACGCCATCATTATGTTATTGACCAGACATATAACTCCTATTCAGCTTTTTGAAAAGATATGTCTTGAAGTCTTATAACAAATAAGTTATGGATGAAAAAATATACCCCACTGAGTCAACCAGGGTGGGGAGATCACATCAGCTATAATGAAAACCACAAAGAAGTGAGTAGATCGTAGGAGTGGAATGCAAATTGTGTGGTCGAACCTCCTAGTACTATATAAACTACTACAAAAACAACAATGCTTCTCAAAAAACAAAAAAAAAATAGTGCAATTTCAATGTCCATTAACCATTCTATCTTTATAGGAATTATCTCATTTGTTGTATAAATAATAATTCTTCAGATCTTGTTGTCTTTGTTGAGAAAAATAAAACAACATCACCAGAGGCTGACTTAACTTTCTCACCCACATATTATACAATCAGAAAACTTCCAAAGACATAAGACTTAGGTATAGTAATAAGCTAGTCACTCAAAATCTTATCTTTATTTGTGATAAAACTTATAAGTCAGGAAGTAGACTAGCCTTCAGAGGAACCTTCAGTGGGGTTTGTAAAGATATATATTTTATTTTTTATTATATTTATTTTTTGCTTGGAACGTTTATATATTGGCAATTTATTTGGATAATTATATTCTTTAATTGGTTTGGTGAATTTTTATTGCTGGCACAAAGGTTTTACTCTTCTTACTAAAATAATTATAGAATTTTCTATAATATTTGTAGAAAGTGAAATATATATATATATATTTAAAATAACAAAATGGCTGTGTGAAGCTAGTTTAAATATTGCTGTTCATTTTATTTCTTATTAAATATGGCAATAACAAATTATTATATGATAGTAGAGCACTTTACTTTTCGTACCATATAAAAAGGAAAATAGTCAAAAGAAAATTTGATATAAGAAAAATAATCTGACTTGATTTATTTTTACAGAAAAGTTCTATTATATATTAGTAGATTATATTTTCTTATACTTTAAACCAGTTTAAAACACTACTATATCTAGAGTGCTATTTTTTTAAGTCAGTGACACCCATTGAGCAGCTGCATTTGTACACATTCTCATTCTTTAGCTACTAACATTCTTATAGTAGTAGGAGCTAAATAATCAATGGCCTGATACATACAAACAATATATATGTTTGTGGCTAATAGGTAATCGGAAGAAATGTGCCTCAAAGCAAAAGCAATAAATCTCGCAACTGGACGGCAGGATTTTTGCACCTTTTCACTAAGCTTGACACTGTTTTTACTAACCATGTGAGTATAGAGTTCCTTTTTATCAGTAGTTGATAATAGCCTTCTAGAAAATACTTCAAGTAGCCTTCACCACGAATAAAGAAATATCAATATAAACAGTAAGTACACATATATATATTCATTCCCTCTCATTAAGAAATGATTAAGTACTTCATGAAATTTATTGGTAGAGTGCTGCTGACAATTTCTTTGATGTTTGACATTGTTGCTAAAAATAATGGAGAACAAATCAGCTCTTCTTGTAGTTGCTAATTAAATTTTCTATTGGAGTTTGTCCTTCAATTTTCTGGGACTCCCTTATTACTGTCGCCATGGCCCATTTCTTGGGAACTAGCATTCAATGAGGGTATCTTGCAGGTGAACTAGCATTCAGAGGGTATCTTCCTTTACCAAAAGTCTTACCAGTTCTTGAAGTGTGCATCTGTTTTTATAAATGAATATTGGTATTTCTCTTAACATTAAACATTTATTATAAAATTACATTATAATATGAATCACTCTCTACGATAAAATGCTACTAAAATAATGGAATATATAAATATTGAAATATTGAAAAATAAACAAGCTAATATTACGTGAATCGCTAAAACAAATAACACTAAATACCCAACTCATTAAAATATTGTGCTAGGAGCATGAGATTACATTCATGGTTATTTGAGATGTCTTTGGTTAAAGAAATTAATACTACAACTTATGTACTGCAGGATGCAAAATAAGATTTGGAGTAGTAGAAAGGTAAACCCTTCATTCTTGAAAGCATTTGACTGCATTTCTTATTTTCATAAATGACTCACATTATAAATGAAATGATCAAAGATCTTGAGGACGTTTCTTTTTCCTTTTTAAAAATTACATGGGATGAAAACTAAAGAATGGTGTTTTGTTTCTTAAATGAACAAAATTGCAAGATTAAATACAAAAAGAGAATTTATTTTCAATGAACAAGTGGTGTAGAAGGACAATTTAGACAAGTTAAAAGGCCGAAATAATTTAATTGAAAAAATGTTTAATGAATGAGTTGAAATAGTGATAAAATCAAAGAAAATATCTAGAAAAGATCCATGTACTCTTAATGTTAGCATTCATTCAGATATATTTTTTAATTTATGAAATTAAAGAATATTTGTGTGTTTTATATAATATCTAACCCCTAAAGACTTATTAAAATATTAATATTAATAGTTTAAAAATGAGGTATCTAATGAATTTTACCACTCCAAATTATAAAATGTTTAAAAATTGATTTTAAAGATAAGATAAAATGTTATATGCTCTTTGTAGAAAGATTCTTACTTCTCTATAGAAATATGTTATTATTATTATTATTATAAAGAAATTATATCCATTAGGTCATTGATGGTTATATGTAATTATATTTTAAATATCTTGTGTGAGACATTTTCAAAAAACTAACATGCATTAAAATAAATATGCAATTTACAAACAAAAGCTTTTCATTACTCACATTTCATCGAATTTCTTATATGCCGCAAAAAAGGAACAACCTGAAAAAATAACTTTACTTGTGAGATGTTTAGACAACTGTTTATGGGAAAAATAAGAGCATGTATAATGAAATAAATGACACATGACAATTATAAAATTTATGAGGTAAACAATTAATGGTGAATTGACACAAGAAAGGACAAAAAGGAAAAAGGAAAAATTATATTAAAACAAAATCATCAAACCAAAATCTAATTTACATCTGAGTAAAATTTTGGAAAGAAACTAATTTACATCGATATAAGCCCCTATTTGAGTCATTAGGGATGTTCAATTTCATTAGCTTAATTTCTTTTCACTAAGTATCTAGCTAACACAAAATGATTCCTATTCTATTTGTTCATTTATTTACCTTAAAAATACAGATGTAAATCTTACATGTTTTCTCTTTTTCTTTTTCAAAACAAAATACAAAGTTAATTTCCCGACTATAATGAAATATCCTCCAAGATAATATGAAAGTTTTACAACTTTTTTCAAGTGGAAAAAAATCTTTATTTTATCTAAGGAAAATTTTGGAAAGAAACTAGTTACTTCGATATAAGCCCCTATTTCGAAGTCATTAGGGATGTTCAATTTCATTAACCATTCTTTCACTAAGTATCTAGCTAACACAAAATGATTATATTCTATTTGTTCATTTATTTACCTTAAAAACCTGAATGTAAATCTTGCATGTTTTCCTCTCTTTTTTCTTTTTCAAAACAAATACAAGTCAATTTCCGACTATAATGAAATATCCTCCAAGATAATATGAAAGTTTTACAATTTTTTTCAAGTGGAAAATTGAGTTTAAATAAAAGTTTTATCAAAATTGCTTACACAATGGAAAGATCTATGGTTAATTTTGACTCAACAAAAGAGTTTAGAGGGACTTTTTATGTATATTATCAATTCACCTACTTCTTTTTGTCGTTAATTTTCAATTTCATTTTTTTACATTTTTACGTCATTGAATTTATATGTTTGAACCATCAGTTCACCTAATCCATCCAAGTAGTTATATAATTAGAGTATGCTCATGAGCTCTTTTTAAATTAAAAGAAAAACTAAACTAAACAAAAACATATGTGCATTTTTATAAGATTGTTATTTTTATTGTAGACTAATTATTTTTTAGAGAAGAAGAAATAGAAGTATATTCAGCATTCAAGAACAGTACTAAAGCGCACATTCAATTTATATAAATATTGTCTTCCAAATAACAAAAAAAGTGGAATTGAGTAAGTGAAGGATCTATACTGTGGAAGAAGGAATTAGATATAACATACCAGAATTTATCAAGAGTCGCTCTATTAGTCCACTCATCAATTTTATCGCTGTTATTGAGTCCTTTGCAATCTCTATCCAATCACTGTCTTCCTTTTCCGAATCACTTTCTTCATTCAATATATCCACTAACCATTCACTTTTACGTTTTGACTTGATATTTTGTTGTGAGTACATAATATCCTCCATGAATTCTCCTTCTCTTAAGTTTGGCGCTACAAAATACACTTGGATTCTGACGAGATTGAAGAGCGGTCATTGAGTTTCGGTCCCTTCCTTTAATTAGATATGGATAACGTTTTGCAATGAATAAGGCTAAACCTGTTTCATGTTGATTTTGCAAAGATAAAATCGGAAAAAGAAAATTTTTAGGTTGTAAGAGCAACTCCAATGGGAGTTGCTATCAGGGGTGCCATCCCCATAACCGCAAAATGGCACCTCAAAGACAAATAATTAAGCTCCAATGGAGGTGGTATAAGAGGTGGCAAAATGCCATCCAGGGTTTTGGGGTGGCATATTTGGCAACTTTGGAGAGAGAATGGAGGGGTTGCAAAATAGCGGTTGGTGGTTACTGTTCCTCTCAACGGCTATATTCCATTCCATATTTGGCTTGTTTAATTATATTTTTTAATAAAAAACATTGAATTATTAAAATGGCGCAGTTTGGCGCTACCGTGGAGCAAAAACATGTGCATGGGTGCAAAAAACCTTTGTTCGAGGTTGCAAAATGACATTTGGCACCCCTTTTTTGGCAACTCCCATTGGAGTTGCTCTAACCTTTCCATCCAAAAAAGTATTTGAAAGGGAAATTTGCATATAATTATATTATTTGACTAGATAGATGCAATCAAAATTATTTTAATTTCTTATTTTTTTTTGTAGCTAATTGTTATTCATTTGAATAATTTTACCATCAACAACTCACATCATGAGTTAGGCTTTGGGTTCTTATTCACTACCTTAATGTTATTTTTTCTTTCTTTCTTTTTTTGGTAACTAATCAATTCCTAACCTGATCTTCTACCTATTTTCTTCAAATTTTACCATTTTCATAACTTTTATCTAGTGTTAGGAAATTAGAAAACAAAACTCTAATTTATCAAGAAAAGAACACCACTCTTTACAAAGAAGAACCTTACACTCTTTAGAGAACATACGAAAAGCTTTCAAGCACGATAGTTGGATGATCAAACAAAAGCACAGGGGGCATTTAAAGGTTACAAGAGCAATCTTATTTTTAATAAAGTACTTACAAACCAATCGGAGTATTGAAAATAATCATGAAAATAACATCAACTAACTCTCACCTATCTTTGACCAAACTCTCTGTAAATTCCATATTTACACTCGTAACTTTCACCAATTCAAGTTGGGCTTAAGATGGGCTGACATTGATTCTCAATATCTAGGTTCATTCCTTTCCATAATAGAGCCAACTTTTTTCCCAACTTTTGTTAAGTACGAATTTATTTATACACATCAAAAAGTCAAATTCAAGTTAGATATGATAATAAATTAAAATACTAAATTTTGTTTTTGAGCCTAGTACACATGGATTGAACATTTAGCATAGAAAAGAAAAGTTAGAGCTAAATTGGTTAAGAGTTTATGAAAACTGTTTTTGTTCTAAAAAAGAAAAAACAACATTTGGTTTTTCTATCGTGAAAACACAAACAGGAACTGAAAACAATTTTCAAAAACATGAAAAAAAAAGTGCAGGCTTGAGTACCAAGAATGATGATAGAAATGGAAATGGACTAGGAGTAGTACTTGGTGATGAATTAAGCGCAGAATAAATATATAAATATGACTCACCAAAACACTCAGCGGCTATGGAAATATGAAGAACTGTTGTTTCATCATTCCTCCGCAAATGAATTCTTTCTTCTTGACTTAAGTCCTCTAGTTCCATTTTGTTAGCCAGAAACTTGAACATTTGAAATTGCCCATACCGGGCTGCACAAAAAATAGGCTTCTCTCCTAACTCGTTGGAGGCAGTTAGCAAGTCCACATCTCTCTTCAACAGCTCCTCCGCCGCATCTTTCATGGCGTCGCTGGCGGCGACTTCGTGGAGTACTGTGTATCCGTCCTTGTTTTTTACGTCGGAAAGTTTCTGCAGGTTGCTGTCTGGATCTAATGTCTTCAGCAAGTCTAGTACGAGATCTCTTTTGTTTTGGGCAGGCAGCCATGTGGAGGCTGTGTCGTTGTAAATACTGATTTTCCATCAATACTATTCAGGACCCAGGCAAAGGCAGAGTCGTCTCACCCGAGTACTTTTCGTGAGCGAAAGCATTGTACAGATCGTTGTATCTCATGATCAGATCATCAGCGACCTCGGAGGGGGGGGAACAGCAGAGCTGAACGTTTGATTAGCGGTGAAGGGCTGGCTGGTCTTACAGTTTGACTCTCAAATTATACAAAAAAATTGGTCTAGGATCGAGCTGTAAATGTGGTAGGGAAACTTGTGCTTGAACCCATTAATTTAGAATGTGTAAAAAGTATAAATAATGTAAAGTACCTGTGGTTTATAGAAAAAGTATGTTTTTAGGTCTGATAATACACTAGATACTATCTTAATAAATTGTAGGTGCTCTCATGTTTTATTAGCTTATTAAGGTAGTATCCAAGTATTATCATATTTGAAATATAATTATTCTCAATGAGAACTATTGAACCATGTATTTTGCATTTTGTATATCTTCTTTATAATTATTCTCAATCAATGAGAATTAAACTCACAAGTTCGCAATAATGTATCTAAGAAATTCAGTTTTTTTTCTAATCTAGTATGAACATAAAAATTCGAGATGACCAAACCCTTTAAAAAATCTGTTTTCTTATTATAAATTTGAGTTTCATTTAGGTAATGCCACAGTACTTATAATTTAGTATTAAGACGTGCAATAATAAAATTATATTTGGAAGAAAATCAATGTTTAATTTAATATTGTGAAATTTTAAGACAATGACATGGTTATATGTTTAAAATATCATATATATTTTAGAATAGATAAATTTATTGATTCAAATTAACAATACATTTCAAAACACATAATCAAGATTTTCACAACCCTTAGACGATGAGCGTGTCGATTCATACCAAGAGAAGCGAGTTAAGGCTTACATATATGTATATTGACGAGTATGATTTGATATAAATACTATGTTTTGCCATATATGAAGTACTAATCGAAAACCTCGCGAGAATGATGGAAAGTGTGATTTCTATGCAAGAAATTGTGAAGTAACTTTATTGAAAAAAAAATTCAAATCTAAAAAGGACATTAAAGTGAGTTTCACTTCAAAATGACAAAAAAAATCATCACTCCTATTCATGGAACAAGGGCTCAAGGAAAAGCAGAAAAAAGGACAACTAGGTTTGGAGAGAAGAAGGGGAAAAGAGTGGTACTTTAAATACAATACAATTTAAAAATTGTATAAAATTTATAATATATTATTCAAAATCTATTTTCTTATAAATGTAGTATTTAGGTAAATGCCTCTACATCCTTATAAATAAATCAATACAAGACGGTGAGTAATAATTATACTTTATGAGAAAGTCAGCGCTTGATTTAATATTAATATAAAATTTTAGAATAATTTATTATATTATTTTAATATACAATACCTTAATAATTAAGAAATTATATAAATTTATAATACATTCATTTTAAAATCTATATTTCTTGTAAATTAAAGTAGTTAGGTTATAGATCCCAGCCATACTCCAAATAAATAAGTCATTCATAACCCAAGCAGATAAAACTTTACCTGAAGTAACAGTTTGTGGATCATTATTTTAAAATGGGAATAATCACTGGGTAATATTTAATAAATTTAATTTGTCTATATATTACTTAATATGAGTTTAAAAGATTCCAGAAAATGAAACCCTTGGTTCATTTATGTTCAAATACAATACATTGTTAGAATGTACTTGATTATAAATTTGATTTTCTATCATCCTGTCATCTCCAATGAATGAGACTTTAACCAAGTTTGGAAGCATATTGAAATACTAACTGGTCGCTGATTTTAAAAATTAATATTTCTCCTCACTTAGGATGAATATAATTTGAGAGAAGGAATCAACTACATAATATAAAAGACCCTCATCCAAATTCTTACGATTGTTGCCATCTCCTAGTTATAGATCTAACAAGAATACTTGAGCTTAATTTCAAGTTTAATATATCACATTATTAAACATTATAATATCATCCAATTTCAAGGCCACTTTACATATCATGTTATAGTATTTTTGTTTTTATAAGGAGTCAAACCTGGAACCTCTCAAATTCCCTTTACCGTATTTTACCACATGAGTCATGCCTCATGGAGAAATTAATATTAATTTAAGAACACCTTTATTTATATTCATTGCTTTCATCCCTTGCTCTACTATGATAAATCTTTTAAATTAGCAATTGGAGCTCCATTTATTTATGGTCAACATCTGTCAAGTGGATCATTTCTGCTAATAATGCATGCCAGCTCACGTCCAGGTCGCTCGTGTGAAGATGAAAATAGAAAAGAATAACGGGGAAAGGAAATATGTGCACTAATTTCACATGCAAACCCGTTACCTTTCAATTATCACTATAGTTCTTATAATAGGTCTTTTTAATTATACATATTTACTTAAATTTATAATTTCTTATCGACACTATGATATTATATTGAATATGACAAATTATATCGGATATAAAAAAATGCATATTAGTAAAAGGAAATTATTGTGAGGGTTGAATTTCAGTAGTGAGTAATAAATTAATAAAAATTTATACTAATAATAAATAAATTAGAAAAAAAGCGTCACAAATGAAACGTTTAAAGATAAAAAAATGTGATGTTCTACATGTGGCAGATTGATGCTACCTCTTTAATAACTTATAATACAATGATTCTGCATAAAGCTGATTAGCTTTCTTCCCCGCACCAGCACAATAATATTAATTTGGCAGAAATTGGTTGCTGCTCACCAAATCAATCAAAGATAGGAGAAAGAATATCAGTGTGAGTTCATTTCTGCCTCAGGCTTCAAGAAAACGCCACAGCCACATAGTCCTCATTATGTTCGCAAAAGATATATATATTTATAGTCTCTGAAAATAAAGTTTAAAAACAAATACTTACATAGACGATGAAACCAAAAGAGTTCTGGTAATCATGTAACTATTCACTCATGCATGTGCCTTGAAACGAGTTCTGAAACGAGATTCTTTGCAAAAAGAAAAAAAGAAAGAAGAAAAACTCAAACTTGATCAAAGGAGATACAGACATCCCAGAAAATCAAATTGTAGTTCGGGCGGGGAGGAGATCCACAAATATTCCAACAAAGATGACGCTTAAACAAACAAGCCTTTTCCACAGTCCAGCAAAATCCTTTGAAAACTAGATAGCCAATTAAAAAGAGGAACAACTGGAATAGTAAAATCAGGATGACAACAATAGCGAAGAATTTCACAAAAATGCTTTTGAACCATTTTCTGCAAGGTCTCAAAGCTGCTGAACGTAGAATTGAATATGATAGAAAAAAAATGGGGACAGGAAGAAATGCAACCACACTCAGCTTGTTTTCCTGATTATGTGACATCATCAGAACGATTGTTGTTCCAAATGCCACCGCCATCATAGAGACCGAGAGGACCAAACATATAATTCCCAGTATCAGCTTCTTAAAAAGATAGATCTTGAAGTCTTGTAATGGAAATGAGGATGTAAGGATGGAGAGAAATATACCCACAGATGACAAAGCTAAGGCTAGGGAGATCATCATTAAAATAGAAAACCAGGAAGAATGGTTTAGAGCGAAGAATTGGAATACCGGTGTCTTTGAGTTAGAGGACCTACTGGTACTGTAGACTGCTGCAAAGGCAACAGTGGCAATGAAAACAGAAAGAATAGTGCAATTCTCAGTGGTTCGCATTAGCCATTCCTTGGCATCTTGGTGGAGTTGCTCATTTGCAGCAGCAAATAATTCTTCAGCGGTCTTGTTATGGTTGTTAAGAGGATTGGTGACTAGATTCTTACTGGCTGACTTCACTTTCTGCACCCACATATGCAACACAACTAGTATCTTCATTAAAAAAATTTGTAAATAAAATTTAAAAATATTAATTTATTTATATTTATATATTTTTATTACACTTTAATTTCTAGGTTAGATTCTCCACTAGGACCCAGCCCTTTCTTATGCCTTGTTCATGTTTGAAACGTTGAACATTCTACCATTTGACCTAGATATAATGGACAACAGTATCATCCTTTCACCTATAATTATATTGGACAAAATTAAAAGATAGTGACTTCTAAGCTTTAGTCCTCGTAAATTTGACGTTATTATTTATCTAACAAATTAAACTTCTACTAGTATGGCTTTTATAAATATCATTGGCTTATGAGACTTCTTAGCTTATAAATGGAGCTAATGATGAATGAATTAATGGATGATTCTATGATATGTAAACTGGCTCATATGGGGCTGGGTTTTATTGGGTGCCTACCCACATTTATTATTTTAATTAAACAGGTTTATTATAGGCATAATCTATTTTTTTTTTTTTTTATCAAACCAATGACTATTTTGGGTATTGTTTAAGGGAGAATTATGTTAGATAATTGGATCTTCAAATTCATGAAGAGTAGACGATTATCATGCATAAGTCAAATGGTAGCACGTTCACCATTAAAACAAACATAAGGGCATATGGAAGGAGAATTCCAAGTTTGAGTCCCAATAGAGACAATTTATTATATTGAAACTAAAATATATTAAAAAAATATTTAAGGGATAAATATACCCTTAATATCTGTAATCTGAAATTTTCTTTAAAAAAACAAATGAAGAATTTCTTATGTGCAATAACTTGAAAAAAGACATGAAAATAAAACCCTAAAATTTTTTATCAAACCATATTCTTAGAAAAAGTAAAATTGCAAACAAAATTTTATTTTATCGTACATCAATTTTTTTTTAAACAAAATTCTTAAAAAATACTTTTAAAACAAAACATTAATATTTTCATAAAGTTATTATAAATTATCACCTAACCTTTGTTTATTTATCTCTTTCTAATTTCTAATTTATACATTTAATAATAAAAGAAAGATTAAAATAACTAGTATAATGCTAAATTTTTAATTGCATTTTCAACTCATTTAAGATCAATTTTAGACATTTGCGGTTATCAGTTACCTTTGTATTTATTTCTAAAACTTTGATGAATGTTGGGGTTGAGCTTTCTATCTGCATTTTGAGATCAATTAGCCCTACAACATAATCCTCCCATTGTTTAATCCTACCCCATCCCGCCTCTCATATACAAAAATAATTTAAAATTTTTAATTTAATTTATTTCTATTGTTAATTTAATATTATGATTATTCTTTTTAATAAAATAAATTTGTAAATTTATAATATTTTATATATTTTATATAATAATTTTAATATCATAGAAATTTTAAAAGCAAATTAAAATTAAAGAGAAATACTAAAATGGGCTGGTAACCTGTCCTATCAAACCTGCTTGTCGCGTCACATTTAATATTTTAAATGGAATGGAAAAGAGAATTAATATAAATAAATATAAGAAGGTTGGATGTGGCATCCCCTCCTAACCAACCCCGTTGTCTATACTCCAATGATAAATGAATTAATAAATTATTCTATGACATGGGAACTGTTTTTTCATACCATATAAAAAGTGAAGCACCGATATATAAGAAAAATGATCTTATTTGTTTACACTTCTAGCAAGGTTCTTTTTATTTATTCTTTGATCATATTTTCTTATTCTTAATTTGATTTTATTCTTAATACTTAAAGCTCAATCAGCAAGTTAGCATTTTTTCTAATTTGACACATATCTCTCATCTATTACCGAGCTAATATAAGTTATTCTTTTTGACAGATCAAATGGGCAGACCCAGTGGATATATATATATATATATATATATAGTTAAAGATATATGTTTATGGCTAATGGGTAAGTAGAAGTGTACCTCAAACAAAAGTAGCTCATCTCGTAGCTGGAGGGCAGGACTTTGCATCTTTTCACTTGCCTGACTTTTTCTTTTTCTGCCCAACCATATGGCAATACAGGTTCCCTTCATCATCCGTAGCCGATAGTAGCCTTTTAAAGCACTTCATGCTTAATCACCATGTCAAAAATATCAATATGACGGTAAAGGTACTACATGCAATATGTTTCATTCCACTCCTTATTGGTAATGGCAGTGTTTGAAGTTTGGGAGTAGAGTACTTCTTTGACAATTTCTTGAATGTTTGACATTGTTGCGAGAAATAATGCCTCATTGCTCTTTTTGTCCTTATTGGTTGAACTTTCTTGAGAGTTTTGTCCTTCCTTTTTTTCCCAGGACAATTTAGAGGAGTACTCTTCTATTTCAGGGTCTTTGTTACTCTCACCTGGGCTCATTGCTTGAGAATTAATATTTGTATCCCATGAGGTATCTTTCTCTACCAAAAGCTTCACGAGCTCTAGCAGTGATTTGTTTCTGCTTTCAACCAAAAAAGACATTGAAAACTACTTTTATATATATGGTAATGAAAACTATTTGATAGAAAGTAATTTTTACCATATGGATCATATTTCATAAACATAAAAATTTAATTAGTAAAATAGTAAACATATAAATATTAAATTTAAAAATAAATAACATAATATTATGAAATAACTAGACAAACTAATATTAAATACTTAGTTCATTGAAATATTGTGCTAAGAGTGATTACATACATGATTGTTAAAGATGTTTTGGACTAATTAAATTGATTACTATTGCAACTTATCTAATCAATAAGGAACCCTCTATACTATTGAATTGCAAGATCTTACATGAGGTTTATGGCAATAAAGAGGTATTCTTTTCACTCTTGAACGTGTTTGCTATGGCTAGAAGCAGTTAACGGTCGGGTAAATCCTCCAATAACCCTGAAGGGATTCGAATTGGTGACCATCGGGGAGGAAACTTAAGGTCGAACGAATTGATCTACCTCTTAGGATTTTCATTTCTTATCTTCTTAGTGCTATTGCTAAAAGTAAGATTGATCTGGATGTGGTGAGTATCTATTTGGTTATTGTTTCTAGGATGATCAAGAAGACTATAGGAAACAAGGAATTGTTTTCAATGAACAATGGAGTACAAGGGCAGGTTGACCATGAAGTCTGAAAGTGCCTTCCTTGGAGTTAAGAAGTTAGAAATTATTTAGTTGAAAGATTTCTTAATGAATTAGATACAAAAATTAATTGAAAGCATTAGAAAATATAACTTTAGAGATGGACTCATATGGTCTTGTAATTGAACTCACAAGAGATTATCTAGTAATATCAATCAAGTATAAAGACACCTATGATAATATTTAGTTTGTTGATTGAGAAAGGTGGTCTACTAGATTGTAGGTTCATAGAGATGAGATGGACTTTTGATTATCTAATTAGGCATGGAAATTAATTGACTTAACAACCAAAAGGTAAGAAGATGATGTATAATAAACAAATTTACACTTGAAAAAGAACAATGATTGGAATTAAGCCATACAATAAAGATTGAAAGATTGGTTGCAAAGGTATTTCAAAAACAAAGGCATGTGTATTGTTTCTTTTGTTTTTAAGTAAAGATGATCATCAGAATAATACTTGGACTAAAGGCAAAAATAAACTTAGGATAAGGATTATTGGTGATAATGGGTAATGTTGGCCTAAGGGTACCTCTAACTAATTGAAGTTTTGATGATAACAAACCAAACTTATAGGTTGCCAATGATCAAATTGAGTTGAATGATAGATTGAAATTGATCAAGCATCAAATAAAGATATTCAAGCTTAGGATGACAATGAGTATACTTGATTGAGCTCTCTTGGAAGACAAGTTCACTTGTTTAAGAGAGTGAAGAAACAAAAGTTTCCAAGCTCGAAGCATCAATTATTACCTTGTAGCTCAGAAAATCATGTAAGATGAAGCATGGAGTGCTTTAAGGTATATGTATCTCTATACTGCATCATAACACGGTTTTTGCTTCTACATTGCATATATTTTTGAAGACTCAAGTTTGAGCATCAAATCTTAGGTGTTTGAAGTTTAAAATGTATTTAAAACGGTTATATAAGGTTTGAAAATGATTTGGAATGAAAAAGAACCTAAAGTTATCGTTTTGGGGCACACTCGGATATTCTTTGCATGTATCATTTTTCTAACTTGGTTTGACTGTAAATTAATTAAATCTTTTAAAACCCGTGTTTAATCATCAAACCTTAGTTATTTGGAGTTTAAAATGTGTTTAAAAGAGTTGTCTAAGGTTTGGAGTCAAAAGGAGTTGAAAATGAACCAAATGACCATTAATTATGACAAGGAAGTGGTTCTGCCTAAGCGGTCGACCAATTAAGTCAAGCGGTTGACCGTTTAGTCTAGAAAATTGAGTTCACAAGAAGCTTGATCGATCGATTGTAGACGATTGAGTTCACAACCTTGACCATTCAAAGTCAGAAAGCTGTGTTTTTGTAGTTTGGGCAACCGATTGAGGTAGAGGACCAAACGGTTGATTGGTTAGGCCCATTTGGTCAAAGCTGATGATCATAAATGTCACATGCGTGCATTAAATCCTGATGGCTGATTCATTAAATACAGCGAAGTCGACACAGTTTGATCACAAAAAAGCTACCCAAGGCTTCCCCTGCCTCTATAAATTGATGGTTGGAGATCATTAATGGCCATGAGATTTATTGCAATAAAGCTTTCAACTACCATTACTCTCACGTGCTCGCTCTTGATTCTTTGGTGCATTTACTCCACATTTGCATACCTTAGAGTGTACCTTGCTTTCATTCTAGTTTGGATTGTATTTGAGTTAGACAGGGCATTTATTGAGCTTAAGAGTAAAGTTTCAAGTGTGTATAGCTTGAAGAGATTGTGAAGGGTCCATTGGGCCAAAATCCGTAATACAAGAATAAACTTGGTTTGGGCCAAGTGTTGTGGAACCCTCACTTGATTGTAGGTTAGAGAAGTGACATAGACAAAGGGGCTGAACACTTTAAACGACTTTATATTCAACTTCTAACTTTTGCTTTATTATTGCTCTTGAATTACTTTGAGATTTGAGATTTCTACCCCCCTCTTGGATTAGTTGCTAAGTCACATTTCACTTTTAGGTATGACCTCTTAAATCTATTACAAGAGCATATGAATAGAATTAGCAGTAAATTCAATATAGATGGGACAAAAACTACTCATTCGAGTAAATCTTAAAACTCATCTTAAGTAATTCATCCTTAATAGAGTACTAGGAATAGAGCCTACACAATCAAAAAGACCTTATGCTTCCACTAATGGAAGTCTTACATAAACTATAGTATATATTGGATCTAATGTATTCAACAAGGAATTATAAAGTATATGAGCAATCCTGTATGGTCTTAGACAATTTTTCATTATAAATCATGGACTATTAGGGTAGGATTTTCTAAGATAACGATTATGTGTGACTGATTTTTTTCTTTGTTATTGCTCTCATAAATAGTGATTTTCTCCTAACAAAAATATAGTAAAATTCTTTGTGTATTTGAAAGAATCTATATTTTATATAGTTGAGAAGCAATTTGCAAGACCTATTGATAATACTATTCCAATTATAAATAATATTCAAGCTTTTAAGTTTGTATTTCTGCTAATAATTATAGTTTAATTATATTTTTATGTTTATTTTAATACTAACCATCAAAATAAGTGAGTATCAAAGTGCTCTTTGTCATTACTTTGATTATACGAAGCGTTTCATCTGTAATACAACTTTGTTTATGAGATGTTTAGGCCATAACTTGTAAGAGTAAGCTGGTATAACAAACTAAAAACAATACACAAGTAAAATAATATATAAGAAATCAAGGATAAACGGGTTGCTATATGCCAGTACATGTACATGGGTACAGTAGAAAGGCTAATAAACAAACTTTATTAAGCTCCATATTTTGTTAGATAGAGGGAAAATTAAAGGAAATTTAACCATTGTATCTATCGAAGTCTTCATCTTACAACCTAAGTTTTTACGGACATTGGATATGGCTTAATGAATTCCATTTTACTACGTACCTAGTTGATATCACGGGTCCTATTCTATCGATGGAGAATAAACAATAATCTTATGTATAGACTTGAAATCTTGAATATACATCATACACTGTTTTATATGTTTCTCCTCTCATGTTCTAAAATAATGTATACAAAGCTTGTGACAAGTAAAATATAGCTTGGAACATTTCCAAAAATTTATGAATTTCTTTCAAGTCAAAATCATACTAATAATTATATTAGTTAAAATTAGCATAGACTTTTAAAAGTATAAAAATAAAGTGGCATGACAAAATTGTTGATATAAGAAGAATAAGTAGTCTATTGATACAGTTTACTATGAAAAAGTAATCCCTAAGCTACATTAGCCTAATGTTATTGAGTTCATATAAAAATCAATAAGAGGATCAGGCATAATCACTGCTGAGTCGTTCTTTGAAGAGAAGTTACATTTGATCTGAGTAAAAGATTTAAAGACTTCCTACGATAGGCTAATTTCATTTGTTTACTTGAAAGAAAGAGTTCAAGTATTTTATTTTATTTTATCTCATTGAATTTTGTTTGAGCTATTGATTCACCTAACTCTTAAATAGTATTATTCATTCATATGTTCTTTCAAGAACAATTAAACTAATTTTAAAAATGGATTAGTGTTTTTTATAATGAGGCTAGCTAGTGAACTCAATTCTAAATTTATTTTAATGAGAGAATATATAAAACATCTAACAGCCCAAAACAATAATAGTCATATACCCAATTTCAACAAATTTTCCTTCTAAGTAAAAATACGATAAGGTAATTGGTATGGAAGTAGATGATTTTGAGGAAGGAATTAAATATACTATACATATATAGCTGAAAAGCTCTCCGATTACTCCTTGCACCTCAATTTTTGATTTGTTAAGTAAGCCTATAAATCCTTGTCTTGTTTGTATTTCTCTCCTTCGAAATGCAGTTGGATTGCATGCATGATGTTGAAGAGCAAGTCATCGAGAAGTTAGTCTGTTCTATTAAATATGGGTAGTTCTTGACAATGAACAAAGGCAACTCTGTTTCATATTGATTTTATAGAGATAAAATAAATTAGTAATCTAATACTTTTTTCACATTCATTAAAGTTATATATATAAAATAAAACATTATTTTAGTGGTTGCAATTTTTAGTGTGTGTTTTGTATGTAATATGTATGTATGTATGTATGCATTACATATCAAAATCATTATAAATTATGATATATGAATTATATAATATAAGGATTTTATATTTTTAAAAGCTAAGGTTTTCCAATGGTTGCCATTTTTCTTCATGATGCACACTTTTTGGTTATGGTGGGATAATAGATTTATTTATTTTATTTATTTTATTTATTATTTTTTATTGAAGAAGCCCTTCCGATGCAAATAAATTAACAAGTTACATTACAGCTTTTGTCAAAAAAAAACACCAAGTAATGAAGTAATATTATTAAGATATTTAAATCATATTAATTGATCTTTCTAAAAGGATCTTTACAGAAAGCTAAATCCCATGAGATCGGACAGGAAACTAGATTAGGTCATAGCCTGTTTTCTTCTTTCTTTTCTTTTCTAATATAAATGGGTAGAAAGATGAAATACAAATTCGGAGAATGACGTAGAAAACAATTATAGTGATTATTTTACTTTTAAATTTGTGTTTAACCTTTTATTTCATCACTTCTATCTTTTATTCTTTTCCTCATATTCCTTCTTTCAACTAAAATTAATCATTTTTAAAATGGAAAAACTGAGCTGTAAGTTGAAAAAGAGTAGCAAAGAAATTTATCAAAGGTTTATCGCTTAAAAGAAAGAATCATGCCACGACGGAGATGAATAAAGTGGAGGGCATATATAAATGGAGCTACAACGAAAATGGAAGTTAACATATTTAAAAACCAGGTTTTTAGTTGAGGATATAAGACATCAATTCTAACAGTTCAGGAATCAAACAGTAATTTTCCCATAAGCTAAAACTCACCGAAGCATTCCAGTGGAGATGGAGACATGAAGAACTGTTGTTCCATCATTCCTCTACCAAAATGAGCTTTGCTTTCTTCTGGATTCCGTTCCTCTAGCTTCATTTCCTTAGCCAGTAACTCGAACATTTCAGTTTGACCACAGCGGGCTGCACAAAAAATAGGCTTCTCTCCTGAGTTGTTGCTCACAATTGTGAAGTCGGGATTTCTCTTCAACAGCTCTACGGCCGCATCTTTCATGTCGTTGCTGGTGGCTACTTCATGGAGTAGAGTGTTTCCTTCGGTGTTTTTTATATCGGAAAGCTGATGGTTGCGGTCTTCAGGTATCATATTCAGTAAGTCGAGCACCAGATCTTTTCGTTTTGGTGGTAACCATGTGGAGGACTGTCGTTGTAGATACTAATTCTCTGTAATGGGACTTTAGGATCTCTAGGCCTGTTAGACTACAAGAGTAGTCTCACTTTATCGTAATCTTTGTCCATAAAAGCATTGAGCAAATCAGAAATGTGCTTTTGTTCAAGCTCATCGTTGTCCGCCATGAGAGCTTCTCTGGAGAGCAGAAGGGTTAATTAGCAGTGAGGGATAGGGATGGGCTCTCACAGCTTAAAGAACTAGCGCCATATGTGGGTGGTTGATAGGATTACCTCGGTTTCATAAGAAAATGTGAAATGGTACTTTGGTTTATTGATAGATTCTTCTCACTTTGGATGGCTTTTTGCCAGTCAAACACCCTTTCTTGAGGCACTAGGTAGCCTTTTCTCATTAACTACCGACTCAATAAAACTACCATCTATAAGTACCTAAGCTCAATAAGGCAATGGGTAAGAAGACCTCTCAAGCTACAATACCAGCTATTTTGCTAGGACAATCCATAATTCTACTTGCTTTATAAACATGTTGACAACTTCCAAATATTTAGATCCTATGGTCAACGCTTCAAAATCCTTTAGTATATGTCAAGATTTTATGATGCACTACAGTACAACTCCATACGCCTTCTGGATCATAGTAAAATTTCAAATAAAGATTTAATACCACTTAATTTTATTTTATTGAACATCTTCTTCATGCATTGGATTCTTTAACAAATTACTCTATTGATATATATATATAAATTAAATCAATTAATATTAAAAATTAGAGAATTTAATTTATACAGTCATTGTTAGAGCTGCAACTCAAAATATATAATTGTTTCAGGAATCATGTGACCCCAGAACTAGAAGTCAATATTATTAAGAATACCTTTGTTTCATATCCTTAACTCACCCACCTACGAAATCATATTAAATTCAGAAGGCGGTACTTATTTATTATTAACCTAAATCAAAAATCAGGTCAATTTTCATATCAAAGAAGATAATCAACTGTCAGTATTTCTCCAAGAAAGCAGACTTGACATTTGTGTTGCGTAGAAGGTGGATGTCATTCCATGCCACGTTTACATGCCAGCTCACTTGGGATGAACATAAAAATTTGAGACAAGGAATCAACTACTAACAAGAGAAACTAATACTCGAACACTCGATCCATCTTTGTCATCTTGGGCCTATACGTGAATTGCAAATACTATACTAAGAAATTCAAAGTTTTTTCTAATCTAGTATGAATATAAAAATTTGAGAAGACGAAACCACTGTGTTAACAATTAGAATATTATCAAAATGAATATAGACTTTATTTAAAAATCTATTTTCTTATTATAAATTTAGGTTGTTTAGTAATACATCCCATCTTATAATCTAAATCAGCGAATAAATTAAATTTGTAAGAAATTCACAGTTTGATAATATAGATATAACATATATTCCTCAAATGATCAAGACTTCACTTAACCCAAAGAATAAAACTTACCTAACAAGTTTGTGAATCGATAGATTTTAAAAATGGGAACAATCAGAGGTGATATTTTAATAAATTTAATATTCATTATTCTGCAAATAACGAATTCGAAAAGTATCAAACCCTTGATTTATATGTTTTAAATGCAATACCTTATTAAATTTTACTTAATTATAAAATTTGAGTTTGCTATCCATCATATCCTCCAAATAATTGACATTTTACCTAACTCAAGGTTGAACAAATAGATTATAAAATATTAACAAGCGGGATGATATTAAAAGGAATTTATATTTCAAGTAACACAATCACATCTCATCCTCAAGATGAAAGAACATACCTAGCAAGTCAAATGGATAAGCAAAAAACATTGTAAAGCTCAAATAATTGATTGATAATATCTAAATGTTTAATAAAATATGTATACAAAAAGTCAAGATAACAAAATTGATCTATTTTTAAAATACAGTAACTTAATAACTAAAAATAACATATACATATAAGGTGAAATATAAACCTGATAAAACTAAGCGTCACAAGACTCGCCTAATTGCCAAAGGCTACACCCAATAAAAAGGAATCGACTTTCTTGATACATTCTCTCTCGTTGCTAAACTTGTGACTGTAAAGCTCTTATTATCTCTCGTTGCAGTAAATGGATAGTTGTTATGCCAAATGGATATCATCCATACATTCTTACATGATGATCTTTCTGAAAAAGTTTATATGACCTTACAACAAGGATACCATCCAAAGCAGGGAGAGTCTTGGCCTCCAAACACTGTATGTAAGTTGCATAAGTTTTTATCATCACCAAAGATTCCTCACTTGAGGGCTGCTATGAGGGTTCTTCAATATATCAAAAGTACTCTAAGTCAATTAAAGGCTTCAAGTAAAGGCTTTTCCAGATGCTGATTGGGCCACCTGTGCAGAAACGAGACGTTCAATTATTGGCTTGTTGTGTTCAGTGGGTCATCACTAGTCTCTTGGAAGTCAAAGAAGTAACCTACCATTTCTCATTCTTCTTCCGCTGAAGTAAATTGCTCGTCTATGGTTGTTGCTACTTGTGAAATCACTTGGTTGCTCTCCTTGTTGACTGATTTAGGCGTGAAAATGAAGGTCCAGCCTTGCTTTTATGTGAAAATTAAGCAATCCTTCACATTGTTGCACTCCCCAGACAGGCTAGAGCCAGATTCTCCTCATAAGTAGTGCCTCCCGAACTCCATGAAGCTGCTGGGCCCCTCGTCTACCTCTGGCGCCATCGGGAAGAAAAAGCGTTTTCAATAATAAATGAAAGCGAATTAGTTTCAAGGATAAGGTTGGTACTCACAAATATCTTGGATGAGTTGCACGACAATGTACAACCCCAAGGAATTTAGAAACCTAGAGCTCTGATACCAAGCTGACAAGACCCGACCTGGAAACCCTTCCAAGATTCCTCGAATTGGTCAGCCCTAGTGAAGTTCAGTCACAATCCACAAAGTGTCAATGGAACCCAACTTTTAAGAAAGCAACACCTGCATTAATATAATACCTCAATATATATATATAAAGATCCACAGCAACTCCAAAATCCACAAGCAGGCCATCTTCTTGTAGGCCATAACCACAAACACACATGATAAAGGCATGAGTTCAATACTAAGATCGAGCATTAGAGTGTTTGCGAATTTAGGGTACAACGAAAATACATAAGTCCGATAAAACAAGGCTGGAAAGATAAGATAGAGAATGCAACTTCTGCGAGCGAGTGACGTAGAAGCTGGCGCGAGGTAGATCTCTACGGACTACCTGGACCTAGAGAACGGATTTAAAACAATAAAACGTAAGATAATAAATCTCAGTGAGTGGCATAATTTATATGGAAAATAATGCTTTTATTTTCGAAAATTCCTTATCTCAAGACCTCACGTTCACTCTTTTATAAGGTTCCCCGTTTGGAATCGTTTCACAAAACCCAAATTTATACCCAAGTCAACAATGTGAAATTTATGCTCAAAAATTTAACCAACATCATTATCAAGAACCTTATAACCTGAATTTATTCACAGCATAAAAATTGAGCATAAAATATATATAACCATCATGTCGTAAAAATAATCATGAAAATACAATAACCATAAATATTGAGATGGTTATACCTTACTCAGAAACCAACAATGTACCGTACCATATACCCATAGTAAACCGTCGGTAAACTGACCCCGACACCATAGCTAATAAACGCCCGGGTAAACCCGACATCAGTAACCTTCTTAACGCCGGGTGAACTTGACATCCGCGTAACCTTCTTGCAAACGCCAGGTAGCCAGGCATCGCGTGGCAATAACCTTCGGGTGAACGGCATCACGTGGCAACTAATAAACGCCGGGTAAACGACATCAAGTGGCAACTAATAAACCTTGGGTGGGCAGGCATCCGTGGCAACTCGTAAACCATGGGTAAACTTCGATTATAATCGTATAACCTTTCCAACAATACGCGTTTATAATCATTTCACAAAGTCTCAAAAATCCATTTCTTAAATCAATAACTTTTCAAAATGGTTCAAAAACATAATCCATGTACCAAAATGTGTGAATACCTAGAATTTATCCAAATGAACTAGAGTAAAATTTCCAAATATTTAAAATGTTGACAAAATCCACATGAAATGATAACTTGTTTATATAAAAGCAGAGATAATTATATTTACCTTATAATCAACTGGATTCGATCAAATAAGTTATGTATATATAATAATTATACAATTATATATCATAATAATACCCCAAAGCATTTAAAACATGTAAACCACTCACAGACTACAGATGCTCAGTCCTACAACCATACGTAAGGAGCACGTCTCGATTCGGCGTGGCGCTGTAATATAATAAAAAATACCATTTAGGCTCCATTAACTAAACCAAGACATTGGGAGCGCCCCCGAATGTCTTTGAATAAATCTTATAGAATTTGTGAAACTATCTAAGTGGACCTGAGCATGTCCAATTATCCTACGGTGTACCCCTATAGGCCCGGTACCCAAAATTGAGGCTTTACGGAGACTAATTTTCAGTGAACCTTCCAATAAACTCATACAATGTGCGTTCACTAATCAACTTCAATTTTTCATAATTTGACCAATTGGTGTCCAATTTAGTTCAAACCTTTTCGGTAGTACGATATGACCAAAATGGAAAACCAGCAAGCGATGTCAAGATTTACAAACTTTATATCAGCGGAAAGCCTAGAGACCAGGAACACAGCTGTACCACTTACCTTGGTCCAAAGGTTCTTTGTGGTGGCGAAAAACTCGGTCGCGGTTGGCCAACTTTTTTTTCGTCGTATCTTTCAAACGGTGAGGAATCTGCGAAAAGGGACCACGGGAATGATTTCAAAGGGTCCAAAAATGGTGGGAGGGAGGTATGGGTCGGCCTGAAGTGGTCGAAAAATGGGAAAATCCGGTGACCCACCGTGGCGGCCGTCGCCCAGGTGTTGCTGAGCCGATCACGGCGGCGTCCAGGCGCGGTGGTTCGCCGTGAAATTTTGCGGGCGACGTCGTCTGGTGGTGGCGCTCCTCCCTGGCCGGCGCGTGTAGCAAGTGGGTGGCCGGTGTCGCTTCCCACGGCCAAAACCCGTTTGGTCTAAAATGGGTCGAAAAGACCCAGTTCGGTGTTCATGGTTTTGGGGAGTTTTCTCTAGGGTTTTGGAGCTCAAAATGGGTGTGTTAGGGATAGGGTTCTATTTGGCACGCAAAACTAGGTTTATATAGCGCCTAGGGTCGCTTTCAGGTAAAAACCCTAGACTGATTTGGACACTGCTAAAACACTGCTGCTTGAACTCCCCAGGGAACTAGCTCCATGGCCCTTATTACTGTCACCATGGGACATCCTTATTACTGTCGCCATGGCCCATTTCTTGGGAACTAGCATTCAATGAGGTATCTTTTGAACTAGCATTCCAGAGGGTATCTTCCTGACTTCCTTTACCAAAAGTCTTACCAGTTCTTGAAGTGTGCATCTGTTTTTAGCAAGTGAGATATTTGAGGATTGCTTTTATGTAACATTGGAAACTATTTGATAGAAAAGTGCATTTATAATATGGATCATCTCTCACTGATCTAAAAATTAACTACTGAAATAATGGAATATATAAATACTGAAAAATTGAAAAATAAACAAGCTAATATTACGTGAATCGCTAAAACAAATAACACTAAATACCCAACTCATTAAAATATTGTGCTAGGAGCATGAGATTACATTCATGGTTATTTGATGTCTTTGGAAAGAAATTAATACTACAACTTATGTAATCAATAAGAGATCATTAACACCATTGTACTGCAGGATGCAAAATAAGATTTGGAGTAGTAAAAAGGTAAACCCTTCATTCTTGAAAGCATTTGGCTGAGTTTCTTATTTTCATAGTGACTCTATTGCTAAAAGCAAGCATGATCCAAAATCTTCGAAGTTTCTTTTTCCTTTTAAATTACATGCGATGAAAACCAATTAGGTTTTTGTTTCTTAAATGAACAAATTGCAGATTAAATACAAAGAATTTATTTAAATGAACAAGTGGTGTGAAAGGACAATTTGAACAAGTTAAGGCGGAAATAATTTAATTGAAAAAATGTTTAATGAATGAGTTGAAATAGTGATAAAAAAAATCAAGAAAATATCTAGAAAAAGATCCATGTACTCTTAATGTTAGCATTCATTCAGATATATTTTTTAATTTATGAAATTAAAGAATATTTGTGTGTTTTATATAATATCTAACCCCTAAGACTTACATTAAAATATTAATATTAATAGTTTAAAAAGTAAGTATCTAATGAATTTTATCACTCCAAATTATAAAATGTTTAAAAGTGATTTTTAAAGATAGATAAAAATGTTATGCTCTTTGTGAAAGATTCTTACTTCTCTATAGAAATATGTTATTATTATTATTATTATTATAAAAAGAAATTATATCCATTAGGTCATTGATGGTTATATGTAATTATATTTTAAATATCTTGTGTGAGAATTTTCAAAAACTAACATTAAAATAAATATACGAGATTTACATACAAAAAGCTTTTCATTACTCTTTGTAATCATCGAATTTCTTATATGCCGCAAAAAAGGAACAACCTGAAAAAAGAACTTTACTTGTGAGATGTTTAGACAACTGTTTATGGGGAAAAAATAAGGAGCATGTGTATAATAGAAGGAAATAAATGACACGTGACAATTATAAGAATTTGAGGTAAACAATTAATGGTGAATTGACACAAATCAAAGGGACAAAAAGGAAAAGGAAAAAAATTATATTAAAACAAAATCATCAAACCAAATCCTTATTTTATCTGAGGAAAATTTTGGAAAGAAACTAGTTACATCGATATAAGCCCATATTTCAAAGTCATTAGGGATGTTCAATTTCATTAGCTTAATTTCTTTTTCACTAAGTATCTAGCTAACACAAAATGATTCTATTCTATTTGTTCATTTATTTACCTTAAAAACCACAGATATAAATCTTACATGTTTTCCTCTCTTTTTTTTTTTCAAAACAAAATACAAAGTCAATTTCCCGACTCTAATGAAATATCCTCCAAGATAATATGAAAGTTTTACAACTTTTTTCAAGTGGAAAATTGAGTTTAAATAAAAGTTTTATCAAAATTGCTTACACAATGGAAAGATCTATGGTTAATTTTGACTCAACAAAAGAGTTTTATCAAATTAACTTTTTATGTATATCATCAATTCACCTACTACTTTTTATCGATAATTTTCAATTTCTTTTTTTTTTTTTTACATTTTTACGTCATTGAATTTATATGTTTGAACCATCAGTTCACCTAATCCATCCAAGTAGTTATATATAATTAAGAACATATGCTCATGTGCTCTTTTAAATTAAAGAAAAACTAAACTAAACAAAAACATGTATTGCATTTTATAAGATTGTTATTTTTTTATTGTAGACTAATTTTGTTTTTTTAGAAGAAGAAATAGAAGTATATTCAGCATTCAAGAACAGTACTAAAGCGCACATTCAATTTATATAAATATTGTCTTCCAAATAACGAAAAAGTGGGATTGGTAAAGTGAAGGATCTATATTGTGGAAGAAGGAATTAGATATAACATACCAGAGTTTATCAAGAGTCGCTCTATTAGTCCACTCATCAATTTTATCGTTGTTATTGGGTCCTTTGCTATCTCCTGTCAATCACTGTCAATCACTGTCCTCCTTTTTCGAATCACTTTCTTCATTCAATATATCCACTAACCATTCCACTTTTACGTTTTGACTTGATATTTGTTGTGAGTACATATCATCCTCCATGAATTCTCCTTCTCTTAAGTTTGGCCTTCTAATGCACTTGGATTACAGGCAAGAGATTGAAGAGCAGTCATTGAGTTTTGATCCCTTTCTTTATTTAGATATGGATAACTCCATGCAATGACGTAGGCCAAAACTGTTTCATGTTAATTTTGCAAAGACAAAATCAGGAAAAGAAAATGTTAAGTTAGTAACCTTTGCATCCCAAAAAGTATTTGAAAGGGAAATTTGTATTATATAATTATATTCTTTTGGATCAGATAGATGCAATCAAAATTATTTTAATTTTTTTTTTTTTTTTTTTTTTGTAGCTAATTGTTATTCATTTGAATAATTTGTTTCATCAACAACTCACTTCATGAGTTAGGCTTTGCCCTTCTTATTCACTACTCTTAATGTTATCTTTTCTTTATTTATTTTATTTTATTTTTTTTTTTTGAAAATTAACTAATCAATTCTAACCTGATCTTCTACCTATTTTCTTCAAATTTTACCATTTTTTATCTAGGTTGAGGAAATTAGAAAACAAAACTCTATCATATCAAGAAAAAGAAGAACAATTCTCACTCTTTACAAAAGAAGAACCTTACACTCTTAGAAGAAGAATCGCTTACTTGAAAAGCTTTCAAGCTTTGATAGTTGGATGATCAAACAAAACACACAAGGGGGCATTTAAAGGTTACAAGAAGCAAATCTCAATCACACAATAAAGTACTGCAAACCAATCCAGACCATTGAAAATAATCATGAAAATAACATCAACCTAATCCTCACCTATCTTGACCAAACTCTCTCTTAACTCCATGTTACTCAATGCAATTTTCATTCAATCCAAGTTGGGCTTAAAGATGGCTGACATTGATTCTCAATATCTAGGTTCATTCCTCTCCATAATGAAGCCAACTTTTTTCCCAACTTTGTTAAGTAATGAATTTATTTTTATACACACTAAAAAGTCAAATTCAAAGTTAGATATGATAATAAATTAAAATACTAGAATTTTGTTTTTGAGCCTAGTACACATGGATTGAACATTTAACATAGAAAAGAAAAAAGTTAGAGCTTATTTGGTTAGAGTTTATGAAAACTGTTTTTTGTTCTTAAAAAAAAAAGAAAAAACTGAAAATCATTGAAAACACAAACAAGGAACTAGAAAACAATTTTCAAAAACATGAAAAAAAAAGTGCAGGCTTGAGTACCAAGAATGATGATAGAAATGGGAAACACTTAGAGTAGTACTTGGTGATGAATTAAGGGCAGAATAAATATATAAATATGACTCACCAAAACACTCAGCGGCTATGGAAATATGAAGAACTGTTGTTCCATCATTCCTCCGCAAATGAGATTTGCTTTCTTCTTGACTTAAGTCCTCTAGTTCCATTTTGTTAGCAAGAAACTTGAACATTTGAAATTGCCCATACCGGGCTGCACAAAAAATAGGCTTCTCTCCTAACTCGTTGGAGGCAGTTAGCAAGTCCACACCTCTCTTCAACAAAGCCCGTCGCATTTTTCATGGCGCTCAAGGCGACTCAGGAGTGTTGGAGATCACGAAAAATTCAAACTGAAAATTGGTTCCTAGATTATAGGTTAGATTATGATCTTTGTTTTGAATTTGAATTAGTTGGTTACTCCCGATTGTATAGCCGAGATATTAAGTTTGTTTATCTCGTCACTTATATATGGGAAGGCAAGTACACCTGTAAAATAAATATACAAATACGATATATTTCATAGCCTCAATCACTATCCCTTCTTCCATTTTAACATGGTATCAAAGAAAATCCTCGAAGCTTCCTCTGAAACTTCTTCCTTTTTTTTTTAAACCGCCCCAAAACCCTTATACCATATTTTTAAGCAGCTGTAGTGCCAACACCGCACCCATCTCTACCACCGTATTCTTTGATCCATTCCACCTTCATCCCTCATATCATCCTGGTGCAAGTTTGGTCACCAAACTTCTCAACGGTGACAACTATGGAACTTGGAGCAGATCTATTAGCATTGCATTAAGTGCCAAGAATGGAACTTAATTCCACTTGTGGATGGATCCATCCAAAAACCACTTGGAACTTATGCAAAATTTGCTGATTGGAAGCGATGTAATGATATGGTGCTCTCTTGGATACTCAATTCCATAGATCCAAGCATCTCAGATAGTGTGATCTACATCCAGCACGCTTCGCAGCTGGGATGATTTCCAAGGAACGATTCTCACAGAGCAATGCACCAAGAATCTTCCAATGCAGAGGGAAATAGTTTCACTTCAACAAAATACTCTATCGGGCCACACTTTACTACTCCAAACTCAAGGGCCTTTGGGATCTAATTGAACTTTACAAATAACCAATAACATGCTCATGTGGGAGCAAGTTGCAAAATTGCGTAAAAGACCAAGCCAACAAGGTAATGTACTTAATGGGCTTAAATGATATTGATTGTAATACGTGACAATCTTGTTATTGCAGCCCCTAACTTCCATTGGCAAGATTTATGCCATGATACTACAAGAAGAAAACAAAGGGACCTGACTATTGTTAAAGAAGTCATGATGGTCGAAGGAGCAAAACCAGGAAATAATTCCCGAGATAAGTTAAGAAACAAGCTCCATTGCACCCACCGTATAGAACAATCATATAAAGAGATCGTTGCTTCTTCTACATGGTTTTCCTTCCAATAACAAGTCATAAGAGAGGAGAGAAAATACAAAGAAAAGGAGATAGACCACGAGCCAACAACACATAAGCCGAAGCCCCCAAGACTGACGAACGAACAATACCAAAGAACTTATGAATCTTTTCGGCGCCACAAAGAATGATGAACCTCAAGCCAACACGCCAGGTCGTTTTTCTCCACTAGGACACAAATGATCATCGACAGAGCTACCGATCACACATCGGGCCGATCCAAATTGCTACGTAAAAGATGACATCCCAACAATCCCATGTCAAGTACTGGGATGGGTCATAAAGCTTTAATCGCTGTACCGGCTCGCGACATATAAATGCAAAAACAGTCCCCCCGATGTCTTACATGTCCCAAGTTTTCATATGTTAACCTTTGTCGCTTAGTAAGTTGACAAAATCCTTAAATTGCTCATTGACTTTCTACCCTGATTTTTGTGTTTTGCAAGGATTTGGAAACGAAGAAGATGATCGTCTGGGGAAGCCGGCTAATGGTCTCTATTATCTGCACCTCAAACCAAGACATCTAGTAAAGTGATATCAAGCGTAAAAACCATGTTAACAACCATGTTACCAAGACTTATGGCATCAAAGACTAGACACCCAAAGAATCCACCCTTGAAGCATCTTAGTCGCTTAGTTTGTGAATTTCTTCTAAGTTGAAAAGCTTTTGTGAAGTTTGTCATCTTGCCAAACAAACTCGATCGCATTCGCGCCCAATAAAACAAAAGACTTCGATCTCATTCATCGCGGATATACGGGGGCATTTAGAGTACCTTCTATTTTAGGAGCTCACTATTTTTAACAATTGTGGATGATTTTTCACACATACATGGGTGTACTTGATGCGCTATAACTAAACTCAAGGACTCTTGAGAAACTTCTTTGCACAAGTCCAGACACAGTTTAATACATCTGTCAAATGTCTTCGAGCTGATAATGGTAGGGAATTCACTTCCATGCTATTTTTTTTTAACAGCCAAGGAGTTCTATTTGAACATAGTTGTCCTTCTACCCCTCAACAAAATGGCGTTGTGGAACGCAAACATAGACACCTTCTCAATGTCGCTCGGGCTTTACGTTTTCAAGCTCACTTGCCTTTGCATTTTTGGGGCGAAAGTGTGTTAACAGCTGTTTATCTCATCAATCGAACCCCTAGTTCCCTACTTTGTCAAAAGACACCCTATGAGCTCCTTTATCAAAGGCCTCCTACCTATCATCACCTCCGAGTTTTCGGTTGCCTTTGTTATGCCACCCATTTAAACACCATCCATAAATTTGACCAACGTGCAAAGGAGTGTCTTTTTCTTGGGTATCCTTCGGGCAAAAGGTATAAAGTTTGGGATTTAGATGCCAAGAAAATATTCGAAGAGCGTAGATGTCTTTTTTCTATGAATCTACTTTCCCTACTCCACTATATACCCTTAACATGCACTTTCTACATCGGGCCTTGCCTCAACCCATCTAAGACCACCAACTCCCAACAAACCCAATTCCACTCTCTTCCACCTGGTGATAAGACATTCCTGAAGGATCCCTCCACACCCTCAACTTCCATCGACCCCGCACAACCCCGATCTTATACCTCCCTAACACCTAATTCTCCTCCACTCAAAAAGGTCCACCCGCATCCGTCACTCCATCTACTCCGGTTTCGACTACCATCATGCCACCCTGCCGTCTACAAGCCAATCATCAACTTTGACTTCAAATCCACCTCAAGGGACCAGGTATCCTCTTGCTCATTATCTCTCCAATGCTAATTTATCGATTCCTCATCAAAGGCTTGTTGAGTCCATTTCTGCCCGTATTGAACCCGTCTCCTACCACCTGCCGCTCGATCCTAATCAAGTAAATGGTAATGCGGTTGAACCCAAGCCTTGGGAAGATAATGGCACTTGGACTTACACCCTCCTTTCTGCCGGTAAGAAACCCATTGGATGTAAATGGGTATACAAAATCAAATATCAACCCGATGGCACCATTGAGCGATACAAAGCTCGCTTAGTTGCAAAAGGATACACACTTGCGCCGGTTGCCAAATTGATCACAGTTCGCAGCCTTCTTGCTATTGCAGCAGCTAAAGGTTGGTCCCTCCACCAACTTGATGTCCAGAATGCTTTCCTCCATGGGGATCTCTCCGAAGAAATATACATGTCTCCTCCACCTGGTTTCAGTCGATAGGGGGAGAACCGCATGGTGTGTCGACTTCACAAGTCATTATATGGGCTCAAACAAGCATCCAGAAGCTGGTATTCAAAGTTCTCTCATGCAATTTGTAAGGCTGGTTTTGTTCATTCACGAGCCGATTATTCTCTTTCACCAAAACGTATGGGTGATTCTTTATATCCGTCCTCATCTATGTTGATGATATGATAATTAAAGGAAATGATCCAAGCTATAGAGCAAATTGAAAGTATTTTTGAATTCTCGCTAGATAAAGATCTTTGGGAAGCTCAAATATTTCCTCGAATCGAGGTGGCACGCTCGCTGTAAGGATAAGCATCTCACAGAGAAAATACACACTTGGACTTACTCTGATGAAGCAGACTTCAGGAGCGGTTCTCAAGCTTCTCACACCAATGAGATGTAAAACTTGAAGCTGACTAACCCTGTGGGGAGCTACTCAAAGATCCTTCAAAATAATCAAGACTCATTGGAAAGCCTATATACCTAACCGTCTCAAGACCATATATTCAATACCCAGCTTCATCACCTTATCACCTCTCTAAGCCAACCAAAGAAACCTCACTATGAAGCCGCAGAATTCATATCCATATCTCGCGACACTGGGCAAGGACTAATTTTTCAAGCACATAATGACTTCAAACTAACAAATTCTACCGTGATGCGCATTGGGGTGGATCAAACAACTAGACGTATATCAACATGTGTTATTGTGTGTTTATTGGGAAGTCATTGATCTCATGGAAGACGAAGAAACAAACCACGGTGTCACGTTCCTCAGCAGAGGCCGAATATAGGGCAATGGCAGCGGTAACCTGCGAACTCACATGGTTGAGATATATCTTCAAAGACTTAGGGGTTCAAGTTCTCACCGCTAAGCTTTGATCGTGATAAATAAGGTCGCACTTCACATAGCCGGCTAACTCGCTTCATGAAAGAACCAAGCACATTGAAATGGATTGTCATAAAGGTAGGACAAAATCATGGTACAATTAACAACCGCATTCACAACTTAAACTCAAATCGCTGACATATCCCACGCTGTCACTCTGGCAAGAGCTTGCCACTTCATTCAAGAAGTCAAGCATTCACACATCCATGCCCCAACTTGGAGGGGGAGTGTTGGAGATCACGAAAAATTCAAATTGAAAATTGGTTCCTAGATTATAGGTTAGATTTATGATCTTTTGTTTTGAATTTGAATTTAGTTGGTTACTCCGATTGTATAGCCGATATTTAAGTTTGTTTATCTGCCACTCTATATATGGGAAGGCACACCTGGTAAAATAAATATACAAATACGATATATTTCATAGCCTCAATCACTATCCCTTCTCTTCCATTTTAACATGGAGTACTGTGTATCCGTCCTTGTTTTTTACGTCGGAAAGTTTCTGCAGGTTGCTGTCTGGATCTAATGTCTTCAGCAAGTCTAGTACGAGATCTTTTTGTTTGGAGCGAGCGGCCATGGAGGCCAGGTCGTTGTAAATAATTGATTTCCGTAATACGTATTCAGGACGAGCAAGGCGTGAGTCGTCTCACCCCCGAGTACTTTTCGTGAACGAAAGCATTGTACAGATCGTTATTGTCCGCCATGATCAGATCATCAGCGACCTCGGAGGGGGAGGGGGAACAGCAGAGCTGAACGTTTGATTAGCGGTGAAGGGCTGGCTGGTCTTACAGTTTGACTCTCAAATTATACAAAAAAATTGGTCTAGGATCGAGCATTAAATGTGGTAGGGAAACTTGTGCTTGAACCCATTAATTTGGGAATAATAGCAAAAAAGTATAAATAATGTAAAGTACATGGTTTTATTGAAAAAAAATTGTGTTTTTAGGTACGATAATACATAAATACTATCTTAATAAATTGTAGGTGCTCTCATGTTTTATTAGCTTATTAAGGTAGTATCTAAGTACTATCATACTTGAAATATAATTATTCTAAATGAGAATGCACTGAACCATGTATTTTACATTTTGTATATCTTCTTTGTAATTATTCTCAAATCAATGGGGTGAAACACAAGTTTCTCAATATTGTATCTAAGAAATTCGAAGTTTTTTCTAATCTAGTGCGAACATAGTACCCGAGATGAGCAAACCACTTTTTAAAAAATCTGTTTTCTTATTATAAATTTGGGTTGTTAGGTAATGCTCCCATCTTATAATGCAAATCAGTAAGACGTGCAGTAATAAATTATATTTGGAAGAAAGTCAACGTTTAATTTAATATTAATGTAAAAATTTTAAGACAATAACACGGTTATATGTTTAAAATATCATATATTTTTTTAGAATAGATAAATTTATTGATTCAAATTAGCAATACATTTCAAAAAACACATAATCAAAAGTTTTACAACCCTTAGACGATGAAGCAGTATCCCGATTCATACCAAAGAGAAACGGGTCAAGGCTTACATATATGTATATTGACGAGTATGATTTGATATGAATACTATGTTTTGCCATATGAAACACTAATGCGAAAACCTACGCCAAGAATGATGGAAAGTGTGATTTCATGCCAAGGAAATTGTGAAACAACTTTATTGAAAAAGAAAATTCAAATCTAGGAAAGGACGATGAAAGTGTGATTTCACTTCAAGAATGACAAAAAAATCATCACTCATATTCATAGAACAAGGGGCTCAAGGAAAGAACATAAAAAAGGACAACTAAGGTTTTCGAACAGAAGAAGGGGGGAAAAGAGTGGTACTTTAAAATACAATACCTTAATAATTAAAAAATTGTATAAAATTTATAATATATTATTCAAAATCTATTTTCTTATAAATGTAAGTATTTAGGTAATGCCTCTCATCTTATAATCTAAATCAATAAGACGGTGAGTAATAAATTATAATCGTGAGAAAGTCAACGCTTGATTTAATATTAATATAAATATTTTAAGATAATGACACCATTACAATACCTTAATAATTAAAATTGTATAAAATTTATAATATTGGTTATTTAAAATCTATGTTCTTGTAAATTAAAGTAGTTAGGTTATGAATCGATCACATCCTCCAAATAAATAAGTCATTACTTAACCCAAATGAATAAAACTTTACCTGATAACTCAAGTTTGTGGATCAATATATTTTAAAATGGGAATAATCACTGGGTAATATTTAATAAATTTAATTTGTCTATATTACTTAATATGAGAGTTTAAAAGATTCCAGTGTGAAACCTTGATTCATTTATGTTCAAAATACAATACATTGTTAGAATGTACTTGATTATAACATTTTTCTATCATCCGTCACATCCTCCAAATGAATGAGACTTTTTACTCTAACTGAAGTTTGGAAGCATATTGAAATACCACAACTGGCTGCTGATTTTAAAGAAATTTAATATTTTCTCACTTAGATGAATATATAATTTGAGAGAAGAACTATCTACATAATATAAAAGGCCACTCATCCAATTAACTTGAATTGATGCCAATGTCCTAGTTATAGATCAAACAAAGATATTGAGCTTAATTTCAAGTTTAATATATCACATTATTAAACATTATAATATCATCCAATTTCAAGGCTACTTTACATATCATGTTATAGTATTTTTGTTTTTATATGAGTCAAACTTGAACCTCTCAGATTCCCTTTGTCAGATATTTCTTTCTCTTTTTTTTTTTTACTCACATGAGTCATGCCTGATTTTGGAGAAATTATTAATATTAATTTAAGAACACCTTTCATATTCACAACTCATCCCACTTTGCTCACTAGATAGGTACCATACTAAATTATAGAAAGTGGAGCTCCATTTATTTATGATTAACCTAACTCATGCTCATGGGATCTCATTTACGCCAGCTCACACGATCGGGTCGCCTGTGTGAAGATGAAATAGAAAAGATAACAAAGGAAAGGAAATATGCACAATTTCTCCCCGTCTCAACCACGCATCTTCTGCATTATCACTATAGTTCTTATAATAGGTCTTTTTAATTATTACATATTTATAATATATTTCTTTATCTAATACCTATGATATTATATTGAATATGACAAATTATATCGGATATAAAAATGCATAGTAAAAGGAAATTATTGTGAGGGTTGAATTTAGTAGTGAGGTAATAAATTAGTAAAAAATTTATACTAATAATAAATAAATAAATTAGAAAAAAGCTGATCACAAATGAAACGTTTAAAGATAAAAAAAAAAAAAAAAAAAATGCGATGTTCACATGTGGCAGATTGATGCTACCTCTTTAATAACTTATAATACAATGATTCTGCATAAAGTTGATTAGTTTTCTTCCCGCACCATGCAATAATATTAAATTTGTGGGAAATTAGTTGCTGCTCACCAAATCAATCAAAGATAGGAGAAAGAATGTCAGTGAGAGTTCTATTTCTACTACCTCAGGCTTCAGAAAGCGCCATACATAGTCTACCTATTATGTCTTGCAAAAGATATATATATTTATAGTTCTGAAAATAAAGTTTAAAAACAAATACTTACATAGACGATGAAACCAAAAGAAGTTCTGGTAATCATAACTATTCACTCATGCATGTGTTTGAAACGAGTTCTGAAACGAGATTCTTTTTCTTCCTTCAAACTTGATCAAGAGGAGATGCAGACGGCTCAGAAAATCCGGTGTCGGATTCGGGCAGGGAGGAGATCCCACAAATATTCCAGCAAAGATGACGCTTAAACGAACAAGCCTTTTCCACAGTCCAGCAAAATCCTTTGAAAACTAGATAGCCAATTAAAAAGAGGAACAACTGGAATAGTAAAATCAGGATGACAACAATCGCGAAGCACCCTTCACAAAAATGCTTTTTGAACCATTTTCTGCAAGGTCTCAAGACTGCTGAATGTAGAGGTGAATATGATAGAAAAAAATGGGGACAGGGAAGAAATGCAAACTACACTAAAAAAATCGTTTTCCTGATTATGACATCATCAGAACGATTGTTGTTCCAAATGCCACCGCCATCATAGAGACCGAGAGGACCAAACATATAATTCCCAGTATCAGCTTCTTAAAAAGATAGATCTTGAAGTCTTGTAATGGAAATGAGGATGTAAGGATGGAGAGAAATATACCCACAGATGACAAAGCTAAGGCTAGGGAGATCACATCAGTAAATGAAACCAGGAAGAATGGTTTAGAGCGAAGAATTGGAATACTGGTGTCTTGGATTAGGACCTCTCCTGGTATTGTAGACTGGGTTGCAGTTGGCAACAGTGGCAATGAAAACAGAAAGAATAGTGCAATTCTCAGTGGTTCGCATTAGCCATTCCTTGGCATCTTGGTGGAGTTGCTCATTTGCAGCAGCAAATAATTCTTCAGCGGTCTTGTTATGGTTGTTAAGAGGATTGGTGACTAGGATTCTTTACTCGGTTGACTTCACTTTCTGCACCCACATATGCAACACAACTAGTATCTTCTATTAAAAAATTTAAAATAAAATTTAAAAATATTAATTTATTTATATTTATATATTTTTATTACTCTTTAATTTCTAGGTTAGATTCTCCACTAGGACCCAGTCCTTTCTTATGCCTTGTTCATGTTTGAAACGTGAACATTCTACCATTTGACCTAGATATAATGGACAACAGTATCATCCTTTCACCTATAATTATATTGGACAAAATTAAAAGATAGTGACTTCTAAGCTTTAGTCCTCATAAATTTGACGTTATTATTTATCTAATTAAACTTCTACTAGTATGGCTTTCTTATAAATATCATTACTTATGAGACTTCGGTTTATAAGTCTGCTAGACTCCTCACAATGATGAATGAATTAATGGATGATTCTATGGATATGTAAACTGGTCTTCATATGGCGGGTTTTATTGGGTGCCTACCCCACCATTTATTATTTAATTAAACGAGTTTGTGTAGGCATAATCTTTTTTTTTTTTTTATCAAACCTATGACTATTTTGGGTATTGTTTAAGGGAGAATTATGTTAGATAATTAGATCTTCAAATTCGTAAAGAGTAGACGATTATCATACATAAGTCAAATGGTAGCATCGTCGCTTCACCGTTAAAAACAAAACATAAGTGGGCATATGGAAGGGTGAGGTAAATTCCAAGTTTGAGTCCCAATAGAGACAATTTATTATATTGAAACTAAATATATTAAAAATATATTTAAGTGGATATACCCTTAATATTCGTAATCTGAAATTTTCTTTAAAAAAACTGAAGAATTTCTATGTGCATTAACTTGAAAAAGACATAAAATAAACCTTGCACTTTATCAACCATATTCTTAGAAAAATTAAAATTGCAAACAAAATTTTATTTTATCATACATCAATTTTTTTTAAAAAAAAAATTCTTAAAAAATACTTTTAAAACAAAACATTAATATTTTCATAAAGTTATTATAAATTATCACCTAAACTTTGTTTATTTATCTCTTTTTCTAATTTCTAATTTATACATTTAATAATAAAAGAAATATTAAAATAACTAGTATAATGCTAAATTTTTAATTGCATTTTCAACTCATTTAAGATCAATTTTAGACATTTGCGGTTATCAGTTACCTTTGTATTTATTTCTAAAACTTTGATGAATGTTGGAGGTTGACATATGTCTGCATTTTGAGATCCAATTAGCCCTACAACATAATCCTCCCATTGTTTAATCCTACCCCATCCATATACAAAAATAATTTAAAATTTTTAATTTAATTTATTTCTATTGTTAATTTAATAATTATGATAGTACTTTTTTAATAAAATAAGTTGTAAAATTTATAATATTTTATATATTTTATATAATAATTTACAATATCATAGAAATTTTAAAAACAAATTAAAAAATTTAAAGAAATACTAAAATGGGCTGGTAAATGGAATGGAAAAGAGAATTAATATAAATAAATATAAGAAGGTTGATGGGTGATCCTCCCAACCAACCCCGTTGTCTATACTCCAATGATAAATGAATTAATAAATTATTCTATGACATGGGAACTGTTTTTTCATACCATATAAAAAGTGAAGCACCGATATATAAGAAAAATGATCTTATTTGTTTACACTTCTAGCAAGGTTCTTTTTATTTATTCTTTGATCATATTTTCTTATTCTTAATTTGATTGTATTCTTAATACTTAAAGCTCAATCAGCAAGTTAGCATTTTTTCTAATTTGACACATATCTCTCATCTATTACCGAGCTAATATAAGTTATTCTTTTTGACAGATCAAATGGGCAGACCCAGTGGATATATATATATATATATATATATAGTTAAAGATATATGTTTATGGTTAATGGGTAAGTAGAAGTGGCACCTCAAGAAAGTAGCTCATCTCAGCTGGAGGGGCAGGACTTGCATCTTTTCACTTGCCTGACTTTTCTTTTTCTGCTAACCATATGTAATACGGAGTCTCTCTATCATCCTGTAGTCGATTATAGTTCTGAAAGCACTTCATGCTTAATCACCATGTCAAAATATCAATATGACGGTAAAGAATTGCTACATGCAATATGTCTATTCCCTCCTTATTGGGGTATGCTATGTTTGAGGCTGGGGAGTAGAGTACTTTTGACAATTTCTTGAATGTTTGACATTGTTGCGAGAAATAATGCACTTTCATTGCTCTTCTTGTCCTTATTGGTTGAACTTTCTTGAGAGTTTTGTCTTTCCTTTTTTTCCCAGGACAATTTAGAGGAGTACTTTTCTATTTCAGGGTCTTTGTTACTCTCACCTAGGCTCATTGCTTGAGAATTAATATTTGTACCCCATGAGGTATCTTTCTCTACCAAAAGCTTCACGAGCTCTAGCAGTGATTTGTATCTGCTTTCAACAAAAAAAGACATTGAAAACTACTTTTATATATATGGTAATGAAAACTATTTGATAGAAAAGTAATTTTACCATATGGATCATATTTCATAAGCATAAAATTTAATTAGTAAAATAGTAAAACATATAAATATTAAATTTAAAAATAAATAACATAATATTATATGAAATAACTAGACAAACTAATATTAAATACTTAGTTCATTGAAATATTGTGCTAAGAGTGATTACATACATGATTGTTAAAGATGTTTTGGACTAATTAAATTGATTACTATTGCAACTTATCTAATCAATAAGGAACCCTCTATACTATTGAATTAAAAAGATCTTAGCATGAGGTTTATGGCAATAAAGAGTAAGATTCTTTCAATTTTGAACGTTTGCTATGGCTAGAAGTAGTTAACTATTTAACTTCCAATAACCCCTCGAAGGATTCGAATTGGTGACCATTGGGGAGGAAACTTAAGGTCGAACCAATTGAGCTACCTCTTAAGATTTTCATTTCTTATCTTCTTACTGTTATTGCTAAAAGTAAGATTGATTTGGATGTGGTGAGTATCTATTTGGTTATTGTTTCTAGGACGATCAAGAAGACTATAGGAAACAAGGAATTGTTTTCAATGAACAATGGAGTACAAGGGCAGGTTGACCATGAAGTCTGAAAGTGCCTTCCTTGGAGTTAAGAAGTTAGAAATTATTTAGTTGAAAGATTTCTTAATGAATTAGATACAAAATAATAATTGAAAACATTAAGAAAATATAACTTTAGAGATGGACTCATATGGTCTTGTAATTGAACTCAAGAGATTATCTAGTAATATCAATCAAGTATAAAGATACCACCCTTGATAATATTTTAGTTTGTTGATTGAGAAAGGTGGTCTACTAGATTGTAGGTTCATAGAGATGAGATGGACTTTTTATTATCTAATTAGGCATGGAAATTAATTGACTTAACAACCAAAAGGTAAGAAGATGATGTATAATAAACAAATTTACACTTGAAAAAGAACAACATTGGAGGCCATACAATAAAAGATTGAAAGATTGTTGTGAAGGTATTTCAACAAAAGAAGGCATCAATAAATATTGATTTCTTTTTTGTTTTTTTTTTAAGTAAAGATGATCATCGACAATACTTGGACTAAAGGCAAAATAAACTTAGATAAGGATTATCGTGATACTGGTAATGTCATCATGGCAATTTAATCACACTGAAGTTTACATAACAAACCAAAGTTATAGGTTACCAATGATCAAAATTGAGTTGAATGATAGATTGAATTGATCACATCAAATAAAGATATTCAAGCTTAGGATGACAATGGTACTTGATTGAGCTCTCGGGAAGACAAGTCTACTTGTTCAAGAAGTGAAGAAACCAAAGTTTCCAAGCTCAAGCATCAATTGAACACCTTGTAAGCTCAGAAAATAATGTAAGATGAAGCATGGGTGCACTTTAGGGTATATCATATCTCTATGCATCATAACACGGTTTTTGCTTCTACATTGCATATATTTTTGAAAACTCAAGTTTGAGCATCAAATCTTAGGTGTTTCGAAGCTTTCAAAATGTATTTAAACTCCGTTATATAAGGTTTGAAATTGATTCTGAATGAAAAGAACCTAAAGCTATCGCTTTTGTATTTTCTTCTGATATTCTTCTTTTCGTATGTATTTAGTTTTTCTAACTTGGTTTGACCAGAATTAATTAAATCTTTTAAAACCTGTGTTTAATCATCAAACCTAGTTATTTGAGTTTAAAATGTGTTTAAAAGAGTTGTTTAAGGTTTGGAGTCAAAGGAGTTGAAAATGAACCAAATGATCACACTATGACAAGGAAGTGGTTCCCGCCTAAGCGACCACTAAGCCAAGCTAATAATCGCTTAGTCTGTGAGGGTGAGGTTCACAAGAGAAAACGATCGATCGATTGTGAACCGATTAAGGTTGCAACCTTGACCATTCAAAGTCGTAAAGCTTCGTGAGCCAGAGTTCGGGCAACCGATGAGGTAGAGTGACCAAACCCGCTGATTGGTTAGGGCCACCGTCAAGGCAATGATCATAAATAGTCACATGCAGTGCATTAAATCCACCAATGGCTAGTTCATTAATGCAACCGGTCGACCTGGTTTGAGATAGAAAGCTACCCAAGGCTTCCCCTGCCTCTATAAATTGATGGTTGGAGATCATTAATGGCCATGAGATTTATTGCAATAAAGCTCTCAACTACCATTACTCTCACACATTAACTTTCATCTTTGATTCGCGATTTACTCCACATTTCCAGATACCTTGGGAGCGCACTTGCTTTCATTCTAGTTTGGATTGTATTTGAGTTAGAGAGGGCATTTATTGAGCTTAAGAGTAAAGTTTCAAGTGTGTATAGCTTGAAGAGATTGTGAAGGGTCCATTGAAGCCAAAATCTAAGTGTACAAGAATAAACTCCATTGAGCTACAAGTATTGTGGAACCTCACTTGATTGTAGGTTAAGGAGAAGTGAACATGTGGATGCAAGGTCGAACTACTTTAAAACGAAGCCAGAATATCCAACTCTTACTTTTGCTTTCTTATTATTGCTCTTGAATTACTTTGAGATTGAGATTTTTACACCCCCCCCTCTGGATTAGCTTTCGTTAAGTCACATTTCACTTTTAGGTATGACCTCTTAACTAGTTACAAGAGCATATGAATAAATTGCTTAGTAAATCTAATATAGATGGGATGTTCATCATTCGAGTAAATCTTTTAAACTATCTTAAGTGCAATCGTCCTTAATAGAGTACTAGGAGCGAGCCTACACAATCAAAAGACCTTATGCTTCCACTATTGGAAGTCTTACATAAGCTATGGTATATATTGGATCTAATATAACTTATTCAACAAGGAATTAAAATTATATGAGCAATCCTGTATGATTATTTGAGCCTTAATTTTTCCCATAAAATTATGGACTATTAGGGTAAGTTTTTCTAAGATAACAAAGATGTGTATTGATTTTTTTCTTTGTTATCGCTTTTCTCATAAATAGTGATTTTCTCCTCAACAAAAATATATCAAGAATTATTTTTGTGTATTTTGAGAAAGAATCTATATTTTTATATAGTTGAGAAGCAATTATAAGACCTATTGATAATACTATTCCACTATAAATAATATCTCGTAAGCTTTTTAAGTTTGTATTTTCTCCTTCAACTAATTATAGATTTCTAATTATATTTTATATTTATTTTAAAACACCAACCATCAAAATAAAGTGATATCCAAAGTGCTCACCTGTCATTGCTTTGATTGTCACCGAAAAACGTTTCATCTGTAATACAACTTTGTTTATGAGATGTTTAGGCCATAACTTGTAAGGTAAATATAATAAAACGGTATAACAAACTAAAAACAATACACAAGTAAAAATAATATATAAATCAAGGTAAACAGTTATATGTGTGTATGTACATGAAATTTTATTAGAAAGACTAATAAACAAACTTTATTAGCTCCATATTTTGTTAGATAGAGGAAAATTAAAGAGAAATTAAACAACTGTATCTATCAAGCCCTTATCTTACAACCCAAGTTTCTACTTTATTATTGATATGGCTTTCTAATGAATTCCATTTTACTGCACCTAGTTGATATCACTGTCCTATTCTATCGATCGGATATCAAACAATAATCTTAAGGTATAGACTTGAAATCTTGAATATACATCATACACTGTTTTATATGTTTCTCCTCCCATGTTCTAAAATAATGTATACAAAGCTAGACAAGTAAATATAGCTGAAACATTTCCAAAAATTTATAATTTTCTAAGTCAAAATCATTTGGGTTAATTATATCGAAAGTTAAAATTAACTTATAGCTTTTAAAGTATATTAAAAATAAAGTGGCATGACCAAAGAGTGTTGATATAAGAAGAATGAAGTAGTCTATTGATACAGTTTACTATGAAAAAAGTAATCTAAGCTACAGTAGCCTAATGTTGATGAGTTCATATAAAAATCAATAAGAGGATCGAGCATAATCACTACTTAGAGTGCGTTCTTTGAAGAAAGTTGCATTTGATCTGAGTAAAAGATTTAAAAGACTTCCTACACGATAGGCTAATTTCATTGTTTTACTTGAAAGAAAGAGTTCAAGTATTTTATTTTATTTTTATCTCATTGAATTTTTGTTTGAGCTATTGATTCACCTAACTCTTAAAATAATAGTATTATTCATTCATATGTTCTTTTCAAGAGGCAATTTAAACCAATTACAAAAATGATTAGTGTTTTTTATAATAAAGAGCTAGCTAGTGAATCTCAATTCTAAGAATTTATTTAATGAGAGAATATATAAAAACATATCTAACAGCCCAAACAATAATAGTCATATACCCACTCACCAATTTCTTCTAAGTAAAAAAAATACGAATAAGAGTAATTGAGTAAATAAGAATAGATGATTTTGAGGAAGGAATTAACATACTATACATATATCGCTGAAAGCTCTCCGATTACCTTGCACTCCTCAATTTTGATTTGTTAAGTGTTTCATAAACTTGTCTTGTTTGTATTTCCTTCGAAATGCAGTTGGATTGCATGCAAGATGTTGAAGAGCAGTCATCGAGGATTGATCCCTTGTTCTATTAAATATGGGTAGTTCTTGGATAATGAACAAAGGCAACTCTGTTTCATATTGATTTTATAGAGATAAATAAATTAGTAATCTAATACTTTTTTCACATTCATTAAAGTTATATATATAAAATAAAACATTATTTTAGTGGTTGCAATTTTAGTGTGTGTTTGTATGTATCTATGTATGTATGTATGTATGTATGCATTACATATCAAAATCATTATAAATTATGATATATGAATTATATAATATAAGGATTTTATATTTTAAAAGCTAAGGTTTTTCAATGGTTGCCATTTTCTTCTATGATGCACACTTTTGGTTATGGTGGATAATAGATTTATTTATTTTATTTATTTATTTGTTATTTTTTTATTGAAGAATTTTCCGATGAAAATAAATAATAAATTAACAAAGTTACATTACAGTAACTTTTGTGTCAAAAACCAAGGGTTTGAAAGTTGATATTTATTAAGGAGAAGATGTTTAATAACTTCATTTTTAAGATTTGATCTTTTCTAAAGGATCTTTACGGTTAAATCCCACAGATCAGACAGTTTAGATTATTAGGTCATAGCCTAGTGTTTTTCTTCTTCTTTTCTTTTTCTAATATAAATGGGTAGAAAGATGAAATACAAATTCGGAGAATGACGTAAGAAACAATTATTGTGATTATTTTACTTTTAAATTTGTGTTCAAACCTTTTTGTTTTCATCACTTCTATCTTTTTATTCTTTTCCTCCTTATTCCTTCTTTCAACCCAAATTAATCATTTTTTAAATGGAACTGAGCTGTAAGTTGAAAAGTAGCAAAGAAGTTATCAAAAGGGTTTATCCAGCTTAAAAGAAAGAATCACACGACTTGGAGATGAATGGAAGTGGAGAATATATAATGGAGCTACAACGAAAATGGAAGTTGTATATTTAAAAAAACAAGTTTTTAGTTGAGGATATAAAGACACACCAACAGTTCAGGAATCAAACAGTAATTTTCCCATAGCTAAAACTCACCAAAACATTCAGTGGCGATGGAGACATGAAGAACTGTTGTTCCATCATTCCTCTGCAAATGAGCTTTGCTTTCTTCTGGATTCCGTTCCTCTAGCTTCATTTCCTTAGCCAGTAACTCGAACATTTCAGTTTGACCACAGTGGGCTGCACAAAAAATAGGCTTCTCTCCTGAGTTGTTGCTCACAATTGTCAAGTCGGGATTTCTCTTCAACAGCTCTACGGCCGTGCATCTTTCATGTCGTTGCTGGTGGCTATCATGGAGTAGAGTGTTTCCTTCTGGTGTTTTTATATCGGAAAGCTGATATTGCGGCTCAGGTATCATATTCAGTAAGTCGAGCACCAGATCTTTTCGTTTGGAGTGAGCAGCCATGTGGAGGACTGTGTCGTTGTAGATACTAATTCTCTGTAATGGGACTTTAGGATCTCTAAGGCCTATTAGACTGCAGAGTAGTCTCACTTTATCGTAATCTGTGTCCATAAAAGCATTGAGCTAATCAGAAATGTGCTTTTGTTCAAGCTCATCGTTGTCCGCCATGAGAGCGTCTCTGGAGAGCAGAAGGGTTAATTAGCAGTGAGGGATAGGGATGGGCTCTCACAGCTTAAAGAACTGGCGCCATATGTATGGGTGGTTGATAGGATTACACATCGGTTTCATAAGAAAATGTGAATGGTACTTTAGTTTGATAGATTCTTCTCACTTTGGATAGCTTTTATAGTCAAACACCCTTTCTTGAGGTACTAGGTAGCCTTTTCTCATTAACCACCGACTTTCAATAAACCAATTAACTATAAGTACTCTAAGCTCAATAAAGGCTTAATGGGAAAGAGAACCTCTCTGCTACAATAGCTAATACAATATTTTGCTGGACAATCCATAATTCTACTCTTGCTTTATAAACACAAGCTGGACAACTTCAAAATATTTAGATCCTATGGTCAACGCTGCAAAATCCTTTAGTATATGTCAACATTTTATGATGCTACAGTACCAACTCCATACGCCTTCTGATCATAGCAAATTTCAAATAAAGATTTAATACTACTTAATTTTTATTTTATTAAACATCTTCTTCATGCATTGGATTCTTTAACAAGTAATTTACTGATATATATAAATTAATATTATTATTTGGGTGTTTAATTTATTTATATAGCTGTTGTTAGCACCAAAGAGATTAAACTTGAATTAGTATCAATCAGAATACATAGAAGTTATTGATCATCTATCCATCATTTGACACGAAACATATAAATTGGGATCAACTTTATTTATTATTTACCTCAACAAGATCTGTATAACACTTCATATCAAGAAGATAATCAACTGTCAGTATTTCTCCCAAGAAAGCAAGACTTGACATCAGGCGTATTTGCGTAGAAGGTGGATGTCATTCCATGCCACGTTTACATGCCAGCTCACTTGGGATGAACATAAAAATTTGAGACAAGGAATCAACTACTAACAAGAGAAATTAATACTCGAACACTCGATCCATCTTGTCATCTTGGCCTATACGTGAATTGCAAATACTATACTAAGAAATTCAAAGTTTTTTCTAATTCCAGTATGAATATAAAATTTGAGAAGACGAAACCACTGTGTTAACAATTAAGAATATTATCAAAATGAAGAATATTTAAAATCATTTTCTTATTATTATACCTTCAGGTTGTTTAGTAATACATCCCATCTTAGCAATCTAAATCAGCTTAATAAATTAAATTTGTAAGAAATTGCCAGTTTGATATAATATGAATATAATATATATTCTCCAAAGGATCAAGACTTACCTTAACCCAAAAGAATAAAACTTTACCTAACAAGTTTGTGAATCGATAGATTTTAAATGGGAACAATCAGAGGGTGATATTTAATAAATTTAATACTCATTAGCCTGCAACAACAATTCGAGAAAATGAAACCCTTTGATTCATATGTTGAACATAATACCTTATTAAATTTTACTTAATTATAAATTTGAGTTGCTATCCATCATATCCTCTAAATAATTGACATTTTACCTAACTCAAGGTTGAAAGCAAATAGATTATAAAATATTAACAAACGGGATGATATTAAAGAAATTTATATTTTCAAGTAACACAATCACATTCATCCTCAAGATGAAAAGAAATGATACCTAGTAAGTCAAATGGATACAAAAACATTGTAAAGTCAATAATTGATTGATAATATCTAAATGTTTAATAAAATATGTATACAAAAAGTCAAGATAACAAAATTGATCTATTTTTTAAAATACAGTAACTTAATAACTAAAATAATATACTATAAGGTGAAATATAAACCTGATAAAACTAATCACAAGATTCGCCTCTAATTGCCAAAGGCTACAATCTAATAAAAAGGAATCGACTTTCTTGATACATTCTCTCTGTTACAACTTGTGACTGTAAAGCCTTATTATCTCTCGTTGCAGTAAATGGATAGTTGTTATGCTAAATGAGACACCCATAATTCTTACATGATGATCTTTCTGAAAAAGTTTATATGACCTTACAACAAGGATACCATCCAAAGCAGGGAGAGTCTTGGCCTCCAAACACTGTATGTAAGTTGCATAAGTTTTTATCATCACCAAAGATTCCTCACTTGAGGGCTGCTATGAGGGTTCTTCAATATATCAAAAGTACTCTAAGTCAATTAAAGGCTTCAAGTAAAGGCTTTTCCAGATGTTGATCAGCCACCCTGTGCAGAAACGAGACGTCTAATTATTGGCTTGTTGTGTTCAGTGGGTCACTAGTCTCTTGGAAGTCAAAGAAGTAACCTACCATTTCTCATTCTTCTTCCGCTGAAGTAAATTGCTCGTCTATGGTTGTCATACTTAGAAATCACGCCTCCTTTGTTGACTGATTTAGGCGTGAAAATGAAGGTCCAGCCTTGCTTTAATGTGAAAATTAAGCAATCCTTCACATTGTTGCAAATCCGGTATACCATGAACGCACAAAAACTTATAGAGATGGATTGCCGCATCATGAGAGAAAAGATTCAAGTTGGGATGCTAAAGACACGTTCCATTGCATACTCAACTTGTAGATGTTCTACTAAAGCTTCCCACCCTAGTTTCATGGGCTCATAGACAATATGGAACATGTTATTTGTATTCGACATCTGGAGGGAGTCCTACAGCAAACGCCACAAGTCGAACGAAACCGCCCCTGCCTACGATTTCCAAAGTGGCTACCGCCACTACTCACCGATGGAAACTTAACCCGTATGTCCAATTTCAAAACCTGCTACCGCCGCACCACGCTCGTCCCCACCGAACCTCCACGTCAAGATCCGTGAGTCAAATCACTCTCTGGCATGATCCCCGATCAGTGGCTCCTCAAAGACAATCCATCGTATGATCGACGCTAGTCTAACGTATCGTGGTCTCCGTCTTCCACCTCTAGAGCAAATACTTCATCGACTTATAGCTGGGATGATCGGAACCCCGAGAGGCTCAAAGCCATCGCCACTAATCCATCGGTAGAAAACCTCTCTTCCCGCCGACCTCATCCGCAACCACAACCGGGGACGTAAACCGGAGGTCGACCACGCCATACTCAGAACCGCTGCGCGCCTGAGTGAGCGCCTCAAACCCCAGCCTTCTGGGCCTCAACAAAGGCCGGGGCAAACCGCCGCGGAAAGCAAGCTCTGAATCAGGCTCCGCGACGCTTCCTAGACCTCTCATACGCCCACCACTGCACTCACCCTAGTTAGTAAAAACCGCCATCCCGACTCTTATCCTCATCCCGGACCAGCTAACCTCGCCCAAAATCTTCTCTGTGTCATCTAGCCAGAATAAAGCCACCATGGGGATCCATGGAGCCATCAAACCCATGCCTGGTTCACGAGTTCGATCACCGCACACCAAGAAACCCACTCGAGCGACGAGCGCCAGCGCCGACAAGATTCTCCCCATAAGGGGCAGGTGCATCCTAACTTTCAATCGGCCCGCCCTACGCTCACCTCCTCGGGCGCCCATCGTGAAGAAAATCGTTCAATAATAAATAAAAAGCACATTAAGGATAAGGCTAGAAGGTATACACATCGGGATGAGTCAGACAACAATGTACAACCCCAAGGAATTTTAGGAACCTAGAGCTCGATAATAAGTCGACAGCATCTAATCTTTAAACCCTTCCAAGATTCCCCGGGTGGTCCCGCCTAGTGAAGTTCCCACTGTACAATCCCTAGGGAGTGTCCAATGGAACCCCAACTTTAAGAAAGAAAGCAACACCTGCATTAATATAATACCTCAATATATATATATAAAAGATCCACAACCGCTCAAAATCCACAACCGACCCATCTTACTGTAGGCCATAACCACAAACACACATGATAAAGACTCATATGAGTTCAATACTAAGATCAGAGCATTCTAAGAGTGTTTGCGAATTTAAGGGTACAACGAAAATACATAAGTCCAATAAAACAAAGGCAGAAAGATAAGATAGAATAATTTTAACCACCGTTAACTAGTGATGTAGAAGCCGGGCGCGAGGATCTCTAATGACCACTCCGGACTCCAGAGAACTGATTAAAAACAATAAAACAAGATAATAAATCTCAGTGAGGCATAATTTATATGGAAAATAATGCTTTATTTTAAAAATTCCTTATCTCAAGACCTCACGCTCACTCTTTTATAAGGTTCCCGCTCGAATCGCTTCACAAACCCAAATTTATAGCCAAGTCAACAATGTGAAATTTATGCTCAAAAATTTAACCGACATCATTATCAAGAACCTTATAACCTGAATTTATTCACAACATAAAAATTGAGCATAAAATATATATAACCATCATGTCGTAAAAATAATCATGAAAATACAATAACCATAAATATTGAGATGGTTATTCTTTACCGTAAAAACCAACAATGTAAATCGCACTATACCCATAGTAAACCGTTTAAACCCAACCTCACGACAATCGCTGGCAACTATCAAAACCTTCTGCAACCCACATCACGCGGGCAACTAATAACCTTCGGGTGAACCCGACATCACGTGGCAACTAATAAACCTTCGGGTAAACCCGACATCACGTGGCAACTAATAACCCTTCGTGAACCCGACATCACGTGGCAACTAATAAACCTTCGGGTAAACCCGACATCACGTGGCAACTAATAAACCTTCGGGTGAACCGACATCACGTGGCAACTAATAAACCTTCAGGTAAACCCGATTATAATCATTATAACCTTTCCAACAATACCGCTGCTATAATCATTTCACAAAGTCTCAAAATCCATTTCCTTAAATCAATAACTTCATAATGGTTTAAACCTCAATCCATGTACCAAAATGTGAATACTCACAAATTTATCCATGAACTCAAGAAAATTTCCAAATATTTAAAATGTTGACAAAATCCACATGAAATGATAACTTGTTTATATAAAAACGTATAATTATATTTACGCATAATCAAACCTGTCGATCAAATAAGTTATGTATATAATAATTAACAACAATTATATATCATAATAATAATTCCAAAGCATTTAAAACATGTAAACCACTCACATTGCGATGCTCGGGCCCGCTTCCTCAGGGAACGTTTCCTGCCGTGAGCGCCGTAATATAACAATAAAAATACCATTTAGGCTCCATTAACTAAACCAAAGACATCGGACGCCCAAAATGTCTTTGAATAATCTTTAGATCAGGAAACTATCTAAATCGACCCCTACATGTCCAATTATATTGCACTTACAGCCCTGGTGACCCAAAATTGAGGCTTTTTACCCGGAGACTAATTTTTCGAAATTGAACCTTCCAATAACTCATACAAATGTCCAATTTCACTAATCCAACTTCAATTTTTCATAATTTGACCAATTGGTGTCCAATTTCGGTTCAAACCTTTTCGGTAATTACACGATATGACCCAAAAATGGAAACTAACCAAACGATGTCAAAAATTTACAAACTTTATATCAACGGAAAGCCTAAGAGACTGTAGAACACGCTAGCATTCTTACCTTGGTCCGGGGTTGCCAGGGTGGCCGAAAACTCAATCCAACAATGGCCAACTTTTTTTCGTCAGATCTTTCAAACGGTGAGGAATCTGCAAAAAGGACCACGGACGATTTCAAAGGGTCCAAAATGGTGGGAGGGAGGTATGGGTCGGCCTGAAGTGGTCGAAAAATGGGAAAATCCGGTGACCCACCGTGGCGCCGCCACCGTGCCCGCCGGCCGCATCCGGGCGCCGTCCACGGCGGGAGCCAGTCGTGAAATTCGCGGCGACGCCGCCTCGCGGTAGCGCCCTCGCCCGCGTATCGGGCGGTGGCCTGTGTCGCCTCCCCCGCCAAAACCCGTTTGGTCTAAAATGGGTCGAAACGACCCGGCCGGTTCGCGGTTTCGGGGAGTTTTCTGTGGTTTTGGAGCTCAAAATGGGTGTGTTAAGGCTAGGGTTCTATTTGCACGCAAAACTAGGTTTATATAGCGCCTAGGGTCGCTGTGTAAAAACCCTGTGACCGATTCGACACCTGCTAAACACCGCCGCTGAACCCCCAGTGAACTAGCTCCATGGCCCTTACACCGCCACCACGGGACATCCTATTACCGCCGCCATGGCCCATTTCTCGGGGAACTATTCAATGAGGTATCTGAACTAAAGATTCCAGGGTATCTTCCGACTTTACCAAAAGTCTTACCTAGCTTCTTAAGCGTGTACCATTTAGCAAGTGAGATATTTCCGAGGATTGCTTTTATGTAACATTGAAACTATTTGATAGAAAAGTGCATTTATAATATGGATCATCTCTCACCGACCTAAAATTAACTACTGAAATAATGGAATATATAAATACCGAAAAATTCGAAAATAAACAAGCATTACGTGAATCGCTAAAACAAATAACCTAAATACCCAACTAAAATATCAGGTTAGGAGCATGAGATTGCTATCTATTATTTGATGTCTTTGGTTAAAGAAATTAATACTACAACTTATGTAATCAATAAGAGATCCTTAACACCATTGTACTGCAGGATGCAAAATAAGATTTGGAGTAGTAAAAAGGTAAACCCTTCATTCTTGAAAGCATTTGACTGAGTTTCTTATTTTCATAGTGACTCTATTGCTAAAAGCAAGCATGATCCAAAATCTTCGAAGTTTCTTTTTCCTTTTAAATTACATGCGATGAAAACCAATTAGGTTTTTGTTTCTTAAATGAACAAAATTGCAAGATTAAATACAAAAGAGATTTTATTTTAAATGAACAAGTGGTGTAGAAGGACACCTCTTGAACAAGTTAAAAGGCTTAAATAATAATTGAAAAATGTTTAATGAATGAGTTGAAATAGTGATAAAAATCAAGAAAATATCTAGAAAAAGCTCCATGTACTCTTAATGTTAGCATTCATTCAGATATATTTTTTAATTTATGAAATTAAAGAATATTTGTGTGTTTTATATAATATCTAACCCCTAAAGACTTACATTAAAATATTAATATTAATAGTTTAAAAAATGAGGTATCTAATGAATTTTATCACTCCAAATTATAAAATGTTTAAAAGTGATTTTTAAAGATAAGATAAAATGTTATGCTCTTTAGAAAGATTCTTACTTCTCTCTATAGAAATATGTTATTATTATTATTATTATTATAAAAAGAAATTATATCCATTAGGTCATTATGGTTATATGTAATTATATTTTAAATATCTTGTGTGAGACATTTCAAAAAACTAACATTAAAATAAATGCAATTTACATAAAAGTTTTTCATTACCACATGTCATCGACTTCTTATATGCCGCAAAAGGAACAATCTGAAAAAGAACTTTACTTGTGAGATAAGCTGACAAACATTGTAGGGGAAAATATGAGCATGTGTATAATAGAAGGAAATAAATGACACGACAATTATAAGAATTTGAGGTAAACAATTAATGGTGAATTGACACAAATCAAAGGGACAAAAAGGAAAAGGAAAAAAATTATATTAAAACAAAATCATCAAACCAAATCCTTATTTTATCTGAGGAAAATTTTGGAAAGAAACTAGTTACATCGATATAAGCCCATATTTCAAAGTCATTAGGGATGTTCAATTTCATTAGCTTAATTTCTTTTCACTAAGTATCTAGCTAACACAAAATGATTCTATTCTATTTGTTCATTTATTTACCTTAAAAACCTGAATGTAAATCTTACATGTTTTTCCTCTCTTTTTTCCTTTTTTCAAAACAAAATACAAAGTCAATTTCCGACTCTAATGAAATATCCTCCAAGATAAGGAAAGTTTTAGCAACTTTTTTCAAGTGGAAAATTGAGCTTTAAATAAAAGTTTTATCAAAATTACTTACACAATGGAAAGATCTATGAGTTAATTTTGACTCAACAAAAGAGTTTTATCAAATTAACTTTTTGCATATCATCAATTCACCTACTACTTTATCGTTAATTTTCAATTTCTTTTTTTTTTTACACTTTTACGTCATTGAATTTATATGTTTGAACCATCAGTTCACCTAATCCATCCAAGTAGTTATATATAATTAAGAACATATGCTCATGTGCTCTTTTTAAATTAAAGAAAAACTAAACTAAACAAAAACATGCATTGCATTTTATAAGATTGTTATTTTTTTATTGTAGACTAATTTTGTTTTTTTAGAAGAAGAAGAAGTAGATTCAGCATTCAAGAACAGTACTAAAGCGCACATTCAATTTTTTATGGAATATTGTCTTCCAAATAACGAAAAGTGGAATTATAAGTGAAGGATCTATATTGTGGAAGAAGGAATTAGATATAATATACCAGGAGTTTATCAAGAGTCACCTTTATTAGTCCACTCATCAATTTTATCGCTGTTATTGAGTCCTTGCTATCTCTATCCTCAATCACTGTCCAATCACTGTCCTCCTTTTTCCAATCACTTTCTTCATTCAATATATACCCACTAACCATTCACTTTACGTTTTGACTTGATATTTTGTTGTGAGTACATAATAACCTCCATGAATTCTCTCCTTTCTTAAGTTTATACAAATACACTTGGATTACAGCCAAGAGATTGAAGAGTTATCATTGGAGTTTCGGTCCCTTCCCTTAATTAGATATGGATAACGTTTTGCAATGAATAAGGCTAAACCTGTTTCATGTTGATTTTGCAAAGATAAAATCGGAAAAAGAAAATTTTTAGTTTGTAACCTTTCCATCCAAAAAGTATTTGAAAGGGAAATTCTCAGATATAATTATACTTTGACTAGATAGATGCAATCAAAAATATTTAATTTATTTTTTTTTGTAGCTAATTGTTATTCATTTGGAATAATTTTAATTATCAACACCATCGTAATGTGGGTCCAAATTTACCCTTGTTAGCAGCCCATATTTTCTCTTAAGCCTATTGGGTTATAAACTCAAGGTGTTTTATATAATAAACCAAGAGGCCAAAAGGAGTTTCGGGAGCAAAGAGCGATTTTTTAATAAAGCAGAAGGGAGTGCTCTCCCCAACAGTAAATAGCCTGCCTGTGCAGGCCGTGGTGTGTGTTCCCGTAAGTGTAAGAAAAATTTAAAGAAATGTGCTCATAAAATCAAGAAGAAGCAGTTTTATACAAAGAAAAAAAAACTCGATTTATACAAAGAAGTTCTGGGTGAGATCTTTCATCAATTGCTTTTTGATTTGAGGCTGATTGCCTATTAATTTTATTCACTATATTTAGATGATTTCATTGTTTTGGGATCTTTGTATGAATCTTTCCGACAGAAAGGTTGAAAGTCAGGTGTTGAACCTGGGCTTTTTAGAATTAGGTTTTGTACTAAATTATTATAGTGGATATTTGGGTGACTCGATAAAGTCCCCTGTGGTTTTTCCTCTTCACTTGGGGAGGTTTTCCACAAAATCTTCCATATTTGTATCATTCCTCGTATTATTTTTCTCAGTCGCATTTATTGACTCCTAACAAAGTTAAATCAACAAGGGAAAATATTCAAGATGTGTTTATTTCCCAACAAGTGGTAATTTGAGCCGTGGTCTCATTGTCCGGTATTGTACTGTGTCATTTAAAAATGGAGGACTCTTCGAGCCGCCATGATTAGACTAACCTCGTCTAATTATTCTATCTGAAGCCAAGAATGGAAGATATTCTTATTGCAAGGATTTATATCGCCATTGATGGGGATAAAAGTAAACCCAAAGATATGTCGCTGCATCGAAGACTGCGATAGAAAAACAAGAGCTCTAATCGCATAATTTTAGAGTGTGTTTCATCAATAGTCACAGGAGACTGATATAATTAGTTGAAAATTTGTAATCTATGTAATTAATCAGATCTAATAAAATAAAAGCCACTTTGATTATAAGATAGTAAATCTGAGGTATAAATGGTAATAAATAGCCGAAAAAGCACATGATTTTCAAGGGTCAGAACTAGCTTAAATGCAAGCATGCAAGATGAAGACAGCGATGAGTTGAAGATTATATTGAGTTTTGCCGATAGTTGATACTTAGTTATCTTTAATTAGTAACTCACTTAATGGCAATTTAACCATGGATATGGTAAAAGAGCGCTTATTTAATGAAGAAGCCGTAAGGAAGGAATAAGGAATATCTTCGAGACCGAGGCTCTTGTCACAGAGAACATGGGAAGAGGTAAAATGGTGAGAACCTAAGGTCGTGGGTAAACCAAAGGTGGTAATCGTAATCCATAAGGAAAGTCTAGTGAAAGAAGAAAGTGTTATCATGGTGGTAAGGAAGGACATATGAAAAGAAATTGTTATGCTTGGAAACGGGAACAAAAAGAAGGCAAAAATCAGAGGAAAGATGAAAATAAAAATACTACAACTGCTTTATCTGACGAAGATGTGGCAGTTCTATTTTTTGGAGATGAAGAATGTTTGCCTGTTACAGATAATGAGGTTGAGTGGATTATTGATACAGCAGCCTCTTATCATGTTACTCCTAATAAGGAGTTCTTCACATCGCATGTGTGCAAGGAGACTTCAAGTAATCAGAAGATGGTAACACCGCCACTAAAGATTGTGGTATTGGTGATGTTTGCATACAAACAGACGCTGGTTGTTCATTGACTCGAGAGATGGGCGGGCATGTTCCCGACTCTCACGCCTTAATCTTATCGAGCGCCTTGATCGAAGGATATGTGAATTACTGGGTAACGTAAATGGAAGCTGCCAAAGGTTCTTTAGTAGGCCGCAGAGGCAAGGTTACACACTTTACAAAGATGCTGTGAAAATATGTGGAGATGAATCAATGCAATCGAAGATGGTTCCTCCCCAAATTTATGGCACAAAAGATTGGGTCATCACATGAGTGAGAAAAGGGTTACATATACTAGCTAAAAAGGCTCATTCCTTTACTAAAGGTGACATTTTAACCTCACATGGATTATTGTTTATTCGAAAACATCATAGAGTTTCTTTTCTAAATCTTCAAAAGGAAATCTAATATTTGAATTGGTTTATTCGATGTTTGTGGTCCCTTTGAGGTGGAGTCCTTGGGTGGAAATATACTTTGTCACATTCATTAATGATGCATCAAGAAAGGTGTGGGTTTATCTGTTGAAGGCCATAGATCAAGTGTATCAGTTTTTCCAGAAATTTCATGCCTTAGTTAAAAGAGAGACAAGAAAGTTTTTGAAGTGTCTTCGTACTGACAATGGAGGTGAGTATACATCAAAGGAGTTTAGAAACTATCGCTTCGTGACATGGTATTAGGATATGAGAAGATAAGCTCCCGGTACTCCACAAAGACAATGGTGTTGCAGAGGATGAACCGCAGACTATTGTTGAGAAGGCCGATGCATGCTAAAATGGCAAAGCTACCGTGCGTTTTGGGGTGAAGCTATTCAGACTGCTTGTTACTTGATAAATAGGTCTCCTCGGCTTCCTTGGGAGTTTGACATTCCGTAGAAGGTATGGATTGTGGAAAAGATGTCAAGCATAATCATCTTAAGGTTTTGGTGCAAGGCTTTCGCACATGTCCCTAAAGAGCAGGTCAAAGCCGATGACAAAGCTTTTCCACGTATCCTTGTCAAGGTGAAAATGAAGAGTTTGGGTACATATTATGGGATCCAAAGGAAAAGAAGATTTTCGTATAGAGATGTGATATTTATGAAGATCGTGACTTACTCAGATTGCGAAGACCGAAAAGGTTAAAGCCATCGTTGATTGTTATTGATCCTACATTTATTCATATTCCTTGCGTACAGATTAAGTGACGGAGTGAGATGACTGTGATGAAGCACCAGACAAAGGGGTTGATGATGTGATGCCGAGTGATCAAGCTGTTTAGCGTGTGGAGGCAAATTCTCCCCAACAAGTCATTCGTAACCTCAAATTGGGGCGACTAATAGGATATCGCCCATCATCCAAGTATCCTTCTTCGTAGTACATGTGTTGATTATCATGAGGGGGGAGCCAGAGAATTTTCAAGAAGTACGCATCATGCATAGCGTGTCGGATGGTGCTTACGCAGTGAAGAAATGCATTCTTTGTTAAAGAATGACAGCTTATGAGTCAGGAACTTCCAAAGGGCAAGTAAAGGCATTAAGGAACAAATGGGTGTTCAAGTTGAAGAAAGATAGTAATGGAAAATTGTCAAGTATAAAGCCTGCTTTGGTAGTAAGTTTTGGGCGTAAAAGGGTATCGATTTTGATGAGATATTTCCGGCCAGGGAAAATGTCTTCTATCGAGTTGTTTCAGTTTGACTGCTTAGTTTAGACCTCGAGCTAAATAATTAGATGTGAAGATCGCTTTTTCTTCATGGTGATTCAATGAAGAAATTTACATGTCACAACCCGAGGTTTCTATAAAAGGTAAGGAGCATGGTTTGCAAATTAAAGAAAAGTCTTAAGGGTCATAAGCTTCAAGGCAAAGGGTACAAGAAGTTTGATTTCTTTACAGAGCCACTGAGTATAAGAGGACAGATGCAGATCATTGTGTTTATTTCATGAAGTTTACTGTAGTTGGTAACTTCATTATTCTTTTACTTTATGTTGATGATATGTTAATAGCGGGGAATGATTCAAAATTGATTGGCAAGTTGAAAGAGATGTTGTTCAAGTCCTTTGACATGAAGGAATTCTAGTATTCGCAAAACAAATGTCAGAGATGCGAATTACCGGTATGTAGCAAAAGAAGTTGTGGTCATTACAGAAAGTATGTTGAACGCGGTGCTCGAAGTTCACTATGAAAGACGCTAAGTCACAAAGACACCTCTAGCCAATCAATTTTTAAGCTTAGCGTGTGTTATGCTCTACTACAACAGATGAAAAGGAAAAGATGGCCTTTATTCCTTACTCCTCAGCAGTGGGGAGTCTTATGTATTGTATGGTTTGTACAAGACCTGATATTGCACATGCTGTTAGTACAGTGAGTAGATTTCTCTCAAATCCAGGAAAGGAGCATCGGGAAGCAAAGGAAATGGATCTTCAAATATTCGAGGGGTACTTCAAAATCAGGTTTGAGTTTTGGGGGTTCAAAACCAGTGCTAGAAGGTTCTTACAGATGCTAATATGGCAGGTGACCTCGATGGTAGAAAGTCGACTGGTTTTTATTCACTTTTATTTGTGGGAGCCGCTTTCATGGCGCCTGTCACTGGCGGTCGCTTGTCTACTAATGAGAGGTGTGAGATATATAGCAAATCGAATGCAAGAGATATGTTATGGATGAAGAGATTTCTCCAAGAGCTGGGTTTGATGCAAGATGAGTATGTTGTGTTTTGTGATAGCCGAGTGCTATGGACTGAAAGTAAAGAATACTTCGCACTATCTCGTACAAAAGCACATTGATGTGAGAGTATCACGGCTACGGTGACGCCATCGAAAAAGAGATTAAGTGAAGCTTAAGAAGATTCACACAGATTTTGTCCTTCCTCCTGATATGATGACAAAAGTTGTTACTAGAGAGAAGTCAAGCCAGGCCTGGGCTAATTTCTAGCATGGACTCTAACTGAGATGTTAGAGTGTAATCTCCCTTTATGTTCGGGAGGGGAGATTGTAATGTGGGTCCAGCCCAATTTTGTTAGCAGCCCATTTTTTCTCTTAAGCCCATTGTGGTTAGTGAACCTGGCTGTGTTTTATATAATAAAACCCGAAGAGGCTAAAAAGGAGTTCTGGAAAGAAATTTGATTTTACAAAGAGAAAGGGGGAGCAAATTCTCCTCACTGTGGGCCTGTTCTTGCTGCAGTGTGTGTCCCGTGTAAGAAAATTGCAGCACTGGTTTGCGTAAAAAACTGCACAGTAGGTTTTTTATACAGAAAAAAAAAAAAAAAACCTGATTTATACAGCAGGTTCGGGTGAGATCTTCATCAACCTGTTTTGATTTGAGGCTAGATTTGCCTATTAATTTTATTCACTATATTTAGATGATTTCATTGTTTTTGGGATCTTGAAGTGCATCTTCCTGGACAGGTTGAAAGCTGTGTGTCAACCTAGTTTAGAATTAGGTTTGTACCTAAATTATTATAGTGGGATATTTGGGTGGACTCCTATTAAAGGTCCCGTGGTTTTTCCTCTCTCACTTCGGGGGAGGTTTTCCACTTTAAAATTCCTCATATATGATTATCTCCTAGATAATATTATTTTCTCGGGTCGATTTTATCAATTCTAACAAAAGTTAAATCAACAGCTTTAAAATATTCAAGATTTGCTTATTTCCCAACACTCACATCACGAAGCTAGTTCAGGGTTCTTCTATTCACTACCTTAACGTTATCTTTTCTTTATTTATTTATTTTTATTTTTTTGAAAATTAACTAATCAATTTCTAACCTGATCTTCTACCTATTTTCTTCAAATTTTACCATTTCTTTTTATCTAGGTTGAGGAAATTAGAAAAACAAAACCTAATTTATCAAGAAAAAGAAGAACACCACTCTAAAAAAAAAAAGAAAGAACCTTACACTCTTTAGAAGAAGAACACTTACGAAAAGCTTTCAAGCTTTGATAGTTGGATGATCAAACAAAAACACAAGGGGGCATTTAAAGGTTACAAGAAGCAATCTTAATCACACAATAAAGTACTCGCAAACCAATCCAGACTCATTGAAAATAATAATGAAAATAACATCAACCTAACTCTCACCTATCTTTGACCAAACTCTCTCTTAAATTCCATGTTACTAATGTAACTCTCTACCAATTCAAGTTGGGCTTAAAGATGGCTGACATTGATTCTCAATATCTAGGTTCATTCCTTTCCATATTTAGCTTCAACTTTTTCCCAACTTTTGTTAAGTACGAATTTATTTATACACATCAAAAAGTCAAATTCAAAGTTAGATATGATAATAAATTAAAATACTAGAATTTTTGTTTTTGAGCCTAGTACACATGGATTGAACATTTAACATAGAAAAGAAAAAAGTTAGAGCTTATTTGGTTAGAGTTTATGAAAACTGTTTTTTGTTCTAAAAAAAAAGGAAAACAACATTTGGTTTTTTTTTTTTTCTTGAAAATCATTGAAAACACAAACAAGGAACTAGAAAACAATTTTAAAAAACATGAAAAAAAGTGCAGCTCGAGTACCAAGAAATGATGATAGAAATGGAAATGGACTAGAGTAGTACTTGGTGACAGAATTAAGGGCAGAATAAATATATAAATATGACTCACCAAAACACTCAGCGGCTATGGAAATAAGGAAGAACTGTTGTTCCATCATTCCTCCGCAAATGAGATTTGCCTTTCTTCTTGACTTAAGTCCTCTAGTTCCACTGATAAAAGAAACTTGAACATTTGAAATTGCCCACGGCCACAAAAATAGGGCTTCTCCAACTGGAGGTGTCTAGCAAGTCCATCTCTCTTCAATAAGCCTTTCTCCGCCGCATCTTCATGGCGTTGTCAAGAAGCACTGGAGTACCAGGTATCCGTCCTTGTTTCTTTACGCTTAAAGTTTCTCTGCAGCGCTGGGTCAGTTCGATCTAATGTGAAAATAATTCCAGAATTTGTATAGGTATATGTTAGGGAAAATAATAATGATAGGAATTTGTATAGGCATAAGTTACGGAAAATAATAATAACAGGAGTTTTTATAGGCATACGTTATAAAAATAATAATGATAATTGAATTAGACGTTATGGAAATAATGATAATTCAATTAGACGTTATGAAAATAATAATGGTAATTCAATTAGTAATTAATCACCTCACTTAATGAAAAGACGTTATGGAAATAATAATGGTAATAATTAATTAATTACTTTAAATGAAAGGACTATGAAAATAATAATGGTAATTCAATTAGTAATTACCAATTAATTAATTAATTTAATGAAAGAGGGTAAAATGTAATTTCCTAATAGATACCTCTGTGTATAAATCGAGTAAGAAAAGTAAAATCATTTCTATTATTCTTGAATTTCTCTCTCGACTTTAGACCTGCATGACGTGATTTATTCTGATCTAGGTTTGAAGAACAAATTTCTCTAGGTAAGATCTTCCTCATTTTATTTTTCTAGATTTCTTGACGTGAGATTCTTTAATCTTCTTTCAGTTTAGATCAACTCCCCGAAGAAGAGTCAGATTTTGAGATTGCACTCGCTCCTTAAAAATAAAAATAAAGAAATAAAATAAAATAAGGATTGGTGGTACATATTGAATTACTTTGAGTATGAGAATGAAAAAGTATTAAGGATACTTTTGAAAGAAAAATAATGATAAACGAATAGGATAAATTTGAAAAGGTCGAATTTTGTATAAATATATGTATTTGATAAGTATTTAAATATATATATATATATTTTGGCAAGTAAATATTTTATTAAGGATTGAGATTTTGTTAGATAAAGAATATGATTAGAATAATTATTTAGCAATTATAGGAAATAAATACATATATTTGATAAGATCATAAAAATAAATAAATTATTAAAATAAGATCCGTAGAATAATATGAGTTTTATAAAATTTTAAAACTACCTAATTCAAATAGTTATCATTTGAACAAATTTGTCAATATGTTTGAGGTGAACAAAAATAATATAATTACTAAGAATATCAAATTAGGAAAAGTTTTAAAGAATAAATAAGCAATGATGATAGTCTTTTCCTTATTATTTTAGAGAAATATTCATTGAGGTGAAATTATTCTGATTAGCTCTTTCAAAGCTTTTGAGTACTCTTGAGGTAAGGATTCTAACACAAATCTTTCAAAATTATTATTTTTATATATATGTACGTGTAAGTGATATTAATGCGCATTTTAAAAAAAAAATAAAATTGTTTGTTTTACTCATTTGATGATGAAAATTGCTTTTAACTCGAATTATATATAATCTTGGCTTATGAAAAGTTTTACTTGTTTTATTTATTTGATTATCCATGGATCAAAAAAAGTAGTTTTGTATGATCAGACTTTTCGAGATTTGTTTTGCTACTAAAGAAAATGGGAGATATGATGTTTTGTAATTTGAAATTTTGAATGAAATATTTGACTCGGTTAGTTCTACTTGTCAATCTGAATAATACTGATACTATTCGGCCCTTGTCATCTGGATATACAGTTGACACTATTTGGCCCTTGTCAACGGGATATAATAGTTGACCTCACATTTTCAGCGGGGAATGTAATGATCAACTCCTGCTCTAGGGGTTTGGTTAGAGGTTACTAGTACTAGTAGTGTTTGGTTCCATCCACCTTAAAAGGAACAATTTGTGGCTAGCCACCCATTTGAAAGTCCCACATAACTGGGCACCATTTGATATTTGATAACCAGAGAAAAATATATTAGAAATGTATTTGATTTTGGATTTGATATGAAAGTGTTTGAATCGAAATTTGATATGAAATTGTTTGGATCACATTTGATATGAAATCGATTTGAAAATGTTTTGAAGTATATTTTGTTAATGTTCCAACTTATTTTTGAATCAAAAAGTTTTGATGAAAAACATCTCCTATTTGTTATATGATTGAAAACTTTTGATCTATGAAACTGTATTAGTATTTCCTATTGAGCTTTTAGCTCACTCCCATTCGTTGACATATTTTCAGGTACTTTTAGTTTCCGCGAGGAGTGATGGCTAGGTTGTGGGATTCATTCATCAGCTAGGATTTGATTAGAACTTATGTTGGATCATGTTGAACCTATAAGTTCAGCGTTATGCGAAAAGTCGGGTTTTGGTGTTAATTGAAAGTCACTGGATGATAACATTCGTTTTTATATTAGTACAAAGTTGGATTTTGGGAGATTCCAAACATTGCTATATTATGAATAGCTTTTATGACATTTATAATTGAGATTTGATATTTAGAAGTAATTTTTGGTTTCCAAGATGAAATTTTAAAATTTGGAGAATTTATGAATTTAGAAGGTTGCGCATTTACTCCGAATATGTGATTGTAATCGGACAAAATCCAGCTACAAGAAAGGTTAGTGTCGGCCACACTTCAAACCTTCAAATAAATACTTGAGGGTGTGAATTGGATACTATGCCCCAAGGTGGGTTTTGGGGCGTGACATCTAACATGTTTCAGCAAGTCTAGCACGAAGATCTTTCTCGAGCAGCGCCATGTGGAGGGCTGTGTCTTTGTAAATACCGGACAGAATATCGATTCGGACGCAGCAAGGCGTAGCTGCCTCACCCCGAGTACTTTTCGTGAACGAAAGCATAGTACGTGATCGCATTGTCCGCCATGATCATATCATGACGCCGACTCCTGAGGGGGAGGGGAAATAAGCAAGAGCGAACGCTTGATTAATGCAAGGAAGGGTCGGGTCGGGTCTTACTGCTTTTGACTCTCAAATTATACAAAAAAATTGGTCTAGGATCGAGTCAGAATGGTAGGAAACTTGTGCTTGGAACCCATTAATTTGGGAATAATATAATAATGTAATGTACATGGTTTTATAGAAAAATTGTGAGTTTTAGGGTACGATAATACATAGATACTATCTTAATAAAATCGTGAGGTGCTCTGCTGCCTATTAGCTTATTAAGGTAGTATCCAAGTATTATCATACTTGGAAATATAATTATTCTCAATGATAACTACTGAACCATGTATTTTGTATTTTGTATATACTTCTTTATAATTCTTCTCAAATCAATGGGGTGGCTCTGAAGTTTCGATATTGTATCCTAGAAATTGAAGTTTTTTTTTTTTCTAATCTAGTATGAACATAAAAATTCGAGATGACCAAACCACTTTTAAAAAATATGTTTTATTATTATAAATTTGGGTTGTTAAGTGTGCTCCCATCTTATAATGCAAATGATAAGGCGTTCGAGTAATAAATTATGTTTAGAAGAGAAAATTGACGTTTAATTTAATATTAATGTAAAATTTTTAAAATATGCTGCGGTTATATGTTTTAAAATATCATATATATTTTTAAGAATAGATAAATTTGTGATTCAAATTAGCAATACATTTCAAAAAACATATAATCAAAAGTTTTACAACCCTTAGACGATGAAGCAGTATCCCGATTCATACCAAAGAGAAACGGGTCAAGGCTTACATATATGTATATTGACGAGTATGATTTGATATGAATACTATGTTATGACACTAATGCGAAAACCTACGCCAAGAATGATGGAAAGTGTGATTTCATGCCAAAGAAATTATGAAACAACTTTATTGAAAAAGAAAATTCAAATCTAGGAAAGGACGATGAAAGTGTGATTTCACTTCAAGAATGACAAAAAATCATCCTCTATTCATAGAACAAGGGGCTCAAAGGAAAGAACATAAAGGACAACTAAGGTTTTCGAGAGCAGGAAGAGGGGAAAAGAGTGGTACTTTAAAATACAATACCTTAATAATTAAAAAATTGTATAAAATTTATAATATCTTATTCAAATCTATTTTTCTTATAAATGTAAGTATTTGAGTAATGCCTCTCATCTTATAATCTAAATCAATAAGGCGGTGAGTAAGCAAATTATAATTATGAGAAAGTCAACGCTTGATTTAATATTAATATAAATATTTTAAGATAATGACACCATTACGTGTTTTAATATCTGATACCTTAATAATTAAAAATTGTATAAAATTTATAATACACATTATTTAAAATCTATGTTCTTGTAAATTAAAGTAGTTAGGTTATGAATCCCATCACATCCTCCAAATAAATAAGTCATTACTTAACGAATGAATAAAACTTTGCACGATAACTTTCGAGTTTGTGGATCAATATATTTAAAATGGGAATAATCAACTTTGGGTAATATTTAATAAATTTAATTTGTCTATATTACTTAATATGAGTTTAAAAGATTCGGAAAATGAAACCCTTGATTCATTTATGTTCAAAATACAATACATTGTTAGAATGTACTTCATTATAAATTTGATTTTCTATCATGTCAGTCACATCCTCAAATGAATGAGACTTTACCTAACGAAGTTTGGAAGCATATTGAAATACCAAGCTGGTCGATTTTAAAAGAATTTAATATTTTCTCTCTTAGGATGAATATATAATTTGAGAGAAGGAATCAACTACATAATATAAGGCCACTCATCGATTAGAATTGATACTTGATATCTAGTTATAGATCTAACAAAGATATTGAGCTTAATTTCAAGTTTAATATATCAAATTATTAAACATTATAATATCATCAAATTTTAAGGCCACTTTACATATCATGTTATAGTATTTTTGTTTTTATAAAGAGCCGAACTTGTAACCTCTCAGATTCCCTTTACGGTATTTTACCACATGAGTCATGCCTCATGGAGAAATTAATATTAATTTAAGAATACATTTCTTCATATTCATTAACTCATCCCACTTGCTCTACTATGGATAAAATCATACTAAAAAATGAAAGTGGAGCTCCATTTATTTATGATTAACCTAACTCATGTCCAAGAGGATCTCATTTCCATGCCATGTGTACATGCCAGCTCACAAGATTGGGTCGCTCGTGTGAAGATGAAAGCCAGAAAAGATAACAGGAAAGGAAATATGCACAATTTCACCTGTCTCAACCACGTACCTTTCAATTATCACTATAGTTCTTCTAATAGGTCTTTTTTTAATTAGTACATATTTATAAAATTTATATTTCTTATCGACACTATGATATTATATTGAATATGACAAATTATATCGGATATAAAAAAATGCATATTAGTAAGGAAATTATTAATGAGGTTAAATTTCAGTAGTGAGTAATAAATTAGTAAAATTTATACTAATAATAAATAAATAAATTAGAAGAAGAGTCACAAATGAAACGTTTAAAGATAAAAAAAATGTGATGTTCTACATGGCGATTAATGCTACCTCTTTAATAACTTATAATACAATGATTCTGCATAAAGCTGATTAGCTTTCTTCCCCGCACCATGCAATAATATTAAATTTTGTGGAAATTAGTTGCTGCTCACCAAAATCAATCAGATAGGAGAAGAATATCGGTGTAGAGTTCTGTTACGCCTCGGGCTTGAAAACATACATACATAGTCTACTCATTATGTTACTTAAGATATATATATTTATAGTCTCTAAAAATAAAGTTTAAAAACAAATACTTACATAGACGATGAAACCAAAAGAGTTCTATTCCTTTTTTATCTACTGCTTAGAAATAAATTCTCAATATGCAGGATGGTACCTTTTGGCAAAACAATTGTGGCATTCCCGAAACCATCAATAATCGGAATAGGACCAGATATTGTATGGACATGCGTAATGTCATACTTGAGAAAAAGTGTTTACTACGAAATATGGTATGCGTTGGTGCACTATCAAGCAAAAGCGAGCATCTTCCTTTTTTCTCGGTGTTTTCCATTTGCATTTATGTTGACAACTTCGGTGTCAAGTATCATAAAATTTTCATATTAAGTTATAGGGTCGAATAAAATTTCAAAATAATAAATATTATATCAAGTTCATAAGCATTTCATTGCATAACCATATTAAAGAACAATAAAAGGTAATACATTTAAGAAAAACAACTAGAAAAGAAATTATTAGAATCATAAAATTCGAAATCTAAGATGTCATCCACGGTCGATGGTTCATCAATAATCAAAGGTCACCGAAATCGAGACATCCCGGGGATGAATTTGCTACTTCAAGAGCAAGAAGAGTCCCAGAGATATTGTTGGCTTCAACAGTGGTTATGGTAGTAGAATTAATTTCAATGGCGTGAGATTCACCACGTTTGCGTATTTTTTAAAGATGCAGTATGAATCTGACAAAGTGCTTTGGCGTCACGACGAAATGCGTGAATAGTGCCAGTCATGCCACAGCGATGGCAAATACTTTTATTAGTCACCTTAACAGCCTTTTCTTTGTCATGATTCGGGCCGTTCGATTTCCTAGAGGCCCGGTTAGAATTTTATACCCCTTGAGGATTATATTCTTGCACGCGCTGTAGCCTTTAAAATGGCCAATAATTTTCGGAGTTTGCATGTGCTTAGGCAATGCTTTTGAGCGAGCGGAGTCGATCATGTTTTTTGGCGGCAATTCATTAGTTTGCTCGCGATGAGAGCACGAATTAAATCAGTATGTGGCAAATTGGCGTTCTTGATTCTTCATTCGCGTACAATATTGGCTTATGAAAGGTGAAAGTTTTCTCCTAACGATTCCGCGTCAGTGAGCTTGATGCCGCATAACTCAAGCCCAGAAGCAATATCAAATAAGGCGAGTTATAGTCGAACCGATTTAAAATCTTGTGATACGAGATTTTGCCAGTCATATTGTGCTTGAGGAAGGATAACAGTCTTAGTATGATCATACCTATCCTTCAACCTCTTCCACAAGGTTTGAGGGTCTCGAACGGATAAATATTGAGTCTGCAAACTCTCATGCAAATGACGACGAATAAAAATCAGTGCATTTGCTTTATCTTTTGCATTTGAGGTTCCGTCATACGTAGTGCGTTAGCAAGATCTTGCCACTTTGGAGGTGCATTTCCATGTCAAGGCACGGGATAGATAATTATTTCCACTCGCCGAGGGATGTGGAATTTGGGCTTTTCAATATTTGCCATAATTCTTGCAAAACAAATGAATCCTTAAATTAATTAGAAGGATTTTCAAATATCCACCGCCACTTCAGGAGCAGAAGGATACTTTTAGGTTGGAAATTTGGCTTCAGGCCAAGAAAGAAAAAAAAGAAGAATTGATAGAAGAAGATGAAGTATAAATTGATTAATAAAAAAAAAAAAAAGAATACTCACCTTGCAAAAAATATTTACTCAATTGGTGGATGCTTACGTCTTTGATAGTATTGTAAAATATTGCGTTGCAAGAATATAATAGAGAATAGAAGTTAAGAAGAAAGTAGATGACACTGCAGAGATGGTAGAGAAAGTAGGAGGAGAAATTTTATTTTCCTTTGTATATTTTCTCTTTCATTTCTCTTCTTAAGTATATTTTCTTACACAATGACTAAAACTAAGCTTCTATTTATAAGAACACAAGGATGCACATATCATTAATGTCGATGTATTGAATATATATACATTGAATGAGAAATGGGCATTCATAAATAGAATATGAGATTCTGAATGTGCCATAATAGGTACATTGAATATAATGAATATTCATTCATGTATTTCATAACACATTCTTGTTTATTTTATTATTTTTATTAAAAAATTTAAGCAAAATTTTTTCAATGTTTTGAAATTACTAAGGTGTCTAATATTATTCAAATTCTTTGAGTTTAATTAATTACTCTTTTATCTCCATAGTTTCTATAATATTAATAGATTATCTAGTGATTTGGAAAAAAAAAGATTATCTAGTCAATAAATATAATATTTCTTTTTTAGATATTGTAAAGAAAACAAAAAGTTATATTGCAATTGGTAATATACATAGTTGATAACTTTTATCTGAGATAAGTGTGTGGATTTGGAAAAAACATTGAAATAATAAAGGCTCCACATGGGCAAAAAAAGAAAAAGAAGAAGAAAAAAAGAAAACTTCTATTACTCTATAAATAAACAAGGGCGAAGTAATATCTCCAAGCTTTTTGCATGAAGGATTGCTTTCTCCCAATTTCTCCCCTCCAAAAGACCAACTCTGTAACACCTCAAATTATACCCTAATAGTTTATTACAGTTTAAGGTATAATATAAGTAAAATTTGCATTTTTCGGAAATTTAAGTGTTGAGGGTAAAATGGTAATTTTTCAGATTAAGGACCCAAAGGTTGTGACTCCCCAAAACCCACAGGAATTGTCCGTTGACAACAAATCAACATGAATACTCATGGATGTCGGTACTTAGAGCACGGCTCCACGAAAATCGAGGCGAAGTCTCCTTTATATAGGGAGCTCTACCCAAGGTATAAAACATGTCCCAACAATTAACAATGACCACACAGGGTCCACATGCGAGTAAAATAATAGTCACTTGGGCCCCTGCATTAATACCCACAAAATACATCAACTATATGCAATAGTTCAAGAGTTAATAAATTACTCTTAATACAAACATATATTAAAATTGTAGAATTCTAATACATGTTATACAACAATATCAAAGCCACAAGTCGGCTTTCTTCTAACACGCGGCCTCTAGTGAGTGTTGCCTTCCCGATCGCTCCCTGTACTTGAAATAGTGATCCCTCGACAGGGTGAGCAAAGCCCAGTAGTGATAATTTTCTATATGGGTTACTCCCCACCTAAGTGCACATGCCATGACAAACAATCACATCCAAGCAATGACATGAACCTACTCGAGATATCTACTTGTGGCCCATGTCCAGGTCTCACACCGACTCCCTCACATATGCCTAAGCCGAATGCGAGTAAAATATCGATTTCAAAACAAAAGCTTTTGTTCTTAAAAACTCACTACCGAATTCGGTAAATACTTTGGACTACCCTCCGAGGCGAATTGCTGGATATTTCTCGAAGCTTAGTCATGAGGTATCATCCGAGTGATACATTTGGACAACTCTCAGAGAGGCAATTCTTGGAAAATCTTTCTTGAAATTCCTTTCTAAACATTTTGTTTTCTTTCAATTTCATCATGCACTCACTCCTATGTTCTAGGGTGCCCCGGTGCATATGGAATGCATGATGTAATCCCATTACATTACATGCTAATATATTCACATGCATATATATGCTTATAATTAATTGAGCAAATCATGTTATTAAATTCACATCGATAACACGAGAATTAGCTCACATGAACAATTAACAAACACAAGCAATTCATTTTAGATCCTTTCGACATCATAAAAATCACCAAAACCATGTCACTATTCACATGAGCGGTGAAACCCTCGGGTTGACAACATTCCTTTGCCTAAAATTGGGATTTTCTCACTCGGTTTAAAAGGTTTTGAGACCGAGATTTGCGGCTAAATCAAGCCTCGAGAATATCCACCCCAACCATAAACATGGCTCTTAATGAAGAATATCTCGTAGGAAATATCCCTACCTCTTGGGTTGGCGAACTTCTGGAAATCGGTGTCCCTCATAGCTCGCCGCGTGGAAGCGGCTTTGCTTCTTGCTCGGGTCGAGGCAGAGCGGTCAGGCAACGGGAAATCTAGAGAGAAGGCACACTTTCTCTCTCTAGATTTCAAACCCAAGCTCACTGCATCTCATTCATGTTTCTCTTTTCCATTTGAGAAGACAACTATTTAAGTTTTGTCTTATCTCATTAACAATTCAAAATTTCCCAATGTGTCCCTAAGTTTTGGATTTTTGACACCTGGCACAATCTAGGCCATTCATTTCATTCTCTCTCTAATCATGCAACATGTCTCACATGGGTACATGTAGTAAGTGACTTTTGTCACATCACATGTATTTCACGAGCCTTTTTACGGCACCCGACACCCGGTGCCTCGAAAAAAGTGAAATTTCGATTGTCTCAGAATTCGACGAGATTCGATGTGTTAGCTAGATTTCGTGAGATGATTCCAATGATGAAGTCCATTTCATCATCCGGATCTAGAAAAATTTTGGATTTTGACCGAAATTACCATTTTGCCTTTTTCAGAAAATTGGAATTTTCTCGGGTCTTACAAAGGTCATAACACAAGAATATAATATGTTAAAGTAGAAATATGATAAGTTGATTTGCAAATGAAAGAAAGATAAAGGACTAAAATGCAAGGGCAAAAAAATTAAGTCCAAAATGTGATAAAACCAAACATGGCCTTAAACGAATTAGAGAGTTAAGACCAAACTTGTCTTAGAATGAGATAAGTTCTCATGTTGATTTTTGTTAGCTTTGGCTAGGGCTACGGTTTTGAGAGGAGAAGAGCCATGTTAGGTGTTTCTTCTTCATTGGATTTGGAGATCTAGCCTTGTTCAAGAGAAAAAAATGAAGAAAAAAGAGAAGTTTGGCTCAAGTTAAGAAGATCAAGGTTAGGAAACCATCATAACTCTTTCTTTGTCTATGTTTGGGTTAGGAAAACCCTTAATCTTCAATACATGTGTATTTTGTGGTTGGTTTTGAGTTGGTTTTGTCTTGGTTGAAAGATTTCCGGTGAAAATGGCCAAAGCGTAGTCTGTTCTGCTCGACGCATGGCCTAAGTGAAGAAGTGCTCGCTAGGCGGGCAAGGCTGGTTTTGAACTCACAGTTCGCTTAGGTGTAGTAGTGCTTCGCCTAGGTGAACTTCTCTGCCTAGGCGTAGCATTGCTTCGCCTAGGCATATCGGTAAATCCTATTTTGTTTCCTTTCTTCCGTTAATTCTAACAATCATCCATTGGATTAGTGAGGATCCTAACAAGTGAATGAAAGGGTCCGTATAAGTATAAAAGTTATATAAAAAATGCTTTGAACCTCGCTGCCTCAAATCTTTGCCTCGGCGTTTCAGTCGTTGGGCAGACATTGTTTCTTGCCCCTTATTTGATAATGTATATAACAAACTCGGTAACACATATAATTGTATGCCTGTCGGAGACCGGATAGTGAATGAATAGGCACGTCTAATCGGTCACGGCGACACTCCACTGCGTATGCTCGACACACAATGCATTGGGCGGGCACGTCTACTGTTCAGTCTGCAGCGAGACTACTTGCTAGTGCTACAACATACATTTACATGGGTAGGCACGTCTCTATTTCAATGCGGCAACCTCCTGTATTGTGCTCACGACACCTGGCTGCGTGGGGCGGGCGTCTGCATTCCAGGTGTGGCGACACTCTTATAGTGCTATGACACTTCTGTTATGTAGGACGACATGTCTCTATTCAATGCGACCACACTCCTGCATTGTGCTACGACACCTCTGTTACGTGGGCAGGCATGTCTTTGTTCATTGCGACGACACTCCTGCACTGTGCTATGACACCTCTGTTATGTGGGCAGGAACGTCTCTATTCAATACTGTACTGTACCTTCGGGTACCTATTATGATGCGTCCCTCTCATTCATTGTTACTGGTCTATACAGGCAAACATTTATATGATAAGAATCTTAATAATGAACAATAAGGAAGCATAAGAAATAAGTTATGTTCTATAATGTACCTACGGGTACCTTTTGTACAAGATCTTTGATTACGAACTCTGGAAGATAGCAAAAAATCCTATTATAAGAATTATGTTATATGAAAACTCATTTATAGAATTACATTATCAACAAACTCGACATATGTATTATGTTATATGTATCCTGTAATTGTGGACAACTTCAAGTGGTAATATCTGTTATCTGTTTCCCACTAAGCTATAAACTTAGCACGGGTGTTTCATCCGTGTAGGTACTAAAAAGGACATCCGAGGCATTCCGCATACAATCGGGCCAACACAGTAGTAGGAGTCCACTCGATGTAGGTTTTGATTTTTGGCTTGGAATGTAAATGTAAAAGTTTTTGTAATAGTGGGGTTTGTGTAAGGACAAGTAAATGGGACTCAAGCATGTATATATAAGACATTTAAACACCACTACGATGGTTGTATTACAAGTTGCATTTCATTATGAAATTATATATGAAATGGGCCCTGATATCGAACCATGAGGTAAAGTAGTTCAGTCACATTATCGAGCCCCACTCTTGTAGCGAGGGTAGGGGCTTGACAATTGAGTGGTATTAGAGCCTAGGTTTAGGCGTTTCTGGAAAACTATTAGGTTAAAAATGTACCTATATAGTATGTTGGCTATCACGAGATGTCCTTGTTTGTCACATTGTTTAGAATGGATCAAGCCCAGAAGAGCATGGAGGAAACAAGCCCCAGAAGCGTCTACCTATGGATCTTGATCATCGAGTCTACGAAATTAAAATGCAGGTCGGCTAGAGACCATGCTTCAACTGAAGCATTATTAAAATTTCGAGATATGGAAGAAAGTCTTAGATCGACTCACGACCTCAGCAATTGATTCTGTAAAAAAACATGGAGTAGAAGAATTCCATGGTACAAGTTTAGAAGAGTGCGATAATCTTGAGTTCTAGCTTGAGGAAATTACAAAAACTACAGACAAAGTAAAATGTCCACCTGAATAAATGGCCAAAATGTGCGGTCTCATTGCGCAGGATGAAACATGATTGGTGGAAGCTAGTTTTAAGAAATCCATTGCTTCCAGAACCAATATCATGGGACTTCTTTGTTCAAGAATTTCAAACAAAGTACGTCACCGATGACTATAAGGAGACCAAGTGGAAGCAGGAAGGCACCTCATCATGAAACAAGGGAATTTGATGAAGGCAGTATGAAAAGGAGTTTAAATTCGCCTTAATAAGTATACCAGAATCATATCCTTACGGAAACTTTTCAATGTAGACAGTTTGAGGATGGCCTAAAGGAATCCATAAGGAGGTACCTCACAACTATGACATCGTTGCAAGAGGTAAATTAATATGAGCCGGTGTGCAGCGCTATGAAAATAGAGAGAAATCTAAAACTAAGAGCTCGGAAAAGAAAGCCTGAAAAGAAAATTTAAGAGTAATCTCTTCTCCAGAAAAGAGCGCTGTAGAATCTCAAATTGAATTAGAAGGGCTGTGGTTCGCTTATAAGAGGTGGTAGGAGACAAGGACCTATAATGACACAGGGTTCTGGTAGGGGCACTTCAACCAGACAAGAGGAAAGACACGAATGCTCGTGACCGCCATAAACGCTATCTCGTATTTGCATAAGTGGTAACTAAAGGTAAGCCTTTATACGGAAGCATGTAATTATCTCGATAGAAAAATCGTCTACAAAGGATCGAGGATCTCAGAAACTCTCAAGGAAGTAGTAGAGGAGGATTAAATGCACTTCCACCGACGAAAGGATGTAGCCAGAGAACGAGGTAGTTTAAAGCAAGAAAGAAGAAGTAAGGGCATATCAAAGCATGCGAATCGCCATACTGCGCTTACAACCCTAGCTCAGCTATTATGCAGATCTCATGAAGATCAGGATACACCAAGGGTAATTGCGGGTAATTTCACTATGACGTCCCAAATCCTGGGGATCAAAATATTCTTTTAAAATTTTTTTTTTTTTTGGCTACTGAACAATTCTGTTAAGACAGAGAACCTCTGTCGCGACAGAATTTTTATGTCACACACACGCCGCGGCGTTTTGGCCGCGCCGCGCTAAGATTGCCGCACACGCCTCGCGCCGCTTGCCGCCGCCTCGCCGTGGAGAAGTTCGCCGGCGTAGAATTTCGCCGCTAAAGAACTCTTCACGCTGCGACGCGCTCGGCCGTCACTGGGGTGAGCGCCGTGGCGCGGTCGCCGCACGCGCTCTCGGCCAAGTGCGGCGCCAGGAGTGTCGCGCACGCCGTGCCTCTAGCTCTTCGCCGCGGGGCTCAAATTCTATCGCATAATGAGTTCCTCTCGGCGTGATAGAACTCGGGTCGGTCTGGGCCCACCCAAGGTCGCCTTCGCTGACGCACGCAGCACTACCGTGCTCAGTGTGGCACCGCTGCGACGTGCAAATGCCTAGGTCGCGACAAGAATTTCCTACTCCAGTGCCAACTCCCGTCGCGACAAAGAACGCATCGCTAACAAGGAACCAAGAATGTCCTCCTGCCGACAGAATTCTATCGCTATAGAGACCTCGAAAATGGGCGTGAGCCTATCCCCGGTCCCTCCCCAGACTCGAATTTCTTTTTCTTTTCTTTCCAAAATACCCTAAATTCACAAATTTTTTAGTACAAAAAGATAATCAAGAAGCCTCGAAAAACTTGTCAAACTGTATAAATCATACAAAAAGGAGTTTTATTACAACTATGACTCATTACATATATTGAAACTGGGTTTTTACCCAGAATTTAAAAAAAAAAAAAAAAAAAAAAAAAACACAAGTAAAGCCAAATCTGGCCTTCTTCCCAATTAAACCTCAATTATGTCCACCTCCGGGTGTACTTCCAGCACCTAAAAATGTTTTATCACAACAAAGTGAGTATAGCCCAAATAGAAATTTCGTGCGCTGCTTATTCCTCAATCGGCGTACATGCAATGCCATAAGACAAAACTGCTCCAAAACGGGAAAATTTTGCTTTTATAACCACCCATTAGACAACCCTTTGAGAAATTCACTGGACAACCCTCCGATCAAGTTCATGGGACAACCCTCTAATATCAAAACATGTTGGACAACCCTTCGATATCAAAACATATTGACAACCTTCGGAGACAAACATATTGACAAATCCTCCGATTATAGTAAACTCACTAAAACCCATGTTAATATATTTAGCATGCATATATAAACACCCTTTTCACACAACCTGGATGTTAGTCAATCAAGTAATTAACATGCAGAATGGATTTTTCAGTCTCTAACCCAAAAATAAAGATACGCCTAAACATAGCATTCAAAGATAAATTCATAAAGCAGTTGAATACTGAAGTTCCAAATTGAAATTCGGAACCGAAAACCACCAAGAAGAAACTAACCCTACTGCTAAGGCTGGAACTCCTCCTGGCCACTGACGCACCCTTAGACAAGAATAAATCCGCAGCAGAGAACCCCACCTCTTGCGCATCAACTCCTATGCTAAATCCTGCGCCGCTAATGAACCGTAAAACTCGCTGGTTCTTTCTCCCTTCTTCTTCTTCCCTTCTTTCCTTTTCTTTTCTCTCAAGGTTTCCTTTCGCTTTCCTCTCTTTTTTTTTTTTTTTTTTTTTAATTTTTACTTTAATTCTTCCCTCTCCTCTCTTTTGGCCTCTCCTCATTTTTTTTTTCTTTTGTTTTCTTCCTCTTCTTATCTCTTGTTTGAATCGGTGGGGAATGAGTCACCCCTCTCCACCTGTCTTTCTTATAGCCTAGCAAGGCCGCCTCTTCATGCAGCCGCTAAAAGTCGCTTCCCATGCAACATACGCTGCGTGCCAGTGTCCCCGCTACGGACACTTCTCCCTTCATTTTTAGCGCTTTCGAAGAACGTGAAATTTCACGCCCCGACCAATCTAAATTTGACTGGGGTGCTAGATTTTGTGAGATGATTCCAATGGTGGAATCTGTTTCATCATTCAAGATCTAGAAAATCCCAGCTTTTCCTCCTAGACTATTCTGGCAAATCACCTTTTTTCCCTTTTTCTGACAAATTTAGATTTAAATTCTTCACGGGTTTTACATTCACTCTTTATAACATTGAAATGCATGCTTTGCAGATCCGTGTTCTCACCCGGCCCTTATTTATGCATTGAACAAAGAGCGATAAATCACATAATAGCCTTTGAAGATATGACATGCTTGTTACCAACTTTCCTGGGATATAGTGTTGTAGAGTCAAACAGTGGTATAAGAACTCCGTCCCTAATGGTCCATGATAGGGAATTTTTGATTGATTTGATTGCTTTGCCTTTTCATGAGTATGATTTGATTTAAGGAATGGATTGGTTATTCAAACATCGAGCTATAGTTTATTATGATAAGAAAACAGTACTGCTTAAATGTTTTGACCTATGAGAGGTAATTGTATTGCATTCATCCAACTCGTTGTCAAATGTAATTCCACTATGCAAGCCCGACGCTTTCAGGAAAGTTGTAGCTCTTTGCTTCAGATCGACTCCAAGTATATACAAAATCTAGAAAATATTCATGTGATAAAAGAATTCTCTGATGTGTTTCCTGAGGAATTACTGGGTTTGCCACCCCTAGAGAGAAGTAGATCTGGTTATCGAAGTTCTACCTCAGACAGTTCCTATTTTTAGGGCACCTCACCGTATGGCTTCAACTAAACTAAAAGAGTTGAAGACTCAACTTCAGGAATTATTGGACAAGGGATTCGTCCGACCTAGTGTTTCACCTTAGGGTGCACCAGTTTTATTTGTCAAAAAGAAAGATGGCACTCTCCGAATGTGCATTGATTATCAGCAAATAAATAAGGTAACAGTAAAGAATAAATATCCGTTTCCGAGAATATAAGATATTTTCGATCAATTGAAAGGGGCAAGTGTCTTTCCTAAGATAGATTTGCGATCGAGATATTATCAACTTCGAGTGAAAGATGTTGATGTCCCGAAAACATCCTTTAGAACCCGATATGGTCACTATGAGTTTTTAGTAATACCATTTGGGTTGACTAATGCATCGACTGCATTCATAGACTTGATGAATATGGTATTCCACCCTTATTTGGATCAGTTTGTATTGATATGCATAGATGACATCTTGGTGTATTCTAAGGATACAAAAGAACATGAACAACATTTGAAAATAGTGTTGCAGATCCTAAGGGAGAAAAAGTTGTTTGTAAAGTTAAGTAAATGTGATTTTTTGTGAAACCCTGGAAGATCCAGATTTCCGATGGGCGGCAGAAGTTCAGAATTTCGTCAAAAAAATCCATAATTTTTCTAGATCTCGAGAAAAATGAACTCACTTTGAATCATTCAAGGAATCTAGCTACCACGCCATCATCTTCTCACGACCCGAGACAATGAATTGAACGTTTTTCGAGGCATAGGGTGTCGGATGACACATGACAGGTATTGAGTAGCTCACATTGAGCCATGTGTCTAGTCTTGAGCAAGTCAAACAATGAGAGTCAAGTGGGGCCCATGTGGACATGTGGCATCTCATGAGTGAAAGGAAACTAATTATTATGATATAGAGGAAATCTAATGATTAATAAGAATGGACATGTGGCAAGTGAGATGACATCCCACTTGGACTACCATCTTCTCCTAACTGCTTCTCAGTAAGAAGGAAAAAAGAGTAGGAGAAAGGAGGAGAGATTTGCAGTGAGAAGCACCTACTTCTCTCTAGGTTTCCGATGATCGGTCCGTTAAATTCCGACGGGACAAGAGGCAAAGTTGATCCCCACTGCAAGAGCTACGCGTGGGTACCGGAAGTGTGGAGTTTTGATAACTCCGAGAGGTAGGGGAGGTAGGGGTTTTATTCTACTTGGATATTCTTTGTTTAAAAAGCCATGAAAATGGTTTTGGGTGTTGTGAGGTTGGAAATGGCCATGGATTCTTCCTGCTCCACTAAGTGAATCGATAGCCATGAGAGGGCTGCCCCATGGACAACCTAATGCATCGCTCGACCGTTAAAAATTCCGGATTGATGTTGGATTGAAATTCATCCATGTGTTTTGCTTGCATGTTATTGGTTGAATTGAATGGCTTGAAACTACAAGAAATTATCGGATTAGCTGCGGAAATTAGCTAGGGAAATAATCCATAGCCACCTTGCTAGGTGGGATTAGCTTAATTTAAATAGCAAGAGTATTTTATTCCGAATTAATGACAATTTTGCTGAATGCATTCATGACTGACAGACGAAATTCATAATGACAAAGTCCTTAGCTAATATTGTTGTTGATTTTGGCATAAAGAATGGCGGCAAATTTAGCAACAACTTTAGAGACGGATTTTCCCTAGCTAATTAGCTAGAGAACTAATCCATCACTAAATCATGATTTGGAAATATTTTTTTACAATTTTATATGTATAGCTAGATTTTTCCCTAGCTAAAATAGCCAGGGAAAAAAATCCGTCGCTAATATTACCCTTTAAATCAAGGTTTTGACAAAATGTAATGATTAGCTGTGATTTTTCCTAGCTATTTAGCTAGGATAGCGCTCAATGTTAAGTCTCTACTCAAATATTTTTTGTTTTGATTTATGGTTTAGCTAGGATTAAGTCCCTACCTAAAGACGCAAGGCAAAACTGGCCGCTATCGTGCCCTTAAATTGTTATTTCTTACAAAATATATGCATTTAGTTGTGGATTTTCCTGAAATCTAGTTTAGCTAGGTGGGATTGTTTCTGGCCATAAGTTTATACCTAATTAATTTTGTTTTGTTTTATTTAGCTAGGATTGTCCCTAGCTAAAATAGCTAGGGACCAAATATGTCGCTATTGGTGCCCTTAAATTGCTGTCATGCATGCAATTAGCTAGATTTTCCCTAGCTATTTAGCTAGTGGATTATGTCTGGCCATAAGTCTAGTACCGAATTATTTTTTGTTTTGAAAGTTTTATATATTTAGCTAGGGATTGGTCTCTAGCTAAAATAACTAGGAAAGCCATTCGTCGCATTGGTGCCTTTAAATTTGTATTTCACAAAATGTGCATTTAGTTGTGATTCGTCCTTAGCTAAATAATTAGGATTTAATCCGTCAGCCGTTTACCCTCAAAATTCTTCTCTTTTAGGAAATTATGTATTTAGCTAGGGATACATCCCTAGCTATTTAGCTAGGGATATTTCCGCCGTTAAGGCTTTTCCGAAATACTTATGTTTTACTCTTTGTATTTAGCTAGAGATTTTTCCTTAGCTAAATAGCTAGGGAATAATCCGTCACTATAATTTACTCTCAAATTATTTTTTTCAAATTTACTGATTTAGTAAGGGATAATTCCCTAGCTATTTAGCTAGGGACTCAAAGATCCACAAGTATGCCCAACTTTTTTTTTTTTGGCTCTATATGTCTAGTGAGGATTTATCCCTAGTAAATTCTAGCTTGTGGATCGTGTCCACGTTAGGTTCCCAAACGTAAAACGACATCGTTTCCTTCTCTCGTTATACTTAGAAAGCTTACAAGAATCTCTCTCTTCTCTCACCCCTGTCTCACCAAAAAACAAAGAAACCATTCCCTTCTCTCACCTGCCTCCTCGATCTTAATTAGGTTTGTCTCCCTTCTCTCACTGCTCTCGGGCCTCTTGACCGCTTTCCAATTACCCGCACACCCGCTCCGTCTCTCGTAACACAACGCTGCCATCATTTCAAGCACCAAAAACCAAACAAACAACATCTCTTTTCTTCTCCTGCTTCTTTCTTTACTACTACCGTAACCTCCATTTCTAACTCTTCTTGTTACCAGGTAAGATTCTCACTGCTCTTCTCCTTCAAAATACTACTTACATATATCTCTCTCTCTCAATTTGATTTCCATTGGCGGAGTTTGGTTTATAAAGATTATTGGGTTTTTTTTTTTCTTTTTCGCTCCTCAATTTTTCTTTCTTCTTTCTTTCTTGGCCTGTTTTCACATCACTTATATGATTTTGACTCTCCACCATGAGTGAATCACACCTGAGACATTGCCAAATTACTTACTTTGGGCTTATTGTTTCCTTTTTCCATTTGAACACGCACTTACGATTCGGGATGCTGTACCTTCTCTGCTCTCTCTCTCAAGGTGTTCCTTTTGCTTATTTTCATTTTAATTTCATGAGAAATGTAATGAGTTTTGCAATTTTTAAATCGGGCAAAGTGAGCTAAATGGTGGTGCTTGCTAAAGAAATAATCTCTTTATTTTGAAAACAATTTTTTTATTCAATGTGGTGGTTCAATCTCAATCAAGATTTGATTGGTGGAAATACATTAACTTTAATATTGAGACTTTCAAACTTTTGCAGGGAATCACAATAGGGTGTGGAATCTGTTCACTCCGCAAGTGAAGTCCGGTAACATCCATCCAATAGATTTGCTCAGTCATTTCCTTATGTGAAGTCATTCACTGTGAATCGAGAGGAGTTACAGAGGCAAAAATACCTTTCTCTAAGTTTTACTACTTCATTTTGTTTTCTTTTGGCATTTTTAATCATGGATTTTTTTTTTCTTTTCGTTTCATGCTTGTATTTTCTCAGGTCTCGATTGTTTCATATTTATTTATGGTGATTTTAACCATTTGCTGTACTTTGGAAACTCAGATTCTCACTAATCCTTATTCCGGCCTTTCTTTCCACTCCAATTTGTCTTTTACCATGTTTGTGTGTATTCTTTGGTATTTCTTTCTTGAAATAGTTTCCTTGCATTAAAGGTTTTTTTGCGCCTTAGTTCATATGAAGGCGTGTCCTTAGGCTATCAGGATGCCCCCAAAAACTCCGGGGTCCGTCGACTACCCACAATCGGCGGAATGTGACTCGTGGAAATCTGCTCGGCAACCCACATTTTTCACTTAAAATCGAAAGCGCAGTCCCTTCTTTGTACGGAGATCTACCTAAATACAATGACTAAGATAAACCTATCCCAAATACCCAATATATCATCACATGAGTAAACCCGCCATTCGGGCCCATAAACAAAGACTCAAAATATCCGTAAAACATACCAATTCATGCCCAATAGTTCTAAGAGTTAATAATTTACTTTATACAACATATATCAAAATTAGAGAATTCTAATACATGTATAAAAATTATCAAAGCCACAACCCTACTTTCTTCACAACCTCGCCCCGGGACGCCGTCCCCCGCGCACGCTCCCGTACCTGCAAACAGTATCCCCGGCGCAGTGAGCTAATGCTCCGCTGTGAACTCCGCCCCAAGTGGGCCGCCCTCACCTAAGTGTAGTAAATGTTCCAAAATAAAATACGTACATTCAAGCAAATGCATGATCCCCTACTCTTAGGAATGTCTTACATGACTAACTCAGATCCCTAGTCCTCACCGACTCTCTCTCACACTCGCTTAAGCCTCGTGATGATAATTATTGTTTTGTTAGCGGACAACCCTCCGATGTATATATCAATCTGGGCCGCTCCCGACAATTGATATATTATTTGTTTGTGGATTCACTCCTCCGATGAATATCAATTTGGGCTGCCTCCGATTGATATTTTAATTTGACTACCTCCGATAATTAATATTTTAGACAACCCTCCAACCATTTTCTCTAGACTTCCATCTCAAGCACTCACCCATAGTCCTAGGGTGTTCCAAAGGTATAGGATGCATGTATGCTTCATTCCAATACGTTTTTAATCACATGAAAAATATGTAAACATGCACATATCCACATAATATCCAATCAGTACAATCATGTCATGTAATTAATCAATTCATACATCAAAATTAGCCTACTTCGGCTAATGATCAAACACGAAGCAATCTGACCGAATCACTCGACCATAGCAAGCTTTCACACAAAATATATATTTTTGTGGAATGACTATTCTCGAGGAATAGTAAAACCCTTGCCACTATTCCCGATAAATCACAAATCATCGGTTCACCTTGTGAACCAGCATTTCACGGCCATTCCCGGCCTAATTTCAATCACCACTACAAGAAAAATGAGATTTAGTGACAAATTTTTAATAAGGAGAAAATATTTTGTAGCTAAATATTTCTATTAGCGACAAAATTTTGAATTCGTGTTCATATTTGTAGCATGCACTTTATTCTGAGACAAACATGTAACTTTGTCGCTAAACATGTTGTTGGAAAGAAATTCTCAGGTGACTAACTTATTACAAAATAATTTGCCGTGACATTCGCATTTTAAACAAAATATTTTGTCTCGAAATATAAATTTTAGCAATGAAATATATCATCTTAATTTTTTGTTGCTAAAAACGTTAGAGAAATTTAAAGACAAAATTTGTTTGTCACTGATATTTACTTTTCTAAAACATGATATATTCATATTTAGATTGTGACACCCCTATCCCGGTCCTGTTGACAACTTGTCAAATCTGAATACTCGTGATGCCTATAAATCTCACATCACACCATCGTGTCCCCCTTTCTCGGACCCATGATTTACCTAAAATCGTAGTCTCCTTGAAATTTGAGCCTACCCAAAATACAACATGTACAATTATACTGCAATACTACCAATATTATAATACAAACAATCACACTCTGTGTCCACTTACGAAAAAGTAAAATGGTCATGTAGGCCCATTTATCCATACCAAACATATAAGCACATGACTATAAAACCATAGTCCATAAGAGTTTAAATTACATCACTCTTATACAAATAAATACAACCCTTATATATTTACAAAATATATATTAAAGTCACAATACAGCTTTCTTCATATGTGCGGTCCCGAATGCGGGTTAGCCGCCTGCACCTGACATGTACCTGAAAGAGGGGTCCCACGATGGGGTGAGCAAAGCCCATTAGTGATAATCTCCTACAAGGAATACTCCCCACCTGGCACATGCACACGATAATCAAAACACACATCCAAGTGCAACAGCACATGTTCATCCCAATGTCTGCAAGCATGCCATGAATGAGACTCGACCACTCATGCCCCATGTACCGAGCCCTTTGTTATTCCACCATCACTCAATATGTCATCAGCAATATATCCCGGAAATACTCACCGACCATCTCACATGCATATGTCAACTATGACAACTATCACTGGTATTACCAATGATCTAAGTATCGAGCCCTCACCGCCCCGCATTTAGCCAATGGCGTCAATGGCAAATAAATCCCAAGTCAACTTCAATTTATCACACAACCCGAAGTCTATGCGGATAAACATGACCGCCAAGGTCTCTCGCTTGGGAAATAGAACTTTCGCTCACGCCACGGTCTCTTACACTCCACGCTGTAATCCTTTCGATATTACACGCGGCCCTTACACTCCATACGTAACTTTCCAGATGATACCGTTGCGTCTCTTTACACCCATACGTATAACTCTTTCAGATAATACCATGGTCTCTTGGTATACCCATACGTAACTTTTCTGATCATACCACGGGTCTCTTACACTCCAACTTGCAGAGCCACCTAACACACGTGACTTGCCATTTAAATAAATTTCTTACACACTCGTGAGTCTCTACCTCCCGGGCTTTTGCCCAATCTTCCAGATCACAACCCCATTCAATTAACATCGTGAATAAACCATACCATGCACCCACACCCGACTTAACACGACGTGCCCATGCATATGAAATGCATGATGCCAATGCATTCTCCTTCATGTTACATGTATATATGAGTGCTAGCAAGAAAACATTTATATATTTGCTGGATAATTATAATTGATGCTATTATAATTAATGATCCATGCAATCCATGTTAATACATCATATACATATACTAACATGATATTTTCACACAAGAGGTTGAAGGATATATAAATAACACACACAATACGGTCACAATCTCTTGACCTATCCAACAAAAATTTCATACTTCTGTCTCTCCACACAACAAGAACCTGGGCTTTGGGTCCATGCATCCATACATCATTTCATCATAAAATGAAGCAACCTAAAATGACCTGCAAATCTCCTGACTCATATACAACAGTAAAATCTCTCCCTTGTCCCTTCATGTCTGTCATCACTATCATGGGATACCAAATTCAAACCCACAGACATTAGTCCTGGATCAAACTGCTCCTGAACACAAATTCGTGACTGCCCAAAATAGTCCCAAGAATCCTCTTGGTCTGTGATCAATACCATCACTCGACTGTATCCACTTCGCCTCGAATACCAAATCGCGGTTAAACAAATTCCAATTCAGTCCGAATCCATCCGTAAACACCTCGAAAATTCCTAAAATTCTACACTACCCAAAATTTGAGGACTGAAATTTACACCCTCTAAGCCAATCCCAAAATATTACATGGCATTTAGGCTAGAAATAACACAAGCAGGAAAATTCCCTACCTCGTGGAGTTTGATGAAACTCCAAGATTTTGGTGTCCACGCGTAACCCTCATCGCGTAGATCAACTTTTTCCTTCAAATCGATTTAAAACCTAATACGATCCGATTTCCATGATTCAAAACAAACAAAATAAAAATAAAAACAAAATCTCTCCCACGCCTTTCCTACGCCCTGTCCGCTTCTGTCTCTAATTTACTTTTAGGCTTTTATTTTTTTATTTTTTATTATTATTATTATTATTATTATTATTATTATTATTATTATTATTATTTTCTTTCCTTTCACTCCTTTATTTCTTATCAAAGAGATCAAATAATTATGTAACTATCGCAGCCACATAAATTCAAGTGCACCACATAGCTCTTGGCATGTGTCACTTCCTTCTCAGATGCTATATGGCATCCTATTACCATACGTCTTTAAATGCGCAATCTAATCGTCTTTAATTCGATGAAATTCGACGTGATACTAGATTCCACGAGATGTGATTTCAATTTTTGCAAAGTCCGCTTCGCCATCCGAGATCTGTGAAAATTCGGTTTCGACCGAAATTACTATTTTACTCCTTTTTCGAAAATTCAGATTTTTTGGGATTTCACATAGATAGTATAAATTAATTATTTTGTTTTATATAGTTATGTCATAAATTATACAATGTTGTATCATATTCAAATATATTTATTTTTATACTTCCAATCCTATATTTATTGAAATATACTCTTGTATTATTTATAATAATATATTGATTTAAATCATGTGTAACCATTCAAGAAGGGGATACAATAAGGCAAGGCCTTGAGATAGGAGTTATTCAAAATAATTTGACACTTGTCCCATTTAAAAAAATTAAATGATATTAAAATAAGACAAATAAAGTAGAATGAGAAATTTTCATTGGCAAGTTCAAATTTTATTTTTTATTTTTTTTCAATTTTTAAAAAATTAGTTTTAAATTAAAAAATATTTTACAAGTAATAAAATATTATTATTTTTATAATTTATCATCATCAGCATCATTATCGTGATCATTAAAAAATAAATAAAAATTAAATCAAACTAAACTTTAAAATTATTTTAACATATAAGGTATGGTGAATTTGAATCAATACTTCTGAATTCACCTAGTGTTTGAAAGAAAACTCAATCCAAGCACGTTTGCAAAAACATAAACTTGTTCAACTAATGTCAAAACATGTGTCCTTTTGTTTAACTAATGTCAAATCTCCGGGCCTCTGAGTGGTTTTAAATTTAACAAGAAAGATTGAATGATCTTATACGATATTTTAATTTTAGGATCCTTGCTTGTATAGATTAAAATTACAAAGTGAATTATGGTTGAGTGTAAGAAATTTTGCAACATTGATTTTCTTTCTTTTATAATGAGTACTTAGCATTGTTCAAAAACATTGATATCTAACCTTGATAAAATATATATAAATACCTTTTAAAATTTATGTTAGATTATCAATAAAGTAATGTTAATTTTATGAAAAATGTAGGGTACTACATTATTGGTAAAATGTCTTTTTAAGAAATATTCGATCCCATTTTTCTTTTTCAATCCCTTCCTTTTAATATATTTAATTTTTTTGTTTCTATATTTTAGAAATTAGTATCAAGTTGAGTTTAAATTATAAATTTTTCTTTGTTCTAATAGCATAAAATGTCAAAAAAAAAAAAAAAGAATAGCATAATATTAATCTCATCTTATAACTAAATGAAATACACCTTAGTAAGAAATATACTTCCAAACAACTAAAAAAATCCTTGTCTCCTCCCATATACAGCCCGGATCCTCCCCGTCAGAGAAATTAATGGATTATGGGCTAATCGACGGCCCCGGGGTCGGGAGGTCATAAGAGAAGATTGCCCTCCTAAGGAGGAAAGTAAGAGAGGAAAAAGTGTTGTCATCTATCCCACCGCCGAGGCGTTGAGAAACTAAACCAAATTTCAAAGAATCATCAAGGTCATTTAGGCCCCTTCTCGCTTCGCTAACAAAGAAGTCATCCTTGATGATTTACTTCCCTATTCCTTCCCGCTGTCGCCTCTTCGCCATTCTAAGTAAGTATTACCTCCGTCTTCCCTTTCTATAAAATAAAGCTCAAACTATTGAGTAACAATCATATTTAAAATCTATAAAGCATCCATGTTCTAATTAACTAATAGAAAATTTTCATACGCTTAAACCATGACTACCTTACAAAAGATACTACAAATATATAATTAACAAATTAATTGTTTCAAAAAGACTAAATAGGTAATTGAAAACTCTCCAACAAAAATCATAGCACTCATTATGCCTTGAGATTTTGATGCTAGATTCAAAAGGAAAAAACCATCAACATTAAGATATAATGCAATTGGACAAAACTTCATCATTCACTCAGCCAAATAAAATAAATTGAGCACTCATGATAAACATGTTTTTTTTCTCACTACATCCAATATAAATCAATTAAAATTAGCATTCAATTAACAACTTTTTTCCTAACTGTTTTGATACCAAAACCCAATATTTGAAGTAATGCTCAAAATTAATAATCAAAGAAGTCAACAATATGGATCTCCATAATTTAATATCATATAAAATGAAATGAAACCAAACAATGGAAATAATACAATTCATCAACTGGTATAAGGATCCATAATCAAGTTCATATATTATGTCTAAGATCCATCTTAAAGTTTTCGCAACAGTATCATAGAATAAATGAAACAACCAAAGCAATTGAAGAAAACTCAAAGAAGCCATATATGTTTTTGAAAAAAATAAAATCATCCTGTAAAAGGTCTTCCATCACTTAGCAAAGTAAAACCAAAAAAACACAAATTCCACTATTTGCATGTTGTTTTAGACAATCTATTTATTGTGCCTGAAATAAGCCTAAATCTTGTCCTCGATAAATTTACACCCGTATGCTATATTTATTAGCCATAGTTGCTAGTTTATGAATTGGGATGAATAAAAATCATAAACTAATCAATATTGGCAATAATAATTAGATCTAAGAAACTATAATTATTTATGTAACTATAAAATGCAATCCATATTTTAAATTATACTTTTAAAAGAGTGGAATAAATATATTAGGATCAACTATTTAATTAGTTAGTTTCCTATTAAATCATATATTTAATTACATAAGATTCTCTAAAATGACATTAAAGTAAACAATGGTGGTCGCCTTATCATGATAAGAAAACTATATAACAAAATCATCAAAATTCAAAATTAAAAATTTATATATCAATACAAAACATTATACAGAAATGTGTGGAACTAAAATAAGACCACATGAAACTATAATTTGAAAGATAATAACATTCATCCCAAATATATTTTCTTGTTCCTTAATATTCTACTTGATTTCATCAAAAATAGAAAATTGTACTAGTAATTCAAATCCAATTTCAGCATGATGGTTGTGTTTATAACCCTTCTCCTACCTTGCATGGTTAGATTTATAACTTACAATCATTCTATTGTAAATTATCCAATTTGATATTCTAGGACGACATCAACTAGTGCCCATCCTTTTTCCTTCTATATTTTCTCATCAACTACAGTGCTTACTAAAAAATTAATCTTAGAATCAGTGGCTAAAGCCTTACATTTTCATTTGATGTCAGTTTCTAAAAACAAACACATTAAAGAAAGCATAATAAATCTCGATGTTCCTGCTTTTTCTAAATATATGCTTGTTTTAGAAGTATGATTGAAAGCTTCCAATTTCTTCTATAATAAAGACAATTGTTAACACCATTTTTTCAAATAATAAAAAATAAATGAATAGTGCAGAAAGTGAAAAACAGAAGCAAATCGAAAAATCCTCATTTCTATTCACTTTCTTCACATACTTGGAGAGAAACAATGGAAAAGCCAATAGTGAATCTCTAACCTCAATCATTTTCTCTTTACTCAATATCATTTCCTTTTTTGTTTTCTGCTTTTTTTTTTTTATGACGGATACAATTGTCTTTAGAAAAAATATTTAAGTTTTCAAATATTTTTTATAATTTTGTTTCCATTTCCTACCAATACGGTTATTTTTAGAAAATATCTTGAAGTTTTCTTTATTTGAGATGGTAGTGCATCAACCACGACATAAATCCTTCTTTTCGCAAAGAACCAAAGACTATGGATGAATTTTCCATTTTTCTTTAAACTTTAAGAGATTTAACCATTCTAACATGGATTTGAATAAATTTGAATCATGATCTAATAGTTTCATCAAAACGACAAAATCTTAATAAAGAGAAACATGAAGTAGTGTCTGCGATCACTGGTCCTCGATGGATAAATCGAGGATAGATCTTCATAGTCAGAGGATATTTTTGAAAGATGTACAAAAATAATCTACTTTGTTGTTTTTATTAAGAGAATATGAGATAGATTCGAAGTTCTTACAAGAAAATATCAAACTTTTCCGAATGATCTTGAAGCCTTCTGGCGACACCATCATGCTTAGCTTTGTCCATGGTGGAGTTCATTTGGGGTTAGCTTCTTGGTGGCAGACCCTGTGGCGAGAAAGAAGGTAGATTGGGTTTCTTGATGGTGGATTTCATGGAGGGACGGTAACAACAACGCACCCATGGTAGGCTATTGAGGATTTCTGGTCGTAATTAATGCAATCATCAAAGTTGGTGGAGTTGATACGAGATGTCATTGATGTGATGTATGGGGATGAAGGGTTTCAACTTTTGTACCATTAGTTTTAGCTTTGACAGACTTTGTGACTGATGGAGCAATCCTCTATTCAAAGGCATCACTTTATAGGCTATGAAGCTATTAACTAGATGGAGCGTGAGGTTTTTAGGGTTTGTGGAATAAAAGCTGGAAAGAAGTAAGTGGAGGATAAAATATCACAAAAAGAATGAGTGATGAATAAAAAAAAAGAAATAATTGGTCAAATAACCTAAATAACCAAACATTTTCTAAATGTAACCCTTTACTTGTTATTTTTTGAAAAGTAACCATGTCTTTTATCATTTTATATATTTATGTGTTTTTTAAAAAAAGGGTTAATTTTTATTAAAAGGTTATTTTATAAAGAATATAGCAGGAATATTTTTATCAAATAATGTAAAAATAGATGAAGAATTAGATTTTTAAAAGATATTTTAATTGAATCACACACACAAAAATCGTAGAAAACCAAATGATAGAATAAATAATTGCATAGGACTAATTATTATAATACTGCTAGTTGTCCTTAATTAATCACATTAAAAATGTCATTAAATAGGCTTATAAGAGAGACTCTATCTCTCCAAAATTAAACTTCAGAATGACAAACACACTGAAAAGGTCCACTTAAGCAATAATTAATAAGAAATAACTAAAGGACTAGTGTTGTTTTTAAATTTTAACGCAGGGGTTATTTGTGGGGCCAATTGAAGGGGACACAAAGATTAAGAGTAGGCAAGTCTTTTTTGGTTTCTTAAACTTTATCTTCTTAAATATCGATATTCTAGGTATTTCCTTTTGCTCCATCTTACCTAAAGTTGACATTATATAATATTCCATTTGGAAGATAAAATTAATGAATATATATATATGAAGGAGAACTTATATTTTGGTACAGAAAATACATTAATATTTTCTTTACATATTTTAAATCCTTTTATAAACATTAGATGAAATGGGATGCTATAATTCTTGCCAGACAATATGTTTCAGTTTTTATAATTAAAAATATTTATTGTTATATTCCATTATGGGGTTATTATTATGGTGATTTTTTAATTTCACCGAACATGCAAGCTCTAAACGTCTTGAGCGATGCGAACCTATCAAAAAATTAATTTTAGATCATAATATATAAAACTCCTATATATATATATATATATATATATATATATATATTAATAGACTTGAGAATGTAAGACAGAGAAATTCCAATATGCGGAACCAGAATAATCGTAAATTCGATTACAAAATTGTAATTTAGGTTAAAAATACACAGATTAATTCTCTAGATCTCCCGGATGATGAAGCAGTTCCATAGTTGGAATCGATGCCGGCGAAATCCGCTAGCACGTAAAATTTAGTCGACGAGTGAGGGCGGTCGGCCGGCACATTTTTTGAGGCATTGCGTTCCGGTGCGTAAAATGAATTTCGTCGCTGACGAAAGTCACATAGCATGTGCTCATATATCATAAGTGGTATGAGTGAAATGATGAAAATGGACGTGGTAGAGATAGTCTTAGAATATCAATTACGGTAAGAAGGGGCGTAATGGTCATTATGGGTTGATTTTGAAATCACTAAAGGACAAAATTGTGAATAGTTCTTCTTCTCCTTCATTAAGCCAAAAGAACGTGGGGTCATTTTTGGGGGAGATCAGTGTAACTTTCTTTTGAGAGGTTTTAGAGAGAGCACTTCTCTGGGTTTGTCTGCCGCCGATCAAGCGGTCGGCCGATCTTAATACAAAGAGGAGGCGCTCACACGCGGAGGAGCCCGCGTGGATGCCGGATTTAGGAGATTCTTTAGACTCACTTGAGGTAGGATTGCCTCCACTGCCCGGAGTTTATTCCCATTTTAAGAGTTTTGTCGATGTTTGGTCGAATGAGGCGTGAGGGGCCGATCGGTCCCGAACCTTGGGGCCAGAATTTGTGTATAAATTTGAAACAAAATTTGGAAGCGGCCGTGTTTGTGTCTGGGCTGTTTGGGTCTGGTGTGTTAAATTGTGCATTAAATGTTTGTAGTATGCATTGGGCCGGGAATATGGCAACGTGGTTGGGGTTCACTAAGTGGCTTAGTTGAGTTGTATTTTTCGGGAGTGGCAGGTGCTATTTCCACGATCTTAAAAATAATATATTTTGTGAAAATATGTGTTTGGATTCAAGTAATTCGAATCGAATTGCTTGTGTTTAATTTATTAGCGATAGCTAATTTTGATGTTTGAAATGATAATTACATAACATGTTTGTATAATTTAATTTTTATGTGAATATATTCGTGTTTATATATTTGCGCTGTGATTATTTGTATTTGAATTAGCACACATGCATTCCATATGCTTGGAACATCCTAGGATAGGAGTTAGTACATGAGATAGTCCCCAGAAAATGGTTCGGAGGTGAGTCTAAATAGCCAATTATCGGAGGGTAGTCACAAACTAAAAATATCGATCGAAGCGGAGCGGCCCGATTGATATTCATTGGAAGGTAGTCCACAAACAAATAATATATCAATGCGATCGGAGGCGTGATGATATATACATGGGATGGTTGTCCACTAATAAAGAGCAATAATTCTCGCATACAAGGCTTAGGCGGGGTGTGAGAGAGAGTCGTGAGACCGGGATCGAGTTAGTCATGTATAGACATTCAAGTAGGATCATGCATTTGCTTGAATGTGTGTTTACTTTGAACATTGCCTTGCACTAAGGTGGTGGTAGCCCATTTAAGGGCGATTCTCCTGCGAGCATTAGCTCACCGGGTCGTGGGATCCCCCTTTTTGCCCGGTACGGGGAGCGCGCGAGGGACCGGGATCCTTGAGGGTTTTAGAAAAAAAGCAGGGATGTGGCTTTGGTGTCTGCTTGTATACATGTATTAGAATGCTTTTCATTTGTATATGTTGTATAAACAAATTTATTAACTCTTGAAACTATTGGATATAGTTTGGACATATTGTGATGAGTGTTATGTTATGGGCTGGTAGTTTTACTCATGTTGGGGTTATATTAATTTGCATTTGGGACAGGGTATATCTCAGTCTTGCATATTTGGGTGGGGAGCTCTCGGGTACAAAGAAGACTCTGCCGACCTGAGTGCGATCGGGTAACTTGGGCATCCACTTGTATTCCGCGGGTTGACGGGTAGTCAATGGACCCTCGGGTTTTGGGGCGTCATAGAGAAATTCCAATTTCTGGAAAAAGGGCTAAATCGTAATTTAGATTATAAAATTTTTAATTTCGGTTAAAAATCCGTAATTTATTCTCTAGATCTCGGATGTGGCTTGGTTGCACCGTTGGAATCGTCTTAGAAATCTAGCTGAATGCGTAAAATTTCGTAAGTGCGAGATAGTCGGAGTTGGCACGTTCACGAGCATCGCGGTTAGTGTCGTAAAGCGATTTTTCGATCTTGACGAAAGTAACATATAACACGTACTCCTTGTGCCATAAGTGGCATGAGTAGAAATTATGAAAATGGATGGCCAGAGATAGTCTTAGAATGTCAGCCCAGGGAAAGAATAAGCATAGTTGGTATTAATGTAATTGTTTAAGTTAGAAAAAGACAAACAAGGAATAGTGCTTGTCTTCTTCAAAGTGAAAAAGGGAGAAAATGTGGGGGAGAAGGGAAGAAAAGATCCAGTAGCTTTGGATCTAATTTTCTAGAGAGAGTATCTTACGCCTGCTCTAAGTTTTGAGAGCGATCCGGCCAGTTGGCGGTCTTCGGGCAAGAAGGAAGCGCTCTGCAGCGGAGGGCCCGGCGTGGGTACCAGTTTAGGAGTTTAGACAAACTCCTTTTGAGGTAGAGATTTCCTCCCTACTTGGGTTTTATTCTTTGTTTAAGAACTATGTTGATGCTTGAGTTAGTTGGTAGAGTAGTAGTTTGATCGATCCCGAATCTTGAGACCCAAATTGTGCAGATTTTTGAGCTATTTTCACGAGTTCACGGATAGTGTCACGTGAATTTGTGTGGGCTGTTTGTCATGGTTTATGTTAAATCATGTTGTACAGTGTGTGTGAGGTAGGGATCGGTAAATCTGGTTACAAAGTGAGCGGAGTGATTTGTGTTTGATAGGAACAATAAGCAGGGTTTCTTTGTTCTCGAAGCAGTGTTCCAAAATATAATTTGTGAAAATATGGGTTTAGTCAAGTAATTCAAATAAGATTGCTTGTGTTTGATCGATAGCCCAAGTGAGCTAATTTGATGTTTGAATGATAATTACATAACATGATTGTGTGATTTAATTTTTATGTAGATATATTCATGTTTATATATTTGCATGTGAATTAGGCGTATTGGAATTGGCATACATGCATTCCATATGCCTTTGGAACATCCTAGGACTATAGGGTGAGTGCATGAGATGAGTCTAGAAAAATAATTGGAGGTATCTAAAAATGTCAATTATCGGAGGAACTAAATTAAAAATATCAATCGTCGGAAGCGGCACAATTGTATTCATCGGAGGAAGTGATCCTGGAAGCAAATGTGTATCAATCGTCAGAGCGACCCCAGTGTGTATATATGCCATCGGAGGAGTTGCTCCGCTAACAAAACAATGAGGAATTCTCGCGCCACAAGGCCTAAGAGCGGGTATGTGTCGGTGATGACTCGAGGATGCAGGTTGGTCATGGGCCCATTCAAGTAGAGATGTGCATTACTGAATGTGTGTTTATTTTGGAAGCATTATATGCACTAGGTGGAGTAGCCATTTAGGTGATTCCCTTTGCGGCGATAGCTCACCCGTTGTGAGATTTGTTATTTCGGTGCAGTACCTGAAGACGGCTCATCCTAGAAAGACAGCTTTAGAAGAAAAGCCTAGGGTTGTGAAACAATTGTGATATCTTACATGTATTAGAATTTTTGGAATTACAATATGTGTTGTATAAAACAAAATTTCAACTCTTGTAACTATTGTATATAGACCAGTATGTTTATGGTATTCGTTTATGGGCCCAAAGGCGTTTTACTCATGTTGTATTATATTGGGCGCGGGCTGAATTTCATGCGGTAATGTATTTGGGTAGAAACTCCCCATACAAAGACTACACCGTCTCTGAAATGGCGTGGATAACCCGACATCACTTGTGATACTGCGATTGTGAGGTAGTCCAGCAGCCGGAAGAAGCGTCACATATATAAATGTCAATTTCCCTATAGCGTAATCTAATATTGTAGGCAACTCCTTTAAGTTGCCCAGAGAGTACTTAAAATTTAATAATGTATTAAAAATAATTTTAGCTCAAATAAATATGATATTGAATCTACAGCTACTACTATTGTTGTGGTGACCATGCATTAGTTATGGACCTCACGATGTCTTCATTGATATAATACGATTTTATGCGATTACGTATGAAGTCGTGAAATATAACTAAAGTGGAGATCAATTTTCAAAGAAGTTATTTAATTTTTGTGGAGAAGGGTGCATTGCATAAGTACATGAGATGTGTCTTTTGGTGTTAGTGATAAGGGTGTCACTTTGAGTCTTTCTACGAAAAGTGTTTGTGACTCTGTTTTGATAATAGTAGGATCTTTTTCATTTTTTTAATTTCTTACATTACATGTGCAGCAGCAGCCTATACGGTAGGCATGAATAAAATTTAAAAATTTAAAATTGATGGTGTGTTGTCCTTTCAACTTGTCTCGGATATTGCAACAATGATGACATGTTCTAGTTCATTCTTTTTCCTTTGCATATCTTTTTTAAACTTTTCTTTATGTTTTCTTTAACATGTTTTTTGGTAAAATGACCCCTCTCTAAGAAATAAAAACACACCCTCATTCATTCCAATTTGTTAAGTTTAGTTATATTAGTTATATGGATGGAAATTTAAGCTTTTTAGCATCTCTCTTCTATTTTAGTTATATGGATGCTAAAACAATTTATTTTCTCATGTTTGGATGCCTAATGAAAAATGTCAAAAAATCAAATATCATATATTATATAAAATTATTTAAAAACTTAATTATTTTAAAATTATTTAATCTTTATAATGACAAATGAAAATGTACTCAACATTAGTTTGAAGTATTAAATAAAGTTTGAAGAGTTAAATAACAATAATACATTAGAATTAATTTCATTTTCATTTTCCCTCATTTAAAAAAAAAAAAAACCAAACATATCCTAAATTAATATTAGACGGGCCAAAAGTAAAGCAAAAATCACTTACATGGTTAAATGACAATTAATTTTTACTTTGAATTTAAGCAACTAGGTTTGTGACACCCTAAATCCGAGGGTTCCGTTGACAACCCGTGCAATTCCTATGGATTTCGGGTGACCCGATATTTCCCACCTTTATTTAGCCCATTCGTCGGGATCAATATTGTCACAAAAATCGGGTAGAGTCTCCTTTGTTCCGGGAGCTCTACCCAACATACAACTTGTATCACAATAATCCATAAGAGTTTATTACAACACTCTTATACATAACATATATTAAAACTAGCTTGTTCTAATATAGTTTACCCGAGCACCACCTCAATACGTCCCTTTACCGGGACCCATTCATTCATATTTAAATCAAAAATATGAAAATGAATAGTTAATGACAGTCCATAAGAGTCCGATCAAGACCCTCTTACCATAATTACATACCCGACTATTTACACAATAGTCCAAAAGAATTTAATTACAATTCTTTTTACATAAAATACTTTTACAAAGTAAGCCCATCAGAATACATGTCGGCCTTTTTCACAATCCAGAAGCCTAAATCAAGACATGTCTCCATCCACATCCTGTACCTGAAAGACGGTCCCACAACGAGGTGAGCAATATCTAGTAGAAAAATTCTCCTACAATGGCTACTGTCGGCCTAAATGCACATGAAATGGCGTACATAAAACATCAAACCATATTCCACATAAATAATGTAATCCTATATTAGATGTTAAAATCAAGTGTCATGCATGAGATGAGATTCTCGTACCCCAACCCGAGTCCCGACCGACTCCCTCAAACCTGCAAGGCCAAGTGTGAAAAACAAGTCATTGGTGTTTCACCCAATAACTTAAACCATTGGACAACCCTCCAATTTTCATTTATCAAATCCCGTGTGTTATTCATTTGGGGGCCACGGATTTCCGGGTTCTCACCGCAGGACTCTGCACGCCTATTCAACATTTTTTATGGACTTTCATCGATGGTTTTATATCTAAATCATATAAATTTGGGTCTTTCACCCTGGGAAATTCTGGGGATCTACCCAGCATCATACTACATCAAACACACGTGATTTATATTTGTATTGTTTTATACAATCGTGAGTTTTGATTTTGGATGTCATCCATTTAAAGCTCACCTCATTCACCAAGAATGGTGAATAATAGTACCATGCACCACTGACTTGTGATGTGACCGTGCGTATGAAATGCAAATATGTCATTTCATGTTATGTCATACCACATGCACAATAAGATTTACATACAACATTTATAAATATTCGATAATTATATTTCCTACATAATTTCCATTTATCATAATTTCCATGTTAATATGTCAGCAAGTATATATTAACATGATTTTTACACACAACATCATGTTATTTATTTTTCCAACAATAACACACAAAATGACCCAAATCTCGGACCCATATAAAACAGGGCATCTCTTGGTCCCTTCACGGTTCGTCATCAAAGTACTGTGATACCAAAACACATCACAAAACCCGAAGACATCATTCCCGGGATCAAAACCAAACCTCAATACTGTCTCGAAGGCTGCGAAAATAGTTAGAATCTTGTCCGTATCCAACCGGTCCGAAAATTCAACAGGCGTCGAAGCGGAGTTAGAAATTCAGCCCGAGGCGTAAGCAGTCGAAAAATTCCTAAAAATTCCAACACTCAACCCTAAAAATTTGGGATTGAAATTTACGACCTCTCATGGCCTCTAAGCAAATCCCAAACCATTAAATGACCTTTAGGCTAGAAATAACCTAAGTAAGAAAATTCTCTACCTCATTAAGGTACGTGAAACTCAAAGATTTTGGTACCACGCAGTAGCTCAATCACGTGGGCCAGAGCTTTGCCTTTGCTCCGATGAAAACCTATGATCCGATTTTTGTAGATCTTAAAGAGAAGCGAAGAGAAGAAAAAAAAAATCTTTTCTCTCTCTCCATGTTCTCCTCTCTCCGTCCATGAGCAACTTTTTTATTTTATCTTTTTATTATTATTATTATTATTATTATTATTATTATTATTTTGATATATGGCTCATATTGCCTCGTCGAATTACATTTTTATCGAAATAATTTATTTATTTTTTGTTCACTTTATTTGAAATAAACTTAGCTCAAGTCATTTCCTGACTTCTGAGATTTTCGTAAGAATCTCGTCCTTAAAATCACTGGTGACTTATCACCCAGAAAATCGTAAAAATGTCAGGCTGTCTCGAATTGAAATGAAACTTTCTGGGTCACTAGATTCCCTGAGGCGAATCAACGGTGCGATGCGTTTCATCATCTGATTTAGAGGAATTTTCTGAGCTTCCTGAACTATTCGATAATTTATTATTATTATTATTATTTGCTATTTTTTAAAATTTTTTTAATTTTTCGGGTTTACAAGGTTCAAATGTTTATGCAAACAATTTTTTTTTCCCTACGCAGGGGAGGTTAAAATAAAAATTTTCCAAAATTTTAAGGGATGCATTGGCCCCCTAGTCTCTGTAGATCCATTAGTCGAGAAATGTTAATATTAATTAAAACTACTTAATATATTAAATTATGAAAATAATAGAAACAAATAATGAATAAATAAATATAATAAAATTATTTCAGATGAGAAAATAGTTATTACTATATATATATATATATATATATTATATTCGTTCATTCTTTAGTTAATCAAATTTTAAAATTAAACAAGAGTTTATCAATTTAATTTCTATTTTTGTTACTATTTTTAGTCAAAGATGTTTTTTTGGCGTGAAAAATGGTTTAACAACTAAACCCTTCAAACCATCAATTAAAAAAAATAAAGCTTTAATTATTCACACAAATATATTCAACACTCTTTTTTTAATAGGTTTATTTATTTATTTAAATTGAGACATACCCTAAGTGACCCGATTTCATGATAATGAAGTATGTGGTAAACTTATAGGAAAACACTCTATTACACAGAATTATAAAAAGATAAAAATAAATTAAAATCAAAGTCATCATCAAACTAATTATCACTTGTCAGTTTTGGGTCATTTCAAAATTAAAATACTATTTATTGGCTTGATGAATAATGGTACCCATCATATCACATGTCATCGGCTTTGCAAAATTTTCTCAAACATGGTTCCTCAAAACTCTCTCAAATATGTTTCCACCAAAATCTTTAGATTTCCTTATTAGCTTTGCTTATACCACCAAAACTCTTAGATTTCCTTGTTAGTTTTCCTTATCACCTTTTTGTTCTTCCATGAGATGTTAAAAGGGTACACGTTGTGATACAAGGCTATACAAACTAGCTAAATAAGGTACTTTCTCCTATCTTTGCCTCTTTGGCTATCAAATCTTCTTATCTCATTCATCTTTGTTTCCAATAAATACGTTGGATAAAATAATATATTTGAAGTTTTTAGGGGGATTGAGTTATTTTCTTTTTGTTGAGATATGAAAGAAATAATTTATTTATATATATATATATATTACATTTTATTTATTTTTTCATTCCATGAATCTATTAGAGGTTGTATTTTGTTTATTTTAATATTTTTTTTTAATCTTTAACTAGTTCAAACACTTCCATCAATGGCTTCAAGTGCAAAGGAGATTTTTTTTTAATTATTTTTCATCATTTTTGTACATATTATTTATTTTTATTATGTTTTGATGGTGAGAAATTAGACTTAAAAAAATTGACATAAATTTTTTTGCCTAGTACATTTATGGTTAATCTTTTGCCTGATTTGAATTTAAATATTTGAAAGAAAGAAAAAGATATAATGAATAAAAGAGAATTAATCACCTTCAAATTGGGTGATCAACCCAAAATAGGGGCCACGAGAAGAAAAAGCAAAGACGATTTTGAATAGGCTAAGTTACAAGCAAGCCCACTTAAATTTTAGATCTTTACTATGATGAGTCCCTATTTTATTGGTTGTGTATTTATTATGGACTTCAAAGAAACCTAATCATTTAGGACATGGTAACTAAACCGTCCTTACTTTAAACTTGGTTATGATTTAAACTATTCCATTAATTGTATAATTAATTTTTTATTTTCAAGCTACACTCGTGAAAGTGTTGAATTCATCAACAAAGGTATTAAAAAAAATATGAACAATGACATATTTGAATATGTAACTAAATAAGAATAATAAATTATCCCACTTTTAAATTTTAAGATTTGAAAGAAAATTAGAATGAATAAAAATATAGATTTTTTAATATTAAATGAAAAGAAAATTTTTAAAAATTAAGTAAAAATGAAATTGAAAGAAAATTTTTAATATATTTTACTAGCCCTTATGAAAACTTTATTTCTGGCCAAAAAAGCGTTATAATACATGAGTTTTTCTATAATGAATAGAAAGAACCAAAATATATATATATATATATATATATATATATATATATATATATATATATATATATATATATATATATATATATATATATATATATATATATATATATATATATATTTGCAATTAATATTTCCCATTTCGGAACTACGATTCTAATCAATTGCAAAGTAAGTAGGACTTCCCATTAAAATATAAGATAGAAAAATGTAAAGACTTATTTTTAATATACGCATGAAAATCAACCATAAGTTTGAATTTGGTTTAGTTGATATAATATTTATTTATATTTATGTTTCTATACATGTTCTTATATTATTGAGAACCAATTTCCTAGGAATTTTTCTTTTCCTAATTTAGAATAAAATTAATTTTTGCTATAAAAGATTGTATTATCATTTTTTCTACAACATAGTTTATCACGGAAGAAATAATGAATTTGAGTATGGGAGAAGTACAATATGAGAGAATGTTTAACCATTTTCTTCTATTAGAAATGTTTCTAAATATTAGACCAGCTTTCTTTGTTGTGATTATTATACAATTTTAAATATCTTCTTATAATTGTCATTTCTTGATTCAAAGCCTTTATTATCTTTAACATCAATTTCGTTACAAAATTGAAGTTAATTACTAGATCTTTTAACTCAATGTCCCTCCTTGTTAGTCGTCAATTTGTTTTCATATTTGTTTGAATGTTTGTTAAACAACTTATATTTTTTCCAATATGAGGTTAATAAAAGTTTGAACACTCTTTTTAGTCATATGCGTTATAATTTGGATTCATAAATTACATTTCATCTTTTGTATTTGTGCATTGAATCAGTTCATTGATCCATAGTACTAGAGATACACATAATTAAACTTAATATATTTTAGACAACATGGTGATATATTGATATTCATGTGCGTGTATATATTAAACTACTTGGCCTTATCTAGAAATATATATTTTATACATTTTTACTAGATTATATAAATATTGAGGGGTTCCATTATAATTATATATTTTATAATTAGAATTGAATTATTTATGAACATAAAAACTATGGTGCCTACCATTTACAATTTTATACTAAAGAGACTTGGTATGAATTACAATATTAAATCAATCTTCCTATTTAGTTTGCTTAGTACTAAATTTAGCATTTAAATATATATATATATATATGTGTGTGTGTGTGTGTGTGTGTGTGTGTGTGTGTGTGTGTGTGTGTGTGTGTGTGTGTGTGTTTATCCCAACAAATGATTAACTTAAGAAATATTTATTAGGTTACTTATGAATTTTTAATCCTCATGGATACAAATTTATTAAAGATTGTTCATTATTTCTTAACATTTTATTTGCATTTTTTATTCATGCTATTATTTAGGCATGATGTGGACAAGTACCAAGATTTATAAAAGTTTGGAAGTTAATGTATTGGACTTCTAAACATTGTTGAGTAATTTGTCATCGTCAAGAAAAACATGCTGTGAAAACATAAAATTTTAACCATAGTTGGATCAAAATGAAATTATAGGTAAAGTAACCATAGTTGAACATGCTAGAAGGTTCTATTCCTAATGTACTAAATTTTTAAAAGTTTTATTTATTTATTTTTAATTTGGTTATGTTTTATGTTCTTGCTTTTATTTGTATTTGTAGGAAAGAATGTTGCAGTTGTAAAGACGATCAATGCTAAAAGATGGTCAATCTTGGATGGAGGTCGACACGTGTTCAAGTTGAGATTTGAATGTATCTAAGGGCTAGGTCATGGCCATCGACCATCCCTCATCATTGAGATCTATATGTACTACGTCATTAAGATATAAAAGTGGAGAATAGAGTTAGATCAATAAGAGAGCTAATCCAAAGATAAAGAGACTCAATTCAGTACCAACAATCCTAATTCTTACTCACATTTATGGATGGAGTCGGAATTTTCTTGATAAGCACTTGGTTTTGGATTTTTAGGGATATTATCCCCTTTTGGCATGTATAATACTTTAATTAATTTCAATTTGTTTAGATGAATATTTCAGCAATGTTTACTATTGTTTTTATATTTGAATGTAATAGAATTGTTTTTCATTTTTAATGTTATTATTAGAAATATACAAATAAATCAAGGTATCCTAAAACTTAATTATTTAACTAGGTTTTCTAATTCAATATTAAATATTAATTTAAAATTCAATATTAAAATTAAATTGAAATATATGAATTAAATATATTAATAAATGATGATAAAATTATTATACACATGGATGTTAATGAAAAAAAATTCATACATGTAGGAACATTTATATTAATTTATTTTTATTTAAATATAATTATAACATTTAGCATCAAAATACGATTTTGTTTCAAAAGCTATTTGGCAATAAAATATAATTTTTGTTGTTATATGTCTCTTCTTTAGCAACAATTTAATTCATAAATGATCATTTTTCAGCAACAAAGTTTTGAACATTTAATAACAAATATTTTTGTTGAAAAATATTATTAGAGACAAAAAAAATTATATCGTTAAAAACTATTAGAGATGAAAAATTTTATTTGTCACCAAAAGGCTTTGGCGACGAGGATAAGGCGACGCTGGTAGAACAAAATAATTTTCGTTGCAAAATATATTTTGCAACAATATTAATCTTTTTGTGACAAAAAATTTATGTTGCTAATTCTCCTTTTTCTTGTAGTGCACTACATGATTTAACATATAAATATACAATTTCACACCCCAAGCAGCCGTGGTCAGTCACGGCTGCACCGACTGATTCAAATTTTCATATTAATAGTCGGTTCCAAAGGTTTGAACCGATCAAGCGACCTAACTACCTTAATCGACTCCAAAAATTAGTAAAAGTACTTAAGAGGGAATAAAACCAGTAAGGAGAAGCCTACCTCAAGGAGTTTTCAAAACTCCCTCAAATCAGAATAGTCATCAGCGTAGCACGCTCTGCGCATTAAGGCGAGAACTTTCGGCTAGCTAATCGAAGACTCACAGGCGGTCGATTCTTAGGAAATCTAGAGAGAAGTGCTCTCTCTCTCTCTAAAAATCTCCCAAACGACAACCCACTGTAAATCCAACCTCTATTTCACGTTTTTTCTTGGTTAAATGAAGGAGACAACACTGTAGCCTTTTTTTTGTCCTTTAGTTCATTTAATCAAATTTCAAAATGACGCCTATGTCCTTCTTTTCCCAGTTTTGACATTCGGCACTATCTCGGCTGTCAATTTTCATCATTTCTCTACTCATGCCACTTATGACACATGAGTCGTATTATATGTGACTTCGTCGCATCGAATCGTTTAAAACACCAAAAACGCGATGCCTCGAAAAATGTGTAAATTCTGACTGTCTTAGAATTCGACGAAATTTTAAGAGCTAGCTAGATTTCGCGAGACGGTTCCAACGGTGAAATCCGTTTCGTCATCCGAGATCTAGAGAATAAATTCCAGATTTTTAACCGAAATTACAATTTTGTAACAGAAATTACGATTTTGCCCTTTTTCCAGAAATTGGAATTTCTCGGGTCTTACACTACTACTTCAATTAACTGTTTATTTATGCATATCTTTGGCCTTTACTCTCACTACAAGAAAAAGGGTGATTGTTGACATATATTATCTTGACTTATGGTAATATATGTTAATATTACCCATTTAAATGAATAATTATGACATATTCAAATTGTGTAGACCAATAATGACATATATAAAAAAATTTCATCACTTATATAATAGAACATTGATAGATAATTTATAAGTCAATATTTATTTAATAATTTTTAATTAAGCTCCTCATAATTTTTTAATCAAATTGATTCAATAATTTTTTGAATTAGGCCGGTCAATCTTTTATATCAATAATAAAGGAAATTTGCTTTGATAAACTATATTTTAATTCACTAATTAATCAATACCAAAGAGTAAAAAATTAATTTTTTTTAAAGAAGAGCAAAAATTATTTTATTAGGATTGATTTTATTTATATTTAACTAGCAAAAAATAATTTAATAAAATTTTTAAAAACTAATTTATATGTTTTAAAAAAATTTATTTCATTAAAATACTATAAAAATATTAATTCAATGTTGTAAGACCCGGCAAATTCCACTTTAAAAATGGCAAACTCATAATTTCAAAATCCAAATTTTTCTAGGTCTCTGATGATCTAAACAGTGATTTCATCTTTGAATCGTCTCACAAATCTAGCTACCACGCCGACTCTCACGACCAAATGTTTAATTTGCACATTTTTCGAGGCACTGAGTATCGAGTGTCGTAAAACGACATGTGATGTGACAAAAGTCACCTATAACATGTACTCTTGTGACACATGTTGCATGAGTAGAGAGATGATGGAAATGAATGGCTTGGATTGAGCCATGTGTCAAAAATCTAGAAGAAGGGACACATTGGGAATTAAATGGAAGTTTAATGAGGAAAAGACAAAACTTGGAATAGTGTTGTCTTCTCCATTTTTGACACACCCCCACCCCCACCTGGCGAAGTGTATGCCGGCCACCCAATGTAAACCCCACCAATACCCCAACTAATTAGAACCTCGTAGCGGCCGCATTGCTCGCTTAAACCTCCCATAAAAAATTTTCTTTATTTATAACTCGATTTGGTAAAATCTAGCACGAAAAATTTCTAAGAAGATGAAGGTCGCATTATTAGCTCAAATTCCAAATCCTATATACATCCAATTTACACTATATCCAAAATATGGCAACCAGCATACCAACACATTCCCATCATACTAACTATGTACATACATATGTTCCATATACAAAATTCAAAGTATGTTCTTACAAAATATAATTCTTAATTACAACACTTAAACTCCGATGTCGATTCAATCCTATCGCGGCTCAAATGGCTCACAGACTGCATTCCGAAAAAATAGTTTTTAAAATAGAAAATAAATGAGCTAAATCCAGCTCATGAGTGTATGCTTTATAAAAGGTTTTGCTTTTCCTAAAACATCTTAAAAACAAAACTCTCTTTACAATTATTTTCCAGCTTTGTTATTTTGCTTTAAAAAGTTTTCAAACTTTTCTTTGCTTGCTTGCTTTTTGTACTTGCTTGCTTTATTTTGCTTTTCTTTTAAAAGTTTGTAAAACTCTTTATTTCTTGCTTGCTTAGAAGTTTTGCAAATTTCCTTACAATTTTCTTATTGGCTGCTTATCGCAAGGCTTTTGAAAAGTTTTTAAACTCAAGAACCTTTGCTTTAAAAGTTTCTCAAAACTTTTCTATAAAAATGGGAGCTTGAGCTCTAATTCACACATGCTTTGAAAATAAAACCCACTAGAGCTTGGCTCAATCCGATCGCTTTGAAATCTAAAATGTAAGCCTAAGTTCAACTGCTGTTTAAAACTCTCCTAAGCCTTACACGGAACCAATGGGTTGATTTTTCAAAACACGACATGCTTATAAACATCAAACCAATGGAGGCTCTTATTTTGCTTATCATGCCCCAGAGTGAACACGGGAAATCTATGTTCAACCGCGTGCTTGGAAGGACCTCATTCTGTCACCTTTTCTTATATTTTCTTAGAATATGGCGGAATTGACCCTATCACATCACCATACTTTGCACTAGAGCTCATAACCTTATACTCCCTCAGACGCGCTACTCGCCTCCTTTAAATGCATAATGTATGTCCTAAGCCTGTCGACCGTGCAAAACTACAATGCATGCATGAAATCCTAACACCACCGCAGCACGCATTTTAATATTCCTCCTCGACCGGGTTTGCTTGCTTAAAATCTAGGGAAGGCCTTGTTTTCTACAACCTTTCATTGCTTGCTTGCTTTGAGTTTTGTTTTGTAAAATGGTTTTTTACACTTTGAAACTATTTGTTTGTTGAAATGGTTGGAAAATGCTCTAATTATTCAAACCATTTGCTTAGTTGTTTGCTTGCTTCAAAATGGCTTAACTTCTTTTCAAAACCATTTACTTACTTGCTTGTTTGCTTAATTATGGCTGGCAATTTTAAAAACCAATGCTTGCTTTTCAAAATGGTTTAACCTAAAACCATTTGCTTGCTTTTATCTCATCAGTTGTTTCTGAAAATGGTTTGCATTCAAACCATAAAGTGTAAAGCAATTTTGTAATAATAATAATAATAATACACTAGTATTTGGAAAATGATGAACACCTACCTCTTGCTTGCTTAACTTGAGCACAAGCCCACACTTATCCCGCCTTTACTTTTAACCTACACTCAAACGAATACGACGACAAATTAATCGTGATAACTTAACGTATTCCTGGGGACTTGTCACACTCTTCATACTATTTTTAAATCTAAGGTGCTAAGTGGTTCTATTCCCAATCGGAATCACCCACTGAGCAATCAAAACTCAAGTTACGCTCAAACAACCCGACTACTTTATGTCCAAAGCTGATGGCAGGAATTTTTCGCATTACGGCCCCACTTTGAGTGAATTTTTTGGGCCACTTAAGATCAGAATTTGGCGATTCCATTTTAAGTTTTGTTCTCCTTTGAAGCTCCATTTTATCGAGCCACTGAATCACTCAAATCCTGACAAGAAATGAGGAAGTTAAGGGCCAAAAATACGAAAAACTGGTCGAAACAGGAAAAATTGGGAGCTGAGATTCTGCTGGTAGAACTAACCCACCGGCAGGACTTGCCAAAATGACCAGAAGCAAACTTCTACCGGTAGGACTTCCAACTGTAACGTAGAAGACACCAAATGCTCCAGATTTTGTTATTTCTCTCACTTTGATGCCAATTCACTCCATATAACTTCTATAATTCATAATACCTCAAAAACCAACTTGGAATTTATCTAAAAACAACTCCACAACATGTGAGTTGATGTTTTGGAACCTCAAAACCCAAAACCTTAGGTGAAAAATCCAAGAACCTTACCTAAGGTCCAATACCACTTTCTACACATCATGAAATTTGATGATTCCAAGTTTTTACATCGATCGGGCTTTACCTACATAACCCCCAACCATTCAAAGGCTTAATGTGCTCTTGCACAAAACCCAGACCAAAGGAGAACTAATCTCATACCCAAGCCCTAGAAATCCAAAATACACTAAGGCAAACACATCAAACACATACTTGATCTTGCTCTCTTCTCCTCCTCCTTCTTCCTTCCCTTCCTCCCCGCTCTCTTCTTTTTCTCTTTACGTTTGTTAGTGGCAAACTAGAGACCAAATAAATTTTGCTTTTGTTTTTCTTTTCTTTTATTATATTTTATCATTTCCACTTGAAAATTGCCTCAACTCTTTTAATTTTGCAATACCAACTTTTGAATTTCTACTATGGCCCATCTCTAATTTGTTTCTACTCATATCCATTTGTATATAATGACCATTTCACCCTTGGTTTAATACCACAATTCCGGTTCCAAAATTTCTTTTCATATTTTAGTTCCAAATACTAATATGTGATACATGGTACTTTATACACCCCTACAAGAAAGACAAGGTATCGTAGACTCTCCCAGATTCGGGTGTTACAAAAATCCTCCTCTTAGGAACATTTCGTCCTCAAATGAAACTAAACTCCAAACAAAAGGGAAGGAAACATACCCCATCCGAGAATAAGCTTAGGGTACCGATGGCGATCCGGGCCTCCGTTCCCAAGTAGTCGCTCCTCTCATGATTCTTCCACAAGACTTTAACTAATGGAATCACTATTTCTCAACACTGCTCAAGGGATCTACACCGCATGTATCTCTCATAAGTCAAATTCTCCTTTAATCAGACTGTCGCTTCTCTCAATACATGTGAAGGATCCGGATATATTTCCTCAACATCGGAGCATGGAAAGTATCATCAACCTTGACAACTCCGGGGGTAACTTCTAATCCAGCTACTGGTCCCACTCCTTTGCTCACGATCTCATATGTCCAATATACCCTGACTAAGCTTGCCTCGCTTCCAAATCTCAACACACCTTTCCAAGGGGAAATCTTCAAGAAGACTCGGTCACCTATCTCGAATTGCAAGTCTCTACGACGGTTGTCCGCATAAATTTTCTGTCTATCTCTTGCTATCTTTAAGTTATCACGAACAACTTTCACTTTCTCCGAAGTGATCTGTACCAGTTCGGGGGTCTACTAGTCTTCTCTCACCAACCTCATCCCCAAAGACACCGAGTCCGACATTTCCCGCCATACGCTGCCTCAAATGGAGCCATATCTATACCGGCTTGATACTATTGTTGTAAGCAAACCCATTAGTGCTAAGTGAGTATCCCAACTTCCCTTTGAATTCCATCACACAAGCTCTCAAGATATCCTCTAACGTCCAATAGTCCTCTCGACCACCATCCGTCTTCGAGGGGATGAAATGTGTGGCCAAAATGAAGGCGAAAATTTCCAAAAGTCGCTTGCAAACTAGGCCAAAACTGGATGTGAACCTCGGGGTCTCGATCTGAAACTATCGAACCGGAACCCCATGAAGTCTCGTTTTACCTATCTCATCCACATACAACTTTTGCCAACTTTTCCAGAGAATCCTCAACATTAACCGGGCAGAATGAGCGACTTCGCCAATCGATCAACTATCACCCATATCGCATCATGTTGCTTCGAAACCGTGGGAAGACCCGTCACAAAATCCATAGTGATCTTTCTCCCATTTCCATAATCGGAATGTGAGTAATCGTATCTCTCCCTACGGCCTCGATGCTCGCTTCACCGCCGATGTGCTAGGAGACCGAGACGAAATCCTCGCAATCTCTTCTTCATCCCATTCCACCAGTAATGTTCTTCAAAGTCCCTCGCATATCTTGGTACTACCTGATGCATAGTATATTGCATGAATGTGCTTTCCATAATGTCTCTTCACCACATACCCGCACGCGCACATTCCTCTCGGCCCTCACTATCATGCCATCATCTCTAATTTGAAAACCTGCTTTCTTCCTTTTTCATCTCTTCCTTGCTTAATCATCCTGTGGATCCCCGCGAACGCCCGCTAGAATCCTGGATCCACTAAGAGGTCTAACATGAAATGTGGCTAACAAGGCTCCCGAATTCTCACTCCAATATCACCCCTTAAAGCTCTTAGATCCACCAACGTTGGAAGATAACCTGATCTCATAAGGAGACAAAAGAACTCTCCTCGGTCGCCACTCAAGGCATCCGCTACTTACATTAGCTTTCCCCCGGATGGTACCTAATAGTACGTGAGTCCTTAATCAACTCAAGCCATCTTCTTTGCCTTAGGTTTAACTCTCTCTTTCTGGGTGAAAATATATCAAGACTCTTATGATCCGTAAAGATCCCGCTAAGGAACACCATATAAGTAATGTCTCCATATCTTCGCAAATAGCAAACACGATCACGCAAGCTCTAAGTCATGTGCACTCTCCCTCATGCTTCACTGCCTAGAGGCATATGCAATCACCCATCATTCCGCATCAAAACACAACCAAGGCCCGTCCTCCTAAGCATCACTATAAACAACAAATCCATCTCTTTCCATCATAAAGAAAACCTGAGTCAAGTCAATCTATCTTCAACTCTCCTCAAACCCTTGGATGTGTTTTCTACCCAATCATACTTAACATCTTTCTTTGTCACTTATCGTTGGGCTGCTATCTCAGAGAACCCTCAACAAACTTCCGTAATAACCTCGCTAAACCGAGGAAACTTCGACCTCCTGACATTCTTCGTGGGCTTCCAATTTACCACCGGCTTCTTCCTGGGATCCACACTCACCTCTCTCACGAAATTCAGCATGACCAAGGAATGCCACCTGTCGAGCTAAACTGACACTCTGCCTAACTCGTATATAACTCCGTCTCTCCCTTGTGGTCCTGCATTACAACTCAGTGCTCAATGTTCCCTTCCCGAATCCACCCGAATAACAAGATATCACCACAAAATCCAGTGACGAACCTATCCAAATACGGTCGCGGAATACCTTGCTCATCAAATCCATAAACGCTGGCCGAGCATTAGTCAAACCAAAATGGCATCACCAAACTCATAATGTCCGTAGCGTGTCTCGACGCAAATCTGGGTACATCACTCTCCCGAACTCAACTGATGATACCTTAATTCTCAAGTCTATCTTGAGTATACTCGAGATCCTTTGGAGTTGATCAAATAACTCATCAATTCTAGGGAGTGGATATCATCATGATGGTAACCTGCTCACCTGCCCGTAATCTATACATAACCGCAAATCCCCATCTTCTTTTTCACGAAGAGTAACTGAGCTCCCCATGGGGATATGCTCGGTCTAATAAATCCCTTACTCAACAATTCCTCTAACTGAGCTTTAAGCTCTCTTAACTCTGCAGGAGCCATCCTATAAGGAGGAATGGAAATGGGCTCAGTCCCTGAAATCAAATCAATGGTGAACTCCACCTCTTCTCGGGAGGCAACCCCGCAATATCATCCCGAACACATCCGGGAACTTCTAACAACTCCGACCTCATCCAATATAGTCCCTCCTTCCCGCTCTCACCACATGTTGATAACCCCGACATCCTTTACGCAAAGATTATGGCCGGCCACATGAGATCATACAAAGATAATCCCCTCTACGTAATCCTCCGAACTTTACCTCCAATAGATCCCCGGTCTGTTTTCGCCATTTCCTTTTATAACAATCTAATGTGGCTCATGGCGAGACACCAATCCATACCGAGAACCACGTCGAAGTCCTCATATCTAAAGAGCAAGATCCGATTGAACCCCCGCCCCAATCGCACCTCTACTATCTCCACTACTCCGTCTCCGCGAGCAACTGATCTCCACCGAAGGAACTCTCACACGCACCCCCAATGGTCGGGTCTCGTCCGACAACGATCTAAGAATGGCTTGATGTAAAATGAATGCAGAAATTTCGGTCTACTAAGGTATATGCATCATGACTAAGGATAGAAATAATACCAAAGGACTACATCCCGGAAATGCATCCGCATTCACGAGTCACAAAGATATACTCCGTCCTAGTGGCCTCACCGCATCCCGGGCAACCTACCACCACCCGCCACCGCCCGCACCGCGCCGGTCCCTCCCGGTCGTCCAAACCTCCTCCCCCGACGACTCGTGGCGCCATCTCCGTAATCGGAGTAACTAGGATTCAGCTACCGATGTCTCCGCACCATCCAGCCAGGACACTCCTAATAAACGGGTTTCCACATGCTGGAAACACCTTAACTCGAATCTCCCAGACTCCCCATGGTGTCGCTTCCTCGACACATATGACAAACGGAGGAATACTGGTGCCACCAAGAAAACCGGGGCCTCGATCGATCCCCACCAGAGATACTCGACCGCACTCGCCTCTATAACCTCCCTCTCGGTTTTGCTTTTCTTTCTACCGGATTGTATTCGAGCTTTGCTGGGACGCGGCCTGTGCACTCCTCTTACTATTACTTTCCCCGCTACTTCCTCGACAAGGCATGGCCGTGAAGATTACCAACTCCTCGCAGCGGCCTCAACAAGTCCCCAACTCCATTCTCGTGACCACCGATAAATGCACTCGATCCGATGCCAGCCTCGATAAAACCTCTTGCATTTCAGATTCCCCATCTCGTTGAATGTATGGAAATAATCTAACTAGTTCCGAGAACTTCTTCTCATAATGAGATTCGACATGTTCTTCCTGCTCTAACTTGAAGAACTCCTCAATTTTGCATCCTTATGACTCGAGGAAAGAATCGCCGCTGAATCTCGTTGGAATCGGGTCCTGGCAAATATACATCTGATACCTCCTCTCAACGGCATCCCACCAATCTTTAGCCCTGTCTTCCATCAGAAACTGGAAAACAAGACTCTTTGCTCATCTGTGCAACCCATAACTCATAAATCTCTGAGCCATCTTGCCTAGCTACACCAGTCGCTTCTCGGATCACCACTGCCGCTTGGCAGCGGAAGGCTGCGCCTGGGCCAGAGACTTATCACCTCCCTCGCTCTTCCATAACCTCTCTAGGGTGGCGGTGGAGGTCATGATCGTTGTCGGGTCGCCATTGCTACTATCTCTGTAATTCGTGCCACTTGCTCACCAGAAATGGGCCCCGGCATTTGAGCTCCTTCCGTGGCGCCAGATGGTCCGTACCGACCGTCGCCGAGGTTGATTCATGATGCTGTGGTGGAACTATTACGTACTGCCCTCGCAGTACATCGTGACGCCGAACCATTGAACTACTCTCCTAGGACGACCCCACGGTCCCTCTCCGACATAGTCGTAATTACCAAATAAACCATTTTAATACTTTGAATCACTTCATATGTATGTACTCTAAGTTTAAACATGCATGGTTGCCATTACTTATGCTCTGATACCACCTGACACACCCCACCCCTACCTACGGGCGGTATGCTCGCCCACCCTACGTAAATCCCCGCCCATTACCTCCTAACGATCAGAACTTCGTGAAGCTAATGTATTTGCTTGCTTAAACCCTCCTATAAAAATTTTTCTTTATTTATAACTTGGGATTTGGTAAAATCTTAAAGAACATAAAAAAATTTCTATATATGAAGATGAAGGCCGCATTAATAGTCTAAATTCCAAATCCTATACATCCAATTTACACTATATCCAAAATATGGCAACCAGCATACCAACACATTCCCATCATACTAAACTATGTACATACATATGTTCCATATACAAAATTCAAAGTATGTTCTTACAAAATATAATTCTTAATTACAGCACTTAAACTGATGTCGTGACTCAATCCTATCAGGCTCCTGGCCTCACAGACTGCATTCCTGAAAATAGTTTTTAAAATAGAAAATAATGTGAGCTAAACGAAGCTCAAGGAGTGTATGCTTATAAAAGGTTTTGCTTTTCCGAAAACATCTAAAATGTAAAACTCTCTTTACAATTATTTTCCATAAGCTTTTCTTTGCTTTGTTCGCTTTAAAAGTTTTCAAAACTTTTCTTTGCTCGTTGCTTTTGTACTTGCTTGCTTTATTTTGCTTTTCTTAAAGTTTGTAAAACTTTATTTCTTTTGCTTGCTTAGAAGTTTATAAACTTCTCATAATTTTTCTTGCTTGCTTGTTTTATCGCGGGCTTTGAAAAGTTTCTAAACCTTTCACAAATCTTTGCTTTAAAAAGTTTTCTCAAAAACTTTTCATAAAAATGGGAGTTTCGAGTTCGACCACACATGTGCTGCTTTGAAAATAAACTCCATGAGCTATTCAACTGATCGCTTTGAAATCTAAATCGTAAGCCCGGCTCAACCGCATTTTAAAACTCTCCGGAAGCCTGGGCGACCGGAACCAATGGTTGATTTTTCAAAACTGTTTATCATGCTTATAACACATCAACCAATGGAGGCCTATTTTTGCTTGTTATGCCCTAGTGAACACGGGAACCTGCGCTCAACCGTGCCGATGGAAGGACCTTTGTCCGCATCACCTTTTTCATTTTCCTCGTGAATACATGGAATTGACCTCGTGGTCGCCATCACCATACTTAGTTAGAGCTCATAACCTTATATACTCCTCGTACGTGCCACTTCGCCTCCCCTTTTAAATGCATAATGTATGTCCTAAGTTTGCCGACTGTGCAAACTACAATGCATGGCTGAAATCCTAACACCACTGCACGCACAATACCCGACCGGTTTGCTTGCTTAAAAACTAGGGAAGGCCCTTGTTTTCTACAACCTTTCATCGTCATTGCTTGCTTGCTCTTTGTAAAATGGTTTTACACTTTGAAACCATTTGCTTGCTTCGCTGCTTGAAAATGGCTTCACTTATTCAAAACCATTTGCTTAGTTGCTTGTCTGCTTCAAAATGGCTTCTTGAATTCTTTCAAAACCATTTACTTACTTGCTTGCTTGTGTTTAATTATGGTTTCATAATTGTAAATCAATGTTTGTTTTCAAAATGGTTTAACTCAAAACCATTTGTTTGTTTTTATCTCATTGTTTGCTTGAAAATGGTTTGCATTCAAAACTACAAAAAGTGTAAAGCAATTTTGTAATAATAATAATAATAATACACTAGTATTTGGAAAATGAGTTTAGAACACTTCACCTCTTTTGCTTGCTTAACTTGAGCACAGCCCACACTTATCCCGCCTTACTTCTTTAACCTACACTCGTTCAATACGACGACAAATTAATCGCATAACTTAACGACTTCTAGACTTAGTCACACTCTTCATAATACTATTTTAAATCTATGGTGCTAAGGGTTCATTCAACTGAATCACCCACCTGGAGCACCGAAACCTGCCACGTCAAATAACCCGACTACTTTATGTCCAAAGCTGATGCAGGAATTTTTCTAAGACATGGCCCCACTGAGTGAATTTTTGGCCACTTAAGATCAGAATTTGGCGATTCCTACTTCTTAAGTTTTGTTCTCCTGAAGTCTATTTTTACGTAGCCATACTTGAATCACTCAAATCGGATAAGAAATGAGGAAGCATGGCCAAAATACAAAAACTGGTTCGAAACAGGAAAACTTCAGAATAGTTCTACCGGGTAGAACTTAACTCTCTACCGGTGATTTGGCCAAATGACTGTGAAGGAAACTTCTACCGGTAGACTTCCAATTGTACAAGACACCCTCAAATGCTCAGATTTTGTTATTTCTCTCACTTTTGATGCCAATTCACTCCATATAAATTTACAATTCATAATACCTTTAAAACCAATCTTGAATTTATCTAAAAACAACTCCATAATGATAGAATTTGTGCTTGAACCTCAAACCCAAAAACCCTAGTGAAAACCAAGAACCTACCCAAGGTCCACCACCTTTTCTACACATCATGAAATTTGATGATTCCAAGTTTCTTTTTATACCCGATTGGGGCTTTACCTCCACATAACCCCAACCATTCAAAGGCTTAATGTGCTCTTTTGCACAAAACCTAGACCAAAGGAGAACTAATCTCTCCATACCCAAGCCCTAGAAATCCAAAAATAATAATTAAGGCAAACACATCAAACACACACCTTTGATCTTGCTCTTCCTCCCTCCTCCTTCTTCCTCTCCCCCTTCCTCCCTCTCATGCTCCTCTTCTTCTCTCTCTTTACTTGCCTAGGGCAAACTAGAGACCAAATAAATTTTGCTTTTGTTTTTCTTCTTTTATTATATTTTATCATTTCCTTAATTTGAAAATTGCCCTCAACTCTTTAATTTTGCAATACCAACTTTTGAATTTCTACTATGGCCCATCTCTAATTTGTTTCTACTCTACATCCATTTGTATAATGACCATTTCACCCTTTTGGTTTAATACCACACCTGGTTCCAAAATTTCTTTTCATATTTTAGTCTCCAAAATTAATATGTGATACATGGTACTCTTATACACCCCTACAGTATCATGTACTGTACACTCTCCCGGAACGGGGTGTTACAAAATCCTCCCTCCTTAGGAACATTTCGTCCTCGAAATGGAAACTAAAACTCCAAACAAAAGGGAAGGAACATACCTCATCCCATAGGGAATGGCTGGAAATGATGGCGCATCCGGGCCTCTGGTTCCCAAGTAGCCGCCTCCCTCTCATGATTCTTCCACAAGACTTTAACTAATGGAAGACTTTGCTTCTCAACACCTCGCTCTTTGCGATCTACACCAGCATGTATCTCCTCATAAGTCAAATTCTCCTTTTAATCGTGACTGCTGCTCTCTCTCAATACATGTGAAGGATCCCGATATATTTCTCAATACTACATGGAAAGTATCATGAATCCTTGACAACTCGTAATCTCTAATCAGAAGTAATCGGGGCCCCACTTTGCTCACGATCTCATATATCCACTATACTCCTGACAAGCTTGCCTCGCTTCCCAATCTCAACACACCTTTCCGTGAAATTCTTCTGACTCGGTCACCTATCTCGAACTCCGTAAGTCTTCTACGACTTTTGTCCTGCATAGCTTTTCTCTGCTCATCTCTTGCTATCTTTGTTATTGCGAACAACTTTTACTTTCTCTCAAGTGATTCAGATTTAGTTCGGGTGGTCATTAGTCTTCTCTCACCAACCTCATCCCAAAGACACTGAGTCCGACATTTCCCGGCCATATGCTGCCTCAAATGGAGCCATATCTATACCGGTTGGAGGCCATTGTTGTAAGCAAACTCCATTGCTAAGTGTGAGTATCCCAACTTCCTTTGAATTCCATCACACAAGCTCTCAAGATATCCCCTAACGTTCGAATAGTCCTTCGATCGACCATCTGTTCGAGGATGAAATGCCGTGGTCGAAATGAAGGCGAGTACCTAAAGCCGCTGGTAACCAGCCAAAACCGATGTGAACCTCGGGGTCTCGATCCTAAACTATCAAACCGGAACCTCACAAGTCTCTACCATTCTATCCATACAATCGCTTCAACTTCTTTCCAGAATCCTCAACATTAATCGTTAAATGAGCAGACTTCACAATCGATCAACTATCACCCATATCGCATCACGCCGCTTCCGAGTCCGTGAAGACCATTCATGGGACCAGTGATCTTCTCCCATTTCCATACCGGAATGGGAGTAATCGTATCTTCCTTACGGCCTCTCGATGTTCGCTTCACCCCGGGTCGATTGTGTTAGACATCCTGAGATCGAAACTTGCAACTTCTTTCTTCATCCCATTCCACCAAGAATGTTCTTTCAAAGTCCCGTACATCTTGGTACTCACCTGATGCATAGCATACGCCAGATGAATGTGTTTCTTCCATAATGTCTCTCTTCACTGCCATACTCCGCACGCACATTCTCCTCGGCCCTTTCACTATCATGCCATCATCTCTAATTTGAAACTCCTCGCTTTCTTCCTTTTCTATCTCCTTCCTTAAGCTTAATCATCCAGGATCTCGACCGCTCGCTAGAATCCGATCCACTAAGAGAGGTCTAACATGAAATGTGGCTAACAAGGCTCTAATTTCAACTCTCCAATATCACCCTAAAGTTTCCATCCACCAACAATGGAAGATAACCCGATCTCATGAGACAAAGAACTCTCCTGTCGCCTACTTCAAGGTATCCGGCTGGTTTACATTAGCCTTTCCCGGATGGTACTCAATAGTACAAATAGTCCCTTAATCAACTCAAGCCATCTTCTTTGCCTTAGGTTTAACTCTTTCTCGGGTGAAAATATATTGAAGACCTTAGATCCGGGAAGATCCCGCAAGGAACACCATATAAGTAATGTCTCCATATCTTCGTAGCAACACGAAGGCCAAGTGCTCTAAGTCATGTAGGGTAATTCTCCTCATGCTTCTTCTCAAATTGGCTCTGTAGGCATATGCAATCACCCTATCATTCTCGCATCAAACATAACCAAGGCCTTGCCCTAAGCATCACTATAAACAATAAATCCATCTTTCCGAACAAGTAAAGCTAAACTGAGTCAAGTCAATCTATTTTTCAACTCCCTCAAAACTCTTTGACAGTTTCTACCCAATCATACTTAACATCTTTCTTGTCGCTGGTCGTTGGGCCAAGTATCTTAGAGAACCCTGCCAACAAACTTCCCTGTAATACCTCGGCAAACCGAGAAACTTCACCACACATTCTTGGTGGCTCCAATTTACCACCGCTCTATTTTCCTCGGGGATCCACACTCACCCCTCCGGCTTGAAATTACATGACCAAGGAATGCCACCTGTCGAGCCAACCGACACTTGCTCAACTTGGTACATAACCTGCCTCCTTAGTGGTCTCAGAATACAATCCTCGTGCCTCCAATGCTCCTCCGGCACCCAATACACTAAGATATCATCAATAAAACTATGACGAACCTATCCAAATACGGGCCGAATACTTGCTCATCAAACTATAAATCGCGTCGAGATTAGTCAAACCAATGGCACTACCTTTAAACCTACAATGTCCGGTAGCTGTCCTCGACAAAGTGGGCCTGGGTACATCACTCTCCCTAACTCTCAACTGATGATACTCCCACTCTCAAGTCTATCTTGGAGTATACTGAGATCCTTGGAGTTGATCAAATAACTCATCACCCTAGGGAGTGGATACCTGACGCGATGGTAACTCTGTCTACCGCCTGTATCTATACATAACCGCGAACCCCATCTTTCTTTTTCACGAAGAGAACTCGGAGCTCCCCATGGGGATATGTTCGGTCTAATAAATCCCCTACTCAATTCCTCTAACTCGGAAGCTTTAAGCCTTCTTAACTCCGTTAGAGCCATCCTATAAGGAGGATTGAAATGGCCTACCCCGAAATCAAATCAATGGTGAACTCCCACTTCTTTCCTGAGAAAACCCGCACAATATCATCCCGGAACACATCCGGGAACTCTCTAACAACCTGAATCTCATCCAATATAGTCCCTCCTTCCCTGCCTCCACCATAAGCTAGATAACCTCGACATCCTTTACGCAAAGATTTTCTCCTCGTGGCCGTCATGGCTGAGATCATACAAGAAGATAACTCCTTTACGTGACCGAACTTTACCCTCCAATATCCCCGGGCTCGTTTCACTTTATCTCCTTTTTATAACAATCCAATGTGGTTTATGGGCGAGACACCAATCCATAATGAACCACGTCGAAGTCCTCATATCTAAAGCTGCTGAAGATCCGTCGAACTCCCGCCCCCAATCGAACTCTACTATCTCCGACCACTCGGGTCATGAACCTGACCCCACCGGGAAGCGGAAACTCTCATACGACCCCAATGGTCGGGTCTTTATCCACAACGATCTAAGAATGGCTCGATGTAAACGACGAGCTCCCGGGTCTACTAAGGTATATGCATCATGATCAAGGATAGAAATAATACTAAAGGACTACATCCGAGTCGTGATCTCGCATCTTGGTCAGTCACAGCATATACTCCGCCCGAAAGTGGGCTCGTCCATTCCCGGGCACCTCTGGCCTCACCACGGCCACCGCCTCGCGCCAGGCCGCCCTCCGCTGGGAAACCTCCCCGACGACCGCGCGCTCATCTCGCACCGAGAAGCAGACTAGCTGTACCATGTCTCCGCACTCAATCAGCCGAGGACACTCTAATGTAAAACGGCCTTCCCGGCCACAGCGAAACACCCGAATCAATCTCCGCACCCTACGGTGTCGTCACATATGACAAACGGAGGAATACTCCTCGGGTGCCACCGCTAGCAACCGGGCCCCACCGATCCCCGACTAGAGATAGCTCTCGGAATTCCCAGACTCCTCGGCCTCTATAACCTCCGCTCTTGCTTTTCCTTTCTAACAGACCGTCCCTCGAGCTTTGTCGGGACGTGCCCGGTGCACTCCTCTTACTCATTACTTTCCGCCTACTCCGATACATGGTCGTAGTACTTTGCTCAACTCTCGTGAGCGCCAACTAAGTCCCCAAATCTATTCTCGCTGGACCACCGATAAATGCACTCGATTCGATGTCGTAGTCCCGATAAAAACCTCTCTTTGCATTTCGTGACTTCATCTCGCTTGAATGTATGGAACCAATCTAACTAGTTCCGAACTTCTTCTCATACTTCTGAGATCGACATGTTCTTCCTCGTCTAACTTGAAGAACTCTCAATTTTGCATCCTTATGACTCGAGGAAAGAATCGCTTCGCTGAATTTCGTTGAATCGGGTCCCATGTTATGCCATCGATACCTCTCAACGCAACATCACTCCAAATTGCCTCTCCATCAGAAACTGAAACAGACTTTGCTCATTTGTGCAACCCATAACTCCATATATCTTGTTTACCCGGTCTAGCCACAACCAGTCAAGCTTCGATCACCATCGCCGTCATATGGCTTGCGCCCGCCAGATTTCTATCAATTTCGCTCTTCCATAACTCCTCTAGGTGGCTGCGGAGGTCGCGATCGCCGCCGGGTCGCTACGTTAATATCCGCAACTGCGCCACTTTGCTCACCAGAATCAGCCCCGGCATTTGAGCTCCTTCCGGTGGCGCCAGATGGTCCAAATTTCACCCACGAGGTTGATTCATGGGATGCGCGTGAACCTATTACGTGCTCGCCCCTCGCAGTACATCGTGACGCCGAAACCGGCCGAACTACTCCTCCTAGACGACCTCTTACGCCCTCTTCCTCGGCATAGCCGTAATTAATAAAATAAACCATTTAATACTTTGAATCACTTCATGTATGTACTCTAAGTTTAAACATGCATGGTTGCCATTACTTATGCTCCGATACCACCTCGATGACACCCCACCCCCACCGGCCGGCGTGTATGTCGCCACCCACGTAAACCCCACCCATTACCTCAACGACTAGAAATCCCCGTGAAGCGGTCGACGCTTTTGGCTTAAACCTCCTATAAAATTTTTCTTTATTTATAACTCGGGATTTGTAAAATCTTTAGCAATGGAAAATTTCATAAAGATGAAGGGTCGCACATAGTCTAAATTCCAAATCCTATATACATCCAATTTACACTATATCCAAAATATGGCAACCAGCATACCAACACATTCCCATCATACTAAACTATGTACATACATATGTTCCATATACAAAATTCAAAGTATGTTCTTACAAAATATAATTCTTAATTACAAAGACTTAAACTCGATGTCAGACCAATCCTATCAGGTTCAAATACCATGACTGCACTGAAAATAGTTTTTAAAATAGAAAATAATGAGCTAAACGAGCTCAGTGAGTGTATGCTTTTATAAAAGGTTTTGCTTTTCCGGAAAACATCTTAAAAAATGTAAAACTCTCTTTTACAATTATTTTCCATAAGCTTTTCTTTGCTTTGCTTGCTTTAAAAGTTTTCAAAACTTTTCTTTGCTTGCTTGCTTTCAGACTTGCTTGCTTTATTTTGCTTTTCTTTTAAAAGCTTGTAAAATCCTTTATTTCTTTCGCTTGCTTAGAAGTTTATAAAACTTCTCATAATTTTTCTTATGTTTGCTTGTTTTATCGTGCTTGAAAAGTTTCTTAAAACCTTTCACAACCTTTGCTTTAAAAGTTTCTCAAAACTTTTCATAAAAATGGGAGCTTGAGTTTCACTCTACATGCTTTGAAAATAAACCCACCTGAGTTGGGCTCAACCGATCAAGCTGAAATCTAAATGTAAGCCTGGCTCAACCAAGACTTTTAAAACTCTCCCAAGCCTTGGCGACCGGGAACCAATGGTTGATTTTTCTCAAAACAACAGATCATGCTATAAACATCAACCAATGGAGGCCTATTTTTGCTTATCATGCCCTAGTGAACACGGAAACCTATGCTCAACCGTGCCTGGAAGACTCCTTGTCCCGTCACCTTTTCATTTTCCTATGAATATGGCGGAATTGGACCTCGTGTCGCCATCACCATACTTAAGAGCTCATAACCTTATATACCCTCGTGACGCGCACTGCCTCCCTTTTAAATGCATAATGTATGTCCTAAGTTTGTTTCGACCGTGTGCAAAACTACAATGTGCATGTATGAAATCCTAACACCACCGCACGTACGGAATACCTCGACCGGTTGCTTGCTTAAAACTGGTGGAAGGCCTTGTTTTCACAACTCATCGCTTGCTTCGCTTCCAAGTTGTTTCCTTGTAAAATGGTTTTACACTTTGAAACCATTTGCTTGCTCGTTGTTTGAAAAATGGTTTAATTATTCAAAACCATTTGCTTAGTTGCTTGCTTCTGCTTCAAAAATGGTTTAACTTTTCAAAACCATTTAATTTACTTGCTTGCTCGCTTAATTATGGTTTTACAATTTAAAACCAATGCTTGCTTTTCAAAATGGTTTAACTCAAAACCATTTGCTTGCTTTTTATCTCATCACATTTTTGAAAATGGTTTGCATTCAAAACCATAAAGTGTGTACAATTTAGACACACACAGTTAATACACCAGCATTTGGAAAATGAGTTTTAGGAGACTCTCACCCTCGTTTGTTTAACTCTGAAAGCACAGCTTCCACACTTATCCCGCCTTACTTTTAACCTACACTCAAACGCACGACGACAAATTAATCGCATAACTTAACGTGACTTCCTAGACTTATCACACTCTTCATACTATTTTAAATCTAAGGTGCTAAGGGTTCTATCTAACTGAATCACCCACCTCGGAGCAATCGGAACCCAAGGTTAATGCCTCTAAAACAACCCTGACTACTTTATGTCCAAAGCTGATGCAGGAATTTTTCGCAGACATGGCCCCACTTTGAGTGAATTTTTGGGCCACTTAAGATCAGAATTTGGCGATTCCTACTTTAAGTTTTGTTCTCCCTTGAAGTCTATTTTCGTCGTAGCCACCAATCTACTCAAATCGGATAAGAAATGAGGAAGTTATGGCCAAAATACAAAAACTGGTCGAAACAGGAAAACCAGAACAAGTTCTACCGGTAGAACTTAACTTCTACCGGTAGGACTTGGCCAAAAATGACCAGAAGCAAACTTCTACCGGTAGGACTTCCAATTGTACCGGTAGAAGACAACTAAATGCCTGCATTTTGTTATTTCTTCCCACTTTGATGCCAATTCACTCCATATAACTTCTATAATTCATAATAATCTTCAAAAACCAACTTGGAATTTATCTAAAAACAACTCCACAACATGTGAATTGGTGTTTTGGAACCTCAAAACCCAAAACCTTAGGTGAAAAATCCAAGAACCTTACCTAAGGTCCACCAATTCTTCTACACATCATGAAATTTGATGATTCCAAGTTTCTTTTACATCGATTGGGGTTTTACTCACACACCCCAACCATTCAAAGGCTTAATAAGCCTTTGCACAAACCTAGACCAAAGGAGAACTAATCCTCCACACTCCAAGCCCTAGGAAACTAAAATACACTAAGGCAAACATGATCAAACACATACCTGATCTTGCTCTTCTCCCTCCTCCTTCTTCCTCTTCCCTCCTCCCCTCTCGCTCTCTTCTTTTCTCCTTTTACTTGCCTATAGGGCAAACTAGACCAAAATAAATTTTTTGTTTTTGTTTTCTCTCTTTATTATATTTTATCATTTCCTTAATTTGAAAATTGCCCTCAACTCTTTAATTTTGCAATACCAACTTTTGAATTTCTACTATGGCCCATCTCTAATTTGTTTCTAATTTCCATATCCATTTGTATAATGACCATTTCACCCTTGGTTTAATACCACAATTCCGGGTTCCAAAATTTCTTTTCATATTTTAGTCTCCAAAATACTAATATGTGATACATGGTACTCTTATACACCCTGCGCAAAGGTCATGTACTCACTCTCCCTGACTCCGGGGTGTTAAGCACTTTAGAGCAGCAAGGCAAAGTATCGGACGTGAGAGAGAGGCAAAAGAAGTTAGGTTTTAATTTTAGAGAGATGTAACTTTCAGGGATTCCATTTATCTGACCGCTGGATTTCTTTAAAGCCAAGAAGTAAAGTAGTTCTATTTAAACGAGGGCTCTCGTGGTACCAGTTTTGGGAGTTTTCGACAAACTCCGTGAGGTAGGAGTTTTATCCTACTTGTTTTACTCTTTGTTTAAGTGTTTTGTTAATAGTTAAGTTGGTTTGAGGCCTTAAACGGCTGTTTGATCGGTCCCAAAACTTGGGACCGAGTTGTTGGAATTTCTCGAGCCGCTGATAAAGGTGGGGCCATTGTTCGACTAGTGTCGTGGATTTATGCAATAAATTGTGTTTTGATGGTAAGAGGCCTAAATGGCCATGAAATTTGGCTTTCAAAAAGTGTAACCAATGTGTTTCAGAGCCGGGTCAGTCATCATGGATACCACTATTTTCTCGCTTTGGGACTCGTTAAAACAGCCCTGCCAGGTGTGCACTCTAAATATTCTAGCAGCTTTCTGACATTGTTTAGGGTTTAATAAAAATTAAATATGAATTTTTAGGAAATAAAACGAAACCCGCACTTGTACAGATAAAATAAGGGTACATATGTAATTTGCCAAAAAAGAGGCACATAAGTAATAAGATAACAAGGTACTGGTTAAAATACAAATACGCTAACTTGATTACAAAAAGCAGTAAGAACCTAAGGACTAAAGTGAAATAAATGAAACTAACCCAAAAAAAATAGGTTTTGGGAGCCAACATGGCCTAAGAAAAAGATATTTGATTTAAGACCAAATTTGGTCTCATTTGGAAAAAGAAAACTATGGAGTAAATTAAGAAGAAGAAGGGAAGGAGAAGAAGAAGGAAGAAGAAGAAGCCAAGTTTAAGGTATGGAATCTAACATTTAGTATGGATCTTTGGATTTTTGTATGGAAATTATGAATTTTGTATGAGATTATGTGTATTTAGACCATGGTAGGGATGTCTATGGTTTTCAAACCTGTGGTTTTGATAGATTTCATCCCAACCATGGATTTCTTTGAAAGTTAGGTTGGTAAACCCTAAATGGTACAAGGAAAACATGGAATCCTCCCTGAGGTTGGACTCATGGTTTAATTGCAAAGTAATGGAGTTCGTTAGAATAAACCCCAACTAGTCCTTGTGTTTATTTGTGTATGGGTTATGACCCATATTAGAGTTGTTTCTGGGAGTAATCCATGAAAGGTTTTCAAGTAAGACAAGTATCTCAAAGATGAATCGAGTAGAATAGAGGTTACAAGATGGATAGAGTGGTTTTGATGTGTATATTGATTTATTGAGTTGTTTGGGTAGAAAAATATGGAAAATGGGAGAAAAACCACCATTTCTCGGCATTAGTAGTGGTACCCTAGTATTCAAATGTAGTGGTACCCCACCATAAGTGTTGTCACTTTGTTTTGGACCAGCTTTAGTATTGTGGCCATAACTTGGTCATTTCTTATCTGAATTGAGTGATTCAAGTGGCTAGTTAAACTAGACTTCAAGGATAACAAAACACACTGAAATAGGTACCTTCAAATTCTGACTCTATTTGGCCAAGAAATTCACTCAAAGTGGGGCTATGTTCAAGCCAATTTCTGGTTATGTTTTGAACATAGAGGAGTCCTTGCTGAGAGTTTAGGGACATATACTGAGTTTCTAAGGTTCGATTTAGGTGATTCCATTTGGAGAAGAACCTTAGCACCTTAGCTTCAAATGAGTACAAAGACCCAAAGTCAAATATGGAGCAGACCCTGAAAATGGGTATTTTCAAACTGTTCCTAGTGTAAAATGGGCAAAATGACTAGTTTGGCATGAAAATGCCATAACTTGAGTTTGGATGATTCAATTGGAATGATTCCAATTTCTAAGTAAAGTAGATTCATAGAGGAACAAGAATACATGATTGATGTGTGAATACATAGGTGTCATACTGTACAAGTATATGAAATGCCATATGCAACAAGCATGAAACGGGAAAAATATAGGAAATGCAATATGTATAGATGTGTTCATGAAATACTTCTAATATGGTAGAATATGAAAATTAGTATGGGAACCGGGCAGGAACTCGTTTTGATTAGTATAGAACTGCCTAGACTATAATGGATTAAGAATACATGTAGGAAATAAAATCCCCAAACCCGTATTGATGGAATTGGTTAAGAACCCCATTTATTATAATGAATTTTGTTAGTTTTATGTTAAATTTGTTTGTTTGTAGTTTGGGTTACTGATTTGGTGTTCTCAATTGAGGAATATTTATTAAGGAAATATTGGGGTTTTAGGGGAGATGTCAGCTCCAAATTTCTTCAAAACCTATGTTTTGTTTTACTATAACTTGGTCATCACTCATCCGAATTGAGTGATTCAAATTCTCTGGTAAATCTGCATCATAGAGAACATATCTCCTCAAATGTATATCCAAATTCGAACCCCTTGTGCCCGTAAATTAATCCAAAGTGAGCAGCACGCATGGTGTGCGCAGTCTGTGGCACCGTTCTCTCGAGCGCATTTTCCGGTTGTGTCCTCCAACTTCGACGGCCATAACTTCTTCGTCCTTTTACATGAGCTTATTTATCAGAAAAAAGAAAAACTTTAAATGAAGCTTCGCTCTGGAAGCAAAATCAAGATGCCAATGCTAGAGTAGGGAATTTTATTTTCATGCACAATTTGGTGTTAAAAATCGCAAATACACAAGATAGTGTCCATGTTCGGCTATGAAATAGAAATAAAGCTTTTCTTCTAAAGGTTCGGTGAAACGGAGACGGAGTTAACCTTATATGCTTCGTGAGGCTGATGCAAATTTCGTTGTTGTATTTAAGTCAAGCAAGTCGTGGACTATCTACACCTAGCTTTCCATTAAAAGTTTTTCAATGGTAGTTGAGATTTGTAAATCTTATTTATCGTATGTTGTTCGTGATTATTATCATCGTTAATTTGAAAGCTGGGGGACTTGTTTGTTTGGAAACCTTTAAATATTTTTGGTCTCTGTCTATAATATTTTTGGCAATGTTTTGAAAATACTTTTATATATGGTGTTTTATTTTTTAATATTCTTTATTTGTATAACTATTTTTTTAAAATTACTTTAAAACAAGTGAGAACTATGTATAACATTTATTGGAATGTACACTTTATATTTTCTAAATTCTTCTTGCTTTTGCAAATATAACACACTTGGGGATAATCTACCTTTCTTTCAAATCTATAAATGCATTAGCACAAAAGAATACCGGAAAGTGTAATGTCCATTTGCATTGGTGCTATAAAGGAATTGAAATCCATATGGCTATGATTAAGAAATTTTTATTGTGTGTTTTATTTCATTCAATTTTCTTTTTTTCTCTTCCTTCCGAAATTTTCTGTTTGTTCCTTTTGGTTCGATGGATTTGAATTACAAAATGATTAGAATGAGGTTTTATCTTAATCCTTTTCTATTTATTTCTTCCTTCTTTATTTTTCTTTTGGAAAATTTTTATTTGATTTTCTAGTTCACTGCAATGGAGCTGCAATGGAATTTCCCTACTTTGCTGAGATTCTAGTAGTGGTTCTAGCCACTGCAAATGGGTTCATTCTTCTTTGTGGAGCATGCTTGCAACAATTTTGGGTGGTGAGGCAGCTAGTAATTAGGGTTTGGTAGGGACGCTTTAGCTATTCAAGTGGTTGTTTGCCTTTCTTTATCATTCATGTAATGAAGACTATCTATTTATTCTTTGTTTCTTTGGTCCTTAATTTTCTAGTTGCTAGTACGAGGAAAAAGGATTGAAATTTGTATCTGACCATTAAGCAGTGAGAAGCTTAGTCCTTCAAACTTGAATTCTTTCTTTTTGCTTCCTTTCTTGTCCTTTCACTCAGCTCTTGTGTTCTCCTAATTTTGCCTTTGTGTGGCTTGGATTATGCAATCGGAAGAGCGTTCCTTCATCTAGCAATAGCATGATATTTTTTTCACCTTTAGGTTTTCTGTTTCACATTTCATATTTTCCATTAATTCTAGTTTCAAGACTATAATGGTTTAGGAACTCCAAACTACACCTAGTCCATTGAACCTTAAACTTATATATGATGGACTTAGTAACCAAAATTATTCCTTTTTCACCTACACTAAAGCCTGCTTTCTTCATGCGTATCTGGCAAACGATTGCATAGATATTCACAATATTTTATCTCTGTAGTCATTTTCTTTAATTAATAGTAATATTTGAAGTCAGGCTGTTTCATCTTTGCAGATTATTATTCAAATTGAATAAGGTATAGTGGTAAAAATTTGGTCCTTAATGGCAAACTCAAAATGGCTCCTAGAACATAGTCAGAGGTATTTAACCGTGTATTTTCAATCAAAATTAGACTTGAACATCCTAATCGTGAGTTTCATTCCCGCAAACAACCACCATAGGTTAATTGAAAATTATGTTCAATTATTAGTAAGTTACTAACAAGAAATCAAAGATCCAAGCAAAGAAGTAACAATAATATATCAAGTAATAGCAAAACAAATTTACAAATGATTTTTCTTAAGTAATATATCTACCAAGTATCAGAGCCATAACACATTTGTTTTAGTGGCAATTAAACATGAAAATCAAATTATATGCAAAATATTAGTCTTAGATAGTTAATTCCTGTTAATGTTATATACAAAAATAACATGTCTTAGGATAGTTAATGTCAAAATCAAATTACATCTCTCGATATCTATACAAAAATGTTATATGCAAAATCTCTCAAGAATGAAATCCTAATTCTCCTACTAAAACAACATTAAAAAAATTAAAAAATTAGTTAATAAGATTAGAAAATGAAAAATTAAAGTACAAGATTAGAAAATTAAAGTACAAGATTAATTATTAATAAGATTAGAAAAATAAAAAAATAAAAAATTGCTTTTCATTTTTCCTATTGACTAAACAAACATTAAAAACAAAGTATTAAGGCATATATATACCGAATAATAGATTATTCAATATCATTTAGTTAATAAGATTAGAGTTTTAAAATGAATAATAATTTTAGTAATTAAGTTAACATTGATAGATTTAAGAGTCTTTAAGAAATTTTCTAATTTTTTAGTTCACTTAAACAAAATTATTTTAGGTTTATTTTCAATTTTGTTAATTGTCTTTTCTTATTTGGAGAGGTATATTTATTTGTGTTTCGATAATATATATTGCTTTGTTATGTGTGTAATGCCGGCATTTGTCAGTTCCGAGGATAATCAAGCAGGTAATGACGGTGATCATGTTAATAGAAGTGTAATATTTATCGTGTTTGATAATATATATTGTTTTGTTCTGTATTGCTCGCATTTGTCGTCTGAGGATAACTGGAAGAAGCCAATGGGATGCAGACTGCAACAATAGAAGTGTACGTATCAGGTTTTGATAATATATTGCCTTTGTTCCTCGTGTGTAATGCCTGCATTTGTTGGCCCGAGGATAACTGGCGGTGAAGGCAATGATGGTGATCATAAATAATAGAAGTGTATTATTTTTCTGCTCGTGATTGTTATGTTGCTATTTTTTGTATAATTTGGTTCATTTTATTGCAGCATAATTCTTAGATGACCTATTTCAACTCGAGGAAATTAAGTATTATGAGGGAAACTTGCTGAAATTTTTATTGATTTATAAGACAATATAATCCAAAGAATAATTAAAATGTACATTGTTGTACATTTTAGTCAGAGAAACCTCGTTCGACATCTTACTTCACTGGAAGGTGAGAATTCACTCGAATTGTCCAATGTGCTGACGCTTTGGAATGGCATGCCTATATTTGTAGATTTATAGTTTACATGTTTATTATATATGATAGGAAATTTAGCATATGTATCCTTCGCTCTTCGAAAGGCGCATAACGGATATTCAATATCGCAGCACTCGAGAACCACCTAGGGGAAATGTCGAATTTCACAGTATGTATAGATAAACGTATTATCGGGATATATGACGATTCTTAAATGGGATAGGTTCTACCTTTGAAATGAATATATGGAGGATAAGGATGACATGTAATAATTGTAAATGAATTAATAGAAATTAATTAAAAGAAACTTAAAATCATAGTTCGAATGACTAAATTATATGATCGAGCATTATTCTTTTGCAAATATACTGTGGCAAAAATGAGTTCGCATCACTGACACAAAGGTTTGGCGAATGGAATTCGAATCAAGATTTTTGAATGGGAAAGAAACTTTCTATCAACTTTGCTCGTAGTCAATCGAGACGTGATGACTGAGATAAAAATTAAGTGTCCATTTAATAACCGCAAGTGTCAGAATATGTCTTTTCGTAATGTAAACACTGTTAGATACCATGTGGCTAAATATGGCTTTGTACCAAATTATTTTGTTTGGATTTATCAAGGGGAAAATACAATGGATGTGGACAGTGACCAAAATGAGGGTAGTGAATCTTATGTATGTAGTGAAGAACTGTAACACCCCGTCCCGGGAGAGTGTACAGTACAACAACTGTAGGGGCATATAAGAGCTCTAAGTGTCACGTAGTAGTATTTTGGAGACTAAAGTAGGAAATGAAAGCTTATGGAACCCTTGATTTGTGTATGAGAACAAGGGTACAATTGTCATTTAGCAAATAGGATACGAATATGGAAAATCATTGGCGTAGAGATGGGCCACAATACAAATAGCATAAGTTACAATTGAAAATTAAAGAGATGAGGGTCACCTCAATTAATGAAAAGTTGATATTATAATAATGGGAAAAACAAAAGCCAAAATCATATTTTGGTCTCCCAAAAGCTAGGGTTCACGTAGGAGGAGAAGGAGAGAGCCAAGAGAAGGAAGAGGAAGAGAAGGAAGAAGAAGGAGAAGGAGGAGGAGGAGAAGAAGATCAAGGTATGTATGTCTTGGAACAAGGGTATTTTTGGATGTTCAGGACTTTCAGTATGAATTTTCCATGGAGATTGTTCCTTCCTTGTCTAGGTTTTGTGGAAAGATCACATAACCTTTTTGAATTGTTGGGGTTATGAGATTAAAACCCCAATTGGGAGAAAATAACCATGGAATCATCACATTTATGTGGTTTTATATAGAATTGGAGGACCTTAGGTAGAGTTCTTGCATTTTCACCTAGGGTTTTGTGGTATGAAGTTCCAAATTACCAACTGTTAGAAGTTGGTTTGGATGTGAATTCCATGTTGGTTTTGATGAATTGTTGTAAAAAGGAGAATGTTGGTTTGTGCTAGAAAATTTGTCAAAATTTGGTAAAACCCTGTTTTTGTTTTGGTTATAGATTAAGTTATAATCATCCAAATGAATTGGTTCCAATTGGTAAAGAACCATAAGAGATAGTGCTACAAATGTATAGAAGGAACCAAGAGCAAATTGTAGCTCTAAGGCTCCCAAATACGGACTGAAAGGTAGAGTTCTGAGCAGGCTCTACTGATTTTGCTCTGTTTTGGGTATTGTTGTAGTGTTTTGGCCATAAGTGGAGTTTCACTCATCAAAATTGAGTGATTCAAAATTCTGGGTAAAATAGACTTCTAGGGGAATAATTTAACTGAAGGAAGTGAATGCAAATTGTGAACCCAAAGTGCCCAGAAATTTTTCTAAGTGGAGCTATGTGCAGATTCTGTTCTGCCAATTTGAGTAATCTAGATATAAAATACAATAACATGAGTTTTGGTGATCCAAATTGGGTGATTCCACTTGAGAAGAAACCTTAGGAACCAAGGCTTCAAATGAGTGAAGAAACCATTTTTAATTTATGGAGTTAAGATCCTAGAAATCAAGGATAACAGTAGGTGATTCAGTGAGTTTGAATCAAAACATGCTGTAACTTGTGTTATGTGGTTGAGGGCCTTAGAGAAGGAATTTTACATTGAAATTTTAAAGAGATGTCATTGGATATATAAAGGACTGATCTGGAGAGTTTCATAATTTTTAAAGACCTTTTGAATAATTTTTGGGTAATAAAGTCCATAGAGTATTGTGGGAAAAAGGTTACCAAAATGAGTGGTTTTTTTTTTTATGAGCTTTTTAGTGCTCAAGGGTAAATTGTTAATTTTAATTTATATGAATGTTGTGTGACCTTAAAGTGACTTATGCAGGAAGTATTTAGGTTTTGTAAGTGCGCTTGCACGAGGTGATTACACGTTGTCGTATTCGCTTGAGTATGTAGGCTAAAAGCAAAGAGGCAAAAAAGTAGTGGATTTGTGCTCAAGGTTGGGAAACAAAGAGGTGAGTGTTCTAAACCTATTTTTCCAAATACTAGTGTATTATTATGAACTGTTTGCACTGGTAATTAAATGGTTTTGATTGTAAACCATGTTTGAAAGGCATTGGCAGTGAGTTTAACAAACAAACAAACGGTTTTGATTTTTAAACCATATGTAACAAATCGTAATGGTTTGATTTAACCAGCCATACTTTTTAAAAAACAAGCAATAGTTTAGCAAGCAATGGTTTTTTAACTATAAAACCATATTTCAAAGAGCAAGCAAGCAAACAAGTCTATTTTGTAAAATAGGCCACCAAAAATCTAGTCTTAAGCAAGCATCTAGGTCGGAGGAGGTATTGTACAAGTTGTGTGCTTGGTGGTGTTAAATTTAAATACGTGCGTTTTAAGATTACTGGTAGGCAAACTTAGAACATGCATCATCCCAATTAAAGGAGGCCCAGTGTACGTCTTGGGTATGTAAGGTTAAGAGCTCTAACTAGAATTATGGTGATGGAGACCCGAGGTCAATTCCACCATATTTCTGGGAGAAAAGGTAGCGTGGAGCGAGGCCCTTTCACCTAGGTGATGTGGACCTAGGTCCTTCCCTTAGGCACGGTCGATGTAGCTCAGTGTTCAGCAGAGATTCTGGCCCAATAGGAAAGGCTGTGGTTGATGATTTATAAGCATGTTTATACAGTTTTAAAATCAACCATTGGCGCACGATTAATTACGCTCAGTGTTTGTTTTAAAACAAGCGGTTTGACGGGCTCAGTTTTATTCTAAGCATGCGGTTGAGCCAGGCTCCTTGTTTATTTCAAAAGCATGCGGTTGAGCCAGGCTCAGTGTTTATAGAAAAGTTTTGAGAAACTTTTGAAGCTAAAGTTTATAAGTTTTGAGAGCAACTTTTAAAGCGAGAGTTGAGAAAAAGTTTAGAAACTTTTAAAGTAAGATAAAAGCAAGTAATGAGAGATTTTTGAAGTTTTATAAACTTTCATTAAGCAATAAAAGTTTGAAACTTTTTAAAGTAAAACAAAGCAAAGAAAGAAATATTTCTGGAAAATATCATGTAAATGGGATTTTCACAGATTTTGATCATTTTTCAGAAAAAAACATTTTCTAGAAATCATCACTTTGACTCGTTTAGCTCATTTATTTTTTCATTTTACAAGAAACTATTTTCCTAGTACATGTCGCCGACATTTGGAGCGAAATGGAAGTCCCACGACATCGATATAAGTCTTTGTGTATAAGCCAATTTGTATGGAAATACAGCAGACTTGTATAAAGGAATATGTATGTACATAATGTGGTTTATGAAAATGTGTGGAGGAGTTGTTGGTTGCCATGTTGATATAGTGTAAAATTATTATTATACAAGTTTTTGGGACATGTCTATGCTCTGAATTTGTATCTCCCAGAAATTTTATAAAATCACAAGTTTAGAAAGAATTTTTTTATCGAGATTAGGCAAAGCGTGCGGCCGGCTTCCACGGGGATTACTGGGTTAGAGGTAACGGCTGGGGAGTTCTGTGGAGTGGCCGGCACACCTGCCGATAGTAGGGGGTGGGGGTGTGACAGGGTGGTATCAGAGCATAAGTGGTTATTAAGCATCGTAGTTTCATATACACTATTTTACATATGAGGTAATTCAAAGTATTAAACAATTGATTTTTTTTTTATACAGCACTATGTCAGGCAGAGGACGTCGAGGTCGTCCTTGGAGAAATATTCGGAGGTGTGCGGCGTCACGAAATTACACAGAGGGATGAGCACATAGTTGACGGTTCCACTCCCAGCCTCTATGAACCCGGTAGCCCGGCCCGGTAGTCGAGAGTTGGACCATCACAGGCCACGAGCTCGAGTGCTAGGATTGTTCTGTGGAAGTAATTGGCCTGATTCTTGTGAGATAGTAGCCATGTGACAGCGTCGATGAATCGCCAACCTTCGCCACCACACAGAGAGGTTATTGAAGAACACAGGAGGTCGATGAAATCTACGAAGATTTGGGCGCCCAGAATAATATGTGACGGTGTGGTGATCGGGAGGCAGCACGGATATGGATTCGCCAGGTAAATAAGGTTTACGGAGTTATGGGCTACACGAATGAGCAAAGAGTCTTGTTTTCCAATTTTCTGATGGAAGACGGGGCTAAGAGATTAGTGGGGCCAGTGGAGAGGAAATTATCCTATTGGCGCTTCTCCATGGGACGATTTCAACAGAGTTCAACGATAGGTTCTTTCCTCGAGTCATGAGATTAGAAAATTGATGAGTTCTTGATTGAAACGAGAAGAACATGTCAGTATCAGAATATGAGAAGAGGTTCTCAGAACTAGTTAGATTGGTTCCATATATTCAGGTTGATGAAGTCCTGAAGTGCAAAAGGTTTTTGTCAGGATTGCAGCACTGGATCAGAGTGCATTTGTCTGTGGTTCCTCATAATAGATTTGGGGACTTAGTTGAGGCAGCTCACGAGTTGAGTAAATGCGACGGCTATGTAGCCGAGTGGGCGAAAGGGAAGAGGGTGCACCCGGGCACTTCCCGACAAAGCTACGGGCGTACGGCGAGAAGAGGAACAAGGTAGGAGTTCTGAGGCCGAGAGTGCGGTCGAGCTACCTCACAGTCGGGGATCGGTGAGGCCCGGTTGCTGCGATGGCACCCAGTATTCCTCCGTGCGTCATATGTGTCGGGCGACACCATAGGGAGTGTAAGAGATATAGTACGGGGATGTTTCCCTTGTGGCGAGAAGGCCATTTCATTAGAGAGTGTCCTGTTGATTGATTGGTGCGGGAGACATGATGGCTAGCCTAGCTACCCCCTTTTAGATGAGCGCCGGAGGTCTTCGGGGAGAGGTTTTAAGCGAGAGGCGATCTGGCCGCGGTAGAAGTGGTCGTAGTAGAGGTAGAGCGATGCCCGAGGATCTGAGTGAGAGCCTACTTCGAGGCCGGAGTATATCTCCGTGACTCGGCCAAGATCGCGGTCTGACTCGGATGTAGTCTTGGTATTATTTCTATCCTTGAGCGCCCAGTGCATATACATTAGTGGACCCGGAGGCTACACATTCATTTGCATCCAAGCCATTCTTAGATCGTTTCGAGATCGAGATTGACCATTAGAGAGATTCGTATGAGTGTCCCTTCGGTAGAATCCAGTTCTCGAGACCGAGTAGTCGAGGAGATAGTAGAGTTACGATTGAGGGCGGGGAGTTCGAGAGGATCTTGTGGCCTTAGATATGAGGGATTTGATGTGGTTCGGCATGGATTGTTTATCTCGCCACTTAGAGCCACATTAGATTCAATTATAAAGGAGTAAAGTTGCATAGGCGGGAAATTGGAGGGTTAAGTTGGGGAGATATGTAAGAGAGTTATCTTCCCGGTATGAGTCCTACTGCCCGCGGCGGCGTAGGAATCTTTGTGGGTTGTCGAGTTATCCCAACATGTGGTGGAGACAGGAAAGGAGGGGACTTTGGTGGATGAGATTCGGTTGTTAGAAGTTCCCCGGATCTTGTTCCCGAGATGATGTTCTTAGTACCTCGGAAAAGGGTGGAGTTCACCATTGATTTGATCCGGGAATTTGAGCCATTTCCTTTCCTCCTTATGGGATGGCTCTGCGGTAGAGAGCTTAAGGCTCAGTTGGAAGAATTGTTAAGTAAGGGATTCATTAGAATGTCCCCATGGGGAGCTCCGGTTCATAACAATTTAAAAGAAAGATGGGAGTTTGCGGCAAGCTGGTCTGGGCAGGTAAGCAGATTACCATCACGCCCGATCGATATCCCTCCTAGGATCGATGAGTTATTCGATCGGCTCGAAGTCAGAGTGTACTCCAAGATAGATTTGAGGTCGGGGTATCATCGGTTGAGGGGTGCGGGAGGTGATGTTCTAAGGCGCATTACCCGGGATGCAGCTCACGGTTCATTTATGAGTTCACGGGTGATCTTGGTTTGAGTTATTTAATGTTCCTTGCGGTGTTTATGGATTTGATGAGCGAATTATTCGGTAGTATTTGGATAGGTTTGTCATAGTCTTTATTGATGATATCCTAGTGTATTCGGGTAGTTGGAGGAACATTGAGCACACAGTTGTGTTCACGGACCCTAAGGGAGCTACGGTTGTATGCGAAGTTGAAGCGAAGTGTCGATTTGAAGCCCGATGGAGTGGCGTTCTAGTCGTATGATCTCGGTGAGGGTGAGTGTGGATCCCGAAAATAGAAGGCGTAGTAAGTGGAAGCCAGCGAAGAGGTAATGGCCAGGTCGAAGCTTCCTTGGTTTAGCGGGATATTACGGGGAAGTTTGTTGAGGGTTCTCGAGATAGCGACCCATGACCCGGTGGCCGAGGAAGATGTCAGTATAATTGGTGGATGCACGCGTGAGTTTCGAGGAAGTTGAAGGTAGATTGACGCCCGGCTCAGGTTCTGCTTTGCCCAGTCGGGAGAGATGGGTTTGTGGTTTACGTGCTTCGTGGCAGAGTCTTGGTTGTGTTTTGATGCGAGAATGATAGGGTGATTGCATATGCCTCACAGAGCAGGTTGAAGAAGCATGAGAGGGAATTACCTTTACGACTTAGAGCTTGCGATGATCGTGTTTGCTCTGAAGATATGGAGACATTACTTATATGGTGTTCATACGGGATCTTCTGAGATCATAAAGTGCTGATATATTTTCACACAGGAGTTAAACTGAGGCAAGAAGATGGCAGGTTGATTAAGATTCACGACGTACTATTGGTATCATCCGGGGAAGCTAATGTCGTAGCGGATGCCTTGAGTAGCGACAGAGAGTTCTTTGTCTCATGAGAGATCGGGTTATCTTCCATTGTTGGTGGATCCCCCAAGAGCTTTAGGGGTGATATTGGGCGAGGATTCGAGGCCTTATTATACATTTTATGTTAGACCTCTTAGTGGATCGGATTCAGCGGGCGATCCGCGAGGATCCACGAGATGATTAAGCAGGAAGAGATAGAAAAAGGAAAGCGAGTTTCAAATCAGAGATGACGGCATGATAGTGAAAGGGCTGAGAGAATGTGCTTTGTGCGGAGTATATGGCTGGTTGAAGAGACATTATGGAAGAAACACATTCATCTGCGTATGCTATGCATCAATTAGTACCGAATGTCTGGGACTTTGAAAGGGCATTCTTTGGTGGAATGGGATGAAGAAGAGATTACAAGTTTCGGTGCTCGGATGTCTAACTGTCGGTGAAGGCGAGCATCGAGAGGCAGAGTAGAGAGGAATCTGATTCTCCCTATTCGATATGGAAATGGGAGAAGATCATATGGATTTTGTGACGGAGTCTTCCGCGGACTCAAAGCGGCATGATGCTATATAGGTGATGGATTGGTCGATTGACGAAGTCTGCTCATTTACGCCGGTTCATGCCAGGATTCTCTGAAAAAAGTTGGCGATTGTATGTGGATGAGATAGTGAGACTTCATGGGGTTCCGATTTCGATGGTTGGTCGAGACCCCGAGGTTTACATCAGGATTTTAGCCTAATTTGCAAACAACGTTAGGTACTCGCCTACATTTGACCTGACATTTCATCCTCGAGACGGATGGGCGGTCGGAGAGGACTATTCGAGACGTTAGAGGACACGAGGAAGCTTGTGTGATGGAATTCAAGGAAGTTGGGATACTCATTTGGCACCTAATGGGTTGCTTACAACGATAGCTATCGAGACGGTATTGATATGGCTCCATATGAAGCACTGTATGGCAGAAAATGTAGGACTCCAGTGTGCTGGGATGAGGTTGGTGAGAGAAGACTGATAGGCCCTGAACTAGTGCAGGTCACTTCAGAGAAAGTGAAAATTGTTCGTGATAACTTGAAGATAGCAAGAGATAGACAGAAGAGTTATGCGGACAAACGTACAATGGGGATAGCAAGAGATATTTTGTTTGGATTTATCAAGGGGAAAGTACAATGGATGTGGACAGTGACCAAAATGAGGGTAGTGAATCGTATGTATGTAGTGAAGAGCTATGTAGCCGAATCCCGGGGAGAGTGTCTTATTACAACAAGCGTAGGAGACATATAAGAGCTCTAAGTGTCATAATAGTATTTTGGAGACTAAAGTAGGAAATGAAAGTTTATGGAACCGGGATTTGTGTATGAGAACAAAGGGTACAATTGTCATTTAACAAATAGGACATGAATATGAAAATCATTAAGTGAGATGGGCCACAATACAAATAGCATAAAGTTACAATTGAAAAATTAAAGAGATGAGGTCAAATTTCAATTAATGAAAAGTTGATATTATAATAATGGGAAAAACAAAAGCCAAAATCATATTTTGATCTCCCCAAAAGCTAGGGTTCACGTAGGAGGAGAAGGAGAGCCAAGAGGAAAGGAAGAGGAAGAGAGAAGGAAGAAGAAGGAGGAGGAGGAGAAGAGAAGATCCAAGGTATGTATGTCTTGGAATTAGGAGTGTATTTTGATGTCTAAGACTTTTAGTATGAATTTTCCATGGAGATTGTTCCTCCTAGTCTAGGGTTTTGTGGAAAGATCACATAAACCTTTGAATTGTTGGGGTTATGATATTAAAACCCCAATTGGGAGAAAATAACCATGGAATCATCACATTTATGTGGTTTATAAAAGTGGAGGACCTTAGAGTAGAGTTCTTGCATTTTTCACCTAGGGTTTTTGTGGTATGAAGTTCCCAAATCACCCATTCAAGTGTTGTGAAGTTGGTTTGGATGAATTCCATGTTAGTTTTGATGAATTGTTGTAAAAAGAGGAAAATGTTGGGTTTTTAAAGGAAATTCTATCAAAATTTGGTAAAATCCTGTTTTTGTTTTGGTTATATATTAAGTTATAATCATCCAAATGAATTGTTTCTAATTGGTAAAGAACCATAAGAGATAGTGCTACAAATGTATAGAAGGAACCAAGAGCAAATTGTAGCTCTAAGGCTCCCAAATACGTCTTGAAAGGTGAGCTCGTGTAGCTCACTGTGGTTTCTACTCTGTTTAGGTATGGTTGTAGTGTTTTGGCCATAAGTGAGAGTTTTCACTCATCCAAATTGAGTGATTCAAAATTATGGGTAAAATATACTTCTAGGGAAATAATTTAGCTGAAGGAAGTGCATGCAAATTGTGAACTCAAAGTGCCCAGAAATTTTTCTAAGTGGAGCTATGTGCAGATTCTGTTCTGCCAATTTGAGTAATCTAGATATAAAATACAATAACTTGAGTTTTGTTGATCAAATTAATTCCAATTTGAGAAGAACAACAGAACCATGGCTTCAAATGAGTGAAGAAACCGTTTCCAATTTATGGAGTTAAGATCCCAGAAATCAAGGATAACAGTAGATGATTTAGTGAGTTTGGAATCAAAAACATGCTGTAAATTGTGTTATGTGGTTGAGGGCCTTAGAGAAGGAATTTTGTGAAATTTTAAGAGATGTCATTGGATATATAAATGACTGATCTGGAAGTTCATAATTTTGAAGACCTTTTGAATAATTTTTGGGTAATAAAGTCCATAGAGTATTGTGGGAAAAAGGTTACCAAAATGAGTGGTTTTTTTATAGGCTTTTTAGTGCTCAAGGGTAAATTGTTAATTTGACTTTATATGAATGTTGTGTGACCTTAAAGTGACTTTGCGTGTGAAGTACGTTAAGTTTATACGCTATACGTAGGTGATTAATACGTTGCGTCGTTTGAGTATGTAGGCTAAAAGCAAAGGAGGCAAAGTAGTGGATTTGTGCTCAAGGTTGGGAAACAAAGAGGTGAGTATTTCTAAACCTATTTTTAAATACTAGTGTATTATTATGAACTGTTTTGCACTGGTAATTAAATAGTTTTGATTGTAAACCATGTTTGAAAGGCAAGCACTGAGTTTAACAAGCAAGCAAACGGTTTTGATTTTAAACCATATATGAAAAGCAAATAAGTAATGGTTTTGATTCTTTCAACCATACTTTTAAAAGCAAGCGATGAGTTTATGACAATGAGTTTTTAACTATAAAACCATATTTCAAAGAGCAAGCAAGCAAACAAAGTCTATTTTGTAAAATAGGCTAACCAAAAATCCCTAGTCTTAAGCAAGCATCGGTCGGAGGTATTAAAATGCGTGCGCGGTGGTGTTAGGATTTCATACATGCATTTTAGATTCTTTAGTGAAACCAAACTTAGAACATGCATCATACAATTAAGGAGACCGTGGCACTATCTTTGGAGTATATAAGGTTGGGAGCTCTAACTAAATTATGGTGATGGAGACCCGGTCAATTCCACCATATTTACGGAAAAAGGTGCGTGGGCGAGGCCCTTCCACCTAGGTGATGTGGACCTAGGTCCTTCCCACTTAGGCATGGTCGTGCGAGGCTCCCGTGTTCACTGAGGTACAACTATTAGGAAAGGCCTCAGTGGTTGATGATTTATAAGCATGTTTATACAGTTTTAAAAAATCAACCATTGAAGCCTTGATTAATTACGCTCCGTGTTTGTTTTAAAACCAACGGTTGAGCCCGGGCTCCGTTTATTTCAAAGCATGCGGTTGAGCCCGAGGCTCTGAGTGTTTATTAAAAAGTTTTGAGAAACTTTTGAAGCAAAAGGTTTATGAAAAGTTTTGAGCAACTTTTAAAGCAAGAGTTGAGAAAAGTTTTAGGAAACTTTTAAGAAATGACAAGATAAAGCAAGCAAGCAAGAGATTTTTGAAAGGTTTATAAACTTTCCAAGTAAGCAAGCAATAAAAGTTTGAAACTTTTAAGTAAAACAAAGCAAAGAAAAGAAATATTTGGAAAATATCATGTAAATGGAAGTTTCACAGTTTTAGATCTTTAGAAAAAACAAACATTTTCTAAAAGCATACACTCAGGCTCGTTTAAAGCTCATTATTTTTGTTTAAAAACTATTTTCAGTACATGTACGCGGCAGCTGGAGCGCAATAGGAGTCCCACGACATCGAGTATAAGTCTTTGTGTATAAATAAATTTTGTAATAGATACCTTGAACTTGTATAAAGATATATGTATGTACATAATGTGGTTTATGAAAATGTGTGGAGGTTGTTGGTTGCCATGTTTGATATAGTGTAAAATTGTGTATACGGGTTTTGGGACGTATCGCATGCTCTGGTTGTTATCTTCAGAAATTTTATAAGCCTTGAGTTTAGAAAAGAATTTTTTTTTATCGAGATTGAAGCAAGCAATCGACCGCTTCCGCAGATTTTCTGGTCGTTAGAGTAGCGGCTGGGAGTTCTGTGGAGTGGCCGGCACACCTGCCGATAGTAGGGGGTGGGGGTGTGACAAGAACCATCAAACACATACCATAGAATGGTCATGGAAGCTGTTGGTGCTGACTTCAATATGGATGACATGGATGAACCACCTAATCCTGAAGCTCAGAAATTTTATGATATGCTGAATGCTGAAAGCTCAGAAATTCCGTCGTTATTTCCTTCAAATTCGACAAGAATAGTGACGGAATTGTCCCTAACTAAATTAGCTAGGGACAATTCCTTAGCTATTTCTTTAAATTTTGATAAAAATAGTGACGGAATTGTCCCTAGCTAATTTAGCTAGGGATAATTCCGTAGCTATTTCTTCAAAATTCGACAAGAATAGTGACGGAATTGTCCCTAGCTAAATTAGTTAGGGACAATTTCGTAGCTATTTCTTTAAAATTAGACAAGTATAGTGACGGAATTGTCCCTAGCTAAATTAGTTAGGGACAATTCCGTAGCTATTTCTTTAAAATTAGACAAAAATAATGACGGAATTTTCCCTTGCTAATTTAGCTAGGGCATTTTTCATCGTTATTCAGTCAGAAAAATATTAATTGGTCCTCTGAATTACGACCAAAATTAGCAAGTGAAAATATATAATTAGCTAGGGAATTTTCCGTCGTTAAAAAATAGCTATGGAAAATTTTTTCTCGTTAATTTTTTGTGACAAGCACTTTAGCTAGGGATTATTTCCATCGTAAATCCGTCGCTATTCTATTTTAGTGACGAAATTTCTTCAAATAGCTAGGGAAATTTCCCTAGCTATTTGGCTTTTTTTTTTGTAGTGATATGGGAAATGATATGTCAATGCATGCTAAATTGATGTGTTAACATGATTGTTGAATTATATGAAATATAATTGTATATGAGCCATTGGAATTTGATATATGAATTGACATCATTGCATTCATGTGCACGGTGACATCGCATAGAGTCGGATGTGGGTGCACGGTATGGTTGTTCACCATTCTTGGTGAATTTGTGATGAGCTCGTGTTTTGGACGACGTCCAATAAACGATTCATGGTTTAAATCATAAAATGAGAAGTAATTAATGTGTGTTGGGCGTCCCTGGAACTCAGGTGTAGGAGACCCGTGGTATTATCCGAAAGGTCCTACATGGGTGTGAGAGACCCGCGGTACTATTCGAAAGGTTCGATGGCCAGGTGTGAGGCCCATGGTGCTATCGAAAAAGTTACGTGGGGGTGTAAGAGACCGTGATTAATAAGAAATTTACATTGCCTTACTAAAAGAAAACACACGGTCATGTTTATCACTTAGACTGAAGTCAGTGATAAGTCGAGGATGACAGGATTGGTTGCCCATTGGCAAATTGCATTGGGTGTTGGTGAAGCGACAAAGGCAGGTATATGGGTGTCATTGGCATTACCGATGACGGTGCCACATAGCATAGGCATGTGTGAGGGAGTCGGTGAGTGACTCGGGGTATGGGCATGGAAACATTTCATGCATGATATGAATCATTCCATGTATGCATTGTAAATTGTATGGAATGTGGTTGTTGTGATGTGCCATTGCATATGCATTTTAGGTGAGGAGTAGCCCTTGTAGGAGGATTCAACTACTGGGCATTGCTCACCCCTTCGTGGGATTACCCTTTCAGGTACACGAGAAGACGGCGCTCCTTCGAGGCCGTGAGATCGAAGAAGGCCAGGTTGTGGCCTTGAGAAGCATTTTGTAAAATATATTAGAATTATTTAGTTTTAATATATTTTGGGCATGTAAAAAGTGTATAAGAGTTGTACATCAAACTCTTGTGAAATTTTATAAGAAATGGGTTATTTGTAAAAAAAAAGATTATACAGGAATAGGTTTCCATGTACGAGACATGTGAGTGTGATATCGGGCACCTGATATCCACAGGTTTCCGCGGGTTGACGGGTTGTCAAAGGGACCCCCGGGATAGGGGTGTCACATTTTTTGCTCAAGGAAGTGTCATTCCTTGGCCATATTGTATCTACATAGGGTATTAGAGTTGACCCTGTAAAGATTAAAGCGATCATGAGTTGGAAACCACCTCGAAATGTAACAGAGGTAATAAGTTTCTTGAGTTTAGATGGGTATTACCGACGGTTTGTAAAAGGTTTCTCCGTCATAGCCTCTACACTTACAAAGTTACTTCGGAAAGTGGTGAAGTTTGAGTAGGGTGACAAGTGTCAGTCAAGTTTTAAATAGTTAAAGAAAATACTGGTTAAAGCACCAATGTTGACTCAGCCTACTCCGGGTAGAGAATATGCTTTGTATAGTAATGCTTCAAGGATAGGTTTGGGATGTGTATTGATGCAAGATGGAAAAGTAGTGGCATATGCCTCTAGACAGATGAAACCACATGAGCAGAATTATCCCACACATGACCTAGAATTGGCAGCGGTAGTGTTTTCTTTGAAAATATGGCGACATTACTTATATGGTGAAAAATGTAGAATATTTATAGATCATAAGAATCTTAAATATATGTTAACTCAGAAGGTTTTGAACTTGAGGCAACGTTGATGGTTAGAATTGTTTAAGGACTATGATTGCATAATTGATTACCACCCAGGAAAAGCTAATGTGGTGGCAGACGCTTTAAGTAGAAGAACAATTTCTGTTTTGTCCTTGAACACTACGCATGGAGATTTGTATCTGATGGAGCTTTGTTAGCTCAATTGAGAGTTATACCTGATTTGAAACATGTGATAATAAATGCTCAGGAAAATGATGTCAAGTTACAGCAAAGTGTACAATAAGTTAGAAATCACTACAAGAAAAAGGAGAATTAGTGACGAAATTTTAATATTGAGAAATTATTTTGTTGCTAAATTTTTTTATTAGCGACAAAATTTTGAATTCGTCTCAATATTTATAGCATGCACTTGTTTTAGAGACAAATATGTAACTTTTGTTGCTAAACATATTGTTGAGAAGAAATTTATGTGGCTACGTTATTCATAAAATAATTTGTGACATCGTTTGGCATTCAGTGACAAAATTGTATGTCTCAAAATATACATTTTAGCAATGAAATATCTCATCCTAAATTTGTTGCTAACAAATGATAGAGTAACTTAAAGACAAAATTTGTTTGTCACTAATGTCTTTTCTTATATAAGCATGTATAATGTTCAAATATATTTATTTTATAAACTATAATCCTATATTTATTGAAATATAAATTTATATATCATAAAATAATATATTGATTTGAGTCATGGTAACCCTTAGGTAAGGATGCTGTATGACAAGTTTGAGATAAAGTGTTCAAAATAAATCCGATACATGTCGTTAAAAAATTAATTGTACATGAACAAAACAAAAGTAAAGTAGTTGGAAAATTCCTATAAGTGGGTTCACTTTTTCTTTTTTCTTTTAAATCTTTTCCAAATTGTTTTATTTTTCAAGTACATTAAAATTATGGTAATTAAAATATGTATGTTTTTATAATTTATTATTATCATTAGTTTATTACCATCATCATCATCATCATCATTATTAAATAGAAATAAAGATTAAAGCTAATGAATTTTTTAAATTTGGTTTTAATGTCTAAGCTATAGTGAATTGAAACAAGGCTACAAGCTATAAGAATAATTTTGGTTTGTAGCTGAAAACTAGGGAGTCCCGTTGACTGCCGTCAGCGGGGAATACAAGTGGATGTGGGTTGCAGGCATCACTTCAAAAAAATCGGCGAGAGTCTCCTTTGTGGGGGCTCTGCCCAAATCTCAATACCTGGCATAAGCTTTGGCTAACCTGTCCCCAAACGGTCAATATATCAATCACATAATTAAAAGCGACCTTGGACCCATAAAGCATTACTCATAACAATGTCACGTAAAACATACCAACTATGTCCAATAGTTCTAAGAGTTAATAATTTACTCTTATACAACATATATCAAAATTAGAGGAATTCTAATACATGTATAAAAATCATCAAAGCCACCACGAAACTTATCTTCACAACCTCTCAGTCTCTAGAGCAGGCCGTCCCTACTTAGCTCCACTATTGCAATAAAATAATATCCCTTGTGGTGAGCTAATGCTTTCCGATGAGTGGAATGTCGCCTAAGTGGACTACTCTCTACCTAAGTGCATTGCAATGTTCCAAAATAAACACACATTCAAGCAAATGTGAGTCTACTTGAATGTCTAACTCATCATCTAGATGCCAGTCCTCAGGAGAAACTCCCTCACACTCGCCTAAGCCTAGTATGAAATTATTATTTGTTTGTTTGGCTGAATGACCTCAGATCTGTATATATATCAATTGGGCCGTCTCCGGCCCGATTGATGTACCCCAGTGTGGTACCCTCAGGTAATTATTATTTTTTAGACCCAGCCCTCGAACCATTTCTCTAGACTCATCTGTCGTCCTAGGGTGCTCCCAGTGCATATGGAATGCATGATGCCAATTCCATTACAGTTTATAACACATGTAAATATATAAACATGCATATATTCACATAAAAATTAAATCACACAATCATGTTATGTAATTTATATTTCTTCATTAAAATTAGCTCACGTGGGCTAATAATCAAACACGAGCAATTATACTTGAATTACTCGGGCCAGCATATTAATTACAAAATCTATTTTTGAGAAACCTTTCATTTCGAGGAATAGTGAAACCCTCGGTTACTATTCCCAGAAAATCACAAATCATCGGTTCACTTAGTGAACCCGGGTTTCACGGCCATTACCGGCCCTATACATACCAAAGCACCATTTAATACATAAATCAACACACAATTAACCCAAACAGCCCCTACCCACTTCCGACCGTGCGTAACTGCCTCTAAATAAAATTACAACAATCTCTGGCCCCAGTTCAGGATGCATCAAACCTACTGCTCATGGCCTCAATCCAACCGAAACATTGTAAAACACTAAATAAAGTGTAAACTCCAAGTAGGGTAAAACTCTACTTCAAGGAGTTTGTCAAAACTCCCTTCAAATCAGGTCCACGTAGTAGCCTCTCCGCAGAGAGCGCTTTCCTCTGTCCCGAAACTCGTCTACTATTTGATCGCAGTATTTCTGTGAAAGAAGGAAGACTTTCCCCACAAAAACGCCATTTCGCTCAGATCTCCTTTTTCTCCCAATTCACGTTTTTCTCTTTGGTTAATGGAGGAGACAACACTGTAGCATCTTTTTGTCCTATTATCCAACTTAAACAATTCAAAAATGACCTTTATGTCCCTCTTTTCCCAGTTTTGACATTCGGCACTATCTCGGCCATCCATTTTCATCATTTCTCTACTCATACCACTTATGGCACATGAGTACGGTCATATGTAACTCACGACTTAAAATCATTTACAAAGACCAACTCGCGATGCCTCGAAAAACGTGTAAATTTCGACTATCTCGGAATTCTACGAAATTTTACGTGCTAGCTAGATTTCACGAGACGATTCCAACGGTGAAATCCATTTCATCATCCGAGATCTAAAGAATAAATTCCGGATTTTTAACCGAAATTACAATTTTTGTAACTGAAATTACGATTTTGCCCTTTTTCCAGAAATTGGAATTTCTCGGGTCTTACATGGTTAGGGTGATTTTCAAACCGCAATTATAAGAATGATTATTGTTGAGGTCATTTTTATGTCACAACTATAAGAATGATTATGGTTGGGCTATTGTTTTGGCTAGACTATAAGGAAAGATATAAATGAGGGTATTTAGTTTATCACTACTATAAGAAGAGATATAAATAGGGTCTTTATTGGATTGCAACTAAGAAATTTTATTGTTGAGGCTTCCCTTTTGATCCCTACTAAAAGGTTTAATCTCAACTTAATAATATTTTTGTAAATGATTTTTAAAAAAACAACATTTCTTATAATATATACTAGATACATTGAAAATTCACACATTTTTATGCTCATCATGTAAACTCACCCCACATGCAGAAACTGGAAAAAATGGTGAATTTAGCAAATATAGTACATGCAGCATAAGGAAAACTAAAAACAAACATTTCATTCATTAAACAGATAAAAATATGGACAAATAATCTTTCAAATTTTCACAATTGTTAATCGTAGCAAACGATTTACTACTTTAAAATAAAATTTTTATGATAGTCTCAGTCACAATTCTTTTTCTTTTCCATTTCATACACAGTCAATGTTATAAAATGCAAGTTAGACAAGTTTACCACCAAATTGTTTTACATCTTAAGGGGTGGAGTAAACAGTTTCTAAGGTAGCTTTACATGGGTGTCTCATTACAAAGATAAATAAACTGTATAGTCTTCCAAAGAAACAAAAGAGAAAAAAACAATCCAAGGTAGCCAATTGGGTCCAATATGAACAAACATAGTGTTCCCACATAAACTTGTCCCTGAATTCCATCAAGTCCTTTCATGTTCACTTGGAAGTAATAATTAATGAATCATCAAGAAGCTAACAATAAATCCTTTGACGATATTTTCTGTTTCTATTTGTTTTTGTAATGTGTTGACAAAAATTAATATGCTAATATTTAATTTAGGAATTATATTCTTCATGGCTGGCAGATGACAAATTTCACCCTTCATTATTGTTATGAAATGCTTATGATAACTATACAACCAATTGCAATACTCATATTACAGTTGCTTTAAACTTCACAAAGAAGATTATATTGTGATTGACATATCACCATTATAGTCACGTCATCGAACTCCAGAACCGGATGTAGCATACATTTGGTCCAACTAGTGGGTCCATCAAGAAACATATGGCCTCACAAACCACCTTGTTGTTTTTTACATAGTCATCACAATCAAGGTTAAGTGTGACGCCCCATTTCCTCGGTCTCGTTGACTACCCGTCACCCTCTTCAATACAAGTGGATGCCCAAGTTACCCGATGCCACTTTAGATAACCCAAGCGTAGTCTCCTGTACTGTGAGCTCTACCCAATACACACTGCAAATACCTCGGTCCCAAACAAATTAACATATATGCAATATATATCCACATGGCCACTGGGCCCATAACAAGACTAATATGCATATCCAAACTATATCCAATAGCTTTCAAGAGTTAATAAACTACTCTTATACAATACATATATTAAACTGGGTGGAGTTCTAATACATGTAACATCAACAAAGCCACATTCGCTCTAGCGCCACCCCCAGACGAGTCATTCCTCGCACGCTCCCGCACTGCAAAAAGGATCCCACGACTGGGTGAGCCAAAGCTCGTGAGGAGAATCGCCTCTAAGTGAGCCACTCACCACCTAAGTGCAGCGGTAAATGTTCCAATTTAAACAAGCATTCAAGAAAAATGCATGATCCTACTTGAATGTCTATATGACCAACTCCATCCCGGAACCACCGACTCTCTCACACTCGCCAAGCCTTGTATGGAGAATTATTATTTTATTAAAGGGACAACCCTCCGATGTATATATATCAATCGGGCTGCCCGACGAATGGATATATAAATTGCTCAGGATTCACCTCCGGCGGAATATCAATCGGTCGTCCCACGATTGATATTTTAGTTTGAATCACTCGACACTTAATGTTTTTAGACTACCCTCCGAACCATCTTCTAGACTTATACCATGCACTAATTCCTACAACTCTAGGATGTTGCAAGGCATATGGAATGCATGTATGCCACTCCAATACAGCCAATCACATGCAAATATATAACACAATATATCTACATAAAATTAAATCACGTGAACATGTTATGTATTTATCCATTCAACATCAAAATTAGCTCACTCTGGGCTAACATACAAACACACAAGCAATTCCATTCGAATTACTTAATCAAGCACATATTTTCCCAAAATATATTTCGTCATTTGTCTTGGGAACGAAACCCTAGGGTTTACTGTTCCAACACTCAATTAAAACATCGGTTCATATTAAGAACCCGCATCACGGCCACTTCCGGCCTCAAATCCATTCAACACATGATTAACACCAAGAACACACAAGTTCATACCCACATCCGCCGTGGAGCAGCCACTGCCGCCCGCGACCTGGGGCTCAACTTTTATATTAATTCGATCCCACCGCTCGACCGATCAAACAACTCTCAATGGCCTCCATCAACTCAAACATTTGAAAAGTACTAAAAATGGGAGTAAAACCCGAAGTGGGAGAAAATCCTGCCTCGAGGTTGAAGAAACTCCGATCCGGGAGTCCACGCGCGTAGCTTTGCCTCGCGTAAAACCTTTTCCTTCTCGCCCGAAGGCAGCCAGACGGTTGGATGGGTGTGCAAATCTAGAGAAGTGCTCTCTCTCTAATCACCTCTAAAACTGAAGGCCTTGCATCTCAGAGCTCCCCACTTCCACGTTTTTGGTCTTAGGTTAGTGGAAGATGCACCTATTTCTACTATTTGTCACTTTGTGACTTAAATCAAATCTCTAAATGACCACTATGTCCGTTCATTACCCGCAGTTGTGTCGGTACTATCCCGGCCGTCCATTTCATCATTTCTCTATCATACACCACTTATGGTACATGAGTCAAAGTGCTATATGTGACTTTAGTTGCCTCAGAGAATTCATTTTACGGCACTGAAACGTCTTTGCCTCAGCTTGATACCCAGGCTTCCATTTGTCTTGGAAGTGTGAGTTTTCTTACCTTACCCGAAAGCCACAGTTTCATGAAGGGACGATTCAGCGGTATGATCCGTTTTGCCATCAGAGATCTAGAAGGGAATTAATTACGGATTTTAACACATTTACCATTTTGTAATCAAGAGTCTGATTTTGCCCTTTTTCCAAAATTGAATTTATCGGGTCTTACATTAAGGTGAGAAAAGGGAGCTTTTATGGGAAGCATGAACACTCTCACCTATCCAAAACAAAATTAGTATAATATGCAACACACTAAGTAATCAATTTTTTCAAATATTTCTTCTACGTTTGGATACCAAGAAGCAGTAGATGTACCATATCATTTTTCAGCACCATCTTTTGCATTATTTGGTAGCCATGTCTCTTCTATAACACGAGACATGCTCTTACACAAGTAGGAAGTTTATTTTCTCCTATATCACTTGAACTCCAGTATGTCTAAGAAAATCCTAAAAGAGTGATGATATATATATTCCAACTTCAAAGAGTTTGCTTTAAAAAACATATTTAAAATATATATATATATATATATATATATATATATATATATATATATATATATATATATATATATATATATATATATACTCTCTATATATATATATATATATAAACATATACACATATATATGGAATATCAAAGGGTAAATATACGACACTACTTTCATAGCTACATCGGTTAATGGCATAGAACCAAACATGTATAATGGTTATTTTTCTTTTTGTTTTTCACCACAAATTTATCGGCTATGTGCATTGACTTGCAGAAAGCCCACGTTTATATTATAGGTGTTGTTTGAACCATGGATACTTGTACATCCAATTTTTAAGACATAGGTAGAGTCTGAAGAACCTCATACTCCGTATATGGAAAAGGCCAAGGAAACCTAACCCTCACCTCAACTTGAAGCATATGGTCTCTAGCCAAGCAAGCAGCTCTATTCAAAATTAAGATTGAGAGAAGCCTCTCATCTTGACTAGTTTGTGTCGGCTGCCCTGACAGGAGTTTAGTCTCCTATACAAGCAATACAAGTCATGCAAGATTAGTGGAAAACTTATAGCAGTTAGGCTTTAGAGTAGGGTCTGTTTGTTCTGATTTTTTAGAAAGTATTTATCTTCTCAAAAACAAAGAACAAGAAAGAGTTTTAGAGAGCACTTTTTAGTGTTCTTTGTCTGTTTTTCAAAAGTTATTCCTCAGGCAGTTTAAGAAACAAGAACCAAACAAGCCCTAAAGTCCTTGGTTTTTATTTCCATTCCAACTTCTAGGCAATTACAACATTAAAAACATGACAAATGGTATCCTTTAGTGATCTTCCAGGTGACCCAAATCTTTCCACCACAACCCTCATTGCATTTTGGATTAAAAGCGCTCCCAACATGTTCTTATCAAAGAGTACAGCCAGTTTGCTTTCAGTTTACTAAGTTTAAATCTTAATATAAAGAGAAATTGCCCTGATTTAGTAGTGTTCACGAAGGGATTGTAGTTTGAATGCCAACCATGTAAGTATTTAAGAAGGTTGAGAGAGACGACAGTTTAGTAATGGTGTATTACTAGATTAAATTAAAGGGATTGTAGTTTTGCAGTAAGACTTGGAAGCTTACCTTTTAACTGATGATTAGGAACTACTGAAACTGCATAAGAATGGAGTTCTAGACTCTAAATATAGGTGTAGATATGTTGATTATCATAACAGCTCACCTATATTTATTCTTCACCAACATTTTCAAATTCTATAAATGATTTCTTCCACAATAATTTTAGGAAAGATAAAAAAAAGTAGATAGAGTCAATCTTCTACTATTATATGATTTCTTCATCAACATTTGATAATTTTCATGCAAGAATGGCGTCATCTCCCAAGGTCTAGGGCGAACTAAGGTTGGTATAGCATACCTGTGATTAGGATACAAATTACTCAAAAATTTGCCTCTCTGCACAAGAATATCATCTCTATGCTGTTGAAGAAGGAAAATATATCTCTAGCGATCTAGTGTGATTTTCTCCATCTTTATTCCCAGAAGGAAAATGGCCCCAAAATCTAGCAAAACTTTCTCAATGGCTAGTAAAAAACCTCCAACATTTTGTTGAAAAAAAAATTAGATTTACAAAATCCACTCCTGGATGCGAAAGACACAAGTTTCCATCAATGTTAACTCTGCAATTAAATGAAAGTAAACATTTGGTTTGTTCAATGAGTGAACACACCATTTGCATAGCTTCAATACTAGAAGCTAGGCGAGGAAAGCAGTAAATTATGGATGCTAATACTAAAGTGCACATGGTTTATCCAATGCATGCCACTTCTTTACAACTCATTATCTTATTATTCCTAATAACTTAACATCTTGGGGCTTGAGGGAAATTCAATAATAGTTTTTCTAATGAAAGAACAAAAATTGGAACAAATTAATTTCAAGCCTGAAAGGCGAAAACAAAGTGAAAAAAAAATAAATCACTAATTTGGACAAGATAACCAAGAAAATTCTTTAGCAACAAGAAAGCAAATACACAGGATTTGGAAAAACATGATCAAAAAGTTGGATACAAGCACATACACAAGGATTTGGAAAACTATTGAGGGCTTAGAAATCACTTAGACATCCTACTTTGCTATTTGCTCAGATACTAAAAGAGTTCAAAATGCATTTTAAACCATTAAATTCAATTTAAGAAAATTTTTCATTCTCCTTTTCCATCTTTCCATGTAAAAGGAAAAAAAATTAAGACAATCCATAACACAAGTAAATGAAACTAGGAGCGAATGTAGAGCTTGGCCGCAAATGAGTGGTGGACAAAGAGTAAGATATCTTTGGTCTACCTGAGAGAAGAAAGCTTTACAGTCAAAATGCCATGGTTGTTGACAACCTCTCATTTTATTTATATAGATAGCCTCTAAAAAACAAACACATTGATTTTCTATAATTTGGTTTGAAAAATGAAGATAATAAAAGAATCATCTGCTTTTGTTAGGAATAAGAAATATTTTAAAAATGATAGTATGTATATAAAGATTTAAGTGTGATTCACAACAACCATCTCATACACTCTTCCTTACTTCCTAGAACTAAACAATAGCAACGTGAGATGCTGAAGATTTAATAAACGAAAAAAGATAACAAAGAAAAAAACATGATTCTACACTTTCAAACTAAATAGGGCAAAAAACGTTGTATCTAGCATGCACAATAACCTTGATCATTATCACAAAATCATTTGATCAAAGATACTCTAGCACATGAAATTGTAAAGAATTTCATACCTCAATAAGTATATCATAGTTGAATCATTTGGTAATTGCCAAATAATTGAAGATATCCCTAATTGATGCGACTCTTGACAGTTAATAAAGCCCTAGGCTCAAATTCTAAACCAACCATTGACTATATTTCTTTAGAATTCATGGATGCATCAAGTTTTAACTCCATGTTTTTAGTTAAAGTTTTGATATAAAGCAAAAAAAAGCTTCACATAAATGACCTCAAAAATAGAAGAAAAAAATGTAATGATCAATAAAATAGAAGTATTTCTATCATAAGTTAATTCAAGACTATTATCCACCACTTTATTTATAATGTGTATAACTAAAAATAAGATAAATATAACTAAAAATAATTCCTAACTGAATTTGGAGCAAAAACACATCTAAAAACTATAAAAACATCGATATTCTAATTAACGATAAGAAAAGTTTCATAAGTTAAACCATCAAAGAGTAAAACCATGCATTCATACCTAATCAAACTTGAAATCATCAAAAATAATATAAAAATTATGTCGTAGTTCAAACTTCTTCAACATGGCGGTTGCATTCATTTTTGTAATTTTTATGGTTGTGTTTACAATCCTTTCCCCAACGCATGGAGTTAGATTTATGACTTACAATTTATTAACTGAAATAAAAGAATTATCTATTTTGATATTATAAGATTTTATCAACTACTATCACATCCTTTTTCCCATATTTTCCATCCAGCAAAGAAAAGCTGATAAAAAATACCTTAGAATCAATGGATCATGTCTTGTATTTTTATTTGATGCCAATTTCCAAAACAAATACAATAAAGAAAACACCGTAAACCTTGATGTTCTATTTTTTTCTCAAATATATGCTTGTTTTGTAGCATGATTGAAAGCTTGCAATTTCTTTAATAAAGGCAATGGTTAGCAATTTTTTCTAACTAATAAAAATAAATAAATAAAGCAAAAAGTGAAAACAAAAACTAAAGAGGACTCGGTTTATATTCACTTCTCTTTTCCACATTCTTTGAGAGAACATAGACTAATAAAGGAATCTTCACTTTAGTCATTTCTCTTTACTCAATATCATTTCCTTTTCTATGTATTGTTTCTACTAATATTTTTCGAAGACCAATAAAAAACTTTAAAAAAAATAAATATTGAAGTTTTATTTATTTGAGATGGTAATGGATCAACAATGAAATCAACCCTCCTTTTCACTCAAAGGGAACCAAAGACTAAGAGGATGGATTTTCATTTTTTTTTTCTTTAAACTTTAAAGAGATTTAACTATTCCTAGATTTTAGAATAGATCTAAATTATAACCTAATATTTTCATCAAAAATACAAATTCTTAATAAGCAGAGGGTGCCACAATATCCACATATGGTCCTCAATCTATGAATCTACGTGATTTGAACTTCATAGTCTTCAAATATTTTTGAAATATTGTACACAAAAATGTACTTGTGACTTTATATTAATAGAGGTGGAATCAGAATTGCTTACAGAGAAAAGTTCACCGCAATGATCTTGAAGCCTTCTACAATGACTTATATCGTACATGTTAAGTTTTGGCCATGGTGGAGTTCATTTGTAAGTGTTGGGGTTTGCTTCTTGGTTGCAGATTTCATGTTGGAAAGAGTTATTGTAACCAGTGAAAATTTTAAATTTAAATTTCTGAGATAAAAGGGAACCCAACGGTAATTTATCGAAATAGTATGGAGAAAAGTTGGGATTTTTCTAGATCTCGGATGACAAAATGAATTGGACCGTTGGAATCGTCACGTGAAATCTAGCTACCCAGTCGAATTTCGTTGAATTCCGAGATAGTCGGAATTTCACGTATTTCAAGGAAACGCGTGTCAGGCGACACATGGCGAGCCATGTGGATGACATATGGCGAGCCATGTGGCGACACATGGCAAGCCATGTGTGTGACACATGGCATGCCATGTGTCAACATGCATGGCTCCTTTGGAAGCCCTATAGGGGGCTCACATGGGGGCATTCTTACAATGACGAGGGGGGGAGCAAGCTTACATCCCGTGAGGGAGGAAGGAGGGAAGGGAAAAGAAAAGGGGAGGAAAGGAGAAGAGAAAGGGAGAAGGAAAGGAGAAAGGGAGGAAAGGGAAGGAGAGAAATGAAAGAAGAAAAGAGAAGAAGAGAAAGGGGGAAGAGAGGAAAGAAAGAGGAAAAAGAAGGGTGTTGCACGGTGAGCAGACCGGGATGGAAAGAACCCCGAAGCGGCCTAGAGGTAGGTTTCCTCCTACTACAGACTGGCCCACATGCTTAGGGAGACGTGTAATGGCCTACGGGTTTTATTTAGTTTTTCGGGAGAATTTGTATGTTGTGTAGTTTGTTTGTGATTGTGTAATGGTCGGCCAGGTTTTCAAAGGGTTTGGGACTGTACGAAACGAGGAACATTGTGTTTCGGGACAACGAAAATCCAGAAAAATGTGACGGGGGTGTGCCCAATTTCCCGCACCCTTGTGAATGGTAGCTTCAACTTTGGACGGCCATAGCTCTCGTCCAGAACTCAGGGTTAGTGCGTTCTTGGACTCTACAGGCTCGTCGAGTCTAGAATTGATAAGATAAGTTCTCATTTTAAAATATAGGCTGAAAATTGGGCTGGGCCACGGGCCGGTTGAGGAATAGTCCATTACGGTTTAGGAACCACATTTTAGAGCCAGGTTTATGCTTAGAAATGCTTAGGACTGCATATGGCCTGAGTAAGGGCGCGTGTTGGATGTTTGTGTGTTATTTAAAAAAGCCCGGACTTCTGGACTAGTCGGATTATTTTCTGGAGTCGAGCATGGCTTTAGGATTTATGGCTGGGAATGGCTAATGTGTGTTATTGCCATAAATTCAATGACATACTGAATATGTGAAATTATGTGACATATGTGTGATGAAGATGGAAATAATTATATGCATTGGGCTGTATGATTGACACACTATGTCTCAGCTTGGGAATATGAATTATAGCATTACTTACCTAAGTAATGGTTGAATTATGTTATACATGCTTTGAATGATGTGTTGACATGAATGAACTGAATGATAGAAAAGATGTGGTAATGCTTATGTGATGTGCTGATTGAATGTATGGAATATTAACATGTGCATGTATGCTGATGTTAAACTGAATATATGGAATGTTGTGTGCATTAGACATGAGTGTTCATAGCACACACATAGTGTATGGTGTAGAATGTTCATGTAGAGGTCTTCATACATTGGTCATGGGTTTGAGTGCAGTAGCACAAATTGCATTGCATTGGTGTATGGTAACACCACATTACATGAGTGTGTGTACATGAGTGCGGTTTGTATAACGTTTGGTGCGGGAATCGTGTAGGCTTGGAAATGGGACGAGAAGTTTAATATGTGTTTTATTAGGAGTAGTCATAATAACTCTTGGATCTATAAAAATGTATGGTCTTGGAACCGTATGGACAAGTATGGATGATGGGCCCTATTGGGTCATTTTACTCAAGTATAGGTCTCATGATATGAGACACACAGGTTTCCGTAGGTTGACAGTGGTCAACGGGACCTCCGGGTTTTAGGGTGTTACAGCTTGGTATCAGAGCATAGGTACACGAGTACCTAGGGCTTGAGGGACTTGGGCTTAGGCCATGGTCATTAAGGTATAAAAGCATCACAACTTGGTATAGCTTGGTGTCAGAGCTTGGGTTAGAATTACCTAGTGCTTGATATCCAGATCATAGTTTTGTATCAAGGTCTAGGTAGGAGGTTACCTAGGAGTCCACAGGACAAGATTAGATCACAGCATGCATTGTGTGTTTTCTTGTTTATGCTTTGATTGTATGTGCGTGATTGTGTGTACAAATTACGTGAATTATATACGTGGTAGGATGTATATAGGAAATGCGAACACTAGGGTTGAGAAACGTAACCTTAGGAGTTCGGGAAATGAACAGATGGTTAGGGATATTAAGTCTATTATTGGTTTACATGTGCGCTAATAGTTGGACACAAAAATGATTCTAAACTTGCTGTTTGACTTGCGCAGATGGCAAGTAGAGGACGAGGGCATAGAGGTCGTCCACGAGGCGATGGTCGACCACCACCTGTTTTTTATCAACAGGCCTTCATAGAGGCCATGTGTGTTGCGATAACCGCAGTACCTGTTGATGCTGCTAGGGTTGGGGAGTGTCGGTAACCTCAGAGGGTTGGCATATCATCCTCCGACGTTCATGGGAGGAGGGGACAGATGGTAGCGAGCCATTCGTTCGCGTCGGTCGAGAGGATTCTGCGGGCTATGGAGATCTGCAGTACTACCAGTTCTGTTTGGCTTCATTCGACGGTGAGTCGGATCTGGTGGGAGTGGGTCCGACTTCGGGGACTTGGAAGGCTATGACATAGGGCGATTTTATAAACTATTCATGGGTATTAAGCACTTTAAATTTGCTATACATGAGAAGGTCAGAGTTCCTTGGTACAGACAGGGGAATGGCCCATGCTTTCAGTACATAGCCCAGTTCCGCAAAGTTGACACGTTTGGGGATGATTATGTGACCCTTGGCGGTAGAATTGAAAGTTCGAGGATGGCTGAGTTGTCCATCGCAGGGTGGGTGTAGGGCATAACCTACAAGATATGGACTCGATGGTCAGTACAGCCTTGATCATTGAGTGAGAGGTAGATGACACTCATAGCATCCGGGATGCGGGTGCTAGTGATAAGAAGAGGGAGAGCCAAGCTTCTTCTTCAGGCTCAGGAAATAAGCGAGGACCACATTCCCACGGGGTTTTGAGGCGGGCGAGTGGCGACGGGGCAGGCCCAGTCGGGACCACCGATCGAAGCTAGGAAGGACATGTTTACTACGCCGTCGGCCGGAACCTGGGAGGCGGGCGTCCTCCATCTGAGTTTCGGGATCGGGGACACCAGTCCGTCATGGAGTGGGGCATGAAGCGGACTGGTATGTTCCTCCTTACCCAGGCACGGGCCGGAGAGCGGGTATCATTCTCGGGTGCGCCACGAGCATCAGTGTTTCACGAGACAGAGACGAGGGGTCGGAGTATGAGTCGGGTGAGAGGGCGAGTGTACGGGTTGGGACGGGGGCTCGGGGGTTGTCTGCGCCATTACTCCCCTGGTGAGACGGCCAGTTGGTCCAGGTGATTTAGGGTATCTTCCTCTTCGCTGTGAAGCCCGAGGGTGTTATTTATTTCAGGTGCATTGCATTCCTTTATTATTACATCTTGTGTGAGAGTATTGGACAGAGGTTGAGACCTTAGACGGAAAGGCCACTTGCATGGGGTCTCCCCTAGGGACTAAGACAAGAATTGATCGGATATGTCGGGGATGTGAGTTAGAGATCTCCGGGATTCTACTCACGGTGGACCTTCGGGTCGTGGACATGTCAGAGTTCGAGGTTATCCTTGGGATGGACTGGTTGACGGCACATCGGGTTGTCATAGTTGTGGCCGTGTAGAGTTCACAGCACACACGGATGGTACTTGTGTTGTGTTTCAAGGGAATAGGCACGATGTCTCACCCCATACTGTGTACGATTCACGATGGCCCGGGAAGTTGACAGGTTAGCTAGCTAGCCTTACCACTGGGGGCAGGTGAGCCAAGGCGTGGGAAACCCTTCAGATTCCTAGGGTGGTCACTTTGATGAAGTTCCGCGATACAATCCACTGGGTGTCGATGGAACTGACTTTGAAAGCAACACGCATTAATATAATACCTCGATATATATATCTAAGATCCCGCAATGGCTCCAAAATCCACAAGCGGAAGACCCGTCTTCTTGTGAGTCGTAACCCGCGAACACCGCGTGATAAAGACTCATATGAGTTCAATACTAAGATCGAGCATTCTAAGAGTGTTTTGCGAATTTAGGGAATTTCTTGAAAATACATAAAATCGATAAAACAAAATGAAAGATAAGATAGAATCTACTTGGCTAGCGAGCAGTGGCGATAGAGAGGTGGCGCGGTAGATCTCTAGGACTACGGACTGAGAGCGGATTTAAAGCTTGATAAAGCGTAGATAATAAATCTCGGTGAGTGGCATAATTTATATGAAATAGTAGCTTTATTTTCGAAAATTCCTATCTGAGGGAAGCTTCACGTTCACTCTTTTTATAAGGTTCCTCGTTTGAATCGTTCCACGAAACCAATTTATACCCAAGTAGCAATGTAAGAATTTATGCTCAAAAATTTAGCCGACATCATTATCAAGAACCTTATAACTTTGAATTTATTCACGGCGCAAAAAATTGAGCATAAAATATATATAACCATCATGTCGTAAAAATAATCATGAAAATACAATAACCATAAATATTGAGATAGTTTATACCTTACTCGAAACCAACATGATATCTGAAGGTACCATATACCCATAGTAAGCGTCGGTAAACAACCCGGCACCGTAGCTAATAAACCTTGGGTAAGCGAACATCACGTGGCAACTAATAACCTTGGTGGGCAGACATCACGTGGCTTAGTAAGCAAACCTTGATGGCAGGCATCACGTGGCGAAAGCCAGCAACCGGGTGGGCGGAGCATCACGTGACAACTATTAAACCCAGCCGGGTAAACTGACATCACGTGGCAACTAATAAACCGGGTGGAACCCGGAGCATCACGTGGCAACTAATAAACCTTTAGGTAAACCCGATTTTAATCATTTATAACCTTTCCATAATCTAAGCGTTTATAATCATTTCTGAAAGTCTAATCCATTTCTTAAATCAATAACTTTTCAAAATGGTTTGAAACCACCTCGATCACGTGTACCAAAATGTGTGAATACCACCAATTTATCCATGAACTCGAGTAAATTTCCAAATATTTAAAATGTTGACAAAATCCACATGAAATGATAACTTGTTTATATAAAAGCAGGATAATTATATTTCTGCGTAATCAATGGATTCGATCAGAATAAGTTATGTATATAATAATTAGCCACAATTATATATCCTTAATAATACCCCGAACATTTGCAAAACATATAAACCACTCACTCTACAATTATCGATCCTGCTCCTGCGTAGGAGTCTCAGTTCCAGTGGCTGTAATATAATAAAAAATACCATTTAGGCTCCATTAACTAAATTAAAGACATTGGGACGCCCCAAATGTCTTTGAATAATCTTTAGGACTATGAAACTATCCTAAAATTGGACCTGAGCATGTCGATTATACGATTAGTGCCCTATAGGCGGTACGAAGTGGGGCTTTTTACGGAGGCTAATTTTGAGAGTGAACCTTCGATGCTTCATCTGAATGTCTCGATTTCACTAATCGACTTCAATTTTGCATAATTTGACGATTGGTGTCGATTCCGATCCAAAACCTTTTCGGTAATTACTCGATATGACCCAAAAATGGAAAACTAACGAGCTGATGTCAAGAATTTACAAACTTTTATATCTTGGAAAGCCCGAGACTAGGAACACGGTGCACACCTTGGTCCAAAGGTTCTTTGTGGTGGTAGGAAAAGCTTCGATCAACGATCGACCAACTTTTTTTTTAATCGCATCTTTCAAGCGGTGAGGAATCTGAAGGGACCACGGGAATGAGTTAAGGGTCCAAAATGGTGGGAGGAGGCATGGAGTCGGCCTGAGTGGTCGAAAAATGGGAAAATCCGGTGATACCGTGTGGCCGTAGCCGTCGACACGATCACAAGGCGCGTCCGTGGTGGTTGCGAGTGAAATTTTGCGGGGCGGCGTCGTCCCGGTGGTAGCGTTTCCTCCGGCCGGCGCGATGTAGCAAGTGGGTGGCTGTGTCGCACCATGGCGAAACCCGTTTGGTCTAAAATGGTCGAAAGCGACCCGGTTCGATCATTCATGGTTTTAGGGAGTTTTTCTGCAGGGTTTAGACTCGAAATGGGTGTGTTAGAGACTGGGGTTCTATTTGGCACACAAACTAGGTTTATATATCGCCTAGGGTCTCTTTAATTAAAAACCTAGGCCCGATTTGGACACCTTTGCTAAAACACTGCGCCCAGACTCCACTGAGGAACTAGCACCGTGGTCCATATTCTTGTACCATGGGTTATGCAATCTGTCGCCATGGCCCATTTCTTGGGAACTAGCATTGATAGGGGTATCTTTTAACTAGCATTCAGAGAATTTATCTTCTGACTTCCCTTTACCAAAAGTCTTGCAGTTCTTGAAGTGTGCATGTTTTTACTTAGTGAGATATTTGAGGATTGCTTTATGTAACATTGGAAACTATTTGATAGAAAAGTGCATTTATAATATGGATCATCTCTCACTAATCTAAAAATTAACTACTGAAATAATGGAATATATAAATACTGAAAAATTGAAAAATAAACAAGCTAATATTACGTGAATCGCTAAAACAAATAACTCTAAATACCCAACTCATTAAAATATTGTGCTAGGAGCATGAGATTACATTCATGGTTATTTGATGTCTTTGGTTAAAGAAATTAATACTACAACTTATATGTCAATAAAGTCATAACACCATTATGCTACTTGAGGATGCAAAATAAGATTTAGGTAGTAAAGTAAACCCTTCATTCTTGAAAGCATTTGACAGAGTTTCTTATTTTCATAGTGACTCTATTGCTAAAAGCAAGCATGATCCAAAATCTTCGAAGTTTCTTTTTCCTTTTAAATTACATGCGATGAAAACCAATTAGGTTTTTGTTTCTTAAATGAACAAAATTGCAAGATTAAATACAAAAGAGAATTTATTTTCAATGAACAAGTGGTGTAGAAGGACAATTTGAACAAGTTAAAAAGGCCAGAAATAATTTAATTGAAAAAATGTTTAATGAATGAGTTGAAATAGTGATAAAAAAAAATCAAGAAAATATCTAGAAAAAGCTCCATGTACTCTTAATGTTAGCATTTATTCAGATATATTTTTTAATTTATGAAATTAAAGAATATTTGTGTGTTTATAATATCTAACCCTAAAGACTTACATTAAAATATTAATAATAGTTTAAAAATGAGGTATCTAATGAATTTTATCCTCCAAATTATAAAATGTTTAAAGTGATTTTTAAAGATAAGATAAAATGTTATGCTCTTTGTGAAAGATTCTTACTTCTCTATAGAAATATGTTATTATTATTATTATTATTATTATAAAAAGAAATTATATCCATTAGGTCATTGATGGTTATATGTAATTATATTTTAAATATCTTGTGTGAGACATTTTCAAAAACTAACATTAAAATAAATATACGAATTTACATACAAGCTTTCATTACTCATGTCATCAGATTTCTTATATGCCGCAAAAAGACAACCTGAAAGAACTTTACTTGTGAGGTCTTTTAGACAACTGTTTATGGGGAAAAATAAAGGAGCATGTGTATAATAGAATGAAATAAATGACACGTGACAATTATAATGAGGTAAACATTTAATGGCGAATGGACATAAAGCAAAGGAAAAAAAAGGAAAAGGAATAAAAATTTTATTAAAACAAAATCATCAAACCAAATCCCTTGGCTTTATCACAGGAAAATTTTGGAAAGGAAACTAGTTACATCGATATAAGCCTATTTCAAAGTCATTAGGGATGTTCAATTTCATTAGCTTAATTTCTTTTCACTAAGTATCTAACTAACACAAAATGATTCTATTCTATTTGTTCATTTATTTGCCAAAACCTGAATGTAAATCTTACATGTTTTCCTCTCTTTTTCTTTTTCAAAACAAAATACAAGTCAATTTCCGACTCATGGGAAATATCCTCAAGATAATGAAAGTTTGCTATTTTCAAGTGGAAAATTGAGTTTAAATAAAAGTTTTATCAAAATTGCTTACACAATGGAAAGATCTATGGTTAATTTTGACTCAACAAAACAGTTTAGAGGGACTTTTTATGTATATCATCAATTCACCTACTACTTTTTATCGTTAATTTTAAATTTCATTTTTTTACATTTTTACGTCATTAGTTTATATGTTTGAACCATCAGTTCACTAATCCATCAAGTAGTTATATATAATTTAGAACATATGCTCATATTAGCTTCTTTTTAAATTAAAGAAAACTAAACTAAACCTTAAAAACATGCATTGCATTTTATAAGATTGTTATTTTTATTGTAGATAATTTTGTTTTTTTAGAAGAAGAAATAGAAGTATATTCAGCATTCAAGAACAGTACTAAAGCGCACATTCAATTTTTATAAATATTGTCTTCCAAATAACGAAAAAAGTGGAATTGAGTAAGTGAAGGATCTATATTGTGAAAGAAGGAATTAGATATAACATACCAGAGTTTATCAAGAGTCGCTCTATTAGTCCACTCATCAATTTTATCGCTGTTATTGAGTCCTTTGCTATCTATCCAATGCTGTAATCACTGTCCTCACTTTTCCGAGATCACTTTCTTCATTCAATATATCCACTAACCATTCACTTTTAAGTTTTGACTTGATATTTTGTTGTGAGTACATAATATCCTCCATGAATTCTCCTTCTCTTAAGTTTGGCGCTTCTAAATACACTTGGATTACAGGCAAGAGAGATTGAAGAGCGGTCATTGAGTTTTATTGTCCTTCCTTTAATTAGATATGGATAACGTTTTGCAATGAATAAGAGTAAACCTGTTTCATGTTGATTTTGCAAAAGATAAAATCGGAAAAGAAAATTTTTAGTTTGTAACCTTTCCATCCAAAAAAGTATTTGAAAGGGAAATTTGCATATAATTATATTCTTTGACTAGATAGATGCAATCAAAATTATTTTAATTTCTTTTTTTTTTTTTTTGTAGCTAATTGTTATTCATTTGAATAATTTTACCATCAACAACTCACATCATGAGTTAGGCTTTAGGTTCTTCTTATTCCCTTTACCTTAATGTTATCTTTTCTTTATTTATTTATTTTATTTTTTTTTTGAAATTAACTAATCAATTCCTAACCTGATCTTCTACCTATTTTCTTTAAATTTACCATTTCTTTTTATCTAGGGTTGAAATTAGAAAACAAAACTCTAATTTATCAAGAAAAATAAAGAACACCATACTTTACAAAAGAAGAACCTTACACTCTTTAGAAGAAAAACACTTACGAAAAGCTTTCCAAGCTTTGATAGTTGGATGATCAAACAAAAACACAAGAGGGCATTTAAGGTTACAGAAGCAATCTTAATCACACAATGAAGTACTTAGCAAACCAATCGGACCATTGAAAGCCATCCTTGAAAATAACATCAACCCTATCTTTGACCAAACTCTCTTAAATTCCATATTTACTCGTAACTTTCACCAATTCAAGTTGGGCTTAGATGGGCTGACATTGATTCTCAATATCTAGGTTCATTCGTTTCCATAATGAAGCCAACTTTTTTTCCCAACTTTTGTTAAGTACGAATTTATTTATACACATCAAAAAGTCAAATTCAAAGTTATATATGATAATAAATTAAAATACTAGAATTTTTGTTTTTGAGCCTAGTACACATGGATTGAACATTTAACATAGAAAAGAAAAAAGTTAGAGCTTATTTGGTTAGAGTTTATGAAAACTGTTTTTTGTTCTAAAAATAAAAGGAAAAACAACATTTGTTTGTTTTTTTTCTGAAAATCATTGAAAACACAAACAAGGAACTAGAAAACAATTTTCAAAAACATGAAAAAAAAAAAAGTGCAGGCTTGAGTACCAAGAATGATGATAGAAATGGAAATGGACTAGGAGTAGTACTTGGTGATGAATTAAGGGCAGAATAAATATATAAATATGACTCACCAAAACACTCAGGCTATGGAAATATGAAGAAATTGTTGTTCCATCATTCCTCCGCAAATGAGATTCTTTCTTCTTGACTTAAGTCCTCTAGTTCCATTTGTTGTAAAAACTTGAACATTTGAAATTACTTATATACCGGGCTGCACAAAAAATAGGCTTCTCTCCTAACTCGTTGGAGGCAGTTAGCAAGTCCACACCTCTCTTCAACAGCTCCTCCGCCGCATCTTTCATGGCGTCGCTGGCGGCGACTTCGTGGAGTGTTGGAGATCACGAAAAATTCAAACTGAAAATTGGTTCCTAGATTATAGGTTAGGATTATGATCTCTTTGTTTTGAATTTGAATTAGTTGGTTACTCTTCGATTGTATAGCTGAGATATTTAAGTTTGTTTATACGCACTTATGTATGGGAAGAATTTTTGGTAAAATAAATATACCATCTGATATATTTCATAGCCTCGATCACTATCCCTTCTCTTCCATTTTAACATGGTATCGAAGCGAAAAATCACAGGTTTCCTTTTGGAAACTTCTTCCCTTTTTTTTTTTTTTTGAAGCTAGCCCCGAAACCCTTATACCATATGGCGTGAGAAAGCCTTAACATGACCCATCTCTACTACCGTATTCTCGATCCATTTCCACCTTCATCCCTCGGACACATCTGGTGCAAAGTTTGGTCATAAACTTCTCAGCAGTGACAATATGGAACTTGGAGCGGATCTGTGCTTATTGCATTAAGTGCGAAATAAACGAGGCTTTGTGGTGGATCCATCGAAAACCATGGAACTTATGCAAAATTTCTTGATTGGAGCGATGTAATGATATGGTGCTCTCTTGGATACTCAATTCCATGGAATCGAGCATCTCGAGATGGTGTGATCTACACGGAGCAACCTGCGGTTTGGGCAATTTGAAGGAGCGATTCTCACGGAGGCTTGATACGAGGAATCTTCGATTGCGGAAATAGTTTCCGCCCGACAAAATACTCTATCGGTCACACTTTACTACTCCAGACTCAAGGGCTGGGACGGGTGAACTCTTCACGACGATAACATGCTCATGTGGAAGCCCAGTTGCAAAATTGCCGAGAAAAAGACGGCAGCTAGTGTCTGATTTCTAATGGAAGCTAAATGATAGTTATTTCTGTCACGTGGACAAATCTTGTTATTGCAGCCCAACTACGTGGCAAGATTTATGCCATGATCTTGCAAGAAAACAAAGGGACATTATTGTTAAAGAAGTCATGATGGTCGAAGAGGAAATGAACGATAATTCAGAGATAAGTTAAGAAACAAGCTCATTGCACCTTTATGTGAAGTGAAATCATCTGATGGAGTCGTTGCTTCTTTCTACATGGTTTTTCCTTCCAATAACAAGTCATACAAGAGGAGAGAAAATCTGACAAAAGGAGATGGGCCACGGGCAATGACACCTGAATTTGAAGCCTGGCGACGAGCGAACAATACCGGCAACATGAATCTTTGTGACGTGATGATGAACCTCCAAGCCAACTTCTTAGTCAGTTTTTCTCCACGGGACACAAATGGATCATCGACACGGGGAGCTACTGATCACATTCTTGCGATCAAGATTGCTAGAAGGAGCATCCCGGCAATCCATGTGGGCTTGCGGATGGTCATAAAGCTTTGTCGGTTATGCTTTGGTTTGGCACGTATAAATGCAAAAGCGAAGTCCACGATGTCTTACATGTCCCATGTTTTCATGTTAACCTTTTGTCAATTAGTAAGTTGACAAAATTCTTAGAATCATTGACTTTCTACCACTGATTTACGTGTTTTGCGGGATTTGGAAGCGAAAGATGATTGGTTTGGGAAGGTAATTTGTGGTCTCTGATATCTTACCTGGAAACGATCCATCTAGTAAAGTGATATCGGCGTAAACCGTATTATGACCATGTTACCCGATTACTTTGTGGCATCAGACTAGGGCGCAATCCACCCTTTGAAGCATCTTAGTCTCGTTCCGGTTTAGGAATTTCTTCTAAGTTGAAAAGCTTTGTGAAGTTTGTCATCTTGCCGAACAAACTCGATTGCCATTTGGCCCTGATTCAATAAAACAAAAGCACCTTCCGATCTCATTCATTGTGATATATGGGGGCATTTAGAGCTATACATTTGAATCATGTAACGATTGTGGATGATTTTCAAGACATACATGGGTGTACTTGATGCGTCATCATCCCGAAACTCAAGGACTCTTGAAACTTCTTTGCACAAGTCAGACACAGTTTAATACATCTGTCAAATGTCTTCAAGCTGATAATGGTAGGGAATTCACTTCCATGCTATTTTTTTTTTAACAGCCAAGGAGTTCTATTTGAACATAGTTGTCCTTCTACCCCTCAACAAAATGGCGTTGTGGAACTCAAACATAGACACCTTCTCAATGTCGCTCGGGCTTTGCTTTTTCAAGCTCACTTGCCTTTGCATTTTTGGGCGAAAGTGTGTTAACAATTTGTTTAGCTCATCGGTCGAACCCTAGTTCCACTACTTTGTCAAAGACACCTATGACTCCTTTATCAAGGCCTCTACCTGTCGTCACCTCAGAGTTTTTCGGTTGCTGTTATGCCACCCATTTAAACACCGTCCATAAATTTGACCAGCGTGAAAGAAGTGTCTTTCTTGGGTATCCTTAGGTAGGCATATAAAAGTTTAGGATTTAGATGCGAAAATATTCGATGAAGATATCTTTCTATGAATCTACTTTCCCTTACTCCACTAGCCCTTGACATACCTTTCTACATCGGTCTTGCCTCGGCCCATTCCAGAAGACCACGACTCAGCAAGCCCACCCTCCTCTTCACCGGGGACAGACATTCCATGATCCCACACCACCTGACTTTGTTGACCACACACAACCCCAGATCTTATGGCTCCTCCCTACCACTTAATTCCTCCTCCACTCAAAGGTCCACCCGCATCAGTCACCATCTACACGGCCCAGGACTACCATCATGCCACCCTGCCGTCTACAAGCCAATCATCAACTTTGACTTCAAATCCACCTCAAGGGACCAGGTATCCTCTTGCTCATTATCTCTCCAATGCTAATTTATCGATTCCTCATCAAAGGCTTGTTGAGTCCATTTATGCCGTGTCGCTTGTCTCTGCCACCAAGCGCTGATCCTGGCAGGCGGCAGCGGTACTGGTTGGAGCTCAAGCCTTGGAAGATAATGGCACTTGGACTTACACCCCCCTCCCTGTCGACAAGAAACCCATTGGATGTAAATGGGTATACAAAATCAAATATCAACCCGATGGCACCATTGAGAGATACAAAGCTCGCTTAGTTGCAAAAGGATACACACTTGCGCCGGTTGCCAAATTGATCACAGTTCGCAGCCTTCTTGCTATTGCAGCAGCTAAAGGTTGGTCCCTCCACCAACTTGATGTCCAGAATGCTTTCCTCCATGGGGATCTCACCGAAGAAATATACATGTCTCTTCCACCTGGTTTCAGTTGTGAGGTGAAGCATGTGGTGTGTGTCGGCTTTACAAGTCATTATATGGGCTCAAACAAGCATCCAGAAGCTGGTATTCAAAGTTCTCTCATGCAATTTGTAAGGCTGGTTTTGTTCATTCACGAGCCGATTATTCTCTTTTCACCAAAACAGAAGGTGACTCTTTTATAGCCGTCCTCATCTATGTTGATGATATGATTATTACAAAAAATGATCCAAAATCCATAGAGCAATTGAAAGTATTTTTGAATTCTCAGTTTAAGATAAAGGATCTTGGGAAGCTCAAATATTTCCTTGGAATCGAGGTGGCACGTTCAAGCAAGGGGATAAGCATCTCACAGAGAAAATACACACTTGACTTACTTGATGAAGCAGGACTTCTAGGAGCGGCTCCTGTTTCAACGCCAATGAGACAGAACTTGAAGCTTTCACTAACTCAGGGGGAGCTACTCAAAGATCCTTCAAAATACCGAAGACTCATTGGAAAGCTCATATACCTAACCGTCTCAAGACCAGATATTCAATACCCAGTTCATCACCTTAGTCAATTCTTAAGCCAACCAAAGAAACCTCACTATGAAGCTGCAATTCATATCCTTAAGTATCTGAAGGGATCACCTGGGCAAGGACTATTTTTTCCAGCACAAAATGACTTCAAACTAACAGCCTACTGTGATGCAGATTGGGGTGGATGTCAAACAACTAGACGATCAGTCACAGGTTATTGTGTGTTTATTGGGAAGTCATTGATCTCATGGAAGACGAAGAAACAAACCACGGTGTCATGTTCCTCAGCAGAGGCCGAATATAGGGCAATGGCAGCGGTAACCTGCGAACTCACATGGTTGAGATATATCTTCAAAGACTTAGGGGTTCAAGTTCTCTCACCTGCTAAGCTTTACTGTGATAACAAGGCTGCACTTCACATAGCTGCTAATCCCGTCTTTCATGAAAGAACCAAGCACATTGAAATGGATTGTCATGTTGTGAGGGACAAAATCAAGCAGAAGCAATTAACAACTGCATTCACAACTTCAGAAACTCAAATCGCTGACATATTCACTAAGCCACTTGGCAAGAGCGGTTTTCAATTTCACCTCAGCAAGTTGGGCATTCATGACATCCATGCCCCAACTTGAGGGGGAGTGTTGGAGATCACGAAAAATTCAAATTGAAAATTGGTTCCTAGATTATAGGTTAGGATTATGATCTCTTTGTTTTGAATTTGAATTAGTTGGTTACTCTCCGATTGTATAGCTGAGATATTTAAGTTTGTTTATCTGCCACTCTATATATGGGAAGGCACACCTGGTAAAATAAATATACAAATACGATATATTTCATATCCTCAATCACTATCCCTTCTCGTCCATTTTAACATGGAGTACTGTGTATCCGTCCTTGTTTTTGCATTCGGAGAAGTTTCTGCAGGTTGCTGTCTGGATCTAATGTCTTCAACAAATCTAGTACGAGATCTTTTGTTTGGAGCGGCGGCCATGTGGGGCTGTGTCGTTGGCAAATACTGATTTTCCGTGTCATTATTCAGACGAGCAAGGCAGAGTCAATCTCACCCGGTACTTTTCGTGAACGAAAGCATTGTACAGATCGTTATTGTCCGCCATGATCAGATCATCAGCGACCTCGGAGGGGGAGGGGGAACAGCAGAGCTGAACGTTTGATTAGCGGTGAAGGGCTGGCTGGTCTTACAGTTTGACTCTCAAATTATACAAAAAATTGGTCTAGGATCGGAGCTGTAAATGTGGTAGGAAACTTGTGCTTGGAGCCCCATTAATTTGGGAATAATAGCAAAAAAGTATAAATAATGTAAAGTACATGGTTTTATTGAAAAAAAATTGTGTTTTTAGGTACGATAATACATAAATACTATCTTAATAAATTGTAGGTGCTCTCATGTTTTATTAGCTTATTAAGGTAGTATCCAAGTATTATCATATTTGAAATATAATTATTCTCAATGAGAACAACTGAACCATGTATTTTGCATTTTGTATATCTTCTTTATAATTATTCTCAAATCAATGGGGTGAAACACAAGTTTCGCAATATTGTATCTAAGAAATTCGAAGTTTTTTTTTCTAATCTAGTATGAACATAAAAATTCGAGATGAGCAAACCACTTTTTAAAAAATCTGTTTTCTTATTATAAATTTGGGTTGTTAGGTAATGCTCCCATCTTATAATGCAAATCAGTAAGACGTGCAGTAATAAATTATATTTGGAAGAAAGTCAGAATTTAATTTAATATTAATGTAAAAGATTTTAAGACAATAACTTTTTGGTTATATGTTTAAAATATCATATATTTTTAGAGAATAGATAAATTTAATGATTCAAAATTAGCAATACATTTCAAAAACACATAATCAAAAGTTTTACAACCCTTAAACGATGACAGTATCGATTCATACCAAAAGCGGGTCAAAGGCTTACATATATGTATATTGACGAGCATGATTTGATATGAATACTATGTTTTGCCATATGAAACACTAATGCGAAAACCTACGCCAAGAATGATGGAAAGTGTGATTTCATGCCAAGGAAATTGTGAAACAACTTTATTGAAAAAGAAAATTCAAATCTAGGAAAGGACGATGAAAGTGTGATTTCACTTCAAGAATGACAAAAAAATCATCACTCCTATTCATAGAACAAGGGGCTCAAGGAAAGAACATAAAAAGGACAGCAGGTTTCGAACGAGAAGAAGGGGAAAAGAATTATTCTTTAAAATACAATACCTTAATAATTAAAAATTTGTATAAAATTTATAATATATTATTCAAAATCTATTTTTCTTATAAATGTAAATGTTGAGTAATGCCTCTCATCTTATAATCTAAATCAATAAGATGGTGAGAGTAATAGAGGAGAATTATAATTGTGAGAAGATGTAGCTTATTTAATATTAATATAAATATTTTAAGATAATGACACCATTACGTGTTTAATATACAATACCTTAATAATTAAAAATTGTATAAAATTTATAATACACATTATTTAAAATCTATGTTCTTGTAAATTAAAGTAGTTAGGTTATGAATCCCATCACATCCTCCAAATAAATAAGTCATTACTTAACCCAAATGAATAAAACTTTACCTGATAACTCAAGTTTGTGGATCAATATATTTTTAAAATGGGAATAATCACTGGGTAATATTTAATAAATTTAATTTGTCTATATTACTTAATATGAGTTTAAAAGATTCCAGAAAATGAAACCCTTGATTCATTTATGTTCAAAATACAATACATTGTTAGAATGTACTTGATTATAAATTTGATTTTCTATCATCCGTCACATCCTCCAAATGAATGAGACTTTACCTAACCGAAGTTTGGAAGCATATTGAAATACCAACTGGTCGCTGATTTTAAAGAAATTTAATATTTTCTCTCACTTAGGATGAATATATAATTTGAGAGAAGGAATCAACTACATAATATAAAAGGCCACTCATCCAATTAACTTGAATTGATGCCAATGTCCTAGTTATAGATCTAACAAAGATATTGAGCTTAATTTCAAGTTTAATATATCACATTATTAAACATTATAATATCATCCAATTTCAAGGCCACTTTACATATCATGTTATAGTATTTTTGTTTTTATAAGGAGTCAAACCTGGAACCTCTCAGATTCCCTTTACCGTATTTTACCACATGAGTCATGCCTCACGGAGAAATTAATATTAATTTAAGAACACCTTTCTTCATATTCATTAACTCATCCCACTTGCTCTACTATAGATAAAATCATACTAAATTATGAAAGTGGAGCTCCATTTATTTATGATTAACCTAACTCATGTCCAAGTGGATCTCATTTCCATGCCAGCTCTGATCGAATTCGCTTTCGTGTGAAGATGAAAATAGAAAAGATAACGAGGAAGGAAATATATGCACAATTTCTCTGTCTCAACCCACGTACCTTTCAATTATCGCTTATAGTTCCTATAATAGGTCTTTTTTAATTATTACATATTTATAAAATTTATATTTCTTACTCGACACTATGATATTATATTAGATATGACAAATTATAACGGATATAAAAAAATGCATATTAAAATTATTGTGAGGAGTTGAATTTCAGTAGTGAGTAATAAATTAGTAAAAATTTATACTAATAATAAATAAATAAATTAGAAAAGCTGATCCTAAGCCAAACGTTAAAGATAAAAAAAAATGCGATGTTCTACATGCTTGGCAGATTGATGCTACCTCTTTAATAACTTATAATACAATGATTCTGCATAAAGCTGATTGGCTTTCTTCCCGCACCATGCAGCTAATGTGGGAATTTTGTGGAAATTGGTTGCTGCTCACCAAAATCAATCAAAAGATAGGAGAAAGAATATCAGTGTAGAGTTCTATTTCTGCCTCAGGCTTCAGAAAACGCCACATATATAGTCTACTCATTATGTTCGCAAAAGATATATATATTTATAGTCTCTGAAAATAAAGTTTAAAAACAAATAATTACATAGACGATGAAACCAAAAGAGTTCTGGTAATCATGTAACTATTCACTCATGCATATTGCCTTGAAGCAGAGTTCTGAAGCAAGATTCTTTTCTTCCTTCAAACTTGATCAAGAGAGGGAGATGCAGACGGCTCAGAAAATCCGGTGTCGGATTCGGGTGGGGAGGAGATCCCACAAATGTCCAGCAAAGATGACGCTTAAACAAGCAAAGCCTTTTCCACAGTCAGCAAAATCCTTTGAAAATGAATGTAGAAATTAAAAGAGGAACAACTGGAATAGTAAAATCGGGATGACAACAATCGCGAAGAATTTCACAAAAATGCTTTGAACCATTTTCTGCAAGGTCTCAAGACTGCTGAACGTAGAGAATTGAATATGATAGAAAAAATGGGGACAGGAAAGAAATGCAACCACACTCCAAAAAACGTTTTCCTGATTATGGGACATCATCGAACGATTGTTCATTCCAAATGCCCGCCATCATAGAGGCAGAGGACCAAACATATAATTCCCGGTCAGGGCGGAGCCAGGATTTTAATCCGCCACAGGCTGAAACTAAAGTCGAATAAAAATTATTTAAAATTAAATACAATAAGATAGCCTATACCAAAAGCTTTGAACAAATATTTATAAAAATATATCATGTTCAACACTAAAACCAAAAATATTACATATCATGAATAAAAAGAAACGCTACTGAAGTTGCGCCCTGCGGTTCTTTAGAGAATAGAATTCATCAATTATCGAATCAGAATCGATATTTTCAGCCAGTTCTCGTTCAATGTAGACAATCATAGAATCTGCTAAGAAATCCTCTTCTATTTTATTACGAATAGCAGTTTTAATAAGCTTCATAGCTGAGAAATGGCTGGATACATTGTTACGTGAAGCAGGAAGAGTTAAAATAAGGCGAATCGGCACATCGATTAGATTGTAGTTTTGTGACTTATTTGTCATTCAATCTTTGACATAACTTCGAAATGGTTGATATATTAAAAAACTCTCATGACCATTACATCCACACTTATAATGCTCCAATTGACTTCTCAAATAATGCATTTCTTGGTACAGTAAAATGCAGGGATAAAACTTCTCAGCAAGACTATAAATAAGACCAGCGTTAAACAACTTAAAGTTGTCTTTAGGTTCTAAAGCAGAGCTAAGCATAAGAAGTTCCACTGCCCCATCATTGAATCTACTATTTAGCTCTGTCACCTGAAAATCTATTGCAGCTTTAAATATACCAACGCGATAGTAGTGCTCAAATGTGATAGAATCCTTACACAATTGGCATGAGCATTTGTGCCACAGCTATATGAAGCATTCCTTATTAGGTATCTCAATATCGTACTGCAAATAAAAACCGATTCCACATTCATAAGGAGACTATCAAAACCTTCTTCTCTCAAAGTTTGAAGCAATGCTTTGGTAGATGAGACAAGATCCATTGCATTTAAAATGTCTAGAGATTTGTGTTGCAGGGCTCGACAAGCAGTAAGTAATCAGCTGATTTTATGCATTACATCTGAGATGGAATATGAAATCAAATGACCTCATCACAATTAAAGAACCACTAGCTTCTCCACGTAAAGAGTTAGAAGGACCCTTCATTCCACCGTATAAGCGACAATCACATTGTACATATCTATTAAGTTTGCAAATAGAATCAAAATGAGAACTCAATGAGTAGTTCGACTCGATGCAAAGAACCAATTTGGTTCACCCTACACCGGAGTCTCGCGTTCACGAGTGGCTACCATATGCAATTTCAATGGCAAGGCGACGTAGCTCGGTATGGGCGTTTAGGGAAGCAACAAGATTGTGATGGAAGTCCAATTTTGAGAAAGAGCGACGAATAGAAGTCTCTTTCGGCGACCCTGACCAATGCTAGTTGTAATCGATGGGCAAAACAATGTACATAATAAGCATATGGACAATCCCTTAAGAACAGGGCTTGTAATCCATTCCATGCGCCACTCATATTGCTAGCACCATCATACCCTTGACCTCGCATATTAGAAATTTGTAAGTTATTTCGATCGAGGACATCGGATATTTCTTTCTTAAGTGTTAAAGCAGTGGTATCTGTAACATACTGTCGCCCAAAGAAAGCGGCTCGTAAAAACCGGCCAACATCAACAAATCTAAAGGCGATAGCCATCTTGCTCTTTATTGGAATGCCATCTTTGGCTTCATCGACGAAAATACAAAACTTTGCATCACCCGATTTCCTGCGAATTTTATTTACCGCACTTTGTTATATAATATGCAAAATCTCTTTACGAATCATCATTGATGTATACTTTGCACATTTTGGGGCTTTCTCTAAGACAAACATCATGATACTACCATTCATTGCGTCCATAAGTCTTATCATCTCTCTAGTAAAATTACCCACGATTATTGGAAGATAAAGATTCATCACTGACCTCTAAATACATGCTTGTAAAAACTAAACCCAGAATACTCAATTGTTGCCATAAGTAAATGGATTCTTCTGCCTTCTTGAAGTTTGGCACATTCATCACTTTATCCAATATCTTGAGTTAGGTTAAATCAAAGCATCGATAGAAATTCTGACATTATTATGTGGTGAAGTGGGACCTCCCGTATGCAACAAAAATGAACATCTAGACCCATCATTAACTCTCTTCCAGCTTTTAAATCCTTGAGTAGTAAATGTAGGATAATGAGCCTTCTTATTTTCAAAAAGAAAGCATGGAAAACAAAATCTGCATCCTTGAAGGAGAATACTCTAACCCGAGAAAATTGCTTAAACCAAGAGCTCACGAAAGCGGCGATAATGGTAGCGATGAGATTCGGGTATCACGGGCATAATAGGTTGATAAGGCCCGTTTTATATAGAAACAAATGATTTCATCTCTTTGATTAACGGGATGTTGCCATATATCGAATCGATATACCGGATCGTTCAAGAATCAACATCAATTTCAACTCTTTGAGATTTAGAAAGTATTAGCCGTTCTGTTGAGATATCAATATTTGATGGAGAATGTTCCTCACTTGTTGATGTAGGTTCCCTTGGCTTAAGAGCGAAAAATAGTTTTCTTCTCTTGTTTCCTTGGTTTCATTATGATTTAGAATACTTTTCTACAAAAATTACAATGTCAAGACAATTAATTTTAGATAAGAGAATATTAGATTCTTATTTATTTTTAACAACTAACTCATCTAAATCTTAAAAGCTTAACTTGATTAGAGATTATGTAATTTATGTGATAGTTGTATTTATATTATATTATTATATACACACGTTACACATTATACAAATTACAATTATACATAACAATCTAGTAAAAAAATTAACTTTTTTTATTGATGTATTTTTATTGAGGCATTTGTGAACATAGACATCAATTATAATTAGTTAAAAAATCTTTATTATATTTTTTAGCAATTAGCACTATCATAAAAATAACTCAAATGTACATATATAACTATACATAACACAGTCTATACATACAGTAACAGAGAGAGAGATTTACATTGGAACATATATTATATATAAGTTATAACTACAGAGAGAGAGAGAGAGAGAGAGAGAGAGAGAGATTTATAATGCCAAGAGACTGAGTTGCTGCTTCTTTGTTCTTTGTGAGGAGCGAGGAGGTGGGGACCGCTGGACCAGGAGGTGAGTCTTTGGTGGCTGGCTCTTTGTTCTTGTGAAGAGAGGCCGGCACGGGCGTGTGGTACGGCCCAGCTGGCTGGCTGGGCGTGAGGCGGGCTGTGAGGCAGGAGAGGCCGGCCCGCGAGACCCGGAGTATCCCGATAGCGTAGGGTTTTATTTTTGTTGGTTGGGTTTGGAACCCCGGGATGTTGCATGTTGGGATTTGAGGCTGGACCTCAAGCGGGCTATACATAGGTTGGATTGAGGCTAAAATTTGGACTAGATTAGTGTACTGGTAAAAAAAAAAAAATTGAAATTCTATCACAGGGCTATAGCCCACCCCAGCCTTGTTCTTTGAGTTTATTATATTCCCGATGTCAACTTCTTAAAAAGATAGATCTTGAAGTCTTGTAATGGAAATGAGGATCATAAGAGGATGGAAATATACCCACAGAGATGTAAAGTAAGGCTAGGAGATCACATCAGCTAAAATGAAAACCAGGAAGAATGGTTTAGACGAAGAATTGGAATACCGGTGTCTTGATTAAGGACCTCCTGGTACTGTAGACTGCTGCAAAGAGGCAACAGTGTGTGAAAGCAGAAGATGGTGCAAATTCTCCAGTGGTTCGCATTAGCCATTCCTTGGCATCTTGGTGGAGTTGCTCATTTGCAGCAGCAAATAATTCTTCAGCAGTCTTGTTATGGTTGTTAAGAGGATTGGTGACTAGATTCTTACTGGCTGACTTCACTTTCTGTACCCACATATGCAACACAACTAGTATCTTCGTTAAAAAAAATTCTACATAAAATTTAAAAATATTAATTTATTTATATTTATATATTTTTATTACACTTTAATTTCTAGGTTAGATTCTCCACTAGGACCCAGTCCTTTCTTATGCCTTGTTCATGTTTTGAGCGTATGAACATTCTACCATTGACCTAGATATAATGGACAACGGTATCATCCTTTCACCTATAATTATATTGGACAAAAAATTAAAGATAGTGACTTCTAAGCTTTAGTCCTCGTAAATTTGACGTTATTATTTATCTAACAAATTAAACTTCTACTAGTATGGCTTTTATAAATATCATTGGCTTATGAGACTTCTTGGCTTATAAGTCTGCTAGACTACAATGATGAATGAATTAATGGATGATTCTATGATATGTAAACTGGCTCATATGGGGCGGGTTTGTGGGTTACTTTACTTACCATTTTATTATTTAATTAAACGAGTTTGTGAGGCATAATCTTTTTTTTTTTATCAAACTATGACTATTTTGGGTATTGTTTAAGGGAGAATTATGTTAGATAATTGGATCTTCAAATTCATAAAAAGTAGACGATTATCATGCATAAGTCAAATGGTAGCACGTTCACCGTTAAAACAAACATAAGGGCATATGGAAGGAGAATTCCAAGTTTGAGTGTAGGGAGTATTTATATATTATTTAAAATATGTTAAAAATGTTTAAAGATAAATATACCCTTAATATACGTAATCTATGAAATTTTCTTTTAAAAACAAATGAAAAATTTCTTATGTGCAATAACTTGAAAAGACATAAATAAAACCCTAAAAATTTTATCAAACATATTCTTAGAAAAATTAATTGCAAACAAAATTTTTATTTATCATACATAAATTTTTTTTTTAAATTCTTAAAAATACTTTAAACAAAACATTAATATTTTCATAAAGATTATTATAAATTATCACCTAAACTTTGTTTACACATTTATATCATACATTCATTTGTGCATTTAATAATAAAAGAAAGATTCAAAATACTTGTATAATACTAGATTTTTATTGCATTTTCAACTCATTTAAGATCAATTTTTAGACATTTGCAGTTTATCAGTTACCTTTGTATTTATTTCTAAAACTTGATGGATGTTGAGTTTTTATGTGCATTTTGAGATCCATTTAGCCTACAACATAATCCTCCATTGTTTAATCTACTATCTCATATACAAAAATAATTTAAAATTTTGATTTAATTTATTCTTATTAATTATTAGATGATAGTACTTTTTAATGATATAGTTGTAAAATTTATAATATTTTATATATTTTATATAATAATTTTTAATATCATAGAAATTTTTAAAACAGAATTAAAAAGTAAAAGAAATACTAAAAATAGACTAGTAGCCTTTTCTATTAACCCTGTATTTATTCACATTTAATATTTTAAATGGAATGGAAGAAATTAATATAAGTAAATATAAGAAGGTTGGATGTGGCATCCCACTTATATATGCTTATTGTCATGTAATGATAAATGAATTAATAAATTATTCTATGACATGGGAACTGTTTTTCATACCCTTATAAAAAGTGAAGCACCATTATATAAGAAAAATGATCTTCTTTGTTTACACTTCTAGCAAGGTTCTTTTTATTTATTCGATGTATTATTCTTAATTTGATTTTATTCTTAATACTTAAAGCTCAAATCAGCAAGTTAGCATTTTCTAATTTCACACATATCTCTCATCTATTACCGAGCTAATATAAGTTATTCACAGCAGATCAATGACGATTTAGTGGATATATATATATATATATATATATAGTTAAAGATATATGTTTATGGTTGGTAAGTAGAAGTGTACCTCAAATAAAAAGTATCTCGTGGCTGGAGGCAGGACTTGCATCTTTTCACTTGCCTGACTTTTCTTTCTGCTAACCATATATGTAATGCAGGTTCCCTTCATCATCCATGTGATTGATAGCCTGCAAGCACTGTATGATACCTATAAAAATATCAATATGACGGTAGAGGTACTACATGCAATATGTTCATTCCCTCACTATTAGTATGCTTAAGTGTTTGAGGTTGGGAGTAGAGTACTTCTTTGACAATTTCTTGAATGTTTGGCTTGCATTGTTGCGAGAAATAATACACTTTCATTGCTCTTCTGTCATATTGGTTGAGCTTTCTTGAGTTTGTCCTTCTTTTAGGACAATTTAGAGGAATTACTCTTCTATATTCAAGATATTTGTTACTCTCACCTAGGCTCATTGCTTGAGAATTAATATTTGTATCATGAGAGTCTCTCTCTACCAAAAGCTTCTGACTCAAAGTGGTTATATCATATTTCTTAAAAAGACATTGAAAACTACTTTTATATATATGGTAATGAAAACTATTTGATAGAAAATGTTTTACCATATGGATCATATTTCCATAAGCATAAAATTTAATTAGTAAAACCAGTAACATATAATATTAAATTTAAAAATAAATAACATAATATTATATGAAATAACTAGCAAACTAATATTAAATACTTAGTTCAGCAAATAATCAGCTGGGTAATTCACATACATGATTGTTCAAAGATGTTTGGACTAACAGTGCATTAGTTTTCTTTACAGCTTATCTAATCAATAAGGGCCTCTATACTATTGAATTGCAAGATCTTACATGAGGTTTATGGCGATAAAGAGGTATTCTTTTCACTCTTGAACGTGTTTGCTATGGCTAGAAGTAGTTAACGGTCTAGGTCAAGTCTTTCTAATAACCTGAAGGGATTCGAATTGGTAGTATTGGGAGGAAACTTACGGTCGAACCAATTGAGCTACCTCTTAAGATTTTCATTTCTTATCTTCTTAGTGTTATTGCTAAAAGTAAGATTGATTTGGATGTGGTGAGTATCTATTTGGTTATTGTTTCTAGGATGATCAGAGATATAGAACAAGGGTGTTTTAATGAACAATGGAGTACAAGAGACGGAGTTGACCATGAAGTGAAGTGCCCAGCCTTCCTTAAGGTTAAAGTTAAGAAATTATTTAGTTGACAGATTTCTTAATGAATTAGATACAAAATAATATTGAAAACATTAAGAAAATATAACTTTAGAGATGGACTCATATGTGGTCTTGTAATTGAACTCAGAGTTCTATAAAATAATGTCAATCTTAAAAGTGTAGAGATATACCTTGATAATATTTTAGTTTGCTTTGATTGAGAAAGGTGGTCTACTAGATTGTAGGTTCATAGAATGAGATTGGACTTTTTATTATCTAGTGGGCATGGAAATTAATTATTAACAACCAAGGTAAAGAAGATGATGTATAATAAACAAATTTACACTTGAAAAAGAAACGATGATTGGAGTAAGCCATCTGATAAAGATTGAAAGATTGGTTGCAAAGGTATTTCAACAAAAAGAAGGCATCAATAACATTGATTTCTTTTTGTTTTTTTTTTTTAAGTAAAGATGATTGATGAATACACATTTGAGTAATAATTATAGTAGAATTTAGCACATCTAAATCACAAGTTACCCGCAATTGGCATAAGGATAGGTACTTTTAATATCTTCTATGTTTTAGACTTGTGTAGTCTTCCCGGTCGACGTAAGTATACAAGGATGTATATCTACAGGAAGCGATATGAAGCATTAAGGATGCGAGGCGAACAATTGATGAAGTCTCGGGACGACAATACAAGGAAAGCACGCGGAGGACCAAGTGTCTGGGTGCATCATTCATGTGTCTGGTACAACCATAAAAAAGTGGCGATGGGCACATTGTGCGGGTAGCCACATTGTCTGGGGTACAACTATAAGAATAATTGTGAAATTGTACGGTACATCACTAATGTGTCTTGGGTTTCAATACAATAAGTGCGAGATTAGACAGAGAATTCGATCAATCTGGCGAGAATGCTCTGTCAATGAACAAAATGGAAAATCACATTGGAGGAGTATAAACAGGACCTAGTAATAGGCATCTTTTGACTACAGGGTTGGGTTTTGAAAGGAGAAAGGTTTCTCTCCATTTTGAGTTGGAACTTGTAGATCCAGATTTAAGATTTCTAACGCACTGCTGCATTGGAGTTTTAGAGTTCAGCGTTGTAATCTTCAGCAGAAATACTATCTTGCTTTAAATCCTAATATCTCTTATTCATCCTTCTCGATTTACAAGTGAATCCTGATTTCCAAAAGGTCACATTTTTATGATTAATGTCGCTCTTTAATTATAGTGTTCTTATAAGTTTTATGGAGTTCTAAACCCCTACTGCTGGGAATCCACGGGGGAAACTCACCCTGATTAAGGTATAGTCCCTTAATCCCTCTTTTGATCTTCAATGGATTGTGTAATATTAATCACTTGTGCAGAAGAGTTGTAAATCCTTAGTTAGGCATATTCTTGTGTGTGTTGTGAATATCCTCGGGCTGGTGTGCTTGATCATAAGATACCAAGCTAAGGGTTGTGAGTGAACAAGTGTTTAGTACCAGATCATCTGTTGTTTTCCAAAGAGCATTTAAAGATAAATCCTCCATCAAAAGACCATTTATCCAATGGTTTCCTAGATGAGTTTATAAAATAAGAGGAATTAGTTCCACATGTGATCAGGAGTGAGTGGAACCTAAAAATCAACAATTGTCTTTCTATTTTACAACATTAAAACAATCAACCATTCGGTCAACCTTCAACACCACAATTCTCTTTCAAATCAACACCACTGTGGGGGAATAGCTCTATTGGTTGATAAATTAGACCACTCCACGTGGAGATGACACGTGAGATTCCCACAGTATTACAATGCTAGACAACTGTAATTCCTACGCTTGGGAATAGAATTCGGCACACGAATAAGGACGAAGCATTTTTAGCGCCGTTGCCGGGGAGTGGCGACTAATCAAGTTGATCTGAAGAGAGCTAGAGGTAATTTGCAATTGCATTGCAAATCTGGTACGTTCTCCACTTTTCTTTTTATTTTGTTTTAAGTGAGAAATCTCAGTGGGTGTTTCTTGGACGAAGTAAGCGTAGTGCATGTCGGTTTGGGCTCGCGCGAGTAAACCATAGACTAAGTAAGAATAATGCCTCCTAGAAACTACGGAAGGATCCATAATAAGCCAAGTTTTTTCCGGATAACATTTTGAATGGATCGTCACAGAGATCGTGGCCGTGTATTTAATGAAAATACTCAAAGTTCTATTGACCACAAGGATTTCATGAACCTCCACAACATGGAGGTGATTTTACTTCAGTAACACTTGGAAGTGAGAGGGGAGGAAATGGTAACTTCGACCAAAATCAATATAGAGTTCCCTTTTTGCTCCTTTACTAGCATTAGAAAGAACCCTTAGAAATTCTACAACCTCAAAGGACCACAACCAATTCTTGTATTCGCTATGGAAGAGAAGTAATCAATTTACGATGGCGGAAATGATGTCTTCTACACAGTAATATCTGGGGTTAATCTGAGAACCTTACTCATTCATGAGGGACTTTGAGGATGTCTGCAGTGCATTCCTCTCCACTGGTTCACCTCTCACATAATCTGTTTGGTTTTATTTCCTTTTGCTTTAAAGGAGAAGGCCAAAATGCAGTTCCATTCCTTGCACCTAATTCAATCTTTGCATTGGAAAACATGCGGAGCAGTTACCGTCATTTTTATCTGCACGTACCAATGCCCTCATGTAAACGATTGAGAACTTTTACGGCCGGGTGAACCGCCGCGACGGTATGGGAAAGATATAAGGATCTCCTCCATGATATCCCTCATCATGGGTTGGATGTTGGACAAATTTGTGCATACTTTCATCAAGGATTATCTTTAAGTAATAAACAGTACATCCAAATGATGTGTGCCGGAGAATTTTATGAAAAGAGTGCTAGGGAAGCAATTCAACTTTTTGACACTATAGCGGAATGCTTGAACTTAGGGAGACTAACCTCTGTGAACCTTTGCTAAAGTGCATAGCACATCAGCGAATTAGCGGAATCCACCACTGAGAGAATGATGAGTTATAGCCAAAATTGCCAATTTAACAAAGGAAGTTAGAGGCCGTAGAGATGAAAAGGTGAGCAGGTAACTGGTGTTGCCTCAATTACCCTCGTACCAAATGGACCTAAGTAGAGCCATACATTATATGCAGCTGACCCTACACGTAACCGTACTTGCCAAGCGTCCTTCCCCTCAAGTTAAAGGGAGCCATTAAATAAAAACGGCTTGGCTTTTCATAACTACAAAAAACACTAAACCATACCCTAAACTTCTTTTCAGCTCTAGTGAGCTGCATCCCTAATTTAGTACAGAAATAGCTGCCAGTGATGGGCTATAACGAGAGTTGGGGAGTCAGGGCATGTGACTGGATTAAACTCTTAGTACACTGTTTCCCTTGAGTGGGCTTGACGTTGTACAGCATTGACAATCCACAACAGACTCAGTGACTACCAGAACCAGTAAGGAATCTCAGTTAACAGATTAACCTAGGTGCAGTGCCACTGGCAAGTTTCCATCTCAACCATTCAAAATCCACAAGGGCAAATAGTGTAGGAAGTTCGGGACCAATTGAGGTACCTTTGAACTTTACAGCAAAAATTTTGTCACTACTCTCCGAAGTGGAAAGGTAGTTGACAAAACCATTCAAACTAAGGAACCAACTCAAGAGTCTCTAAGTGAATTGTTCAGAGAGGATGAGTTGGCGAGACCAAACTCTCATGTCCTGAATCTGGGTGTGTGATGATCAACCAAAGGACGACAAGTCTACCCATATCCCTCCAGCTCCATACCCTCATAGATTGAGAGCATCGAAGAAAGTTAATAACCATTCGGAGATCTATGAGTTGTTCAAACAAGTAAAATTGAACATTCCCTTGTTAGATGCCATTAAGCAAATTCCATCATATGCTAAATTTTTAAAGACTTATACGGTAAAGGAAATTAGGTGTCAATAAGGAGGCATTCATATTTGACAATCTACTTCCTAATTCGAAACAACTTTGCCTCCAAAATACAAGAGACCCGGGGAAGTCTGCTATTTCTATAGTAGTGGGAGATTCAAAGTTAGGGCATGCTTTAGTGGACTTAGGGGCAGTGTTTAATCATTATTTGCCTTACCGGTATATGTGATTTAAATTAGAATAGAACCAACCAATATCACCCTCAATTGGCGGCCGTGGTGTAAAAATTCCTAGGAATAGTGAGGATGTTTTTAAATTTCCGCAGTGATTAATTTTACTTCACATGGATTTTGTTGTGCTTGACACTCAGCTTTGTGGCGAATCGAACTCGGTTCAGTAATTCTTGTTACGACCATTGTAACCCAACTTCTTTAAGGCCATTATACATTGTAGGAGGCCTAATGACACTATCGTTTGGTAACATGACATTAGTAGAACTGTTTTCAATGTTATTAAGGAATGAGAGATGAAGAAGATATTTGTGAAATTCGCATGGTTGATTAGTGGTGCAAATACCTGGATAATGCCACATGATGATCCTCTTGGTCATGTTTGGTGGCCCGAGTTGGGGAGGAGGAAGTGACCACCTTTGGAGTCGGAGTTTCTACATCATGTCGAGGCATAAAGATGTATTGGAAGTTAATGGGTGGACACCTAAATTTGACCTTTGCCTGCGATGGGGATAAGACATTGCCTTCACGAGGAGGCCACCTAAGCAGAGCTAAAGCCTTTACCAACACACACATCTCAAATATGCATTCTTAGGGAGGAGGACCTTTTCCAGGTAATCATATCTTCCTCCTTAGACTTATTCGAAAGAAACTCCAGCTTTTGGAAATATTGAAAACCAGGCTTGCTGGGTGGGCGATTCTGGTCTGGGAATTAGTCCAGCAGTGCATGAGAGCCACTTGAAGAGGATGTTATTTTGAGGCAACCACGAGGACAGTTGAGACCAATAATGAAAGAAGTGGTGAAGAAGGAAGTTTTAAAACTCTTGGATGTAGGGGTTATTTACCCTATTGCAGATAGTAAGTGGGTTAGTCCAACACAGGTAGTTCCTAAGAATTCGGGAGTCACGGTAGTTGCCAATGAAAATAATGAGCTCATTCCCACTCGTGTCGCCGAGGATGGAGGTGTGCATAGATTATATAGGAAGCTTAATCACGGGTGCACCGGAAAGACCATTTTCCTCTTCTGGTTTGGTGATCATGCTAGAGAGAGTTGCGAGGCATGAATTTTATTGTTTTCTTGATGGGTGCTCGAGGTACAATCAAGGTGAGATAGCTTTTGGAAGATCAAGAAAAACTGCATTCACTGCCTTTTGGTACCTTCGCCTTTAGGAAAATGCCCTTTGAACTATACAGCGCTTTGGAACTTTCAACGATGCACTTGATGAATCTTGTTGACATGATGAAATCATATTGGAGATTTTCTGGACGATTTCTGAGTTTTTGGTGACTCTGTTTGAGAACTACTTAGAGAGACTTACGTAAGGTTTTAGAGAAGTGTCAGAAAAATCTTGTGTTAAATTGGGAAAAATGTCATTTCATGGTAACCTGAGGAATTGTCATAGACCACATGGTAATAAAGATGGAATTGAAGTTGATGGTAAGTTGAGGCGATTTCCAACTACCTACTCCCTCGTGTGTTAGAGACATAAGGTCATTCTTGGGTTATCATGGTTTTATAGAAGACATAAAGATTTTAGTGCTATATCCCGGCCCTTATGTGCTTTTAGCGCCAGGATGTCCTTTCATGTAATTCTGCAGAAGCTTGTGACACTTTGGCTACTAAGCTCGAACATGTTAGTGTCACCACCCATCATCTTTGGAGGTCCCTAATTGGGTTATTCCATTTGAAAGATCATATGCGGCAGCTAGTGATTATGCCATAGGGGCGTGTTGGGACGGAGGAAGACAAAGGCTTTTGTCATTTGCTCGTCGATGAGACACTAGACTCTGCCCGGGGCTGACTACGACCACGAGAGAAAGGGTTTCTCTAGTATCGTTTTTGCTCTAAATTTAGGTCATATATTGTTGGTTCTCGCCATCTTCACGAGATCATGCAATACAAGTACTTTCTCTCTAAGCGGGGATACAAACCCGGTTAACTAGGTGGATTCTATTATGTCGAGAATTTCAATTTGACCATTAAAGATAAAAGGGGGTTGAGAATGTAAGTCCATGACAGCTGTCTGGAATTAGTTCGAATCCAACTCCCATGGCATACCCATAGGTGAGCTTTTACGATGAGCAACTCTTTTGCTCTTGTTCATTACCCATGGTATGTTGACATTGTGAACTACCTGCGTAGCGCGGATCAGGTCCAATGGACTTCTCAGCGAAAAGGAAATTTTGACGGATATTAAGTACTCACTTTGATGATTCATATCCTATTTGTCTTGTCGGATCAAATAATGAGAAGATGTGCAATGTGACGGTGAGGATTTTGCTTTTCCGATACGAAGCACAGTGGAGGACATTTCTCTGCCCAGAAAAGCGCGGGCAAGATTTCTAAGTGGGTTTTATTGGCCCGCGCTTATTTAAGGATTGTTTGATTTACGCAAAACTTGTGCTCAATACCCGACAACAAGGTGCAAAATGAGAGCAGCGTTGCCTCTTACCCCAATTTAGTGTGGAAATTTTTATTGTTGGGAATTATAGACTGTGAGGCCTTTCCCCCACTTCTTGTGGAGTATCTACACATTTATTATACATTGATTATGTGTCAGTGGGTTGAGGCGATTCCAACGAGAAACAATGACCACAAGGTTGTTTTGAAATTTATAAAAGAACATATTTTTTCTCGTTTTGGAACTCCTCGTGCAATCATTAGTGATGGTGGACTCCATTTTTGCAATTGCTCTTTTGAAATTTGTTAAAAAATGTAGATTCACCCATAGAAATATCAACGACTTACCACACAGGACCAATGGTCAAGGTAAGGCCAGCTAATAGAGAGATAAAACATATTTTGGAAAAAACGGTTGCCCCGAATCGCAAAGATTGGTCACTCAGTCTTCACAGTGCTCTTTGGGCCCTCAAATCTTGCTAAAAGCTGTTCTTGGTATGTCTCCTATAGAATGGTTATGGAAAGGCTTGCCATTTGCAGTAGAGATACAGAACAGGAGCTTCTTGGGCTATTAGGGCTTTTAATTACGATTTAACTCAATAGCGGCGAATGTGGTACGATGAACTTGAAGAATTGCGGAGAGAATCGTGAAAGCTCCCGAATTTACAAAGAAAGCGCTCAAGTTGTTCCGCAGCAAATCTATTGCTAGGAAAACTTTGAACCCAACGAGAAGGAATCTTCTTTATCTGACCAACTGCATCTATTTAGAACTGGCTTCAGCTCTCGTTGGGCAGCCCGTTCATGTTAAGGTAAGTTTTATCCATGCGAACCATGGAGATTGAAAATCCGGACAACGGAAAATCTGGCAAGGTGAATGGCAAGCCTCAAACCATTCCTTGAGCATTTTCTCTCCGCCCAGAGGATCTGAGGATTTAGGTAGACCAAGCTCTACCATCATTCAAATAAACCTCGTTCTCAACTTGTTGTATATAGTTTTGATTTGTTAACATTTTTGTTCTTGCTTTCTATTTTATTGTTTTTACTTCATTTGCTTTTACATTTAAAAAAAAAAAAAAAAAACCCTTGAGGCCACATTTCTGTCTACTTTCCATTTTGTTGTGGGGTACCTTGGTTTCTCTGCATTGAGGACAATGCTTGTTTGACAGTGGTGTACACTGGGACAGGCATACTATCTTTCGTTATATATTCGAGTGGGTCAAATTTTTCAAAAATATGCCTCTTTTGAGTACTATTACTCATGTTCTCGCCCCGCACTATACATAGCCCGCATGATTTCATACACTCTCTACATCATCTTATCGTGACGATATCTTGAATAAGCATACACAGCAAGCTTTGTGTCTTCGTGATTTGTCCTCTTTTGCACTCTCGCCTTACCGTCAGCTAATAAACCACAAACTCAACAATTTTCCCCGATCTTGCTCAAGATCGCTCCACCGTGCATCATTTTAATCGGGTCATGTTAACTTCATGCATCCTAGTCTTTATGAACATCTTCGGGTGATAATCGAAAATGATTATAAGCCATTATCTCCTCGCATACCCGTGGATTCTCAGAAGGTCTCGCATCCCTGCACCCATTTTGAGCTTAAAGTTGTCAAGTTTATTCGAACCTTAGGAATCCGGATTGCGGGAAATGTTACGATCTTACGAAGAGATCAAGGTATCCCAAGAATGAATTACAGTGACTAAGTCTACGAATGCAGTCAGTTGTGGAATTTGAACAAGAGAAAAAGTGAACATGCAGCAAAACCCGGGATGAAAGGCAGTTGGAAAGGTCAAAATGTATAGTGGCACCACTGTTCCAAAGTGAAATATATATATATATATATATATATATATATATATATATATATATATATATATATATATATATAGAAAGAAAAAAATCAGTTGGGAATAAGTGTATCGGTACAACTTAAACATGTAATGCACAACTTGCTAAAAACTGGCAAGAGTTAAATTGTAAATTCGCACATACAAACTCAGACTCCAGACAACTTATTCAAAAGTGGGCGGCAGGAATTGCACTGCACATCACTAACATGTACCGGTACAAACCTAGCCTGGATTTGGGCAGAAAAGGTTTTTAACCCAAAACCTTGGCGCCTTCACATTCCAAATGTTTTTTTTGACACTCCATAAGTCGAGCCCTAGCCGTTTGCTTCCTCACACAAGTATCTCTAAGTTCGTTGCTCCCGCCAGGCTTCCATCGTTCAATTCGATTACTTGTCTCGCAAATGCGTAATCAAGTGAATAAGCCCCTACCAACTCCTACTAGCATTGTTGGACTTCTTTGTTATACATGGATTTGTTTTGTCGGGTTTGGTTGGTATTTTGCACTGGTGGTCGGGAGTTTCGTCGTTAGTACGGGCCGAAACATTGTTCGATGTGCAATGTGGCCACCCATGGCCGCTCGAGACAGGCGTTTTGGATCCGATGATATATATCCAGTCAGCATATATCATCGCCATTCATGGCGTTGCTTCTAAGGTCATCGGGAGTATAAAGGCATCCGCCTTCTATTGGACAAGTCGTGGAAGAATGGAAATCTAATGCCTCCCAGCCGGTCAAAAAGGGGAAGGAAAAACGAATTGCATCCTCTTCGGAAAGTGAGGAATTATCTGACAGTGATGATGAAGAAATAGAGGCGATGTTTGCCGAGGATTCTGAGGGAGAGCATGAAAAATGGACCCCACACTGCAAATAGGGTTTCCACCGCGAGAGGTGTTAAATTGAGACGTTTTTTATATTCCTCATCCCATCGTGGGGTTTATCCAAGAATGTGAGTATGCACTGTGCACACCGAGGTCTCGCGGATACATGCCTCTCGCAGTTCGGGAGTTCTACACTAACTTGAAGGGAAAATCGGGCCGGATTGAAACCGTAGACGAGACCCCCGATGAATGGAAAGCGCTGTATCACCCCGCTCTGATAGCGCAGGCGCATTACATTATATTCGCCCCGATGCTTCTCGGACCTGCCATATCCACTCAGATATCCACTCGATGCCCGGGCTTGTTTAGTAATCGAGGCTATGTGCACCCGCCGTGCCCATGAGTGGATTTGTGGAAAGATTTCATTCTCGAAAGCCTGGGTTCGACACGCCCGATGAACAAGATCATTCACAATCAAATTAGGGCCACGTGGTAATGAAAAGTCCCCACCCAAGAACAAATTCGCCAATGAGGTTAGACTGGAAGTCGATTGACTATGCATTAGTCATATGGAAGAATGAGGGACTTCGCGAATATTCATGCAAGCTTCCAAGATATTCCGCTCCCTTCACTGGTAATTTATATTGTGGAAGAAGCGGGGATGAGAGGAACAGTTAAAGAAAGGAGGGTGTTACCTAGGTCACCGAACACAACAAGACCGAGGCCATGAGCAAGGCAAAGATCCACTAGACCTCGGGCCTCTCTCGCCTCGCCTCTGCCTACTCCGATCACTTCATCCACGCCCAAAGCACCATCGATCACATCGCCATTGAAGAGGATGAGCGGCATAAAGGTGGTTCCTGCGCATTCTAGGCAAGGGGCGCCTTGATCGACGTCTCGAGGCTCGAGAGCCACATTTTCAGGGAGAGCCGGCGATTGCATGCATTTCTTCCGTATTTAGGGAGATTCAAGAATTAGATGATCAGTAGACGAGACTTATTTCTCCTCTTCAGCAGAGGACGAGGATGACGCTACATAGCTATATTTAGGCTAGACTAGGGTGTTGGAAATCGGTAGTAGACCTTAGCCATGTTACGCCAACAATCTACTGATCATTTACCTTTTCTTTCGTTTTTTAGCCCACTCACAAGCATAAACCTTAAGACCTCTTTGATCTTCTACTTTTGTTGGTTGTTCCTTCGACATTATGCATGATGGTTGACAATGGTTCCATGTTATATGGATTGCTTACCTTTTTTTATCGATTGCCATAGTTCCATGCTCAGATGACTACCTTACATTTAAAGTCCATAATCCTTATTCAATAACCACTCCCTTTGTTAAACGTTATAATGTTCATTGTGTAAGGATGTGATTGGTTTAAATGAGTCATGCCGTGCATACTAAAGCGGGTGACACATTGTATTCTATAATTACATTTTGAGATTCTTGCAAAGCTGACCAGAATCACTGAACGCTTTGTCGAGATTCATACCTAGTGGGTAGTTCTGATCTAAATCTTGCTAGGGACTAGCAAGATGCAGGTTGGGGGGTGTGATGAATACACATTTGAGCAATAATTATAGTAGAATTTAGCACATCTAAATCACAAGTTACCCACAATTGGCATAAGGATAGGTACTTAATATCTTCTATGTTTTGCACTTGTGCAGTCTTTCAGTGGGAACTATGTACATATGCTGTCCCGAGAAGCCAATATGAAGCATTAAGGATGCGCGAACAATTGATGAAGTCTCTGAACTCAAGAATACAAGGAAAGCATCAGGACTAAGTGTACCTAAGACATCATTCATAAAAATCGATACAACTCAGATAAAAGTGGCAATGGGAAGACATTGTACCGTACAACCCACATTGTACCGATACAACTTGCATAAAAATTGACAGTGGCGAAATTGTACCGGTACATCACTAACATGTACCGGTACAACTGCATGGGAATTCATGCAGATTGGGCTTAAATTCGATTAGTACGCGAGGGCACTCCTGTCAATGAACCAAAATGGGAAAATCACATTGGAGGGGGGTATAAAAGCAAGAGGACACAAGTAATAGGCAGCTTTTGACTTCTAGGGTTTAGGTTTTTGAAAGGAGAAGAGTTTTCTCCATTTTTGAGTTAAACCTGTAGATTCAGATTTAAGATTTCTGTCTATCGAAGTTTTAGATCTGGGCAAGCAAATTCACAGAAATACTTATCTTGCTTTAAATCCTAATATTCTATTCATCCTTCTCGCCTTACAAGTGAATCCCGATTTCCAAAAGGTACCTGCTTTTTATGATTAATCGCTTCTTAATTATAATTGTTCTTATAAGTTTTATGGAGTTCTAAACCCCTACCGTCGAATCCATCTGGAAACTCCACCATTAAGGTATAGTCCCTCAATCCCTCTTTTGATTCTAAATGGATTGTGTAATATTAATCACTTCATGTAAGAGTTGTAAACTCTTTAGCAAGATATTCTGACAACGTGTTAACGATATCCCCAGACACGCTCGCGTTTGACTGCGAATGCTTTGCCGGTTCGTATTATTGAGAACAAGTGTTTAGTATTACCTGATCATTTTTATTTTTCCAAAGAGCATTTAAAGATAAATCCTCCATCAAAGACCGTTTATCAATGGTTCCTAGATGAGTTTATAAAATAAGAGGTGGGACTTATATGATCGTGGAGTGAGTGGAACCCAAAAATCCCAAAGAATTGTCTTTCTATTTTTAAAACATTCAAAACCAATCAACCATTCACCAACCAACACAACCTACAATTCTCTTTAAATCATACCCTTATTGGAGAATAGCTCCTATTAGTCGATAAAATTGTAATTCACTCCCGTGGAGATGACCCGTGATTCCTAAAGCCAAAGATACAATGCTAGACAACCGTAATTCCTATCATTGGGGAATAGAATCTGCATACAATAAGGATCGGCAAATGATCATCATGCAATAATACTTAGACTAAAGGCAAAAATAAAACTTAGGATAAGTGATTTATTGGTGATAATGGAAATGTCAGCTCAAGGGTATTCTAACTAATTGAAGTTTTGATGATAACAAACCAAAGTTATAGGTTACCAATGATCAAAATTGAGTTGAATGATAGATTGAAATTGATCAAGCATCAAATAAAGATATTCAAGCTTAGGATGACAATGGTATACTTGATTGAGCTCTTGGAAGACAAGTTCACTTGTTCAAGAAGTGAAGAAACCAAAGTTTCCAAGCTCAAGCATCAATTGAACACCTTGTAAGCTCAAAAATCATATGTAAGATGTGGCTACGGCACTTAGGGTATATCATATCTCTATGCATCATAAATACTTATTTTTGCTTCTACATTGCATATATTTTTGAAAAATCTAAGTTTTGGAGCATCAAATCTCTTAGGTGTTTGAAGTTTAAAATGTATTTAAACTGTTATATAAGGTTTTAAATTGAGATTCTGAATGAAAAGAACCTAAAGTTATCGCTGGGGGGCCTTGGACATTTTGCATGTATCATTTTTCTAACTTGGTTTGACTATAAATTAATTAAATCTTTTAAAACCTGTGTTTAATCATCAAACCTTAGTTATTTGGAGTTTAAAATGTGTTTAAAAGAGTTGTCTAAGGTTTGGAGTCAAAAGGAGTTGAAAATGAACCAAATGACCATTAATTATGACAAGTGAAGCTGTTCTACTAAGCCGGCTCGACCAATTGCCGGGCAATGAATCTTAGTCTAGAGGGTGAGGTTCACAAGAGAAAACGATCGATCGATTGTGAACCAATTAAGGTTGCAACCTTGACCATTCAAAGTCAGAAAGCTGTGTTTTTGTAGTTTGGGCAACCGATTGAGGTAGAGGACCAAACGGTTGATTGGTTAGGCCAACTGGTCAAGGCAATGATCATGGGCCAGTCACATGCAAAGGCATTAAATCCACCAATGGCTAGTTCATTAATGCAACCGGCCTAATCTGGTTTGGAGACAAAAGCTACCCAAGGCTTCCCGCCTCTATAAATAAATTGGATGGTTGGAGACTTCACACGGCCATGAGATTTGGCCACAAAGCCTCTCAACTACCATTACTCTCACACATTAACTTTCATCTTGATTCTTTGGTGCATTTACTCCACATTTGCATACCTTAGAGGTAAAAATTTTGCTTTCATTCTAGTTTGATCAGATTTGAGTTGAGGAGGGCATTTATCGAGCTTATAAAGTTTCAAGTGTGTATAGCTTGAAGATTGTGAAGGGTCCATTGACCCAAAATCTATGTACAAGAATAAACTGGCTCGAGCTCAAGTATTGTGGAACCTCACTTGATCGTAGGGTTAAGGAGAAGTGAATGCAGATAAAAAGGGGCCGAATCCACTTTAAAACGAAGCCAGACATTCAACCTCTTACTTTGGCTGTTTTGAATTACTTTGAGATTTGAGATTTACACCCACCCTTCCCCCCCTCTTGGATTAGTTGCTAAGTCACATTTCACTTTTAGGTATGACCTCTTAAATCTATTACAAGAGCATATGAATAAATTGCTTAGTAAATTCAATATAGATGGGACAAAAACTACTCATTCGAGTAAATCTTTTAAACTATCTTAAGTGCAATCGTCCTTAATGGAGTACTAGGAGCGAGCCTACACAATCAAAAGACCTTATGCTTCCACTAATGGAAGTCTTACATAAGCTATGGTATATATTGGATCTAATATAACTTATTCAACAAGGAATTAAAATTATATGAGCAATCCTGTATGATTATTTGAGCCTTAATTTTTCCCATAAAATCATGGACTATTAGGGTAAGTTTTTCTAAGATAACAGTATGTGTGGCTGATTTTTTTTTCTTTGTTATTGCTCTCATAAATAGTGATTTTCTCCTAACAAAAATATATCAAGAATTATTTTGTGTATTTTGAGAAAGAATCTATATTTTTATATAGTTGAGAAGCAATTTGTACATCTATTGATAATACTATTCCAATTATAAATAATATCTTAGAAGCTTTAAGTTTGTATTTTCTCTCCAACTAATTATAGATTTAATTATATTTTAGAGTATTTATTTTAAAACACTAACCATCAAAATAAAGTGATATCCAAAGTGCTCACCTGTCATTGCTTTGATTGTCACCGAAAAACGTTTCATCTGTAATACAACTTTGTTTATGAGATGTTTAGGCCATAACTTGCAAGGTAAATATAATAAAACGGTATAACAAACTAAAAACAATACACAATTAAAAATAATATATAAGAAATCAAGGTAAACAGTTATATGTGTGTATGTACATGAAATTTTATTAGAAAGACTAATAAACAAACTTTATTAGCTCCATATTTCAGCATAGAGGAAAATTAAAGAGAAATTAAACAACTGTATCTATCGAAGTCCTTATCTTACAACCCAAGTTTTTACGGACATTGGATATGGCTTAATGAATTCCATTTTACTACGTACCTAGTTGATATCACGGGTCCTATTCTATCGATGGAGAATAAACAATAATCTTATGTATAGACTTGAAATCTTGAATATAAGAATATACACTGTTTTATATGTTTCTCCCATGTTCTAAAATAATGTATACAAAGTTTGTGACAAGTAAAATATAGCTTGGAACATTTCCAAAAATTTATGAATTTCTTTCAAGTCAAAATCCTATAAGCTAATTATATCGAGTTAAAAATTAACTTATAGGCTTTTAAAAGTATATTAAAAATAAAGTGGCATGACCAAAGAGTGTTGATATAAGAAGAATGAAGTAGTCTATTGATACACATTATGAAAAAAGTAATTCAAGTTTGGCGTAGCCTAATGTTGATAGAGTTCATATCAAAATCAATAAGAGGATCGAGCCGTAATCACTACTTAGAGTATGCTCTTTGAAGAAAGTCTCATTTGATCTGAGTAAAAGATTTAAAAGACTTCCTACACGATAGGCTAATTTCATTGTTTTACTTGAAAGAAAGAGTTCAAGTATTTTATTTTATTTTTATCTCATTGAATTTTTGTTTGAGCTATTGATTCACCTAACTCTTAAATAGTATTATTCATTCATATGTTCTTTCAAGAGGCAATTTAAACCAATTACAAAAAATGGATTAGTGTTTTTTATAATAAAGAGCTAGCTAGTGAACTCAATTCTAAGAATTTATTTTTAATGAGAATATATAAAAACATATCTAACAGCCCAAAAACAATAATAGTCATATACCCACTTCAACAAATTTTCCTTCTAAGTAAAAAAAAATACGAACAAGAGTAATTGAGTAAATAAGAATAGATGATTTTGAGGAAGGAATTAAATATACTATACATATATTTCGCTGAAAGCCTCCGATTACTCCTTGCACCTCAATTTTTGATTTGTTAAGTAAGCCTATAAATCCTTGTCTTGTTTGTATTTCTCTCCTTCGAAATGCAGTTGGATTGCATGCAAGATGTTGAAGAGCAGTCATCGAGGATTGATCCCTTTGTTCTATTAAATATGGGTAGTTCTTGACAATGAACAAAGGCAACTCTGTTTCATATTGATTTTATAGAGATAAAATAAATTAGTAATCTAATACTTTTTTCACATTCATTAAAGTTATATATATAAAATAAAACATTATTTTAGTGGTTGCAATTTTAGTGTGTGTTTGTATGTATCTATGTATGTATGTATGCATGCATTACATATCAAAATCATTATAAATTATGATATATGAATTATTTAATATAAGGATTTTATATTTTAAAAGCTAAGGTTTTTCAATGGTTGCCATTTTCTTCATGATGCACACTTTTGGTTATGGTGGGATAATAGATTTATTTATTTTATTTATTTATTTGTTATTTTTTATTGAAGAAGCCCTTCCGATGAAAATAATAAATTAACAAAGTTACATTACAGTAACTTTTGTCAAAAAAAAAAACCAAGGGTTTGGAAAGTTGATATTTATTTAAGGAGAAGATGTTTAATAACTTCATTTTTAAGATTTGATCTTTTCTAAAAGGATCTTTACGAAAGCTAAATCCCATGAGATCAGACAGGCTTAGATTATTAGGTCATAGCCTAGTGTTTTTCTTCTTCTTTTCTTTTTCTAATATAAATGGGTAGAAAGATGAAATACAAATTCGGAGAATGACGTAAGAAACAATTATTGTGATTATTTTTTATTTCTTTAAATTTGTGTTCAAACCTTTTCATTTTCTTACTCACTTCTATCTTTTATTCTTTTCCTCTCTTATTCCTTCTTTCAACCCAAATTAATCATTTAAAATGGAAAACTGAGCTGTAAGTTGAAAAAAAGTAGCAAAGAAGTAATCAAAAGGGTTTATCCGCTTAAAAGAAAGAATCATGCCACGACTTGGAGATGAATAAAGTGGAGAATATATAAATGGAGCTACAACGAAAATGGAAGTTGTATATTTAAAAAACAAGTTTTTAGTTGAGGATATAAAGACATCAATTCTAACAGTTCAGGAATCAAACAGTAATTTTCCCATAGCTAAAACTCACCAAAACATTCAGTGGCGATGGAGACATGAAGAACTGTTGTTCCATCATTCCTCTGCAAATGAGCTTTGCTTTCTTCTGGATTCCGTTCCTCTAGCTTCATTTCCTTAGCCAGTAACTCGAACATTTCAGTTTGACCACAGCGGGCTGCACAAAAAATAGGCTTCTCTCCTGAGTTGTTGCTCACAATTGTCAAGTCGGGATTTCTCTTCAACAGCTCTACGGCCGCATCTTTCATGTCGTTGCTGGTGGCTACTTCATGGAGTAGAGTGTTTCCTTCGGTGTTTTTTATATCGGAAAGCTGATGGTTGCGGTCTTCAGGTATCATATTCAGTAAGTCGAGCACCAGATCTTTTTGTTTGGAGTGAGCAGCCATGTGGAGGACTGTGTCGTTGTAGATACTAATTCTCTGTAATGGGACTTTAGGATCTCTAAGGCCTATTAGACTGCAGAGTAGTCTCACTTTATCGTAATCTTTGTCCATGTTACTGAGCAAACTGTGAAATGTGCTTTTGTTCAAGCTCATCGTTGTCCGCCATGAGAGCGTCTCTGGAGAGCAGAAGGGTTAATTAGCAGTGAGGGATAGGGATGGGCTCTCACAGCTTAAAGAACTGGCGCCATATGTATGGGTGGTTGATAGGATTACACATCGGTTTCATAAGAAAATGTGAAATGGTACTTTAGTTTGATAGATTCTTCTCACTTTGGATAGCTTTTATAGTCAAACACCCTTTCTTGAGGTACTAGGTAGCCTTTTCTCATTAACTACCGACTTTCAATAAAACCACCAGCTATAAGTACCTAAGCTCAATAAAAGGCTTAATGGGTAAGAGAACCTCTCAAGCTACAATACCAATACAATATTTTGCTGGACAATCCATAATTCTACTTGCTTTATAAACATGTTGACAACTTCCAAATATTTAGATCCTATGGTCAACGCTGCAAAATCCTTTAGTATATGTCAACATTTTATGATGCCACAGTACCAACTCCATACGCCTTCTGGATCATAGTAAAATTTCAAATAAAGATTTAATACTACTTAATTTTTATTTTATTGAACATCTTCTTCATGCATTGGATTCTTTAACAAGTACTCTATTGATATATATATATATAAATTAAATCAATTAATATTAAAATTAGAATTTAATTTATACAGTCATTGTTAGGCTGCAACTCAAAATATAATTGTTTCCGGGAATCATGTGACCCAGAACTAGAAGTCAATATTATTAAGAATACCTTTGTTCATATCCATTAACTCACCCACCTACACGAAATCATATTAAATTCAGAAGGCTGAGCCCCCTTTATTTATTATTAACCTAAATCAAAATCGCAGGTCAATTTTCATATCAAGAAGATAATCAACTGTCAGTATTTCTCCCAAGAAAGCGAAGACTTGACATTTGTGGCGTATTTGCGTAGAAGGTGGATGTCATTCCATGCCACGTTTACATGCCAGCTCACTTGGGATGAACATAAAAATTTGAGACAAGGAATCAACTACTAACAAGAGAAACTAATACTCGAACACTCGATCCATCTTTGTCATCTTGGGCCTATACGTGAATTGCAAATACTATACTAAGAAATTCAAAGTTTTTTCTAATCTAGTATGAATATAAAAATTTGAGAAGACGAAACCACTGTGTTAACAATTAAGAATATTATCAAAATGAATATAGACTTTATTTAAAAATCTATTTTCTTATTATAAATTTAGGTTGTTTAGTAATACATCCCATCTTATAATCTAAATCAGCGAATAAATTAAATTTGTAAGAAATTCACAGTTTGATATAATATGAATATAATATATATTCCTCCAAATGATCAAGACTTCACTTAACCCAAAAGAATAAAACTTTACCTAACAAGTTTGTGAATCGATAGATTTTAAAATGGGAACAATCAGAGGGTGATATTTAATAAATTTAATATTCATTATTCTGCAAATAACAATTCGAGAAAATGAAACCCTTGATTCATATGTTTTAAATACAATACCTTATTAAATTTTACTTAATTATAAATTTGAGTTGCTATCCATCATATCCTCTAAATAATTGACATTTTACCTAACTCAAGGTTGAAAGCAAATAGATTATAAAATATTAACAAACGGACATATTAAAGAAATTCCTCTATATTTTCAAGTAACACAATCACATCTCATCCTCAAGATGAAAAGAACATACCTAGCAAGTCAAATGGATAAGCAAAAAACATTGTAAAGCTCAAATAATTGATTGATAATATCTAAATGTTTAATAAAATATGTATACAAAAAGTCAAGATAACAAAATTGATCTATTTTTAAAATACAGTAACTTAATAACTAAAAATAACATATACATATAAGGTGAAATATAAACCTGATAAAACTAAGCGTCACAAGACTCGCCTAATTGCCAAAGGCTACACCCAATAAAAAAAGGAACTGACTCTCGATACATTCTCTCTGCTGCTAAACTTGTGGACCAAAGCCTATTGTCTCCACTGGTAGTAAATGGATAGTTGTTATGCCAAATGGATGTCATCCATACATTCTACATGATGATCTTCTGAAAAAGTTTATATGACCTTACAACAAGGATACCCATCCAAAGCAGGGAGAGTCTTGGCCTCCAAACACTGTGTATGTAAGTTGCATAAGTTTTTATCATCACTCAAAGATTCCTCACTTGAGGGCTGCTATGAGGGTTCTTCAATATATCAAAAGTACTCTAAGTCAATTAAAGGTTTCGCAAAGGCTTTCCGGATGATTGGGCCACCTGTGCAGAAACAAGATGTCTTCAATTATTGGGCTTGTTGTGTCTAGTGGGTCATCACTTGCCCTTGGAAGTCGCTATAACCTACCATTTCTCTATTCTTCTTCCAAGGCTTGAAGTAAATTGCTCGTCTATGGGTTACTGCTACTGCAAATCACTTGGCTGCTTCTCAAGGACTGATTTCAGGCGTGAAAATGAAGGTCCAGCCTTGCTTTTTTATGTGAAAATTAAGCAACCTTCACATCAAGGTAAACTATACCATGAACACAAAAACTTATAGAGATGGATTGCTGCATCATGAGAGAAAAGATTCAAGTTGGGATGCTAAAGACACGTCTCCACGGGTATACCAACTTGTAGATGTTCTACTAAAGCTTCCCACCCAAGTTAGTTTCGTGGGCTCATAGACAATATGGGAATATATTATTTGTATTCGACATCTTGAGGGGAGTCCTGTTGCAAACGCCACAAGTCGAACGGAAACCGTCTCGGTCTACAGACCTCTTAAAGTGGCTACTGCCACTACTCACTTATGGAAATCCAGAACCCTGTGTATGTCCACCTCTCTGAAACCTGCTACCGCTGGCACCACGTCTATCCCCACTGGATCCTCTCCGTCGCCTCGAAGATCCAAATAAACTACCCTCTTAGATGATCCCCACTTAGCCCCCAAAGACAATCCATCGTGATGATCGACGCTTTGCCTAACGTGGACAAGGTCTGTCTCACCACCCTAGAGCGCCTCTCATCAACTCGATACGTACGATCGGACCGAGAGGCTCAAAGCTATCAGCTCACCTAATCCATCGAGAAACCCCCTCTTCCTGTTGACCTCATCCGCAATCACCGGGACGTAAACTGCTAGCTCCCTCTCGAATCCACGCCATACTGGGAACCGTCATGCTACCCCCGAGTGAGCCTCAACCCCCAAATTTTCTGTCCCAACAAAGGATTCGGGCAAACCTCAGAAAAGCGCCTTGAACTGCGCCCAAGTGTGACGCGCTTCCTAGTCCCCTACACGCCCACCACTCTTGCACTACCCCCCCAGCGTAAAACCAAATTATCCTGACTCTATCCTCATCCGGACACTACATAACCTCGTCCAAAATCTTCTCTGTGTCATCTAGTCAGGATAAAGCCACCATGGGATCCATGGAGCCATCAAAACCCATTGCTCCAAGTCTACGAGCCTGATCAACAATAACACCAGTAAACCCACTCCTCTCGAGTGATCGAGCCAGGCGCTCGACAAGATTCTCCTCATAAGTAGGTGCATCTGAACTTTCCACCGAAGCCTGCTGGGCCCTACGTCTACCTCTGGGCGCCATCGAAGAAAAACTGCTTTCGCACAAATGAAATGTAATTAGTTTCTTCAAGGATAAGAAGGTATACAAACACTGGATGCAGTTGCAATGTTAATACAACCCAAGGAATTTAGAAACCTAGAGCTCTGATACCAAGCTGACAAGACCCGACCCGGAAACCCTCCAAGATTCCCACGCGGTCCCGTCTAGCCAAGCCCCACGGTACAATCCCTGTGGAGGTCCAATGGAACCCAACTTTAAGAAAGAAAGCAACACCTCGTATTAATATAATACCTCAATATATATATAGGTATATATATATATATATATATATATATATATATATATATATAAAAGATCCAAATACTCAAATCCACAAATCGACCGGAATTCATCAGAAGAGGTCATAACCACAAACACACATGATAAAGACTCATATGAGTTCAATATTAAGATCGTATATCTTAAGAGTGTTTATGAATTTAAGGGTACAAACGAAAATACATAAGTCCACAAAACAAAGGCGTAAAAGATAAGATAGAATACTGCAACTTTCATTGCGTAACTGAAAGTGACGTAGAAGTCGGGCGTAGAGAGGTAGATCTCCCTACTGACCACCTAGAGAACGATTTAAAACAATAAAACGTAAGATAATAAATCTCGTTGAGCGGCATAATTTAGTAAGGAAAATAATGCTTTGAGCCAAAATTCTTATCTCAAGATTCACGCTCACTCTTTATAAGGTTCCCCGAATCGCTTCACAAAACCCAAATTTATACCCAAGTCAACAATGTGAAATTTATGCTCAAAATTTAACCGACATCATTATCAAGAACCTTTATAACTCGAATTTATCTACAAAGATAAAAATTGAGTTACTAAATATATATAACTATCATGTCGTAAAATAATCATGAAAATACAATAACCATAAATATTGAAATGGTTATACCTTACCTAAAACCACTAACAAAACAATCGCATCATATACCCATAGTAAACCGTTTGGTGAACCCAACCCCACTAATAATCGCGGCAACTAATAAACCTTCTGCAAACCCATATCATGCAACTAATAACCTTCGGGTGAACCCGACATCACGTGGCAACTAATAAACCTTCGGGTAAACCCGACATCACGTGGCAACTAATAACCTTCGGGTGAACCCGACATCACGTGGCAACTAATAAACCTTCGGGTAAACCTGACATCAATGTTCAATAAAACCTTCGTGAATCCGACATCACGTGGCAACTAATAAACCTTCGTAAACCCGATTATAATCATTATAACCTTCCAACAATACCGCTTATAATCATTTCACAAAGTCTCTCAAAACCATTTTAAATCAATAATCTTTCAAATGGCTTTAAAACCTCAATCCATGTAAATTAAAATGTGTGAATACCACCTCACTCTATCCATGAACTCAAGAAAATTTCCAAATATTTAAAATGTTGACAAAATCCACATGAAATGACAACTTGTTTACATAAAAACGTATAATTATATTTACGCATAATCAACCGTTCGATCAAATAAGGTGTGTATATACACCAACCACAATTATATATCATAATAATACCCCAAAGCATTTAAAACATAAAGCACCTCACGTAATTACAAATGCTCGTCCGTCACTCAGAGGAACTTCTCCTGCTCAATGAGCTCGTAATATAATAAAAAATACCATTTAGGCTCAATTAATTAAACCAAAGACACGGATCGCCCCAAATGTCTTCAATAATCTTTAGGATCTGAAACTATCTAAATCGGGTTCCGACATGTCCACTATACAGCCGCATTCCTATAAAGCCAGTACCCAAATTGGGGCTTTTTACCCGAGGCTAATTTTTCTCGTAAATTGAACCCTTCCAATAACTCATACAAAATGTCAAATTTCACTAATCCAACTTCAATTTTGGGCACTTAATTAATCGTGTCCAATTTCGTCCAAACCTTTTCGTAATTACAATTCGTATGACCCAAAAAATTGAACCAACCAAACGATGTCAAAAATTTACAAACTTTAGATCAACTAAAGCCCATGAGACCAGAACACAAATAGCACTTTACCTTGGTCCAAAGGTTGTGGTGGCCGAAACCCGATCCAACGCCGGTATACTTTTCACATATAATTTTCAAACGGTGAGGAATCGCAAAAGGGACAACGTGGAATGAGTTCCTGAGGGTCCAAAATGGTGGGAGGGAGGTATGGTTGGCCCGCGGTCGAAAAATGAGAAAACTCGATGATCCATCAAGGCGGCCGCCGCCGCGGTCGCTGCCCATTCGCCTATCCTACGCAAGGGTTCGTAAATTCTTGGTGAGCGACGCCGTTTCCGTTGTGGCTCCTCACCGTCGGCCAAGGCGGTAGCAAGTGTGGCCGTGTCGCCTTCCCAAGGCCAAAACCCGTTTGTCTAAATGGCCTAAACACCCGCCCGGGTGTTCATGGTTTTAGAGTTTTCTAGGGTTTTGGAGCTCAAATGGTGTAGCAGCTAGGGTTCTATTTGGCACGCAGAAACCAGGTTTATATAGCGCCTTAGGTCGCCTGTGTAAAAAAACCCTGACCGGGATGGACACCGCTAAAAACACCGCCGCTTGAACTCCCCCGTGGAACTAGCACCGTGCCCTTAGAAGCATCGCCACCACGGGACATCCTTACATCGCCGCCATGGCCTGCTATTTCTTGGGAACTAGCATTCAATGAGGTATCTGTTTAACTAGCATTCCAGAGGGTATCTTCCTGACTTCCTTTACCAAAAGTCACTTCATTCTTAAGTGTGCACTGCAAAGGGGGCGGAGATATTTGAGGATTGCTTTATGTAACATTGGAAACTATTTGATAGAAAAGTGCATTTATAATATGGATCATCTCTCACTGATCTAAAAATTAACTACTGAAATAATGGAATATATAAATACTGAAAATTTGAAAAATAAACAAGCTAATATTACGTGAATCGCTAAAACAAATAACACTAAATACCCAACTCATTAAAAATATCAAGGTTAGAGCATGATTATATCTATGGTTATTTGATGTCTTTAAGTTAAAAAAGAAACAATATTACAACTTATGTAATCAACAAGAGATCCTTCACACCATCGTACTGCAGGATGCAAAATAAGATTTGGAGTAGTAAAAAGGTAAACCCTTCATTCTTGAAAGCATTTGACTGAGTTTCTTATTTTCATAGTGACTCTATTGCTAAAAGCAAGTATGATCCAAAATCTCTGAAGTTTCTTTTCCTTTAAATTACATGCGATGAAACTAATTAGGTTTTTGTTTCTTAAATGAACAAAATTGCAAGATTAAATACAAAAAAGAGAATTTATTTTCAATGAACAAGTGGTGTAGAAGACAATTTGAACAAGTTAAAAGGCCGAATAATTTAATTGAAAAATGTTTAATGAATGAGTTGAAATAGTAATAAAAAAATCAAGAAAATATATAGAAAAAGCTCCATGTAATTTTAATGTTAAAGTATTCATTCAGATATATTTTTAATTTATGAAATTAAAGAATATTTGTGTGTTTTATATAATATCTAACCCCTAAAGACTTACATTAAAATATTAATATTAATAGTTTAAAAAATGAGGTATCATCTAATGAATTTTATCACCCAAATTATAAAATGTTAAAGTGATTTTTAAAGATAAGATAAAATGTTATGCTCTTTGTGAAAGATTCTTACTTCCTCTATAGAAATATGTTATTATTATTATTATTATTAAGCTTACATATTATTATAAAAAGAAATTATATCCATTAGGTCATTGATGGTTATATGTAATTATATTTTAAATATCTTGTGTGAGACATTTTCAAAAAACTAACATTAAAATAAATATGCAATTTACATACAAAAGCTTTTCATTACTCACATGTCATCGAACTTTACTTGTGAGATGTTTAGACAACTGTTTATGGGGAAAAAAATAAGGAGCATGTGTATAGTAGAAGGAAATAAATGATACGTGACAATTATAAGAATTTGAGGTAAACAATTAATGGTGAATTGACACAAATCAAAGGGACAAAAAGGAAAAGGAAAAAAATTATATTAAAACAAAATCATCAAACCAAATCCTTATTTTATCTGAGGAAAATTTTGGAAAGAAACTAGTTACATCGATATAAGCCCCTATTTCAAAAGTCACATGTTCACTCATTAGCTTAATTTCTTTTCACTAAGTATCTAGCTAACACAAAATGATTCTATTCTATTTGTTCATTTATTTACCTTAAAAACCTGAATGTAAATCTTACATGTTTTTCCTCTCTTTTTTTCTTTTTTCAAAACAAAATACAAAGTCAATTTCCCGACTCTAATGAAATATCCTCCAAGATAATATGAAAGTTTTACAACTTTTTTCAAGTGGAAAAATTGAGTTTAATAAAAGTTTTATCAAAATTGCTTACACAATGGAGTATCTATGGTTAATTTTGACTCAACAAAAGAGTTTAGAGGGACTTTTTATGTATATCATCAATTCACCTACTACTTTTTATCGTTAATTTTCAATTTCATTTTTTTTTTTACATTTTTACGTCATTGAATTTATATGTTTGAACCATCAGTTCACCTAATCCATCCAAGTAGTTATATATAATTAAGAACATATGCTCACAGGTTTCTTTTTAAATTAAAGAAAACTAAACTAAACAAAAACATGCATTGCATTTTATAAGATTGTTATTTTTTTATTGTAGACTAATTTTGTTTTTTTAGAAGAAGAAATAGAAGTATATTCAGCATTCAAGAACAGTACTAATGCGCACATTCAATTTTTATAAATATTGTCTTCCAAATAACGAAAAAAGTGGAATTGAGTAAGTGAAGGATCTATATTGTGGAAAGAAGGAATTAGATATAACATACCAGAGTTTATCAAGAGTCGCTCTATTAGTCCACTCATCAATTTTATCGCTGTTATTGAGTCCTTTGCTATCTCTATCCAATCACTGTCCAATCACTGTCCTCCTTTTCCGAATCACTTTCTTCATTCAATATATCCACTAACCATTCACTTTTACGTTTTGACTTGATATTTTGTTGTGAGTACATAATATCCTCCATGAATTCTCCTTCTCTTAAGTTTGGCGCTACAAATACACTTGGATTACAGGCAAGAGATTGAAGAGCGGTCATTGAGTTTCGGTCCCTTCCTTTAATTAGATATGGATAACGTTTTGCAATGAATAAGGCTAAACCTGTTTCATGTTGATTTTGCAAAGATAAAATCGGGAAAAGAAAATTTTTAGTTTGTAACCTTTCCATCCAAAAAAGTATTTGAAAGGGAAATTTGCATATAATTATATTCTTTGACTAGATAGATGCAATCAAAATTATTTTAATTTCTTTTTTTTTTTTTTGTAGCTAATTGTTATTCATTTGAATAATTTTACCATCAACAACTCACATCATGAGTTAGGCTTTGGGTTCTTCTTATTCACTACCTTAATGTTATCTTTCTTTATTTATTTTTTTATTTTTTTTTGAAAAATTAACTAATCAATTCTAACCTGATCTTCTACTCTATTTTCTTTCAAATTTACCATTTCTTTTATCTAGGGTTGAGGAAATTAGGAAAACAAAACTCTAATTTATCAAGAAAAAGAAGAACACCACTCTTACAAAAAGAAGAACCTTACACTCTTTAGAAGAAGAACACTTACGAAAAGCTTTCAAGCTTTGATAGCTGGGATGATCAACAAAACAATAAGGGGGCATTTAAAGGTTACAAGAAGCAATCTTAATCACACAATAAAGTACTCGCAAACCAATCCAGACCATTGAAAATAATCATGAAAATAACATCAACCTAACTCTCACCTATCTTTGACCAAACTCTCTCTTAAATTCCATGTTACTCTCACGTAACTTTCACCAATTCAAGTTGGGCTTAAAGATGGGCTGACATTGATTCTCAATATCTAGGTTCATTCCTTTCCATAATGAAGCCAACTTTTTTTCCCAACTTTTGTTAAGTACGAATTTATTTATACACATCAAAAAGTCAAATTCAAAGTTAGATATGATAATAAGTTAAAATACTAGAATTTTTGTTTTTGAGCCTAGTACACATGGATTGAAATATTTCATCATAGAAAAGAGTTAGGAGCTTATTTGGTTAGAGTTTATGAAAACTGTTTTTTGTTCTAAAAAAAAAGAAAAACAACATTTGTTTTTTTTTTTTTTTCTGAAAATCATTGAAAACACAAACAAGGAACTAGAAAACAATTTTCAAAAACAAGAAAAAAAAGTGCAGGCTGGAGCCAAGAATGATGATAGAAATGGAAATGGACTAGAGTAGTAATTTTTGGTGATGAATTCAGGGCAGAATAAATATATAAATATGACTCACCAAAACACTCAGCGGCTATGGAAATATGAAGAACTGTTGTTCCATCATTCCGCAAATGAGATTTGCTTTCTCTTGACTTAAGTCCTCTAGTTCCATTTTGTTAGCAAGAAACTTGAACATTTGAAATTGCCCATACCAGGCTGCACAAAAAATAGGCTTCTCTCCTAACTCGTTGGAGGCAGTTAGCAAGTCCACATCTCTCTTCAACAGCTCCTCCGCCGCATCTTTCATGGCGTCGCTGGCGGCGACTTCATGGAGTACTGTGTATCCGTCCTTGTTTTTTACGTCGGAAAGTTTCTGCAGGTTGCTGTCTGGATCTAATGTCTTCAGCAAGTCTAGTATGAGATCTTTGTTTGGAGCTACGCCGTGGAGGGCTGTCGTTGTAAATACTGATTTTCCGTGACATGTATTCAGGACGAGCAAGGCAGAGTCGCCTCACCCCGAAAGTACCTTTTCGTGGAACGAAAGCATTGTACAGATCGTTGTCCGCCATGATCAGATCATCAGCGACCTCGGAGGGGGAGGGGGAACAGCAGAGCTGAACGTTTGCTTAGCGGTGAAGGGCTGGCTGGTCTTACTGTTTGACTCTCAAATTATACAAAAAAATTGGTCTAGGATCGAGCTGTAAATGTGGTAGGGAAACTTGTGCTTGAGCCCATTAATTTGGGAATAATATAAATAATGTAATGTACATGGTTTTATAGAAAAAAATTGTGTTTTTAGGTACGATAATACATAGATACTATCTTAATAAATTGTAGGTGCTCTCATGTTTTATTAGCTTATTAAGGTAGTATCCAAGTATTATCATACTTGAAATATAATTATTCTCAATGATAACTACTGAACCATGTATTTTGTATTTTGTATATCTTCTTTATAATTATTCTCAAATCAATGGGGTGAAACACGAGTTTCCCAATATTGTATCTAAGAAATTCGAAGTTTTTTTTTTCTAATCTAGTATGAACATAAAAATTCGAGATGACCAAACCACTTTTAAAAAAATCTGTTTTATTATTAAAAATTTGGGTTGTTAGGTAATGCTCCCATCTTATAATGCAAACTGTAAGATGTGCAAAGAATAAATTATATTTGGAAGAAAGTCAACGTTTAATTTAATATTAATGTAAAAATTTTAAGACAATGACACGGTTATATGTTTAAAATACCTTATATATTTTTAGAATAGATAAATTTATTGATTCAAATTAGCAATACATTTCAAAAAACACATAATCAAAAGTTTTACAACCCTTAGACGATGACGTAGTATCCCGATTCATACCAAAGAGAAACGGGTCAAGGCTTACATATCTGCATATTGACGAACATGATTTGATCTGAATACTATGTTTTGCCATATGAAATGCTAATGCGAAAACCTACACCAAGAATGATGGAAAGTGTGATTTCATGCCAAGGAAATTGTGAAACAATTTTATTGAAAAAGAAAATCCAAATCTAGGAAAGGATGATGGAAAGTGTAATTTCACTTCAAGAATGACAAAAAAATCATCACTCCTATCCATAGAATAAGGGGCTCAAGGAAAGAACAGAAAAAAGGACGACTAGGGTTTTCGGAGAGAAGAAGGGAGGAAAAGGTGGTACTTTAAAATACAATACCTTAATTAATAATTAAAAAATTGTATAAAATTTATAATATATTATTCAAAATCTATTTTCTTATAAATGGGGTATTTAGGTAATGCCTCTCACTTTATAATCTAAATCAATAAGACGTAATAATAAAATTATATTTGTGAGAAAGCTCAACGTTGATTTAATATTAATATAAAATTTTAAGATAATGACATCATTATGTGTTTAATATACAATACCTTAATAATTAAAATTGTATAAAATTTATAATACACATTATTTAAAATCTATGTGCTTGTAAATTAAAGTAGTTAGGTTATGTATCCCATTACATCCTCCAAATAAATAAGTCTTTACTTAACCCAAATGAATAAAACTTTTCCTGATAACTCAAGTTTGTGGATCAATATATTTTAAAATGAATAACTACTGTAATATTTAATAAATGTATGAGTATCATATTACTTAATATGAGTTTAAGATTCTAGAAAATGAAACCCTTGATTCATTTATGTTCAAAATACAATACATTGTTAGAATGTACTTGATTATAAATTCTGATTTTCTATCATCCTGTCACATCCTCCAAATGAATGAGACTTTACTCTAACCTAAGTTTGGAAGCATTTTGAAATACCAACTGGTCGCTGATTTTAAAGAAATGAATATTTTCTCTCACTTAGGGATGAATATATAATTTGAGAGAAGGAATCAACTGGCATAATATGTACACTCATCCAATTAACTTGAATTGATGCCAATGTCCTAGTTATAGATCTAACAAAGATATTGAGCTTAATTTCAAGTTTAATATATCAAATTATTAAACATTATAATATCATCAAATTTTAAGGCCACTTTACATATCATGTTATAGTATTTTTACTTATAAAGAGTCAACTCAGAATCCCCTCGATTCCCTTTACGGTATTTACCACATGAGTCATGCCTCATGGAGAAATTAATATTAATTTAAGAATACATTTCTTCATATTCATTAACTCATCCCACTTGCTCTACTATGGATAAAAACTTATACCAAAAATGAAAGTGGAGCTCCATTTATTTATGATTAACCTAACTCATGTCCAAGAGGATCTCATTTCCATGCCATGTGTACATGCCAGCTCACAAGATTGGGTCGCTCGTGTGAAGATGAAAATAGAAAAGATAACAAGGAAAGGAAATATGCACAATTTCACCTGTCTCAATCACGTACCTTTCAATTATCACTATAGTTCTTCTAATAGGTCTTTTTTTAATTAGTACATATTTATAAAATTTATATTTTATCGATAATTATGATATTATATTGAATATGACAAATTATATCGGATATAAAAAAATGCATATTAGTAAAAGGAAATTATTGTGAGGGTTAAATTTCAGTAGTGAGTAATAAATTAGTAAAAATTTATACTAATAATAAATAAATAAATTAGAAAAAGCTGATCACAAATGAAACGTTTAAAGATAAAAAAATGTGATGTTCTACATGTGGCAGATTGATGCTACCTCTTTAATAACTTATAATACAATGATTCTGCATAAAGCTGATTAGCTTTCTTCCCCGCACCATGCAATAATATTAAATTTTGTGGAAATTAGTTGCTGCTCACCAAAAATCAATCAAAAGATAGGAGAAAGAATATCAGTGTAGAGTCTCTATTTCTGCCTCAGGCTTCAGAAAACGCCACATACATAGTCTACTCATTATGTTCGCAAAAGATATATATATTTATAGTCTCTGAAAATAAAGTTTAAAAACAAATACTTACATAGACGATGAAACCAAAAGAGTTCTGGTAATCATGTAACTATTCGCTCATGCATGTGCCTTGAAACGTGTTCTGAAACGAGATTCTTTTTCTTCCTTCAAACTTGATCAAGAGGAGATGCAGACGGCTCAGAAAATCCGGTGTCGGATTCGGGCAGGGAGGAGATCCCACAAATATTCCAACAAAGATGACGCTTAAACGAACAAGCCTATTCCACAGTCCAGCAAAATCCTTTGAAAGCTAGATAGCCAATTAAAAAGAGGAGCAACTGGAATAGTAAAATCAGGATGACAACAATCGCGAAGAATTTCACAAAAATGCTTTTGAACCATTTTCCTGTACAGTCTCAAGACTGCTGGAACGTAGAGGTGAATATGATAGAAAAAAAATGGGGACAGGAAGAAATGCAACCACACTCCAAAAAACGTTTTCCTGATTATGTGACATCATTAGAACGATTGTTGCTCCAAATGCCACCGCCATCATAGAGACCGAGAGGACCAAACATATATGATGGGGCATGGAGTAGGCCCATGTCTAGGCCTAGACGAGATAGGAATCCCAAGTTCAATTATTATTTTTATTATTATTAGTTATTTATTTAATCGTACTTTTTTAGGATTTATCTGTTATGATTTTTGAGATTTATCCGTTATGGTTTTCTTTTAGTGCCTATAAATAACACCTTATGTTATTGTTTTTGGTAGACTTGATTAATATTGAAAACTTGAGAATTTCATTCCGTTTAGTTTATTCACTTTCTTTTTTTAATTTTATTATTATTCGTAGCCAAGCTACATCAATTTTGTATCAGAGCATAACTTCGATTCGAGATCAAGTTATTTCTATTTGTTTCAAATTCTTAATCCGATATCAGAGCTTCTTGTTTGTTCGGTTTGGTACAGTCCTATGTGTCACAAAATTCACTAACCCAACTACCTTCGATCCCTTTCATTATTCTCTCTATCCAACGACCCTCCTCGGATTGCCGCTCATGAAGTTGCTACGACAAGTTTTGATCTTTGCGGCTATTACGTAACCGGTGCTGCAACATCCATTGACGATACTTATTGCACACTATTCCAAGGGTTCAGATCCTCTCACAATCCCAAGAACCACCCAGAAACCAATGGCAATACAGATCTGACATCAAGATCCCTTTGATCCATCTACCAACTCCGATCAAGTTCTCCATGGTCACCAGCTATAGTCAAAGAACATTCAACATTCAACTACCAATTCCAAGACTTTGGAAGAAAATCAAACATTATATATTAAAGATTAAGCAAAAGAATGACAATACAGGACCAAAGGCCAACAAGATTTGGAAATTTTTCTGATCACTCTTCGGAATCGAGTTCTTTTCAATCCGGAGGGAATGATAGGGCATGAAGTAGGCTCATATCTAGGCCTATACAAGATAGGAAGCCCAAGTTCAATTATTATTTTTATTATTATTAGTTATTTATTTAATCATACTTTTTAGGATCCATTTGTTAGGATTTTTAGGATCTATCTGTTAGGGTTTTTATGATTTAATTGCATAAATCATGGGATCTGGGATCTAAGTTAGCTTGTAATAAATTGATGTAGCTTGGTTATGAATACAAAATTAAGAAGAAAGGGAACAAATAATAAAATAATTTCCGAAGCTTTTCAATAGCTATATCAAGTCTCCCAAAATAATAACATAAGGTGCTAGTTTATAGTACTAAAATAAAATCCTAATCTAATAAATCCTTAAAATTATAACCTATAAATAGTAAAATTCAAACAGATAATCCCATAAAACCCCATCAGATAAATCCTAAAACCCTAAATGTGATAAATCCTAAAAGTACGATTGTAAATAAAATAACTAATAATAATAAAATAATAATTGAACTCGGGGATTCCTATCTTGTCTAGGCTTAGATATGGGCCTACTCCATGCCCCATCATTCCCTCCGGGTTGAAAAGAACTCTACTCCGAAGAGTGATCAGAAAAATTTATAAATCCTACTGGCCTTTGGTCTGGTATTGTCATTCTTTTGCTTACTCCTAGATATCCCATGTCTGATTTTCTTCCAAAGTCTTGGAATTTGTGGTTGAATGTTGAATGTTCTTTGACCAGAGCTAGCGACCAAGGAGAGCTTGATCGACCTGGTGAATCGGATCCAAGGGGATCTTGATGTCAAGTTTTCTTCTTATGCCAAACTTGGTGTTTGGTTCCAGATGAGTTGATTCCGGGACTGTCGGAGGAGATCGAACCTTGGAACAAGAGCGCAGATCGCCAATGGATGTTGCAAAGACCGGAAGCCCGGCTGATCAAAACGAATGAGCGTGGCTATCACGAATTACGGCGAAGTAATAGCCGCAAAGATCAAAACTTGTCGTAGCAACTTCAGGAGCGACAATTTCGATCCTTGGAGAAGCAGCGATTTCGATCCTTGTAGAAGCAGCGACGTCGATCGAAGTAGCAATGGTGTTGAGCTTCAGAGCGGGGGCAACAGATGTGTAGGACGATAGTCCGCAGAGGGTCGTCGAGCAGAGAGAATAATGAAAGGGATCGAAGGTAGTTAGGCTAGTGAATTTTGTGACACTAAGGATTGTACCAAATCGAACAAACAAGAAGCTCTGATCTCGGATCAAAAACTTGAAACAAATCGGATCGAAGTTAGGCTCTGATACCAAATTGATGCAAAAAAAGAATAATAACTTGATCTCGGATCGAAGTTAGGCTCGGGGTAGGCCCATATCTAGTCCTAGACGAGATAGGAATCCCAAGTTCAATTATTATTTTTATTATTATTAGTTATTTATTTAATCATACCTTTTAGGATTTATCTGTTAGGGTTTTTAGGATTTATCTGTTAGGGTTTTTAGGATTTATCTGTTAGAGTTTTTAGGATTTATCTGTTAGGGTTTTTATGATTTATCTGTTTTGATTTTTTTAGGATTTATCTGTTATGATTTTTGGAATTTATTCGTTAGGATTTTATTTTGGTGCCTATAAATAGCACCTTATGTTATTGTGTTTGGGAGACTAGATATAATATTGAAAAACTCGATAATTTCGTTTTATTTATTTGTTTGCATTCTTCTTAATTTTATTATTCTTTGTAGCCGAGCTACATCAATTTGGTACAGAGCCTAACTTCGATCCGAGATCAAGTTATTATTCTTGTTCTGCATCAATATAATTCCTAGTATCAGCTTCTTAAAAAGATAGATCTTGAAGTCTTGTAATGGAAATGAGGATGTAATGATGGAGAGAAATATACCCACAGATGACAAAGCTAAGGCTAGGGAGATCACATCAGCTAAAATGAAAACCAGGAAGAATGGTTTCAGAGCTTAAGAATTGGAATACCGGTGTCTTTGATTAGGACCTCCTGGTACTGTGTGTAGACTGCTGCAAAGGCAACAGTGGCAATGAAACAAGAAAGAATAGTGCAATTCTCGCAGTCTGCATTAGCCATTCCTTGGCACTGGTGGAGTTGCTCATTTGCAGCAGCAAATAATTCTTCAGCAGTCTTGTTATGGTTGTTAAGAGGATTGGTGACTAGATTCTTACTAGCTGACTTCACTTTCTGCACCCACATATGCAACACAACTAGTATCTTCGTTAAAAATTTGTAAATAAAATTTAAAATATTAATTTATTTATTTATATATTTTTATTACACTTTAATTTCAGGTTAGAGTCTCCTCGCTAGGACCCACTCTTCCATGCCTTGTTCGTTTGAAACGCTGAACATTCTACCATTTGACCTAGATATAATGGACACATTATCATCCTTTCACCTATAATTATATTGGACAAAATTAAAAGATAGTGACTTCTAAGCTTTAGTCCTCGTAAATTTGACGTTATTATTTATCTAACAAATTAAACTTCTACTAGTACGGCTTCTATAAATATCATTGGCTTATGAGACTTCTTGGCTTATAAGTCTGCTAGACTACAATGATGAATGAATGAATTAATGGATGATTCTATGATATGTAAACTGGCTCATATGGGCCGGGTTTTATTGGGTGCCTACCCCACCATTTATTATTTAATTAAACGAGTTTGTGTAGGCAAAATCTTTTTTTTATTTTTATCAAACCTATGACTATTTTGGGTATTGTTTAAGGGAGAATTATGTTAGATAATTGGATCTTCAAATTCATAAAGAGTAGACGATTATCATGCATAAGTCAAATGATAGCACGTTCAACGTTAAAACAAACATAAAGGCATATGGAAGGGGAATTCCAAGTTTAAGTCCCAATAGGGACAATTTATTATCTTGAAACTAAAATATATTAAAAAATATTTAAGGGATAAATATACCCTTAAAAAACAAATGAAGAATTTCTTATGTGCAATAACTTGAAAAAAGACATGAAAGTAAAACCCTAAAAATTTTTATCAAACCATATTCTTAGAAAAATTAAAATTGCAAACAAAATTTTATTTTATCCTACATCAAATTTTTTTTTGAAAATTCTTAAAAAATACTTTTAAAACAAAACATTAATATTTTCATAATTTATTATAAATTATCACCTAAACTTTGTTTATTTATCTCTTTTTCTAATTTATACATTTAATAATAAAAGAAAGATTAAAATAACGAGTATAATGCTAAATTTTTAATTGCATTTTCAACTCATTTAAGATCAATTTTAGACATTTGCGGTTATCAGTTACCTTTGTATTTATTTCCAAAACTTTGATGAATGTTGGATCGAATTTTGGAGGTTAACATATGTCTGCATTTTGAGATCCAATTAGCCCTAGAACATAATCCTCCCATTGTTTAATCCTACCCCATCCCGCCTCTCATATACAAAAATAATTTAAAATTTTTAATTTAATTTATTTCTATTGTTAATTTAATAATTATGATAGTACTTTATTAATAAAATAAGTTGTAAAATTTATAATATTTTATATATTTTATATAATAATTTTAATATCATAGAAATTTTAAAACAAATTAAAAAAATTAAAGAAATACTAAATGGTCAAGTAACCTATCCTATCAACCCCTTCGCTTGTCCCGTCACATTTAATATTTTAAATGGAATGGAAAAGAGAATTAATATAAATAAATATAAGAAGGTTGGATGTGGCATCCCCTCCTAACCAAGGATGAAAATATCTGGCTTCATGATATATCTAAGAATTTACCACGACATATCGATATATCTGAGATATATTCTGGATATTTTTACATGAATATCGATATATCATAAATTAATAAAAATACTTTTAAATTGATGGAAACACTTTATAAAAGTGTAAAACACATTAATAATGAAATACGTATACATTGATATTACATTATCATGGTCTCTTCAATAAAATGAAGATCGATGTGGCTCCATTGCAACATTTGATGAAGTATCCATCTTCGTGAAGACAATAGTCATACTCAAGACATGGTGTTCGATAATATTGGTTATAAGATCGAACATGCCATGTATAAATGTTCGCTTGTACCCACAACCTCTCCATGGATGGGAAATCAGTCTTCACCACATGTTCGCTTGAAATCCTGTCGCATTTGATATGGAATGCTGAATGGCATTTGTTCAGCATGAGCAGGATAATTTATCATTCCATATTTCATCAATGGAAGCCGAAGGATTTGAAGAAGGCTGACCATAAGTCATTGTGTGGGAGGAGGGAAAAAACAACGCCATTGGAAGAATCACCGTATTGAGTGCCAATGCTCATAGATTCAAAACTAAATTCGACAATGAATCCTCATCAGGATGTGCCATCCTTCGCCGTCGACCTCATATGGCTTTCCAATGGCTCCAATATCCCACAAATTTCCAGACCCAAGTGGTCTTCATCTGCAGCATGTGTGAAATCATCTTCACCGTTGAATGGACTCAATGGATATTGACTTCATTTGTCGATCCGCAATATCTCCACCATCATTTCCAAAGAGATCACTACCATCATCGGGTCCCTCTCCTCTCGGTTTCATCATTGCCCCTGTAGCTGGAAGTACCGCCAAAACTAGGTCTACTACTATGTTCGCACTCTTGAATCAAATGAGGTCGAATCAACAAAATGGCTGAACCGAAGGCCCTCTCATGTCTTGATCAAACTTTCACTATTAACTTCTTCAGATAAACACTACAACATCAACACTAAATTTTCTCGAACATGCGCAAGAATTCAGGGATCGTGGATTTCCATCTTCATCATCCAAATGGAGAGGTCTAACCTATTGGAATAATTGATTATCCTCTCTTTCTACCAAACTCGTCGAAATGTCGAGCAACCGCTGCAATTTTCAAGAACTTTATCCGACTCGCTTGCATATCACGTATCTTTAGTTTCATGTTATAGTAACAAAAAAATCACTGTTGGAACTTAGGTAAGCAAAGCCGATTTCTTCTTTGTATGTATTAGAGCAAATGTGCTCCAATTTCTCTCATGTCAAGAAGATAGTTTAAAAGAACTTTAATGGCCAAATTCTCAATGTGGGAGTGTGGTTTCCATACGAACCACTATTCAACAAGAATAAAAATAAGTAACATTCAAAATCTAATAATAACATGAAAATAGGCTTTATTTTTAATGTTTTAATGAGAAAGAACACTAACCAGAACCATTAAAATCTCTTGAGGCTATTGTCGCTTCTATCACTCGAATCCTCTTCGCACTTCGAAACATTACAAGTCAGAATGAAAAATATACATGTCTAATCAAGAAAAGTGTAAGTTTAACCACCACCTTGAAATCGCGCTTAATTAGATTTTGTAACCAAGTGATGTACCTCATTTCCAAAATTACCAATGCTCAGAGAAGAAGATAATCTTGCGAATACTTCGTGAACAGCTTGGAGTAACTCAGGGTCACTACTAATCTGTGTCTATATTGAAACCCATCCAAATAATATACTCGCAAAAGCATTTTAGAATTGTGATGTCATAAGAGGAAAATAATATACATTAAGTGTGATTAAGATATCGCTTGTTGGTCCGGGCCGCATGCCGATGTTTGAGCCGTTTCATCCCAACGACCGCGATGATTGTTTTGACTCCAATCTTCGTGCATTGAGTTGATGTAATGGTTTCATTACCCGAATCAACTCATACAATAAATGGCAAAGGTTGGACGACTTCTAATCAACAATGCTAAGAACTCGTATATGCGGCTCATATATTGATACTAGCTTGTAGGACCTTCTCCCAATATGTATGATCAAACATGAGCACTTCAACATCATGTCCAATGGTCGATCGACTGCTTCTTGTGAGTAGCCCATTCATCACCGACAGATCTTCTTCAAATCACCCTTTTGTGAAGACTCTCTAGGGCGATGTAATTTGTTGCAAATCTTGTCATTCGACGCACAATATCTCCACCACGCACCTTCTCACTTTCGCAGCAACCAACCATGATTGTAGATGAAGTTGGTGATTTTGGCGGCATTGGTAATTAATTCAAATCCAGAAATTTTAGCAATGTCTTCAAACATCGGGTCAATGCGCAGGCCGCGCATGAGTCCAATGCAAATTGTAATTTTCATTAGTAACTTTCCCGCCTTCACAAATGTCGATCCATTGTCCAACAATTTGCACAACATTTGTTTCCACCTACTTCCTTGATCACGCCCTTCAACAAACCGTAAATGTATTTGTTGTTCTTATCTTATTTGATGCATCAACCGACTTGAGGAATATTGTGCTTCCTCTCGAACATACCATGAAATTAATAATGCTCACTTCTCAACGCCCATCCATCGACATAATCGTACACTCCATAAGTCTTCCATTTTCCCTTTGGATGTTCACATAATCTTCCATGTCTTTATACTCCATATCCAAGTATTTGTTTTTGATCACATGGAGATGGTGGCCTCTATTCCCATGCCTACAAGTAGAATTAATGAAATTAGCTATCTAGCTTTCAATTATAATATAAGATAATAATTTATTAGAAACTCCAAAAGTGATTATCACATACCACCTTGTTAGCACCAAAAAATCATGTCTTTTCGAAGTGGTGAGAGTCTCCGTTTCAGGAGGCGCAACACTCTCATATATATGAAGAATTTGCTGATTACCACCCATCGCTTTTGATTGAACCACCTTGGAAAAGATTTTTTACTGTTCTTTTTGTCTTGTCGTCGAAGACTTGTATAATGATGGAGCAAGTTGCAATGGATCCGATTGTCTCACATTTTCTTATATCTTTGCATGCTACTTGTTGGATTAGTCACTATGTTGTGAAGGCTCACCTCGCAATATCTCAATTAGTTATCTAAGTAAATTCGCTTATTTAAAAAAATTTATTTTAATTTAAACATTTACCCATTTTCTTTCGGGCTTCTCATAAATCCTTCTTTCGTTGCTCTGCCCATCTCAAGAGCGCTTTTGATGTGCACGATATGCCGCTCGAAAATCAGCTCTTTCATCAGGGGTCATGTCACCCGGATACATATATATCTTCCTCTTCTTCCTCATCCTCATCATCATCATCAATGAGATGCTCATCGCGCCTCCATCAGGCTCGAGTTCGCACATCTTCTATATCACCGCCGCTTTATTTTTCGCTCTAAAAGTTGCTTCATTTCTTGTTTCACTTCCGGAGGCACATTTGGGCACTTTTTGTATTAGAGTTGGGTCCAAAGATGTGGTGTGATATTTGTGCTTCTAGTGATCCCACCAATTCCTATCACCAAAACCACGCACTGCATATTGTGCCATTTATCTCTCCATGTGTGCAACATTTCCATGCTGATCTCGGCCTAATATTACTTCCACTAGCCATCCTATTATTATACAATCGGAAAATGAATTTATTTTCATATAAACAACAAATTTATTATATATATATACACAATATTAACCAATATATAAACTTACTTTAAAATACACCAACATGAAAGATTATTAATTTATTAATATGCATATTATTATTAACTAATATATAATTGCTTAATATGCATACATATATAACTAAAGTGTAGTTCTTCTTAAAGAATTTCAACAATTATTTAATTATTATAGTATATAAAACCATATTATTATATTTATTATTTACCTTAAAGCTTAAACTAATATATATTTGTATTTTATGCAATTTATAATCTAATGCAATTAAAATATATATATATATATATATATATATATATATATATATATGAATATATATATATATATAGTATATATATATATATATATATATATATATTATATATTTATTATAAATATATAAAACCATATTATTATATGATATTTTACCTTGAAGCTTAAACTAATATATATTTCATTTTATGCAATTTATAATCTAATGTGAAATTATAAAAAAAGTAATGTATATTTATTTTAAATAATACACCACTTATTACATTTTATTATAGTATATAAAACTATATTATATGGTATTTAATTTTAAAGCTTAAAATAATATATATTTATATTTTATGAATTAATAATCTAATGTGAAATAAAAAAACTAAAGTATATTTATTTTAAAGAATACACCATCATTAAATTTATTATAGTATATAAAACCATATTATTATATGATATTTACCTTAAAGCTTAAAATAATATATATTTATATTTTTATGCATTTTAAGTAATCTAGTGAAATTATAAAAATATATAGTATATAAAACCATATTATTATATGGTTATCAATTCCTTTGAAGTTTAAACTACTATATATATATATATATATATATATATATATAGTATATATATATATATATATATATATATATATATATATATATATATATATATATATATATATATATATATATATATATATATATATATATATATTTTTATGCAATTTATAATTTAATGTGAAATTATAAAAAAAAACTAAAGTATATTTATTTTTAAAAAGTGAATACACCAGCTATTAAAATTTTGATATAGTATATAAAAACCATTATTATATGATATTTACCTAAAGCTTAAAATAATATATATTTATATTTTATGCATTTTATAATCTAATGTAAATTTATAAAATATATAGTATTATAAAAACCATATTATTATATGATATTTTACCTTGAAGTTTAAATTCAATATATATATATATATATATATATATATATATATATATATATATATATATATATATATATATATATATATATATATATATATATATATATATATATATATATATATATTTTTATGCAATTCTATAATCTAATGTGAAATTATAAAAAAACTAAAGTATATTTATTTTAAAGAATACACCACTCATTAAATTTATTATAGTATATAAAGTCTTCATATTATTATATGATATTTACCTTAAAGCTTAAAAAAATAATATATATTAATATTTTATGCATTTTATAATCTTTTATAATGTGAAATTATAAAATATATAGTATATAAAACCATATTATTATATGATATTTACCTTGAAGCTTAAACTAATATATATATATATATATATATATAGTATATATATATATATATATATATATATATATATATATATATATTTATGCAATTTTATAATCTAATGTGAAATTATAAAAAAAAAAACTAAAGTATATTTATTTTAAAGAATACAATTCACTATTAAATTTATTATAGTATATAAACCATATTATTATATGATATTTACCTTAAAGCTTAAAATAATATATATTTTATATTTTATGCATTTTATGGTAAATCTAATGTGAAATTATAAAAATATATAGTATATAAAACCATATTATTATATGATATTTAATTGAAGCTTAAACTAATATATATATATATATATATATATATATATATATATATATATATATATATATATATATATATATATATATATATATATAGATTTTTATGCAATTTATAATCTAATGTGAAATTATAAAAAAAAACTAATGTATATTTATTTTAAAGAATACACTACTATTAAATTTATTATAGTATATAAACCATATTATTATATATATATATATATATATATATATATATATATATATATATATATATATATATATAGTATATATATATATATATATATATATAATATATATATATATTGGTGTATTCGTAAAGCTTAAAAAGCTTAAAAATAATATATATATTATATTTAATGCAATTTATAATCTATCGGTGGAAATTATAAAAAAACTAATATAAAACTATAGTAGTATTATGAAATAAAACAAAAGTATCTTAGACTAATATTATGTTAATTCATAGTAATATATATTTATCTTAGACTAATATATATTTGTATTTTATTAAATTTATAATGTAATATGAAATTATAAAAACAAACTAATATATAATTAACATAAATACAAAAATAAATGTAAAAGTAAAACTATTAAATACACAAAACATAAATACAATAAGAAGCAAGAACATACCTTAATTAATCTTGTTGAAATTGGAGCTTCAACCTTAAATTTCTACCTTTTGAGATATATAACAAAGAAAATAATTTTGAGATGAAATGAAAGATTTGATGAGTAGAGAGAGTTTGTGAGAAAATAGAGTGATTTTGAGTGGTATTTATAGATTTTTTGGGTCAAAAAGGCTATAAAATGGCCAAAATTATACTAAGATTTAATTCTAACCGTTGATTTAGTTTGGTGAAAAATCGACTCGCTGATCTTCTAGCCGCTTGATCAATCCTCAAATTGCTGGATCAAGCTTTAGATTTACTTTCTGGTCGTTGGATCAAAATTTGACCGTTGGATCATGATTTTAACCGTGAAATCGCCGTTGATCAAACCGTATTCAACTGCCACGACGGTCAAACTAGCCGTTTGAAAAGGAGGCTTGATCCGGACTCATTCGATTTTCCGCACAAATGCACCGAGCCATAGAAGAGTCATTTCAGATGAGAATGATCGAGAGAGATTTAAAATATCGCCGATATATCGCCGATATTTTCGATATATCGCCGATATATCTCCCAAAAAATCTCAAAAAATGTTTCCCACGCGCGTGTCTCCCACGTGTCGATATGTCGCCCGATATATCGCCCAGATTCCGATATTTCGCCGAAATATCGGCGATATTTACCGATTTTGCGATTTTTTCCAAAGAAACGACTCTTTTATGTTTCAAAAATCGCTTCGCTAACACTCCGATGTTAATAAATATCCACAAATATCTACCGATATTTCCGACATTTCAATCCTGTCTCTAACCAACCCCGTTGTTCATACTCCAATGATAAAATGAATTAATAAATTATTCTATGACATGGGAACTGTTTTCATACCATATAAAAAGTTTTAAGGACCGATATATAAGAAAATGATCTTATTTGTTTACACTTTTAGCAAGGTTCTTTATTTATTCTTCGATCATGGTTTTCATTCTTAATTTGATTTTATTCTTAATACTTAAAGCTCAATCAGCAAGTTAGCATTTTTTCTAATTTGACACATATCTCTCATCTATTACCGAGCTAATATAAGTTATTCTTGATGATCAAATAAGGTACTCAAGTGGGATATATATATATATATATATATATATATATATATATATATAAGTATATATATATATATATATATATATATATATATATATATATATATATATAGCAAAGATATATGTTTATGGTTAATGCAAGTAGAAGTGTACCTCAAACAAAAGTAGCTCATCTCGTAGCCGGAGGGCGTGACTTTGCATCTTTCACTTTGCCTCGACTTTTTCTTTTTCTCTGCAACCATATGTAATACGGAGTTCCCTTCATCATCCGTAGCCGATGATAGCCTTTTTGAAAGCACTTCATGCTTAATCACCATGTCAAAAATATCAATATGACGGTAAAGAATTGCTACATGCAATATGTTCATTCCCTCCTTATTAGTATGCTTAAGTGTTTGAGGTTGGGAGAGAGTAATTTCTTTTGACAATTTCTTGAATGTTTGACATTTGTTAAGTAAAATAATGCACTTTCATCGTTTCTTGTCCTTACATTGAACTTTCTTGAGAGTTTGGCCTTCCTTTTTTCCTGTGACAATTTAGAGGAGTACTCTTCTATTTCAGGGTCTTTGTTACTCTCACCTAGGCTCATTGCTTGAGAATTAATATTTGTATCCCATGAAGTATCTTTCTCTACCAAAAGCTTCACGAACTCTAGCAGTGATTTGTATCTGCCAACAAAAAAAGACATTGAAAAACTACTTTTATATATATGGTAAACGAAAATCCTATTTGATAGAAAAGTACTTTACCATATGATCATATTTTCATAAGCATAAAATTTAATTAGTAAAAATAGTAAAACATATAAATATTAAATTTAAAAATAAATAACATAATGTTATATGAAATAACTAGACAAACCAATATTAAATACTTAGTTCATTGAAATATCATGCTAAGAGCATTACATACATGATTGTTAAAGATGTTTTGGACTAATTAAATTGATTACTATTGCAACTTATCTAATCAATAAGGTTTATGGCAATAAAGAGGTATTCTTTTCACTTCAACGTGTTTTGTTATGGCTGTAGTTTATTAACGGTCGTAAATCCTCCAATAACCCTCGATATATGATTCAATTAGTGACCATTGGGAGGAAACTTAAGGTCGAATCCAATTGATCTACCTCTTAGGATTTTCATTTCTATCTTCTTAGTGCGTCAAGGAAGTAAGATTGATCCGATGTGGTGAGTATCTATGTCGCTATTGCTTTCGTAGGATCGCATCATGGAAGACAATATGTTCAAGAATTGTTTTCAATGAAATTAAATGGAGTACAAGCGCAGTTGACCATGAAGTCTCGAAAGTGCCTTCCTTGGAGTTACAGTTAGAAATTATTTAGTTGAAAGATTTAATAAATTAGATACAAAATAATAATTGAAAACATTAAGAAAATATAACTTTAGAGATGGACTCATATGGTCTTGTAAATTTTAACCCTCAAGAGATTATTCAGTAATATCAATCATATAAAGATACCCACCTTGATAATATTTTAGTTTGTTGATTGAGAAAGGTGGTCTACTAGATTATAGGTTCAGAGATGAGATGGACTTTTTATTATCTAATTAGGCATGGAAATTAATTGACTTAACAACCAAAAGGTAAGAAGATGATGTATAATAAACAAATTTACACTTGAAAAAGAACAATGATTGGAGTAAGCCATACAATAAAAGATTGAAAGATTGGTTGCAAAGGTATTTCAACAAAAAAGGTACTAACAATATTGATTTCTTTTTTGTTTTTTTTAAGTAAAGATGATCATCGTATCAATACTTGACTAGAGGCAAAAATAATCAGATAAGGGATTATCAGATAATGGGTAATGTCACCTGGCGGTACTCTAACTATTAATTGAAGTTTTGATGATAACAAAACCAAACTTGTAGTTGCCAATGATCAAAATTGAGTTGAATGATAGATTGAAATTGGATCAAGCATCAATAAAGCATATTCAAGCTTAGGATGACAATGGTATACTTGATCAGCTCTGAAGACAAGTTCAATGAAACAAGAAGTGAAGAAACCAAAGTTTCCAAGCTCAAGCATCAATCGAACACCTTGTGTTTCTGTAAAATCATGATGTGCCATGGGTGCACTTTAGGGTATATCATATCTCTATGCATCATAACACGGTTTTTGCTTCTACATTGCATATATTTTTGAAAACTCAAGTTTGAGCATCAAATTTAGTGTCAAGTTTAAAATGTATTTAAAATCGTTATATGGGTTTGAAATTGACGGGGCTGAAAGAACCCAAAGTTATTGCCAGCCTTTCTGATATTCTTTTGCATGCATCATTCTTTTTCAACTTGGTTTGACCGTAAATTACCTTTAAATCTTTTAAACCCAGGTTTAATCATCAAAACCTAGTTGGCTTGGAGTTTAAATGTGTTTAAAAGAGTTGTCTAAGGTTCGAGTCAAAAGGAGCTGAAAATGAACCAATGACCATTAATTATGACAAGGAAGTGGTTCTACTTAAAGCTTATCATCACCAAGTCAAGCTTATTGACCGCTTAGTCTAGAGGGTGAGGTTCACTGAAGAGAAACCATCGATCGGAACAGGAACCGACATTGAGGTTGCAACCTTGACCATTCAAAGCCTGTGAAGCTGTTGTAGGTTTAGGCAACCAATATACAGGACCAAACGGTTGATTGGTTGTTTCAACTGTCAAGGCAATTATCATAAATAGTCACATGCAAAGGCATTAAATCCACCAATGGCTAGTTCATTAATGCAACCTAATAGACCGGTTTGAGACAAAAGCATTCCAAGGCTTCCCCTGCCTATAAATTGATGGTTGGAGATCATTAATGGCCATGAGATTTATTGCAATAAAGCTCAACTACCATTACTCTCACACATTAACTTTCATCTTGATTCTTTGGTGCATTTACTCCACATTTGCATACCTTAGAGTGTACCTTGCTTTCATTCTAGTTTGGATTGTATTTGAGTTAGAGAGGGCATTTATTGAGCTTAAGAGTAAAGTTTCAAGTGTGTATAGCTTGAAGAGATTGTGAAGGGTCCATTGGAGCCAAAATCTAAGTGTACAAGAATAAACTCGGTTTGGAGCTCAATTATTGTGGAACCCTCACTTGATTGTAGGTTAAGGAAGTGAACATAGACAAAAGGGCCGAACCACTTTAAAACGAGCTTGTATATTCAACTTCTAACTTTTGCTTTTACTATTGCTCTTGAATTACTTTTGAGATTTGAGACTTCACTCCTTGATTAGTTGCTAAGTCACATTTCACTTTTAGGTATGACCTCTTAAATCTATTACAAGAGCATATGAATAAATTGCTTAGTAAATTCAATATAGATGGGACAAAAACTACTCATTCGAGTAAATCTTTTAAACTATCTTAAGTGCAATCATCCTTAATAGAGTACTAGGAGCGAGCCTACACAATCAAAAGACCTTAGGCTTCCACTAATGGAAGTCTTACATAAGCTATGGTATATATTGGATCTAATATAACTTATTCAACAAGGAATTATAAGTATATGAGCAATCCTGTATGATTATTTGAGCCTTAATTTTTCCCATAAAATCATGGACTATTAGGGTAAGTTTTTCTAAGATAACAGTATGTGTGGCTGATTTTTTTTTCTTTGTTATTGCTCTCATAAATAGTGATTTTCTCCTAACAAAAATATATCAAGAATTATTGTGCATTTTGAGAAAGAATTTTATATTTTTATATAGTTGAGAAGTAATTTGTAAGACTAGTTGATAATACTATTCCAATTATAAATAATATTCGTAAGCTTTTTAAGTTTGTATTTTCTCCTTCAACAATTATAGATTTCTCTAATTATATTTCTATATTTATTTTTAAAACACTAATCCATCAAAATAAAGTGATATCCAAAGTGCTCTCAAATCGCATTGCCTTGATTGTCACCGAAAAATCTTTCATCTGTAAATACAACTTCGTCAAGAGATTTAGGCCATAACTTGTAGTATAAATATAATAAAACGGTATAACAAACTAAAAACAATACACAAGTAAAAATAATATAAGAAATCAAGGTAAACAAGAGTATGTGTATGTACATGAAATTTTGCCAGAAAGACTAATAAACAAACTTATTAGTCTATTTTGTTAGATAGAGGAAAATTAAAGAGAAATTAAACAACTGTATCTATCGAAGTCCTTATCTTACAACCCAAGTTTTTACGGACATTGGATATGGCTTAATGAATTCCATTTTACTACGCACTCCAGTTGATCACTGTGGGCCCCATTCTATCGATGGAGAATAAACAATAATCTTATGTATAGACTTGAAATCTTGAATATACATCATACACTGTTTTATATGTTTCTCCTTTCATGTTCTAAAATAATGTATACAAAGCTTGTGACAAGTAAAATATAGCTTGGAGCATTTCCAAAAATTTATGAATTTCTTTCAAGTCAAAATCATATAAGCTAATTATATCGAGTTAAAAATTAACTTATAGGCTTTTAAAAGTATATTAAAATAAAGTGGCATGACCAAAGAGTGTTGATATAAGAAGAATGAAGTAGTCTATTGATACGCTTTACTATGAAAAAGTAATCTTGCTACAGTAGCCTAATGTTAATAGTCTATAAAATCAATAAGAGGATCGAAAGTATAATCACTACTTAGAGTGCGTTTCTTTGAAGAAAGCTACTTATCTGAGTAAAAGATTTAAAAGACTTCCTACACGATAGGCTAATTTCATTGTTTTACTTGAAAGAAAGAGTTCAAGTATTTTATTTTATTTTTATCTCATTGAATTTTTGTTTGAGCTATTGATTCACCTAAGTACTCTTAAATAGTATTATTCATTCATATGTTCTTTCAAGAGGCAATTTAAACCAATTACAAAAAATGGATTAGTGTTTTTTATAATAAAGAGCTAGCTAGTGAACTCAATTCTAAGAATTTATTTTTAATGAGAGAATATATAAAAAAAACATATCTAACAGCCCAAACACGATTAGTCATATAATTAATTTCAACAAATTTTTCCTTCTAAGTAAAATACGAATAAGGAGTAATTGAGTAAATAAGAATAGATGATTTTGAGGAAGGTGAAATTCAAATATATTATACATATATCGCTGAAAGCCTCCTGATTACCTCCTTGCACCTCAATTCTGGATTTGTTAAGTAAGCTCATAAATCCTTGTCTTGTTTGTATTTCTCTCCTTCGAAATGTAGTTGGATTGCATGCAAGATGTTGAAGAGCAGTCATCGAGGATTGATCCCTTTGTTCTATTAAATATGGGTAGTTCTTGACAATGAACAAAGGCAACTCTGTTTCATATTGATTTTATAGAGATAAAATAAATTAGTAATCTAATACTTTTTTCACATTCATTAAAGTTATATATATAAAATAAAACATTATTTTAGTGGGTTGCAATTTGTATGTGTAACAAAGGTATCTATGTATGTATGTATGTATGTATGCATTACATATCAAAATCATTATAAATTATGATATATGAATTATATAATATAAGTGATTTTATATTTTAAAAGCTAAGGTTTTTCAATTGGCTGCCATTTTCTTCATGATGCAGCAATTTGGTTATGGTGGGATAATAGATTTATTTATTTTATTTATTTATTTTTTATTTTTTATTGAAGAAGCCCTTCCGATGCAAATAATAAATTAACAAAGTTACATTACAGTAACTTTTGTCAAAAAAAAAAAACCAAGGGTTTGGAAAGTTGATATTTATTTAAGGAGAAGATGTTTAATAACTTCATTTTTAAGATTTGATCTTTTCTAAAAGGATCTTTACGAAAGCTAAATCCCATGAGATCAGACAGCTTTAGACAGTCATAGCCTAGTGCTTTTCTTCTTTCTTTTTCTAATATAAATGGGTAGAAAGATGAGCTACAAATTCGAGAATGACGTACAAAACAATTATAGTGATTATTTTACTTTTAAATTTGTGTTCAAACCTTTTTATTTTCATCACTTCTATCTTTTTATTCTTTTCCTCCTTATTCCTTCTTTCAACCCAAATTAATCATTTTTTAAAATGGAAAAACTGAGCTGTAAGTTGAAAAAAAGTAGCAAAGAAGCTATCAAAAGGGTTTATCCGCTTAAAAGAAAGAATCATGCCACGACTTGGAGATGAATAAAGTGGAGAATATATAAATGGAGCTACAACGAAAATGGAAGTTGTATATTTAAAAACTAGTTTTTAAAGAGGATATAAAGACATCAATTCTAACAGTTCAGGAATCAAACAGTAATTTTCCCCAGCTAAACTCACCAAACATTCAGTGGCGATGGGAGACATGAAGAACTGTTGTTCCATCATTCCTCTGCAAATGAGCTTTGCTTTCTTCTGGATTCCGTTCCTCTAGCTTCATTTCCTTAGCCAGTAACTCGAACATTTCTGGTGCCTAATCGACAGCGGCCTGCACAAAAATAGGCTTCTCTCCTGAGTTGTTGCTCACAATTGTCAAGTCGGGATTTCTCTTCAACATCTCTACGGCCGCATCTTTCATGTCGCTGTTGCGCTACTTCCATGGAGTAGAGTGTTTCCTTCGGTAGTTTTTTAATGGAAAGCTGATGGGCTGAGGCCCTGCGGTATCATATTCAGTAAGTCGAGCACCAGATAGTTTCGTTTGGAGTGAGCAGCCATGTGGAGTGACTGCGTCGTTGTAGATGCACAATTCTCGTAATGGGACTTTAGGATTCCCAAGGGCCTATTAGACTGCAGAGTAGTCTCACTTTATCGTAAATCTTTGTCCATAAAAGCATTGGTTAAATCAGAAATGTGCTTATTCAAGCTCAATGTTGTCCGCCGCGAGAGCTACGTCCTTGAGAGCAGAAGGGTTAATTAGCAGTGAGGGAGCAGGGGATGGGGCCTCACAGCTTAAAGAACTGCGCCATATGTAAGGGTGGTGATAGGATTACACATCGGTTTTCAAGAAGGAAATGCGAAAATGGGTACTTTAGTTTGATGACTTCACTTTGGATAGCTTTTTATAGTCAAACACCTTTCTTGAGAGTACTATTAGGTAAGCCTTTCTCATTAACCACCGACTTTCAATAAAACCACCAACTACAAGTACCTAAGCTCAATAGTCAAACCCAAAAACCGGCTTAATGGGTAAGAGAATCTCTCAAGCTACAATACCAATACAATATTTTGCTGGACAATCCATAATTCTACTTGCTTTATAAACATGTTGACAACTTCCAAATATTTAGATCCTATGGTCAACGCTGCAAAATCCTTTAGTATATGTCAACATTTTATGATGCCACAGTACCAACTCCATACGCCTTCTAGATCATAGTAAAATTTCAAATAGTATCGTTACTACGAATTTCTTTTATTTTATTGAACATCTTCTTCACATTGGATTCTTAACAAGTACTCTATTGGATATATATATATAATTAAATCAATTAATATTAAAATTAGAATTTAATTTATACAGTCATTGTTAGTCGCAACTCAAAATATAATTGTTTCCTGGGAATCATGACCCAGAACTAGAAGTCAATATTATTAAGAATACCTTTGTTCATATCCATTAACTCACCCACCTACACGAAATCATATTAAATTCAGAAGGCGGAGCCCCCTTTATTTATTATTAACCTAAATCAAAATCCCAGGTCAATTTTCATATCAAGAAGATAATCAACTGTCAGTATTTCTCCCAAGAAAGCGAAGACTTGACATTTGTGGCGTATTTGCGTAGAAGGTGGATGTCATTCCATGCCACGTTTACATGCCAGCTCACTTGGATGAATGATAAAAATTCTTTGAGACAAGGAATCAACTACTAACAAGAGAAATTAATACTCGAACACTCGATCCATCTTTGTCATCTTGGGCCTATACGTGAATTGCAAATACTATACTAAGAAATAAAAAGTTTTTTCTAATCTAGTATGAATATAAAAATTTGAGATGACGAAACCACTGTGTTAACAATTAAGAATATTATCAAAATGAATATAGACTTTATTTAAAAATCATTTTCTTGCTGCAATTTAGGTTGCTTAGTAATACATCCCATCGCATAATCTAATCAGCTAATAAATTAAATTTGTAAGAAATTCAATAGTTTGATTTTAATATGAATATAAAATATACTCCTCCAAATAAACAAGACATCACTTAACCCAAATGAATAAAACTTTACCTAACAAGTTTGTGAATCGATAGATTTTAAAATGGGAACAATCAGAGGGTGATATTTAATAAATTTAATATTGATTATTCTACAAATAACAATTCGAGAAAATGAAACCCTTGATTCATGTTTTAAATACAATACCCTATTAAATTTTTACTTAATTATAAATTTGAGTTACATTCATCATTTCCTCCAAATAATTGACATATTTTACCTAACTCAAGGTTGAAAGCAAATAGATTATAAAATATTAACAAACGGGATGATATTAAAGAAATTTATATTTTCAAGTAACACAATCACATCTCATCCTCAAGATGAAAAGAACATACCTAGCAAGTCAAATGGATAAGCAAAAAACATTGTAAAGCTTCAACATCAGATTTTGATAATATCTAAATGTTTAATAAATAAGGTATACAAAAAGTCAAGATAAACAAAATTGATCTATTTTTAAAATACAGTAACTTAATAACTAAAAATAACATATACATATAAGGTGAAATTTAAACCTGATAAAACTAAGCGTAACAAGACTCGCCTAATTGCCAAAGGCTACACCCAATAAAAAGGAATCAATTTTCTTGATACATTCTCTCTCGTTGCTAAACTTGTGACTGTAAAGGTCTTAATATCTCTCGTTGCAGTAAATGGATAGTTGTTATGCCAAATGGATGTCATCCATACATTCTTACATGATGATCTTTCTGAAAAAGTTTATTTGACCTTACAACAAGGATACCATCCAAAGCAGGGAGAGTCTTGGCCTCCAAACATTGTATGTAAGTTGCATAAGTTTTTATCATCACCAAAGATTCCTCACTTGAGGGCTGCTATGAGGGTTCTTCAATATATCAAAAGTACTCTAAGTCAATTAAAGGCTTCAAGTAAAGGCTTTTCCAGATGCTGATTGGGCCACCTGAGCAGAAACGAGATGTTCAATTATTGGCTTGTTGTGTTCAGTGGGTCATCACTAGTCTCTTGGAAGTTAAAGAAGTAACCTACCATTTCTCATTCTTCTTCTGCTGAAGTAAATTGCTGGTCTATGGTTAAGGCTACTTCAGAAATCACTCTTGGTTGCTTTCCGTTGACTCTCCTGATTTAGGCGTGAAATGAAGGTCCAGCCTTGCTTTATGTGAAAATTAAGCACCTTCTACATTGTTGCAAATCCGCATACCATGAACGCACAAAACTTATAGAGATGGATTAAGCCGCATCATGAGAGAAAAGATTCAAGTTGGAATGCTAAAGACACGTTCCATTGCATACTCAACTTGTAGATGTTCTACTAAAGCTTCCCACCCAAGTTAGTTTCATGGGCTCATAGACAAAATGGGAATATATTATTTGTATTCTCCATCTTGAGGGGAGTCTTGAGATTAAACTTCAGGATTAATTAGTCTTAACTCTCTGTTTTGTATCTTAGACTATTAATCCTTTTGATGGTTATCTTATTATTTCCAGCTCATTCCTTTTTGTCCTTTTATTAAGGTTGTTAGGGGACACCTGTATGGGAGAAGATTCTTTTGGCTTTTTTACAGCTTAGTCGTCTCCCTTGAAATTAAGCTGATCGTTTGTTCTCAGCTTAATATAAAAAAATGAGTTTCTCATTTCCGCTTTTGTTCCTATCTCTCTATATATCTTTCCATTTGTCTGATTTGTAATAATTTAACAACTTTTCTTTATCTTTAAAATCAGAAAAAACAGTTTTTTTAATCATCTGCCAAATAGACCTTAAAACTAGATTAAACAAGGTTTTAATTAAAACAAGCATTGCTATTTTAAATTTTCAGCTTTTTCCTTCTTATACATAGGACACCATCTAAGGCATTGTTTGGATTCTAAAATGAACAAGGAAATTAAATAATCGAATAAAAAGAATCCAAATTTTATAGTTTAATTTATTTTCAAAATGATGAAAAAAAAAATAAAGGAGAACTAAAAAAATAAGAAAAATCTGTACATATTTTTCATCATCCTCGTCACATCTTGCAAAAATTTGAAACATCCTCACCTAACACTACTAAAATTGGTTGGGACTAAGCCTGCCTTCAGCTAAATCTGAAACATCCTCCCTTAAAGCTTTGTTTTACAAAACTTATAGAACAGTTTCTAAAGAATAATCTAAACTTGTTTTCATAAGTATTTTGTAAAAGCACATCTTAAATAGATGTGTAAAGTCCAAATTGGAGTGTCCAATTTTCATAATTGAAATGGAAAACATGAGACTTCAAAGCTATTTAGAAGCATCACAGTTGAAGATTCGAACCAAAGATTAAGAAAAATAAATCTCCGACATTAGAGAAAGAATCGATAAGATGTAGGATAGAAATGGATTATGAAAACAACTTGTAGATGAATTGAGATCGAGCAAAATAACTAACTAAAAACACTTGTGGTAGTATGGAAATATAAATAACTGTTCTTCTTCTCTCCGGAAATAGGTTTTAAAAGATATTCTGGACCTTTCATTAGCTTCATTTCAGCCAGAAACTCTAAATGACCTTAGTCTTAATCCATGCTACCTTTCTTGGATCCACCAGCTGCAGCCTAGGGCACAAGATCAATGAACAATCAAATAAAACACCAAACACCTGCCTTGAGAAGTAGGATCCAGGTCATAAAAACAGTAATTTTGGTGACTATAGACTTAAAATAAAATTTTAGTTGGAGACTACGATTTTTTAACTTTTTAAAATGATTAAAACAGTAGTCATTAATCACAGTTTTAACTTTGAAGCCTTAAAACTCAGTCATCAATTAGCAATTTAAACTATTTCAAAAAATTAAAAACGTGAGGCATCAACTAAGATTTTTATGACTTGATTTTATGTGATAAAGACGTATTAGTTTATGTATTATTTTGAAACATGTATTAGCTTGAGAATGTTTTTTGTAAAAAAGATTATTTGGGACAAAGCTCAAGACTTTGAGACAATTTGTTTTTGCTGGAGTGTAATGGCCAATAGTCTAAAATGTCTGGGTTTCCTAAACCCACACTGATGTAGGAATCGTATGAGAGCATCTGACCTATTCCCACACTGATAGTAAATTATTTACTATCTTTATTATTATCATAAGTACTCATCAGTTTCATGACGATTATTATCATTATAAGTTAACGAGACAGAACAACCAGAGAATGGAAAATACTCAACCTGATTTCTGATGCACAAGGTTCTTGGTCCTTGTGCATCAGAAATCTGGTTGAGTATCTTTTTCTTTCTGATGCACAAGGTCTAGTGTAATGCAAATCCATTGGGCCAACATTATTTCATACTTTTTCCTGTTTTATACGTAAAATTCTTTGCTTCACAAGTTTAACTTTTTCTTCTTTTTTTTTTAATTCATTGAGCATTTCATAAGATAAAAGAAAAAAGTCATCTATTTTTGTTCGTTACCTACTTCATAAGGCTATTAAAGTGGAATCTTTTCACATCTTTTAATAACAAGGAGAATTGAGAAAGTTGAATGTTATCAATCATTTTTTAATTCTTTAATTACCTACTTCATAAGGCTAGAAGGAGTGAAATATTGGAGTTTGATATCAAATTAATTCATTTTTTTAAAAAAAAATTACACATATACTTCTTTTCAAAATATTCATCAAACTAATCTTTTTGTTTTTTAAAACTGTATTCACCAACTGTGGTTTTGAAAATTAACCTTAAAACCGTAGTTGGTAAATATGGTTTTAAATTTACCTTAAAACCGTAGTTGGTGAATACGGTTTTAAGGTTAATTTTTAAAACCGCAGTTGATAAATGTTGTTTTAAAAAGTAAAAATATTAGTTTTGTGAATATTTTGAAAAAAATAAAGTCTACATGTTTATTATTTTAAAAAAATTAATTATTTTGACTTTAAACTCGAAAGATTGTAACATCTTTTATCAGTGCAAATAAAAAGTTAGATGTTGTTGCCCTTTTTTATTCCTAACCTACTTCATCAGGTTTCCAAAATAATTTTTTTCTGTTTCTGACTTCTTTTGATTAGTAACAAGGATTGAAGCCTACCATCAAAGAGAAAAATTGCATACTCAACAAGTTGTCCTTCAAGAATTATGTTTTTTTTTATAATCTTATCTTTTACAAATTTTAATAGAATATTAAAGGATGCATGTTCAGGTGGATGCAAATTTTTTTTAATAAAAAAATCAAATAACATATACATCTTTATTTATTATTCTCATGGATATTGAGAGGAGGTACAACTTATCAATGGTTTATATAATAAAAGAAAGAAAGTAAAATGTTTTTTTTTTGATAAATCAATTCATTGAAAAAGATACCAGTAAAGTAGGTAAGATTTATGCTTGTAATCAGGCATTATTATATTCCCCGAATTTTCTACTTCTAATTTTAGCATTGCAGTTCACTCGAGAAATTCTTGAATATAGCATTGTTAATTAATATGAAGAGTGTTATATATTGCCAACGAAATAGTGGAGATTGCCAAGATATCTCGAAGAGCAAAAGTTGAGCTATACTAAACCCCATATTCTCCCAAAAAATATCTCACCAACTCATAATGTAAAGGAAAAAGAGCAAAATAATAATGAACAAAAATCATGCAGTAAAATATATTTATAGTCTATGAAGCTAAAAGTTTGAAACATAGGTGCATCACTAGCGAGTAATCAATGAATGCTACATTCTCGATATACTAATTAATTATTAGCTTTACACAGACAATGTTATGTTATTGTTAATGCATGGATGTGCTTTGAAACGCTATTCTTTTTCTACTTTCAAACTTGATGAGTAGGAGGTGCTGCAGTTTGCTCAGGAGGTTGGACATTGAACTGGGATTTTTTCCCACATATCCAACGAACAGGTTTACTTACAATTATACACTTCCAAGCCTTTTTTACAGTCCAGAGCAGTCCTTTGTAAACTAGACTTGACAATGAGAAGGTGGATAAAGAGGAGCCAGGCAACACACAAGGCCGGCTAAGAAACCGAGGGAAAAGAGGTTAAGCAAAAGGAGACAAAGCTCACAACAATAATTTTGAATACTGGGTGTGGTCCCAGATTCTGAACAGAGGCAACATGAGCAGAGAAAACAGACAACGCGGAAGGAATGCTACCATGATCCCATACAACATTTTCGCGTCATTATCGTGGACGATGGCTGTCTCAACTGCTGGATAGCGGATTTGAACAACCTAGATCACCATGTTAAAAAACACAAAGCATAATTTTAATGCGAGAAAACTGTAAATTACATACCTGACGGAATCCATGAATGTCTTCTTTGATGCGAACATTGAAGGAACCTCAAGAAGAAATCACCTCAAGATCTTCTCCCGAATGACCCTTTGGTGACACTGGCTTGAATGAGAATGCCTCTCACTGATCTCAAAAATATTTTCAAACTGTGGCGGTGAGGCACCAGACGGATCCCAGGGTTTGGGAGGACTCGAGCCTCTTTTTATATTGAGTTCGACCACTCCGGCCCTCTCATTACGGGCCGGCCATACCAGCCCACACACTTCAAGCCACCCCATAAGTTTTATTACAAACCGTATAATCTCACTTAATTAGACCAAACTGATCCAGCTAATTTCAATTAATGAGGCCCACTTGGTGAAAAACTTACATTCTCCCACTCGGGCTTATATTAATTGAAACAAAACTGCGCACCTTTATGTAGCTGTCAGATTATTCCTTAATAGTCGAATCCCATCCATAAAGTCTCGAATCGAATCATGGCGGTAATTACGTATCACGTTAAGCCTCCATGGTCACGAAAAGTTTCAACTTTAACAACATATGATTCGGTCATGGTAGTGTGTTTAATGGACAATACTCCTCATAAATTTGAGTGATACTTCATGTGTTATCCATTTTGTTAGTCCAAATTCTCTCCTTAAGTGTCACAAAACCTAGTGTCACCGTAATATCCATCATGGTTCCAATGAACTCAGATATATGTTACCCTTGATAGGTAACTTTACTTTTTACGTGTAACAAAACATGCTGTTAAGGCTAATGCCAAGAATGCCCCGATAAAATTTCTATATTCATGCTTTTACACAATGCCTTGAGATTAACACTATATACTAACTCGATAAACCTACATTCACAAATACCTATTGAATGCAAGAGTTGATACAAATTCAATCATTACGTAAATAATGAAATTGGATTCATCCTTCATAAGTGAGCAACATAAAACCTGATTAGCCCCACCACCATGATTCCATGGTTACCCTAAGCCTATGTTAATGACATGTCATCGTAAATACACAAGGGCGAAGGCTTGAAGCTGGCTGGATCCGCAATCATATCATCCGCTGGATATGTGCTCCACTTCAACGCCAATTGCTTTGAACTTTTTCCTTTATGGTCGTATTTGACTTCCACGTTTAAAATTTCGAGACCTCTCGCTGTTAATAAACAACACCAGAAGTTATTGTCACGTAACGCAATCTTCAGCTGGGCCTATCCACAAAATCAAACACCGTTAACTCCTTGTGTCGAGGTTTCTTGAGCCAAATTTGCTCGAGAAGTTGTCGAAAAGTACGTAAACTCCGCCAGATGGTAGAGAGTAATTGATTTCTCGTTTTCTCACTTTTCCATGACACTCACATCTCCTACACCTAAAGATATAAATCCAGCTATTGACTTTCATCCCGAGATGTACAAGAAAGTCTCGACCTCGAATACCCAACTAGCCGTAGGTCCTCGAACATGTTTGTAAATCAACATATAGTCTTCATTCTGGTACCTCATATCCTTCTCGCGGCAAAACTCCAATGATTTGCAGTAACTCCGTGGTTTGACTGATATCTTCCCAGTAGTTCCGTTGCAAAGGTAATGTCGCCTAGTGCAGATTTTGAGCATACATAATACTCCCAAGTGCACTAGCATAAGGTACATCCCTTCATTCGGGCTTTCTATATCTCAATGAGACAGATAGACTGAACTTATCACCCTTTTACGACAGAGCAATTCGGCTTATACTACAGACATGTTGAATCTTCAAATTGAATTCAACATATGCCTCCTCGAGATAAACCCAATAGTCTCGCAAGAACCATTCTCATGAATCTCAATGCCTGTGACAAAAGACGCCACCATGTCCTTCATATCAAAGTTGTTTCTGACAACATCCGCTTTTGTCTCATGCAAGAGATCAAGTGGTCACCGCAAAAGGTGATACTCATCCACATAGAGTATTAGGAAATGAATCCCAATCGACCTGCAAGAGATATACACATCTACTTTGTTCTCACAACAAACCAATATGAAGCAACAACACAAGAAACTTTAAGCACCATTGTCAGAAGCTTCGTTTGAGACCATAACTAGACTTTTTTCAGCCTACAAACAAGTTTATTTTAACACACAGCCAAACCCTGCCAAAAGATATATTCCTTTCATTAAGGTTCCATTGAGAAAGGCGCTAACATCCATCCTGGTGTAACTTCATATCAAAATGAGCAACTAATGCCATGATCACTGGAAAGTAAATCTTTAGAAGAGATCAAGGAAAAGCTGCTCATAGTCTTAGCTCCTTCTCTCCGAGTGAAACCTTTGGCTGCCTCGCCCGGCTTTAAACTTTTCAACCTTTCCTTTAGAGTCCCTTTTAGTCTTATACCCATTTGCGTACTAATGTGGGTCTATGACTTCATCTGTAATTTAATAAGTTCCCCAAACTCCGTTATGCCTCATAGATTGAATTTCATCTCTCATTGCATCCAACCACGCCTGGACAGACAAGAAACAGCCTCTCATAAGTTATTGACCACCACAACCGACATCGTGAGTCTTGCGCCTCCATAGACTAAATAGTCCCGCAGAGCAGCTGACGCCTCTCTCCCTAATACCGGATCTCCCATCGAGTAGTACAGCCGCCATTCGACTCGAGAGCTCTCGATAGTAATCCTCATTGGGAGTCGTCTCAACAATGCGATCCCTTAGTCTCAATGTGTTCACATGGTGTGGGAGTTTCCACAATTATCCTGTATGGGAGGAGATACGTATACTAGTTGACATCAAATCGTACTATCATCCTCATTAGTCCTGTGAGCAGCCTACTTCTTCGGCCACATCTGTTCCAAAAACTTAGCTGTCTGTGATTCCACAATTCTTGTGCCTCCATTGGGATTATAGAACCTATATCCCTTCGAATGTTCCGGGTAAGATACAAAATAACACCTAGTGGTTCTGGAGTCCAACTTACTTAATGTTGGATTATATAACTTTACTTCTGCAGGACATCCCCAAACCTTAAGATGGTTTAAGCTAGGCTTTCGCCCAGTCCATAACTCAAAAGGAGTCAATGGAACAGCTTTCGTAGGTACACGATTCAAAATGTACAAAGTCGCTTTTCAAAGCTTCACCCTATAGAAAACCGTAAATTTGTCCTACTTATCATACTCCTTACCATTTCCATAAGACTACGATTGCGCCTTTCGGCTATACCATTTTGCTCAGACTTCAGTACAAACTCGTGCCACTATCCCGCAGTCCTCTGGGCAGCGGCGACCGGCCTTAAGTTGTCTAGCATCGCCATGCTTGCCATAATACTTCCACCTCGGTCAGATCTAGCAATCTTTATGACTTTTCCTAATTGTTTTCTGGACTTCAAATCTGAAAAATTCTTGAACTTGTCAAGAGACTCACTTTTCTTTAATCAAGTACAACAACTATATCGAGAATAGTCATCAATAAATGTGATGAAATAAAATTTCTACACAAGGTCGCACATTAAGGTCCACTTATATCGTGTGAATGACTCCAAACAAGTCGTAACTACAGATCATAGCTTTCTTCTTATCTTGGTCATTTTACCTCTACAACAGTCTATACATATCTCTAAATCATTTTTAAGAGCAAAAGTGTATTAGTCTTATTAGCCTTTCTACTCTATCCTTAGAGATATGGCCAAGTCGTTTATGTCATAATGCATAAGACTCTTCCTTAGGTAGTGGTCTCTTAGAAACAACCTTTCGCCGTATGCTTTCACGATATGTCATCGGGAGATAAACTTAATCAGATAATCCGGCTGATGCATATGATGTTATCTAATCTTATTTTAATTAAGAAATGGTTGAAATAATATTGCTCTTAATTTCAAAAGTGTAATCATATGAATCCAAACATGATACGAAACAAATTCCTTCTAAAGGAAGCGTACATAAAATGTGTCTTTCAACATCAATTTAAAACCGTAATCTAAAACTAAGATTACATCTCCCACTAACATGACTTCGTACTCTTCATTGTTTCCTCTGTGCAGTGAGCTTTTGATTCATCCTTGTTTGGCTTCCTCCGTTTATGAATCCCTGTATGGTAAATGCAACATGATTTATCTTCCATCGAGCCACCAAGAACCGGATGGTGCTTCGTATAGGTTGGATTCTACAAACAAGTATTAAAGAATCACACCAGAAGCCCACGTCAGACATCCAAGCTTTTAAATTTTGTACAGTCTTTCTTCATGTGACCTTCTTTCTTACAAAAGAAGCGCCGATCACCATCCTTTTCGAGAATGTCTTCTTGGACCCATTTTGTCGATTAATCTTAGTTTTTGAGCACCTTATGAGTTCAACTTTTTTAGAACTTTATTTCTTTTCTTTTATGGGGACTAGCAAGATAAGGCCATATGCTCTTTCTCCTTCTTTTCACTTTCTCTTCTTCTGCTACTCACCCTGTTATTAAGTCATTAACCGACTGTCTCATCTTGGGAATTGTAGTTTGTCTTTATAATCCAAAATCGTGTGGAAGGGTGTTTAGGGCTCTCGATGCACAATGTACATCTCGGGAATGGTAACATTGAGAGCTTGGAGCTTCGCCTTTATGTCTACCATCCTTAGGACATAATCTCTAACCCCAGCTGTACCATCATACTTCATGTTGAAGAGCTTTTGAAGAAGTGTTCCAACCTCAGCATTGGATGAAACTCGATTTCTAGCCTCTATGGCTGCCATCATTTCCTTAGCAGTACAGTCTAATGGTAAACCACTTTTCAAGTGTTCTTGTATGGATTTCTTCATTGTCAATAAGCAAATCCTATTGCTCCTCTCCCAGGTAGCATAGTCCGTTTTCTCACCTTCGGGCATTTTAGAGGTTGTGATAGCCGGCTTATCCATTAAAGCGCCATGTGAACATTCCCGCCTAAATAGAAAGTCCTCTTTCCATTTCTTGAAATTCAACTTAAAGAAGGGCCTCAATTGAAATAAGGAATTGTCGTTCACAGAAAAAATTGACTTCTGAAGAATAAAACAAAACAATACAATCAGCATCATGTGAATACTCATACGTAGAATTACATACATCATCACATAATCACCTGGGGCGTAAAAATATGACATGCGCCAGACACTCTCCACATGACAATGCCATGAGAACATACTCTAATCCTTCGTGAAATCGCCTCACCTTGTATGAAACCACTAAGATCAATACTCGGGCACATGCCATACATGTATCCTCCAAGTGAACACAGACCACCACCTCGAGTATGATCACGTAATAGAACAGAGACATCCCACCACAACAATATGAGATCGATATTTCTCAAACCCAATCAAGGTGCCACTGGCGGCTCGCAAACTCAATTCGAATCCTTGAAAATCTCTCTCATACCATGATATAAACTTTATGTATCATTCAATATATATATGTTATGCCAATTATACTGCTCAATCATTCATTAATAGTCAACTAACATGCACTTCACACAGCCCTGATGCAGCAGATATGCATGTTAGCCACCATATGTATTTCCTAAACCATAGAGAAATACAAAATACGTGAAAATACCCAATTCCTAAGTGTAATAGGGTTCTATACGTACGCAATCAGAAAAGCTTCCAAACATGCAGCGAATATACCACATTGTAGGGAATTTCAATACTAGTCCGCAGATAACAAGATCTCCAGAACACATCACAGCGCCTCACGCCACCGTATGGGCTCACTACATGGCGTCAAGGTGGCGTCACAGAACCAGTAAAACAAGTTCGCTGGGACCGTCGTTGTCGACCGGGTCGGCTTTGAACACTGAACGCCCAGCCCTGAACGATCGGTTTCGCCGCGGGACCGGGTTGGGTCAAAGCATCGGGTTATGAGATGACGCCATCGGGCGACGCCATCACCACGGGCCCACGCCACGTACAAGTCGCGTTGGTTCACGCCGCGGCACGCCGCATCCACATCAACCGTCAAAACGGGTCAGATCCGCTGATCGTCGGGTCACCGATCGGTCGCTGCCGACACATCCCCAACACCAACTCAAACACACCCCAAACGCAGTAAGATGCCAAGAGGCCGTTGATCAGATTCGCGCGCGGTAGCCGTGACGCGCTGCTGCTTTTCAACGCTGCTGCGGTGGCGCGCGCATGCGGCGTGAGGGGCGCGGCCCGCCACCGGCGATTTCGCCACCCACCATTCGATCGCTCGCCGTAGATTCCAAATTTGCAAAATTTTGTTTCATAAAACAAAAAAAAAAATTCCTCAGATTCATATGCTTTGAATTCTAATCCATGGTTGCTCTGATACAGCTGTGGATACGATTTAAACAACCTGAATCACCATGTTACAGCACAAAGCATAATTTTAATGGAAAAAGCTGTAAATTACATACCTGATTTGGAATCCATGAATATACTTCTTGATGCGGAATTGATGAAGAACACAAGAAAAGAAAAAGCGACCTCGAAGCTCTTCTCGGAATGACCTTTGGTGACACGGCTTGAATGAGAATGCCTCTCAGCGATCTCGGAAAATATTTTCTCAAGCTGTATGTGAGAGAAAATTGTCGTATCCTTAGGGTTTGGGAGGGACTTGGAGCCTTCTTCCTGTGAGTTCTGTCCACGGGCCCTCTCATTCTGGTAGGGCCATACTCAGCCCACACACTTATGACCCATCAGTTTCATTAAGAAGCGCTGTAATCTCATAATTAGACCAAACTTAATCCAGTTAATTTCAATTAATGAGCCCGTAATAAAAAGTAATCTTTGACGCCACCGCCATCATTGGGAGGCAAACCGACCAGAGATATAACTCCACTGTTTATTCACCAAAAAGATACCAGCGAAGTTTCCCAATGAAATGAGGATGTAGGATGGAGAAAAACCTTACTGAAGTCAATGTTAGAAAAGTGTGTCTGAATATGCTAGACAAGGCTTTGGCGGTGAAGATCATAGTCTTTAAGGAATTAATGCCCCTTTCTGGATTCTTATAGTGGGGCATTAATTCACGAAACGATGATCTTGCGCCTGCTCTCCCATAATGTCTATCCCACATAACAATTTAAGGGATGTAATCGACATGAATTCAGTTTGTAATGAATCGAGAGTTCGTAGAGTTGGATCGGGATTTGATGGAACAAGAATTTTTACTCTATTTGGAAGGATGAATGATGTTTCTTCTTACTTTGAGATTTCTGTTTATTGAATCCTGCCTTTGGCCCGATTTGTCCCCTCCCAAGTCGGTGAAGATGAACAAACAAAGAAGATAGAATAAGCGTGAAGAGAAGATGGACTGTATCGGAGGGACATATTCTCAACAATGCATGCGATCGTCTACTTGATCTTTTCACTTCTATTAAAATTTATAAAGGTATAGGTGCACATGAGTTCAAATACAACGACCGAGAAACAAGGTGTGGAGAATTTCTTATTATAGAGAATATTTTGAGTTTTTCTATGGTTGTGTGTTTACAGTGTTGGACCCAGTACATGAATTACAAATCCTTGTATCAAAACTCAAAGATGTGAAGGTGGAGGTTCCTGAATCATTACAAGTTGGTGGAATTATTCTTTAAACTTCCTCAGAGTTGGAATGAATTTGCGTGAAAATTCTTGCATACTACGAAACATTTCTATCTTAGAACAGATTCAAAAGCATCTCGTATTGAAGAGGAAACCAGGCTGTAGGCAAAATAAATTCTTGAAATGAATCTATGAAAGTAAATTTTGTTGAAGGAAATGACTTGGTGGAGGAAGCAAGAAAATTTTAAAGACAAATTAAAATGGTAATTCCCAGAATGGTAATTCCAGCAAGTTTAATAAAGCAGACTTGCTATCCTTTGTGGAAAAAGGGGCACTTCAGCGTGAGTGCGGATTACTTTCAGACGAAACCGATAAGCATATAAGTCTAATAATGCTCGAGGAATTCCATGATACCAAATCTAGTAGAAAGCGGTCATTCTAAATAATCTTGTAGCTTATTAGTGCTTCAGTTTGCATATTGGAATGAAATCCACGAAGAACCCCTTATGGCTCTTTCATCCTTAAGTCGATGATTTGGTGGTATGACTCAAGTGCTACAATTCATGTATTGCAACAACAAGTCACATTTCAAAGATGCAGTGTTGACAATGGAGATGAAGTTACGATGGGAAATCATAATTATGCTAAAGTGATGGGCAAAGTGTAGAGTTACAGATTTCACATCTTCTAAGAAAATTTTATTTAATTGATATTTCTACATGTTCCCGATATAGAAAGAACCTAATATACACCAAATTTATTAGACAAGAAAGGGTTTAGATTTGTTTTAGAGTCTGATAAGCTAATTACATCCAAAAAATGGGATATTTGTGAGGAAGGGTTACTCATGTGATGGTATGTGTTTAAACTAAGTATTATTAATAATAAGATGCCTAGTTCTGCTTATATTGTTGAATTATCTTTATCTTTATGGCATGATCGTTTGGCTCATATTAGTCCTAGATCTTTAAAGTTTATGGCAAATCAAAACCTTATTAATTATGATCAAGATAGCATGCATGACTTGTGAAGTAGCCTTCAGGCTAAGATGACTGAAACCTTTTCGAAAGTTGAAAGAACTGTGTTTATTGGAATTAGTACATATTGATATGTCTTCTTGAACTAAATGAAGTATGTTAACTAGAGGAGGTAATAGATATTTTATTACATTTTATTGATGATTTTACAAAATTTACATGTATTTAATGAGAAACAAGGATCAAGCTAGCATTATGTTTAAAGTGTATAAATCTGAAGTTGAAAATCAGAGGACAAGAAAATTAAAGTCCTAAGAAGTGATAAATTGGTGAGTATTTTCTATGGAATTCTCTTCATTTTGCTTGAAGAATGAGCCAATATCAAGCGGCCACTCCATACACCCCACAATGAGGAATGGATTAGCGAGAAGAAAAGATAGAACACTAGTTGAAATGGTTAATGCCATGCTTATAAATGCCAAATTACCAACAAATCTATGGGGAGAAGCATTACTCACTGCTTGTTATCTACATAATAGAATTTCATCAAGGAAATCAAAAGTTTCTCCATATGAACTATGGAAAAACAGAAAACCAAATCTAGGCTATCTTAGAGTTTGGGGATGCTTGGCTTTCTATAGGGTTCCAGATCCTAAGAGAGTTAAATTGGGACCAAGAGCTTTAAAAGGAATTTTTGTAGGCTATGCTGAAAATTCTAAAGCTTACGAATAATGGACTTGAGTTTCAAATGTGATTGTTGAATCAAGGATGTTGATTTTATAGAAAATAAATTTCAAGGTGATTCACAAAACCTTACAAGATTCTAATCCGAATAAATGAACCCTGCAATATTGTTAATAGGATGTTGATCCTAGTTCTAGCAGCAAAGAAAAATTCGAATTTCCTATTGAAAAAGAGTTAGAAAGGCGAAAGAGTTTAGAAAAGAAAAGAATCTTCATCAGATTATATTTCTTCTCAATCTTCTATTATATTTCTTGTTAGAGGAATGGGACTCTTGTGCTTTCGATAAAATAGTTTATTAGATAGAAGAATGATCCTCAAACATTTCAAGAAGCTATGTCTTTACAGGAATGTAGCTTTTTGGAAGGAAGCAATCAATGATGAGATGGATTCATTGATTAAGTAATAATACTTGGATTATTGTTGATTTACCTCAAGTTCTAAACCAGGTTGGATGTAAATGGGTTTTTTTAGGAAAATATAATACTGATGGATCCTTTACAAACTTTTAAAAAAGCTAGACTAGTAACAAAGTTTTAAACAAAAGGAGGGAATAGATTATTTTGATACTTATGCTCCTGCTGTAGCGAAGTTACATCAATTCGTATTGCTTTTGGCATTAGCATCATTATAATACATTTGTACATCAAATGGATGTCGAAACAACTTTTCTAAATGGGGTAGATGAAGAAGTTTATAACCAGCAACAGGGGGTTTTGTTTTACCAGGAAATGAAAAGAAAGTCTGCAAGTTAACCAAGTCTCTTTATGGTTTAAAGCAGGCTCCAAAGCAATGGCATGAAAAGTTTGATTCTGTAATTTTAGAATATGGTTTTCAGCACAATATTGCTGATAAATGTATTTATTCTAAATTTACAGAAAATTATGGAGTGATAATTTGTCTTTATGTGGATGATATGCTCATTATCGGAACTAACATGGATGGTAATTCAAAATCTCACAAATGTCATCTATCTCCTGATTTAAAATGAAGATTTAAATGAGGTAAAATACTATCTTAGGTATCGAGTTTAAAAAACATAATGGGGCTTTGCTCTTTGTCAATCATTACATTGAGAAAGTACTAACTAAGTTTAAACATTTGAATATCAAAGAAGCAAATACCCCATATGATGTTTCTTCCAAGTTGGTTGAAAATTCTGGTAGAACTGTAGCCTAAATTGAATATGCAAGTGCTATTGGAAGTTTGATGTATGCAATGCATTGTACAAGACGACATTTGCTTTTTCAATATGTAAATTATCTAAGGTTTGCAATTAATCCTAGTGTTGATCATTGGGAAAGCAATTGGTAGAATGTGGTTATTTAAAGAGAACTATAAACTACGGGTTATTTTACAATACCTTTCGAGTGTAGTGGAAGGTTATTCAGATGCTAGTTGGATAACTAGTACAAATGATAATAAATCAACCTCAGGATGGATTTTTACCATAGGAGGTGGGGCTGTTTCTTGGGCATCAAAGAAACAGACTTGTATAACTCATTCTACTATGGAATCTGAGTTTATAGCTCTTGCAGCGACGGAGTAAGGAAGCCCAGTGGCTGAGGGAATTTACTATTGGATATAAGTTGTGGCCTGGCTGATGCAGCCATTTGCACTCTTGTGATAGTCAAGCAACAATGTCTAGGCATTTAGTAAGATTTATAATGGAAAATCTAGACATAATGTACAAGACATGAATATGTGAGAGGCAAATTATTAGATGACATTGTTATTTACCATCATTTATATAAGATCTTGTAAAATTTAGCGACCACTTTTACCGAGGACTCTGAGATATTTGATTAAAGTCTTCTTAGGTTGGAATGCGGGTCTAAGATCTTAATTAAACTTGCTTTTAATGGCCTTGACTTATAACTATTTAAAATAGTACTAGTTTAATGGGTAATAACAAGTTATTAGTAGTTCAGGAAGGCATTGAGTTTGTACTTTGTTAATTCTGACAAAGATTATGCTAATTAAGTGTCGGAGGATGAGTTATGATACTCCTAATGAAGTTTGAAATTTAGGATCTTCACCTATATGAACATTAGAGTGGTGCCGCTCTAGCAAAAGTTTTGAATATTTTTGTACATGTTCATGAATAACAGGATGTAACCTGAGGCCATAATAGTGCACAATAGTGAGGTGATGAAATTCTAATTAAAATTAGGAGGTTTTATGTGTGGAATGTCACTTTGTAATAAATAAAATAAAAAACCAAGGTTTAAGGTTAGCCCACCTTTGGTTTGATCAAAGTCTTGATATACTCACACTAATAGATGGTTTAAATCGAAAGATACCTTCTATATGCATAAAACTTAACATATAACCTAAGTGGGGGATTGTTGAATATAGGTTATATGTTAAAGAGTTGAAGTCCCACATCGGAAAAGCACTATTTATTTTGTTGCTTTATTAATGAGGATAGTACTTTTCTCTTTGATTTGGGAGAAAGAAGGAAGATATGGAGAGACGAATTTGTTTTCTAATTTAGTAAATTAGAACAATTATATATATAAATATATATATATGGTCTAATATTGGCACTTGGCACTTAGCACGTGGCACTTGCCTTGAGATAATAATTCTAATATTATTTTATTATGAATAATTTTATTTTCGGAATAAATAAATAAATAAATAAATAAATATATATATATATATATATATATATATATATATAGTACTACGATTGTAACTCTTCATGTTTGAGACATGTCTTGTCTTGAAAGGGTGCCTAAGGTTCTTTATATATATATATAAAGAAGTGCAATGTTTTTTTTTTCCTGAACCAACCTCTTCTTCTCAGACTCCAAAAACAACTCTTTCTTATTGAAGAATTTCTCAAAGAGAGATCTTCAGGATTGCTGCCTGCAGGTCTCTAGGCTTTGTTGTATCCTGTAAGGAATCTTGCCATAACCTCCTGGTACTGTGTAGGCTGCAGCAAAGGCAACAGTGGCAATGAAAACAGAAAGAATGGTGCAATTCTCAGTGGTCCGCATTAGCCACTCCCTGGCATCTTGATGGAGTTGCTCATTGGTAGCAGCAAATAATTCTTCGGCAGTCTTCTTGTCATTGTTGAGATGATTGCTGACAAGCATCTTATAGGCTAACTTCACTTTCTGCAGTACTCACACACAAATATATATAGTCACAAGCGCTCTTAACTTTTTATGTTTGCTTTTAATCCCTTCATCTATAGCAAGCTAAATTAAAAGATGGTGATATTTAATCCTTTAAATTTAACAAAAAAACTTGATACCATTATTTATCTAACAACTTAAACTTATAGGCCCACTAAAAGATTTTATTGGATATCTTGGCTTATAGGTCCACAAGACTACATTGATAAATGCATTAATATCATATTGCTTTTTTTGACTCATGTAAAATCTCACTTTAGTTGTGGGAAAAAGTGGGGTTCATACTAGAGCTTATAATAGGGAAACAATGTGTTGAGGTTTGTGAAGATCTATTTTCGCCCTTTTGCTTTGAGTATTTGAAGTATTGCATAATAGTTTGGTAATTATGATTTGCCCTAATTACTAAAGGAAATTTATATCATTGGCTTTAAAAGTTTTAATTCTCTATTGAAAATAGTGGAAGTTTTATACCGGTACGAAGCGATGTAGGTAATAATACAATATCTCATTATATATTGGTTTTCATTTTATTTTTGTGTACTATTTGTGTGTTTAGTATCAAGTTGTTTATAGTTGAAACACAATAATTTGTATCAAAACTTCCGGTTTTCATGAAGTTCCTTAAGATTGCGCAGAATCTTCGATAAATATTATTGCAACAAATGTAAAAATAGATGTTGAAAATTTTGATGGTCGAAATAATTTCAGCTCATATATGATAGAGTGAGATGATAGAGGGACTTTATCAACAAAATTAGGATATTGTTCTAAAAGAAACAAAAGCTTATGGCTTGATTCATTATTCTTATCTATATAGAGACCAAAAGTATTCATTCATAAGAGAGACATCCACTAGTAGATTGCATAAGGTTCTAGGAAACAAATATATGACATAAACCAATAAAGCAATGAGAAGTTATAATCATATACAATAAGTATTATCTTTCATATTGATGATTTTAATAAGTTAATTGTTGATTTGTTCAACCTTCAAAGATGAATGAAAAGTTACGTTGGTGATTGGTGCTTTTTTGGACGATTTATATCATCTTTGTATTGCTCTCATATATGGGAAGGATAAATTTTCTTTTAAAAAACTTTGTTCACCTTCGTTAAATATGAAATTTTGGATAAAGATAAAAAAAACATGGGGATGACAAGACCGGGCAGAAACTCACAGTTCACTGGGTGGTCAGCCTAGTAAAAGTTTCCATTGTACAATCCACCCAGGAATGTCGATGGAACCCCAAACTCTAAGAAAGAGAGAAGTAAACACACACATTAATGTAATACCTCTATGTATATATATAAAGATCCACAACTAGCTCAAATCACAGCTTAGACCCATCTTCACTGCAGCTCATAACCACAAACACACATGATAAAGACTCATATGAGTTCAATACTAAGATCAGAGCATTCTAAGAGTGTTTGCGAATTTAGGGGTGCAATGAAAATACATAAGCCCAATAAAAGAAAGGCAGATAGATAAGATAGAATATTGCAGCTACCGGAGGCAGGTGACGTAGGAAATTTGGCGCAGAGGTAGATCTTCTGAAATTTAGCTGGACCCTAGATAGCAGTTTAAAGCAGTAAAGCGTGAGATAATGAATCTCATTAGTGGCATAAATTTATAGAAAATAATGTTTTATTTTTGAAAATTCCTTCTCAGAGACCTCGTCCGATCTTTTATAAGGTTCCCGTTTGGAATCATTTCACAAAGCAATTTATACCCCAGTCTGACAATGTAAGAATTCATGCTCAAAAATTTAACCGACATGATTACTCACGAAATTATAACTAAGATTGTTAACAACATAAATTTAGCATAAAATATATATAACCATCATGTCGTAAAAATAATCATGAAAATACAATAACCATAAATATTAGAATTGGTTTACCTTACTAAAGAACCAACAGTATGCAGTACCATATACCCATAGTAATGTGGTAGGTAAACCGACCTGACACGTTAGCGGTAATAAACGTGATGGCTTGAGCATCCGTGGAGCTAATAGGCAACCCGGTGGGGCAGGCTTCACGTGGTAACTAATTAACCTTCGGGTTAACTTGAGCATCAATGGCAACTAATAAACCTTCAGGTAAAACCGACATCACGTAACCCAGCTAATAAACCTTCGGGTGTAATGAGCATCGTGTAACTAATAAACCTTGAGTAAACTTGGAGCATCCCGTGGCAACTAATAAACCTTTCAACGATACCGCATTATAAATCATTTCACAAAGTCTCAAAATCCATTTCTTAAATCAATAGCTTTTCAAAATGGTTTAAAACCTCAATCCATGTACCAAAATGTTTGAATACCCGCAATTAATCCACATGAACTTCAGTAAAATTTCCAAATATTTAAAATGTTGACAAAATCCATGAAATGATAACTTGTTTATATAAAAGCAGAGATAATTATATTTCGCATAATCCAACGTTCGATCAAACAAGTTATATATAATAAGTAACCACAATTATATATCATAATAATACCCAAGCATTTAAAACATGTAAACCACTCCGGAGACTCACGGTCTTTGGTCCTGCTCCCTTTGCGAACGTCTCGGAGTTCGGCGTGAGCTGTAATATAATAAAAGAAATACCATTTTAGGCTCCATTAACTAGACGAAGACATTGGGATGCCCAAATGTCTTTGAACCAGGCCCACGAACTATGAAACTATACAAATTGGACCCCAGGTAGGTCGATTATACGATGTGCCCTACGGACCGGTATCAAGGAGTGGGGCTTTTCGCGGGAGCCTAATCTTTGAGGTGAACCTTAGATAACTCATAAAAATGTCCGATTTCACTAATCCCGACTTCAATTTTGCCCTAATTTGACCAATTGTACTTGTTGAGTCAAACCTTTTGATAATTTAAAAATGACCCCGAAAATGGAAAACTAACCAACATCAAATTTACAAACTTTATATCAGCGGGGAAAGCGAGACCAGGAACACAGCAGTACCACCTTGGTCTAAAGGTTCTTTGTAGTGGCCGGAAAACTACGATCAACGATCGGCCAGATTTGTTTTCCTTCGTATCTTTACCTGCGGTGGAGAATCTGCGAAGGAAGGGACCCACGAGAATGAGTTGGAGGTCAAAAATGGTGGGAGGGTGGTATGGGTCTGCCTTGAATGGTCGGAAAATAGGAAAATCTGGTGACCCAGTGGTGCTTGCCGCGTGTTAACCGACCCGATGCGGCGCATCGAAGATGATTAATGTGAATTTTGCCAGAGTCGTCACGGTTTTTGGCGCTCCTCCTGGCCGGCGCGTGTAGCAAGTGGGTGGCCGATGTCGCCTCCACGGCCAAAACCGTTTGGTAAAATGGGTCGGCTTGACCGATTCGATTCATGGTTTTAGGGAGTTTTCTCTGGGGTTTTGGAGCTCAAATGGGTGTATTGGGGCTAAGTTCTATTTAGCCTTGCGCAAAATAGGTTTATATATAAATTATAGGGGTCGCTTTAGTCAATACTGGCCGGTTGGACCTTTGCTAAAACACTTCTTTGGCAAGACTCCCGGGGTCATAACTTTCTATCAGTAGAGTCAGTTTTTGGCGATTCAACGAGATCTGCAGACTCATATCGGCGAGGCCCTCTGAAATGGTGTCTTAGTCAACCCAAAATTTTCCATCCTTGAAAAAGTCAACTTGGGCCCACATCTTTAATTGTTAGTCAAACTTGGTCAAACTTAGTCAAAGCGATTTTAAAAAAACTTGTATTATTTGAGTGCAGTCGGTTACAAGCAGGCCCCCTTAAAAGAAAATTTCGTCACGGGGGTCGTACTGCGCGATCATGGAAGAGATGGGGATCTTGAACCAGCATTTGGTCCTCTAAACTCCCAGTCGCCTCCTCGACTAGGTGGTTTCTTGAAGGACCTTCACTTGGGATATTGTCTTGTTCTGAGCTCCTTCTCTTCTCTACCCAGAATCTGCACTGGCTACTCCTCATAGGATAAGTCATCCCTCAGCTCAATCTCTGGTGTCTCCAATACATGTGAGGGATTTAAGATATACTTATATAGCATGAAGATATGGAGCACATTATGGACTCGCTCATAAGCAAAGTCTAATGCGTAAGCCACTGAATTTCTCCTCTCAGCAATCTCAAAAGGTCCAATGTAAGCGGACTGCTTCCCTCGCTTCCGAGGCGTGCCACGCCCTTCGAGGAGAGGCTTGAGAATGCTCGATCTTGACCTCAGACTCAAGATCCTTTCTACGGCTTCAGCACTAGCTCTTTTGCCTATCTTGAGTGCTCAGCTAGAGACACGTATAACATTAACCTTGTGCTTGTCGTTTGTACAATCTCGGGACCTAGTGAAGAGACACTTCGCCTGTCTCATTCCAACATAATTGGAGTGCGGCATTGTGTCATACAATGCCTCGCCAGGGTGTTTAATCGATACTTTCGGTGATAGGTACATTTGTTATAAGTGAGACTCCGCGAAGGTAGATATTCATTCAAATGTCCTTTGAATTAAGTCGTGACCTCAACATATCCTCTAAGGTCTGAATAGTCCTCGGATTGTCCATCGGTCAGGGTGAAGCGGTACTCAAATTCAACTTGACACTCGGTTCGCTATCAATCCCAGCCCGAAACCTAAAGTGAATCGTGGAACTCTATCGGAGATTGATCGACAACGGCACCCCATGCAAACCAGCAACTATGATTCATAAAGAGTTCCGTTAGTTTATGGGGTGAAACTTCTCACGAATAGGTATGAAATCTTGTAGGACTTGGTGAGTGATCCTTCTACGAATGTCGTGCATCTCTACGGGTATGGGAGGTTTAGAATAAAATCCATTGTAATATCCAGTTTCCGATACGGGATGGAGTAGGGCTGCAGTCAAGTCTTTTGTCTCTCTGCCTTCCTTGTTGTGGATGAAACGCACTTGGATACATACTCGTGGCTTCTCTTTTCATCCACGACCACCAATAATATTCCTTCGATTAATCTGGTACATCTTGAGTACTAGGTTTCTTATCATAGGAACTATGGGCTTCCTCGATATTAGCCTTTTTAACTCTTTAGTTGCTAGAACCTGGCACAGAACCAATCACCAAGGCTCAGTCGTCTCACAATAGCAAAATCCGATTGTTCTCCTTCCTCGACTTTCTTTCTCATGCTTTTCGTCAAATAGGGATCTTCCAGTTGTGCCTGGAGAATTCGATCTACAAGTATCGATCGTAGCTGGAAACTAGCAAAAAGTGCTCTTGAAGCATACATCCCCAACTCAACACCCAACTCTCGTAACTTGACCATCAATGGAAGTTGTATTGTCCGCATATAAGCCAAAGAGCCCGTGAGATTTCGCTCAAGGCATCCGCCACTACATTTGCCTACCCGATGGTAGTCGTATAGTGCAATCATAATCCTTAACTAATTCCATCCACCCTCCTCGCCTTAAGTTTAACTCTCGTAAACAAATACTTAAGGCTCTTACGGTCGGTAACACCGACAAGTCGCTCCATACAAGTAATGCTCTAAGTCTTCAATGCTAAAAATTACCGCAAAGAAGTTCCAAGTCATGAGTAGGATAATTCAGCTCCGAAGCATACGCCCACAACCTCTTATTCAAATTCGCCGTCCTCCCCGCAATGTCAAAACAGAGCCGACGTCAATCTTTCCTTCATTGTTTGAAGTTTCCTCACACCCGTCACCCACTCAAATTTAACTCCTTTCCTAGTCAAACAATGAAGTGGTCCCTGCTTATCTGAGAACCCTTCTATGAACTCCATGTAATACCCGCAAATTTAATCCCAAGAAACTCCGCACTTCACAACATAGTCAAGTTGCTCCTAATTCGCGACTCGTCTACTTTTGAGGATCCACATAAATGCCATCAACAAAACCACATGTCCGAGAAATCCCACTCGGCTAAACCAAAATTCACATTTGGTCGAACTCGCATACAATCGGTACGCCCTTAAAGTCTCAGAACACCAAACCCAAATGTCTCTCATGCTCCAACTCGGTTCTCGAGTACACCAAGATATAGTCGATGAAGACAATGACAAACCGATCTAAGTATGGACGGAGGACCCGGTTCATCAAATCCATGAAAGCTGCTGGGGCATTGGTGAGTCCGAAAGACATCACTAGAAACTCATAATGCCCAAATCTCACCCCGAATGCCGCTGGAATGTCCGATTCCCTAACTCAACTCGATGGTACCTCGACCTCAAGTCAATCTCGAGAACACCTTTGACCCTAGAGCTGATCAATTAGATCATCAACTGAGGCAAAGGATATCCAGTCATACGAATGGTGACCTTATTCACCGTCAGAACCATACACAACCTCCAAGTATCATCCTTCTCTTCACAAATAACACCGACGCTCCCAAGGTGAAATACTGGTCCTAATAAATCCCCTATCCACTAACTCCCTTGTAACTCGAGTCCCGTAACTCTTTCAACTCAAATTCTGCCATCCTATAAGGTGGTAAAGAAATAGGAACTGTACCAAGGACTAAATCAAGGGGAAAATCTATTTCTTGTTCTGGAGGCAAACCTGGAAGATCGTCAGGAAACACATATGGAAAGTCCCTCACTACTGGTACATCCTCTAATCCCACTTCGCTACTACGAGTGTCAACTACGTGAGCTAGATACCCCTTACAACCTTTTTGAGGTAAACATCTAGCAGAAATGGCATAAATCAAACCTGAAGGTGCTCACCTCCGCTCTCCATAGAAGACTACTACTGGTAGTCCTGGTCGTCTAAATATCACCTCCTCACGGAAACAATCCATTGAAGCATAGTTTGAAGCAAGCCAATCCATCCCAAGAATCACATCCAACCCCCTTGAGATCTATTAATATCAAATCTGCTCCCATAACTCACCCCCCCTTACTAGACAACAAGCTACCCTTAAGCATCCGACTAAGCCATAGAGGACTCTCCCCGCGGGCGCGGCATCTCCAAACCACATCCCCAAAGGAACCGGAGTCATCCCCGACTCGTGCAACATACCACGTGAAATAAAGGAGTGTGTATCTCCTGGGTCAATGAGTACACGTGCATCATCACCAAAAATAGATAATGTACCTGTCACAACGTCTGGGGTGGCCTGTGCCTCCTGACTGGTCATAGCATAAACTCTGCCTCTTGTAGGTGGTCGTCCTCTCTCGCCTTGCCTCGGGCCGGTGCGTACCGTCGTCCCATGCTAAAGGAACCACCGAGGTCCGTCGCTATGTATTCAAATTCCTCCATGCCCATCAGCCCCATTGAACTCGAGTAACTAATCTCGAGACTCAGTCCTGCCTATTCTTGATGTGCGCCCTTGAAATGACTCCGCCTCGTCGCACTGAAAGCATACATTATCCTACTGGCATGGTCCATCATGAATCCTGTTATAAACGCCGCAAGTCGAACGGAAACCATCACGCCCGCAGACTCGAAAAGTGGCTAATCGCCACTCACTAACGATTGAAATCCGTGAACCTCACGGTATGTCCACCTCTCTCCGAAACCCTACCGCCGGACAATTCACGTTTGACCCCACCTGATCCTCCGGGCCGCCCGAAGATCCGTAGCCGGGAACCATCCTCTTAGATGATCCCTGACTGAGGCTTCCCAAAGACAATCCATCGTATGATCGACGCTTAGCTCCGCGTGACGTGGTCCTGCTCTCCACCTCTAGAGCGCTGTCTCTCATCGACCGACACGTGATGATAGGAACCGAGGCCCAAAGCTATCAACACTAATCCATCGAGAAACCTCCTCTTCCCACGACCCCATCCACAACCAATCAGACGTAAACTGATGAGCTCAAAGGTGAAAAGCGCCTTGAACTCGTGGCCCAAGTGTGACGCTTCCTAGTCCCTCTCATGCCCACCACTTCCTCAGACCACCCCCTAGCGTAAAACCAATTTATCCCGACTCTATCCTCATCCGGACACCGTGACACCCTCGTCCAAAATCTTCTCCCGTGTCATCTAGCCGATAAAGCCGCTATCACCATGGATCCGGTGGAGCCATCAAAACCCACTGCTCCAAGTCTACGAGCCTGATCAACAGTAACACCAGTAAACCCACTCCTCTCGAGTGATCGAGCCAGGCGCTCGACAAGATTCTCCTCATAAGTAGGTGCATCTGAACTTTCCACCGTAGCCTGCTGGGCCCTACGTCTACCTCTGGGTGCCATCAGGAAGAAAAACTGTTTTCAAGAATAAATGAAACATAATTAATTTCAAGGATAAGGTGAGGAAGGTATACAAAAACACTGGATGAGTTGCAAAACAATGTACAACCCTAAGGAATTTAGGAACCTAGTGCTCTGATACCAAGCTGACAAGACCCGACCTGAAAACCCTCCCAAGATTCCCCGGGTGGTCCCGCCTAGTGAAGTTCCCACTGTACAATCCCTAGGGAATGTCCAATGGAACCCCAACTTTAAGAAAGAAAGTAAACACCTGCATTAATGTAATACCTCAATATATATATATATAAAAGATCCACAACCGCTCAAATCCACAACCGACCCATCTTACTGTAGGTCATAACCACAAACACATGATAAAGACTCATACGAGTTCAATATCAGATCGTGAGCATTCTAAAAGTGTTTGCGAATTTAGGGGTACAATGAAAATACATAAGTCCAATAAAAGAAAAGCAGATAGATAAGATTGAATACTACAGCTGCCGCAGAACGAGTGACGTAGAAGCTGGCGCGAGGTAGATCTCTACGGACTGCCTGAATTCCAGAGAACGGATTTAAAACAATAAAACGTGAGATAATGAATCTCAGTGAGTGACATAATTTATAAGGAAAATAATGTTTTATTTTTTCGAAAATTCCTTCTCTCAAGACCTCACGTCCACTCTTTTATAAGGTTCCCCGTTTGGAATCATTTCACAAAACCCAAATTTATACCCAAGTCAACAATGTGAAATTCATGCTCAAAATTTAACCCGATATGATTACTAAGAAGGTAAATTATAATCGAATTTGTTCACAATATATAACCATCATGTCGTAAAATAATCATGAAAATACAATAACCATAAATATTGAAATTGTTTTTAATCTTACCTAAAACCAATGTACCGTGATTACATACCCATAGTGTCTCGTCGGTAAACCTAACTTACCGACACCGTGGCAACTAATAAACCTTCGGTAAACCCGACATCACGTGGCAACTAATAAACCTTCGGTAAACTCGACATCACATGGCAACTAATAAACCTTCGGGTAAACCAGACATCACGTGGCAACTAATAAACCTTCGGGCAAAACCGACATCACGTGGCAACTAATAAACCTTCGGGTCTAACCGACATCACGTGGCAACTAATAAACCTTCGGGTAAACCCGACATCACGTGGCAACTAATAAACCTTTCCAACGATACCGCATTATAATCATTTCACAAAGTCTCAAAATCCATTTCTTAAATCAATAACTTTTCAAAATGGTTTAAAACCTCAATCCATGTACCAAAATGTTTGAATACCACAAATTTATCCATGAACTCAGTAAAATTTCCAAATATTTAAAATGTTGACAAAATCCACATGAAATGATAACTTGTTTATATATATTTACGCATAATCAACCGTTCGATCAAATAAGTTATATATAATAATTAACCACACCATTCATCATAATACCCTAAATCATTTTAAACATGTAAACCACTCACGACTACAATGCTCGCCCGCTCTCCGCAGAACGCCTCCGGTGCTCCGCCGAGCGCCATTATAATAAAAAACACCATTTAGGCTCCATTAATTCAAACCAAAGACATCGACGCCCCAAATGTCTTCAATAATTTTGAACTATGAAACTATCTAAATTGGACCCCGACAGGTCCAATTATACAAGGCGCCTCCAAAATCTGACCCAAAATTGGGGCTTTTCACCCGAGGCTGGACTTTTCGAAATTGAACCTTCCAATAACTCATAAAATGTCCAATTTCACTAATCCAACTCCTCAATTTCCTTACCTAATTTGACCAATTGTGCCCAATTTCCTTAGTCAAAACCGCAATTACCCGAAATGGACCCAAAATGGAAAACTAACCAAACGACGTCCAAAATTTACAAACTTTATATCAACTAAAGCCCAAGAGACCAGAACACGTGTATACCCCCTTACCTGGTTTAAAGGTTGTCAGGGTGGGCTTCGAAAACTCGATCCAACACGGCCAGACGAGCCATCGTGATATTTCAAATGAGGAATCCGCGAAAAGGGACCATTGGAATGAGTTCGAGGGGTCCAAAAATGGTGAGGGAGGTACGGTTCGCCCGAATGGCCAAATAGGAAAATCCGTGGACCTATAAGTGGCGCCGCCGCCAGGTTCGGGGCCGGGTTCGACCGGCGCGTCCAAGCAGCTGGTTCGCTGTGGAATTTTGCCGCGACATCGCCCGTGGTGGCGCTCTCGGCCGGGCGCGCTGGTAAACAAGTGGTGGCCGATGTCGCCTCCCACGGCCAAAACATGTTTGGTCTAAAATGGGTCGAAACGACCCAATTCGGTGTTCATGGTTTTGGGGAGTTTTCTCTATGGTTCTATTTGGCACGCAAAACTAGGTTTATATAGAGCCTAGGGTCGCTTTCAGGTAAAAACCCTAGACTGATTTGGACACTGCTAAAACACTGCTGCTTGAACTCCCCAGGGTCATAACTTTCTATTCGTAAGTCGGATTTTGACGTTCAACCAGTCTATGAACTCGTATCGACGAGGCCTACGAAATGGTGTCTTAGTCAACCCAAAATTATTCATCCTTACAAAAGTCAACTTGGGCCCACATACTAATTGTTGGTCAAACTTGGTCAAACGTTTTAAAAACAACTTGTATTATTTGGTACAGGTCGTTACAGGGATGAGTCAATTGAAGCATTAAAAATGAAAGGTTGTAGTTACCGCAAGAAGTCAAGAAAAATAAGAGAAATAGTTTGATGAGTAGATGAGGTAAAGATGATAGTGCCTTTTGTCATGAGAAAGGGCATTGGAAGAAAACTTATGCTAAGGGTAAGACTATTTCTCATGCATATTTTGTTGAGCATATTGATGATAATAGTGATTTTGCTTTGTGTCTAGTTGGCCTTCCATCTACTTCTTATGTTTCTTGATGAGTGAATTATATATTCGTTATACTTACGCATCCATGCCCACATATGAAATTGGTTGTTCAATTCGCGAAGTTGATGGTGAAGTTGTTTATATGGGCAATGAGTGGATTATATTTCTGATTTATTGTATGTGTCAAATTATTTCTGTTGACAAACAACAAATCATTCTATGATATATGATATGGAAACTACTTTTCATACCATATAAAAAAAAAGCAATAGCTAAGGAAAATTGGTATAAAAGAAAAATGTTCTTATTTGTTTATATTTCTAGTAACATTCTACTTATTTATTCTTAGATTATATTTTCTTATACTTAATTTGGTTTTATTTCTTTATATCTAAATTTATTTTCTTACTCATGACCTCCATTTAGCTACATAGTATTTTTCCACACATATTTCCACAACTAATTAATGACTTATTCTTTTTGGCAGTGAAGTTTGAACAATTAAATGGCCTGATCAAAATGAATACATCTGAAGATTCTGAACAATGTAGATGTTTGTGGTTAATGGGTAAGAAGAAGTGTAGCCCAAACAAAAGGAACTCAACTCGGAGTCGGACGGCAGGATTTTGCTTCTTTTCACTGGCTTGACTTTTCTTTTGACTAACCATGGCAACATAGAGTTCTTCTTTATATGTAGCTGACAATAGCCTCTGGTAAACACTTTATGTTTTACCATCATATCAAAAATATCACGTGGAGGATAAAGGATTGCCATATGTAAAATATTCATTCCCTCCTTATTAATATGATTTAGTGCTTCAAGCCGGTCGAGTACTGCTCTAACAATTCCTTCATTAATGTTTGACATTGTTGCCAAAAATAATGGACTTTCATCGTTCTTCTTGTACTTGTTGGTTGAACTTTCTTGAAGGTTTTGTCCTTTCATTGTTTTCGACAATTTAGAGGAGCATTCTTCCACTTCTTGAGAACTAGCATCCAATGAGGTATCTTCCTTTACCAAAAGCTTGACCAGTTCTTGAATTTTGCATCTGGTTTTAGTAAGTGAGATATTTGACGATTACTTTTATGTAACATTGAAAACTATTTGATAGAAAGTGCAGTTATAATGTGGATGTCTCCCAAATGTAAAAGTTAACAACTAAAATACTGGAACATAGAAATGTTGAATTTGAAAATAAACAAGCTAATATTATGTGAAACACCTGAAAAAAAAGTAACACTATATATCCAATTCATTAAAATATTGTGCATTATTACATATATAGTTATCTAATATGTCTTTTACTATTTCTCAAAAAAAAAAAAAAAAAAGTCTTTTACTAAAGCAATTAATACTACAACTTATTTAATCAATAAGAGATCCTTAACATTATTGTATTGCAAGATCCCAGATAAGGTTTGAAGCAGTAAAAAAGTAAATCCTTTATTCTTGAAAGTATTTGGCTGCATCTCTCATCTTTATATTGACTCTACTGCTAAAAGTACGCCTGATCCAAAATTTAAGATTATATATATATATATATATATATATAGGTATATATATATATATATATATATATATATATATATATATATATATATCTTATGGTGATACTCAATTTGCTTTTGTTTCTTAAATGAACAAAATCGCAAGATAATATAAAAGAGACTTTATTTTCATGAACAAGTTGTGTATACACAAATTGAAAATAAAGCATAAAAATACACGCTTGTATTTAAAAACTAGGAAATAATTGTGACCTCGCATTTTTTGCTATTATGCGTTTCCCACTTAAAAAGGCGAGACTCGTTTTATTTTTGAAAAACCATTTTTAGAAAACAGTTTGGAGTCGCCACTTATTTTTGTTTTTATTTTAAGAGGGAAAATAAAATGAGAAAGAAAAACCCTAAATGTGACTCGTGATAAGAAAAGACAAGTATGAGAAAACTGAGTCTAGGTCCGGGGTCAAAGTTACTTATCGGAAGGTAATCAGAACAAGCCAGAGGCCTCCCTCTTAAGCCCTAAAGTCGGGTCCCTACTAAACAAATTAAAAAAAAATATGGTTTTTGACTAATCAACTAATGAATACCGGGCGATGCTAATAATAATACAAAACATGCAAGACATATATAAATAAATAATCAAGCAAAGTCGGATGAGAAAATGTGGTACTGGATCAGATGTTAAGCACTACCAATTGGGAAACAATGTTAGTGCAATAAATAAAATACAAACTATTCACATTCAATTAAACACTGGTTATAAATCATATGTCAAATTATTTATTAAATGATACATGGAATGTCCAGCTCCACTCAATCCCATTTATATGTTACACAAATTAACTCCCAAGATTCCATTTTATAATGACACTAACCATGCGCTTTTGAAATTTTTGGAACACCTAGCTTGAAATCAAGTTTTGAAAATTGGAAGTTTGAAGTTGAAATTTAAAATTTGAGATTTTTGGGGACTTGAATTTTAGAAATTAAGAATTTGCAATTTTGTGACGCCCCAAAACCCGGGGGTTCCATTGACCACCGTCAACCTATGGAAACCTGTGTGTCTCATATCATGAGACCCATGCTTGAGTAAAATGAACCAATAGGGCCCATCATCCATACTCGTCCATACGGTTACAAGATCATACATTTCTATAGATCCAAGAGTTATTACATCACTCTTAATATAAAACATATATTAACACTAGTTCGTTCTAATCTATACATAAAACAAGAATCAAGGCTACAGTCCAGCCCATAATCCCGGCCTCTAAGGAGCGCCGTCTGCTTGTACTTGTCCTGTACCTGAAAGGGGGGTCCAACGATGGGGTGAGCTAACGCCCAGTAGAGATAAATCCTACAAGGGCTATTCCCCACCTAGGTGCACATGCAAATGATCATTTCATAGTCAAACCAACAACTAATCCGTGCATACATGTTGTCCTATCATGGAAAAATCTACATGCATGTATGAGACGACACTCTACATGCCGCAAGTACCGGGTCAACCTCCAACCCACCACCCAATGCAAGTTCCAATGGGAAATCAATAATAAGTCAGTCCCGACTCCCATCTCACAACCCGTAGTCTATGTGATATTTATTTAATCATTTCGCGGTTCTTTCGGCAATCGCACCGTCTCACCGCCGGCCTCTTACACTTCCAATACTTTTCTGCTTTCACCGGTGATGTCGCCTAACCGGTTTTCGTGTTTTTCACCCGAGGGTATCTATCCCCTACTTGCAACGCCTCGACACTTTCATTTTCCATTTTCATTTAACACTGAACTCAATCGACTTCGTCCCATTCCTGCCCACACGATTCAACACCAAATGCGCAAATCGGGCATCATGTACCCACTCTCATGTAATGTGGTGTTACCGAACACCAATGCAATGCAATTTGTGTCACTGCACTCAAACCCATGACCAATGTGAAGACTCTACATGGATATTCTACACCGCACACTATGTGTGCCAGTGAATACTCATGTCTAATGCACACAACATTTTTATATTTAGTATACATGCACATGTTGATATTCCACACATTCAAATTAGTACATCATAGCATGTACTACATATTTTCTATCATTCATGTCAACATATCATTCAAGCATGTATTAACATAATCTAATCATTACTTAGGCAAGTGCCTTAATTCATTCCCACTGAGACATAGTATGTCAATATACAACCTAATGCATATAATTGTTATTTTCATCTTTAATTATCACATTGCAGGTCCCATAATTTCACATATTCAAGATGTTATTCAATTCTATGGCAATAACACACATTAGCCATTCCCGCTATAACCGCCATGTTTTTGCCCCAAAATAACTGACTTAGTTCGTAAAGTCCAGCTTTTGTAAAAACCATTACCAAACATCCAACACGCAATTCCCCGCTTCAGGCCATATACAAATCCCAAGCATTTCCTGTTACAAATCGGTTCCGAAAATGTGGTTCAAAACTGATTGGACCATCTCTCAACTATCTGTGACTCCAGCCCAATGTTCAGCCTACATTTTGGCTGAGCACTTTATTTTATTAAATTCTAGACTTAACGAGCTTTCCGTAGAGTCCAAGAACGTGCGAATCGGAGTTCGGACGAGAAAGTTATAGCCATTCAAAGTTGACACAGTTGATTCACAAGGATGTGAGCGCGGAAATTTGGGCATACCCCCGTTTGCCATTATGCTCGGGATTTTGCTGTCTCGAAACACAATGTTCTGCTTCGGACAGTCCCAAAACCCTATGAAATCGGTCTTTGACCACCACACAACATACAAATTCACCCGAAAACCGAACTTAAACCCCAGCCATTACATTTCTACCTAAGTCGTAAAATAACTGCAGAAAGAGAAGCCGAAACCTACCTCCCTTGTAGCGCAGCTCCGAGTTATCTTCACAATCTCGGTCTACCTTCCAATGCAACACTCCTTCCTCCTTTTCCCTCTTTTTTTTTCCTCTTCCTCCCTCTCTTTCTTCTTTTCTTTCTTTCCCCCTTTCTCTCTCTCCCCTTTTTCCTCCCTTTCTCTCTCTTCTCCTTTCCTTTCCCTCCCCTTCCTCCTCCTCCCTTCCCCTCCTTGCCGCCTCCCACCTGACCCGAGCTTCTGTCGTGATGAAATGAAACCACCCACATGCCCATATTTATAGCCTTCATTGTGAGCCATGCATGTTGACACATGGCATTCCATGTGTCACACACATGGCTTGCCATGTGTCACACATGCATGCATTGTGACACATGGTTCGCCATGTGTCGCCCACATGGCTCGCCATGTGTCGCCCACATGGCTCGCCATGTGTCGCCTGACATGCGTTTCTTCGAAATACGTGAAATTTCGACTATCTCGGAATTCAACAAAATTCGACTCGGTAGCTAGATTTCATGAAACGATTCCAACTGCAACCGCTTTATTATCTCGAGATCCAGAAAATCCCAACTTTTCTCCAGACTATTTCGATAAATTACCATTTTGCCCCCTTTTTATCTGAAAAATTTAAATTTAAAATTTTCACGGGTTTTACAAATTTTGAAATTGAAAACCTGAAATTTTGAAATTTGAAATTTGGAGGACTTGAATTTTAAAATTGAAAATTTGAATTTTAGTAAAAAAGAAATTGAGAATTTGAAGTTTGAAATTTGGACATTTGAAATTTAAAATTTGTAGGAAATGAAAATAGAAATTTGAATTTTTGAAATTTGGGAATTTTATTAAATTAAAGGTGGGTGATAGTTCATATGTTAAGGAAAAATAAATTGAATTATTAAAAAACCATTAACAACAAATTTAATTAAATAAACAAAAAGCAACAATATACTTACAAAGAAAATAAAATAATAAGACTATAAATTAAATGACTAATTAAATATAACAATAAATTAAATATATATACAAGACAAGTAATTAAAAAAAATAACTATATATAAGAAGAATAAAAAGAAAGTAAATAAAACTTACCTGGTAGAAAGACACCTCCCTGGATCGAGTCGCCTTTCAAGTTGAAATTGCCTCCAAAGTCGAGATCGTCTCCCAAAATTGCCCCCATGCCAAGATTGCCACCAAGGCTATCTTATTTTAAATCAAACATTTAAACTTTGAGACAACTTAGGACCTCCCACTCAATTTGGAAAAGACCCACAGTCTCCTTAAAAAAATAAACTTAAGGGACTAATATGACCTAAATTATATAGGCCCATGCCCTAATTTATTCCCCAAAAAATATTTAATTAAGCGTCATTAGGGCATCCCACTCTTTGGTGGGGGAGGCCCATGGTTTTCCTTTTTTCCCCCTAAATCAAGGGGGAGAGGCCCCTTTTATAGGGAAAGGGAGGCTTCTCTCATTTGTTAATTTCCAATGTAGGATTACCTCCCACAAAGAAAGAAACCTTATAAGCCTCCAAATTTGTGGGGTCTACAATAATTTAATTCAATTTTTTTTTACTGAATGAGTGAAAATAATAATTGTGCACATGAAAGAAAATGTAAACTTCAGATATGATCCACCTAAGCTTAATGTTGGGGCATCCATTCGGATATATGTTTTCTATTTTTGAAATTAAAAATAGTTTTGCCCCATTTTTAGAAGCATCTAGCTCTTATAGACTTATATTGAAAATTAATAGTTTTAGGTATCTAATAAATTTTACCACTCTAAATTATAAAATGTTTAAAAGTGATTTCTAAAGATAAGATAAAATTTTATGCTCTTTGTGAAAGATATCCTACTTCTATATAGAAATTCCTAATTACTATTGAAAGAGAGTATATCCATTAGGTTGTTGAGGGTTTCAATTTATAATTACATTTTAAATTTCTTGTTTACAACATTTTAAAGAAAACTAACATGCATCAAAAATAAAATGCAATGTGCATAGAAAAGCTTTTCATTACCACCTTTCTTCTAATTTCTTTATATGCCCTTAAAAAAGTAACAATCTGAAAAGAACTTCATTGGTGAGATGTCTTAGGTCAACTATTTCTGGGGAAAAAATGAGCATGTGCACATAATAGAAGGAAATATATGGCATTTGACAATTATAAGAAATTGAAGTATATAATCGATGGTGAATAGACATAAAACAAAGAAGAAAAGGAAAAGAGAAAATTTTATATTAAAACATAACCATTAAACCAAATCCTAATTTTACTAGGAGGGAAAATTTTGAGCAGAAAATAGTTACATTAATTAGAGCTTCTATTTCATTTTACTAGCCAAATTCTATTCTATTTGTTTATTTATTTTTCTTGAAAACCTGAATGTAAATCATGCCTGTTTCTTTTTTTTTTTCTTCTCAAAATTAGGAATGACAACGGGACGAGTTTTTTTGGCTTCTCACCCCCGCCCTACCCCTAATAGAACAAGTATGGTATTAGTGTAATAAGATTTTTGACAGGTTTGAGTATTGTTAGTCCCACCCAGCTCCACCCTAATTATATAAAAAAATGATTTTTAAATTATTTCATTCAATTTTTATTTTTATATTTTAATATCTAGTAATAATAATAAATATTTTAATAAAATAAAATTATAAAAATTTAATATCTTATTTCTTTATACTATATATTAATTTAATATAATAAAAATATTATGAATAAATACAAATAAAAGCTAAATAGGCAGGTATTTTAATTTCCCATTTCCGCCATCCCCGACCCGCCCCTCCCGTGTTTTATATTTTGAGTGGGACATGAAAGAGAAATAATTTAAATTAATGAGACGGCTATCTCGAATCCACCCTAGCTATTGTCATCCCTATTCAAAACTAACTACAAATTCAATTTATTGACTCTAATGCAATATCCTCCAAGATTATGAAAGTTTTAAAACTTTTTTCTAGTAGCCAAAATTTAGCTTAAGTAAAGGACCTACCAAAAGGATAGATCTATGGTTTCGCCTCAACAACAGAGGTTGGAGGGACTTCGCATGTATATCATCAATCTCGCCTACTATTTTTCCTGGTTTTTATCTTTTACATTCTTACGTCATTGAATTTATAACATATTTGAACTGTCAATTCACGTAATCCTCTCCAAGCAGTTCTATATCATTAAGAAAATATGCCGATGTGCTCTTTTTAATTTAAAGATAAAGTATATAAGCTAAACAAAAACATGCATTACATTTCATAAGATTGTTAATTAACTTTGACCGTAGACTAATTTTGTTTTTAAAAGAAGAAATAAAAGTATATCAAGCATTTAAGAACTATACTAATGCCTGTTGATACTATTTCTATAAGTTTTAAGAAACAAAAAGAGTAATTTCTGAGTAAGTAGCGATAGGATGAAGAAGAAGGAATTAGATATGACATACCAAAGTTGATGAGTCCCTCTACCACTCCATTGAACGCTTTTATTGCTTTTATTATTCCGGCTATTATCTTTTTCCAGTCACATTTCTCATCCGAATCTTTTTTCCACTTAAAATTAAATCCACTAACCATTCATACATTTACGTTTTGACTTTATTTTCTGTTTTGAGTTCATGATATCCTCCATAAATTCTTCTTCTTGTGGTTAGCATCACAAATGCACTTTCTTGGATTGCATGCAAGAGATTGAAATGCTCCAAGAGTTTCTAACCCTTTCCTTGATTAGATATGAATATCTCATTGCAAATGTAGTGGGCCAAATCTGAAAGATAAAATTGGAAAATGTAAAGTTAGTAACTTATATCCCAAAAAGTATTTAAAAGGCAAATATGCATATAGGTTGGGGCTGGTTTGAACTAAATAAATTAAATCAAAATTATTTTAAATGTCTTATTTTTTTTGTGGACCTAATTCTTGTTTTTGGATAATTTTACCATCAACTCACATCATGAGTTAGGCTTGGGGTTTTTATTTCTACCTTTATTTTTTTTTTTTTTTAGAAAAATTAACTAGTCAATTTTGACCCAATTTTTTGTACATATTCTTCAAATTTTACTATTTCTGTATATCTAGATTCATTCCTTGGCATAATTAGCCTAGTATTACACATGGATTGAACATTTAACATAGAAAAAAAAACCTTAGAACTCGTTTGTTTATAATTTTTGAAAACTGTTTTTTATTTTGAAAAACAAGGAGAATCAGGAAAACATAAAGAACACAAAAAAAACTAAATTTAGAGAACAATTAAGAACAATTTTCAGATAATACAAAAATAGTGTTCTCTATGTTCTCAAAAAATGTTCTCAAGCACAGTTTTAAAAAAAGCATGAACTAAATGACACTGTTAATTCCTCAGTATATATAAAGAATTATTTTAGAAATAGAAATGGATTGTTGATGTAACAAATTCAATTGAAAATAATATTCCAGAATGTAATGTTAGTTAGAAAATAGCTGATTTAGGAAGTGCATACTATATATAAAGGTCTTGTATTCTTCCTTTGTTTAATTGAAGTTCTTTGGAAAACTTCCTCTCCATGTTTGCTATGTTTGGCATTCTATCAAATACTAACATGGTATCAGAGCCATGGTGATTTTTCTTCTTCGCAGTTGATTCAACAATGGCGTCTTACACTTCTTCACCCTCCTGCCCGATCTCTTTCCCTTCACCTTTTCCTTCTACTTTTCCCATGGTGGTTCCCTCCACCTTAGCTCATATCAATATCAGACTTGATAGTTCAAATTATACATTCTGGAAATCACAAATCCTTCCATCCGTCAGAGCACATGATCTACAGGGTTTTCTTCTTGGCACTCGCATCAAACCTGATGAATACATTATCGACTCTGCAAATCCATAGGCTGTTCTTCAGAATCCTGATCATGTCTCTTGGATCCGTCTTGACCAGTTCCTTATGAGTTGGCTTTTTTCTTCGATATCTGAGCAAATGTTTGGCCATGTCGTCCACTGCAAGTCATCCGGAGAAGTGTGGACAGTCTGGAACAACTATTCTCTACCAAATCGAAGGCCAGAGTTCTCCAGTTACGCCTCTTGCTGCAAACAACAAAGAAAGGTACTAGATCAATCGAAGAGTATATTCTTAAAATGAAAAATATAGCAAGTTCTCTCATGGCTGCTGGACAATCAATTTCTGATGATGAATTAATTATATACATATTGGGAGGTCTCGGATCTGAGTTTGAATTAGTAATTGTGAATCTGACTTCACGAGATTCAATTAATTTGCAAGAGGTCCAATACATACTTCAGACTCATAAAATGAGACTTGAAAGTCTCAATGCCACTAACATGGTTGAGTTCTCAAATATAGCAGCACACATTGTTCAGAAACATCCAAACTTCATGCCAAATTCTCGAGGCTTCAGTTATAATTACTCATCTAGTTCTCGAGGTTGTTCACAGAGAGGAGGCAGAAGTCATTTCTCTACTAGAGGGGGCTGCAATTACTTTTACTCATGAACCTCTAAACCTATGAGCCAAATCTGCGGAAAAACAGGACATACGGCTCTAAAGTGTTATCATATATTCTATTTGAGTTACCAAAATCAGAGAGCTTCTTCGGATATGTCTAGCAGTACGTCAGTAGATTCCCTTCAACAATCTCAAGCCTACATTGCATCTCCAACTGTTGTAAATGACAAAGCCTGGTTTCTAGACAATGGAGAAACACACCATGTTACTGCTGATGGTGATTCTCTGCCTACCAAGACTGAATATTCAGGTACTGCTAAACTTGCTATTGAAGATGGTTCTACACTCCCTATATCTCACATTGACACTGTTAAAATCCCTGCTTCAAAGCCTTTGATCCTCAAAAACATTTTATTGGTACCAGCAATAACTAAAAACCTCATTAGTATCTCCAAATTTACTTTGGAAAACAATGTTATTGTTGAGTTTAACTCCTGTTGCCTTGTTAAGGATCCACAGTAAAAAAACCATCCTACTACAAGGCTTCATTAAGGATGGCTTGTACCAACTGCATCTTCCTTCCACCTCCAACAAATCTACACACTCCCACTCAAGGTCCTCTCCTTTGAGTTGTTCTAACTCTCCATCACGTCCACACTCATATTCAGTATTTTCATCTGAGCACATTACTTGTAATGCTGCTAATTCTATTTTTTGTTCCTCATGTACAAAACAAAATCTAATAAATCTATGGCACAACCGACTTGGGCATCCCAACAATGTAGTTTTTAGCAATATTCTTTCACACTTACAAGTTCCTGTATCTACTAAAAGTCCCTTTCAATTCTGTGATGCATGTCAATTTGGTAAGATGCATCAAAACTCCTTTCCTTCTTCTCCATCTCATACTAACAACTCTTTCCAAATAGTCCACCTTAGATGTTTGGGGTCCTGTCCCTCATCTTTCTCTTGGTGGCTATAGATATTATGTGTCATTTGTAGATGATTTTACACAATATATTTTGGCCCCATCCTCTCGCCAGAAAATCAGATGCTATGGCTGCTTTTTCACATTTCAACAAGATGGTTGAAAGGCAATTTACTACCCCTATTAAATGTCTCCAAACAGATTGAGGAGGAGAATATCGAAAACTCCAACATCTCTTATATAATTTGGGCATCCTTTTTCGTCATCCATGTCCTCACACTCATCAACAACAAGGAAGAGCTGAGAGAAAACATCGAAGTATAGTTGAAATTGGTTTAACTTTACTTGCTCATGCTTCTATGGACCTTAAATTCTGGTGCTCTCTTATCAGCTGCATATTTGTTGAATCGATTACCTACTTCAGTTCTTCAGCATATCACCCCTTTTGAGTCCCTTTTTGGCCAAAAACCAGATCATCACTTCTTAAAGGTCTTTGGTTGTGCCTGTTTTCCTTTCTTAAGCCTTGCTAAATATAATAATTTGGTTTTTAAACTTCTAAATGCTTGTTCCTAGGGTATAGCCCTTTCCATAAGGGGTATAGATGTCTCCATCCCTCAAGCTGGATTTATATAGCTAGGAGTGTTACATTTGATAAACACTCTTTCCCATATCAATCCATGTTTAATTCAGGCCCCTCTTTATCTACATCTCAATTTACTTCCAACTATAGAGCCCCTGCTTTTGTACTTCCTGCTATTACCTCCACTCCTTTATCTCCAATAACGATCCTCATGGTCTCTCATACATTACCAAATTCAGTCTTTCCTCAACTGCATGATATCTCAAGCTGCCATTCTTCAAACCAAGATAGTGACAGTCCTGTTCCAAAAAGTAGCAATGATATTCCCCTTATTCCAGTTCCTTTCCTTCCCAGCTCACCTTCCAATTCAGGCCATGTTTTTTCTCATTCAGATTCTTCTTCACAAGCTACTGGTTCCTCAAATGTTCATACTGCAGCTCCTATAGTGTCAACCCCATTACAACCTCATCACCCTATGCAAACAAGATCAAAGTCTGGAATTTTTAAGCCTAAGCTCTTCTCTACTTATGTGCACAAAGAACCAGCCACTGTCCCTCTTGCTTTGGCAGATCCTCAGTGGAAAAAAGCTATGGAGGCTGAATATCAAGCCTTAATACACAACCACACTTGGGACCTAGTTCCATTTTATGATGATATGAATGTTGTTCAATGCAAATGGGTTTTCAAGACAAAATTTAAGGCTGATGGATCTTTGGATAAGCACAAAGCACGCTTGGTTGCCAAAGGTTTTCAACAAACCCCTGGTGCGGACTTCTTTGAAACATTCAGTCCAGTAGTTAAAGCCTCTACCATTCGTATTGTGTTCACCTTAGCTGTTTCCAAAGGGTGGAATATTCAACAAATTGATGTAAATAATGCCTTTTTGAATGGGGAGCTACATGAAGATGTCTTTATGACTCAACCGGAAGGTTTCTGAATGCCAATAAACCTCACCATGTTTGTACCAAATTACACAAAGCTCTATATGGACTGAAGCAGGCTCCAAGAGCTTGGTTTGAAAAGTTAAGAGGTGCTTTGGTAGTATGGGGTTTTCAGAATTCCGTGTCCGATACTTCCTTATTTTATACTCATAAAAATGGGAACCTACTACTGCTCCTAGTGTATGTTGATGACATCCTCATCATGGGGGAGAGTTCAGAAGACATTCAGCAAGTTATTACTGATTTAAATCACCAGTTTGCTCTTAAAAATCTGGGGACTGTTAGCTACTTCCTTGGCTTTGAAGTAAGAAGAACTTCTTCAAAGTTACACTTGAGTCAATCCAAGTATGCAACAGTCAAAACCATGCTCTACTCCAATGATCTTGAATAACAACTTATCTCTTACTGATAGTGCAACATTTGATCAAATCTCTCTGTATAGAAGCACTGCGGGAGCCCTCAATATAACTTTAGCTTTCACCCTGACCTAGCGCACTCTGTCAGCAAGCTTAGTGTTTTTTTTTTTAAAGGCACCAATTGTTTGCTCATTGGGAGGCTTGTAAATGGATCTTGAGATATGTAAAAGGAACCTTGCTCTCCTTATGGTTCCTTCAAATCTTCTCAACTCATGAATCTTGAAGGCTATTCTGATGCCGATTGGGCAAGTAACCTAGATGACAGGAAGTCTGTTAGTGGCATCTGTGTCTTCCTTGGTGGCAATCTTATCACATGGAGCTCTCGCAAACAACAAGTTGTGGCAAGGTCCAGCACTGAGGCTGAGTACAGAGCCCTCTCCAGTGCAGCTACTGATTTAATCTGGATTCAAAATCTGCTATGTGAACTTGGTATTTCTCTTCAGTCCCAGCCACCTATCCTTTGGAGTGACAATATGGGAGCCTGAGCTTTAGCCAGCAATCCTATGTTTCATGCTGGCACAAAACATATTGAATTGGATGTCCATTTTGTTTGCAATCTAGTTTCTGAAAACAAACTTGAAGTCAGGTACATTCCCACAGAAGCTCAGCCAGCGGATATCCTCACTAAGGCACTATCATTTTATCGTTTCTGCACTCTTTGTACCAAGCTTGGCATGGCTATCTCACGACTTGACAGGGATATTGATGTAACAAATTCAGTTGAAAAAGAATTTCAGAATGTAATGTTAGTTAGAAAATAGCTGAGTTAGGAAGTGCATACTATATATAAAGGTGTTGTACTTTCTTTGTTTAGTTGAAGTTCTCTGAAACTTCTCCAAGTTTGCTCTGTTTATTTTTATCAAATGCTAACATGGACTAGGAATTGCCTAGGATGGAAATATGACTGCAAGATTCAGTGGCGGTGATGCCAGAACGGTTGCTCATCATTCCACTCACCGGCCAGGCTTCTTCTGGACTTAGTTCCTCTAGCTTCATTTCCTTAGCCAGAAACTTGAACATTTGAGTTTGACCATGGCGGGCTGCACAAAAAATAGGCTTCTCTCCTAACTCGTTGGGCTTAGTTAGCAAGTTGGGATCTCTGTTCAACAGCTCCTTCGCCACATCTTTCATGGCATCGCTGGTGGCTACTTCGTGGAGTGTTGTGTTGCCGTCATTGTTCTTGATATCGGAAAGCTTATGATTGCAGTCCGCAGGCAATAACTTCAGTAAGTCTAGCATGAGATCTCTTTGTTTTGGGTGTTCAGCGTAATGGAGGGGGCTGTGTCGTTGCACATACTAATTTTCTGCAATACGTCTTCAGGATGAGCATGGCAGAGTCGTCTCACCTCAGAGTACTTTTCGTCCATCAAAGCTTTGTATAAATCGTCAACGCGGCTGATATCATTGTTGTCCGCCGTGAGTGAGCGTCCTTGGAGGGGAGAATAGCAGGGAATAAGAAGGTTTGATAAGCTGTGAGGGGTGTGGATTTGGTGAGGGCTCTGCAAAATCCCTTCTCCTTATTTGTAATTTTAAAGACTACAAAGGAAGAAAAAGTTCCTTACTTGCTAAAATCCTTGTCTATCATTATTTTTGAGACCTTTTTAAATTTTGTTTTGAAAAATAATATATCATTAATAGTTATTACTTTTTTGGAGAAATTTTTTTTTTTTTTTTTTACATCTAATCATTTTGTGTATTGCATTGTAGCACCTATTCTTAAAAAATACTACTTTTTGGAGAAATTGGAACATACTTTGAATTTTTATATAACATACACACACACACACATATATATATATATATATATATATATATATATATATATATATATATATATATATATATATATATATATATATATATATATATATATATATATATATATATATATATATATATATAATTAACAATGAATATCATCTGCCTTATTTTTATAATTCTTTGCCTGTAAGAATGGCAAGGTTATTCTTTTATTCTTTATCCACTCCATAAAGTTAATCTTTTGTTTATTCTTTACCTGTTTCATAAGATTACTAAATTTAAATTATGCCACATTTTTTATTCTTTACCTTCAAGAATTATTATGCATTCTTATAACGTACCATATCTTTTACACATTTGTCTAATATATCAAGATTCACATTGAGCTTTTCATCAATTCAATTAGTGATATAGTTATTTTGAAATCAAATTTTCAAAGTGATGTATTATAAGGCACCGATGGAGAGTGGCATCCGAGAGGAATTCATCATCAGAAATAGAGAGTTGTTTTCCTAAAGCTCCTTGAGTATTTACTAGTTTGGAGTGGAGCATGGCGAGTTCACTTGAGGAGTTCTTGGTGTACATTTTTAATTAATATGAAGACTGTTATTATGTTGTGTTACTTCTTTGCCAACTATATAGTGGAGATTGCAAAGATCTCAAATAGCAAAGCTTGAGCTAAGCTTAATTTGTGATAAAGTCGAAAACAATGGATGAGTTGCTTCTAGTGGCTAGAATAGAGTTCTTATTCTGCCTGTTGGGTGTGCGTCCAAAGTCCTACATTGGTTAGAAATGGAAAGGCTTAGTGACTAGGTCCCACATTGGATGACACCTCGTATAAATTGGATGTTATCTCATGCTTATAAACTCATAAGCATTCCAATCCTAATTGAGATAGAACTTTGGGTGCATACCCAACACTGCCTCGTATTGAGAAGTTATTTAATATGATCAAAGGGAATGGGGTGAAGATAAGAGGGTATCTTAAACTAAACCCCCATGGTGTTCTCCCCAAAAATATCTCACCCAACTCATAATACAAACAAGAGATAAAAATAATAAGGTAATAAAATTATGCAGTACTAAAATATATTTATAGTCTCTAAAGTTCTCTGAGTTTAAATCATAGGTGCATCAGAATGAGTCAACAACAAATACTACATTCTTAATATGCCTAATTCAAAGTTTACACAGACGCTGTTATGAAACAGTTCTGAAGACCATGTAATTATTCATGCATGGATGTGCTTTCTGGAATGATTTTTTCCCACTCCAAACTTAGGCTTGAGGTGCCTGCACTTATCCGACGAACACGTTTACATATACTAGCCTCCTGGCCTTTTCACGCTCCAGACCAGTCCTTTGACAACTAGATAGGGGGATAGAAGACCTGAGAAGAAACAGCAGGTACAGAGAGGATGCCATGGAGGGCAACAGAAGAAAGAAAGACAAAGAAGAGTAAGTAAAAAAAAATCAAGACGAAGATCACAGCAAAAATTTTGAACAGTTGTTGCAAGGTCCTAGGATTAATTGAGCGTAGAGTGAGCATGAGAGAAGAAAATGGGGACAGGAAGAAATGCTACCACATTCCAAGTAACATTTCTTGTCATTATCAGGTTTGATGGTTTAGCCAAACGCCACCGCCATCATTAAGACAGACAGGACCAGACATATAACTCCCTGTTTCAGCTTCTTAAAAAGATATGTCTTAAAGTCTTCTAATTGAAATGTGGATGTAAGGATGAAGAAAAATATACCCCATTGGGGTAAAAGCCGGAATTAAGGGAGATCACATCGGCTAAAATGAGAACGAGAAGAAGTTTAGAGTGAAGGATTGGAATACCGATTATGAAACAGGGAAAAAAAAGAAAAAGAAATTGAAAAAAATTTATGAAAAAAAAAAAGCAAAACAATGATTTGTCGATGCGTATATGTTGAAAACCTGGAAGTTTTCTAGATCTCGAATGACGAAAAGGACCTCACCGTTGGATTCGTCTCGCGAGATTTAGTTGCCAAGACGAATTTTGTTGAATTTTGAGATAGTAAGAAATTTATGTTTTTCGAGGCATCGGGTGTCAGGTGACACATGGCAAGCCATGTGAGTGACACATGGCAGGCCATGGGTGTGACACATGGCTTTACAAGACACATGACGAGCCATGTGTGTGACACATGGCAAACCATGTGTCAACACATGGAATATACCAGAAGTATGTTTAATCAGGTGTTCGTAGAAGGAGGGGGAAGTAGGAAAGGAAAAGAGAAAGGGAGGAAAGGAGAGAAAGGGAAAGGAGAAAAGAAAGAAAAGAAAGGAAAAGGAAAAGAAAGAGAGAATGAGGAAGGAGGTTGGTGATTTCTTCCTCAGTTCCATTTAGTCTTCAACGGTCGGAACTTCGTAGGACTAAGAATTAGGTCGGAGATTCGCAGATTCTACGCTTCAAGAGGTAGAGATTTTTCCTACTTTGGTTTATTCCTAGCCTTTGAGCTATTGTTTTGGGCTGATTTTGGAACTGTGTTTTGTCATGTTAATGCCATGGGACAGGTTTGTAGTTGGTTTAAAGGGATGCTTTTGGAGCAAATTTGGGTTGAAAATTGCACTAGGTTGGTATCCTGCAGCCTGAAGCCAATATTAGTGAGTGTGACTCAATAGTGTGGCTCTAGTGTACTCAACTTGAACAATATATATTTTGTCAAATCAGTTGTGGTAATTATGAGATATGAAAGCTCTTTGAGTCTAAAATCTAATGTATACCCGAGTGATTGGCATTTGGTACTCACATCATTGCTGAAATTTTGATCTTAACACCAGTATGCTATTTACATGACAGCATGCTTGTTTTGATGAAATGTTTATATGTGTATTAATATATTGACATATGATGAATTTTATGAGACCTTGGCCATTACATATATTGTAGGCTATTTCATTTGATATTTATGTCATAATTTATTTCAGAGGATAAAAGTGCTTCATTACTTGACTGGACCTAGACGATAAACTATTGAAATGTTCCAAACCATTGAAAATGAAAATTTTCAATGGTTTTATTTCAACCTGTTGTCTTTCAAAGTACAAACTCTTCATAATGAAAAGCTGTTAATTAGAAATGGTAAAGACCTACTTAACGTGGAATGTGACCATATGTTTTATAAATATCTCTTGGTTGATTTGGATAGTTTTAAAAAGTTTGAATTCTATTGGTTATTTTTAAACATATTTATGTCTTTTTTTTTATATTATGATTTATTTATGGATATGTTTGTAGTATTATTATTTTTACAATAATTAATAGTGTAGTGAAGCCAAATATTATTAGAAACTCTATTTATTTTGGATAATATGTAATTTTAATGATAATAAAGGTAAATATGTAAAATCGCCATTTTAGGTATTGGCATTCTGATTATCAAGCAAATATATTTCTAAACTAATTTATCGGTAACTTATCAGCAGTTTCTGATGTGATTCAATGCCCTTCAAATTCGACGCTTAATTTTCCAACACTTTATTTTTCGACACTTAATTTTTTCATTTTGGCAAACGGGGCCTAAATATTGGTTGTATGTGATCATTTGATATACCTTTGTGTGATGCGACATGAATGAGTTAATGTAGGGAAATTATATGCATGTTTGATATAATTGCTTTCCAGTACGTGGTGATATGCATGTTTAATAAAATTGCCCACATATAGCATTCATCATATATGTGACATATAATTTACAAATAGCAATATTTATATTACATGCATATGCATGGGGACATCGCATTAAATAGGTGTGAGTGCATGATTAATGAATCAACACTGTGTTTGGTGTTTTATTGGGTGGGCTCGTTTAAATGGGACAACGTCTAACAGAGTCGCACGATTAATTGCAATGATAAAGAAAATATGTGTCAGGTATCAATAAGAAGGGATAGATCCCCCTTTGAGTGAAAGACCCGCCAATTATGGTCAGACATAGTCCTCAGTGGTGAAAGGCCGTAAAAGTGTCTAGGTTTGCGGAGCTTATGGTGAGACACCAAAAATCCACTACGCACAAAAAGACGCATAATTTTAAATATAAAATGATCATTGTGATGTATTATCCAAAAAGTTTTTGGTTTATAAATAAATGAAATTTGTTTTGAAAGTGATCATTGGATGTCATCCAGAATAACAGTTTTTCACACATGGTCTTAGGCGTTGTGTGAAGGAGTCGGTGAAGACTCGGGCACATGATAAATGATGAGTTACATCTCATTTCATAACATGTAGGATTCCATGGTAGAAATTACATTTTATGGAATGATTGTGGTGAGTGTGCGACTGTTACATGTGCACTTAGGTGGAAAGTAGCCTCTATAGGTTATCTCTCTTGGGACTAAATCTTTTATAGAGCATTTAGTGCCAGATGAACAATGAGTGGGATGACACATCAGCGATGTTAGTGAGGCAGACGAAGACATGATATTCATTTTGTAAAATATATTAGAACAAAATAATTTTAATATATGATTTAGTATAACAGTGCTGTAATAAATTCTTAAGGACTATTATGACATAGTCTTGAGTAATATTTTGAGTATGGTTGAAAGGGTCCGATGAGGTTACTTTTACTCATAAATGAGTCTCGATGAATGAGACACGATAGTGTGGTATCGAGATATGCAATACCCACATGTATTCTGCAAGTTGACAGTTAGTCAACGGGACCCTTAGGGTTTGGGGCGTCACAACCGGTGCCTTGATTAGGACCTCTTGGAACTGTGTAGGCCGCTGCAAAGGCAACGGTGGCTAAGAAAATAGAAAGAATGGTGCAATTCTTAGTGGTGCGCATTAGCCATTCCTTAGCATCTTGGTGGAGTTGTTCATTTGTAGCAGCAAATAATTCTTCAGCAGTGTTGTTGTCGTTGTTGAGATGATTGCTGATGCCATCTGATAGTGACTTCACTTCTGCAGTACTCACACATGCAAATAGTGTCACTGAGTTGGGTTTTTTCTTTTTTTGTGATCCCTTCATCCATAATCAGACTAAATTAAAAGATGGTGACGTTAAGGGCAATTTATTGACCCTTTTTTGATAACTGTTTTTTATTCTAAAAAAAAGAAAACAAATAAAATATTTTTGGTTACCAGTTTTTTTGTTCTAAAAAAAAAAATAAAAAGCACAAAATTCAAAAAACAAGAAAAGTTTTTCAGAAAACACTAAATAGTATTCTCTCTCTATTTTCAAAATTGTTTTCAAAAAACAGTTTTAAAAAAAACTATCAGAATAGGAGCCAACAGGCCCTAATCTCTTTGATTCTAGTAAACTTGATGCTATTATTTATTTAAATAAATTTTAAACTTATATGTCTACTATAGCTTCTTTAATGTGGATACTTCAATTTCCACAAGACCACAATGATAAATGAATCAATCTCATGTTTGCTTTTGGTCTATGTAAAGTCCCACCTTTTGGTTAAAAATAGGTTGATATAAGCGTCTAGAAAAGAACCATATTGAGGTTTGTAGAGATCTATTTTCACCATTTTGATAAGTAATATTACCTAATTGTTTGGGTAATTATAGATTTTCCATCTATTACATTTAGGGAATTTTTATTTATGACCTAAAGGTTTGTAACTCCATATTGCCACAGGAAGCCACTGTACTGCATGATGTAGTCAATAATACTAAACTCTCGTGTATATTTGGATATGTGTCTTAAATTATTTATTTATTGCTGTGTGTTTAGTATCAAATTAATTTAGTGGCATACAATAATTGGTATCAAATTCTTATGTCTCACTTCAATTTATAAAGAAACCTATATTGTGTTTGCAAAGATCTCCTTATTCCCTTTTGCTTTAGGTATTTATGGGATCACCTAATTGATTGGGTGATAATGATTTGCCAGATTGGCTTTGTAGTTCTCTGCCAGGCTCAAATGTTTGTATTTCTTTAAAAATAATGGAAAATTTTTCTATAGCACTGTGCTGATACACAACTTTAGTATTGTGTTCATTCATTTAATTTCTTATTCATTTTTTGTGCTAGGTATCAAATTCTATTATTTGAAAACAACATATCATTCATGATATGGAAACTACTTACTATATTATATGAAAAGGGCGATCTATAACAAAGGAAAAATCGATAAAAAAAAAGTGATCTTTTTTGTTTATATTTCTAGTAAGGTTTCATAATTATTAATTCTTAGACTATATTTTCTTCTACTTAATGTGATTTTATTTCTTTATATCTAACTCTTACTTCTTTTTTTTATTCATGACACCCATTTAGCTACTTAGTATTTTTCCACACATATTACCCATTTTACCTAACAAATAACTTTATTTTTTGGCTATAAAGACTACTGAATAATCAAATGGACTGACCTAAGTGAATACATGTGAACAACATTTATGTTTGTGGTTAATGGGTAAGTAGAAGTGTACCTCAAACAAAAGCAACTCATCTCGGAGCTAGACGACATGATTTTGCTTCTTTTCACTAGCTTGACTTTTTCTTTTTTGACTAACCATATGCACATAGGGTTCCTCTCTGTATTTGTAGTTGATAATAACCTTTCGGACAAAGTCATGCTTTACCACCAAATCAAAGATATCAATATGACGGTATAGGATTGCCACATGTAATATGTCCATTCCCTCCTTATTATTATGGTTTAGTGCTTCAAGCCGATAGTCAAGGAATGCTTTGACAATTTCTACAATGTTTGACATTGATGCCAAAAACAATGGACTTTCGTTGCTCTTCTTGTACTTACTAGTTGAACTTTCTTGGGAGTTTTGTTCTTTCCTTTTATCAGACAATGTAGAGGAGCATTCTTCTATTTCGGATCCCTTGTTGCACTCAACTAGGCCTATTTCTTGAAAAATAGCATCCCATGTGGTATCTTCCATTACCAGAAGCTTGACTAGTACCAGAAGTATGCATCTGTTTTGTTTTTAGTAAGTGAGATGTTAAAGATTACTTTTATGTAACATTGAAAACTATTTGATAGAAAAGTACATTTATTATATAGATCATATTTCAAGAAATCTAAAAGTTAACAACCAAAACAATGAAACATAGAAATACTGAATTTGAAAACGAACAAGCTAGAATTGTATGAATCAATTCATTAAAATATTAAAAGCAAGGGCATGAGATTACTTACATTGTTGTCTATGATGTCTCTGGATAAAGCCAATTTAGTACTACAGCTTATTTTATTGATAAGAGGCCCCTAACACCATTGATCAATTGCAGGATCGATCCTAAATAAGTTTAGAGTAGTAAAAAGCTAAATTACCTTTTGATCTCAAAAACAGTTTTGGTTGCATTTCTTATCTTCATGTTCACTCCATTGCTTCTTATCTTCATGTTCACTCCATTGCTAAAAGTAATCTAGAGCCAAAATAATAATGATAATTATTATTATTATATTGTACAAGTTGACCATAAAGCATAAAAGTGTGAGTGTAAAGTTAAAAAACTATAAATAATTTAATTGAAATATTTTTTTAAAGGAATGAATTCACTACTACAATTATTAAAAACAATGGCACTTGATTCCTTGAGGCTTTCAGGAAAGTGTCATTAATTCAATTATAATATTAGATTAAATGAAACTTATTATTAACTCTTAAAGACATGCATTGAAAAACTAGTAGTTTAAAAAATTGAACTATCTATTAAATTTTACTACAAATTATAAAATGTTTAAAAATAATTTTTAAAGATAATATAAAACATTATGCTCATGGTGTAAGATATCCTAATTCTACATAGAAATTTCTTATTATTAATTTTTTTAAAGGAAAGTATATCAATAGACTTTTTTTAGAGAATAAACACTCATTGAGATAAATATGCAATCTACATACAAAAGGTAGCTTTCCAGAACTTACCTTTCTTCAAGTTTCTTAGCGGTGGTAAAAGAGGAATAATCTGAAAAATAAATTCATTAGTGAGATGTTTAGGCGATTTGATGGGAAAAATAAGGAGCATATATGATAGAAGGAAATAAATGGAACTTGAAAATTATATAAAAAATTGAGGCAAATAATTAATTGTAAATGGACACAAAACCAAATAAAAAAAGAAAAGGAAAAATTTGTATTAAACAAAATCATCATATCCAAATCCTTATTTTGTTGGGAAGGGAAAATTTGAGTAGAAAACATTTACATCTATGAGAGCCCCTATTTCACAGTATGGAAGTTATTATGGACATTGAATTTTACTTAATTTCATTCCACTTATCAGCATCAAGGCAACACCATGATCTCGTTCTAGTTGTTTATTTATTTATCTTCAAACTTGAACGAAAATCATACATATTTCTTCTTTTCCGATCCAAAAGAAAATCCAAAAGAAAATATAATTCAAATTCCCCGACTCTAATGAAAGATCCTCTAATATTATAAAAGTTTTACAACTTTTTTTTAAGCAGCCAAAATCAAGTAAAATATATATCAAATTCTATATAGATGGATACATTTATGAGTTCACCTCAGCAAAAGAATTTAGAGGGAGTTACCTGTATATATATCATCAATCTCGTCCACTGCTTTTTGTGGTTTTGATCATTTATGTTTTTACGTTGAACTTATATGAATTTAATTTTTGTTTGAATTATCAATTCACCTAATCCAATCAAGTAGCTCTACGTACTTAAGAACATATGCCCTCTTCAAAAGATAAAGTAAACTTGGTCTTAAAGAATTTTTTATTAAAGGATAAATAAAAGTATATTCAACATTAAGAACTATACTAATGCCACATCCAATTTCTACAAAATATTGTTTTCCAAATAATAAAAAAAAGGAGTGCTTAAGTAAGCAAAAGATGGATCAAGAAGAAAGAATTAAATATACCATACCAAAGTTGATGAGTCCCTCTATTGCTTCGCTCATCATATTCAATGCCCTTGTTGTTTCCTTTATTGTTTTCCATGTTGTTTCCCTTATAAACATCATGAAGGCAAGTTTCTCCTTTTCCAATTCATTTTCATGCATTGACTTCATTTTTTGTTTTGAGTTCATGAGACCATGAATTCTCCTTTTAAGTAGCTTCGACACCACAAATGCACTTGAATTGCATGTGAGAGATTGAAGTGCCGTCATTGAGTTTTGATCTCTTTCTTTAATTAGATATCCATATCTTCTTAAAATGTTGTCAGCCAAGACTGCCCTGTGTTGATTTTGAAAAAAATTGTTAAATTAGTAACCTATAAAGGTCTCAAAAGTATATTTGGAAGAGAAAGAAAATATAATTATATTATTTGATTAAATAAACGTAATCAAATTATTTGTAATTTATAAAATATTTTATTATTGATTTATATTAATGTCTTCTTTTTTGACTTTATTGTTGTTTACTTCAATAATTTTCATATGCACTAACAACTCACACCATGAGTTAGGCTTCAGATTTATTTTCTTTGTTGGGTTTTATCTCTTTTTATATCTTAAGTTTCATTATTAGTCTAATTTGATCAATATACAATATAATTGATTTATTTTTTAAACAAATCAATGAATAATTCTTGTTTAAAATCTAACATAACTAAACTAGTGTTAACATTTTCTTATGTTATATGGAATAAATTCAATTCCTACATAACAATAAAATCTAATTGTTACATAATAGTTAAAGACTTACAATAATATGGATTTTATTATCACATCGTATTATTAGAAGTCTATTTTCATCAAAATGATATTAGTTTGGGAAACTACAAGAAATACGTGGACTAAATAAAAATTCTAATATTCTCTATCTTAATTTTTAAAAAGACAACTAGTCAACTTAAACACAATTCTCTACATATTCTTTTGTAAAATTTATCATTTTTTATCAACTTTCTATTCCATAACAAAATCATTTCTATTGTTTAAAAAAAAAAAACACTACATTTTGAAAATAAGAACAATTCATGGTGAGGCTCAAGGCTCAAGAAGACAATGATGTCAGAAATAAGACTTTACTATTTAATGGTAAATGATTACCAATTACTAAATGCAGAATATATAAATAAAACTCACCAAAACACTCGGCGGCGATGGAAATACGAAGAACAGTTGTTCCATCATTCCTCCGCAAATGAGCTTTGCTTTCTTCTTGACTTAGTTTCTCTAGTTCCATTTTGTCAGCCAGAAACTCAAACATTTGAGTTTGACCATACCGGACTTGCAAGAAAAATAGGCTTCTCTCCTAAGTCGTTGGAGAGTAATTCTAGCACCTGCATCTCTATTCAACAGCCCTCCGCTGCTCCTTTCATGGCATCGCTGGTGGCTACTGTGGAGCATAGTGTTGCCGTCAATGTTCTTTTACTGAAAGTTTCGGCTGCAGTCGGCCGGCAATATATTATTCAGTATGTTCAGCACAGTAGAATTTTTGTTTGGAGTGAGCGGGCTGGAGGGCGTATCGTTGCAGAAATACTCAATTTTCTTGTAATACGAATAGATGAGCAAGGCAGAGTCGTCTCACCTCTGAGTAATTTTCGTTAACGAAAGCATTGTAAAAATCTGTAATGCGGCTGCTGATCATATCATTGATGTCCGCCATGATGAGTTCTGAAAACTGATGATCAAAAGCACTCCTTTTATTGAACGAGGAATAAATACTGTAGTATTGGCTTTGTAAGCCTTAAAGAAGAAGCAAAAAGACGTGGTCTGTTACAGAAAATTCAAACCTGAATCAAATTCAAACTGGAATCAAATCCTACAAACTAGGAAACGGAAAGCAACAACCAAGATGGACCAAGTCAAAAAGAACTTATTAGTTACTAAAATATCCTAACAGGACTTACGGTCTATCAAACTGTTAATATTTTAAACTAGAACCTTCACTCTCTCGCCTTGTGTTTCAGTACTAACTGACCGTCCAAACTGTAGGTTTTTCTTTTCTAGTCCTTTTAGAGGATGATAAATGTGGAGCCTCCTCCACCATGATCCCGACACCTGACTAGCTCTGATACCATGTTAATGCTTTAGAACCCCTTTCACCTCTCACTAAAAGGCCTTGTAGTAGGAGGAAGGTTCTTCTATATACATATATTCACTTGAATTGGACCATGTCCTTCCAACAATCACTATTTTTGTAGTCTGCTTTCTATAATAAAGTAATTAAGTGAAGGATAGATGAAGAAGGAGTCAAATATACCATACCAAAGTTGATGAGTCCCTCTATTGCTCCACTCATCACTTTTATTGCCATAATTGTTGCCCCTATCAGCATCATCAATTCATATTTCTCCTTTCCTATTCATTTTCCTTATGCTTGATTAAATCCACTAATCATTCACAATTATGTTTTGACTTCATTACCTCCTGTAAATATAGTTAATAACCCTATCTTTGTTGATTTTGCAAGGATAAAATCGAAAAAAGAATGTTAAATTAGTAACATATGCATCCCAAAAGTATTTGGAAGGGAAATATGTATATACTTTTGATATGCATGCCATATACTTGTATTCAAATTAATTCTGTGTAAACAAAAGTTTAAAACATAGGTGCATTACAATGAGTCAACAACAAATTGTCACACCCCGAATTCCACCGATGTGATTTATGTTACTATTTTACCACCTGATTTTTTTTTCACAATCCTGAGTCTAAACTCCACTTGGAGTAACTGCTTGAAACGAATAAACACTACTCCAAGTCTCCAAACATACACACATATCTAGACAAAGTTAATTCCTCAATGTACCCAAACTATACGCTTTACACTTGATCAAAATAACATTTACACAAAAAAATAACATTTACACAAGTTCCAAACTAGTGGCTAATGTGCTTCAAATATACAATGGGTCCGTACAAAAGATACCAACCGTCCAAATATATAAAGTGTGAATATCCACATAACACTAAATATTCATCAAAATGTATGCTCAACCACCAACAAGCTAAGGCTGGTACACAAACTTCCCATCCTCAAACCCTACATGTGTCCAATCCTCCATGTCACGCAGCCGGTCTCGCACCGCATCTAAGGTGGAGGGAAATAATGGGGGTGAGTTTGACAACTCAAAGAGGTGAACTCATAACAAGCCATGCTCATAAAAACATTTCAATTTATACTATTAATTCAAGATATCTCAAAACATTATATTCTTTTACAAATAATAGGTTGATAATGGAAACACATGAATGCAATACTACACCATCTCAACCCTCATCTGACTCTTTGGGCTTTCACCCGTGGACTGAAATGAATCATCCCGTAACAACGACAAATTAGTCGGGACTTACTCACCTAGGATGTGCCCCACATCCCGTATAACGACAAATTGCCGACTTACCACCTGTGGATATGCCCACATCCCGTATATATGTGGGACCCTTTCTTCTCAGGACTACAACCCAGTGACTAGTCATCGTCCCGTGTCCACTACATCAATCCGACTCTCACGCCTCACATACCCATGCCGGCTTTAAACAATTTCAAAGTATTCAACCACATGGATATTTAAAAACATCATGTACCAGTTTAATTCAAAGATTTCCATATATATAAAAATATACAATTATATATCACTAGAAAATCACATAATCAGCACGGAATGGTACAGAATTCCCACAACATCAAACCATTAGTGACAAGCAGAGAATATAAGATCCCTACCTTCCTTGGATTCAAAATCCGCAAGTCTTCCATGAAGTCAAAGCCCGAGGCTACCCAAAGGATCTCGCAAATAACAAGTCACAAGACCCTTAGCCTCTCACAATTGCAAAGCCACATAAAAAATTACCTGCTCAAGTAGTCTATTACTTTATCACCACTGAATTATATATTCTTATACCTTCCAACGTAGAAACCCTGCAGATCCCCCAAGCGCACTCTCTCTACACTTACTAGGATCAACATTTGGGCACCCCCATTGTGGCTACACAAAACAACACACTCAACAATAAACACTCTTGTATTCTTATCTCCATATTATTACCCATTTGAAGACTTCCTCCAATTGGAATCACCCAACCTAGAGTAATCAATCAACCGAGTTATAGTCCTCTAACAACCCTAATTATTCTGAGATCAAACTCATGCAGAAAATTTTGTTTGAATAATTCTCTCATGAATATTTGGGCCACATAGAGTCAGAATTTGAGGGTACTTATTTCGATGTTTGGTGCTCCTCAGTCTAGTTTTAAACAGAAACTTGAATCACCTGTAAATCAGATGCAAATGGCATGTTATGGCCAAAATACTAACACTGGTCAAAAAACAAAATCCAGCCTCAAATGCCTAGAATTTATGATTTTCCCCACTTTTTCCATATAGTTTCAACTCCATCAACCCCAACACTAAACACACATCAAAGCCACTCTATTCAACCCAAAACATTCTTCCAAAACACATCTTAAACAAGAATCTAGGTTTTGCCACCATCACTCAACCAATCTAAGGTTAGGATGAAACCCTAGCTTTCAAAAAGAGAGAAATTCATGAATCATACCCCTCTATACAAAATCCCCTCAAATCCTTACACAAATAACCAAGGATTAGGGTTTTATCACCCCATATCCTTCAAATCTAGGGTTAGGAGAAGTTCCCCCAACCAAACCCTAGAAAAAAGACCATTTTACAAGAATCAAACCAAACACCCTTACCTTTTTGTCTCAATCTCCTTTCCTTCTCTTCCTTTCTCCTTCTTCCCTTCTTCTTCTTCTTCTTCTTCCTCTTTCTCCTCTCTTCTTCACATTTTTGCCCTAACCTTATTTGAGCAAAATGAGAACTATCCCTTTTCTAGACTAGTTTTAGTTTTATACCCATTTTAATTTTAAAGTTTCACTAATAGCAATTTAAGTCATTAACTCTTTCTATTTGTATATCACATTCCCAATCTTATACATTGACCAGACTTTCTATTAATGACCTAAGGGTCCTCAAGTGGTAATCTCTACTAATCTACCTTGGCTCTAGTATTAAACCCGGGTCTATTGTTTTATTTTCGGAAAAATAATATTTGGCTATTGTAATAATTCCGGGTGTTACACAAATACTGCGTACATTCTGAATATGCCTAATTATTAACTTTACACAGAAGATATCCTTTTTCTACTTTCAAACTTGAGCTAGAGGTGCTGCAGTTGGCTGAGGAGATTGGATATTGAACTGGGATTTATTCCCGCTTAGCCAACCAATGCGTTTACAAATCATAATACACTCACAAGCCTTTTACACGGTCCAGACCAGTCCTTTGAAAACTAGATAGGTGGGATAGAGGACTAAGATGAGAACAAAGAGGACAGTGCCGAAACAGTGGCTAACGAAGAGGACATAGGGGAGTAAGCAAAAAAACAAGACGATGCTCACAACAAAAAATTTGAACACTTCTCTACAAGCTCCCAGGATTAGTGAACCGTAGAGGAACACAGGAGAGAGAAAATGGGGACAGGGAAGGAATGCTACCATTATCCCAAAATGCCGTTGCTATCAGGACGCATATTACCCAAAAACCACCACCATCGCTGTGACCGACTCAACCAGACATATAACTCCCTGTTTTAGCTTCTTAAAAAGATATGTCTTGAAGTCTTCTAATGGAAATGAGGATGTAAGGATGGAGAAAAATATACCCACTGAAGGTGCCAGGGTAAGGGAGATCAGCTAAAATGAAAACCAGAAAGAAGGGTTTAGAGTGAAGGATTGGAATACCGGTGTCTTGATTAGGACCTCTTGGTACTGTATAGGCCGCTGCAAAGGCAACGGTGGCTATGAAAACAGAAAGAATGGTGCAGTTCTCAGTGGTGCGCATTAGCCATTCCTTGGCATCTTGGTGGAGTTGTTCATTGGAAGCAGCAAACAATTCTTCAGCAGTTTTGTTGTCATTGTTGAGATGATTGCTGACAAGCATCTTAGAGAGTGACTTCACTTTCTGCAGTACTCACACATGCAAATACAGTCACTCAGAATTATTATTTTTTGTTTGTGATCCCTTCGTCTATAACAAGACTAAATTAAAAGATGGTGACGTTTAGGACCTATTTGTTTACGGTTTTTTAAAAACATTTTTTGTTCCAAGTTTTGGAAAAACAAGGAAAACAAATAAAATAAAGAAGAGATGTTTGGTTTCCAATTTTTTTGTTATGAAAAACATAAAAAACACTAAATTCAAATAATAAGAACAATTTTTAAAGAACACAATTTTGGTGTTCTTTAATTTGTGATTTCAAAAATTGTTTTCAAGAACAATTTTAAAAAACAAGAAACAAACATACCATTAAGCTCTGATTCTAGTTAGTAAGCTTGATATCATTATTTATTTAACAACTTAAACTTATAGGTCCACTATAGTAGCTTTTAATGGATATCTTCCTTGTCCACAAGACCACAATGATAAATGAATCAATCTCATGTTTTGGCTTATGTGTAAAAACCTACTTTTGTTGTGGGAAAAAGTAGGTCAATATTAGAGCTCATAGAAGGAAAGATTTATAAAGATCTATTTTCATCATTTTGATATGGGTATTTATAGTATTGTCTAATTGTTTGGGTCGTTATGATTTGCCAACATTACGTTAAGGAAATTTCTATTATGACTTAAAGGTTTGTAATTCTACATCGAAAACAATATAAGTTTTTCTACAACGCTTGAGGATGTAGGTAATAATACTAAGCGTCGTTACATATTGATATGTGTTCATACTATTTTCATTTTTTGTTTGTGTTTGGTATTAAATTGTTTCTAGTGGTACATAATAATTGGTATCAAATCTTTAAGGACAAAGTGGCCTACACTAGAATTTAAAAGAAACCTATGTTGGGGTTTGTAAAGACTCCTTATTCTTTTGTTTTGGGTATTTGTAGTATTCTTAAATTGATTAGGTAATTATTATTTACCCAATTACATTTGGGAATCTCTCGTTGTAGGCCTAAATATTTGTAATTTCTTTAAAAATAATGGAAATTTTTCTATAGCACCGGAAGACATAGATAACAATACCAAAGCTTGTTAAATATTGGTGTTCATTTTATTTCTTATTTATTTTGTGTGTTTGGTATCAAATTATTTTCTTTGAAAAACAATATATCATTCCATGATATGGAAACTGCTTTTCATACCATATAAAAAGGGCAATGGCAAAAGTGATCTTATTTGTTTAAACTCCTAGTAAGGTTCCATAATTATTTATTCTTAGATTATATTTTCTTCTACTTAATGTGATTTTGTTTCTTTATATCAACTCTTATTTTTTAGAATACATTTTCATTTTAGCTATTTAGCATTTTCCATTACATATTACCCATTTTACCTAACTTATAGCTTTTTTTTTGCAATGAAGACTGAATAATCAAGTAGCCTGACCTAAGTGAATACATGTGAACAATGTATATGTTTGTGGTTAACCTCAAACAAAAGCAACTCTTCTCGTAGTTGGATGGCAGGATTTTGCATCTTTTCACTTGCTTGACTTTGTCTTTTTTTGACTAACCATATGTAGTATAGAGTTCCCTTTTTTATCTGTAGTTGGTAATAGCCTTCGGATAAACATCATGCTTTTACCACCATATCAAAGATATTATCGATATGACGATAAAGGATGGCCACATGTATGTTCATTCCTCTCCTTATTACTAAGGTTTGTAGTACTTCAGGTCGATACAAGTGTTTCAATGTTTGACATTGTTGCCAAAAACAGTAGACTCTCATTACTCTTCTAATTTACTGGTTGAACTTTCTTGGAGTTTTGTCTTTCCTTTCCGGGACAATATAGAGGTTACTCCTTCTATTTCGACTTCTTGTTGCACTCAGTTAGGCCTATTTTTGAGAATTAGCATCCCATCTTTCATTGCCAAAAGCTTGACCAGTTCCAGAAGTATGCATCTATTTTTAGTAAGTGAGATGTTAAAGATTACTTTTATGTAACATTGTAAACTATTTTATAGAAAAGTACATTTATTATATGGAAGATCATATTTCACAAATCTAAAATTTAATCATGGAAGTATGAAACATTATAAATGTTAGAATTTGAAAACGAACAAGCTAATATTATATGAAACAATTCATTAAAATATTGTGCTAAGAGCATGAGATTACTTACATTGTTGTCTATGATGTCTTTGGATAAAGCAATTAATACTACAACTTATTTGATCAATAAGAGGCCCCTAACACCATTGAATTGCAGGATCGTAGATAAGGTTTGGAGTAGTGAAAAGATAAATTACCTTTTGATCTTAAAAACAGCTTTGGTCGCATTTCTTATCTTCATGTTCACTCCATTGCTTAAAGTAATCTAGATCCGAAATACACACACAATATTAATATTAATTATTTTTATTATAATTAAATTCATCGACAAGGACAATTGACCATAAAAGCATAAACGTTATGCATGTAAAGTTAAAAATTTAGAAATAATTCTACTGAAATATTTTTTAATGGAATGAGTTGAAAATTTAATATTTGAAAATATCAAGAAATATAACTCTTAGGAGATGGATCCATGTAAATTCTAGTGTTAGCATCCATACCAGGATATATATAATTAATTTTGGCTTAGAATTATATTAATTGTACAAGGACAAATTGACCATAAAGCATAAAAGTGTATGTGTGTGAGTTAAAAAAGTTAGACGTTATTTAATTGAAAGATTTTTCAAAGGAATGGATTGAAAATTAATAAGCGAAAATATAACTCTCAGAGATGGATCCATGTACCCTAATGTTAGCATCCATAAATTAAGATATATATATATATATATATATATATATATATAGAGAGAGAGAGAGAGAGAGAGAGAGAGAGAGAGAGAGAGAGAGAGAGAGAGAGAGAGAGAGAGAGAGAGAGAGAGAGAGAAAATAGTTATGCATTTTATATAAATATCTAACTCCTAAAGACTTACATTGAAAGATTAGTAGTTTAAAAGATTGAGGTATCTACATAGAAGTTTCTTATTATTAGTTTTTTTTAAAGGAAAGTATATCAATCAGGTCACTTAGGGTTTAGATGTCTAATATTATATTATAAATTGCTTGTGTAAGACACTTTTAGAGAATAAACATGCATCAAGACAAATATGTGATCTACAAACAAAAGCTAGCTTTCCATAACTCACCTTTCTTCAAGTTTCTTAGCTGCTGCAAAAGGGGAACAATCTGAAAAATAAATTCATTTGTGAGATGTTTAGGCAACCATTTGGTGGGAAAAATAAGGAGCATGTATGATAGAAGGAAATAAATGGAACTTGACAGTTATAAAAAATTGAGGCAACACAGTATATGGACACAAACAAAGATAAAAAGAAAAGAAAAATTGTATTAAAAAAATCACTGACCAAATCCCACTTTGTTGGGAATGGAAAATTTGAGAAGAAAACATTTACATCTATGATAACCCCTATTTCTCAGTATGGAATTTATTATGGACATTCAATTTTACTTAACTTTATTCCACTAATTTCAATCTAGTTGTTTATTCATTTATCTTCAAACTTGAATGAAAATCATACAAAGTTTTCCTTTTTCATTCCAAAAGAAAATATTGAGTCAGTTTCCCAACTATAGTGAAAGGTCCTCTAATATTATAAAAGTTTTACAACTTTTTTTTAATTAACCAAAATCAAGTAAAAGATACATCAAAATTTTATATACAATGGATATGGATGCAGTCTCCACAAAAGATTCTTTTATTTAGTTCCCTTGTATATATATCATCAATCTTGTCTACTCCTTTTTGTGGATTTCATCACTTATGTTTTTACGTCATTGGACTTGAATTTAATTTTTGTTTGAATTATCAATTCACCTAATCCATCCAAGTAGTTCTATGTAATTTAAGAACTGTCCTTTTCAAAAGATAAAGTAAACTTGACCTTAAGGGAATTTTGCTTTTAAGAATAAATAAAAGTATATTCAACATCAAGAACTATACCAATGCCCACGTCCAGTTCTAGAACATATTGTTTTCGAAATAACAAAAAAAAAAAGGGAGTAATTGAGTATGCGAAAGAAGGATCAAGAAGAAGAAATTAAATATACCATACCAAAGTTAATGAGTCTCTCTACTGCTCCACCCATCAGTTTTAAAGCCCTTGTTGTTGCCCTTATTAACATCATCAATCCGTCTCCTTTTCCACTCACATTTGCGCATTGATTTCTTTTTTCTGTTTTGAGTTCATGATATCCTCCATGAATTTCTCCTTTAATTTTCGCGCCAAATGTAATTTAATCAATATAGATTTAAGTGGCAGTCATTGAGTTTCGATCTCTTTCATTAATTAGATATCTATATCTCATTGCAACCTTCTCAACCAAGCCTGTTTCATATTGATTTTGCAAAGATAAAATCAAAAGAAAAATAAAAAGTATTTGATTGTATTAAAGAAAAATAACCTCTCCATCCCAAAAAGTATTTGGACGGGAAATATGTATAGAATTGTATTATTGATTAAATAAATGTTATCAAAATTATTTTCAATTTATAAAATTTGTTATTGTTGATTTATATTAATGTCTTATTTTTTTACTTTATTGTTGTTTATTTCAATAATTTTCTATATAAAACAACAACTCACATCATGAGTTAGCCTGTATTTCAATTATTTGTTGGTTTAATTCCTTTTCTTTACATTCCTTAAATATCATTATTAGTCTGGTTGCAAACTGCAATATAATGCTAATTGCTTTTGTAACAAATCAATGAATAATTCTTTATATGAAAATCCAACATAAATAAACTAGAGTTAACATTTTTTTTTCTATGTTATATGGAATAAATCTTAATTCCTACGTAAAAATAAAATCTAATTGTTACATAATAATTAAAGACTTTACAACAATATGATTTTTTATCAATCTTACTGTTAAAAGTCTACTTTTCATCAAAGTGATATTAGTTTTGGAAACTACTTTTTACCTGCACTTTTTAAAAAGACTAATCAGTCAACTTAAATACAATTTATACTTCTTTCTTAAAATTTATCATTATTTTTTTATCTCTTCAATTTTCCATTACTAAATCATATTTTTGTTTTCAATTTTGATTCAATACTTCAAATTTAAAGTTAGATACGAAAATAAATTAAAATACTAGCCTAATATTGCATTTGGATCGAACATTGATCCTAGGGGTTTGTTTACAAGTTTTGAAAACTGTTTTTTGTTATGAAAGACAAGGAAAACAAGAAAACATATAAAACTTGTTTGGTTATCAGTTTTTTTATTATGAAAAACATTAAAAAAAAAAACTAAATTCAGATAATAAAAACAGTTTTGTATTTTGAAAACCTGTTATTTTCTCAAGAAGACGAACCTAAAGAGGCCCTTAATTTCTTGAGGCTCTAGAAGACTAATGATGTCAGAAATAGAAATGGACTGTATAGTATATATAGAAAGAGAGAGAGAGAGAGAGAGAGAGAGAGAGAGAGAGAGAGAGAGAGAGAGAGAGAGAGAGAGAGAGAGAGAGAGATAACTCACCAAAACCCTCGGTGGCGATGGAAATATGAAGAACGATTGTTCCATCATTCCTCAGCAAATGAGCTTTGCTTTCTTCTGGACTTAGTTTCTCTAATTCCATTTTGTCAGCCAGAAAGTCAAACATTTGAGTTTGACCATACCGGGCTGGACGAAAAATAGGCTTCTCTCCTAAGTCGTGTTGGAGGTGCTAGCACCTCATCTCTTCAACAGCCCTCCGCCGCATCTTTCATGGCATCAAGCAGGCTACTTCGTGGAAAGTACAGTGTTGCCGCCGCCGCTCTTTTATACAGGAAAGTTTCCGGTTGCAGTCGGCCGGCAATATCTTCAGTAAGTCTAGCACCAGATCTGTTTGTTTGGAGTGAGCGGCCATGTCGAGGGCTGTGCCATTGTAAACACTAATTTTCTGCAATACGTATTCAGGATGATCATGGCAGATTCGTCTCACCTCCGAGTACTTTTTGTATTTCAAAGCATTGTACAAATCTGTAACGCTTCTGATATCATTGTTGTCCGCCGCCATGAGATCTCTCATTTGATTTGAAAACTGATCAAAAGCACTTCTTTTATTGGAGGAGGAATTAATACAGTATTGGCTTTTATTATAAGCCTTACAGAAGGAGTAATCGAAAACTTAAGTTGTTTGCAAGTGTAAAGCGTAAAGACGTGGTTTGTTACAGATAATTCAAACTGGAATCAAATCCTACAAACTAGGAAACGGAAGCAACAACCAAGATGGACCAAGTCAAAAGAACTTAATTAGTTACTAAAATATCCTAACAAACCCTTTCTTAGACCGACGCACAGTTTTCAGTCGGTTTACCTTTGGAGATGTGTTGAGTTGGGTCAGATTCAAAGTGTTTATCAGTTTGTTATGAGGATTAGCTTCTACGATAGAGTTTGTTATTGGCTGTTCTCCTATCCTTTTTTTTATTGCACTTTAATTTCAAGGTAGTAAATTGTACCTACCGAGACTCGAACCTAGGACCCCTCCTTATGTCTTGTGCTTGTTTGAAACGTTAAACGCTTTACCTCTTGAGCTAGGTAGGATGGGCACTGTTCTCTCTGTCCTAGTGAATTATAAATAGCTCCCTTATAATGCAGGTAGATGTGCATGAGTTTCTTGGCTTACAGTTCTTTTCTGATGCATTAATTCTTTCTGATCTTGGCCACCTGAAACAACAAACCCCATATTCTCCCAAAAAATATCTCACCCAGTACTCATAATGTAAACAAAAGATAAAAATAATAAGGTGATAAAATTAAGTCTCTAAAGCTAAAAGTTTAAAACATAGGTACATTTATCAGAATGAGTCAACAACAAATACTACATTCTTAATATGCCTAATTATTAGCTTTACACAGACGTGCTTTCTGGAACGATATTCTTTTTCGACTTTCAAACTTGAGCCGGAGATGATGCAGTTGGCTGAGATTGAATACCGAACTGGGATTTATGCCCGCTTATCCAACGAACAACAATAAGCCACAAGCCCTTTGCACGGTCCAGACCAATCCTTTGAAAACTAGATAGATGGGGCAACAAAGGAGACACAAGACAATAAAGATGACACTTCCAACAAAGCCGACACAGAAGCCAACGAAGAAAACGAGGACAAGGAGGAGTGAGTAAAAAAACAAGACGAAGCTCACAACAAAAATTTTGAACAGTTCTCTACAAGGTCCCAGGATTAGGGAACGTAGAGGTGAACATGAGAAAAAGAAAATTGGGACAGGAAGGAATGCCACCACATCCCAAACAATATTTTTTGCATTACCAGGACAATGGTTGCTCTGAACGCCACTGCCATCATTGTGACCGAGACCACCAGACATATAACTCCCAGTTTCAGATTCTTAAAAAGATATATCTTGAAGTCTTCTAATGGAAATGAGGATGTAAGGATGGAGAAAAATATACCCACTGATGTCAAAGCCAGGGTGGGGGAGATCACATCAGCTAAAATGAAAACCAGAAAGAAGGGTTTGGAGTGAAATATTGGAATACCGGTGTCTTGATTAGGACATCCTGGTACTGTGTAGGCTGTAGCAAAGGCAACAGTGGCTATGAAAACAGAAAGAATGGTGCATTTCTCAGTGGTCCGCATTGGCCATTCCTTGGCATCTTGGAGGAGTTGTTCATTGGTAGCAGCAAATAATTCTTCAGCGGTCTTGTTGTCATTATTGAGATGATTAATCACAAGCATCTTGGAGACTGACTTCACTTTCTGCACTCACACATGCAAATACTGTCAATGAGAATTTTTTTTGTTGTTTGTGATCCCTTTATCGATAACTAGACTAAATTAAAAGATGGTAATGTTTAAACTCTGATTCTAGTAAGCTTGTTGCCATTATTTATTTAACAACTTAAACTTTTTTTGATAAGGAAGAACATTGAATATATTCAAAAGAAGAGCCACCAAAATGGCGATTCAAAGAAGGTGCAAGGAGAGAAAAAGGAAACAAACCTAGCCCCCAAAAGAAAAAACAGAGACAGCTCCAAAACAAACCACTCCAAGCGAAAGCAGAGACAACCCAAAAAACACTTAGAAACAGCCAACAAGGAAAACTGTTTAGAAAAGGGCATCCTTTAGGAACAACCCAAACCCCACAACAGAAGAAAAAACATAATAAAGGCACCCAGCTCATTTCGAGCCCAGCCACTCAAACAATTCAATCAGCGTAGGGATCCTCTTTAATGCACATCCTAGTCTCCGCCTAGAGGGAATACACAAAGGAAGACTTTAACTTCTGGATAGACAAAATCACATCTTCAAACTTATAGGTCCACTATAGTAGTTTTCAATGGATATCTTCGCATGTCTACAAGACCACTGTTGGGTGTGCCCCTAAATTTCCAAAGTCTCACATGGACAACATCCAATTGGTAAGAAGCCTTTTAAGGGTTGGGTGTGCACCCAAATTTCCAAAGTCTCACATGGATAACATCGAATTGATATTAGGTCTTTTGAGGGAGAAGTCCAAAAACAAAACTATGAAGGTTTAGACACTAAGTGGACAATGTCATACCAATATGGAAAGGGATGAGTCCATACGGTTTCCCAACAACCACAATGATAAATGAATCAATCTCATGTTGCTTTTTTGGCTCACTTGTAAAATCCCTTCTCATATTATATCCATCCTATTTCAATTGATACGCTACAAAAAGAAGAAGATTTTCCTTGCTTGCTAAATGCCATGTCTATCACTATTTTTGTAGCCTGCTTTTTAAGATTTTGTTTTCAAAATGAAGAAAAAATATTAGTTTATTCCTGTTACATTTTTTTTCTCCACAAAGTTGTTTTCAGAAACATTTAAAAAAAAAAAAATGAACGACTCTGTTAGGGAACTAAACTCAAAAATATTGTTTTAGCTCATTTACACGAGTTATTTGCTCTTTGTAGATATTATATTGTATGGATAAAATTTTTAATCATCCCTTGGAAGTCTCACATCAGTTGGACATCACCATTTGAAGTGAATATATACGGAGGAACATTCCTCCTGCTATAAGGTATTTTAGTGAGAGGTGAAACAAGTTTTAAAAATCTTAAAATGGTTTCAAAGTTGGCTAGGTGTCTGGACCACAGTGGAGGAGGCTCCACACTTATCATCTTCACGAAAGATTGGAAAAAAGAAGAGAAAAAAACTCAACCTCATGTGAGGGGAGTGTTGGAAGTCCCACATCGGCTTGGACACGATCCATTTGAAGTGAATACATATGGAGGAATTAGCCTCGTGTGAGGGGAGTGTTGGAAGTCCCACATTGGCTTGGACACGATCCATTTGAAGTGAATACATATGGAGAAACCTTCCTCCAGCTATAAGGCTTTTTAGTGAGAGGTGAAAGGGGTTCTAAAAATCTTAACACCCAAGTGATCAATCCATTTTCTCTCAGGAACATTTTGTCTTTAAAAATGTGTCCATTAGTGGGGCCATATAAATCAATAAACATAATTAATGATGTAAGCATATCATGAATGATTCTTTGCCTACTTCACAAGGTTAACTTTTTTTTTTTATATATAAATTTTTAAGTATTTGTAAGAATAACAAAGTTAAAGGTTGTCACTACCTATTTCATAAGGTTAACAAGATGTGGTCACCCTTTTTTTAATTCTTTATCTACTTATTAAGGTTAGCAAAGTTGTCTACTTCATCTACCACGACATTTTACTTTCTTATGAAGTGGTCAGTTTCCTCGTACTAGATCCTTAAGAACACATAGTGACTAAACAATTAGCTTAGTGCATGAGAGAGAGAGAGAAGTTTCCATATCTTGAAACTTATCAAAAGTCATTCTATCCCCTATGTCATGCCAAACTGAATTCTTTTGAACTTTCTACAGAAAGGCCTCGGTTAGCTCCAACATCTCTAACTCTCAATCATTAATCGGTCTGGCAAGAATATTAAGTTAAGATGCAATCAATAAAAAAGTAATATAGGTTCTCTAAAAAAAATAATTCAGATTCTCTCTCAAAAAAAAAGGAATTCAGATAGGCTTAAATTCCAATACTTGGGAATGGAAATAGGAGAGCACAACTCAATATTTAGGGTCTGTTTGGTTACTGTTCTTGAGAACAGCTTCTGAATACACATAGAACATCATTTTAGTGTTTTATTTAGTTTTCCATGTTTATCACCACAACAAAAAAAAAAAAAAAATTGGAACCAATCAGGTTCTCTCTGTGTTTTCCTTGTTTTCCATAACAAACAACACTTTTAAAAAACTGTAAACAAAGGTTATTCATCCATTCATGTGGTCCGGAAATTAAGAGTTCTAAAGCGAGATTGTATTCTCTTGTTCAAACTTCATCAGTAAGAGTAGCATTGGTAGGCTGAGGAGATAGGGTGGCATCGGATACGGGCTGGGATTGATTCCCAGATTTACATCGAACATGTTTACATATGAACTTACCAGCCCAGCTCAGTCCTTTGAAAGCTCCATACAGGACGAATATGATGGCAAAAAAGATTATGTTCAGAACGCCAAACGGAAGGGCAATGGGAAAAATCGAAACCAAAAGGAGGCCAACCGTAAGGTAAACAAGGGGAAAGACAGCAACTAGGATGAAACATACAATAAACATTTCGAAAAATTTTCTGAAAGGTCCCAGCAGTACTGAACGCAGAGGTGAATATGATAAGAAAAAAATTGGGACAGGAAGGAATGCAATCACATCCCAAAAAACATGTTCCCGATTACGTGCCATCATCAGGACGATGGTTGCTCCGAATGCTACCGCCATGGTTGAGACTGAGAGGATCAAACATATAATTCCTCGAACCAGCTTTGTAAAAAGATATGTCTTGAAGTCTTCTAATCGAAATGAGGATGTAAGGATGGAGAGAAATATACCCACAGATGTCAAGGCCAAAGTGATGGAGATCATATCAGCTAAAACGAAAACCGCAAAGAAGGGTTTAGATCGAAGCATTGGATAACCTTTGTTTTGATCAGGACCCCCTGGTACAGTGTAGGCGGCAGCAAAGGCAACAGTGGCGATGAAAACAGAAAGAATGGTGCAGTTCTCAGTGGTGCGCATCAGCCATTCCTTTGCTTCTTGGTGGAGTTTCTCATTTGAAGTAGCAAATAATTCTTCAGCAGTCTTGTTGTCATTGTTGAGAGGCTTGCTAACAAGCGTCTTGGAGGCTTCCTTCGCTTTCTGCACTCACACATACAAATAATTGCTAAGCAACATGATACTTGCATTAAACCAAATCTTAGAAGGTTGTATTTTTAGGAAATTTGGTTATCTAACATGGTATATATCAAAGTTTGGTTTGGTAGGAGGTCATAAGTTCGAGCCACTTCTTTTTATTTAAATATTTGTTGCATTGGTTTGTTTGTCTCTTCATGTGTGAGATATAAGGCTACATACATGAAGAGTGTTAAGAAACATATAATCATATTAAACCCAAATCCTAAAAGCCCTTTTTGGTTGTTTGTAATCCCTTAATCAATTACACAACTAATAACTTATCCTTTGAAAATGAAAATTGAGCAACCAAATGGCCTGATATTCCAAGTGGGTAAGTAAATAGCCAATAAGACTTAACTCAAGTAGTTAAGAGCTTAGGCAGACATAAGAAGGGGAGGGGTTTAGGATTCGAGTCCCATTGGGGACAAATTTGGAAGGAATGGAATAGCATGATATAATGCAAATTAAATAGTTGTAAAAAAAAAATGAATAGGTAAATAGAAGCGCACCTCAAACAAGATTAACTCGTTTCGTAGTTGAACGGCAGGGCTTTGCATCTTTTCACTAGCTTGACTTTTTCTTTTTAGGCTAACCATATGTAGTATGGAGTTCCCTTTATTGTCCTTAGCTATCAATAGCCTTCTTGCAAGCACTTCAAACTTTGCTACCACCATATCAAAAATATCAATATGACGGTAAAGGATTGCCACATGTAATATATTCCTTCCGTCCTTATTAGTATGCTTAACTGCATGAGGATGGAATATGAGTATTTCTTTCACAATTTCTTCAATGTTTGACATTGTTGCCAAAAATAATGGACTTTCATCGCTCTTTAAATTTTCTTGAGGGTATTGTTGTCCCTTTTTTGCTTCCAATATCATAAGCTCCTTACCATCACCCAGGCCCACTCCTTCAGAATTAATACTAGTATGCCATGAAGTATCATATTGTGCCAAATGTGTGACGAGTACTTGAAGGCATCTGTTTGCAGTAACATGAGACATCGAGGATTACTTTTATGTAATATTGAGAACTATTTGATATAAAAGTGCTTTTATAATATGAATCATACTTTATAAACCAAAATTTTGACTAATATTGAAACAGTATTGAGTTGCTTAAAAACATATAGATATATATTGAATTTACAAATAAGCAACCTAATATCATATGAAACACTCAAAAGCTGATACTAAATACTTAATTTACTGAAATGTTAAAATTTATTGTAACTAAATAACCTAGTATTTTATGGTATTGAAGCTTATTAGTTTTTTTATACATATATATGAACATTTTTATTAGCATCATTCCACCAATAGAATACAATAATGCAACATCAATAGCTTTAAATGAGTAGGTCAGTTGATCCACAAATATCAGACTTTTCATTTTTGATCCTTTTCCTTTTTATAACAACAGTTTAATTAGGAGTGTTATTAAAAATTAGGTCATTATTAATGGGAAATAGTCACATAGCAAAAGTTGCTATTTGTTTGTATTAATGTCTTGTTTTTCTGAACCTTATTCTTATTCTTTTGTATAATTTTACCATATACATCAACAACTCACATCATGAATTAAGTATCAGGTCGATCCCTATTCTCTACCTTAATTTTTTTTGCTTTCTAAATTTAACTAGCAAATTGATGAATATCAATTCTCTACCTATGCTTTTGTACAATTTTACCATTTCATTTTATATAGCTTCGTTCCTTTCCATACTTAATCATAATTTTGTTTTTCAATTTTTTTTCAATAGTTCAAATTTATTTATACACATCAATAATTAAATCCAAAGTTAGATATGAAAATAATTAAAATACTAGAATTTTCCTTTTTGAACCTAGTATGCCCTTTGTGCTTAAACATTCATCATATAGAGAATAAAAGCATTAATTACAGTGAAAATAAGTTAATATCCTAAGGTGCATACAATGAATTTCCATCTCACCTTTCTATCAAGTCTCTGTTGAAGATATCATTATCCGACATGCACATGAAACTTTGTTTCAGAGATGTTTAAGCTATGATTCATAAGAAAAATAGTAATACAATAAGAATATGCAATAGAAAAATAAAAAAAATTAGTCATCAATTATAATACAATTCTTGGTGCATGGAAATGAACTTTAATGCAATTCACAAGGTTCAACAAGCAACTGATAGATGTCCAAAAACTCCTCAACAACAGTTGAACATGTATTAGTTAGGTAAGCGTCCGTAGTAAAAGGAGTATTATATATGTGTGTGTGTGTGTGAGAGAGAAGGAAAAAATAATTATAACCGCAAAAGCCCTCATTTCACAACATAAGTCAACAAGGGCAGAAGCTTGTCAATTTTTATTCTATGTTACAAAGTACTAATGTATTTGATTGGGGCAGATAGACATGAAATCTTGAATGTGCATTATACATTGTTTTACATATATTCTCTTTGTTCGCATAACGATCCATGTACAAGTCAGTTTCTACATCTAGTAAAGTATAGTTTAGAACATTATCAAATTACAAATTAATTATTTCATGTCAAAATCATATAAATCAATTAAATCAAGTTATGAATTCAACTATAGACTTTTAAAAATATAAAACATCAAGTAGCATGATCAAAGAGTATCTAATATCACATGAATGAAGTAGTTCATTGATCCAATATCTGATGAAAGAAGCAATAAATACTCTGCATAGTCTAAATCTCAACAACATTAATTTTGCCTTCTAAATAAAAATGCAAATAAAAGTAATTGAGTAACCAATAATATAGATGATGAAGACAAAAGAGTTAAATCTATCATACATAATTCCGTGAGAAACTCCACAAGTCCTTCCATTATAGGGTGTTTTATGATATGAGGTTTTGACTTGTTGATGAGATACTCGATGAATCCTCGTTTTATTTGTACTTTTCCCTTTTGAAACGCGGTTGGATTGCATGCAAGATATTGAAAGGCTGTCATTGAAGATTGATCCCTTTCCATAATTAAATATGGATAGCACTCAACAATTGATGACGATAAATCTGCTTCATTTGAATTTTGTAGAGAAAAAAAAAAAAATTAGTAGTCTAATACTCTTTGGGTCAAAATAGAATTTGGGAATTTAATATTTTATTTAGTAAAAATCATGTTATGGGATCCTCATTTCAATTTATAAATTATGACCAAAATGCCTAAAACCAAGGACATGTCCTTGATTTAAAAAATATTTGATAAAAAAGATAAAATATTTGATAAATGATCCAACAAATCTTAGTTACGACCTTGGAAAACCTTAAGTGCGAGATTGTACCTAATACATATGGTAGTATTTTGTCATTTTTATCAAACAATTTTTTTATCAGGGGAGTTGGCCTTAGTTTCAAGTCTTTTGATAATAATTTTTCAAATAAATTGAAATAAAGATTTATTTAACTTCATTTGAAAGTGGTATTAACAAATCTATTTAGAAGGATCTTTTGATTTATCAAATTTAAAAAAAACAAAAAAACATAGTTGGTTAGTCTATAAATAAACAAATAACTGAATAAGTGACGAATACATAAATATAACTCACTAAAACACTCAGTGGCGATGGAAATATGAAGAACAGTAGTTTCTTAAGTTCCATTTTGTTAGCCAGAAACTTGAACATTTGAATTTGACCATGGCGGGCTGCACAAAAAATAGGCTTCTCTCCTAACTTGTTGGAGGCAGTCAGCAAGTCAGCATTTCTCTTCAACAGCTCCTCCCGCCATCTTTCTTCATACATACGCTTGGCTACACTTCATGGAGGCACAGTGTTGCCGTCCTCGTTCTTTACATCCGAAAGTTGATGGTTGCTGTCTTCAGGCAGTGTCTTCAGTAAATAAAGTACGAGATCTTTTTGTTTCCAATGAGTAGCGGCCATGTGGAGGGCTGTGTCGTCGTAAATACTAATTTTCTTTAATATGTATTCAGGATGATCATGGCAGATTCGTCTCACCTCCGAGTACCTTTTGTATTTCAAAGCATTGTACAAATCGGCAACGCTGCTGGCCATGAGTGAGCGTCCTTGGAGGGATGTAGATTTGGTAAGGGCTAATGCAAAATCCTTTCGTCAATCATATTTATCCAATTGAAAAGGAAAAAAAATTCCTTACTTGCTGAAAGCCATGTCTAGCATATTTTTTAATCTTGTTTTTTAAAATCTGTTTTGAATCATTAATAATTATTACTTCTTCTCTCCCCCTCCTTCCAAAAAAAAAAAAAAAAAAAGAGGAGAAAGTTATATATGTTTGGGAAGTAGGTAAGGAAACATGAAAATATATTTCATTGTCAATTATTAATCCCCAAACAAGTTTTTAAAGATCTGTTATGAAAAAAACATGTTTGTGGAGAAAATATCTTATTATTTTATTTATTTTTAGTTTTTTTAAATAAGCGATTCAGATATTAATAATGATTAAAGTGATTAAAAAGGGTGGACATTAGAAGGCTACCTTACTTGAACAGTGAGAATTATTTTATTCCTACTGCTTCTGCTTTTATCTACTTTTATAAACTTGCATCTTCATGTTGGCCTTTTTAAAGGCTTTAGCCTTATATATCCATGCTAAGGAACATGCTAAGAATTTTTTTAATTATTTTTTGCTCTTGTGATATTATACTGAAAATGATATAAATAAAAATTTAGATCATGCCCAAGTGAATCCCTTTTCTTGGAGGGCTAAGTGAGTATCTGCCTTATTTTTATAATTCTTTCCCTGTAAGACTGGCAAGTTATTCTTTTATTCTTTATCCACTTCATAAACTTTATCTTTTGTTCATTCTTTACCTATTTCATAAGATTATTAAAGTTCAATTATGTCACATTTTTTATTCCTTACCTTCCAAGGATTATTATACATTCTTATAACCTTATCTTTTTATACATTTGTATAATATATCAAGATTCACGCTCACCTTTTTCTCAATTTAATTAATGATATAGTAAGAACTTTTGAAATCAAAATTTCAAAAGCAAGACATACTTAGTCTTGTAAAATTAAAAATATTGATAAATATCTAGATTGTAAATATAGTATTTTTTTTCATAACATTTATCTAATAACATATACTTAGAATTATTTCCCTTTTTAATTTAATAGTGTCTTCAATTATATATGTAAGAGATCGATTGAGTTGAAGTGTGTGATTTTTAAAAAAATTAAAAAAAAAAAATCAAATAAAATATCTTTTATTTTTTATTATTCAAATAAATTCTCCTTTATTTTTTATTTTTGTGAATATATTAAGAACATGCACATAAACTGGTGAGGCTTATAGATTGGCTATATAATAATAGAAACAAAATAAAATGCTATTCCTCTTTTTAAAATTAATTCATTCAAAAAGATACTAGTATAATAGATAAGGTTCTTGCTTGTACTTAAGGGCCTAAGGCATTATCATATTCTTCCAACTTTCTACTTCTACAAATTAACTTCTATGTTATGATTTATCTTGAATTTTAATCCATATAGATTAAACTTGATCAGGATTTTATGCACTATGAGTATCCCCATTCTCCATTTATTTAAAACTATAATCTATATTAGGTAATAGTTCAATGTGATATAAGGATTTCTTCGTTCAATATATATATATATATATATAGATATAGCTTGAGGAGATATTTGGGATTACAGCTAAAAGAACAATATTATATATATTTCAATATTTATAGATTTTTAATAATAAAATAATAAGATCCCATGATTATCTATTATGTATTATGGTAAGGTTATTGATGAAGATGAATTATCGAGCGGTTTTGGTAGAGGATATGATGATATGGTTGTTTATGTCAAAGAGTTATTTTTTTCTTTTCACAATTACTTGAGAATTATCAAGCAGTCACACCAAGAAATGCATAATTGATGTGAAAAACCAATTATAGAGTCTCATAAAAATCTTTGTAGATGTAGAGACCAGGGGTCTAATAATCCACATCGAAAATAACTGATTATGAAATTAACTAAGTATGAAATTTTGCTACATCTCCCAAGAGACTTATAATTGAAGCTAAAATATGTCCTCCAATAGTAAACATATGATATAGCCTACATAATATAAAACGCCCCTAGTCCAATTAACTTGAATTGATGCCAAGGTCCTAATTTTAGATCTAACAAATATATTAACCTTAATTTCAAGTTTAAGAAAAACTATGAATATCATGCCTTTAATACCCATTGGACTTTCAAATCAAATCATCGAATGAAGAATCAAATTGCACAAGGACTTTCAAATTAAGCTTTAATATTATGTTAAATAACCAACTCTTCTAAAAGCTCAAACTTGTAAGAGGATTTGAATTTAATACGAATATTATGCCTTTAGGCCCAAATTACAAGATTCAATTTAACCAAGGAAGAGGAAAATGCTAAACGTGTCTAAAGAGATACTTGAAACTTAAAACATACATGCATGGGGATGAATCAGCAAATATGCATGCTAAAATCTCATGAGTATGCCAATTATTAATTAGCTCCACACAAACATGTTGTGTATGTTGGGAAATAAACACAAGACTGAATATTTTCCCTTGTTGATTTAACCTGTTGAGAGTCAATAAAATGCAGCCAAAATAATATGCCAGGAGATAATCACAAAAAAAAAAGCAGAGAGAATTTTTAACGTGGAAAACCTCCCAGTGAGAAGAGGAAGCCACGGGACCTTTGTGGATCCCCAAATATCCACTATAATGAATTTAGAATTTTAAAACCTAATTCTAAACTAGGTTCAACGCCTAGTTTTCGACACAATCGGAAGATGCACTTCAAGATCCCAAAATCAATGAGTATCGAATATAGTGAATAAAATAATAGAGCATATCAGCCTCGAATCAAGGCAGTTGATGAAGATCTCACCAGTCACGCATACAAATAAAGTGCCTCTGTTGCTTCCTTTGTATAGCACGGATCCACGACCTCAGTCTCTCTGATTGCCAAAAAATTAGTGAAAAATTCTGCTTTGCAAATAAAAAAAATTGCCGGCTGCAGATTTTTACGCTCCCGGAAAAGCATGCAGCCACGCCTCCTTTTACGCTCGAAAACGCGTCATGGCTCCTCATAATTTTTATCATAAAACATAGCCCTAATGGGCAAATAAAATTGGGCCGCCTAAAGTTGGGCTGGACCCACAATCTCCTCCTCGGCCCAACATAAGGGGAAGTTACACTCCCAACATCTCGGTTAGAGTCCATCTTGGTGACCAGGCACAAAGCCGGCTTCTCTCACGTGGCACTTTTGTCATCATCGGAGGTTAAAATCTGTGTGAATCTTCTTAAGCTTCATAAGCTCTTTCAATGACATCTCGTAACCAATGATATCTCACATCAATGTGCTTTACAATAGGAATAGTGCAGTATTCTTGCTCAAGTCCATAGCACTCTGACTATCACAAAACACAACATACTCATCTTGCATCAAACCCAGCTCTTGGACAAATCTCTTCATCCATAACATCTCTTTTGCTGCTTCAGTTGCTGCTATATATTCTGCCTCGATGGTAAACCAAGCGACACATACGTAACTTAAGTTTGCCGTGAAACTTGGCTCCGACAAAAGTGAATAAAAACGGAAGTCGACTTTCTACCGCCAGGTCACTGCCATATCGACGTAAAACCTTCTAACACTTGGTTTAAACCCCCGAAACTCAATACAATTTTGAAGTACCCCTCGAATATTTGAAGATCCATTCTTTGCTTCCCAATGCTCCTTTCACGGATTTGAGAGAAATCTACTCAGCGGCGGCATGTGCTGATATCGGGTCTTGTACCAAACCATACAATACATAAGACTCCCCAACTGGCTGAGGGTAAGGAATAGAGGCCATCTTTTCCTTTTCATCACATTTGTAGTAGGGCCTAAACTACCTTCTAAGCTTAAAGTGATTGGCTAGAGGTGTGCTAGCGACTTAGCATCTTTAAATGAACCTTTCAAGCACACGTTCAACATACTTTTCTGTGACCCTGACTTCTTTGCCTTTCTATCTCGGAGTAATTAGCATACCCAGAAACATTTGTTTCGCAGCCCAAGTCCTTCATGTCAAAGGACTTGAACAACCTCTTTCAACTTGCCAATCAATTTTGAATCATTCCCGGTATTAACATATCATCAACATAAAGTAAAAAGAATAATGAAGTTACACCATCTGTAAACTTCTGAAATAAACCTGATGATCTGCCATCTGTCCTCTTATACTCGTGGCTCACATAAGGAATCAAACTTCTTGTACCTTGCCTTGGCGTGTTTCAGCCCATAAAGACTTTTCTTTAATTTGCAAACCATGTGCTCCTACCTTGAACCCCTCGGGTTGTGACATGTAAATTTCTTCATTCAAATCACCATGAAGCGATCTTCACATCTAAGCTGTTCAAGCTCGAGGTCTAAACTAAGCGATCAAACTCAAAGCAACTCTGATAGAAGACATTTTTACAAGCGGAGAGAATATCTCATCAAAGTCAATACCCTTTTCTGCCAAACCTTTTACTACCAAGCGAGCTTTATACTTGACAATTTTCCATCACTATCTTTCTTCAACTTGAACACCCATTTGTTCCTTAATGCCTTTACGCCCTTTGGAAGTTCCACGACTCATAGTGTCATTCTTTAACAAAGTGCATTTCTTCTGCATAGCTTTCATCAAAACACCTTATACGCATGAGTCTGTACTTCTTGAAAATTCTCTGGCTCCCCCTCATCAGTAATCAACACATACTCTGAAGAAGGATACTTGGATGATGGACGACTCTCCCTGTTAGTCCTTCTAATTTGAGGTTCTGAAATGACTTGTTGAGGAGGCTGCTCCCCCTGCTCAACAGCTTGATCACTCTCTGGCATCCCATCATCAACCACTGTCTCTGGTGCTTCATCACGATCTGCTCCCCGTCTATGATACGGCGCAAGGAAAATGAATGGCGCGGATCAATAACACCATCAACACATTAAGCTTTAACCTTTTCGGTCTTCTCACGATCGAAATAGTCTGATCTTCATAAAATATCACATCTCTATACAAAATCTTCTTTTCTTTGGATCCCATAATTTTGTGCCCAAACTCTTCATTTCCATAGCCCGACAAGGATACATGGAAAAGCTTTGTCATGTTTGACCTCGCTCTTAGTACATGCAAGCCTTGCACCCAAAAACCTAAGATGATTGTAAACAACATATTTTCTGTCCATACCTTCTGCGGAATGTCAAACTCAAAGGCCCAGGAACCTATTTATCAGTAGCAATGATCTGGAATAGCTTCACCCCCGAAACACTTTGGGTAGCTTTGCCATTTTTAGCATGCATATGACCTTCTCAACAATAGTGCGGTTCATCCTCTCTGCAACACCATTGTGTTGTGGAGTACCAGGAACTGTCTTCTCATGTCTAATACCATGTGCTGAGCAGTAGTTTCTAAACTCCTTTGATGTATACTCACCTCCATTGTCGGTACGAAGACACTTCAAAAACTTTCCTGTCTCTCTTTCGGCTCTGGGCATGAAATTTACAGGCTTGATACACTGATCTTTGGCCTTCAACGAGATAAGCCCACCTTTCTTGATGCATCATCAATGAATGTGACAAAATATCTATTTCCACCCAAGGACTCCACCTCAAAGGGACCACAAACATCAGAATAAACCAATTCCAAAATATTAGATTTTCTTTTTGAATTTAGAAAAAGCTTCTATGATGTTTTCCAAATAAACAATAATCACAAGTGTTAAGACTGTTTCCTTTAGTAAAAGGAATGAGAGCCTTTTTGGCTAGAATATGTAACCCTTTCTCACTCATGTGACCCAATCTTTTGTGCCATAAATTTGGGGAGGAACCATCTTCAGTTGCATTCAATTCATCTCCACATATTTTCATAATTGTCCTGTAAAGTGTGCTTCTAACCTTGCCTCTAGCAGCTACTAAAGAACCTTTGGTAAGCTTCCATTTACCGTTATCGAAGTAATTCACATATCCTTCCCGATCCAAGGCAACTCGAGAAATAAGACAAGGCGTAAGTCGAACATGCCGCACATCTCTCGAGTCAATGAACAACCTTGAGTCTGTTTGTATCACCGAGCATCACGTACCCACAATCTTGGAGTAGGCAGTGTACCCATCTCCACGATGCCAAAGAAGTCTCTGGCACATGCGATGTGAAGAACTCCTTATTAGAAGATAACGTGATAAAGAACTCTTGTATCAATAATCCACTCAACCTCATTATGCGTAGCAATGGTATTCTTCATCTCGAAAAATAGAACTACCCACGTCTTCGTCGAATAAGCATTTGTAGTATTTTTATTTTCATCTTTCCCTCCCGATTTTGCCTTCTTTTGTTCCGTTTCCAAGCATAACAATTTCTTTTCATGTCCTTCCTTACCCGGTGTGCACTTTCTTCTTTCACTAGACTTTCCTGAGTTGCGACACGCCTTTGGATTTACCCACGACCCTTAGGTTCTCACATTTTTACCTCTTCTGTTCTACGTGACAAGGCCTCTTGTCTCGAGAAGATATTCCTTGTTCCTTCCTTCTGGCTTCTTCATTAAACAAACTGTCTTTTACCATATCCATGGTTAAATTGCCATTAGGAAATTTGAGGATTACTAAGTGAGATAACTAGAGTATCCCAACTATCTGGCAAAGAACTCAAAAATACAATGCTTGCAACTCATCTTCAATCTTCATCTTCATAGCATTTAGCGTTTCACCAACCCTTGAAAATCCTTTAGGTGTGCTGCCTTTCTGTGCCATTTTATACTTAGTTACTAACCAATCAAAGTGGCTTTATTTGTGCGATCTTTCGTTCGCATGGATTCTAATTTTTCCAAAGCCTATCGTGACACGGATGAAACACACTCGTCTGGCCCACCGGTCCCGATTAGAGCTACTGCTTTTCTATGCATGATCTTCCATTCGCTCTCGACATATCTTTGGGTTTACTTTATCCCCATCATCAGCGCATATAAATCCTTGCAATAAAGAATATCTTCCATTCGCTTCAGATAGAATAATTGGGACGAGGTTAGTCTAATCATAGCGACTCGAAGATTCCTCCATTTTTAAACCAACACCAACCACAATACCCGCACAATAGAACTCGGCTCGATACCACTTGTCGGGAATAAACAAGACTCGAATATTTTCCTCGTTGATTTAACCTGGGAGCCAATAAAATGCACCCAAAAAATAATATGCCAAGGAGATAATCACAAAAACAGAGAATTTTTAACGTGGAAAACCCCTCCCAAAGTGAGAAGAGGAAAAGACCACTGACCTTGTCTGTGAGTCTACCCAAATATCCACTATAATAATTTAGGTACAAAACCTAATTCTAAACTAGGTTCAACGCCTAGTTTTCAACACAATCAGAAGATGCACTTCAAGATCCCAAAAATCAATGAAATCATCCAAATATAGTGAATAAAATAATAGGCATATCTAGCCTCAAATCAAGACAGATTGACGAAGATCTCACCCAGCCTCAAGATACAAATCGTCGCTTCTCTCACCGCTTCACCCAGATGCACGGATCACGTGCCTCGCCCTTTTGATTGCCCAAAAATTGACTGAAAAAAATTTCACAGAATAAAAATTGCCGCTGCAGATTTTTCTGCTCCAGAAAAACGCCCACAGCACGCCTCCTTTTCTGCTCCAGAAAAAAACGCATTAAACGGCTCCTCAGAATTTTTATCATAAAACATATAGCCCTAATGGGCTTAAGAGAGAATAAAATTGGGCCGCCTAAAAATTTGGGCTTGACCCACATTACAGTGTACTAGTTGGAAATAGAAAAAACGAGGGAAATTGCTATGATATTTAATTATACAACCACATGCAGTTAACATTGCTCTGAAAAGGAGGAGGAGATCCTTTTTTCTGCTTTCAAACTGGAGAAAGAGGAGCTGCACTTATTGGCTGAGAAGATTCGGTATCGGATTTATTCCCACTCTTACAAATCCAACGAACCGGTTTTCCGATAATGAACTCACCAACCTTTTTCAATTCTGTGCAACGTCCCAGGACAGCTGAACGTAGAGGAGAATATGACAGAAAAAAAATGGGGACGGGAAGAAAACCAACCACACTCCAAACAGCATTTCCCCGATTTCCTGTTGTGATCAGGACGATTGTTGCTCTGAACGCCATCGCCATCATTGAGACGAAGAGGATCATACATAAAATTTCCTGTGTCAGCTTCTTAAAAAGATACGTTTCAAAGTCTTGTAATGGAAAAGAGGATGTAAGGATGGAGAGAAATATGCCCACGGATGTCAAAGCCAAAGTAAGGGAGATGACATCTGCTAGAATGAAAACCAGAGAGAAGGGTTTAGAGCGAAGGATCGGAGTACCGGTGCTTCCGTCGGAACCGCCGGGGACAGTGAAGGCTGCAGCAAAGGCAATGGTGGCTAAACGGAAAGAATGGTGCAATTGTCAGTGGTCCGCATTAGCCATTCCTTGGCATCGTGATGGAGTTTCTCATTTCTGGCTGCAAATAATTCTTGGCAGTTTGGTGATCTTTGTTAAGAGGTTCGGTCAAACGCGTCTTGCAGACTGACTTCAATTTCTGCGCATCCACGTATACAATCTCAAGAAACACCGTTATTCTATTGTAATACATATATACAAGCATTAATTTTTGTTCTTTCTAATTCCTTTGTTTGTCTGTCTGCCGGCCGACATTAGACTAAATTAGGGGGATGGAATTTTATTATATTTTTTAATAAATATGGGTGTCCAGGCCTTGCTTATGCGAGCTCATAAAGTTAATCACAAATAAACTTGACCATGAGAGGACTCAAATGGATGCCCATTAAAAAGTAAATCTAAAGCCAAATCAATTGAACTACCCTAGGGTTGAAGAATGGAATTAATATTCATATATTAATTCCAGTAAGTACCCAATAAGTACTTATCATTTCCTATTAGGTAGTTATTTTTCATCCATTATATATTAAATTATTAGTAGTAGTACTAATAGTGGTAGCAGAATAAGTATTTATGATGAAGACTGACAATAAAATGACTTAAACGCAATTTTATGTATGTCTATAATTAATGGGTAAGTAGAGAAGTGCACCTTAAACAACAGCAACTTCGAGTTGGAATGCGGGCTTTGTACTTTTTCACTAGCTTGACTTTTTCTTTTTAAGCCAACCATATGTAGTAAGGAATTCCCTTTGTTATCTGTAGCTGATAATAGACCTTTTGCAAGCATTTCAGACTTTGCCATTGTATCAAAATTTTTAATATGACGATAAAGGATTGCCACATGTAATATGTTCATTCCTTCCTTATTAGTATACTCTAGCGCCTAAGGGTGACAAACCAGTATTTCGTTGACAATGTCTTGAATGTTTGAGATTGTTGCCAAAAATAATGGTGATTCATCTCTCTTCTTGTAGTCGTTATTGACTACTAAACTTCTAGGGTAGTTGGACCCTTCATTTTCTTGGGAATTTTGTTCATTCTTTTCTGGAGAGTTTGGTCCTTCATTTGGTAGAGCGTTTTGTCCTTTCTTTTTTTAAGATATTTTTTCTTCCTCTTTTATTTCTATCTCCTTAGTCTTATTAACTTCTTGAGAATTAATACTAGCACGCCAAGAAGTATCATTCTTTATCAAAAGCTTGATGAGACCTTAAAATGAATAGCTTCTGCTTTCGCTAAAAATGAGACACAGTGGCTTACTTTTACATAATATTTGATAAAGTATTTTATAAAAAATTTATATATACTAAATTTACGAGTAAACAAGTTCATAATGTTATAATATGAAGCATACAAAGAAAAGTAGTACTAAAATAGTAAATACATCCAAATACAAAAACATACCATCAACTGTTGGGCAGATTCCCACATATTAAGCGCGTACAAGTAAAAAAACTTAGTATCAGATGATGTTTAGGTACGGAATATTATTTTATTGAAGAGAGTTATTAAGAATTGGGTCATTATCAATTAGAAATTAAGGGCTTGTTTGGTTTCAAGTTTTGAAAACTGTTTTTGAGAATAGTTTTTGAAAACGGAGAGAATAACATTTTTGTGTTCTCTAAAAACCTGTTCTTATTATCTAAATTTAATATTTTCTATATTTTTTGTGTTTAAAAAAAAAAAAAAAGGAACCAAAGGTATGCTATCTCTGTTTTCCTTGTCCTTGTTTTTGATAATGGAAAAGAGTTTTCAAAAACAAGAACCAAACAACCTAATAGCCACATGGAAAAAATAGTTTCATCATTTTCCTTTCTAAGTACATTGCCTTTGTATTGAATTACCATTTCTTTATACATTTGTTCAAAGTTGCCTTGGTATGATAACTAATTTTGTTTATATATTCTTTTAATCTAAACAATAAGTCCATGACATGGAAAAAAGTTAAATAACCGTCATTACATGGAAAGTTGTCTTTGAGACATAGATTTAATAATTAATTATAGCACGAATTTTATTTGTACTGGAAATTTATTAAAGTAATAGTTACTTAGAAATATTGTATATAAACCCCTCTCAAAGTAATAACAATGTAGTTCATTTTCTTCTGTATCACTTACCAAGTATATCCAAATGAAGTCTTAAATTTTAAATTTCTAATTACATTTTTTATGGTGCTTATACTCACCTTTCATTGCTTGTCGTGATGTTATCTTTGGGGTTCCACTCTGAAAAAAAAACTTCAATTATGAGATGTTTAGGCCACTATTTGTTAGGAGAAAAAAAAATGTAAAAGGAAATAAGTAATTAACAATTAATTATAAAAAGTTGAGGTCGATAAATTATCGTGAATGTCCAAAAAAAAGAACCAAGATTTATTAAACAAATCCATCATATCAAACCTTTAGGCTACATCTGGTTCTCAGAAAAGGAAATATAAAGGAAAGAGAGTAATGAAGAAAGTAGAAGGAAATAAAAAATAAAGGAAAATAAAAAATAGTTAAATTTGACATATTTTTATTTTCTATTTTAAACCTATTTTATTTTATTTTAACTCATCAGTGTAAGTAGTAAATAATTTAAGAATACGTAAGTTTTTAAGTAATTTTATGTATATTTGATTTTTGTAAGATCTTTCATCAAACAAACAAAAACATAAGAAAATCATTTTATAACGACTCCTTTAAAATGCATCTACCAGATTGAGAGGAGTTCATACTTATATATATAGTCAAAAGAAATTTATCTCTTATTCTATATGGACCAAGCAAACACAACGTTCTTGTTTTGTCTCATGGAATTACGGAGCCAAACATAATGGACCCCTACCATTTGTAACAACCCGACTAAACCATGTAAATATTATTCGTTTTGGACCAAGGGGCCCTCACGGCTTTGAAACACATCTATTAGGTTGAAAGAAACTCATACTTATATAGTCTTAAGAACTTTCTCTTCTATCTAATATGGGATGTGACACATTTCCTTAGCATGTCTTTCTTTCCTTGGTACTTTCAAAAAAGGGTGGATCTAGGATTTTATGTTTTGGGTGTCACCATTACAATAAACTAATAGTATACAAGAAAAAAAAATTGACAGCTATTAGGATTTGAGGTTGCAGCTAATAATTTTTTTTTTAAAAGGCAAAAAAAATACTTATAAAGGTTTTTTTTTTTTTTTTTGTCGGTTGACACCTCATTGTAACACACAGATCCGCCCCTCCTTTCAAGGAACCAAACACAATCTTTGCATTTTTAGACAAGAAAAATTGAGGAAAAAAAAGAAAAACAAAAACAATTACATCTACTAATTACTAAAGCCTCGTTATAGACATTCAGAATAGAAATTAAATCCATTAAGATAGGTTCAATTGAGCTGGGGATTCACTTGAAAGCTTGAATGTAAGGTACACATTATTGTTTTATAAGATATATAGCTAATTATTTTATCTCCAAACTAATTTTTTTTTAAAAACGAGAAAATATATAAAACTATATTAACATTCCCGAAATTATTTGAATGCCTAGGTCCAATTTCTAAATAATGTTATCATCTAAAAAAATAAGGGTAACTAAGTAAATGAAGAATAAATGCTGATGATGTAGTTAAATGTACTGTACTAGAGCTGATGAGTTTCTCCAGGAGTCCTTGTGTAGGTACTTTTGAGACCATGAGTTCTTTTATGAATCCTCGTCTCGATACTATCTTCTTTTTAAATGCAAGATACTGAAGAGCAGTCATTAAATTTTGATCCCTTTTTTCGATTAAATATGGATAGCTCTCCGCAATAAAATGGGCCAATTCTATTTCAAGTTAATTTTGTAGAGGTCACACCAAACACAAAACAAACAAAAAAAATAAAAATGTTAAATTAGCAATCTAACCTACGTCTTTGCATTCAAACTATATATATAAAACAAATGCTTTTTCTTGAAACAATATATAAAAAAGACTAAAAACTAGGTTAAGTTGCCATCTACATATCAACTTTTTGCCAAAATGCTTTGGGAAGTTATTTTCTTTTTTCTTTTTGAAAGGGGCTTTGGGAAGTTTATATTGGTTTAAGGATTTTTTTTTTTTCAATTTGAACATTTATTAACCACGTTTAAATGTGGTAACTAAAAATACAACTTCATAATTTTAAAAAGGGGATTTCCGAAATCTAAACCTCCATAAAGTTTTAACCTCATTGGATAGAAATACCCTTGTTTAATAAATAAAAAAAAAACCCTGCCTTTTTTAAGATATATGTGAATACATATAATGATCAATGGCATTTTTGTCCAAAATGTCATTTTTCAAAGAAAAAAATGAGAAAGGTTAGGGTCTGTTTGGTTCCTATTTTTAAAAACTGTTCTTGAGAACAATTTTTGAAAACACATAGAAACTATTTTGGTCACATCTGAAAATTATTCTTTGTTATTTGAATTTAATGTTTTTTTGTATTCTGTGTTTTTCAGAAAAAAAAAAAAAAAAAACCAAATTATGTTCTCCCTTTTTTCTTGATTCTACTTGTTTTTAGAACATGAAACAATTTTCAAAAACTGTAACCAAATAAAACCTTAGACTTATAAATTTATGATTATATGAGGCTTTTCAACCAAATATTTATTTTAAAAAAAAATTAAAACTGGAGGTGCTTGAATTGATGATGAGAAAAGAACTCACCAAAAAACTCAGTGAAGATGGTAACATGAAGAACAATTGTTCCATCATTCCTCTGCAAATAGTGTTTATCACCATCCTTTGGAGTTCGTTCCGTCAGTTACATTTCCCCAGCCAGAAACTTAAACATCTTTGTTTGACCATAACGGGCAGCACAGAAAATAGGCGTCTCACCTAACTTGTTACCCTCAAATAGCAACTCCTGATCTCTCTTCAACATCTCCTCCGCCACGTCTTTCATAGAATCACCGGCGGCTACTTCGTGGAGCATATTGCTGCCGGCGTTTTTTTCTTTGCCGTCAAGCTGATGGTTGCAGTCTTTGGGCAACGTTTTCAGTAATTCACGTACCAGTCGAGTTCGGTTGAAGCGAGAGGCCATGTGGAGGACTGTGTCATTGTAAATACCGATTCTCTGTAACGGCCCTTTTGGGATGAGAATTGCACATTCCGGTGACTTGCTCGTCGTCGCCTGTGCTGATCAAGTTCAGGAACAGTTTATCCGCCATGGGAGCATTGACTTTGGAGAGGGATGGTTTCAGAATCGTATTGACTTTGGAGTCGTCTCTAAGTATTTATAAGGGAAACTTGTGTTTGGGTCATTGATTTGGGAATAATCGGAAAGAAGACATTTAAGAATGCAAAATATATGGTTCAAGTACAATTTCATAAACTCTTTTCTTTAATTAAAGGTGATTTTTTTTGTCATTTTTGGCCTGAAATTACTCATCTACACATTTTTACACATTTTTCTTTGTTAACAAAATGGTTATTCCACATAGATTTAGGTTTTTATTTGTTTTTTCGTGATTTAGTCGTCATCTTCATGAGCGTGTGGTTTTCGTCGACTTTGTGCGGCGAGTGGTTGTGTCATCTCAGTATAATGTTTCGGTTTTCGTTGTCGAGGTGCGGTTTTTATTTGTATTTTGGTGATTCAAACGAGCAAAACATATACGATCATAGACAAAAATCAAATCAATGGTCGTCAATATGCTGCAGAGCTTGAGTCAAATGTATTCTAATCACAGTAGTAATATTAAATGTGTAAGCTCAACTATTAAATGTATAGGTTTTGAGTCGATTTATTATGCTATTAACCTGGAAGTTGTTTCATCCTTTATGGTTTTTAGTTATTTTGATATCATGTTTATATCAATATATTGTTAGTTTGAATCAATGAAATTATTATTCTCTTCAAAAACAAAGGTACAATTTTATAAGCCTATCATACCTAGCTCAAGTGGTAGAGCGTTCACAGTTAAAAACAAGCAAAGGGCATAAGGAGGGGGGTCCAGGTTCGAGTCGTAGTGAGAACAATTTTCTACCTTGAAACTATAGTGTATTAAAAAAAGTACAATTTCATAAAAAATAATTGTGTTTCAGATATGGTAGTATTTAGGCACTACATCAATAAACTATAAACAGTGCCTTAATGGTAGTATCTAGTATCTAAGTGCCACTACTCCAATCATTGTACTACCATTATAGTAATACAAATTATTTCTTCTTATGCCTTTCATAACCAAACCATCTCGAATAATCATAACAAGGCCTTTAGACTCTAGGGCCCCCAAAGAGATGAGATTCTTTTTCAACTTCGATACATACTGAACATCTGTCAAAACTCTAATTGATCCATCATGATTCCTCAACCGGATTGAACCCATCCTAGTGATATAGCTAACATCACCACTACCCATATAAAAAACTCCACCATCAACTTCTTAAAACTTGAAGAATCACTCCTTATGTGGACACATATGATGGGTACAATTCGAATACAAAATCCATTCATCCAAACCAGCAATAATTTGATGACCAACTAAACAGAACTCAGAATCACTAGAGTTACCCCCATGATCAATGACACACGCATCAGACATGGACTTGCCCTTATCTTTATTTTTCAACTTAGGACAATCTTTCTTCCAATACCCCTCCTCATGACAAAAGACACTCATATTTTCTCAATCTACTCTTTGATGTCACCTTTCCCTTTTTTTCTCATTTCTTATTTTGACTACGATCTCTCACTATCAATGCTTCTACCGACTCATCCCAATGCTCTCTTTGATCTTTCTTCCGAATTTCATAATTCAACAATGCAAAACAAACTTCTTCAAAAGACAGTTTTTCCTTCCTATGAATAAGGGTAATACAAAGATGATCCAACTCATCAAGAAGAGAACCAATCAATAACATAGTCTTACGTTCATCTTTGAAGGTCTCATCTAAGTTTAATAAATCAGTAATTAGTTTATTAAACTCGTCATTATGGAAACTAATGCTCATACTTTATTTTAACAGGAGATGGAATAATCTTTTCAACAGGTACAATCGATTCTCATTGCTTTTCTTCATATATTTATTTTCTAACGCCTTCCACAAACTATAGACAAACGTCTCTAATAGAAACATATATCTCTGTTCTTTAGCCAGACAAGAACGGATTAACCCACAAGTTTTTATGTTGAGTCTTTCCCACTCACTCTCATTAGCATTATCTAGTCTTGTTTATTTCAAAACCTGATCCAAATCTAGCATATACATTGTATCCTTCATATCACTCTACCATAAGCCGAAATTATTCCGACCATCAAATTTTTCAATATCTACTTTTGCCTTTGTGGTCGCTGTTTTTAACTTAGATTCTGTCATCGTTCCACACAATTGCGTCTATGAATACTAGGACATTTCCTAGGAAAAAATGAATTGATCACCATAGTCCCACTTAGACTAGTCACCTTAGATAGAATAAAAGTCCCATGAAAGGCTGGATTGGTCCAAACGATGTCAAAATAACAATCTCCTTAGACAGAACTTCCACAAATATTTCAGACAAAGGAGCTCCTCTTGAATAGATTTCAACTATCAACAGTTCAAGAACAGATTTCTGATGTGGAAGATCGGGCTACACCGTAACCATAGAGCATACTTATAACTTCACTTGAATAGATTTCAACTATCAATAGTTCAAGACCAAATTTCAGATGTGGAAGATCGGGCTACACCGTAACCACAAAGCATACTTATAAAAGAACCTAAAGCTCTGATACCACTTGTTGTGGTAACGCACCAAATAATGCAACAAGTAGAATAACTAAAGGCAGAAAAGAAAGAGAACACAAAGAATTTAACGAGGCTTGGTATAAATACCTATGTCCTCGAGCGCCAGCGAACAACTTCCACAAATCAAAGAGAATAACAAATTAGGGTCACAAATCAATTTTCTAAGAAATTGAGCTAAATACCCAAGCAATTAGACAATGCTACAAATACCCTAAAGAAGATGAGGAAGAAGTGCAAATATTACAAAGAGGAAAAAACCCTTTTATAGGCTAGGAGGTAAAAGCACACTCATTTTTTAACCGAAATGGGATTTGCATATATATATATACACGATACATGGGATTTGCTCATTCTTATGTTTTTAAAATACGATACATCATTAAAATTTATTTGATTATGAATTTGAGTTGTTTTACATCACATCCTCCAAATGAATGAGACTTTTACCTTACACCTCAAGTTTGCAACCAGATAGATTTTAATATACCAAGAATTGGTTGATGATATTTAAGAAATTTAATATTTCTCCAACATAAGATGTATGTAAAAATCTGAAATAACGAGTCAACTACTAACAATTAAAAGACGTTATACAAATATATATATATATATATATATATTTTGTGTGATTTGGTTAACATTGATATTAGAGCAATCAGGTAAACAAATTCTTGGCTTGACGTGTTTGACTAATCACCATTTAGGAAGAAGTAATGGGATCAAAGAAGGATGCATATAAATTTAAGAAATTCAATTCCACGAATTTCAAATTTTGGAAGATGCAGATGGAATATTATTTATACTTGAAAGGTTCGTATTTACTATTAGGAGGGAAGCTAGATTTGATGGTTGAAAATGAATGGAATATATCATAAAGTTGTTGGTAAGATTAGGTTAACCTTGTCGAAATCAATTGCGCGCTTTAAACATTAAGAAAAAAAACACTATGGTATCTCTCATGTCTACCCAACAGGCATGCATGAACAATCTTCTATAATAAATAAGGAACATCTAATTAAAAATTGTTTAATTTGAAGATGATTGAGAATGGGAATTTCAAGCAACACTTGAGCAAATTTACTAAGATTACCGATCAATGAAATTTGGTTGATATTAAATTTGATGATGAGACTTCAATTTAGGTTTAGGTTTCTCCAATTTAGGATTGACATTTGTTGGGAAGCCTCATGGACCTAGCTATCTCTACCGACATTGGTATGATGTTGTCCACTTTGGGTCAAGCCCTCATTGTTTTGTTTTTGGGCTTTTCCCCCAAAAGACCTTGTACTAATGAGATGTTATCCATGCTTATATACTCATAAGTCTTCTCATTAATTCCTAACCGATGTGGGTTATTGTGGGACTTTGGATGCACACCCAACAATCCTCCTCTCGAACAAAGTTCCATCGAGCCTCCCCTCAAGCCAGGATTTCCTTCACTGTGTTCAAGCACATGCCTTACATGAAGCACCATCTGTCAAGGGGACCCACGACATCGTTTTGTTCAGCTTCCACTCACATAGTTAAGCTTAAACCCGACTCTGATACCACTTGTTGGGAAGTCTCATAGACCTATCCACATCCACATTGGTATGATATTGTCCACTTTGAGCCTAAGCAATCATGATTTTGTTTTTGGACTTTTCCTTCAAAAGATCTCATGCCAATTGGATGTTACCCATGGTTATCTATTCATAAGTCTTTCCATTCCTAACCGATGTGGGACATTGTAAGGTTGTTTGGGTGCACACCCAACAACTTAAACATAGAAAGAAGAGGAAATTGGAATATGGGTAATTAATGAGCAAGGTAGATTCAAATTGAGGAATGGTATATCAAAATCCAAAAATTTCGGAAATTCCAAACATCAAACAAATAAGAAAGATGTTGAATATTAGAACTGTGGAAAGAATGGACATCAAATACTCATAACATTCACAAAAGTAAATAATATTAAAAAAATTATAAAATTACGTAGTTAAATAGAATCTCTAGAATTAATTAATTAGAACACAAAATATACATGCATCATAATGAGTCATCAACTAATACTACACTTTCAACATGCTAACTAAATTAACACAGCCCTGTTATATTACTACATAGACATAGAAAAGGAGAGGAGAATTCCACTGATATCTAATGATTCTTTTTCTTCTTTCAAACTTGATCAGTAGATTGGGTATCGGCATAGGGCTGGGGTTTATTCCCACGAATCCAACCAACAGGCTTACATATATTGATACACTCACAAGCTTTATAGAGAAAGTAAATGAGGATAACGAGGAATATTAGAACCGTCCAGGCAAGACCTTGGAGGAATTTCCGAACAAAATTTGTGGGCCATTCTGTGCAACGTCTCAAAAAAGCTGAACGAAGAGGTGAATAATAGACAAAGAAAATGGGGACGGGAAGAAATGCAATCACATACCAAACAGCTATTTGCCGATGATGTGTCATGATCAGGACGATTGTTGCTCCAAACGCCACCGCCATCATTGTGACGGAGGCGATCATACATATTATTCCCTATTTCAGCTTCTCAAAAAGGTATGTTCGGAAGTGTTGTAGTGGGAATGAGGATGTAAGGGTGGAGAGAAATATACCTATTGATGTCAAAGCCAAAGTGAGGGAGAACACATCAGCTAAAACGAAGACCAGAAAGAAGCGTTTCGAGTGAAGGATCGGAATACCGGTGCTTCTGTCGGAACCACCGGGAACGGTGTAGGCTGCTGCGAAGGCAACGGTGGCTATGAAGACAGAGAGGATGGTGCAGTTCTCAGTGGTGTGAATTAGCCATTCCTTGGCTTCTCCATGGAGTGTCACATTTGTTGTAGCAAATAGTTCTTCAGCGGTCTTGTTCTCATTGTCGAGAGGCTTGGTCAAATGCATCTTACTGGCTAACTTCACATTCTGCAACAAACAAAGTTTTCCTTAGGTACATATATTTTTTGTGGGTTACTTAATAACTTGTTAATATTTTATAACCCTTTTCACCTCCTACTAAAAGGCCTAGTAGTAGGAGGAAGGTTTCTCCATATATATTCACTTCAATTAGACGTGTCCAACTGATGTGAGACTTTCAACACTCCCCCTCACATGAAGGCGGGTTTTTTTTTTCTTTTTCCGGTCCTTTTATAAGATGATTAGTGTGGAATCTCCTTCACCATGATCCATACATTTGGCTCGCACTGATACTATGTTAATGTTTTAAAATCCTTTTCACCTCTCATTAAAAGGCTTTGTAGCAAGAGAAAAGTTCCTTCAAATATATTAACTTCAATTGGACAGTGTCCAACCGATGTTGGACTTCTAGCATAACTTTTTTGATGGGATGATGAAGACTAACAATCAAATGGCTTGAACAAGTGCATGCATGCATGGACATAAAGGTTAGCTTACATGTACCTCGACTAATCTCATAAAACTCTGAAGTTTTTTAGTAGGATAAATCTTTTAATGGCTATAAAGGGACTCTTACTGATGGTCAATCTAGTCTCTAAAATTAACAGTAGGATAAATCCACTAATGATCATAAGGGAACACAAATTGAAGATCATCGGAAAGCAAAGTCAAGATCAAACCAACTGAACTACCCTCAAGGTTCACAATATTTATGTTTATTAGTAAGGGGTAAGTGGGGGCGCACCTGAAAGAACAATAACTAGCTCTTTTTGCAGCTGAAATGCAGGACATTGCATCCTTTCACTAACTTGACTTTTTCTTTTCTGGCCAACCATGTGTAGTAAGGAGTTCCCATCATGATCTGTGGCTGATAATAGACAGCTGGTAAGAAAGTCGGAATTCACCACCATATCAAAAATTTCCTTATGACGGTAAAGGATTGCCAATTGTAAGATGTTCCTTCCCTCTTTGTTAGTATGCTCAAGCGTCTCGGGATGATGGATGAGTATTTCTTCCAGAGTCTCCGGAATGTTGGATATTGTTGCCAATATTAGTGGAGATTCATCACCCTTTTTGTTCTTGGAGTCTTGCTCATTTCCTTGGGAGCTCTGCACTTTCTTATCTTCAGATTCTTGTCCATTCTTTTCATGGGACAATTTTATTTTCAATCCCTCCTTGGACTTTTGTTCATTCCCCTGTGGGGAGGTTTTACTTTTATTTTCCTGGGAATCGATCCCTTTTTTCGTTTGGGACAATTCTATGTCCAACTCCTCATCAATCTTACTAGCATTCCATGTAGTGTCCTCCTTTACCAAAAGCTTGACGAGTTCTTCAAGTATTGAGGGCATCTGCTTCAATAATGTGAGATGTTGGGGATTATAATTTGAGATAATATTGGAAATTATTTGATTAAAGAAAAGTACTTTATTGATACTGTTTCTTAAATCTAAAATCAGCTACTGAATATTGAAACATAAAAACAATGTTGAATTTTGAAATAAGAAGTGATTGAAATAGAACCAAATTCTGTTATTTGCTACTAAAAGTAGAAAATATAAGGTATTGGGGTAGGGATAAGGTAAACAAATGCTCCAAATTTTTAGTCAAATGTAAAACTTGGCCCTTTAATTTTTTTTTTAGGTCCAATGCAGTCTCTAACGTTTGTTTCGTAACTCAAATATGTTCCTACCGTTAACGAAGTGAACAGATGAGCAAACAGGCCCCAAACGCCGTTGATGTTTCACACCCCCCCAAATATGATACACGTCAGCAAATTATGTTAAGTGTGAGTGCCATGTTAGCGGCATTAGACGCCCGTTTACACTATTCACCCCGTTGATAGTAAGGGCATATTTAAGCTACGAAATAAACGTTAGGAACAACATTGAACTCGGAAAAAGTTTAAGGGCCAAAGTTAGACATATGATCCAACATTAGGAGTATTTGTTTACCTTATCCCTTCAAGGAGGCTTATTATTTTTTTATTTTAAAAATAGAAAATAATAGTAACTTTTATTTAAAATATATCAACTATCATATAAAATGTATGAACATAATTTTTATCTTTTAAAATTATTTTTTAATTTTCTAAAATTTGAGGCGCATTTTTTTATTGATAATATCGTTCTTAGTAGTTTCAGTCGCTTTTTTAAATCATAACATCTTTAAATATAAGTCTATAAGCTTAAATATTAAAGAAGCCTTAAAAGTGAAATTTCTAATAATATTTTAAATTTCTTATGCAAATGCTTTTAAAAAGGCTAACCATCAAAATAAATAAACAACATTTATACCAAAGCTCGCACCTTTCATCACTTGCCTTGCTGTTATCAGGAAACCACTCTGCAAAATATCTTCATTTGTGAGATGTTTTAGCCGCTATTTATGTTGGGATAAGGTGCACAAATGGTCTTGAGTTGCGTATATGTCCAATTTTGCTTCTTACTTTTTTTCGATCCCAAAATACCCTTGATGCTTACTATCATAGCCCAACCATGTCATTGCTGTTAGAATATGTCACAAATGGACAAATGGCCGTTAAAATTCTTATTAAGCACCTCACACGTGTTAGAGTTTTTAGCTTGGTTGTGACTTTTTTTAACGGGATGGGCATGAGTTAGCTACGATAGTAAACATCATGGCTATTTTGGGACCGAAAAAATATTTGTACAAAGTGAGATCCACGTGCAAAACTCATGGACATTTATACACCTTATCCCAATATTTGATAGAAACAAATAGTGAACATATGCAAAAGAAATTAAAATAGATAATATATACTTTACAATTATTAGGAAATTGAGGTAATTAATTAATGTTGAATGGACGTAAAGAAGATTCAAATTTTATTAAACATCATCCATTGAACCACATAGTTGTTTTATTTTACAAACCATGGAGTTTCTCGGTGAAGCTTGTTGATTTCATTAGGTCCTCCATGAATCCTTGTCCAATTTTTGGTTTCTTCCTTCCGAATGCATTTGGATTGCATGCAAGATAGTGACAATGAGGAACCGCAATGAGGAAGGTCAATCCTGTTACAAGTTATTCACATACATTAAACAAAAAACGAAAATGTTAAATTATTAGTCTAGTATTATTTTTTCATTCCAAACATATTTGAAAGAGAAATACATTTATATCAACGGTCCTATTTAACTAATTAAATAAAATATGAATTAATCAAAATTTATAGATTTTAATACTCTTCAATATTTATAAACAAATAAAAATACATTTAGAAATGGTATTTGAAAAAGAAGAAAAAATCTTTTCCTTTCCTGATATTTTCACATTTCTATGATCCGCATCTAAGGTTTTGTTTGGATTGTAAAATAATTAAAGAAGAAAAAAACAATGAAAATAATTAAATAACAGATTAGTTGGGATTAAACATCCTTGTCACATCTGCCAAAGTTTTGAAACATCCTCACCAAACGCTACTAGATTGGTCGGTGTTGGGTGTATGCCCAAAGTCCCATTAAATACATGAAGGATGATGAGTTAATAAGGATGGATAATATCCAATTAGTTTGAAGCTTTTTGAAAGAAGCCCAAAGACAAAATCGAGGGTTTAAATTCAAAGTGGACGATATCATTCCAATATAAAGGGGATAGGTCCATAAGGTTTCCGAGCGTTGGGATTAAGCTAGCTAAATTCGAAACATCCTGATTTACTAGTTTTGTTTTACAGAACAATCTTTTTTCAAATCAGGGTAAATACAGTTTTTTGAGAAGTACCTTATGGTAAACATAGCTGGAAGGGAAAACATGTCTTCTCAAAGCCTTTTTAGCTACTCAGAAGATGCAGAATCATCCTCAAAACATGTAAAAGCGAGTTTTAGCGAAATCAAACCAGAATCTGAAATAGATTACAAATACTAAACTGTGACACTAGAGAAAGAATCGGTGAGAGATGTAGATATATAGAATTGGATATGAATTTGCTATTATACCTCTTCACTATTATCGGTTGCCGACATTCTTTCCAAGAATCTCTGGCTGCCAGTTCGTGGAGAATAGTGTTGCCTTCGTTGTTTTTTATATTCCAAACAGGAACTTGAAGGTTTTCTTGTTTAGGCAACATTCCCAGTAACTGTTTTACCAGATCCTTCTGTTTGAAGCGAATGGCCATATGCAAGAACGTGTTGTTGTAGCTCTTACTGATTTTCTGCATTAGGTCTTTAAGAGGCTGATCGCTGCTCACTTTGGGCAGATACTTGTGTTTTATCCTAAAGTTTTCGTATAGGATTTCAATGGGTTTCTTTTGTTTGGAATCCGCCATGGAAGGCCGTACCTGTATGGAGAGGGAGAGCAGAACAGAAAAGGCTAGCTTTGAGAAGCGAATTCCACGATCAGTGTTACTGCTGCTGCAAAGATGTGGAATCGGTGACTAGTCTTAATCCATGCTAGCTTGCTTTGGAGCCACTCAGCTCCATACTTTTCATTATGTCATGGCCTACCACGCACACATCCAAGCCAATTAAACACCTTCTTCACATTCTTCTCATCCATTCAAATTCATTTTCACCATTACAATTGCGGACCCAGATAATAAAGTCGGGGACATTGATATTTTTGGGTGGGGCATTGTAGTATAATGATTAAGTAACTTACCTCCAAGTTAGAGATCAAGGGTTCAAACTCCGTTATAAACCGGTTTACATCCAAACAAGCTATTATTTAATCATCTGCATCCACTTCAATTAAAAAAAAAAGGAGAAGAAGAGAAAAAGTATGTTTCAAGGTATTGATTTGAAAATAATGTTATTTGAATACATTGGTGCTGTTAAAATTAAGAAAACCAATTGATAACAAGAGAAAACTGAAAATCTTATTGAAATGAATAATGCTTATGAAAATTACATAACAAAGGTCTTTATATAGATTTAAGAATCCTAATAAGAAACAAACTCTAAAGTGCTAAGAATAAGAAACCTACCACATGAAAAAGAATCTCTACAATAATAGGAATATATTGAGTATTCTATAATATAATATATTCTAATATTATCCCCTCAAACTCACGATGCGACTGCTATAAGCATCGAGAGTTTGCTATCTAGAAAACAAAACCATAAAATAAAATGTCACTTGATACCAGATTGTAGAGAGAAACAATTTCAAAAGAAATCAGAAGAGAAACAATTGTAGAAAAAGAAAGCAACAAGAATTGAAAGATCGACAGAGAGAAACAATTTCAAAAGTAATCGGAAGATAAACGATTGCAGAGAGAGAAAGCAGTAGAAATCGGAAGATCAACAGAGAAATTAACAATTTTAAAAGAAAAGATCCCAAACAAATCCGAATGTGGATGCCAAAACCGATACTAATGCTGATGCCAATGTCAATGCCAATGCCAATACCAATACCAATACCAATATCAATACCAATACCAATGCCAATACCAATGTCGATGCTAATACCAATACCAATGCCGATGCTAATACCAAATACCAATTCCAACCCAAAACCTTAAATTCTACCTCTCATATGGCAACAAATCCCAAAATCAACTCAAAGCTATCATTCCACACTGCTTGCTTCCCATCGGACATTGAATCGGACAACCAAGAGAAGATCCCCGAGTTGACGTCTCTGTCGCCGAAAAGTGCCGTCATTCTCTTCTCTTCCTCTCTGTATCTGACGCTGATTGTAATCAAATTCGTCAACCATACCCGTTTGATCATACTGCCTCCATGACTCCTCTTCACTCAAGCACTTGAAAGCCTTGCACACCTTTCTTAAACGCTTCTTCAGAGCCTGGGGCGTTGTTCTTATCGGGATGAACTTTTAAGGACAATTTCCTGTAAGCCTTTAGAATCTCCTCCACCGACCAACTCTTCTCTACACCAAGAATCCCACAATAGTCTTTGTTCCTCCTAGTCAGTGGGGGTGGCGCCGCACCCGCACCAAGCTTCTCACACGCAGCCAAAAGATCACCAACCAACAGAGTATGGTTGAGCCGTTGCGCAATTCCTATGAATTTAAGCGCGCGCTGCGTATTTCCAGAAGCAATTGCTTCCTCCGCTCTCTGAACACATCTCAATGCTTCGTCCTTATTGCTATCCATAATTCAACGCGCAATTCAAAATCCCAACAATAAAAAAAAAAAAAAATCATGCGCCAAACCCGTGAATCAGTCAGGAAAACAAAGATATAGAGTTTCATGCGAAAAATCAAATTTCCAAAGAACCTTTAAATTAAAGCTCAATAAAAACCAATAACCCCCCTACAATAATTATCAACCAAACCTAATTCAAAAAACCTGCAAATCAAAAACAATCTGTAAAGAATCGCCAGAACCGACTCGTCAAATCCAACAATCATCGCAATTGAACTAAGGGTCTAAGACTAGAAACCCACCAACAAAATTTAAAGAAAAGAATTTATGAAGCTCCGTGCTGAACCCTGGGCAGAGGCGCGGTTGCAGGGAGCTCTTCCTTCAATCCCCAGCCAAATCAGATCAAAGAACCTTGCTTTGATACCATATTAGAAACCTAATTGACAACAAGAGAAAACATAATTTCTTATTGGAATGAATAATGCTTATGAAAATTACATAACAAATGTCTTTATATGGGCTTACTAGAAGAATCTTAATAGGAAACAAACTCTAAAGTGTTAAGAATAAGAAACCTACCAAAATAGAAAAAGAATTCTACAAATAATAGGAATATATTATATTCTATAATATAATATAATTTAATAGGTTCCACAAGAAATTGTGCAAGAGATTTAAACTTGAGAGGTTCCCATCTATCAGCCGATCGGCTGGATTCTCCCGTTGGGCTTTTGTACTTATCACACCGCTTTTATCGAGTCGCGCGAGGCAAGAAAGGGCTACCTGGTGTCCTAAGAAAGGGTTCGAAATGAAAACTATTCAGAGTGTGAGTTGTCCGCGAATGTTTGGCTTCTCTAAGGATGGGCAATGATACGATCTCACATCATAAGAAATTGTTGATTAATACTTAAGATTGAGAAGTTCTCCCACCCATGATGCGATCTTTTGGGTTAGACTCTTTTACTAAACTTGAGTACCTATCACTATTTTAAGTTTGAAGTTTTCAAAAAAAAAAAAAAAATTCTGCTTAATATGGTTAGAGTCAAGGGGAGCCAAGATTCATTGTGAGTAGGGCATAGTAAGTATTATAAACCTTGCTCAACATGGGCTATAGCCCCATGCGGTGCTGACATGTTTTAATGGGGGAAAAGCTCCCTCCCTGGTTTCGATTCTTTTTAACTAAAGGAAAATTTTTAGGTGGTGCAGGTGTCACCCCAAGCCTTACTTAGATCCGCCCTTGAGTAAATGAAAATAGATTTAAATTATTGAGACTGATTAAAACAATAACTAAGGTTTGTTGAAGTAATACTTAAGGTTAATTATTAAAGTTCAACTGATTCAATTTTTTTTCTCTACTATGCTGGATTTAAAAAATTTTCAAACCTAAAATGACATTATTTGTAAATTAGGAACCTAAAAGACACTTTTCCCTAAACAAAACCTGCACATGGATGAAGCCTGACTTAATAATTTCGCTCTTGGGACCTCTACTATGATGATAGCCACCTTCCCGGAGAAGTAGGATCCATGAGGAGATTTCATGATCAATCATTTGGTTAACAATCATGTCGTTCGGCCAAGTGTTGAAGCTGTATTCGACTAGCTTTAAGTAGTGTCCAAAATCAATTAAGAAGGATAAAACTTCATTTGGCTTTTACTAAAAATAAAGGGTAAAAAATGGTCCATCAATGCATTTTAAAGCTATTATACCTAGTTCTTGAGCTAAAGTGGTAAAGGGATAAATCGAAAAATGAGAGGTTTCAAATTCGAAGAAAATATTACAACATGATATATAAAATAAATAAATGTCAAAAAAGAAATTACTGATACTTGCGCGTGCTATACTTCAAAGCAAAATAAATGTCTACGGCCAACCAAATAGAAACTAAAGGACTTATTGTCTTACTTATCCATATCTACTAAATAAAAGAATACAAGTGTTCTCTCATCTAGGATTCTCCCTTCTTATCCACAAAGAATCCATCACCAAGGATGAAATAATCATAAGCTTCTAATATACCAAGTTCGAATTTGAGTTGTTATTCATCACATCCTCCAAATGAATGAGACTTTTACCTAACACCTCAAGTTTGAAAGCAGATAGATTTTAATATACCAAGAATTGGTTGATGATATTTAAGAAATTTAATATTTCTCCAACATAAGATGAATATAAAAATCTGAAATAAAGAGTCAACTACTAACAATTAAAAGACATTATACAAAAATGAATATACAAATTATTTAAAATCTATTAGTTTATGGAGCTAAGTTGGTAAGTAACACATTCTTGTCATCCTCCAAACGAATAAAACATACCTAACTACTCAAATTGATAAGCTTTTATATATATATAAATAAATAATTTTGTGTGATTTAGTTAACAATTGATATTAGAGCAATCAGGTTAACAAATTCTTGGCTTGACGTGTTTGACTAATAACCATTTAGGAAGAAGTAATGGGATCAAAGAAGGATGGATATAAATTTAAGAAATTCAATTCCACAAATTTCAATTTTTGGAAGATGCAGATGGAAGATTATTTATACTAGAAAGGTTTTTATTTACTATTAGGAGGGAAGCTAGATTTGATGGGTGAAAATGAATGGAATATGTTGTATCATAAAGTCGTCAGAACGATTAGGTTAACCTTGTCGAAATTTCAACATTAAGAAAAAAAAAATACTATGGCATCTCTGATGTCTACCCTAACAGATATGTATGAACAATCTTCTATATGAAAAAGTAAGACATGGTGTGATATAAAAGGAGGGTTGCTATCAAAACAAAGAAACATGGGGAAAGTGTGTGAACTACATAAAAGGAGGCAACCCGCATTCACAGGATTTGAATGAACCCAATTATGTTTACATCTTCCATTTTCTTCCTATAGTGGGATAGCCCAGGCCCAAATCAAATATAATCATTAGTTCCCAGCCCAGCACAATATAGGCGCACGACTAGTTCGAGATTTCGGAAAACATTTTCGGCCCAAAGTCGGAGGATGAGGGGATGATGGGTGGGTACAACATTAATGTCAAATGTTGTACAACATATGATATATAATGATAGATTTCATGTTCAGCTCAACTTGCTTTTCCTGTTTATTTTTTTCTTATTACTTGTTAATTCAATGCATGTTCCCTCTTGATCAATTTTAGCTTGTTTCTTATCATCCCTTTAATAGTAATGCTTCTAGGTGAACCTGTTTCATAGTTTCATAAGTGCATGGGTAATAGGAAGCGCTTAATTATAAGGTTACTAACTTACTATTCTAAAAGCAGTGGATTTGGAAAGAGGATATCTGGATTTTGTTCTTAACGGGATTTGAGCTTAGCTCCTAATATCCCATCTTTTTAAGCCAGGTCTAAAATGTTAATTAAGAATAAACTTATTAAAAACTATTAAAGTACCAGTGATTGAATCCGATAAAAGACAAAAAAAAAATTGGACAGGATATCAATGAGATTCAAATTAATTAAAAATAATAGAAAACAAAATTTTAAACAAATGATAAGACAAGTAATAATGGGTATATTAGAGTTATTCCATCAAAGAATAAAAAAATATGATATTTAAAAAATATGTTATATTTCACAATACTGTAAAGAATTTTTAAAGAAATATATTTAAATGCATTAAAAATATAAAATAAAATACTGAGAAGAGAATTTAGATGCACACCCAATACTGATAAGGGATCTTAAACATAGATTTATAATCACTCATTCATTTAAAAGTAACTTGTTCTAACAAGATTACATCATATATGCTCATTCGTCCTCAATCTCCCTCCATCCAAAACGTGTAATTTAGTACATATTTTTTGGAGTGACTTTAGTTATAAGGAGAAGATGTAATAATATAATATTTATTCATATATATGGATCAGTTGCAGGTCTTGACGGAGAAAGAGCAGCCTCACCTGGTAGACTTGGCCTAAACATATGCTTGGAAGGAAATCTCAACTCGCCAGGGCTGCCTTCGAAATTGACCTGCGTAAAGCTGCCAGGACACATTACTAGCGTAAAACACATATTTATACAAGAGAGAGTTCATTCTATAAGCATCAGTTTGTTGTAACAGAAAGTGAGCTGTAGTTGGGTCATTGATGTAGCTCAGCTATAAAGAATAATAAAATTAAAATAAAGCGAACAAAATAAACAGAACGAAATTCTCAAGTTTTCAATATCATCTCAAGTCCCCAAAAACAATAATATAAGGCACCAACAGAAAACCCAAACAGACAAATCCAAAAAGTACGATTAAATAAATAACTAATAATAATAAAAATCATCATTAGACTTGAGCTTCCTATCTCGTCTAGGCCTAGATTTGGGCCTACTCCATGCCCCATCATTCCCCCAGGCCGAGTTAACTCCGACTCCAAAGAGTCGGTATAGAAAGCGTAAGAATCCAATAACGAAGGATCCAAATGACGAAGATTATCCTCTTGTATCCAAGTAGCATTAGAATCAGGACAACCATGTCATTTGATGAAAGAAACGACGAAAACCACTATCTCTAAAAGGCACAAACTCGTCATCAAGGATAATATTCACCATCTCCTTAGAATATTGTAACGAAGGCACAGTGGGTGCACCTTTGCTAGCTTCACCTACAGACACACTAAAAGGCAAAGTAGAAGGCTTAAAAGTGCCTCGTAAGGTAGGCAAATCAAGAAGATATGCATTAGACCCCAGTTTACGAATGATAGAATAAGGGCCCATGGCTCTTGCATAAAGTTTTTTTGAAAGCTTTTTTGGAATTCTTTCAGGACGAATGCAAACCATGATATATTCACCAACAATAAATTCTTTAGATCTACGATGCATATCAGCAACCAGTTTATACTCTTCATTACTTAGAGAAATCTTCGCCTATTCTCAGCATGTAAGTCATGGATGGGTTTTGTAAAGTTTTCTGTAGGTTCAGACACATGTATATGAGGGGGTAAAGGAACAAGATCAATGGGTGTGCGGGGTGAGTAGCCATTAACAATTTGAAAAGGACTTTTACCAGTTGAACGGTTAACAAACTCAGATGTTGACAAAATTAAATCCCAAACACCTTGTTTTACCTCAACCAAACACCTAAGCATATCACCCAAACTACGATTAACCTTAGTTTGACCATTAGTTTGCAGATGAAATTTTCAAAGTAGTGCCAAACAATTTCCAAAGAGTTTTCCAAAAATAGCTGACAAATTTCACATCCTTATCAGCTACAATGGTGGAAGGCAATTTAACAACTTCTCTAAAAAATAATTTAGCAACATGTGAAGCATCATCGCTTTGAGCCACCTAAATAAAATGTCATCTTAGAAAACCTGTCAACAACAACTAAAATAAAATCATGTCCTCTAACAGTCCTAGGCAATCAAAGAACAAAGTCCATAATAACATCCTTCCAAGGTTCATGAAGAACATGTAAAGGAGTATATAAGCCACTGTTTTGTTCCTTAGTCTTAGCTACCTGACATGTTCTGCATTGTGCAACTATCCCAGCAACATCCTTTTTTAGAGAAGACCAATCAAATCTATCTCTTCAACCAATGCAATAGTTTTATCCCCCTCCCAAAATGTCCAACTAAACCACCTGCATGCATCTCCCAAATTAATAAATTCCTAAATGATGTCCGAGGTATGCACAATTTAGCTCACTTTAAACAAATAACCGCCAACAAAGAAAGTCAACATACTCATGACGGTTACCATTACTAACCTCATCATAAATAATACCAAAGTCAGGACATACAAAATACTCATCTTTCAATCTATCAAACCCAAGGACATGAGCACTCATACGATGAAGTGTAACAGTTAATCGACTAAGTGCATCAACAACTTTGTTTTCAATACTAGCGCGATGATTAATCACAAAAGAATATTCATTCAAAAATTCAACCCACTTAGCATGTCGGCCATTCAATTTCTTTTGTGAGTTTAAATATCTTAAAGCTTGGTGGTAAAAAAACAACACAAATTTCATAGGCAACAAATAAAGCCTCCAAAAACATAGACTCTGCACTATAGCATAAAACTCTTTATCATATGTAGAGTATCGTCTTTTAGCATCATTAGGTTTTTCACTAAAGAAAGCCATGTGGTGATCTCTCGACTCAAAACACCACCAATACTTACACCCGATGCATCACAATCCTTAAAAACTTTGGTAAAAACAAAAGATATCTCAAAAATAGTATGCCTCGTTGTCACACCCCAATTCCCATACCATCGGCGTGTGTGTCGGCCAATCTTCACGTAAATCCCCACTGCCACCCCCAACGACTAGAAAATCCCGTGGAAGCCGAGTCGCATTGCTTGCTTCAATCATATAATTTTTTTTTTTCTAAACTTATGATTTTATAAAATTTCTAAGAAGATAACAAATTTACATATAGACATATGTCCCAACCAAAGATAATAATTTACACTATTTCAAATATGGAAACCAACAACATTCTTTCAAAAGAGCCTCAAGCTCCACAATTTTCACAAAACCACCTTATGTACATACATATATTCCTTATACAAATTCAAAGTATTTTCATAAGTGATTGCCACAATACAACACTAATATTAAAGTCGGGAGAATCCTATTTTGCTCCAAATGGTCTCGCGCACCAGACTGGAAAATAGTTTTAAAACAAGAAAATAATAAGCTAAACGAGTCATGAGTTGTATGAGTAAAGGAGCTTTTTTTTCAAAATATCTCAAACTAAGAAACTCTCTTTACAATATATTTTCCAGAAATCTTGCTTGCTTTGCTTAAAAAGTTTCTAAATAGACTTTTGTTTGCTTGCTTGCTTCTTCGAAATATGGTTTTACAATTCAAAACCATTGCTTGCTTGCTTTATAAAAGTATGTTTGATTACATCAAAACCATTACTTGTTTGCTTTTCACAAATTGTTTAAATCAAAACCATTTTTGTTTGCTTAAAACTCATTGCTTTGCTTTAAAACATGGTTTACATTGAAACCACAAATAAAGGTAAAACAATATAATAATAATACACTAGTATTTTAAAAAAAATAGGTTTAGAAACACTCACCCTCTTGTTTCCGAAACTCGAGCACAACTCCATTACTTTCTCGCCTTTGCTTTAGCCTACACACACAACGAATACCACAACGTATGACCGCCGCGCATAGCGTAAAACTTAACGTATTCCACACGTGAAGTCACTTTGGGGTCACAATAACCATATAAAGCCAATTAACAATTTACCCTCAGCACTAAAAACCCCTAACAAAAAAAATCACTCATTTCGGTAAACCTTTTTCCAACAATACTGGATTTATTACCCAAAATTATTCAAAACGGTCTTCAACAATTATGAAACTCTCCAGATCAGTCCTTTATATATCCAATATATCTCTTTAAATTTTCACTTAAAATTCCTTCTAAGGCCCTCAACCATAATTACAAGTTTACAACAATTTTTTGATGCCAATGTTAGGTCATCGAATCACCTATTGTTATCCTTGATTTCTATCTTAACTCCATAAATTGGAAATTTTTTTCATCATTTGAATCTATGGTTCTAAGGTTTCTTCTCCAATTGGAATCACCTAATTTGGATCACCAAAACTCCGCAAGTCAGATTTTATATCCAGATTACTCAAATTGCAAAACAAAATCTGCATATAAATTAATTTGGAAAAATTTCTGGGCACTTTGGGGTTGCTAAATTTGCACATGCACTTCCTTCAGATAACTTATCTCTAGAACTTTATTTACCCATACCTTTGAATCACCACTTGATGAGTGAAACTCCACTTATGGCCAAAACACTACAACAATACTCCAAAACAGAAAGATAACCAGCGTAGCTACACGCAGCTCACCTTCAGTCCTGTATTTGGGAGCCTTAGAGCTACAATTTTCTTGTCCCTTCTATACATTTGTAGCCATATTCTCATGGTTCTTTGGCACAATTGGAACTGATCTCATTGGATAGATTATAACTTAATCTATATCCATAAAAAAAAAAACAGGGGTTTTTACAAAAATTTCGACAGCATTCTCTTTAAAACCCAACATTCTCCTTTACAACTATTCCATAATACCTCAAAACCACATGAAATTCAACTCAAAACAACCCACAACACTTGAATTGGCAGGGATTTGAAATTCATAAAACCAAACTCCTAGGTGGAATCCAGCACCCAACCCAAGGTCAACCAATCTCCTTACAAACCATAAAATTATGATGATTCCATGTTTAATTTTCACCAATTGGGGTTTTTCCCCACAAAACTTCAAGAATTCTAGGGTTAATGTGATCTCTCCACAAAATCCTAGAACAAGGAGCAACTAATTTCCCTGGAAAATTCATACCAAAAACCCTAGACATTAAAATACACTTCTGATTTCATAAAGACAGTGACACTCCTTTTTTCTCCTTCTTCTTCTTCCTCTTCTCTCCTCCTCTTTCCTTCTTCTCCTCTCCTACAGTTTCCCTTAGCTAAATGAGATCAAAATAAAATTTTTGGTTTGTCTCATGCCCTTTTTTAATCCCATGTTTCCCTTAATTGCAATTAAGTCCTTAGTCACTTTAAATATTTCCAATCAACTTATGTTATTTTCATGTTTATGCACTAATTTTCTCATTTTTATGTTTTATTTTGAATTTGGCATACTATCTTCTTTGATTGCAGCCCTTCATGTCCCATTTGACTAATTACGATTTTACCCTTTGCTTTAGCACAACATTCCTCGTTCCATAAATTATCATTTCACAATTTCTTCCAAAAAATACTATAGCGACACTAGTGCCTATGGTATCTTACTATGCTACCCAGACTACAATCTCCTGGACGGGGCGTTACAAATCCTCTCTCCTTTAGAACATTTCGTCCTCGAAATGAATCAACTAAACTCAAAGGAAAGGAAAATACCTCATTCAGAAAATAATTGAGGGTACTGACGGCGCATCTCGAGCCTCCGCTCCTGGGCATCGGCCCCCTCTCATGATTCTTCCATACGACTAACTAAAGGATCATCTTACCTGCCAACACTGCCTTTGCTATCTACAATCTGCACAGTAGGTTTCATAAGTCTCGATTCTCTTTAGCCGTGACTGGCCGGCTTCTCTCGAAGAGATGAAGATCCGGAATGTACTTCTTAACATCGACACATAGAATGTGTCATGAACTTTGATAACTCTAGGGGTAAATCTCAACCTCGTAGTTACCGGTCTCCACCTTGCTCACAATCTCATAAGGTCCTATAAATCTTGGACTGAGCTTGCCTCGCTTGCCAAATCTCAAAACACCCTTCCAAGGGGAAATCTTTCAAAGACCCTAGCCACCTATCTCGAATCGCAAGTTCCCACACGCTTGTCCGCATAACTTTTTCTCGGCTTCATCTCTTGCCGCTTTTGGGTTATCACGAACAACTTTCACTTTCCGGGCGATTCGCACTAAACAGTGGCCTACCAGTTTTCTCTCACCAACCTCATCCCAAAGACACCGAGTCCTACATTTCTACTATACAAGGCTCAAATGGAGCCATCTCTATACCAAATTCTCGATAGCCGCGTGTTGTGCGAACTCCCACTGTAAGCAAAATGAGTATCCCATCTCCCCCTCGACTTCCATCACACAAGCTCTCGCATATCCTTTAATGTCCGAATGATCTTCCGAACAACCGTCCGGAGGATGAAATGTCAGGCCGAAATGAAGGCGTAGTACCTAAAGTCGCTTTGAAAATCCAGCCAAACCCGGATGTGGAACTTAGGGTCTCGACCGAAACCATCTAAACTAAACCCCAAGGAAGTCTCACTATCTCATCCACATACAACAATCGGGGCTAACTTTTCCAGAGAATCAACATTAATCGGGCAGAAATGAGCATTCTCACAATCGACTCAACTATCACCCATATAGCATCATGTCAGCTTCTTCAGTCCGTGAAGACCTCGCTATAAAATCCATAGTGATCTTCTCCTATTTCCATATTGGAATAGGGAGTAACTGTATCTTCCCTACGGGCCTCAATGCTCGCCTTCTCGCCCGCCGATAGGTTAGACATCCGAGACGAAACTTGCAATCTCTTTCATCCCATTCCACCAAGAATGTTCTTTCAAAGTCCCGCAGACATCTGTACTACTCGATGTACAAGATACGCAGATGAATGTGCTTTCTTCCATAATGTCTCTTCAGCTCGCCATACTGCACGCACATTCTCTGGCCCTTTCACTATCATGTCATTATCTCTAATTTGAAACCGCTTTCTTCCTTTTTCATCTCTTCCTTGCTTAATCATCTCGCGATCCTCGCGACCGCCTCTGTGAATCCGATCCAATAGATGTGGCTCCAACATGAAATGTAATAACAAGGCTCTTGAATCCTCAACCTCCAATATCACCTCTGTGTCTCCCATCCACCAACAATGGAAGATAACCCGATTTCATATGAGACAAAGAACCTCTGGCTCTTACCTGCTGCATCCGCTACGACATTAGCTTTCCTTGATGTACCACAGTACAAATAAGAGTCCTTAATCACCCAAGCCATCTTCTTGCCTCAGGTTTAACTCTTTTGGGTGAAAATATATTGAAGACTCTATGATCTATAAAGATCCCGCACGAACACCATATAAGTAATGTCTCCATATTTCAGAGAAACACGATCACGCAGTTCTCTAAGTCGTGCGAGGTAATTTCCTATGCTTCTTCAATCGTCTAGGAGGCATATGCAATCACCCTATCATTCTACATCAAAACATAACCAAGGCCCTACCGGGAAGCATCATTGTAAACCACAAACCCATCTCTCCCATCAAGTAAACCTAGAACTGAGCCGAATTCAATCTACTCCTTCAACTCGAAACTCACAAGTGTGAACTCCACCCAATCATACTTCGACATCTTTTCCTTGTCGGGCTTATCGTGGGCTGCTATCTGGAGAACCCATCAACAAACTTCCCAGACACCGCTAAACCAAGGAAGCTCGACCTCCGACACATTCTCGCTGCCCCCACTCTACCACTCCACAGTCTGTGATCCACCATCCTGCCAGATCCCATGATCTCAGGAACGCTCCCACCTCGCCAGTCAGCTCCACTGCCCAACTGAGAACCACCCACAGTATCCTCCATGAGCACTCACCCCTCCGTACCTGGTGTTCTCCGAACTACCTCATTGAATACACTGTGATATCATCAATAAAAATCCAGCTACGAACCCATCCTGCAAATACTACCGAATAATCTTGCTCATCAAATCCATAAACGCTGTCGAGCATTAGTGTCTCGCTCACGTGATCCCGGCCCGACCGAGTCATGGATCCAACCAAAGTCCCGGCGCAGACTATCTATCACACCATAATCGTACTGGGACTCCCATCGACCTGCTTCTTTCTCGTGAGCTGCACTGCACTGGTTATACAAATAATTTCTGTAATAACAAAAATCATTTTACATATACAAAAGAACTACCATCGGAGTGGTGTCCTTCACAATCTATACACATATATACAGAGTCCCTTTTACTTATACATGTACAATTTCTATTACAAAACATCAGAGATTTCGGCTACTGCGAGCACCTAGCCCTCGAGTCAATTCGCTTTGATCACGTGAACCACCCCGCCCTATCCTCGTCTTCGCTTCAGATCGGCACCCGATCGGCAACAATCCGTGCTAAGCTTTTTACACTTGCGGGGAACATGCTATGGACAACCACCACGAAGTACCGTCACAAGCTTATACATATGCATATTCATATAACTTTAATTACTTATCTATCACATATACTTTTCCTATCGCATGTCAATCTCTTCTAAGACATATTCTATGTCTGGTATATCTTTTATCTATACTTACCTTATTCCTATACTTCTCATCCTTTGTTCTATGACTTATCAGATTCCATGTACTATTCATATAATTCACATACATTTGCACGTTTCTATTCCCATCATACTGCGGCTTTCTCAGATACTTTTTTGTATTTTTTCAGGTCGCTTAAAGCCAATACTTCATATCATATCCTTATTTTTCGTGATACGCTAATTTCGATCTCATCTTCATATCCCTTAGGAGTACATAAGACTTATACTTTACTATCATATCCTATACTATCATATGCGTTTTCATATATGTTTTCATGTGTTTTCATATACTATACTTTCTATATACCTTTCTTCTTTTCTACTTTTCAGATTTCTTTACTCAGTTCTCATATCCTTTTGTACTATACTTTGTACTTCTATATACCGTATTCATGTACTTATTTATGTCTATATTCATAAAAATCGTTCATTTCATATACTCGTTTTTTCTAAGTGAGTACTTTCACATATGCTTTTCTCGTATAATCGTGCTTTTCATATACTCGCACTTGTTCACATACTATCAGATATCGCTTTCATTTACCGTATTTGTTCATATACTCATGCATCATGTACTTTCATAACGTCATCTTGTATTGTACTTTGTTCTTGGTAATCGGTTTCATACTTTCATCACATACAGTTGCTATGCTTCTATATCATGTCATATATTCTATACATGTCATTTCGTTTCCCATGTCCGCAAATACCTTTGTAGTTTAGACATAGAAATAACCGTATGCACTGGCTGTAGTTTATCACCGCACGAGACAAAGGATCTCTATCTCTGTATGCACCCGGGCTATACTCATCACCTATTGAGATGCTGATTCCATCCGTTTATACCCGGAGGTATCATCACCTGCACGACGTTGACCTATGCCATGTACTATGTAGCCAATTCCCTTTCGGCCACCGTGATTCAAACGGATCTTATGTCATCACCCAAACTGAGCTCCTCGATATCCGTATCTATATGTCGCAGTAAATCGTATCCTATAGGCATGCTTCTATCTATCCCTCTCTGGCCAGGTTCTAAGGCATAATCCGCATATTTTCATATCATTATTTTTCCTCGTACATTTCATAAGCATGAATAACTATCATATCATAATCGCTACGCAACATATGCTACTCATCATTACTTTACTCCGTATTCGCTCTCATCTCGTATTTTCATTTTATGGTTCTCATATTTCTCTATAATACATATATTCATATCTTTTTCTATCATTTAGTTTTGTCTTCGATCATATATGTAAGTCTATCATATATCATGAATGCATCTACGCACTCTCAGATTCATATATTCATAAATATCATTATCTATTCATCCCTTTATATCGTTTATCATGATTTAGCTATGCTTGTACTTTCTATATTCCTATCATGTATGCTTTTACTCATTCATATATTCATATATGTACCTATCATTCGTGTACTTGTACTCATTACTATGCTTTGTCATCTTTTGCTTATCTCTATTGTTCTTATCATTTATGCCTTTCTACCATGTGTTCCTAGCATGTTCCATCTTATTCCTTTCGGTATGTCTATCATATATTCCTATCATTTACGTATTCCTATCATGTCTTTATCTTTTCATATACTTTCTATATTTCTATCATGTTCCATCTATTTGTTTATGTATGACAATCATATGTTCACATCATATAATCTTATATTCATATGTGCCTATCATTCATGTACTTTAGACTATCATATCTTATGACATATCCTATCATATCTTATGACTTATACCTATCATACCATATACGTTGCATATACATGTCCTTTTTCATATACTTTTCAATTACTTTTATGTTCATGTTCATATTTCATTTCGTTTTCATGTTTCATATCATATTCATGTTTTCTTGGACACATCTATACATATTGCATTTTTTTATATTTTCCTTGTTTCGTGCCTATTACATATGGAACTTCATATACTTGTAAAGTATGATGTCTATGAAATCACACCTCATTCATATATTCTTATTCCTCTATGAATCTACTTTACTTAGGACTTGGAATCAATCCAATCGGATCATCCAAATTCAAATTATGGCATTTTCATGCCAACTAGTCATTTTACCGATTTTTACACTCGGGACTATCATTTTTTTGGGGTATTAACTTCATTTTCGACACTAGGTCTTTTGTACTCATTTAAAGTTAAGGTGTTAAGGGTTCTGGTCCTTAACCTGAATCACCCAACTGGAGTAATCAAAACTTAAGTTACGGCTCAAACAACTCTGATCACACATCAACTGACAGTAGAAACGGGCTTGCACATACTCTACCTTTCAGTGAATTTTTGGGCTATCTAGAGCCAGAATTTTGAGATACCTATTAGATTATGTTTGGTTTTGGTTTTCCTTGCAGTATATTTTAATTGGCCACTTGAATCACTCAAATCAGATAAGAAATAAGAAAGTTATGGCTAAAATACAAACTGGCCGAAAATCGAAAAATGGTAAGAGTGTACTCTAAGAGCACCCCTAATGTGTAATGGCATACATCGCCAAAATGACCATAACACAAAGTGTACCGTGCCATGTTCAAAGTGAAACGGGCATGCCATCACCCGGAATGCCCACGTGCTCCTTTCTCCCCTTTTCATGCCCTTTCATCCATGGATCACTCCTATACTTCCTAATATCAAAATCATTCAAAATTCATCTTATAATCTCTATTATACTCACCCTTCAATGGATATCTTTCTTCCAAATTCTTTCATGAATCACTTTAAAACCATTCTAATATGGGTTATGACCTATACACAAACCAAACATGATAGCTTAGTTAGGTTTATTCTAAACCTAACTCAAAGACTCTCAATTAACCATGAATCCATCCTAAAAGCAGAGAGGATTCTATAATATTCAGACTACAAGCTCTTTATCAACCCTATTTCAATAATCCAAGGTTCGATACAATTTTATCAAAACCCTAGCTTTGAAGATATATTCACCAGCTAAAAGCCTCAAATTCCATGTGATCCATACAAATCCAAAGTCTTATTACCTTGTTGGCCTCTGATCTTGGCTCCTCCATCTTCTTCTTCCCTCTTCTCTCCTTCCCCTTCTCTCTCTCTACGCTTTCCCCAAATGAGCACCAATTTCGGTTCCTAAATCCATGTTCGGCTATGTTCGCCAAGTAAATAAAACCCATTTTTAGGTTCTTTTCTTTATTTGCTTTTAAGTCCTTGAACTCCTTGCTTTTTGCAAAGCAATTTATGTCATATTCTAATCTAACCCCTCATCTTTCCTCAAATCCCATAATTACATATAATCTTATTGATTTATGCCTCTCATATTCTCAAGTAAATTACATATTTACCGCTTTATTATTAATTCCTAGTCAGTATTTTTATTTCTAAAAATTCCATTTAGCTTATAATATACCACTAAACAAATTAAAGAAGCGCTAGGGTATATTTCGGGATATTCTGATTAGTCGACAAGCGACATTACGGAAACTCATAATGTCGTAGCGTGTCTGAATGCGATCTTAGGAACATCACCTCCACACTCCCTCGGTGATGATACCCAGACCTCAAGTCTATCTTGGAGTATACTCGAGACCCTTGGAGTTGATCGAATAACTCATCGATCCTAGGGAGTGAATACTGATTGCGAATGGTAACTTTGTTCAATTGCCGTAATCTATACTGTAAACTCCTTTCTTTTTCACAAAGAAATGGAGCTCCCCCATGGGGATATGCTCGGTCGAATGAAACCATACCTAACAATTCTTCTAGCGAGCCTTAAGCTCTCACGACTCTTGGGAGCCATCCTATAAGGAGGAATGGAAATGGGCTCAGTCCCTGGGATCAAATCAATGGTGAACTCCACCTCTCTTCCTGGAGGTAATCTTGGGATATCATCCGGGAATACATATGGGAAACTCTAACAACTGGAATCTCATCCACTAGAGTCCCCTCCTTCCCTGTCTCCACCACATAAGCTAGATAACCCTGACAACTCTTACCTTGACATCCTCTGCTTGTTGCCCGAGGCGGCGGAGATCATCTTGGAAGATAACTCTGCGTATTCCTCTGAGACACTACCTCGATTTCTAGGCACATGCAACTTTACTTCCTTTTTATAACAATCTAATGTGGCTCTATGGCGAGATAGCCAATCCGTCTGAGAACCATCAAAATCCCTCATATCTAAGGCCTAAGATCCCATTTGGGAACTCTGTCCCCAATCAGAACTCTACTATCTCGACCCACTTTATGTGCGAGAATAACGGATCTCAGTTGGAAGGGAAACTCTCCTCCACGACCCTCTAATGGGTTTAGGTCTCTATCCCGGAAGAGATCTAAGAAGGCCTTGATGCGAATGAATCTCGTGGCTCTAGATTTACTAATGTATATGCATCATGATCAAGATAGAAATAATACAGTAACCACATGCGGATGCATACGCATCTTCTTGGAGTCGGCATAAACCTGGCACAGTGCGGGTCTGCATGCGCATCCACAGGGCACTACCTCTGCCTCTACCACGGCCGCCTTATTAACATCCCAAAATATACCCTAACAGTTTTATAACATGTTTAGGGTATAAAATAAATTAAAATTTTATTCGTTCGAAAAAAATGAAATTTTTATGAAAAAGGGCAAAACGGTAATTTTGTCGTTTTGTAATAGTACTAGAATGGCTCAGGGAAGCTTAGAAAATTCTCTAGATCTCGGATGACGAAATGGACTGCGCCGTTAAATTCGTCTCGCGAAATCTAGCTACCCTATCGAATTTCGTTAAATTCCGAGACAATCGGAATATTTTATGAATTTCTAGGCGACAGGTGTAGAGTGAAACCTGAAAACGGGATTTGAGAAAAATCTCGAAAAATGGTAAATATTTAAAGAATATTCAATTATGATAAATGAAATTGAAACCGGAACGAAATGATTTGTTTCGGAGCTAAAACGGACCAAGAAGTGAAAGAAAATGGGACATGTGGGTCCCACTTTAAAATAAAATAAAATAAAATAAAAATAAAACAAAAGAAAAAGAGAAGGAGACGTGAGAGGGAGATACTGAGCAGCCGAGCGTTTGATTTTTTTTTTATTTTATTTTCTCTCGCTTCTCTTGATATCACGGAATCGGATAGTCGGAATTCGTCGGGGTAGAGCGAAAGGCTCACCACTCAGGGGCTCTGGCGTGGGAACCAAAAACACGGGATTTCGCCGAGTTTTCAATTAAAATTTGGGAAAATCCTATGTTTTGGTTTTTCTCGGATCTGACTTTGACGGTCGAGTGGTCGGGCTTGAGGAACAAATTTGATCCACTCATCGAGAGCTACGCGTGGGTACCAAAATATTGGAGTTTCGTCAAACTCCACGAGGTATGGATTTAGTATATGAATAATTGACGTATGGATTTTCGTCTAAATACGTATATGAATAGTAAATACGTATGTGAATAGAAAATAGTAAATAGTAAATAGTAAATATTGAATAGTAAATAGTTAATAGTAAATAGTAAATAGCAAATAGTGAATACGTAAATGAATAGTAAAATAAATAGTAAATACGCAAATGAATAATGAATAAATGATATGAATAATATGAATATAGGAATATATGATAAAAATACATGAAATTAGGAAGTATACGATTAGACAACACATGCTATAAATGTCTGAATGATAAGAAAATAGTTACATGTATGATAAGAAATGCGAATCTTATGGAGTGAAGTTAAAATATATATGTAAATACGAAGATACGATAGTCGATAGATACGAGAATATATAAGTTAACAAAATGAAAATGATATACATGTATTGTAAAGAAAATATGAGGAATAATGATATGAAGCTACAAATATGAGAGATAATTGATTAAAGTAATCATAAGTAATACTCGCGTATGATTCTTAGAATAATAATTATTCGAATATGAGATATTCTTGAATATAATACACATGATTATGCGCTTAGAACCTAGTAGAGGGATAGATAGGCATGCTATGGGATCTGATTATTTGCGACATCACAGGTTCCTGAATGTGAGGCCCAGTTTAGGTTGATGATATAGATCCGTTTGGATCATTATAGCGGCCCGTTTGGAGTCCATACGGATAGAGATCATTGTCTCGTACAATGATAACAAACGCGTCGGGCCCATATAGTTTCCGTGTATCCGGCTTCTAAAGATATGTCTGGACATGAAACACAAAAATGACATGTGTATAGAATATATGACATGATATGAGAAGCATAACACTACTATGCGATGAAAGTATAGACAGTTATAAGAACAAGAAGTAAAGTACAAGATGAAAATATAGGGAAATACAATATGACAATATATGGAAAGTACAAAGTACAGTACATGAAAAGTATATGAACAGTACTTTATATGAAAGAAAAAGTATATAGCCAATTATCTGAAGTACAAGAAATAAAGTGTACGATGACCTTGAAATGTATCAAGCCAGATAAAGTATATGAAAGCACAGTATATAAATATCATATGAAGTATAGTATACAGCGATTATAAAATGAAAAGCCACGAGTATATGACTATCATATGAAAAGTATAACAGGAAAACAGTATATGAAATGAACAGTACATGAATATAGGTATATGAAAATAGTACATGAACAGTACATGAATATATGTATATGAAAATAGTACATGAACAATACATGAATACAGTATATAGAAAGTACAAAGTGTAGTACACGAAAAGGATATGAACAAGTAAAAATTACAGAAGTAGAAGAAAATGAAAGGTATATGAAAGTATAGTATATGAAAACACATGAGAAAACATATGAAAACATATGAAAGTATATGATATGATAGTAAGTATAAGTCTTATACTCCTACGGGAGATATGAAAAAATGAGATAGAGAAATTCATGTAATATGAGAAAAATAAAGATATGATATGAAAGTATTAGCTTTAAACCAATACAAGGTAAGGGTGGAAAGTATACAAAGATGGTATAAGATGAGAATATGAAACTGCATAAAATGTGAGGCGAAGCAGGCGACAGTACAGATTTAGCAAGATGCGGTGTGGTATAAGATAAAAATATATGGGCTATGAAAGTATAAGATAGTACTGGTAAGGAAAATGAAGAAATGAAAAGTATATGGCATGCAGCCGTATAAGGAAATAGTTATTTATGGATGAAAATGGCCAAAACAGCCTCAAGAAAAGATATGGCGCAATAAAGGGTTACTGGAATGCACAAGTCATAAAAAACAAAAAAGATAAAAGTATAGGAATATAAAGTATAGAAACAGTGGAACATAGCAAAGTATGATTAAAAGATACGCCAAAGACATAGAACATGTACCGAAGAGATTGACAATGTAATACACGGTAAAAGATGATAAAACACAAAAGCGACAGAATTATGTGTATGAGATATACAAATGCATATGAGTATTTCGTGATAACACCTACTAGTGATCATTCATGGTGATGATATGTTTTTACCGGTTGTTTTATACCCGCCCTAATCCAGAGGGTATAGGGGCTACACGCGATGGGAGTATGCATTTATCCCACCCGCTACTCAAGAAGATGCCATCTCAGAGATAGTGCTCACCGCGACCGTTCATAATCTCAGGATTTTATATGTATAGTTTTGTAATAGCGTAAAACCGGTAACAGCGCCAAAGAAAAGAGAATCTAGCATGATGCGGCATAGAATTATAATAAATGCCACCAAGTATGGTGCTGTATAATGCGGCAGTATAAAAGAATCTCGTTATTTATTAATCGGTGAAGGTTGTCGTATGGTGTCAACCCCTGAAAGAATGGCGAGCCATGTGCACAACACAATGGCCAACAGACACTCGTCGACATTCATCGAAAGTCGGGGCTTTGGGGGCGACACTACCCCACCGCTACACCGGGCCCTGCTGTGGGAAGCCCCAAGACCTCCAGCACCCATCCCGCTGGTCGGGCAGATGGGGCTGGCTACTGATACCTGCAAGACCAATCAATCGAGACACCCTAATGAAATGGCCTTCCTGACACAAAGGAAACATCTCAGATTATAGACTTTACACTTATGGTATGTCGCCTTCCCACACGATAAGTGATTGGTGATCGGAGTAACACTTTTGGGTTCCACTGCTAGCAACTCGGGGCCTCACCCATCCTCACTGGGAGGCAGCCCTCGACTCAAATCTCTACCTTCTCAATCTCTACCCTGTTCCTTCTTCTCACAGATTGTCTGTGAGCTCACACTGGGAGTGCCCGTGGTGCACTCCCTTCTTCCTTTTCCTCGCCTACTTTGATACATACGCCAGATTGCCTCGACTTCCCCAGTTGTTTCAACCAAGTCCCCAAATCTTATTTTTGAGAACCACGGTACAATGCACTCCTTTGATCTCATGTTGTAATCCTGCTAAAAACCTTTTGCACTTCAGACTCTCATCGGGCCCCACTATGGAACTAATCTCACAAGGCTCCAGAACTTCTCAGATTCCTACACTGGAGATGTTCTTCTACTCTTAATCTAAAGAACCTTTAATTCCTTCAACCTGCACTCGGCGGAAAGGAACTGTCAAAACTCTTGCCGGAAACCTGGTCCCATGATATACCTCGGTGACACTCTCCGCCCACAAAGATCTCCACCAATCCCAGCCCCCGCCCTCCATCGTAAAACCGGGAGCGCGACTCTCTTGCTCATCCGCAGCCCTATAACTCCGCAAAGTTCACTTGCCTAACCACAACCGGGATGCCTTCTCCGATCGCCATCGCCGCTGGCATGGCCGGCGCCGCTCGCGTTTCTAGCGACCTCCGTGTTCTTCGGTGAAACTTCGGTGGCGGTGGAGGTTGCCATTGCACCGCCGACGTGTCGCTATGGTTACTCAGTTTGAGCAAGGTACCCCAAGCCGCACCCGCTCCGCCAAACAATCCCTACAGCACTTATTCCTTCTCAGTGGCCCATGGTCCACCGACCGCCGCCGGAGGCTTGATCCATGAGGCTTGAGAGCGGAACCAACTACGTACCTGATCTCCTCCCAAAAATTTCACAGACGCCGGCAACCTCCGGGAATGACTCCTCCCAGACCTTTCACCCCGACGTCCCGCCCGACATAGTGTCAGATTTGTAAAAACATAATGAAACCCACCACAAACCCCTGAATCACCTCATATGCATGTAATGCCTTGAGTCAGAAAATCTAAGGCCGCCAAAGAGTGCAAATAGTGTATACAAAAACACGGGCTGCCGGCTCAACATAGGTTTCCTCGAAGATTCCAATTTCCATACACCACACCTTTGTCACACCCCCACCCCCTACTATCGCCAGAGTGTGCCGGCCACTCCAATAAACCTAGTCTACCAACAACCAGAAAACCCATAGCTTAAGTCAGTATTGCTTGCTCGCTTCAATCTCTCGTGATAAATTTTTTTTTCTAAACTTATGATTTTATAAAATTTCAAGAGCATAACAAATGATATAGACATGTGTCAAACTCGATATAAATAAATTTTACATTTATTTTCAAACATATAAACTAAATCAACATTCTTCAAAGTATTCCTGCTCCACACATTTTCACAAAACCAATCTTATGTAATATTATTACATTCCTTTATACAAATTCAAAGTATTTTTCAATATGATTATTATTTAACACAAGATCAGACAGCTTAAAGTCATGGAGTATCTTATTTGCTCAGCCGCCCGCGCATCTGTATTTCGGAAAACAGTTTTCAAATTATGAAAATAATATGAGCCAAACCAGCCTGAAGCGAGTGTATGCTTTATAAAAAGGATTTCTTTTTCTGGTGGTTTATCCTGTAAAACTCTCTTTACAATATATTTTCCGTAAATCCTGCCTTTCTTTGTTTTGCTTAAAAGTTTCTAAAACTTTTCATATATACTTGCTTGGTTTCTTGCTTTGTTTTTCTTTAAAAGTTTCAAAACTTTATACTGTCGCTTTTGAAAGTTTACAAAACTTTTCAAAAATCTCTTGTTGTTTTCTTCATACTGTTTTTAAAAGTTCTCCAAACCTTTATAAACCTTCTTAAGTTTCAAAACTTTCTTCTCAAAAACAGACTTTTGTTCTTGTGCCCTGTCCTGCTTGAAACAAAACGGGAGTCAGCCCTAAAACCCGCTTGTTTTTTAATAATCTAACGAGCCTGCGCCAACCGTTGTTTTCTTTGAAATAAAAAACGGGAGCCTCGGGCTCAACCGCTGCTTTAAACAAACACACAGAGCCTGGGTTGTCAGCAGGTTCTGGTTATTTTCAAACTGAGAGTAAAGATTCTTATAAATCATCAAATCACTGAGGCCTTTCGTCTCGGGCTGCACTAGTGAACACGGAGCCCGGGGCATCAACAGGGGCCGGTGGAAGGACTCCGGGTCTCGTATCACCAGGTGGAAGGGTCTTGGCCCACGTCACCTTTTTTTTTTTCGGTAAATATGGTGAAACTGGAATTCGGGTCTCCATCACCATAATTTAAGTTCAGCCCCAACCCTATATACTCCAATTCATTTAACACGGTCTCCTTTAATGCATGATGGATGATCTAAGTTTGCCGACCAGCAAATCTAAAATGCATGTATGATATCTCAACACCACCGCTACACACGACTTATCTCCTCGAATCGCATAAGCTTGCTTAAAACTTAGGATTTTGTTAGGCCTATTTTTACAAAAATAAATAGACTTTTTGTTTGTTTGCTTGCTTCTTTGAAATATGGGTTTTACACCAAAAACCATTGCTTGCTTGTTACAAAGTGGTGTTGATTACATCGTAAACCAACATTTTGCTCAGCTTTTCATAAATGGTTTAAATTTAAACCATTTTTGTTTGCTTAAAACTCATTGTTGTTTTTAAACATGGTTTACAATTAAAACCATTAAATCACTGTGTGCAAAACAGCTTATAATAATAATACATTAGTATTTTGAAAAATAGCTGAACACTCACCTCTCGCTTCCTCGAAACTTGAGCACAACTCCACTACTTCCCGCCTTTGCTTAGCCTTACACCCTCAACGAATACGTGCAACATACCCATCACAGATAGCGTAAAACTTAACGTGATTTCACGCAAGTCACTTAGTCACACAACATTCATATAAAGCCAAATCAACAATTTACCCTCGTTGAGCACTAAAAACCCCTAACAAAAACTCCACTCATTTTGGTAAACCTTTTTCCAACAATACTCTCTGACTTGCCAACGCAAAAATTATTCAAACGGCTCCTCAAAAATTTCGCGAAACTTCCATCAGTCTTCTTTGCTATATCCAATGACATTCTAATTTCAATTTAAAATTCTCTCTAAGGCCCTTCAACCACATAACACAAGTTACAACAATTTTTGATGCCAAATTGTTATTCACTAAATCTACTGTTATCCTTGATTTCTGGGGTCTTAACTCCATAAATTGGAAATTTTTTTTTCTTCACCATTTGAATCTATGGTTCTATGCTTTTCTCCAATTGAATCCAACACCCCAATTTGATCACCAAACTCATGGTTATTGCATTCTTATACTAGATTACTCAAATTGGCAGAACAGAATCTGCACATAGCTCCACTTGGAAAGTGCTTCTGGCACCCAGACAATTCATGGACTTCCTTCATCTAACTTATTCCCATAGAAGTCTAGTTTACCCATAATTTTGAATCACTCAATTTGGATGAGTGAAACTCCACTTATGGCAAAAACACTACAACAATACCCAAAACAGAGCATAAACCAGTGAGCTACACGAGCCTCACCAGTCCGTATTTGGGAGCCTAGAGCTACAGGGTACCTCTCTGGTCCCTCTCTATAAATTTGTAGCCCTATTCTTGTTCTTTTACTATTTGGAATCAATTATTGGATGATTATAACTAATCTATAGCTGTAACAAAAACAGGGGTTTCTACAAAATTTTGACAGGCATTCCTTTAAACCCAACATTCTCCTCTTCTTTTACAACTATTCCATAATACCAAAACCCATGGCACCTGAACTAAAAAACAACCCACAACACTGAATCTAAGATCAAATTTATAAAACCAAACCCTAGGTGAAAACTAAGACCAACCCAAGGTCCACCACCTACAAACCATGTACCATGATGATTCTATGTTTGACTTTTCACCAATTGGGTTACCCCACAAAACTTCAAGAATTCTAGGTTAATGATTCTCCACAAACCCTGTGAACAGTATAAACTAATTTCAGCGAAAAATTCACACCAAAACCCTAGACATCAAAATACTGGATTTCAAGTATGAAAAACATACCTTTTCCTTCCTTCTTCTTTCCTCCTCTCTTTCTTCCTCCCTCTTTCTCCCTCTTTCTCCTCTCCTACGGAAGTTGCTTCCAGAATAAACAGAGACAAAAATAAATTTTGGCTGTCCCAGCCCTTTAATCCCATGTCCCTTTAATTGCAATCAAGTCCTTAGTCACTTTTAAATATTGCAATCAATCTATGTTATTTCATGTTTTGCACATCAATTTTCAATTTATGTTTTATTTTCACCTTGGGCATATTATCGTCTTCTTTGATTATGTCTTTCCATATCCCATTTTTGATCACCATTACATTTACTCTTGTTCTGAAAGGCCAACATTCCTAGTTCCATAAATTATCATTTCGCCACTTTCTTCCAAGTAAGGCTGAGGCAAAGATGACTTAGTGCCATGTACTCACGGTTACCCGTACCGTACACCCTCTCGAGACGGGGCGCGCACCTCGCCCACTCTGACCTTGATTTATCTCGTAACGCCCTGGCCAAGACTATCACCATTGAAACTCCTCATTTTTTAAAAACATTCGTGATAGAGCCATAATAGTGCTAAACTCCTTATAAATCTCTCGCAGAAAGAAGCAAACCATGAAACTGCAGCCTCGCTGATAGATTTCTGGTTCGTGCCACTCCTTTAATAACTTTAACCTTCGGGATTAGTTGAATGCCATGTTCAGACAATAATAATAAAGTGCTTCCTGTAAGAAAAGGCATGGTTGTATAAAAGAACACTTCTTAAGGTTAACATGAAGCTTAGCCTCTCGAAGAGTGAGAAAAACCTGTCGAATGTGTTCTAAATGCTCTTCTTTGGATTAGCTATAGATCAATATGTCAAAGAAAGTAGACCACTGTGAAATTTACTCAATGGTGGTCAGGACATGGGTCATAACTCGCATGAATGTACTAGGAGCATTAGACAAAAAAGGGCATGACTAAATCACCAAACAAACCATCTTGTGTTTCAAATGAAGTTTTCCACTACTCCTCAAGCTTAACACGAATTTACGATAACCACTATAAAATCTTATCTAGAGAACCAACTAGATCCAAACATATCCTCAAGGCAGATAGAAATCTGGAGATTTTATCGTGACCTATTAGATGGTCCTTACTATCCACACACATTCCAAGATCCATTTTCTAGGTGTTAATAAAGCCGGCATCGCACAAAGGACTAAAGGCTATGCCCAAATAAATCCCTCTCTGTAAAAGTCCTTATACTTGCCTATTCAACTCCTCTGTCTCTTTAGGATTCATCCTATAATGTGGAAGGTTAGGCAGTTGAGAACCTTGAACTAAATCTATTGCATGTTAGATGCCTCTTAAAGGTGGTAGTTCACTAGGCAACTCATCGAGCGCCATATCAACAAAATTATTTTAGCAACAGCTTACTTCCCCAAAGGAACATTGACAAATTTTAAAATCTCAGATGAAACTTTGCCACAATGTTGCTATCATGCTCAAGTTCAATTCCCTCTCTCTCTCTCAAACTTCTTTCATTTTAGAATATGCAAATTTCATTCAGTTTAGAGATGTCAATGCCACTATTGCAACCTTTAGATACATAGACTCAAAATAATGTTTTTACCCTTGTACTTAAAAGAATGAATAGTATCTTTACCGTGTAAATTAGTAAATATTAAGACTATTAAGCCGGCGGCGATCGTTAATGGACTCCTTTTCATGCGCATAGGTCGCATTGCACATAGTGGACTAACAAGTCCATATCATCCTGCTGTAGGTGTTTTTAGAGAGTATTTGATATCTTGCTACTGAAGTCGCTCACCATTTAGCCACCGATGGTTGGTGAACAAGGGGTTTCCCGGTAAACTAAAACAAAAATAAAAACAAAACAAAATAAAACGGGTGTGATCAATGTCCACTTCACAAGTGAATGGAGAGTAACATCGTGAATATAACTCAAGAAAAGATTCCGTGGTTGATTGTCTCCATTACTGGTTTATGGTTTACATTCATTGCTGATTAAGGAACTATGATACTCTGTGCATGTCCAAGGAATCCAACACGAGGTTTACACTTTCGTGTCTCCCCTCAATTTCTCACACCAACTCCCTATTCTCCTTTCGATCCATCTAGGTCATTAAATATGGTACTTTTATAAGGTAGTGCATTCCTTGAGAATTCTATAGGTCATATTGAAGAGAAATGAGGATGTAATGATGGGGAGAAATGTACCAGCCATAACGAGAACCATAAACAAGGGATTATATTCAAGGATTGGAATGAACTGATTACGAGTAGCAATCCTTATATCAGTATATAGGCTTAAGTGCATGAGGGCGATGGACCGACATTTCCTTGACAATCTCTTCAATAAAATTTGATATCAATGTAGAAAAATAATGGACTTCAATTCATTGCTCTTCTTAAAAAAAAGATGCATCAGAATTGAGTCAGCAACATATACCACATCTCAATATGCTAATTATTAGCTTTACAAAAACGGTGTTCCCAAAAGAGTTCTGGTGATAATGTAACAAATTAATTTTATATGCTTATGCATGAGTTTTGAAAAGAGTTCTGGAAGCGAGGAGACCTCTAGTAATAAAGCAATAACCAACAAAGAGGCTTATTACACAAACTTAACAAAAACACTCTATATTTATGCAGTCGGCTGGAGTAAGGTAACCGCTTGTCGAATCAAAGTATTAATCCAAATGTGGTGGTTTGTATATATCAACTGAATGTCTTTTCACGCGTATCCAGAATAATCCTTTGAAAACTAGATAGATAATAAAAAAGAGGAAACCATGGAACATAACCACCAGTATGACAGCCGTCATGAGGAGGTTGACAACAAAATTTTGAACCATTCTCTGAATGGTCCTGCGAATTGCTGAAATCAGAGATTTAATACGATAGAAAAAATGGGGACAGGGAAGAAATGCCAAACTGAACACCTAAACAACATACTTTTCCATTTACGACATCATGATTTATTTGTTGTTCTGAAACGCCACCGCCATCATTGTGACTGATAGGACCAAACATATAATTCCCTGCATCAGCTTTTAAAAAAGATATTTTGAAGTCTGCACGGAAATGAGGATGTAAGGATGGAGAGAAATACCCATTGATGTCAAAGCTAATGTGAGGGAAATCACATCAGCCAAAGTGAAAACCAGAGTTGAAGGGTTTAGAGTGAAGGATTGAATAATGGTGTCTTGATTAGACCTCTCCTGGTAGTGGTGGACTCGCTTCTTTGCAAAGGCAACACAGTGGTTATAAAAACAGAAAATAATTGTGCAATTTCAGTAAAAAATGCATTAGCCATTCTTTAGCATCTGGTGAGTGCTCATTTGCAGTAGAAAATAATTCTTCAGCAGTCTTGTTGTCATTGTTGAGAGGATTGGTTACAAGCATCCTGGAGGCTGACTTCACTTTCTACACCCACTCATACGATCAATATCCCTTCATCTATAATCAGACTAAACAAAAACATGGAGACTTTTAAGCTTTAATCCTAGTAAGCTTGACGTTAACAAGTTAAACTTATAGGTCTACTAGTGTGCTTTGGGCCAGGATACCCGCCTGGGCGTGTTAGTTTGCCCATAATGACCAAGGGGAATGATAAAAGAAATTTAATGATCATTCTGAGAATTGAAACTTGCTTTTCGCAATCTTAAGTGTGAAAAGGATAAAATGGCTGGGAAAATTGACATATATAAGAAAACGACTTATTCCCACTTCCTCCCCTTGTTTTCTATGACTTCTATTCTTTCATCATATTTTCTTATTCTTAATTTCACTTTATTTTGTATACCTAAGTGTCATTCAGCAACTTATCATTTTCAGCTCGACACACATATCTCTCATCTATTGGTACACACCTAGCTATCAATAGCTTATTCGCATATTCATATATATGCCATTAGTATTATTGTACATTATTGTATATATACATACATGCATGCATACATATATATGTTTATGGTTACCGGTAAGTCGAACATACCCTCAAACAAAGCAGCTCATCTCTTAGTTGGGAGTGGTGGTGACTTTGCATCTCTTTCACTTGTTGATCTTTTTTCTTTGTTCTCAATCATATGAAGTGTACAGAAATTCCCTTCATCATCCGAAGCTGATATTAGCCTCTTGAGTTAATTTCATTCTTTTTATCACCATTGCTGTCAAAATATCAATATGACGGTAAATGATTGCCATATGTAATATGTTCATTCCCTCTTTATTAGTATGCTTAAGTGCTTGAGGCCGAACGTTGAGTACTTCTTTGACGATTTCTCGATTGTTTGACATTGTTGCCAAAAATAATGCACTATCATCACTCTTCTTGTCCTTATTTGTTGAACTTTCTTGAGAGTTTTGTCTTGGGGACAATTTACAGGGATATTTCTTCATTTCAGGCTCCTTGTTACTCTCACCTAGGCTCATTGATTGAGAATTGATATTTACATCCCATGAGGTATCTTTCTCTACCAAAGCCCAACGAGCTTTCCAATTGTGTCTCTGCTTTCACCAAAGTGAGACATTAAAAACTACTTTATATGATAATGGAAAAGTAATTTTACCACATGGATCATATTTCATAAGAATAAAATTCAATTACTAAAATACTAAAACATAAATATAAAATTTAAAAATAAATAACCTAATATTATATGAAATAACCAAATAAACTAATATTAAATACTCAATTCATTGAAATATTGTTTTAAGAACATGCATGAGAATACATACATGATTGTCAAAGTGTTTTGTACTAAATTAATTAGTATTGCAACTTATTTAGTCAATAACCTTCCATACTATTGAGTTGCACGATCCTACATGAGGTTTGGGGCAATAAAGAGGTGTACTTTTCTTTTTCAAACGAATATGCTAGGGCTAGAGTTTAACGGTCAAGTAAATTCTCTAATGGCATTAAAGAGACTTGAACTAGTGACGACTGAGGCGAAAACCGAAGGCCTGACCAATTGAACTACTCTTTAAGATTGAAGCATTTCTTATCTTCTCATTCACTCTATTGCTAAAAGTAAGATTGACCCAAAATCCATGAAATGCTTTTTATTGGATATGGTAATTACAAACCTATTTGGTTATTGTTTCTATGATGATCAATACTGCAAAATTATAGGAAATTAAAACGGATGTTATTTTCAATGAACAAACGGTGTACAAGGACAAGTTGACCATAACATTTGAAAGTGCTTTCCTTGTGAGTCAAACAGTTAGAAATGATTTAGTTGAATGGTTTTTTAATGAGTTAGTTACAAAATAATAATAAAAAACATCAAGATAATATGCAACTCTAGAGATGGATTGTTATAGTCTTGTAATTGAACGCAAGAGATTTTCTAGTAGTATCAAACTAAAAAGATACCACCCTTGATTATATTATATTTTGTTGATCAACAAAGGTGATCAACTAGATTGTAGGTTCATAGATGAGATGGACTCTTCATTATCTAATTAGAAAGGGAAATTGACTTAGCAACCAAAAGGTAAGAAGACATGTCCATAAAAAACAAATTTACAAGTGGAAAAAGAACAACAATAGAAGTAAGCCTTACAACAAAGATCGTTGAAATATCGGCCAAAGGTATTTCCACATGACCAAGACTGTGAACATTATCTGGACTAGAGGCAAAAGAAAAACTTAGATGTGTGATTATAGGTTATGGGTAAGACCCAAATCTATCACAAGAACATAGGAATCAATTGCTTAGTAGATTCAATATAAATGGGACAAAACCCATGAACACTCCTTTGAGTAATTCTTTAAAACTATCCAAAGGGCAAACTTCCTTAATATAGTAGGAACATGCCCACAAGGTCAAGACACCTTATTCTTCTGCTTGTGGAAGTCTTATATAAGCTATAATATATATTGGATCTAATATAACGTATGCAATCAGGAATTATAAGCATTATCAAGGGGATTGTTATGCTACAGAACTGTACATGATTATTTGAGCCCTAAATTTTTTCACAATATCAAGGATTATTAGGTGACTCTTTCTTAGCTATGTAAGAATTTGTGTGATTGATTTTTCTTGCTATTGCGCTCATAGAGATTTTCTCCTAACATAACATATCAAGAATCTGATTGTGTATAGTTTGAGAAGTGATTTATATTTGTTATATTCAGAAAACAATTGTGTAAAAGACCAATTGATAATACTATTTCGCATAAATCATATCGAGAAGATTTCTTAGCTTTTATTTTCTCCTTCAAAACCAAATTATTCTTAGATTTCTATCAAAAAGAATCCATCAAAATAAAGTGATATCCAAAGTACTCACCTTTCATTACTTTTCTCCTGAACACACCATCTGTAATACAACCATGTTTATGAGATATTCAACCCTTACAGCTTGTGGGCAAAAATAATAAAACTATGTGATAAAGAAAAAACAGTACACGATTAAAAATAATAAGAAATCAAGGTAAACACTTGAGGTGTGTGTGCATGTATGCACTTTAATAGATAGACTAATAAACAAATTTACTCAAATCCGGCTATTATTTAGATAGAGGAAAAATTGAGGAGAAATTAAACAACTATATCCACTAAAGTGCCCTTATTTTACAACACAGCCTTTTATAGACATTGATATGCCCCACTTAAATTCCATCTCTACTACGAGTACTCTGAAGGTTGACATCATATAGGTCCTATTCTATTTACATGAATAATATATACTAATCATATAGACTTCAAATCTTGAATTATGCATCATACATTGTTTATATGTTTTTTCTCTCTCATGTTCCTGCTGATAATGTATGCAAAGCTTGCACAAGCAAAATATAGTTTAGAACATACAGGTGTATCTTACGTAATTCTTTTTCAAATCAATAAAATTCATATAAGTTAGTTATATTGATTTAAAAATTAACCTATAGACTTTTAAAAATATATTAAATATAAAATTAATGGCATGATCAAAGTGTGTTCAATTAAGAAAAATGAAGTAGTCTATTGATACAGTTTAAGATAAAAAAAAAGTAATCTAGGCTTGCAGTAGCCTAATGTTGATGAGTTCATATAAAAATCAATAAGAGGAGCATAATCACTAACTAGAGTGAGTTCTTTGAAGAAAATTCTCTTATATATTATTTATCTCACTGACTATTTTTAGTATTTTTTTCTCTCGTTTACTTTTTGTTTGATGAGCTTTTGATTCACATCTCTCTTTAATAGTTTTTCTTTAAAGATCTCTCTTAAATAGTATTATGCAACATATTCATTCATATGTTCTTTTCAGGAAGCAATTAAACCAATTACATAAAATGGGTTGTATTTTATTATATTGCTAGCTAGTGAACTCAATTCTAAGCATTTCTTTTTAAAGAGCGAATGTATAAAAACGTATCTAGCATTCCAAAACTATAATAGCCATATGACCAATCTCAACAAAATTTTGTCTTCTAAGTAAAAAATGCAAATAAGAGCAATTGAGTAGATAAAGAATAGATGATGTTGAGGAAGAAATTAAATATACTATGCATATCATGTTGCAAAGTTCTCCAAGTCCTCCTTGCACTTCCATTTTTAATTTATTAACTAACTCTATAAATCCGCCTCCATATTCTCTCCCTGGAAATGTGGCTGGATCAAGTGAGATATGTTTGGAATATTCTGTCATCATCGAGGATTGATCCCTTTGTTTTGATTGGCCTATGGGTAGATCTTGACAATGAGCAAAGCCAAACCTGTTTCACATTAATTTTATAAAGATAAAATAAAAATAATAACACACAATAAAAATAATAAATTAGTAATTTAATATTTTTTTCATGAATCGTTTCATTACACACATTATGGACACAAATATATATATATATATATATATATATATATAGTGATGAACTTGTTTTTTATTTATTTTTAATATTTTTGTTTAAACCTTTGTCTTCTTTCTTTCCTCCTTATTCCCTCTTTTCACCCAAATTTATTCATTTTGAAAATGGAAAAACAAAGCAGTATTGTGTTGAGTTGGTAAAGAAGTTATCCCAAAGGCTTTTATCAGCTTAAGAAATAATCATGCCAATGACTGGGAGAGAGCAATAAAGTGCAGAATATGGGTATAAATAAATAAATAAAACTCTCACCAAAAGATTCAGCCGCGATGGATATATGAAGAATAGTTGTTCCATCATTCCTCTGCAAATGAGCTTTGCTTTGCTTTCTTCCGGACTTAGTTTATCCAGCTTCATTTCCTTGGCCAGAATCTGGAACATTTGAAATTGACCATACCGGACTGCACAAAAAATAGGCCTCCTCAGCCTTAAGTCGTTAAGCACAATTGTCAAGGTCCGATCTTTCAAGAACATCTTTTCGCTTTCATCTGTCATGGTGCCGTTGCGCTACTTCATGGAGTATAGTGTTTCCGTCGTGTTTCTTTGATATTGAAAGCTCATGATTGCAGTCTGCAGGTATCATCTTTAAAGTCGAGTACGAGATCTTCTTGCTTGATTGAGCGGCTGCGTGTGACTGTGTCTTCATAGACAGGCTTCAAGCTCCTGTAAGGGTCCTTCTGGAACTTCTCCGCAGAGTCGTCTCACTTCCTTGTAGTCTTTGTCCATCATAGAAATCCACAAATCATCAATATTACGGTACTTTTGTTTGGTCTCATTGTCGTCCGCCATGAGAGGGCAGAGCAGAGCAGAAGGTGAGGGATGGGTTCTAAACCCAACAGGTTCTTACAGCTTAAAGAACCGTCAGCAAATGTTGGTAATGTGGATCTGGTGAGGGCACTTCTTGTTGATTTTTATGCAACATCTTCTTGATGCATTATTGATTTTTTATTTTTTATTTTAAATAGAAATTTGATTAATTCAAACTAGCAATATATTTGACTAAGGCACATAATCGAATTCGCTAAAAACACTAAAGGATGATGTAACATCCAGGTTAATAGCATTAACACAATGACTCGACATAATTAAAGTCTATAGATTTTAAAAGCCTTCATAGAAAACTGGAATTATAGATTCCAGTTGTATAGCATGCCCACGACTCACCTGAACCATTTGTCTCTCTATCAAATATGCTTTGTCGTTCTAATCGCCCAAAACACTAAAGATCCGCCATAAATGCCTGGCAAAACCAACACGTTCTTAACATGCCTAACGAAACATGAAAAACAAAAATAAAAAAAAAAAGATTTATGTGGAATGATCACTAATTGATAAAACAGAGAAAGAAAAGATGCATTATTGAATTCTGAAACAAGTCTATTAATATATTTGTATTTTTTAAATTTAAGTCAATTATAATAGCTAGTATGACTCGTTAGGCTTCAACTTAGAAAACACCCAACTAGCCTAATTGTATCCGGAAATCATGTGACCAGCTCTCTCCAATGGAACCGGTCAACGCATCTTCTAGTTAGTTAATTTCATTATGGATTGGTAAATCGTCGTTTTGAAATTGTACAAGACTCCAAAAGTCAATATTAAGAATACCTTTTGCTCATTATTATGAACTCAACCAAGTGGTCGTAACTGACACAAAAATCCATATTGAATTCAAAACAGTAGCTGCGGAGCCCCCTTTATTTATTTATTAACCCAAATAAAATGTTAGCCTGGATTTTCAACAGAAGAAGATCAATGGTCAGTATTGCTCCCAAGAAAGGTAAGACTTTGGATTTGTATGTTTATGTAGAAAGCGGATCTCATTCCTTGCTACTGTACATGCCACCTCACATGATTGGTTGAAGCCAATGGAAATGAAAATAAAATAAAGTGAAGTAGAAAATTGAGTTGTTTAATTTGTTATAAAATATATGATAACTAAAGAGAAATATGTGAACTAGAGATAGAATGAAGGAGAGAGAGAGAAAGAGAGAAAAGAATGAAAGAAAGTCAAGAGGATCTCTTTCTCATTAAGCAAATAGTGGGGGTGAGGACTTCGGATACATGTACTAAATGAATGGAGTTCATAAAAAAACTTCATAATGACCATAATTCATCACTCAATGTAGCATTGATGAATTAGAGTTCATTCATGAAGCTAAAAGTTTTAAAACATAGGTATTAGAATGAATCAACAACAATACTACATTCTAAATACATGCTAATTATAGCATTACATTATTTTCTAGAAAAAGTGAGTTCCTGGGTTTTGTTATGCTAAACCCTTAAGGCAATCTCCCAAAAAGATCTACTCATAATGTTCACTAAGGATAAAATAAAGTGGGTTTAAATCATTACCTAGTAAAATATATATTTTTAGGGGATAAAGTATATATCTTATGGCAGATGCCTTGCTTCAGTTTCTCACGTTTTTTTTTTGGTCCATAGGTAAATGCTTTATTGTTTAGTGTCGCTACCTCATTCATACCCATGTTGTCATAGACTTCTACATATGAACAAATGGGCATTAAAACGCCTTTAAGGATGGAGCGCCATGTGGATAGCTCCCGTTTGTCCATTTGTGCAAATCTATGGTGACAAAGTTATGAATGAGTTACAACACTAAAGTCAAGGACATCTGTGGACCGAAAAAAAAAAACTCAGACTAAATTGGACATGCGACTTATAGTCGGTTAGTCAAAAACATTTATGCACCTTATCCCATATTTTCGCATATTTATAGTCTCTGAAGCTATAAAAGTTTAGAACACTGGTACATCAGAATTAGTCAACAACAAATAATACTTACATTCTAAATCTGCTAAATATTAGCTTTACACAGGCCATGTTTTTCTTTGTGACAGTCTTTAGACAGACAATGTTCTGAAAAGAGTTATGAAACAAACGCTATTAATATTCCTTTTTCCTTCCTTCAAACTTGAGCTGAAGAGCCGCGCACTTATTGAGTATTTCAAGTATCCTACTGGAATTTCTTCCCACTTATCCAACGAATGGGTTGACATATAGCAATACGCTCACAAGCTTTTTCCACGATCAAGCGCAGTCCTTCGAGAACTATACAGCCAATGGAAATGGAGAAAATGAAGCAGAAGCCACCGAAGCAAACGAGGAGAATGAAGACGAGGTAAAAAAAGGAGATTAAGCTCACAACAAAAGTTTTGAACAGTTCTCTGCAAGGTCTGAGGATTAGTGAACGTAGAGGTGAATATGAGAGAAAGAAAATGAGGACAGGAAGGAATGCAACCACATCTCAAACTACATTTTTTCGATTTTCTGTCATTGATAGGGCGATGGTTGCTCCAAACGCCACTGCCATCAATGTGACCGAGACGACCAGACATATAACTCCATGTTTCAGCTTTTTGAAAAGATATGTCTTGAAGTCTTGTAATGGAAATGAGGATGTAAGGATGGAGAAAAATATCCCCACTGAAGTCAAAGCCAAGGTGAGGGAGATTACATCAGCTATAATGAAAACCAGAAAGAATGGTTTGGAGTGAAGGATTGGAATGCCGGTTTCTTGATTAGGACCTTCCGGTACAGTGTAGGCTGCTGCAAAGGCAACAGTGGCTATGAAAACAGAAAGAATGGTGCAATTCTCAGTGGTCCGCATTAGCCATTCTTTGGCCTCTTGATGGAGTTTCTCATTCATGGCAGCAAATAACTCTTCAGAAGTCCTGTTGTCGTTGTTGAGATGATTGCTGACAAGCATCTTAGAGGCTGACTTCACTTTCTGCACCCACAAGGAGCACCCTTGTTATTCTTCTCTCTCTCTCTCTCTCTCTCTCTCTCTCTCTCTCTGCTCGTGTTACTGAGACAAACCGTCAGCCAAATCTAACCAAAACCGATGGCACGGAAAAGTGGGGCTCCCACTAAAGCTCCTGCCAGAACCATCATTAGGGTTTGGAAATTTTTGCTTGAGATATTTGTTGTCTTGCTTAATTATTTATGTGATTAGGACTCACGCCAATTTCTTTTGGGGAATTTTTATTATGGTCCAAAGGTAAGTCATTCTTTAAAACGTTTAATTCAAAGTTTTTCTTTAGCATTAGAGAACAAAGGTAACAATATTGAAGCTCGCTAAATATTGGTGTTATTTTATTTCTTATTAAATATTGGTAATTAATAACAAATTATTCTATGATAGTGAAAACTATTCGTACCATATAAAAAAGTGATGGTCAAAGAAAATTTGATATATGAGAATAATAATCTTATTTGCTTATTTGTCACTATTTGTCACTAATGGAAAAGTGGAAGAAATGTACCTCAAACAAAAGCAACTCATCTCGCAATTGGACTGCATGATTTTGGACCTTTTCACTAGCTTGACTTTTTCTTTTTTGACTAACCATGTGAAGCATAGAGTTTCCTTCTTATCGGTAGCTGATAATAGCATGTAGAAAAAACTTCATGCTTTACCATAATATCAAAAATATCAATATTACGGTAAAGAATCGCCGCATGTAATATGTTCATTCCCTACTCGTTAGTATGATTAAGTGCTTCAGGCTGGTAGATGAGTGCTGCTTTAACAATTTCTTTGATGTTTGACATTGTTGCTAAAAATAGTGGGCTTTCATTGCTCTTCTTGTAGTTGCTAATTAAATTTTCATAGGAGTCTTGTCCTTTCATTTGTTGATACTCCTTATTACTCTCACCTAGGCCCATTTCTTGGGAACTAGCATCCGATGAGGTATCTTTTGAACTAGCATTCCATAGGCATCTTCCTTTACCAAAAGCTTGACTAACCCTTGAAGTGAGCATCTGTTTTTAGTAAGTGAGATATTTGAACATTGGAAACTATTTGATAGGAAAGTGCATTTATAATATGGATTATCTCTCACAAATCTAAAAATTAACTACTAAAATAATGGAACATACAAATATTGAATTTAAACAAGCTAATATTATGTGAAACACAGAGAAAAAGCACTCAATATCCAATTCATTAAAATATTGTGCTAGGGGCATGAGAATACATACATGGTTCTTTGGTTGAAGAAATTAACAGTATAACTTATTTAATCAATAAGAGATCCTTAACATTATTGGAGTAGTAAAAAAGTAAATCCTTCATTTTTGAAAGCATTTGATAGCATTTCTTATTTTCATATTGACTTTATTGCTAAAAGTAAGCTTGATCCAAATTCTTAAAATTTTTTTTTTTCCTTTGTAAACTTACATATGGTGAAAACCAATTAGGTTTTTGTTTCTTAAATGAACAAAATGGCAAGATTATACAAAAGAGAATTTATTTTCAATGAACAAGCGGTGTAGAAAGACAAGTTGACAATAAAGCATAAAAGTGGACGCTTTGAAGTTAAAAAAAAACTATAAATAATTTAATTGAATTTTTTTAATGAATGGGTTGAAAATAGTGATAAAATTATCAAGAAAATGTCATTCTAGAAAAAGATCCATATACTCTTAATGTTAGCATCCATTCAGATATATTTTTCAATTTCTAAGATTAGAGAATATTTGTGTGTTTTATATAATATCTAACTCCTAAAGAGTTACATTGAAATACTAATAGTTTAAAAAATTGAGGTATCTGATAAATTTTACCACTCCAAATTATAAAATTTGTAAAAGTGAGTTTTAAAGATAAGATAAAATTTTATGCTCTTTGTGACAGATATCTTACTTCTACTTAGAAATATGCTATAATAATAATAATAATAATAAAAAGAAACTATATCAATTAGGTAATTGAGGATTTAGATATGTAATTATATTTAATTATATTTTAAATATCTTGTGTAGAACATTTTCAAAAAAACTAACATGCATCAAAATAAATATGCAATGTACATACAAAAGTTTTTCATGACTTACCTTTCTTCTAATTTCTTATATCCCCCAAAAAGTAAACAATCTGAAAAAGAACTTCACTTGTGAGATGTTTAGGCAACTATTTATGGGGAAAAAAAATTAAGAAGCATGTGTATAATAGAAGGAAATAAATGACATGTCACAATTATAAGATTTTGAGTAAACATTTAATGGCTAATGGACACAAAGCAAAGGAAAATGAAAAAGAAAAAGGAAAAAATTATATTAAAACCAAATGCTTATTTTATTTGAAGGGAAAATTATGGGAGGAAAACAGCTACATCAATTTGAGCCCCTATTTCGAAGCCATTTACAAACATTCAATTTTATTAGCTCAATTTCTTTTCACTAAGTACTTAGTTAACACAAAATGATTCTATTCTATTTGTTGATCATTTATTTAGGTTGAAAACCTGAATGTAAATCTTACAAGTTTCTCCATTTTATTTTACTTTTTCAAAGCAAAATGCAAACTCAATTTCCTGAATCTAATGAAATATTCTTCAAGATATTATGAAAGTTTTACAACCTTTTTCAAGTAGTCAAAATTGTATACACAATGGAAAGATCTAAGGTTTTGACTCAACAAAAGAGTTTAGAGGGACTTTGTATGTGTATCGTCAATTCACCTACTACTTTTTGTGGTTAATTTTCAATTTTTACATTTTTATGTCATTGAATTTATATGTTTGAACGTCTATCAGTTCACCTAATCCATCATAGTAGTTATATATAATTAAGTGCATATGACCATGTGCCCTTTTTAAAAGATAAATTAGTAAGCTAAACAAAAGCATGCATTGTATTTTATAAGATTGTTAATGTCCACGGTAGACTAAATTTGTTTTTTTAAAAGAAGAATAAAAGTATATATATTCAGCAATATTGAGCTATACTAAAATGCATATTCAATTTTTATAAATATATATTGTCTTCCAAATAAAATAAAATAAAAGAAAATGGAAATGATCAGTAAGTGAAGGATAGATAAAGAAGGAATTAGATATACCATACCAAAGTTGATGAGTACCTCTGTTAATCCACTCATCACTTTTATTCCCGATATTGTATCCCTTGCTGTCCCACTCCAATCATCGTCCTCCTTTTCCGAATCACGTTCTTCATTCAAGATGAAATCCACTAACCATTCATTTTTACGTTTTGAGTACATGATATCATCCATGAATTTTCCTTCTTTTAAGTTCGGCGCTACAAATGCACTTGGGTTAGAGACAAGATATTGAAGAGCAGTCATTGAGATTTGATCCATTTCTTTAATTAGATATGGATAACTCCGTGCAATGACGTAGGTCCAAACTGTTTCATGTTAATTATGCAAATCCAAAATCAGGAAAAGAAAATGTTAAGTTAGTAACCTTTGCATCCCAAAAAGTATTTGAAAGGGAAATTTGTATATAATTGTATTATTTATTTGACTAGATAAATGCAATCAACAACTCACATCATGAGTTAGGCTTTGGGTTCTTATTCTCTACCATAATGTTATTTTTTCTTAAGAAAAAAAATGAACTAAATAATTTTAATCCGATCTTCTATACCTATTATTTTTTCAAAATTTACCATTTCTTTTTATCTAGGTTCATTCCTTTCCATAATGAAGCCATAAGATATGATAATAATTTCTTTTTGAGCCTAGTACACATGGATTGAACATTTAATATAGAAAAGAAAAAAAGAAATAGAGTTTGTTTTGTTATAGTTTTTAAAAACTGTTTTTTGTTCTGAAAAACAAGAAGAACACGTTTTATTCCTTTTTTTTTTGCTTTAAAAAACATGGAAAACATGAACAAAAAGTAAATTTAGAGAACAACAAAATGTTCTCTGTATTTTAAAAATCGTTCTGAAGAATAGTTTTCCAAACAAGTCCTTAATTTCGCAAGGCTGGAGTAAGAATGATGTTAGAAATAGAAATGGACTAGGAATTAAAACTTGGTGATGAATTAAGTGCACAATATATAATTTGTCACATCCCACATCAGATATGGGGAGAAAGTTCCTGACATTGTATAAGTATAGGCTTCTCTTAACCTAGTAAACACATTTTAAAGTCGTGAAAACCCTTGGGTCCGAAGAGGACAATATCTACATGATTGGGCTAGGTCATCAAAAATGGTATCAAAGACGATCCTTGATCTCGGTGTGGGGGTCGGTTCGGTTTGGCCCTATGGGGTATTTGTCCATTTGGCCCTGCAAGCCCATGGGACATAATGACAACATTGAATCTACATGTGATTGTGACATCCACATTGGATACGAGAGAAAATTCCTGACACTATATAAGTTTGAGCATCTCTCAACCTAGTAAACACGTTTTAAAGGCTAGTGGACCCTTAGGCTCGAAGCTAACAATATCTACATGGTTGGACTAGGTCGTTACAAAATTTGTAACGACCTGACCCAACCATGTAGTTATTATCCGCTTCGGGCCCAAGGAGCCCTCACAGCTTTAAAACACGTATACTAGGTTTAGAGAAGCTCATACTTATACAATGTCAAGAACTTTATCCATTATCCGATGTGGGATGTGACAAAAACCCTTATGCAGACACAATGTCCTTGGACAAACATCCCCTGCAAGGCTAAATGGAACGAGCCCCCACATCGGGATCGGGAACTTGGCTCTAGTACCATTTGTAATGTAGAGGATTCCAGTAAATAAGTTCTTGATTTACAGAATCCTCCTTGATTGTACGAGATATAGTTTAGGAGATACGGTTTCCATTGATTTGTTATACGGTTTTCATTTGTAGTTATCTTTCCTAATTTATCTCTGTATTCAAACTCTACTCTGTTTTGTATACGTCTATATATATATGGAAAACTCAACCCCATAGACTTGTGGTGGTTTTACAAACATTGTCATGGTATCAGAGCTTCTTGGGATTAACCTCCTCGATCCCCTCATGGCCGATTCTTCCTTCTCCTTCAACACCATGATTCACATGGTCACTATTAAACTCTCCTCCACAAATTATCTTCTCTTGTGAAATCAACTTCTCCCTCTTCTTCAATGTTAGAATCTCCTTAGCCATGTCGATGGTTTCGTTGTGGCGCCTCCAATCACTATCACCTCTGATTCTTCTCCTCAACCGAGTCCTAAATACGTGGAATGGCAACTTCAAGACCAAAGTCTTCTCAGTCTCCTTTTCTCCTCATTGACTGAAGAAGCCATGGCCGAAGTTCTTGGTCTCACCACCACTCATGATATTTGGCTTGCCTTGGAAAATTCCTGCTGCCATATTTCCAAGACTCGTGAGCTTCAGATAATTTACAACTCATCAAACGTGGCAACTGAAGTGTTATTGAATATTCTCGTTCATTCAAGGCTCTATGCGATCAACTCACTGCAATGGGCCACGCGATTGATGATACAAACAAAGTTCACTAGTATCTCAGAGGATTGGGAACTGATTTTGCTCATTTTTCTACTGCCTAGATGTCTCTTACTCCATTACTTGCCTTCAAAGACTTGGTTCCTAAACCTGAAAGCTTTAAGATTTTCCAAAAGTCACTCGGACCCTCCTCCCTTGTTTCCTCTGCTGCTTTTACTGCCACCACCGGGTCTTTTCCTTTATCTCGAGGTGGTAGTTCCTCCAAGTCCCGTCGTTCTCCTATACCCCTCGGTATAGGCCATGGCCATGGACGTGGTAAATGTGGCTCCTATACCCCTCGGTCTCAAATTTGCAAAATTGAAGGTCACACTACTGATCGTTGCAGGAGCCGTTACGATTGTGCCGAACCTACGACACAACTTGCTGAAGCTTTTACCACCTCCTGTTCTTTCTCCAATGGCTCGGAATATGATTGGTTCACCGATACCAGAGCATCCACTCACATGACCCTTGATGCTTCTTAGTTGGACAAGGTTGAGCCCTATCATGGTAAGGACTGTGTAATAGTAGGAAATGGTGTTTCTCTTCTTATTTCCCACACTGACACGCTCTCTCCCTCTTCCAATTTTCAACTTTTAGATGTTCTTGTTGTTCTGCGTCTTACCAAAAACTTGCTGTCCGTAAGCAAACTCACCTCTGATTTTCCTCTCTCTGTCACCTTTTCTCATGATACTTTTGTTGTATAGAATCACGTAATGGGAACGACAGTGGCAAAAGGTAAACGAGAAGGTGGTCTGTATGTGCTGGAACGTGGCAACTTTGCATTTGTTTTTGCCCTTAGAAATAGGAATTTACATGCTTTCTTTGAATTATGGCATGCTCGCCTTGATCATGTAAATCACTTATTTTATCTCTTTTGAATAAAAAAGGACAATTATTTCTCACTTCTTTATTGCCTAATCCATCTCTTTTCTCTACTTGTCAACTCGCTAAGAGCCATCGCTTACCTTTTTCCCCGAATACTACTCGATCTAATGTTGTTTTAGGTCTCATCCATTACAATATTTGGGGTCCTGCTCCCTTCAAATCTAATTTGGGATTTAACTAGTATATGTTATTTATCGATGATTACTCTCGATTTACTTGGCTTTATCCACTAAAATTAAAATATGATTTCTTTGATATTTTCCTTCAATTTCACAATTTGGTTGAAAATCATTACTCCACCAAAATAAAAATTTTCAAAGTGATGGCGGCACCAAATTTACAAACAACCGCTTTCAATCTCATTTTCGAAAATTTGGCATCCGCCACCAAAGGTACGTCTTGCCCGTACACTCCTTCCCAAGATGGTAGAGCTGAGCGCAAACATCCTCATGTGATGGAAACTGGCCTTGCTCACCTCTTTCATTCCCACATTCCTCCTCGGTATTGGGTTGACTCTTTCAACACAACGACCTACATTATCAACCGGTTGCCTATGCATGTTCTTGGTGGTCTTTCACCTTTTGAAGTTTTATTTGGTAAGTCTCCTAATTATGAGAATTTCCATCCCTTTGGCTGTCATGTTTACCCATGCTTAAGGGATTATGCACCTCACAAATTTTCTCCCCGTAACCTACCATGTATTTTTCTTGGTTATAGTTCCTCACATCAAGGCTTCCATTGTTTTGACACCACAACTTCTCGCAATATATTAAACGGCATGCTCGCTTTGATGAATATTTTTCCCCTTTTCAAATTCTTATAGTGCCACTTCTAATGCTAACATTGGTTTCTCAAATTTTTTTGAACCCTGCTCCCTTGAACCATCTCCTAGCACATTGTCTCCTACTACTATGCGGGTCCCTCCTACTCCTCCTTGTCATTTTTGCTACGGAGTCAACATCTCCTTCACCTGCAGCCTTGCCTCTACCTGCCTCTGCTACGGCCTTGGTTCCTAAAGCAGATTGAGAAACGTAGCTAATTGAGATGGAAATAAAGGCCACACCCGGATGGCTCTTCTGTCTAATATTTATAGATTTCAAATATACGCTATTCATACTAACTGCTATATTTACTAAATGTAAACATCATCCTAAAGACAATTGAAATGCAATTGCACCAAATAACAAATACAAAGTCAAAAACAAACTATTTGAAAATAATATCAGATAAGGTACGATGGCTCTATTATGCCCCCTCAAGATGGAACTCAAGTAGAGAGTCCAATCTTGGTCTTGAGAGTAAGAAATGGTGTCCGAGAAAGGGGCTTCACGTATATCGCCATGTTGGTCTTCTTACTGAAACACGAGCAACATGGAGAGACGAATCTCGATTGAACTTTGATCACGAATAAAATGGAAGTCAATAGCTACATGCTTCATTCTCGAATGGAAAATGGGCTCGGAACATAGAGAAGCGGCCCCAACGTTGTCACAAGAATCACCGGGGGAATGAGAAAGAGACACCCGTTCATCCAAGTAGAGCAGACCAAATAAAGTTCAGAGCGTTGTTTGGTACCAGACCGATACCGCTCTGTCGACCGAGCCACGTAACGCCGCTTCGAGCTCCATGGTTCGATTTCACCAAGATAAAAACAATATCGCACCGGTGGAAGTGAAATCATCTTGTTCCCGTACCACCTACTGCTAGAGAAGGCATGTAATCGAGCATCGAGAAGGCATGGGCGTGACTGTGGAGAGTCACAGAGAGAAGTATACCTTCATTAACTTGTCACACAAAGATAACGGTTAACTTCTTAACAAGAAGCCAATGATCTGAGGTTGGTTTATGCATGAACTGTGGACAATTAACACGACCGCAAAAGCAATGTGTCCGGCCGAGGGGCAAGAGAGGCTGCAAACTTCCAACTATGGTATGGTATCTGGGATGTGACTACTATGGAGAACCAAAGGTGCAAAGTGATTGGTGGTGAAGTAGGAATGTGTGAGGAATGTGTTTTGCTTCCATCATGTTGGTACGAGCAAGAAGATCCAGTATATAGCGCCTTTGAGAAAGCAATAGACCATGAGGATGAGAGATAACTTCCACACCTAAAAAATAAGAGAGCGGCCCAAGGTCTTTTAATGAAAACTGTTGAGATAATAGTCATAAATTGTTGAACAAAATTATCACCAGTTATAATAATATCATCGACATAAACCAAGAGATAGATAAGGTGACCACCATGTTTGAGAATGAACAGAGAGGTATCAAAGAAGGGAATTCCAAAACCCGAGGCTAGTAGAAATTGCGGCTCAGATACTGTGCACGTGGGCTGCTGACCATAAATTGCTTTTCTTAGTTTGCGTGACATAAGAGGGATTATCAGGATCAACAAAGCCTTGTGGTCGGGATATAGATAGCTTCAAAGATAGCCTTGTAAAAGGCATCGCTGATATCAAGCCGCTGAGAGACCATTTACGACTAACAAAGAAGACTGAGGGACAAGGCATCAGAGTCAGGTTTGACCACGTGGGCTAAAAGTATCATGATAGTCAATACCAGGACGTTGATGAAACCCTTTAGCTACGAGGTGGGCTTTATACCTATCAATGGAACCATCAGAGTGTCGTTTAATTCGAAAAATCCACTTACAACCAACTATATTATATTCGGAAGCTGTGAGGCACAAGCTCCCACGCTCCATTTTCGAACAAGAGCGCTCATATTCTCGAGACATGGCCCGACTCCATTTTGATCCTTGAGTGGCTCGTGGCGCAGGGTTCTATGTTCATGGAGAAAGTCGAGTGGAAAGATCGAAGCTTTCGAATAGGTTTGCACTGTGATTTGCCTCAGTGATCATTGTGTGGGTGGGAGTCACACGCAGGAGTGGAAGTGGTTATTTGGAGGAGGTAGGCTGAGGATGATACAATGATGGTGGAATTAGGGAGGAAAGATTGTGTGTTTGTAATGAGGTTAAGGATCCAGAAATGTGTTGGTTCCATTGACGGGGCTGCCCGACAGGTCGCACTGCAGATGGGGTGACATTTGATGGTGAAGGTGCTTGTGTAGAAGCTACTGGCAGGCACATGAAGAGGTCGAGAATCTAGGCAGACATCGCATCCGGGTTGTGTAGGAGATGAAGGAGTGGATGCTTTTGGAAAGGGAAACACTGACTCAACAAACTTAACATGCCTAGAGACATATGTTCTAGATGTGGGTGGATGGAAACAAAGATAAGCACTTTGTGTGAGAGAGTAACCTAAGAAGTGTAGCCCAAACAAAAGGAACTATCTCTGAGTTGACTAAGGTGATTTTGGCTTTTCACCGCTTGACTTTTTCTTTTTGACTAACCATAGGCAACATAGAGTTCCTTTATATGTAGTTGACAATATTTCTTAAACACTTATGTTTTACCATCATATCAAAAATATCAATGTGAGGATAAAGGATTGCCATATGTAAAATATTCATTCCCTCCTTATTAATATGATTTAGTGCTTCAAGCCGGTCGAGTACTGCTCTAACAATTCCTTCATTAATGTTTGACATTGTTGCCAAAAATAATGACTTTCAATGTTCTTCTTGTACTTCTCCTCCTTCTGTTGGTTGAACTTTCTTGTTTTTTCCTTCTTTCCTTTGTTTTCGACAATTTAGAGGAGCATTCTTCAACTTCTTTGAGAACTAGCATCCAATGAGGTATCTTCCTTTACCAAAAGCTAATTCAGTTCTTGAATTCTTGCATCTGGTTTTAGTAAGTGAGATATTTGAGGATTACTTTTATGTAACATTGAAAACTATTTGATAGAAAAGTGCAGTTATAATGTGGATGTCTCACAAATGTAAAAGTTAACAACTAAAATACTGGAACATAGAAATGTTGAATTTGAAAAAAAACAAGCTAATATTATGTGAAACACCTGAAAAAAGTAAATACTATATATCCACCATTAAAATATGCATTATTACATATATAGTTATCTAATATGTCTTTTTACTATTTCTCAAAAAAAAAAAAGTCTTTACTCAAGCAATTAATACTACAACTTATTTAATCAATAAGATCTTACATTGTTGTATTGCAAGATTCCGTGATAAGGGGTTTGAAGCAGTAAAAGGTAAACTTTATTCTTGAAAGTATCTGGCTGCACTTCATCTTTATATTGACTCTACTGCTAAAAGTAAGGTTGATCCAGTAATTTAAGATTACATATATATATATATATATATATATATATATATATATATATATATATATATATATATATATATATATATTATCTATGTAGGATATTTTCAATTTGGTTTTTGTTTTCAAATGAACAAAATCGCAAGATAATATAAAAGAGACTTTATTTTCGATGAACAAGTTGTGTACAAGGACAAATTGAAAATAAAGCATAAAAATACACGCTTTGTATTTAAAAAAACTAGAAATAATTGTGGACCTCGCATTTTTTGCTATTATGCGTTTCCCACTTAAAAAGGCGAGACTCGTTTTATTTTTGAAAACCCATTTTTAGAAAACAGTTTGGAGTCGCCACTTATTTTTGTTTTTATTTTAAGAGGGAAACAAAATAAGAAAGAAACCCTAAATGTGACTTATGATAAGAAAAAACAAGTATGAGAAAAACCGAGTCTAGGTCCGGGTCGTTATTTATATCTGAAGGTAATCAGAATGTCGTAGTACTCCCTCTAAGCCTCTAAAGTCAGGGTCTCTACTAAACAAACTAAGGAAAATATGGTTTTTGACTAATCAACTAATGAATACCGAAGATAAGCAATAATAATACAAAAACATGCAAGACATATATAAATAAATAATCAAGCAAAGTCGGATGAGAAAAATGTGTACCTAAACTGCATGTTAGAAGCACTACCAATTGGGAAACAATGTTAGTGCAATAACAAAACACAAACTATTCACATTCAATTAAAAATTGGTTATAAATCGATATGTCAATGATTTATTAAAATGATATGGAATGTCGAGCTCCACTCAATCCCATTTTATATGTTACACAAATTAACTCCTACATTCATTTATATGAATCAGAGAATTAACCATGCTTAAATTTTTGAACACCGCTTGAAATTCAAGTTTTAAAAAATTGGAAGTTTGAAGTTGAAATTTAAAATTTGAGATTTGTAATTTGAATTTTAGAAATTAAGAATTTGTAATTTTGTGACGCCCCAAAACCCTGGGGTCCCATTGACCACCGTCAACCTGTGAAAACCTGTGTGTCTCATATCATGAGACCCATGCTTCGAGTAAATGAACCAATAGGGCCTATCATCCATATCAGTCTACATTGCTATGCGATCATTTCTATAGATCCAAGAGCATCACTCTTATTATAAAATATATTAACACTAGTCTGCTCTAATATATACATAAAATAAGAATCAAGGCTACGCCCAAATTTCATTCATAATCCTTGCTCTAAGTGAGCCGTCATTCAGACGCCGTTCCGCACCCGGAAGGGGTCCAAGACGGGTGAGCTAACGCCGCATGAGATAAATCCTACAAGGGCTATTCTCACCTAAAGTAATATGCAAATGACTATTTCATAGTCAAACCAACAATCAATCCAGCATACATGTTGTCCTATCATGAAAATTCATGATGCATGTATATGAGACGACTCTACATGCCCCAAGTACCGTCAACTCTCCAACCCACCACCCAATGCAAGTTCCAATGGGAAATCAATACTAAGTCGGGCCCCGACTCCCATCTCACAACTCCAGTCTATGTGATATTTATTTAATCATTTTCGTGTCGGGCAATGAACTTTCTGGGTCTCATCGCCTGGGCCTCTACACCCCAACATTTTTTCTGACTTTCACCTGGATACGCCGTCCAACCAGTTTTAAGGTTTTCACCCCGAGGGGTATCTATCCCCTACTTGCAACGCCCGACACATTTCATTTTCCATTTTCATTTAACACTGTGGAACTCAATTGGACTTCGTCCCATTCCCAAGCCCACACGATTCAACACCAAATGCAGTGCCAAATCAGTACCATGTACCCACTCTCATGTAATGTGGTGTTACCGAACACCAATGCAATGCAATTTGTGCCACTGCACTCAAACCCATGACCAATGTATGAAGACCTCTACATGGACATTCTACACCGTACACTATGTGTACTATGAATACTCATGTCTAATGCACACAACATTTCATATTTAGCATACATGCATCATGTTGATATTATTCCACACATTCAAATTAGTACATCACATAAGCATGCACTACATATTTTCTATCATTCATGTCAACATATCATTCAAGCATGTATTAACATAATTCAATCACACGAGAGTGCCTTAATTCATATTCCTGGCCGAGATTATTGCATAGTTCTACCATACAACCCAATGCATATAATTATTTTCTACTTCCTTTAATTATCATAATATATATCCCATAATTCTACATTTATTCAACATGTTATTCAATTTATGGCACACACATTAGCCATTCCCGCTACAACCCTACTTACAAGCTATTTTCGAAAAATAACTGGACTTAGTTCGTAAAGTCCAAGCTTTTGTAAAAACCATGAAAGATCCAATTATTTTAATCGTCGTTACATATGGGCCCCAAGAATTACTATAATCACACCAAAATGAGGTTCGAAACTAGATCGGACCATTCTCAACTATCCATGACTCAAATTTCAATGTTCAGCCTACATTTTACCGAGCACTTTATTTTATTAAATTCTAGACTTAAACGAGCTTTCCGTTAGAGTTCAATAACGCCTGAATCTGGTCTGACGAGAAAGTTATAGCTCAAAGTCGACATACCGATTCAATAAGGATGTGCGGCGAATTGGGCATACCCCGCTTGTTATCTCCGCTCGATTTTGTCGTCTGAAACACAATGTCTCTCGTCTGACAATCCCAAACCCTATGAAACGGCCTCGACCACCACACAATACAGCAAATCACCAAAACCGAACGAACTCCTTAGGCCATTACATGGCCCCTAAGCGTAAATAACCAGAGTATGAAACTCACTCTTGTAAATAGTCGAAGTTATTTGCCGTCCTGCCCACTTCAATGCGAACACTCCTTCCTTTTCCTCTTTTTTTTCTTCCTCCCCCTTTCTTCTCTTTCTCTCTCTTTCTTCTTTCCTTTTCCTCCCTTTTCCTTTCTCCTTCCTTTCCTCCTTCCTCCCTCCTTCCTCCTCACGTCTCCCACTCCGACCGAGCTTGCTGCTGCATGAAATGAACTACCCATGCCCATATTTTTATAGCCTTCATTGTGAAATATGCATGTTGACACATACCATGTGCTTCACACACATGGCTTGCCATGTCACATGCATGCACAGGACAAATGGTTGCCATGTGTCACCACATGGTCTCGCCATGTGTCATCCACATGGTTCGCCATGCCTTCCACATGGCTCCTCGCCATGTGTCGCCCTCGACATGCTTTCTTCAAATACGGAAATTTCAATATCTCTAATTCAACAAAATTCGACCGCAGCTAGATTCATGAGACGATTCCAATGGTGCAATCCGCTTTATCATCCGAGATCTAGAAAAACTTCCAACTTTTCTCCGCACTACTTTAAATTACCATTTTGCCCCCTTTTATTCATTAAAATTTAAACTTAAAATTTTCACTGTTTTACAAATTTTGAAATTGAAAACCTGAAATTTTGAAATTTGAAATTTGAGGACTTTGAATTTTAAAATTGAAAATTTGAATTTAGTAAAAAAGAAAATTTGAGGAATCAAGTTGAATTTGGATATTTGAAATTTAAAATTGAGAAAATGAAAATTAGAACTTGAATTTTGAAATTTGGGAATTTTATTAAATTAAAGGTGGGTGATAGTTCATATGTTAAGGAAAAATAAATTAAATTATTAAAAACCACACAACTAATTTAATTAAATAAACAAAAAGCAACATATACTTACAAAGAAAATAAAATAATAAGACTATAAATTAAACATCAATTAAATATAACAATAAATTAAATATATATACAAGACAAGTAATTAAAAAAAAATAACTATATAAGAAGAATAAAAAGAAAGTAACAAATCCTTACTGTAGAGCTGACACTCTGATCGAGCTCGCCGTTGAAATTGCCTCCAAAGTCGAGACTGCCTCCCAAAATTGCCCCATGCCAAGATTGCCACCAAGGCTATCTTATTTTAAATCAAACTTTTAAACTTTGAGACAACTTTGGACCTTCCACTCAATATGGGAAAGACCCATAGTCTCCTTAAAAAAATAAACTTAAGGGACTAATAGGACCTAAATTATATAGGCCCATGCCCTAATTTATTCCCAAAAAAATATTTAATTACGGTCATTAGGCCTTCTCACTTTTGCGGGGGAGGGTTCATGGTTTCCTTTTTTCCTGATAAATCAAGGGGGAGAGGCCCCCTTTTATAGGGAAAGGGAGGCATCTCTCCTTTGTTAATTTCCAATGTAGGATTACCTCCCACAAAGAAAGAAACCTTATAAGCCTCCAAATTTTGGGGTCTACAATAATTTAATTCAATTTTTTTTAATGAATGAGTGGAAAATAATAATTGAAAATACCAAGAAAATGTAACTTCAGATATGGATCCACCTAAGCTTAATGTTAGCATCCATTCGGATATATGTTTTTCATTTTTGAAATTAAAAATAGTTTTGCCCATTTTGTATATCTAGTTTAAAGACTTATATTGAAAAATTAATAGTTTTAGGTATCTAATAAATTTTACCACTCTAAATTATAAAATGTTTAAAAGTGATTTCTAAAGATAAGATAAAATTTTATGCTCTTTGTGAAAGATATCCTACTTCTATATAGAAATTCCTAATTACTATTGAAAGAGAGTATATCCATTAGGTTGTTGAGGGTTTCAATTTATAATTACATTTTAAATTTCTTGTTTACAACATTTTAAAGAAAACTAACATGCATCAAAATAAAAATGCAATGTGCATAGAAAAGCTTTTCATTACTCACCTTTCTTCTAATTTCTTATATGCCGCAAAAAAGTAACAATCTGAAAAAGAACTTCATTGGTGAGATGTCTAGTCAACTATTTCTGGGGAAAAAATGAGCATGTGCACATAATAGAAGGAAATATACGGCATTTGACAATTATAAGAAATTGAAGTATATAATCGATGGTAAATAGACATAAAACAAAGAAGAAAAGGAAAAGAGAAAATTTTATATTAAAACACAATCGTTAAACCAAATCCTAATTTTGCTAGGAGGGAAAAATTATAAAAATTTAATATCTTATTTCTTTATACTATATATTAATTTAATATAATAAAAATATTATGAATAAATACAAATAAAAGCTAAATAGGCAGGTATTTTAATTTCCCATTTCCGCCATCCCCAACCCGCCCCTCCCGTATTTTATATTTTGAGTGGGACATGAAAGAGAAATAATTTAAATTAATGAGACGGTTATCTCGAATCCACCCTAGCTTATTGTCATCCCTATTCAAAACTAACTATTAAATTCAGCACTTATTGACTCTAAAGCAATATCCTCCAAGATTATGAAAGTTTTAAAACTTTTTCTAGTAGCCAAAATTTAGCTTAAGTAAAGGACCTACCAAAATCAGGCAACAAATGGATAGATCTATGGTTCTGCCTCAACAACAGAGGTTGGAGGGTTCTGCATGTGTATATCATCAATCTCGCCTACTATTTTTCCTGGTTTTTATCTTTACATTCTACGTCATTGAATTTATAACATATTTGGAACTCACACCACCTAATCCTCTCCAAGTAGTTCTATATCATTAAGAAAATATGCTACGTTTTTTAATTTAAAGATAGTATATAAGCTAAACAAAAACATGCATTACATTTCATAAGATTGTTAATTAACTTTGACCGTAGACTAATTTTGTTTTTAAAAGAAGAAATAAAAGTATATCAAGCATTTAAGAACTATACTAATGCCCACATACTATTTCTGAAGTATTAAGAAAACAAAAAGAGTAATTGAGTAAGTAAAGGATAGATGGTATGAAGGAATGTATATGACATACCAAAGTTGATGAGTCCCTCTACCACTCCATTGAACGCTTTTATTGCTTTTATTATTCCGGCTATTATCTTTTTCCAGTCACATTTCTCATCCGAATCTTTTTTTCCACTTAAAATTAAATCCACTAACCATTCACATTTACGTTTTGACTTTATTTTCTGTTTTGAGTTCATGATATCCTCCATAAATTCTTCTTCTTTTAAGTTGGGCATCACAAATGCACTTCGATTGCATGCAAGAGATTGAAAAGCAGTCATTGGGTTTCAATCCCTTTCCTTGATTAGATATGAATATCTCATTGCAATGTAGCGGGCCAAATCTGAAAGATAAAATTGGGAAAAAAAAAATGTAAGTTAGTAACTTTTGCATCCCAAAAAGTATTTGAAAAGGAAAAATTGTATTATTTGATTAAATAAATTAAATCAAAATTATTTTAAATGTCTTATTTTTTTGTGGACCTAATTTTGTTTTTGATAATTTACCATCAACTCACATCATGAGTTAGGCTTGGGGTTTTTATTTCTACCTTAATTTTATTTTTTTTAGAAAAATTAACTAGTCAATTTTGACCTAATTTTTTGTACATATTCTTCAAATTTTACCATTTCTTTATATCTAGATTCGTTCTTTACACTAGCCTAGTATTACACATGGATTGAACATTTGGTACATAGAAAAAACCTTAGAACTCTTGCTTTGTTTAGTAATTTTGAAAATTGCTTCTTTATTTTGAAAACAAGGAGAATCGTGAGGAATACAAAAGAACACAAAAAACTAAATTTAAGAATAATTAAGAATACTTTCAGATAATAAAAAATGTTTCATGTTTCTCAAAAAAATGCTGTCAAGCACAGTTTTAAAAAAAGCATGAACTAAACATACCGTTAATTTCATGGGGGCGTAAGTAAGAATTATTTTAGAAATAGAAATGGATTGTTGATGTAACAAATTCAGTTGAAAAGAATATTCCAGAATGTAATGTTAGTTAGAAAATAGCTGAGTTAGGAAGTGCATACTATATATAAAGGTCTTGTACTCTCCTGCTTTGAGTTGAGTTTTTGAAAACTTCCTCTCCAAGTTTGCTATGTTTGGCATTTTATCAAATACTAACATGGTATCAGAGCCATGGTGATTTTTCTTCTTCGCAGTTGATTCAACAATGGCATCTTACACTTCTTCACCCTCCTGCCCGATCTCTTTCCCTTCACCTTTTCCTTCTACTTTTCCCATGCTGGTTCCCTCCACCTTAGCTCATCTCAATATCAGGCTTGATAGTTCAAATTATACATTTTGGAAATCACAAATCCTTCCATCCGTCAAAGCGCATGATCTACAGGGTTTTCTTCTTGGCACTCACATCAAACCTGATGAATACATTATCGACCCTGCAAATCCACAGGCTGTTCTTCAGAATCCTGATCATGTCTCTTGGATCCGTCTTGACCAGTTCCTGATGAGTTGGCTTTTTTCTTCAATATCTGAGCAAATGTTTGGCCATGTCGTCCACTGCAAGTCATCCGCAGAATGTATTGTGTTCCAACAACTATTCTCTACTTCAAATTGAAGGCCAGAGTTCTCCAGTTACGCCTTGCTGCAAACAACAAAGAAAGGTACTAGATCAGGTCTAGTGAGCATATTCTCTAAAATGAAAAATATAGCAAGTTCTCTCATGGCTGCTGGACAATCAATTTCTGATGATGAATTAATTCTATACATATTGGGAGGTCTCAGATCTGAGTTTGAATCAGTAATTGTGAATCTGACTTCACGAGATTCAGTTAGTTTGCAAGAGGTCCAATACATACTTCAGACTCATGAAATGAGACTTGAAAGTCTCAATGCCACTACTATGGTTGAGTTCTCAAATTCAGCAGCACACATTGTTCAGAAACATCCAAACTTCATGCCAAATTCTCGAGGCTCAGTTATAATTACTCATCTAGTTCCCGAGGTTGTTCACATAGAGGAGGCAGAGGTCATTTCTCTACTAGAGGGGGCCGCAATTCCTTTTACTCAAGAACCTCTAAACCTATGTGCCCAATCTGCAGAAAAACAGGACATACGACTCTAAATTTTTATCATATATTCGATTTGATTTACCAAAATCAGAGAGCTTCTTCGGATATGTCTAGCAGTACGTCAAGTAGATCTCTTCAACAATCTCTAAGCCTACATTGCATCTCCAACTGTTGTAAATGACAAAGCCTGATTTCTAGACAGTGGAGAAACACACCATGTTACTGTTGATGGTGATTTTCTGCCTACCAAGACTGAATATTCAGGTACTGCTAAACTTGCTATTGAAGATGGTTCTACACTCCCTATATCTCACATTGACACTATTAAAATCTCTGCTTCAAAGCCTTTGATCCTCAAAAACATTTTATTGCTACCAACAATAACTAAAAACCTCATTAGTATCTCCAAATTTACTTTGGAAAACAATGTTATTGTTGAGTTTAACTCCTCCTGTTGCCTTGTTAAGGATCCACAGTCAAAAACCATCCTACTACAAGGCTTCATTAAGGATGGCTTGTACCAACTGCATCTTCCTTCCACCTCCAACATATCTACACACTCCCACTCAAGGTCCTCTCCTTTGAGTTGTTCTAACTCTCCATCAAGTCCACACTCATATTCAGTATTTTCATCTGAGCACATTACTTGTAATTATGCTAGTTCTATTTTTTGTTCCCCATGTACAAAACAGAATCTAATAAATCTATGGCACAACCGACTTGGGCATCCCAACAGTGTAGTTCTTAGCAATATTCTTTCACACTTACAAGTTCCTGTATCTACTAAAAGTCCCTTTCAATTCTGTGATGCATGTCAATTTGGTAAGATGCATCAAAACTCCTTTCCTTCTTCTCCATCTCATACCATTGAACCTTTCCAAATAGTCCACTCAGATGTTTGGGGTCCTATCCCTCATCTTTCTCTTGGTGGCTATAGATATTATGTGTCATTTGTAGATGATTTTACACAATATATTTGGCTCTATCCTCTTCGCCAGAAATCAGATGCTATGGCTGCTTTTGCACATTTCAACAAGATGGTTGAAAGGCAGTTTACTACCCCTATTAAATGTCTCCAAACAGATTGAGGAGGAGAATATCGAAAACTCCAACCTCTCTTATATAATTTGGGCATCCTTTTTCGTCATCCATGTCTTCACACTCATCAACAACAAGGAAGAGCTGAGAGAAAACATCGAAGTATAGTTGAAATTGGTTTAACTTTACTTGCTCAGGCTTCTATGGACCTCAAATTCTGGTGGGAAGCCTTTCTATCAGCTGCATATTTGTTAAATCGATTACCTACTTCAGTTCTTCAGCATATCACCCCTTTTGAGTCCCTTTTTGGCCAAAAACCAGATTATCACTTCTTAAAGGTCTTTGGTTGTGCCTGTTTTCCTTTTCTTAAGCCTTACAATAAGAATAAATTTGCCTTTAAAACCTCTAAATGCTTGTTCCTAGGGTATAGCCCTTTCCATAAGGGGTATAGATGTCTCCATCCTCAAGCTGGATTTATATAGCTAGGAGTGTTACATTTGATGAACACTCTTTCCCATATCAATCCATGTTTAATTCAGGCCCCTCTTTATCTACATCTCAATTTACTTCCAACTACAGAGCCCCTGCTTTTGTACTCCCTGCTATGACCTCCACTCCTTTATCTCCAACCAATAGTCTCATGGTCTCTCATACATTACCAAATTCAGTCTTTCCTCAGCACCATGATATCTCAAACTCACTGCATTCTTCAAACCAAGATAGTTAAGAACCTGTCTCAAAAGTAGCAATGATATTCTTATTCCAGTTCCTTCCTTCCCAGCTCACCTTCCAATTCAGGCCATGTTTTTCTTATCCAGACTTCACAAGCTACTGGTTCCTCAAATGTTCATACTACAGCTCCTGTAGTGTCAACCCCATTACAACCTCATCACCCTATGCAAACAAGATCAAAGTCTGGAATTTTAAGCCTAAGCTCTTCTCTACTTATGTGCACAAAGAACCAGCCACTGTCCCTCTTGCTTTGGCAGATCCTCAGTGGAAAAAGCTATGGAGGCTGAATATCAAGCCTTAATACACAACCACACTTGGGACCTAGTTCCATTTTCTGATGATATGAATGTTGTTCAATGCAAATGGGTTTTCAGGAAAAAATTTAAGGCTGATGGATCTTTGGATATGCACAAAGCATGCTTGGTTGCCAAAGGTTTTCAACAAACCCCTGGTGCGGACTTCTTTGAAACATTCAGTCTAGTAGTTAAAACCTCTACCATTTGTATTGTGTTCACCTTAGCTGTTTCCAAAGGGTGGAATATTCAACAAATTGATGTAAATAATGCCTTTTTGAATGGGGAGCTACATGAAGATGTCTTTATGACTCAACCAGAAGGTTTTCTAGATGCCAATAAACCTCACCATGTTTGTAAATTACACAAAGCTCTATATGGACTGAAGCAGGCTCCAAGAGCTTGGTTTGAAAAGTTAAGAGGTGCTTTGGTAGCATGGGGTTTTCAGAATTCTGTGTCCGATACTTCCTTATTTTATACTCATAAAAATGGGAACCTACTACTGTTCCTAGTGTATGTTGATGACATCCTCATCATAGGGGAGAGTTCAGAATATTCAGTGTTATTACAGATTTAAATCACTAGTTTGCTCTTAAAAATCTGGGGACTGTTAGCTACTTCCTTGGCTTTGAAGTAAGAAGAACTTCTTCACAGTTACACTTGAGTCAATCCAAGTATGCAGCAGATCTCCTACTCCGGACAAATATGGCGCATTCAAAACCATGCTCTACTCCAATGATCTTGAATAACAACTTATCTCTTACTGATAGTGCAGCATTTGATCAACCCTCTCTGTATAGAAGCACTGTGGGAGCCCTCCAATATCTAACTTTAACTCGCCCTGACCTAGCCTTTTCTGTCAACAAGCTTAGTCAATTTTTAAAGGCACCAATTGTTGCTCATTGGGAGCTTGTAAATGGATCTTGAGATATGTAAAAGGAACACTCTCATATGGTCTTACCTTCAAATCTTCTCAACTCATGAATCTTGAAGGCGATTCTGATGCCGATTGGGCAAGTAACCTAGATGACAGGAAGTCTGTTAGTGGCATCTATGTCTTCCTTGGTGGCAATCTTATCACATGGAGCTCTCGCAAACAACAAGTTGTGGCAAGGTCCAGCACTGAGGCTGAGTACAGAGCCCTCTCCAATGCAGCTACTGATTTAATCTGGATTCAAAATCTGCTATGTGAACTTGGTATTTCTCTTCAGTCCCAACCACCTATCCTTTGGAGTGACAATTTGGGAGCCCGAGCTTTAGCCAGCAATCCTGTGTTTCATGCTCACACAAAACATATAGAATTTGATGTCCATTTTGTTCGCAATCTAGTTTCTGAAAACAAACTCGAAGTCAGGTACATTCCCACAGAAGCTCAGCCAGCAGATATCCTCACTAAGGCACTGTCATTTGATCGTTTCTGCACTCTTTGTACCAAGCTTGGCATGGCTATCTCCCCTGCAGCTTGAGGGGGGATGTTGATGTAACAAATTCAGTTGAAAAGAATATTCCAGAATGTAATGTTAGTTAGAAAATAGCTGAGTTAGGAAGTGCATACTATATATAAAGGTCTTGTACTCTCCTTTGTTTAGTTGAAGTTCTCTGGAAAACTTCCTCTCCAAGTTTGCTCTGTTTGGCATTTTATCAAATACTAACATGGACTAGGAGTACCTAGAGATGGAAATATATGACTCACCAAAAGATTCAGTGGCGATGGAAATATTAAGAACAGTTGTTCCATCATTCCTCTGCAAATGAGCTTTGCCTTCTTCTGGACTTAGTCCCTCTAGCTTCATTTCCTTAGCCAGAAACTTGAAGATTTGAGTTTGACCATGGCGGGCTGCACAAAAAATAGGCTTCTCTCCTAACTCGTTGGGCTTAGTTAGCAAGTTGGGATCTCTGTTCAACAGCTCCTTCGCCTCATCTTTCATGGCATCGCTGGTGGCTACTTTGTGGAGTATTGCGTTGCCGTCGTTGTTCTTGATATCGGAAAGCTTATGATTGCAGTCCGCAGGCAATAACTTCAGTAAGTCTAGCATGAGATCTCTTTGTTTTGAGTCAGCGGCCATGTGGAGGGTTGTGTCAGTTAGTGAATATTACTAATTTTCTCTGCAATATTACCAGGATGAGCATGGCAGAGTCGTCTCACCTCAGAGTACTTTTCGTCCATCAAAGCTTTGTATAAATCGTCAACGCGGCTGATATCATTGTTGTCCGCCATGAGTGAGCGTCCTTGGAGGGGAGAATAGCAGAGAATAAGAAGGTTTGATAAGCTGTGAGGGGTGTGGATTTGGTGAGGGCTCTGCAAAATCCCTTCTCAACATATTTATCCAATTGTAAAGACTACAAAAAGAAGAAAAAGTTCCTTACTTGCTAAAATCCTTGTCTACCATTATTTTTGAGACCTTTTTAAATTTTGTTTTGAAAAATAATATGTCATTTATAGTTATTACCTTTTTGGAGAAATTTTTTTTTTTTTTTTTTTTTGACATCTAATCACTTTGTGTATTACATTGTAGCACATATTCTTAAAAAATACTACTTTTTGGAGAAATTGTTGTAAGATTTGGGAAGATTTGTTATGAAAAGAGGTGTTTTTGGAGAAAATATCTTATTATTTTAAGCTTTTTTTTTCAACAAGCGGTTCAAATATGGAAAATAATTAAAAGTGATTGAAAAGGTGGGCATTAGCAGGCTACCTTATTTGACCACTGGGGAGAAGTTTTATCTACTTTTATAAACTTGTATGTCAATTTTCATGTTGGACTTTTCATGGCTTTAGTCTATCCCTATGAACATGCCTTGAATTTTTTTTATAAAACACACACACACACACACACACACACACACACACACACACATATATATATATATATATATATTTAAATAAAAATTTAGATAATGCCCAAGTGAATCCATTTTCTCTGTGGGCTAAGTGAGTATGTGCATTAAGAACACAAGATAATTAGCAAATTTAATGAATATCATCTGCCTTATTTTTATAATTCTTTGCCTGTAAGAATGGCAAGGTTATTCTTTTATTCTTTATCCACTCCATGAAGTTAATCTTTTGTTTATTCTTTACCTGTTTCATAAGATTACTAAATTTAAATTATGCCACATTTTTTATTCTTTACCTTCAAGAATTATTATGCATTCTTATAACGTACCATATCTTTTACACATTTGTATAATATATCAAGATTCACATTGAGCTTTTCATCAATTCAATTAGTGATATAGTAATTTTGAGATCAAAATTTCAAAGTGATGTATTATAAGGCACCGATGGAGAGTGGCATCCGAGAGGAATTCATCATCAGAAATAGAGAGTTGTTTTCCTAAAGCTCCTTGAGTATTTACTAGTTTGGAGTGGAGCATGGCAGTTCACCTGAGGAGTTCGTGAATATTGCATTTTTAATTAATATGAAGACTGTTATTATGTTGTGTGACTTCTTTGCCAACTATATAGTGGAGATTGCAAAGATCTCAAAGAGCAAAGCTTGAGCTAAGCTTAATTTGTGATAAAGTCGGAAACAATGGATGAGTTGCTTCTAGTGGCTAGAATAGAGTTCTTATTCGCCTGTTGGGTGTGCGTCCAAAGTCCTACATCGGTTAGAAATGGAAAGGCTTAGTGACTAGGTCCCACATTGGATGACACCTCGTATAAATTGGATGTTATCTCATGCTTATAAACTCAGAAGCATTCCAATCCTAATCGAGATAGAACTTTGGGCGCATACCCAACACTGCCTCATATTGAGAAGTTATTTAATATATACATCAAAAGGAATAGGTGAAGATAAGAGGGTATCTTAAACTAACCATGTTCTCCCAAAAAATATCTCACCAACTCATAATGTAAACAAGAGATAAAAATAATAAGGTAATAAAATTATGCAGTACTAAAATATATTTATAGTCTCTAAAGTTCTCTGATGAATCATAGGTGCATCAGAATGAGTCAACAACAAATACTACATTCTTAATATGCCTAATTCAAAGTTTACACAGACGCTGTTATGAAAACAGTTCTGAAGATATGTAATTATTCATGCATGGATGTGCTTTCTGGAATGATATTTTTTTCCCACTTTCAAACTTGAGCTTGAGGTGCTGCACTTATCCGACGAACACTTTTACATATAATGATACACTCGCAAGCCTTTTTCACGCTCCAGACCAGTCCTTTGACAACTAGATAGGGGGGGAAAGAAGACACAGAAGAAACAGCAGGTACAGAGGATGCCATGGAGGGCAACGAAGAAAAGAAAGACAAAGAAGAGTAAGTAAAAAATCAAGACGAAGATCACAGCAAAATTTCGAACAGTTCTTGCAAGGTCCTAGGACAGAACAGAGGTGAGCATGAGAGAAAGAAAATGGGGGACAGGAAGAAATGCTACCACATTCCAAACAACATTTCTTGTCATTATCGGGACGATGGTTGCTCCAAACGCCACCGCCATCATTAAGACAGACAGGACCAGACATATAACTCCCTGTTTCAGCTTCTTAAAAAGATATGTCTTAAAGTCTTCTAATGGAAATGTTGATGTAAGGATGGAGAAAAATATACCCATTGAAGTCAAAGCCAGGGTAAGGGAGATCACATCAGCTAAAATGAGAACCAGAAAGAAGTTTAGAGTGAAGGATTGGAATAATTCTGTAACACCCGAAAAAAAGAAATTGAAAATGAGGAAAAAAAGGCAAAACAATGATTGTTTGATACGTATATGTTCAAAAAACCCGAAGTTTTCTAGATCTCGAATAACGAACGGACTATCATGGTTCGGTCCCTCACAGATTTAGTTGCCAAGACGAATTTTGTTGAATTTTGAGATAGTCAGAAATTTATGTTTTTCAAGGCATCGGGTGTCAGGTGACACATGGCAAGCCATGTGAGTACCACATGGCAGGCCATGGGTGTGACACATGACCTGCCATGTGTCAACAAGCATGTCTTTACAAGACACATGGCAAGCCATGTGTGTGATACATGGCAAACCATGTGTCAACTTGCATGGAATATGCAAGTAAGTATAAATAGGGGTGTTCGTAGAAGAAGGAGGGGGAAGTAGGAAAGGAAAAGAGAAAGGGAGGAAAGGAGAGAAAGGGAAAGGAGAAAAGAAAGAGAGAAAAGAAAGAGAGAAAAGAAAGAAAAGAAAGGAAAAGGAAAAGAAAGAGAGAAGGAGGAAGGAGGTTGGTGATTTCTTCCTCAGTTCATTGGTGTTCCGACGGTTGGAACTCGTAGGACTAAGGAGTAAGGTCTGGAGATTCAACGAGGGGCTACGCTTCAAGAGGTAGAGATTTTTCCTACTTTTGATTATTCTTAGCCTTTGTGCTATTGTTTTGGGCTGATTTTAGAACTGTGTTATGTCATGTTAATGGCATGGGACGGGTTTGTAGCTGGTTTAAAGGGTTGCTTTTGGAGCGAATTTGGGTTGAAAAATTACATTTACGGGAGTTGCCAAAATACTCTTGCAACCCTCGGGCACGCTATTGCATGAATTGGCGCAATAGTGTGGCTCTTGGTGTACTCCAACTTCGAACGACCATATCTTTTTTGTCCAAACTCCGATTTGAGGTTCTCGACTCTCATAAAAAGATCCAGCCCAGAATCTAACCATATGCCATGATCGCATTTCAGCTCACATCATTGCCGAAATTCTTGATCATAACACTGTAAGTGTACTATTTGCATGACATGACATGCTTGGGTTAATGAAATGCTGATATGTATTAATACATCACATGTGATGAATTTTACGTAGAGACATGGCCATTACATAGCATGTTGTAAAGATTTGCTGACATGTTATGTCATAAATTAGCCTAGAGGATAGCAAGTGGGCTTTATTACTTGGATCTGGCAATGATTTGTATGTGTGATGTTGATATATGCTTCAGGTGATACAATCGACATGAATGAGTTAATGTAGGAAATTATATGCATGTTTGATATAATTGCTCAAAGATTTACCGCATATGCATAAGCGACAAAATTGCCTATATAACATTAATCATATATGTGACATGGTACAATAGGCAATGGCATATTGCATCAGATATGCACGACATCGATTAAACGGGTGCGAGTGTACGGTTAATGAATCAACACCGCGCTTGGTGTTTTATCGCGGGCTTGTTTAGTCGGGACAACGTCCAACAGAGTCGCACGATTAATCAAATGATGTTAAAAATATGTGTCGTATCAACAAGAAGGGCTGATCCTTCGAAAGTGAAAGACCCGCCAATTATGGTCACATACCCCCAAAGGGTGAAAGGTCGAAAGAATGTCCGGGTTTATGAGCTATAAGGAGACACCAAAAACCACTACCCATAAAAAGACGCGATAATTTTGAATATAAATGATCAGTCAGGATATCATCCAAAATTCGTTTATAAACAAATGAAATTTGTTTCAAAGTGATCAACGGATGTCATCCAGACAATGCTTTTCACACATGGTCTTAGCGTTGTGTGAAGGAGTCTATGAGGACTCCTAGCACATGATAAATGATGAGTTACATCTCATTTCATGACATGTAGGATTCCATGGTAGAAATTACATTTTATGGAATGATTGTGGTGAGTGTGCGACTGTTACATGTGCACTTAGGTGGAGAGTAGCCTCTATAAGAGTTATCTCTACTGGGTGTGGCTCACCTTTTATGAGAAAAACATTTCAAAAAGTGTGATACCAGAGGCCTTTGGTGGATGACACACATCGAGGCGGTAATTGTGAAGAAGGCCGACATGTGGCCTTGATGATATTCATTTTGTAAAATATATTAGAACAAAATAGTTTTAATATATGATTTTTGTATAAAGTCTTTGTAATAAGTGCCCAGGACTAACGTGACATAGTTTTGGTAATATTTTGAGTATAGTTGAAAGGGTCCGATAAGGTTACTTTTACTCGCACCAAATGAGTCTCGGTGAATTGAGACACGATAGTGTGGTATCGAATATCACGATACTCACATACGTGCAATAGGTTGACGGTTGGTCAGCGGAACCCCTACAGGGTTTAGGGCGTCTGGCGGTGCGGACCTCTTGGAACTGTAGGCCGCTGCAAAGGCAGCAGTGGCTATGAAAATAAGAAAATGGTGCAATTCTTAGTGGTGCGCATTAGCCATTCCTTAGCATCTTGGTAGGTTGTTCATTTGTAGCAGCAAATAATTCTTCAGCAGTGTTGTTGTCGTTGTTGAGATGATTGCTGACAAGCATCTTAGATAGTGACTTCACTTTCTGCAGTACTCACACATGCAAATAGTGTCACTGAGTTGGGTTTTTCCTTTTTTTGTGATCCCTTCATCCATAATCAGACTAAATTAAAAGATGGTGACGTTAAGGGCAATTTATTGACCCTTTTTGAGATTTTCATTTTTTATTCTAAATACAAGAAAACAAATAAAATATTTTTGGTTACCAGTTTTTTTGTTCTAAAAAAAATTAAAAGCACAAAATTCAAAAAATAAGAAAAGTTTTTCAGGAAAAACCAAAATAGCATTCTCTCTATTTTCAAAAATTGTTTTCAAAAACAATTTTAAAAATCTAGAACCAAGCAGGCCCTTAATCTTTGATTCTAGTAAACTTGATGCCATTATTTATTTAACAACTTAAACTTATATGTCTACTATAGTAGCTTTTAATGGATATCTTCACTTCTCCACAAGACCACAATGATAAATGAATCAATCTCATGTTGCTTTTTTGGCTCATATGTAAAAACCCACTTTTGTTGTGGGAAAAAATAGGTTGATATAAGCGCTCATAAAAGGAATCCATATTGAGGTTTGTAGAGATCTATTTTCACCATTTTGATAAGTAGTATTACCTAATTGTTTGAGTAATTATGATTTTCCACCATTACGTTTAGGGAATTTCTATTATGACCTAAAGGTTTGTAATTCCATATTGAAAATAATAGAAGTTTTTCTGCAATGCTAGCGGATGTAGTCAATAATACTTGATTGGGTTTAAAAAATAGGCGCGTAGGCCCACTTCCCAAGTCCAAGGAGCAGGATTGAAAAAACACTTATAAGCGGGCCAATTAAAAAGGTCGAGGCTCTTGCAGGCGTAGCCACAAGCGGGAGCCCGATTAAATCCCGTCGGGTGGAGTAACACGGAAATCCCAAGAGCCATATCCTATAAATCAAATCAAATCTCCACCCGATAAGGGAAGTAGGATAATTCCCGATAAGCGCTTTCTAGTTATCCCTTATTAATCGGCGGCGATAAAGGAAGAAAATGCTCCATCGATAAGAGAGTCAATCGCGCCATTGATTAGGAAAATCCTGCTTATAAATCGTACGCCGTCGGTGAAAGGTCGCAAAAAATTCACTCTACAAGCGGTTGATATTTTCTTCATCGAGGAAGTGACTTAGGCATCGAAGAGCAGCGGGCGAGCCCCCGCCCGATCCTCTTTGTTTTCTTGTTTTGAAGAGGAGTCAGTGTCGGAGCCGGACTCGTCAGCGATTCGACACCCTCGGCCCGGTTCAGGTTGAAAAGGCATCATTAGTTGGCGTCGTCTGAGGCGACAATTCCTTCTGAATAAAGCCCGATCTCGATGCTTGATGGTATCAACTTGAATATGGCGGGAGCACGCCAATCCCCCGAGGATACGGGGCCAATGGCAATGACGGTAGGCCTCGTCGCGTATTTGAGCTTTACCGCGATAACCTGAGAAGCGAGGATGGAGCACTCGAGTCTCACCAGCCAGCGATGCGGGGTGGAGCAACTCACCAGGCGGATGCAGCGCCCGCGGGAGGTGCGACGAGGCCCGAGAGGCCGTATGCCACCCCTCGAAGAGCGTACACCTCGACCCTCCAGGAGGTAGAGTAGACGGGGAATCCGGGTGGGGCTAGGGGGCGCAGGCCTCACGACCCCCCCCCGAGAGAGGAGCGCAAAGCAATTACTTTCGGGGGGAACATCGAAAATGATGAACCGACCCTCTTGACAAGGAATGGGAGCGATCATGGGAGACGAGAGGGATTGAGGCATCAGCGGGAGCTCGGCCACGTGAAGGGAAGTCATAAAGAGTGGAGCTCGGACTCCTGGACACCACAGTGCGACAAGGCGAGTCCCCGTTCACAGCCAAGGTGCTACACTTCCCCCTTCCAGCAAAGTTCAAGATGCCGCAAGTAGAGGCGTTCGATGGAAAGAAGGATCCCGTTGACCATCTGAATACTTATAAGAACCAGATGGAGTTGCATGGATATCAAGACCCCGTACGATGCAGAGCCTTCACTATCACGCTAAAAGGCCCAGCATTGGCTTGGTTTAACAGGCTCCCACCATCGTCAATCTCTTCATTTAGAGAGCTCTCCGTCGCATTCGTCTCCCACTTCATTGGAGCCAGGACATACAGGAAGCCGAGTTATCACTTGCTGTCCATAAAGCAAAGCCCACAAGAAAGCCTGAGGTCTTATGTCTAGAGGTTCAATGTCGAGTCATTAAAAGTAGATGTTCCAGACGAGAAGTTGGCCATCACCGCATTCATCGCCGGGCTAGATGCAGTCAGACTTAATGTTTTCCATCTCACAGAATCCTCGAATGACATGGAATTTGAAGTGCTTTTCCTTCAATGAAAGTACATTAACCAGAAGAAGCCTCATATCTGAAAGGAAGCTCTTCAGCCCACAAGGAAGCGGGACGATAAGCGGCGGGGCGAGCCCTGAGACAAAGAGGCCAGAGAGAGATCCCGAGGAGGCAGAGAAGCGATCCACAGAAGAGGTTAGGGAGGCGTCGGAGACCTCCTAGATTTTCTCGGCCATTTCTGACAGTGATATTCACTGGGTGGTTTACCCCACGGCGGTATGATATCACAGGTCTTGCGCGAGGTGCAACATGAACAATTTCTGAGATGGCCGTCCTAGATGAGGAAGAACCAGCAAGAGATAACACGGTGCTTATGGGTTCCATAGGGACCCACGGGCATCGAATGGGCGGTGCATCCGGCTTTCGGGAAGGAAATAGGATACTTGATTCGACGAGGGTATCTTCGCCGGTACATAGCCTCTGAAGGTCAGGATCAGGCGCAACCACCACCACCTCGGCAGCCAACCCTAGCTAAACACCAACAACCCTTGGGGGAAATCCATGTGATATCAGGAGGATTTGCAGGAGGGGGGGAGTCCAGCTCAGCCAGGAAGGCTCATTTGCGTAGCATCAGGTCAAGAGAGGTGATGGAGGTGCAAGAAGTGTCCAAACTCCCTCGACTCAACACCGCCATAACCTTCTTGGATTCAGACCTAGAGGGGTGTCAACACCCTCACGACGACCAGCGGTGATAAAATGGAGTTGGCTAACAAAACAATCCATCGGGTCATATCGACAATGGGAGCTGGCCGGCGTCATCTTCGCGTCAGCTTTTGACAAGATGGGCATCGGAAGAGGAGAAAATTTGGAACCGATTAGCACCCACGCAGGATTCACGGAGAAAAAGTACTTTACCTTTGGGGTTAATACGGTTAATGCTCACTTTGGAGACCCAGGTGCTGGCGTGCTTGGCGGGCCAAGATTTCTCATAGTAGATGCCCCCTCGGCTTATAACGTGTTATTAGGCAGACCCTCTCTCAACGCCATAAAGGCCAACCCTTTCGCTTATCACATGGTGATCAAGTTTCCTACCACAAACGGAGTAGGAATGGCTCGAGGAGACCAACGCGTGGCTAAGGAGTGTTACTCGGCATCAATGAAGCAAAAAGCGGTCGACAGCATATACGTGGATGAGCTCGACATGCGAGACGAGGTAAACACCCGACCTGAGCCCTCGGAAGAAATTGGAGCCTACTCACAGGTTGGACGATCACCCTGAACACCTCGCTTACGTCGGTTCCAAGCTAACAGAAGACCTCAGAAGCCTCCTTATCCACTTATTGAAACAGAACAAGGATGTCTTCGCGTGGAGACGGGGAGGACATGGAGGGATTGACCCCTGATAATCACTCCTGGACTAAAGCGTTAGTCAATCCTTCAAAGTCCGCCCAAGCAAAAGAAGAAGCTTCGCCCCATAAAGACAAAATGCGGTCAATGAGGAGGTAGCGGAAGCTCCCCTAGGTAGGTGCGATAAGAGAAGTGGAGTACCCTGAATGGTTGGCCAACGTCGTACTCGTTAAAAAAGCGACAGAAAATGGCGACTCTGCATCGATTTTACTGACGTCAACCGAGCATGCCTTAAAGATTGTTTCCCTCTACCACGGATCGACCATAGTAGAGCGCGCTTGGGCCAAGGCGAACTCCTCGCTTCATGGATGCTTTCTCCGGCCATAACCGGGGACAAGATGGGATCCCGACGACCAAGAAAAATACCTCATTCCTCGTCACTCGTGGCAAGGGACCTATTACTATCGAGTAATGCCCTTTCAGCTAAAAACGCAAAGAGCTACCTAATGCAGGTTGCGAACATGATGTTCCAGAAACAAATAGGGACATCTATGGAGGTATATATAGACGACATGTTGGTAAAATCAACTACGGTCGAGCTCCATATAGCTCATCTGGCCGAGGCCTTCCAGATCTTGAAAGAGTACAACATGAAGTTGATCCAGCCAAATTCACTTTCGGAGTCTCAGCCGGAAAATTCTTAGGTTTTATAGTCAACAACCGAGGAATAGAGGCAAACCTGCATAAGATAAAAGTCAGGTGGTTCAACATGCTGGCCGCCATCAAACATAAAAGAAGTCCAACGCCTAACTCGGAAGGATAGCTGGCGCTTGCCGTTTTGTGTCCGTGTGGCCACGATAAGTGCCGCCCTTCTTCTAGGTTTTGAAAAAAGCCTTCCAATGGGACGCACACTGCGAAGAATCATTTGCAGCGTTAAAAACATATCTGAGCTCTCCCCCCATTCTAGTAAGTCCCTTTGAGGGAGAGCCCTACTTTGTACCCGTCGTTTGATATTTCTAACCGCCGTCCTCCTAATCGTAGAGACAAAGATCAGTACAACACCCGCCTACAGCCGAGCTCCGAGAGGAGACAGAGAGTATCCAAAGATGGCAAATTAACTGAATTGGTAACCATAGCCTCGAAAACTCCGCCCCCCTTACTTCCAAGCTCATACCATTGAAATCCCAACATAATACCCCACGAAGGTGTCCTTCACAAACCGTAGACTGGAAGACTAATGAAGCTGGCCATAGAGTCGAGCGAAGTTCGGATGATCGATACAAAAACCAAAAAACAACAATAAAGTGCGATCTCGCGTATTGGCCATGGAATTCACCTCGCCAGAGTCACCGGTTATCAAACGACGCCCAACCTCCCCAGGCATTTGGAGGCTGTCCGTAGACGAGGCCGCCAATGCTCAATGGAGTGGTGCTTTGGCTCACTTTGAATCTCTCCGAAGAACATATCGAATATGCGCTTAAGATTCAAGCTACGAGCCCCAATAACAAGGTCGAGTATGAGGTCACATAGCCGGGCTTTAACCTCGCCCATTCAATGGAAGTTGATCGCCTAGAGGTATGCAATACTCCCACCGGGTAGTGAAGCTGGGGCCAGAAGACTCTCACGGCTGCAGGCGAAAAACATCCTACACCTCAAAAGGTACGTGAATTTTCTGGGTTAAGAAGTTTGTACGAAGTTCAGTCGACACATACCAAGAGCGCAGAATTCGCAAAGATGCCTTTAGCAAACTCAGCATTAGCCTCCTTAAGAAGACCACCGCATCGAGTCTTAGCACCTTTAGAGCCCTCCTGTAGATCTCACAACAATGAAGAGGTCTCCCGCCATGTCCCGAAGTCGAAATGTATGATCCACGGACTTTATCAGAAGGATTCATCGTTAGATGACCCCAAGCGAGGCATCTAAGCTTAGGTCGAGGTCCCGCCGTGTTCACTATCTATCTGTGGGAGCCCCTTATGTTGCAGGTTTTTCACAAATTCCATCCTCGCAGCATTGCAGGGGAAGACGCAATTTCACGCATTTAGGGAAGTACATGAAGGTGTATGTGGAAATCCAGTTACTCCGGCTCTGGCACTAGCGAAAAGTCTTAAGGTGCGGGTATTATTGGCCCACAATGCTCGTAGACGCTGAATGCAACTAGTCGGGGGTAAATTTAAAGTTTGTTTATTAACGCCAAAATCTCTCACCTCCCATCCGGAAGCCACGACGCCGGGCCATGCGCCTTCGCAGGGATTGACATATTGGGACCTCTCGCCCATGTGAGCGCCAGCTTCCAAAATGACGTGTCGTGAGCGATTATTTCACCAAATGGGCGCTGGGCCCTTGGCTACTATCACATAACAAAAGGCACGTGACCTCCATTTGCTTGCCATAATATCCGTGTTTCAGACCCCTGGCAGCTCTCCTTCGTGTCAAACAATGGGAAAACAATTCGATAATCCTACCCAGTGGAGACTTGCGATCGAACTGATCGTGAACTGCATTACCGCCCTCTCAAACATTCACCGGCTAAATCACTGGACAAGCAGAAGTCACCATCAGAACCCTTAAAGCAGCATTGAAGACCAAGTTGGAAGGTCTAAAAGGCAAATGGGTAGAATACCTCCCCGAGGTGCTATGGGCATACAGAACTACACACAAGTCAGCAACTCAGGAGACCCTATTCGCTTTAGCCTTTGGCACCGAGGCGGTAGCCCCTGTCGAGATCGAATTAAAATCCCTAAGGATTGAATTGGCAAGCGTAGAACATAACGAAGAGGCTCTTCGCCTAAACCTAGACCTTCTAGATGAAAAGGATCGCACCGAAACACAATCCTTCCGAAGACTACCAAAGGAAGACGATTAAGCAAAACGCGACCAAAAGGTCAAACCTTGAGTTATAAGCCCGGGTGACCTAGTTTTAAAAAAGCTCGCCAAATGGTGAAAGATCCTACACATGGAAGTGCTTGCTAATCACTGGGGCACTTTTATATCGTGTCTCGCGTGGTCTGCACCGGTAACTACGAACCCGCATCAAGAGCGAAAAAATTTCTACCTCATTCTCGAACGCTGAGCACCTCGCTTTTACTACCAATAAACCTCGGATTGTACAATTCTGGAATAAAGTATCATCATTGAGTATAACAAAGCGGTGGACGCCTCACCTGCACCTGATGGGGTGTTGCCGGTGTGCCACACTCTAGACTAGGACTCTTGAACCTTTTTCTTCTCGTATTGACAACTGCAATTTGTTTTCATTCATATGCACAGTACTTCAGACAATAACAAAAATTTTCTTTAGATGATGATATAGATTATACTTACCAATCATAGGTAATCATGTTCCTAGTATTAATTAGTCCCATTACTCAATATACAAAAGCCATATCTCCATTCCAAAAATACCTAGATTATGAAGTGTGCTGGCGGTGAGCACCTATTTCTCGAGCCGCTTGCTCTCATTTTATGGGATGTCCTCTTATCCTGAGTCTTCTCGTTTCCACTCCGCCAATCTTGATTAAAAACTGTATTACAAGTTTAAGCTTAGTGGAAAACATGTATACGTGATCGACCAATAACTATGATCGCCTCAATTAAATAAACTTTATCTTTATTATTTCATATATCATACACTTACCATATGTGGACGTTTGACATATAACCTTCTAATATTTATTTCTTATTCTAGTAATTTTATCATTTGATCTATTATCTTCCTTAATGGTTCATAATATGGTATCCCCGCTCCTGCTATAGTCATAAAAAGACTCAGAGTATATTAGTTGATTTCTAAGGAATATATATACTACAAATCATTTTGCTATGCCTACCTTCTCATGTATCATATCATGCATCACACGTAAAAATCGCTTCATGATAATCATTCATGTAGTGTTCATGCATCGCTTATGTACTATTTTCATATAATCGCTTTCTCCCCGTTTATATTTCACATTACTTTCTTTCATGTACCTGCATTTGTTTTATACTTCTTTCGTAATGCGCTTCTGTACTTCCGAAGACACTGGTGATTCATTAACTTTTCGTATCATTTTTTACATTCTTATATACTTTCATATCATGTCGGATCATATAATCTCATGTTAGCGAACTCGATTCACCAACATAGCAAATAAGCCATGCTTCTGATCATATCATATTCCTTTCACATGTCATATTCAAATGGCACTCATATTTTATGTTTCAAGGCCCACATAAACCTTAGAAGTGGATAAAGGAAACTATATGGGCCTGGTTAAGGCCAGATCACCTGCACTAAATAAAGGGTCTATAAGGGTCCGAAGGTGTCATATCATTGCACGGCGCAACACCATCTGAGTGGCGCCCCCGCTACGCTTGGTGAATGACCCAAAACAGTTAACCGGACAAGATGTCGTGATACTTTGGTTTTTCCCATTGTAGTGTTCACTTACCCTCTACTAGGTTCTGCTGCACAATCCAGTTATATTTCATATTCAGTAAATATCTCATATTCCCGAATAATTATTGTTATTCGGTAATCATATGCGATATTTACAACCATGTATTTGTGGGCCTTTGGGTATTTTTCTATATATTTCAACTCTCAATTTTACTATATTCAAAATTACCATACATGTAACCCTATTTTCCTACGGCTTAAAAGTATTTCTTAGCATGTGTTGTTCGACGATACTTCCTAATCTCATATTTTTAACATGATATTCATTTCATATATTCCTATATTCATATTATTCATCTATTCATATCATATCATATATTCATATATATTCTTATTATTTATATCATTTATGCATCATATCCTTTATGCGTTTCTATCATGATTTAGCTTATTCATGTATCTTCATATTTCATCATGTGCTTTACTATTCCATGTGTTCTATCATGTTCCATCATTCTGTTATGTATTAATAATCATATATTCATATCATATACTCTTATATTCATATCATGTCATCTTACTCTCTGTAACATCTTTATATCTTGTTAACTGTTATCTTCATGTACTTTATCGATTTATCATATCTTTTATGATGATATACCTTGATACATTCTTTATACTTGTATCGTTTGCATTTACCGTATTGTCCATTCTGAGGGAGTACAGAATCGAAACTCTTCCCTTTGATACTCCAGATATACTTTTCTTATCTATACTCCCTATATATCAAATCAAGATATAAGATTTCTCTATTTCGTTCTAGTGATTCCATATCCTTCTTTACCAAGCGTAATTCCAACTAACTTTAACAAAAGCGATATTAGCGCCAATTTTGCGCTGTAAATTCAATTTTTTATCAAGATGTGGGAACCAAATGCCACAATATACATGGTTAGATTCTAGACTCAATGAGCTTTCCATAGAATCCAAGAATACCCATAAATGTAGTCCTAACGAAGGAGTTATGCAAGCCACAGAAATTAGCAACTTGCAAAGACCTCGCAAAGAACACGGTTTTTTGTCATTTTCGCAAAATTATGCTCATAATATTAAGAGATCAGATCCATGATGATAGAGCTCTAGACTCAAAGGCCTACATGAATCCAAGAATACCCATAACGAAGTCCTAAACCTGGCGAGTTGGGTGTTGGCAGCTTTATGAAGAAAATCTCACAACTTGCACGCACCCTGCAGCAGCTGTACGATCACCACCAGGTTTTTTGTCATTTTCGGGTGTACTATAAGCTCAACATGATTATACTCACCCTTATATATGATATTCTAGACTCAAAGGATTTCATATAGTCCAAAGAATCTGTTAACGGTCCTAACTATGAGTTATGCCAAAGCCGTAAAGAAAATCACAACTTGCAAAGATCAGAGCAAATAAAGGTTGGGATCCCACACTGGCTTTTTGTCATTCATCTTCGAATCTTAATATAAGGTCAAGATTTACACCAAGCCATATGGCGCTGGATCAGACTCAAAGGCTTCTTTCCTGGCGAGAGTCCAAGAAATTGACCTCTAAAGGGAGCCGGAATCAAGGAGTTATGGTATCATCCCGGGTTGAGGCTCTGAGTGTGTGGGCTACGCACTGCGCACCCGAGGGTTGCAAAATTTTGTCCCACCATGCACAAGCGTGGCTTCCGCTGCACCCGCAGGAGAAAGCCCAAGGGGCCTGCACACCTTGCACTTTGACCCGAAACCATCCCGGAACAGCCCTTGTCCACCGGCCACAATATCCTCCCAATTGAGGCCACAAAACATGCCACAAAAACGGCACCAAATATGCCAAATACACGGCATAAAACCATTCCAAAACTGGTCTAAAAACCAGCAAACATCATAATTCACATGCCGTTGTGGTTTCATTAAACCTTAATTCATCAAAGAAGGTTGAAGCTAGGTGTCTGCTGAATCCATACAACCCAAACATGTATCCATACATTTTAGACAAATTCCATACTTGAATCCTTACATCCATGCACCCATACTCAATGTTAGATTCCATACCAAAGTCCACCATTCAAAAAAAAACAAAAACATAGAATTTAAGGGGATTCCATGCTTATATTAATGATATAGGGTTGTTAAGATATATTCCTAACTAAACCCTAGATTTGAAAACCATAGAAACTCCTTAGAAAATCCTTACTTGTTTCATACCTTAAAACCATGCTAATGAATTCATACAAAATCACACAATAGACTTCCATACCAAAATCATAGAAATCCTTACCTTTTCGCCTCTTCTTTCTTCTTCTTCTTCTTCTTTCTTTTCTCCTCTTCCTTTCTCTCTCTTCTTTCCCCAAACCGTATGAGTTTCCCTTTTGGAGACAAAAAATGAGATGAAGCTTTTTGGTCTCCCCTCCTTTTTATACTTCATTTCCCTTTATTTGGTGCCATGTCTCCCACTTTATTGCTTGCACTACTATATGTTAATTCCACTTGCCTCTAATCTTCTTAAAATATGACCCTTGGGTCCTAAAATTGGTGAATGACCAATTTACCCTTGTCTTTTGTAGAAATTTCAGGTTTTTGCTATTTTATTTTTAGCATTATTTTATTTCGAAAAAATATACCTTTACTTTTATTATACCCTAAACATGTCCGAAAACTGCTAGGGTATATTTCGGGGTGTTACAAACAACAGGTGTGTTCGATTGCTTGGCATTATCCTATGAATAAAAAGCAAGGCATATCGAGTTAAAAGAAAACAAACAAATGAATTTAAAAACGCTCGAGAGTTACACGCCCCTCGTAATACGAAAATTCATGCTTCAAAAAAAAAATTTGTTCTTTACTAAAGAAGATACAATTGATTCGAAGAATGGCAAATCGCTAGTTGCCATCCCTACATCTCAGAACGACAGGCTGCCAGCCCCTCTTAAAAAAATTTCAAGAAGAAAGCGGGAAAGGGAAAGGGAAAGAGAAGAAGAGAGAGTGAGAACGGAGGGAAATGAGAAGGAAAATGAGAAGAAAGAAGAGAAAGAGAAAGAAGAGAAGAAAAAAGAGGAGAAAATGGAGAAAGCCACAAGTGCTCTTCTCTTTGAGTACGCCGCCCCTTCGGATGCATCCCCAGCACTGCCACACACCGAACTGAGCTATAGAATAACATAACCCTTGGCCAAGGGAGTGAACTAGGAAAACACAACTCCTGGCCAGCGTAAGATCTCACGAAACCAAACGCCCTGCCATGATCTCAGCAAAGCCTCCCCGTAATACCCATCAAGCCTTTGACACTTCATCAGACGATCCCACCACGCCCTAAAAGGGAAGAAGATTCGGCTACGAGCTTCGTCACGTGAGTCGCTATTTGCAGGCCAAGGGCTTCCTTGAAAGTCGCAACTGCCTATTCTCCATAAAACCTCTTTAAAGATGCCCGAGTCTTTCCAAGAGAAGAGTCAATCGGGCCACGTGGTTACTGTGGCCACACGCTCAGATCTAACAAATTTCGCTTTCAAGAGCTCAACTCGCTAGACAATGCCATATAGCCACGCAGAGAGCTGCTTCCCCGCCTAAGGCGTATTAGCCCACCTGAGTCCCAACACCAAGCCAAGAGCTCAACCCGTCGCACAAGGCCATATAGCCATAGGAGCCGCCCGCACCCTCAAAGTGCATTAGCCCACCTGAGCCTTAGCAAACCTTAGGTTTCAAGAGCCCAACTCGCTCAACTAAGGCCTCGAGCTCAGAGCCAGCCACCTCAGCAGATAGCCCACGGAGCCCCAATAGCCGCTTCGAAGAGCTCAACTTCTCAACTAAGGCCTTTATAGCTCAGAGCCGCCTTCAGCCAGTGCAGATTAGGCCCACTGAGCTCCCACAGCCGGCCAAGAGCTTCAAACCGGTCGACAAGGCTACAGCCGCAGAGCCGCGCTTTAGTCAGCAGATTAGCCCACGAAGCCTCAACAACTCAATTTCAAAGAGCTCAACTGCTCAACTAAGGCCTTGTAGCCCACTCTGAGCCCCCAACACTCTCGCTCTAAGAGCTCAATCGGGGCTAACTAAGGCCTTATAGCCTGCAGCCGCCTCGCCTTAGGCAGATAGAATTACTCTGAGTCTTCGCAAGAGCTGGCCAAAAGCTCAATTCATCAATCTAAGGGGCTTTGTAGTTTCTAGGGAGCTGCCTAACTCAGAAGATTAGCCTTACGTAGCCTCTGGGGCAGCCATTAAGAGAGCTTCAACAGCCAATTCAAGGCTCTTATGTATCAGAGCGCCTTCAGCCAGGCTAATTAGCCTACGTAGCTCAGCAATCCCGGCCGAGAGCCAACCACTACAAACCCAAGGCCTTGTAGCTCAGAGCCGCTCAGCCAGGGCATATTAGGCCCACGCCCAGGCACCATCAACTCGCTTCGAAGAGCTCAACCAAGCCTAACTAAGACCTTATAGCCCAGAGCCAAGCCACGAAGGCACCCACGCAGCCCCAGCAGCCGTCAAGAGCTCAATCAAGCCAATCCAAGGCCTTGTAGCTCAGAGACGCTCGCCTCAGCAGATAGCCTACCGCAGCCTCACGCCGCTTAAGAGCTCAACTCGCTTCAACAAAAAGACTTTGTAGCCCAAAATCCGCCTTAGGCCTCAGCGTGATTGCCGCTCCACGGAACTCCAATAACTAAGTTTTCAAGACCACGACCTCAACTAAGGCCTGTGAACCCAGAGCCGCCGGCTCAGCAGAAAGACAAGGAATGCAATTAGGGGTAAAAGCGAGGAAATAGAAAATTAGGTATCCATCAGTTTCTGCCGTGAACGTATTTACATATATCCCGTTCAGCCCGTTTAAAAAAAAAAACAAGCAAATTGTATTAAGGAGGCTCGATGCGCGCGGGATCGGCGTATAGGAGCTGGGCCTCACCAGGCGGTCGGGCTCAAGAACAATTAGCGTGGTGCTGACTTTTTTGGCCTCTCTGTCAGCTGGGAATATCAAAATTCGCATCCAAACCCAGTGGTGCGTATCAACCCTCCTCCTCGTAAAGCGTTTCTCATCCAAAGAGCCCACCCGAAAGTGCAGCCTCATCCCTCAAACTTCTGTTATCGCGCTCCGTCCCTCGAACGAGAAGAACTTCCCCGCCTTTGAGGTCCCTCACAAAGCATGGCACTCATCTACAAGCGACAAGGTTTCTCACTTTGAAGCTTCGCAATGCTTGGTCTAACGCTTTATTAAGCAAATACCTTTAGCGCCTTGCGCTTTCTCCCTCACTCACCCAAGCCGCCGATCTCCAGCTTTTGGCGCCTCTTCCCTAACTACTAAGATCATCCCGGCGCTTTACGCTTCCTTGGCTGCCCAGCCAACTCATTCCTCTGGAAGTCTAAAAGTCATCTCACCTCTCGAAGCTCGCCCGACAACTCTTAAGCCTCTGCCTTCTCTTCTGCCTCCGCCTGCCTCGCACTGGTCGGGGCGATATCCCCAGTCGGACTTGAGCTCACGCCCCTCCGTCATACTTTGCATCCGAGCCTCAGCTCAAATTTCGCCGCAGGTAAAGAGAAACAACTTTAGCTTGTGCCTCGCGACTTCTGCACGACCCTCGTTCAAACTGGCCCTTTTCACCAAACTCTTCAGATGGGTAGCCGCTTGCCAATACACAACACAAAATCAATGCATAACTTGAAACCAAGATCAAGGTAAACAAATAAGGACACGGGAACTTACGGAGGCTACCCCCTCGGAGGTGGATGTTAGAGCTAAAGCCTTCTCAACGTGCGCACCCGACCTCTTGAGATCGGATCCCCGAGGATGGATGGTGATCGCGCCAGCTTGCAAGCTCAAGATGGGAGAGTGGGCGAATCCTATCCCCATCGCCCGGGCGTCCCTCCCAAGTCTTCCTCTATCGCAGGAGGGGGCTTAGTGCTCTACGTAGGAGGAATCCAAACTGAGATGGGCATAACCTCCAACGGAGGCTCAGCAGCCCTCCCCGAGGAATCTTTTTGCCTTGGCAAACAGAGCGCATGCAGGTTGCGAACTTGGTGCTTTGACTTCGTGGGCCGAGATGGCGACTTGCCCCCTTCTCGTCAACATGGGCGGCGGGCGATGAAGAAGACGCCCCAACCCGGGGCCTTACCACTCCGTGTCGGACGCTCCTTTCAAGTGGAGTCCCGAGGTTTCCGCTTCACAGGCTCGAGACCCGATAAATGCCTCCAATCCCGAGCTTGAAGCTCTCCCTTAGTGGGGCTGACAACGGAGGCCTATCGTGGGAGAGAACTTCATAACGGATGTAGGTGAAGGCCTTGTGTGAGGAAGGCCTGAAGACTTCGAACCCGAGATCCTGAATATCCAACCCTCGTTTCCGTAGCAAGCGCCGCAAGACATTTTGGCCACCTCGCTCACGACCCGTCGGGCTAAGATCGCTTTAATGCCTGAAGAGCGCACAACCAATGCAAAGTTAGGGATACCTTATAATCTATGAAAACTAGACCAAACTAAAGCAAAGCAAAGCTCACGTAGACTTCCTGGAGCTGTCCAGCTGAATGCTCCAAAGGTGGCATCTTCCTGGGCCAGATCGCACTTAACCTAGTTAACACAAAAAGTGCGAAGCCTCTTCCAAAATTTGTGGGAAGACGAGAGATCCGATATGATCAGCGGAGCGTTGGAACTCTTAGATAAATAAAGGAAGCCCTCAACGGCTTCCTTCACACTAAAGAGGTCTAGGAACAGAGTTATACTAGGAACACCCAAGCCCTTATCCCTAAAGAGCAACTAATGCCCAATCGTATGTCCCTTAAATTGGGCGAAAGCTGAGAGGGGGCAAGACATTGAATGTTGCAAGACCCTTTTGGCAAAGGATGTAGAGGAAAACGAGCTACGCCTCGCAGGCAACTCCTCGAAGAGCACACCATCTTCGGGCACTCGAACAACATAGAGGTGTCAATACGCCCGGGGACCAAAACCTGAATCGCAAATCACCGTGATTGCCTTGCAAGACTCCCCATATATAAAGGCTCCACCTCGCTAGGGACCCACCACCAAGAATTCCCATAGTCGCACCCGTGATATCCACCCCAGCCAGTATTTCCGATCTCATCAATTCTTATCCTCGCTCTTACCCGCAAGAGGTTCCTGGGCGCCTCAAGAACGGCACCACGCTGTTTATTGACTCACCGATTCATCCGTCCCGAACTAGATACCGCAGAGGAAATCACCCCCATACGCAACAAGAGGGAATCCACCCTACCCATGGGAACACCAAGTTTGACCAAACCTAAATCAAGATAGCCCGTGAAAAGAAGCATGAAAGACGCATCGCTCCCAGGGAACAGATAACGGGTGATGACCTCGAGTAAGGTATTTACAAAACAAATAAAAGAAATTCTTGAATCAAATGATCATACGAAGCTCTAACTTGCAAAAGAAAAGCTTTTAATATCGGGAAACACACAACTAATAGTCGCAGGGATGTTCTCGTATGCACCAAAAGAACTAGAGGAAACAAGCGCTTTAAAGTCAAAAGCTTCATCATTATCACAGACATTTGACTCGCCGACAGCTTCATAACCAGCATCCACCCCGTAGCGATCACATGGGAACGCACCCATTCAGAAGAAACGTGATGCAAGTAACCCTTGACCATGCCTCGCCGTAACCAAGGGTCGGGGGGGTAACCCATCAGTTTAAAATAAAGCGCATGCCCACTCCTGTCCAAGGAGCGTATCGAAAAACACTTATAAGCGTAAAGCTCAGCTAAAGGTTCGGCCTGTAGTCCCAAAACGGGAGCCCTGTTCATCCATCCCAGTGGCCGATAACGCAGAAATCCCAAAGAGCCCATATCCTATAACCAAACTAATCCCACCAATAAGTGGAAGTAAAGGATAATTCTAATAACTCGGCTTAGTTGTCCCTTATTAATCCTACGATAAGGAAAGAAATGCCCCATCCACAAGAGTGAGTCCTTATCACCATCCAACTGGGAAAACCCTCTACTATAAATACTGTGCCACCCCGTTTGAAAGATACGTTAAAATTCACCTCTAAGGCCGATATTTTCTTCATCGTAAAGAATTTATTTAGGCATCGGAGAGGCAACGGACGAGCCCCCACCGATCCTCTTTGTTTCTTGTTTTTGTAGAGGAATCCAACGTCTAGAGCCAACGGATCGGCCAGGTGATTCCAACACGCTCCAAATTTCAAGCTCCTGCTTGAAAAGGCATCATCAATACCGGCTTTACCTTCTATATAGATTCAAAACCCTCAAATTAACATAGTTACAAAGAGTCTTTACACTTCTCTCTTGCATCCATGTCATCACTTTGGATACAATTTTGGTTTGATTAAATAACTTTTCTTTAATATTCATGATTTGTACACATGTGGGTAATAAGTCTATGACACCGTAAGTGCACATGTCATACAAGTAGTAAAATCTCGAATGTAAGTCCGTGTATCATTCTTACGTAGATTGGGAACGAATTAAAGATCAAATACCCCAACTACTAAAATTCCATACTATTTGGACTAAAAACTCATATTGAAAGGTTTATCTAAACTATAGAAAAAAAAAATTAAAGATCATAGACTATTGAATATTATCAAACTAAGATAAAATACAAGTAAAAATGAGTAAAAATAAATGTGAAATTGGTGTAAGAATGGATTGAATCGCTTCCTCGTGGAGAAATTCAAAACGATCGCAAGGAAATACAATGAAATGTCACCCAAAGACTTAAAACACATTATTCTTGCTCTATGTATGGATCCGGGTTTTGTCCAAGATTTCCTAATTGTTGGAATTGATTTCCATATTCACTCGGTTGATACCTCCCTGTTTCCTCTCGAAGACAAGATCAAACTACTTACCAGATTCCAAATTCTCTCGCAAGATCCGTATTTTTCTCTCAATACTTCACACCCATTTCCTCGCTGACAAAGAAACCATTTCCTGTACCCTTCTCAAGATTTTCGCAAAGTTTCTACCACTTAATTAGTGGCTCATCCTCCAGATCTATGGGCTTATCCCTTTCCCTTGATTAGATCTCAGCTAACACGGGGTTAGGAACTTACCTTTAAATTAAGGTGAACTCTCTGATTATTTATATTGTTAAATACACCCCTCCAACTTCAATTATGAGCAAATGGGGATTTATCAAGATGAACTCCCGCAGCTCGCCAGTCATTAATGGTAGTCTAATAGCATACCTGTAAAAGAATGCGGTGCCTCGCCTCGGGAATTCCGCGGCCTCTACTGCCAATGCCAGAGGCATCCTCGATATCGCAGCAAGATACATTCCTTTAATTGGTATTCGCATCATTAGCTGTGAAACTTATCAATTCAAAAAACGACACCAAATAAGTAAAACCAAACCCAAATTAGTTCTCCATATTTGTGCAGAAAGATCGTAAATTCAAATGTAAATCAAATCCAAGAGTCAAGGCTATTGATTACCGTGACGCGAATTAGGAAATGGAGTACCGACACGCGACACCCATCGTAATTGCAATAAAAACTGAGCAGAATAAATCGAATTCCAGAATTCTGTCTAGATTTCTAAATTTCAGGCGCAAATTCTGCAATAATGATAACAAAAATAAATCCAATTTCTACTGCCTCTCGCACGTCAAGTAGATTCAAACTTAAAAGAAATAAAACTCAAAAATAAAGAAAAGAAATAAAATCTACTCTAAACTATACACCGAGTTCCTCTCCTTTCCCCTTTTTCTGGTATGAAGCACTGAAAGCCAACTTACTATTCTAAACCGGGGCTTCATTTATACCGTAAAAAGAAATTGGGCCGAATCCTCAAAAAGCTCCAGGTGGAATTCCCAAAGAAAAAGCCCACCACTCCGGGTCCCATTGCCGCGCGACCTTCAAGTCAGCCGTCGCGACATGGATTTCTCCTTGATTGCTCGCGGATCACACCTCGAGCCATGGTAAACCAGTTTTTCGCGAATCGCTTGAGATCAATGGTCGACATTGCGTTTGTAGGTCGACCTTTATTTTGCTCGTTTCTCCGGGCAGAGCAATGTTGCGACCTCGCCATGTCACGACATCGCTGTCTTTCTCTTCTCCGCCTTCTCGACGCGACAATAAATTTTTAGGTTACTACCCTCACCTTCTGCAGGCTGATGATTTCATGTTGTGACTTTGATTTCTTGGTCGCGTGATTGTGTTGGTGGTCCCTCTCGACTTCACAAAGCTTCATCCTTATGTCGCGACCTCATGGTGATGTCGCGACCCTTTGCTGCCCATTTCTTTCTTCCGGTCGCAACCCCGCCCTTTGTATCAACCAATTTCCTCTTTACCAACATTTAGCCCAGGGGCTCACACCCAAAAACAGTGGTTCTGGCTATCGCTTTCTGATCCTTGATTTGTAAATGGTCGCAAACCCTCAGCTTTTGGCAAGGACTTCGGCTTCTGGCTTCCCTTTCAGTTATGACCCTCCTTTCAACCTCTATTTTTGGTTGCAACTTGGGCTCCTTCTCAGAAAGTATGTCGCGACATCGAGTGGTGTCGCGCATGAAATGGAGCCTTCTCATTTTAAAAACTTAGTTGCAACCTTGTTCTCTTTGCAAAGACTCCCTCTTGTGGCTTCATTGACGGATCCCGTCGCGACCGTGAGCGGTGTCGCGGACCTCGGCCAGCACTGATCAAGGCCGCGACATCGTGAAAGTGATGTCGCGACATGAAGATCCTCTTTGCTTATTTCCTTTAGTCTTGACCATTACTTTGTCGCAACCTCTTCATTTATTGCCTGGTCATCTCGGTCGCAACCTTCTTTTTCTGAAGTCGCCACTCAACTTGTTAAGGTCTTTTCATTTCTTCCTCAAAGTTGATTTTGGCGCATGTCGTGACTTGAAATGACCTTACAACCGCCTTCCTCGTGTCGCGACCTCTATTTTCGTACTGCGACTTCAATTCTTCTTTGTAAGTCTGGGTCTCATCGGGTTTCTACTGAAATTTTGTAAGACCGCCGTATTTTCCCCAAGAAAATTAAAATTCTTGAGTAAAATATCTACATTTCTACATTAAATTCAATAGCTTCTGTAATATGCTCGTAAAAATGGATTAAAATCTAATGAGTTTTTGACCTATCAAATACTAAACCTCGTAAATATATTGATATGTGTTCATATACTATTTTCCTTTATTGCTTGTGTGTTTAGTATCAAATTGTTTCTAGTGGCATACAATAATTGGTATCAAATTCTTTGGCGTCTCACTATAATTTATAAAAGAAACCTATGTTAGGGTTTGCAAAGATCTCCTTATTCCCTTTTGCTTTAGGTATTTATGGTATCACCTAATTGATTGGGTGATAATGATTTGCCACAATTACTTTTGGGGAATTTCTATTTTGGCCTAAATGTTTGTATTTCTCTTTTAAAAATAATGGAAAATTTTCTACAAAGATCGAAGACAAATAACTTTAGTATTGGTGTCCATTCATTTAATTTCTTATTCATTTTGTGTGCTTGGTATCAAATTCTATTATTTGAAAAACAATATATCATTCAATGATATGGAAACTACTTATCATATTATATGAAAAAGGCGATCTATAACAAAGGGAAAATCGATAAAAAGTGCATCTTATTTATATTTCAGTAAGGTTTCATAATTACACTTAGACTCATATATTTTTCTTCTACTCTAATGTGATTTTATTTCTTTATATCTAACTCTTACCTTTTTTTTTATTCATGACAGCCATTTAGCTACTTAGTATTTTTCCACACATAGACCCATTTTACCTAACAAATAACTTTATTTTTTGGCTTTAAAGACTATTGAATAATCAAATGGACTAACCTAAGTGAATACATGTGAACAACGTTTATGTTTGTGGTTAATGCGGGTGCTAGAAGTGTACTCGTAAACAAGCTGGGAACTCATCTCGAGCTAGACGACATGATTTTGCTTCTTTTCACTAGTCAGACTTTTTCTTTTTGACTAACCATATGCAAAATAGTTCCCTTCTGTATTTAGAAGTTGATAATAGCCTTTGGACAAATACTTCATGCTTTACCACCAAATCAAAGATATCAATATGACGGTATAGGATTGCCACATGTAATATGTCCATTCCCTCATTATTATGGTTTAGTGCTTCAAGCCGATAGTCAAGGAATGCTTTGACAATTTCTACAATGTTTGACATTGATGCCAAAAACAATGGACTTTCGTTGCTCTTCTTGTACTTACTAGTTGAACTTTCTTGGGAGTTTTGTTCTTTCCTTTTATCAGACAATGTAGAGGAGCATTCTTCTATTTCGGACCCCTTGTTGCACTCAACTAGGCCTATTTCTTGAAAACTAGCATCCCATGTGGTATCTTCCATTACCCAAAGCTTGACTAGTTCCAGAAGTATGCATCTGTTTTGTTTTTAGTAAGTGAGATGTTAAAGATTACTTTTATGTAACATTGAAAACTATTTGATAGAAAAGTACATTTATTATATGGAAGATCATAGCCTCACAAATCTAAAAGTTAACAACTAAAATAATGTAAAATCTCAGTTCTCAAAGTTGGCCTAGGCGTGCTCCTACTCCTAGGTGGAGACTCACGCTTAGTGAACGCCTCCTACGCCCAGCGCAGAGCCGCTCGATTTTTCAATGGGTGCGCTCTTTTTCACTAAGGCAATTCTGTGCAAATGAAAACCAAAGCAAAGCAAACAAACTTAAGCCAACCCAAAATACATACAAGGGAAGAATTTGGACTTCTCATAACACAAATCTCAAAACAAAGAGTAATTAAGTGAGAGTTCCAAGGCCTTGATCTTCGAACACTTCCAACTAGTTTCTTCTTCACTTTCAATTCCTTTCCCTTTACTTGATCGGGTCAGAACCTCAAAAGATGGAGAGAAAAGCAAACCCCAAACTCCTTGCTCCTCTCCCAAACCGTAAATGCCTTAGCCAAAGCCAACAAAATGGGAACTTTTCCCTTTCTAACAAGGCCATGTTACACTTTAAGACATTTTGGACTTAATTTCTTAACCCTTGCATTTTAGTCCTTTATCTTTCCTTCTATTTGAAAACCCACTTATCATATTCCTACAATAACATATCATCTTCTTGAGTTATGACCTTTGGGTCCTTAATGTGACATTTTTACCACTACCCTTAGTACTTGAATTCTCGAAAAATGCAAATTTTAACTTACATTATACCCTAAACATGTAATAAACTACTAGGGTATAATTTGGGGTGTTACATTTATAGCCTATTAAGGGGTTGTTTGGCACACTTTTGTGGCCTATATTTATGGCTTGTTTTGGGGGCCGGTTTTTATGGCAGTTTAAGGGCCTGTTTGGGGCTGATTTTTATGGTAGTTTAAGAGCCTGTTTGGGGCCGGTTCTATGGTCAGTTTAAGAGGCTGTGTAACACCCCAAATTATATCCTAGTAGTTTATTACATGTTTAGGGTATAATATAAGAAAATTTTTGTATTTTTCAAATTTGTTCAAGGTTAAATGGTCAAATTTGACATACATGACCCACATAAGATAAAGATTATATGTTAAAGTAAAAATATGATAAGTTGAGGTGCAAATGGGATGAAATTGAAGGACTAAAATGCAATAATGCAAAATTTGACCCAAATCCACCTTAAAGCCAAACATGGCCTTATGACAAGAGCAAAAAATATCTCATTTTGGCTTAGAGAGAGAGACTTAGGCTACGGTTGAGAGAAAACCAATTTTGGTTGTCTTGTTCTCCATTTGTTCAAGGATCAAGTCTGGTTCAAGGAAGAAGAAAAGGTTTAAGCTTCAAGAAATCAAGGTATGAAACTTTGGTATGGGATTCATGTTTGGAAATACTTGTCTAAGTTGGGTTAGGAAAACCCTAACTCTTCAATACATGTGTATTTTGGTTGGTTTAGGTTGGTTGAAGTTAGTTTTTCAGTTTTGTTTTGAAATGGTTTGATTTGGTTAAAAGATTTTCGGTGAAAATGGATAAAACTCTCGCCATTTCGCTTTTTCGCCGACATCTCCTACGCCTAGCGAGGAGTGCAAATGCCTAGGTGGAGGTAACCTGAGAACCCCTTCCGAGAAGTTTCTGCTATGCTTAGGCATAACACTGCTAGGGGAACCTCTACACCTAGGCGTAGCACTGCTACGCCTAGGCCAAGCGATAGTTCCAGTTTTGTTATTTCTTCGGTTAAGTATAGAATCCGCGCATTCTTGCTTGACTTTCAATGGAAGATAATTAGGTACAACATGATTAATTTCTCGAGGATCCTAATAAGTGAATGAAATGGGCCTGGTATTAAGTATGCTCATTGTTCTCGGGCTCTATTTGCTAATAATATCTTAAGAACAATATAACAAGCTCCTGCGCAATATATAATTGTACGCCTGTCAGAGCCCGAATAGTGAAAATGAATAGCATCGTGTTCGATCGCTACACGTCACTCCCGTGACGTGCTACGACACCTCTATTACGCGGTAGGTAATGCCTTTGTTTAGTGCGAGCAACACTCGTCGGTGCTACGTAACTCGCTAATGCGGCAGTATGTTCTGCTCGCATAAGACACTCCCGTGATTGCGGCTGGGCTTCATTACACATCCGTTACGTGGGCAAGCACGTCCCTCAGCTCAAGAGTGTACCGCACCTCTCTCGTACCTATCAGGTTGTGTCCCCCGTCATTTATTATTTCTAGTCTATATAGGGAAACATTTATATGATAAGAATATGAATAATGAACAATAAGAAAGCATAAGAAATTAGTTCTGTTATGTAATGTACCTACGAGTACCTTATGTACAAGATTTATGTTCTGTACTCCTACGAGAGATATGAAATTCTGTTATAAGAATTTTGTTATATGAAAACTCTGTTATAGAATTGCTATACTTTAAATCCCGATACATGAATTATGCTATGTATCCTCAGAATTAGACCACTTCAAGTGGTCATATTCAGAATTTGTTTCCCTACTAAGTTATGTTTAGCACTCCGTGTTTCATCCCGGTGTAGATACCGAAGAGATGATCCATGGCATTTTGCACTCTCGCCCAAAGCAACACAAAGAATAGAGTCCACCATATGTAGGTTTTTGTCTATGTTTTATAATATAAATGTAATATTTTGTAATAGTGGAATTTATGTAAATACGAGTAAATAGGACTCTAGCATGTATATGTATAGGACATTTTGAACACCACTACGATGGTAGTTTTACAAGTTATATTATGATATATGGATTTGTTTATTGAAATGGGCTCACCAATGTTAGAAAAATCAGTTAGAGGAGTCTAAGGAGTCCTAGCCTTCGTTTGCGCCTCCTTCGCCCAAGAAGCGAGCAGGGGCGTGACAAATATTGGGGAGCCACGTTTATGTGGGTTGTTTTCACAAGTTTTGTGGGTATACTATATGTCACATTTGGCCTTGAGGGTTAAGGGTGTTATTGCTCGATTTTTGGTAATAACATGCTGGGTTGTTAACATATTGACATTCGGATGAGTGTTTATTTGGAAATTATATGCATATAATATGATTGTCCATGATACATGATGAATTGTGTAAATTAAGTTGTCCATGTGGCATGCATTACATATGTGACATGAAATTGACATGTGATGGTGCATTACACGCATGGCGCACGTAATATCTCATTTCATGGTAAAATTCATGGTTTGAAAATCAAACACCATATCTGTGATTGGTAAGTGTTCTGGTACCATTGAACCAAGTCTACCTAACCGCATGGTCTCTGCTGACATGGAAAACTTGTGTCGGGTATAGAAAGAAGTGCCAGATACCCCTTTGTGGAAGACCCTAAGCATGTTCATTCACTTCGACTGCAAAAACCAAAAGTGTAGATAGGCGTGCGGAGCCGGTGGTGCAATTCCAAAATCCGCTACCCACAAAGACATATTACGGTTTGTTTATAAAGGATCATTGATGTAATTCATCAATGACAGATTTTATTACTCATTGGCATTTATCAGTGGTGGAGCTCGTAAAGACTGTGGGTATGGTGCATGAGTTAGTTTCATCTCATTTCATGGCATGACGTGTAGAATTCCAACCTAGAATTTTCATATTCTCACTTGGAGTGTTGGTGTGAATGTTCATTTTCGAGTGTGAACATTGCATGTGCACTTAGGTGGGGAGTAACCTCTATAGGAATTACTCTACTGGGCGTGGCTTACCCTATATGGGAAATGATTTCAAAGTGGATATGTGCTCTAAGTGATTGTGCCTCCTTATCCTGTGGTCGCAAAGGTGAAGAAAGCCGACTGCGGGTTTTTATAAAATAGAGGCATATATATATATATACAGGAGTTATATATATATATATATATATATATATATATATATATATATATATTTAGGGCAAACTAGTTTTTCCATGTATTTTTATGTAAAAAGAGTTGTAATTGAACTCACATGACTGTTTTAATATAGTCTTAGTGATGTTTTTACATTAATGTGGATAAATGGACTTGTTGTGGTCAACTTTTACTCATAAATGGACCCAGTGTGGTCATTGTGTAATATTAGGTCTCATATAGGTTATGTTATTGTAAAACCCGAGAAAAATGCAATTTTTTTTAAAAGGGCAAAACAATAATTTACCACTATAGTACAAGTAGAAAACCTAAAATTTTCTAGATCTCGGATGATAAAACAGACTTCACCGTTGGAATCGTCTCGCGAAATCTAGCTACCTACCGACTTTGTTGGATTCTCGGTGGACAGCCGAATTTCACGCATTTTGAGGTACGCGTCGATGACACATGGAGTGGTGCCATTATACGACCATGGATGCCATTATTTTGGTACGACCATGGATGCCACTTGGCAAGCTTAGAGAAGGGCACATGGCATGAGAGCCATGTGGTGTGGCATTTTCCACCTAGTGCATGTGCTGTCCATGAGCTACGACAGACATGAGAAAATGAAAGCTAAAATGTGAGGAAAGTGAGAGGAAGTTTCCTCTTTTTGGGATCAAACCAAGGAAGAGATTATGGGAGAAGAAAAACAATTCGGTGGAAGAGAGAAAAAGGAAAAGAAAAGAAACGAAAGGAGAAAAAAGAAAGGAAAGGAGAAAAAAGAAAAGAAAAGGAAGAAAGGGAAGAAAAGGAGGAAAAACAAAAGAGAGGAGGAGGAAAATCGTGTGTGGAGGGAAAAAGAAAAAAAGTGGAAAAGGGCCCGATTCCTGCTCCAACGGTCAAAGTCGCAATCCGCAATTAGTGCTAATCTACTCAACGAGCGCAAGTAGTCACACAAAAACAAAAGAGGTGGCGTTTTCCTACACCGGTTCCTCTTAATCTAAGGGTCGTAATGGTCATGCGTGGTTCAAAATTTCAACCAAGGGAATGCAGTTTTCTGACATTTGGGACTGCTTTTTCAAGACTGCTCGCCAAGTTTAGGACTTCTTCATGGTCGGTTATAGCCGCACGACGCCTTAAAATTTGTTAAATAAATAAATAAATAAAACAAAAGTCGAAATTTCTCTCGGACCGAGTCTAGATGCTACCACAAAAATAATAAGAACGTGTAATGTGGAAGGGTTTCCATGGCCGTATGGCTGGATCATGGTCGGGGAAGTTATTAGTTTGTGTGGGGTATTGTTGGAAATTTTACAACATGCTGAATGTAAGCAAAATATATTGGATATATTATGTTATATATATTAGCATGGAATGGATAAATTATATGTTTTCGTATATAATTATCCATGGTACTTGGCATAAAGTACTAAGTTATAAATTGTTTCCATATGGTTCATTATACATGTAACATGAGAGGTCATTTTTGTGCTGGTATTGCATTACATTATGCATGGGAAACATTGCATTTCATGGGTGTGGAAAGTGCGTGTCAGAAATCGACACGGTTGCGTTGATCGGGTGGGCCTTGCACTGGGACAAAGTCCAACAGAGTCGCACGATTGCATGAAACGAAAAAATATGTGTCGGATATTAGTAAGAAGGGATAGATCCCCCATCGGGTGAAAAACCCGCCAATTATGGTCAGACATAGTCCCCACAGAAAGGTCGTAAAAGTGTCTGGGTTTGAGAGGTCTGTGGTGAGACACCAAAAATCCACTACCCACAAAAAGGTGCATAGATTTTGAATATAAAATGATCAATATGATGTATCATCCAAAAATCTTTTGGTTTATAAACAAATGAAATTTGTTTTTGAAAAATAATAATCGATGTCCGTAATGATCTGCCACACTTGGCATATGCATGCGAGAGGGAGTCAATGAGGGACTTGATATGGGGCATGATGAGTCTCATCTCATTCATGGCATGTAGAAACACATGGTGAAAATTGCATTTCATTTGAATGTTCAGTGCAAGTGAATTACGAGGTATTGCATGTGCACTTAGCGAGGAGGTCTTTTGTACGAAGTTATCCTTATTGGCATTACTCACCCTAATTGTGGGACCCCCTCCATATGCGAGTTATGTCTGAGCTGGTACGACCTCATCGGGACCGCGGTGTGAAGAAAGAATCGTCTTTATTGGCTTTGAGAAACCTTTTTGTAAAAGTAGAAAAACTAGATTTTACATGTAATATAAAGAAGTTGTAGCTTTCAGAACTCTCTTATGAATAGTTTTGATAAATTTTTATATTTTTCTAAAATATATAGGCATGAATGGATCTCGGTGAATGGGATGTGATATGGTGGTATCGTGATATGTGATACCCAAGTATTCCGTGCGTTGACAGGATGTCAACGGGACCCCCGGGTTTTGGGGTGTCACAGTTATGGTATATTGTATAGGTTGGGTTTTGGATAGAGCTCCTTATTTTACAAAGGGACTACGTCCGGTGTGTTAAATTATGGATCATTAAATGGGACACAGCGGTGTATTGTCAGTACACGATATCCACAAGCATTCCGTAGGTTGATGGGTGATCAATGGACCCCTAGATTTTAGGGCATTACACCTATGGCTTGGTGGGCATGGGTCTAGACCATTGCTTTCATTGTGCATTTCATGTTTTATGTCCTAATATGCTACTTGATTATGTTTTATGTGTTATGTGAATTATATACATGGTAAAATGTATATGGAAAAAGAGGAACACTAGAGTTAGAAAACATAACCTTGGGGGTTCGGAAAAAAAAAAATGAACGGTATGGTTCGGGATGTTGAGGTCTATTAGTGGTTGGCACATGCACTACTAGTTAGACAAGGAGAAATCCTCAAAGAGGATTTAAACTTGATCCCCATTTTTTTGGGATGCTATGTAAGACTCTATTGCTATCTAGCATACGTAAATGGCTAATCAGGAGAAGTCTGGGGCGGTGGGCGAGCAACCTTGACTAGCGGCCTTTGTGAAATGACCTTCATAGGAGTTGTTGGTGCTACCTTCTACCATTGCCTGGGGCTGGTCACTACGGCTGCTACCATTGCACAAGCTAGTGCATCTATGAGCCAAGGAGGGCCAAGTAACCTCCAGAGGTTCAAGGTACACCATCCTCTAACCTTTAGGGGAGGAGGGGACCAAATGGTAGCTGATCATTGGTCTCAACAAGTCGGTAAGATCTTAGAGGCTATGGTGATCACCTATGATGCCACTAGGATAAAGCTAGCAGCATTCCAACTAGAGGGCGAATCCCAAGTATGGTGGGATTGGGTCAAAGCCTCAAGGAACTTGGAGACAACGACATGGGAAGAGTTCCGTGAGCTCTTCATGGGAAAATACTTCCCGGCGTCTGCCCGACATGCAAAAGCTTGGGATTTCCTATAATTAAAACAAAGGATGATGACAGTGCTCGAGTACGTGGCTAAGTTCACTGAACTAGCCCATTTTGCTGATGATTATGTGGAAACAGACATGGAAAAAGTGAGGAAGTTTGAGAATGGTCTGAAATTGTCCATCCGGGGTAAAATTGTGGGATTGCTCTTGTAACACTTGGACTTGATGGTAAAGACAACTATAGCCATTGAGAGGAAGGTGGACGATGCACAAAACATCCGAGAGGCGGGTGTTAAAGATAAGAGGTAGGAGAGCGAACCTTTTTCTTCTAGCTCAAGGAAGAAGCAGAGGACTTCTACTCCACAAGGGTTTCAGGGACAAGGCCGCAACTATTAAGGCCAAGGCCAAGGCCAAGGCCTATCATCCTAAAGTGAGAGACACTTCAAGGCTCCTAGCCAGCCAGGACAGAGAATATGTTTCTATTACCACCAGCCTAGACACATGAAATAGGATTGCCCTAAGAGGCAAGGATCCTATAGTTATGAGACACCCTAATCCTAGTCATCAGTGGGACGTTCACAGACTCAGTTTGTTCCTCCCTACCCCACCATAGGCCAAGGGAGCCAGTACCAGTCCCAGGGCGCTGCACAAGCCCCTACTACTTCACAATTAGGCCAGATGGGCCAGGGCATGGGTCAAGGTTAAGGCCAGTTGGGCTCATAACCCGGAACTTCAGGGACCCAGGGGCGTGTCTATGCCACACACCTCAGATTGAGCTTATAGTTCAGTCGATTATTCAATGTACATTTCTACTCTCTTGCTCATGGGCCAGAGTATTATTTGATTATGGGGAATCTCATTCCTTTATTGCTGCATCATGTGTGGAAGATTTAGTTTAGAGGTTGAAACCTTAGAAGAGCCATTACATGTGAGTTCTCCCCTAGGAGCTAAGGCGAGCGTTAATTAGATATGTCGAGGTTGTGAGTTAGAGATCTCGGGGATTCTACTCATCATGGACCATAGGGTCATGGACAAGTCGGAGTTTTATGTCATCCTTGGGATGGACTGGTTGACAGCACATCGAGTAGTCATTGATTGTGATTATTAGAGGGTTACGACCTATACACTATATGGTATTTGTTTTATATTTAAGGGGGGATAAGCACAATGCTTTACCCCAAGCCGTGTATGACTCTAGATGGCACGGATAGTTGATGGGTTGGCTAACAAGCCTTTCCTTGGATGACGAGGCGAGATAGGAGTTGGGTCTACCTCGGGCGGTTTGTGAGTATGAGAACGTTTTTTCAGATGAACTACCGGGATTACCTCTTCATAGGGATGTAGACTTCACAATTGAGTTGCACCCTAGTACATCTCCTATTTCTATGACTTTGCATAGAATGGTGCCTATTGAGTTTCAAGAACTCAAAGTCGATTACAAGGTATTGAACAAGAGGTTTTATTAAGATCATTCACTTTACCTTAGGGAGCTACGGTGCATTTGCCAAGAAGAAGGATAAAGATCTTCGACGCCATAGACTACCAGAAGCCCAGTTGAATACGGTTACTATCAAAATCTGCACCCAGCTGCAGGATGAGCATTATTTGTTCGATTGAGAAAGTGCGGAGTTTACTCAAGATAGATCTCCGCACTAGTTACCATCAGTTAAGGGTTAGAGAGGCAGATATCCCTAAGACAGTGTTTATGACATGATATGCAATGATAGCCCTGTTATGGAAATGGCCCTTTTCGATTTCACTTTTCGCTGAAGCAGGCGGACACTTCTGAAGAAAGAGTCTAAAGAGACCGCTGGGAAGCATGAGTCGAAAACATTTCCAAAGGCTTTCTTGAGGCGGTTCTCCCCGGGATTCGGAGTCCACTTGACCCGGCCATTCTACCCCATATTGGAAGTATGTTACAAATAAACACCTAGAAGTGGAAAATATGCAAAATCGATATTATCAGTGAATTTCACAACCAGAGATCCCTTCTTCGCTAGAGGTAATACTAGATAAGGAAGGATAGTCCCCGGATAAGGAAAGAGGAGATTTCCTCCCTTAAATTGAGAGGAGATAAAATCTACCCTAGAAGGAAGAAGGATTCCTTGAACTGACCCTTATAAATCATAGAAGATCCCATTTGGGGAAGGTAGCGAATTCAAATTGCAAGTATTCTCTTCCTCTCCCGCTTTTTTGTAGGTTTATCAGCGTGATGCTGAGGTCGAGATAATTGAGGTAACGACAATTGGCGCGGGTCTATGGAAAGCGACGAAAGTCTACCATTCACAGTTCTGAGCTTAGCTTGACAATTGTCGAATGGCTCTTTCATTTGTAGGCTCTACTAATCCCAGTCCCTGGGTCTCATTCACCCGAGGCAAGCACAATGACGAGCATTCCGATAAACCAATTGTCAGAAGACTAATTCCTCCATTTGCGTCAGGACATGGAGAGAAAGCAAGAGGAACAAGCAAGACAGATGAAAGAGTTTCAAGGTCAGGTTGAGCGCTTACAACGAGAGAATGACCAACTGCGAGCCTCGATCGAAAAAAAGAATGTAGAACACATAAGATAATGGCGCGATGTGCAACGATTGCACCATGATAAAGGGGAAGAGAGGCTCGTTGTTCTGGCTGACGTTGATACCCCATCGGATGATGAGCTGTCCTCAGGCATCTCCCCATCCCTGAATCTTTCGCCGGTAAAAAATACTCGGGAGAGCACAAGGACCAGATCATGCAAGAGGCTTTCACCTCGCCTACCAGGTGATCTTTGTTAGTGGTGCATCTGCTTGAGCGAGAAGCGGCGAAAACGATGCTCGGCTAGGTCGAAGCCGGGAACCCACAGTGCTACACTCGAGGCCTTGCTGGCGTGAGCATCACGCGCTGGTACAACACCAACCTTCTACATACTGCAGGCGATCCTCATTCGGAGACTTGATGACATGCTCTCTTCACCCTAGGGCAACACATCCTTGATTATGAGCTGCCCCGTGGGTTTGCCATTCTAGCTTTCACCACGTTCAATGGCTCGGCTAACCCCTATGATCCATGCTCCACTATAATTAGGCAATGACAGAGCATGCAGGTATTGTGAGTCTGTTTGTGCAGAATTCCCGGCCCCGAGTTTACGTGGGCTGCGGCTAGCTTGGTTCTGGCTCTCGTCAATTTGCGACGATTTTAAAGCGGGAAGAGGAATCCATCACGAGACTTCATAAGGAGGGATTCCGAGACCGTCGTCGATGAGTGAGGAAGCATAGCATAAGATGCAATCCTTGAACCGGGAGAATCTTCGGGCTGTCCACTCCTTTTTTCCACTCACTATCTTTAGACTCGTCGAGGACCATGGAAGAATTATACAGGCTGTCATATAGGTATTCACACGCCTATGCACATTTTATGGCACCATGCCACCAATAGAATACAATAATGCAACATCAATAGCTTTAAATGAGTAGGTCAGTTGATCCAAAAATATCAAACTTTTCATTTTCGATCCTTTTCCTTTTTATAACAACAATTTAATTAGGAGTTACTAAAAATTAGGTCATTATTAATGGGAAATAGTCACATAGAAAAAGTTGATTTTTGTTTGTATTAATGTCTTGTTTTTCTGAACCTTATTCTTATTCATTTGTATAATTTTAACATATACATCAACAACTCACATCATGAATTAGGTATCAGGTCGATCCCTATTCTCTACCTTAAATTTTTTTCTTTCTAAATTTAACTAGGAAATTGATAAATATCAATTCTAAACCAATTCTATACCTATGCTTTTGTACAATTTTACCATTTCATTTTATAGAGCTTCGTTCCTTTCCATAATTAATCATAATTTTGTTTTTCAATTGTTCAATAGTTCAAATTTATTTATACACATCAATAATTAAATCCAAAGTTAGATATGATAATAAATTAAAATAATAGAATTTTCCTTTATGAACCTGGTATTACTCTTAGGTTGAACATTCATCATAGAGAATAAAAGCATTAATTATGAAACTAAGTTAATATCAAGGTGCATACAACAACTTTCCAGCTCACCTTTCTCTTTCTATCAAGTCTCTATTGAAGATCTCGTCATCTGACATGCAAGAAACTTTGTTTGTGATATGTTTAAGCTATGATTCATAAGAAAAATAGTAATACAATAAGAATATGCAATAGAAAAATAAAATAATTAGTCATCAATTATATATATATATATGTGTGTGTGTGTGAGTGAGAGAGAGAGAAGGAAAAAATAATTATAACCGCAAAAGCCCTCATTTCACAACAAAAGTCAACAAGGGCAGTGAAACTTGCTCAATTCTATTCTATGTTTAAGTAATTAATGTGTTTGATTGGGGCAGATAGACATGAAATCTTGAATGTGCATTATACATTGGTTTACATATTTCTCCTCTTTTGTTCCATAATGATCCATGTACAAGTCACTTTCTACATCTAGTAAAGTATAGTTTAGAACATTATCAAACTATAAATTAATTATTTCATGTCAAAATCATATAAATCAATTAAATCAAGTTATGAATTCAACTATAGACTTCTAAAAATATAAAACATCAAGTAGCATGATCAAAGAGTATCTAATATCACATGAATGAAGTAGTTCATTGATCCAATATATGATGAAAGAAGCAATAAATACTCTGCATAGCCTAAATCTCAACAACATTAATTTTGCCTTCTAAATAAAAATGCAAATAAAAGTAATTGAGTAACCCATAATATAGATGATGAAGACAAAAGAGTTAAATCTATCATACATAATCCCGTGAGAAACTCCACAAGTCCTTGCATCATAGGGCGTTTTATGATATGAGGGTTTGACTTGTTGATGAGATACTCAATGAATCCTCGTTTTATTTGTACTTTCCCCTTTTGAAACGTGGTTGGATTGCGTGCAAGATATTGAAAGACCGTCATTAAAGATTGATCCCTTTCCATAATTAAATATGGATAACTCTCAACAATTGATGACAATAAATTTGCTTCATTTGAATTTTGAAGAGAAAAAAATTTAAAAAAAAAAATAATTAGTAGTCTAATACTCTTTGGGTCAAAATAGGATTGGGAATTTAATATTTTATTTAGTAAAAATCATGTTATGGGATCCTCGTTTCAATTTATAAATTATGACTAAAATGATTGAAACCAAGGACATGTCCTTGATTTAAAAAATATTTGATAAAAAGGGTAAAATATTTGATAAAGGATTTAACAAATCTTCAGAACGACCTTGGTAAACCTTAAGTGAAAGGTTGTACCTAACACATATAGTAGTACCCAAGGTTTGCTGAAGTCGTACCTATGGTTTGTTAGACCCTTTATCAAATATTTTGTCATATTTATCAAACATTTTTTTTATCTGGGGAGTTGGCCTTAGTTTAAGGTATTTTGATCATAATTTTGCAAATAAATTGAAATGGTGATTTATTTAACTTCATTTGAAAGTGATATTAACAAATCTATGCAGAAGGATCTTTTGATTTATCAAAATTTAAAAAAAAAAAAAAAAAACAGAGTTGGTAAGTCTATAAATAAACAAATAAGTGACGAATTAAGTGCAGAATACATAAATATAACTCACTAAAACACTCAGTGGCGATGGAAATATGAAGAACAGTTATTCCATCATCCCTCTGCAAATGAGCTTTGCTTTCTTCTGGACTTAGTTCCTCTAGCTTCATTTTCTTAGCCAGAAACAAGAACATTTGAGTTTGACCATGGCGGGCTGCACAAAAAAATAGGCTTCTCTCCTAACTCGTTGGAGGCAGTCAGCAAGTCAGCATATCTCTTCAACAGCTCCTCCGCCGCATCTTTCATGGCGTCGCTGACGGCGTGGAGTACAGTGTTGCCTTCCTCGTTCTTTACATCGGAAAGTTGATGGTTGCTGTCTTCAGGCAGTATCTTCAGTAAATCAAGTACGAGATCTTTTTGTTTGGAATGAGTAGCGGCCATGTGGAGGGCTGTGTCGTTGTAAATACTAATTTTCTTTAATATGTATTCAGGATGAGCATGGCACAGTCGTCTCACCTCCGAGTACTTTTTGTATTTCCAAGCATTGTACAAATCAGCAACGCTGCTGATATCATTGTTGTCCTCCATGAGTGAGCGTACTTGGAGGGATGTAGATTTGGTGAGGGCTAATGCAAAAATCCTTTCGTCAATCATATTTATCCAATTTAAAAGGAAAAAAAATTCCTTACTTGCTGAAAGCCATGTCTAGCACATTTTTTGAATCTTTTATTTAAAAATCTGTTTTGAAAATAATAGGTCAGGTCATTAATAAATTACTTCCTACCCCCAAAGAAAAAAAAAACAAAAAAAGATTACTTTTGAGACATTGTTTGAGAGAGGAAATAAGGCTATATACGTTTGGGAGTAGGTAGAAAACATAGAAAAATATATTTGATTGTCAATTATTAATCCCCAAACAAGTTTTTAAAGATCTGCATGAAAAAAACATGTTTGTGGAGAAAAAAGATCTGCTGCTCTCACGGTCTAGGCATTACCGCCACCGTATAACTCATTTTTGCTTGTGAACACCACTGTTTGCTCTTTATTTCCTACTTTATGACTAAGCCGAGGATTCTGAGGGCCATTCGAGAGGCAAATCTTATCGAGACAATCACGAGGTGTGTCTGTGGTGTGAAACACTCCCACGTCGTCACGGCGCTGGCCGAGAGATCCGATTTTCCACACATGTTCTAGAGTGCATTGGATCCACATGCATGCGTGAACTTCATGCGTCTTCAACCTGTATGGCTTACGTCAATGCCAAGCCCAACCCATGCCCGCTACCCGTTGACAGTTGACCGTTGACCAAAAATTTGACCAGGTACATTCTGACTTATTTTCGCATCCTGGCTCCATTTTTGCTGTCTGTTTTTCGATTCGGAATTTAGATAAGCCAGTTGATGAGATGTCTCGTCCGATTCATGTTATTTTTTATGAAGATAATTTTTCTCAATGGTCTCAAGCCATGCGCAGTTATCTCAAAGGCCACAAGCTGTGGCTTTACGTCTCTTGTGAGCATCCTATTCCAGAAAAAGTGGACAAAGAAACTGATTCTACCTATGCAATTCAGATTGAGGATTGGGAAAGTGCTAATCATCATATCATCACTTGGTTTCATAATACATCTATTCCATCCATTGTTGATGAGTTTGACAACCTTGATATTGCCAAAGAAGTTCGACTTACTTATTAATTTCGAGATACGTGACCGAAAGTGGTGTCTCGTGAATCCCGCTCACACACAAACTTTATCAAATTCATCAGGAACTAGATGAGCGGATTACTGTGTATCATAGGCGGCTGAAATCCATTTGGGATCAATTAACTCCGCATCCGAATCCGCCAGCTTCTTCCACTCGACAAATCGGGTCTCAGGTTCACCGAACAAGGACGATCAAGCCAGCTTCTAATGGGGCTTCAGTGATGAGTTTGAATCAACCGTGTGTCATATTCTACACGTAATCCTTTACCAACAATCTCACAAGTTATTCCATAAGTTATCGATGATGAGACCCGCCTTTGTGATTTATCCCATTTCACTGCATCACTCGCTTCGCATCTGGGGCCGCTATTCCACGTATCGCACTCGTTTTTTCCCTCTCGCAGTTCATCTACCTATGTTTTCAAATGCGGAATAATGTCGATGACATAACAATAAGAAGCTCATTCTTATCTATAGTTTCAAGAACAAATGTCATTCATCAGTCGTTACACTCGCCGCATTCTTTAGAACACTCAGCCACTCGACTCGCCTAAATTATCAAATGTGGAATCTTTTTCCAAGTCTGGTCCTACCTCATCTCTCTCTAGGGCAGATCTACGGGATATGGTTAATAAAGTTTATCTTCCATCTTCCAAAGGCATCCAACACGCTTCTTCTACGATATATCATGTACTTCCTCCTCACATGGATTTTTTATCTCTCGCTACGCAACTCATATGACTTCTCTCCCGTTGTTGTCCTTACACCCTTCCACTTCTCTCCTACTATATATACGCAAATGGTCTCTCCTAGGCGCATGTCTCTCATCTGCTAATGTATATACACTGTACCTTTTGTCCTGTTTCCAATGTTTATCGATTCCTCAACCACCAATCTTCTATCTATCGGGAAACCCACGAACTTGGTTTTGCTTTGAACCTTTTCTTTCTATCGGTGTGGTTGTGCATTCTCAGACGATAGATCACTTTGGACTACCCAGAAGGTTGAAGGTTGCTCGAGTCATCTTTCTTCATCTATCGTCCTTCGTCTCTCTCGTTTCTACTGCCTCATAACAGAGTACTCCTTTCTCGCTTTACGGCATTCTCGCCTTGGGTCATGCATCTATCTGGTTAAACAACTAGTTTCTCGTGTGGTTTGTTAGGTTCGGGCTTTCAAACAAGAGTTATGATTGTATGCCTTGTCAATTGCAAACAAATTGCTTTACCATTTAATAAATGTTTCATAATCTCTCTCATTTCGATCTTATTCATTCCGATGTATGTACCCTTCTCCCCATTACTACTCAAGGTGGGTCACATTATTTTGTTATTTTTTGTGGGATGATTTTTCCCTATATAGCTTGATTTATCTCTTCAAAATCGTTTAACTTTAATAAATATATCGTGACTTTACCAAAATGATTGAAACATAGTTTCTAAACTGCTACCAAAGTTTTCTGATTCGAAGAATGCCCAAGAATGAAACCTATGAATTTACTTCTATTCTACATCAATTTGGTTCCTCATTCCTCTATGTCGCACTTCAAAGAAATGGCGTGGTCGAGCACAAACTTCGCCATATTCTCGATGTCGCCTCATGCTACTACTATTGCCGCTTCTACTCTTTCTCAGTTTTGGGTTGAAGTTGCTCTTACTTCCGTTTACACCATCAATAGGTGTCTTTCTCCCATTGTTCAAAATCAAACTCCTTATGATCTGTTGTTTGGTTCTTCTCCCTCCTATGACTTACTTAGAGTCTTTGGATGTGTCTGTTTTGTTCTTCTTCAAGATCATGAAAGAAACAAACTTCAGTCTCGTTCTCGTTTGTGTTGTTTTCTTGGGTATAAAATTGATCAAAAAGGTTATAGGTGTTATGATCCCATTAGCAAACGTCTTCGTGTTTCTCGACATGTGGTCTTTTGGGAACACAAAATGTTTTACCAACTACCTCATGTTCCCGGTCTCACCTTACTTCCCATTGATCCTCTCCCGACCTTTTTCCCCGAGGGACTCTCCCATTCTATATCTCGAGCATCCCCTTTGTATCCGGGCCAGTTTCCTTCTATTTCTCGATGTCCTCTCATGACCCGATGAGCCTCCCCGCACCGATCATCGACGTCTCTATCGATATCGCTCCAAACTGTGGATCTCACGGCCCTTTTCCGACTCTCATGACCCTCGTCAGTTCTGATCGGTAACTACTCTTCCTTCTCATCTTCGCTTCAGTTTCAACCCATTTGCTAAAATAGTCTGTTGCTACCAATAATATCTTCTTCTGTGCTGGGGTGGTAGGTAGTGGTCCCACTATATCAATTCCCTATTAGGGGCGTAGCTGTGGCCTGGCATGCCGTGATTCGAGATCAAGACCCTCAGACGGGGGGCCAAATGACCGCCACTTCCTCGACATAGACGCTGCATTCGCCCCTCATGGTCGCCAAGAGCTGCCCTATGTACCCGGTGAGCCAAAGTTCTGGTCACTGATAGTACTACCTGTGCCTCATCAGGGCTACCAAGAACTTTCTTCTACTGGGTGCTTCCGATTGATATTGCTATCAACGCCTCCTAAGATATAGTTATACAATCTAGATTCTGACAGACGACCCTGCTTTCTGGCTTATAATTCTCTGTCTGATAAAGGGCCTAGATTTCACTCGAGGTTAGCTTTCCCCCACATACCTTTTGAGGAGCCCTGCTTTGATAAGTTTTTCCATTAGGAACTTTAGGCTTCGACACCTATTGGTCTCGTGCCCATGATCTCTATGATAATCACATCGCACATATAGGTTTCCTCCGAGAGGGTATGCCTGATCTATGTGCCACTTGAAATTTGGCAAGTCAGAATGAGGTCACAATTCTCTCGTATGAGATGTTCAGGTGAACTCGGTAAGGGTTCCCACTTTTCTGCAAGGATCATGGGATCGCTCTGCCGCCTCCGACCTTCCTCGGGACTCGACGCTCTCTTCCTCAGTTTACTGCCGCTCTCAACCTACTTGCTTGTAATCATGAAAATTTGTGTTTTTGTGCGGATATTGTCTTCCAGCGTTGAATACCTATCTGCCTGCCTGTATAATTCTTCTATGGTCCCCAACAGGTCTAAAGACAATGAGTGGAAGGCTCAAAGATTCTCCTAAAGTTCTGAAGGACTGCATCCATGATATAAGCCTCTACCTATTGGACGGCTTGCCCGAACCTCCTTGTGAAGTCTCATATGGATTCCTCTTCCTACTTTAGAATAGTCTGCAAATTACGCGGGAGCTTGTGGAACTAGGCTAGCTCAGGCCCTTGTAAACTGGCTGGGAATTTTTGCACAATAGATGGTCGTTTCCGGCGTTCAGTGTCAGTGTCTGATTGTAGTGGAGCATGTGATCATAAGGGTCAGTTGAGCCATCGAACGAGGTGAAAGCTGGAAAGGAAAACCCACGGGGCGGCTCATAATCAAGGATGTGTTACCCTAGGGATGAAGAGAGCATCTCATCAGGTCTCCGAATGAGGACCTCCTAAGGTACAAAGAAGGTTGGTGTTATACCAAAGGCAGGATGCTCGGGTGGCGCTGGTGGCAACATGCCTGAGGGTAAAGCACCGCGTTCCCCGGCTCACCGCAGATTGCCGCCATTTCTCCTTGCCCCGCTGGGGATGCACCACTAACGGCATCACTGAAGGTAGGGTGAGGCAAAAGCCTTTTGAGTGATCTGGTCCTTGTGCTCTCTCGAGTATTTTTAACCGGTGAAAGATTCAGGGATGGGGAGCTGCTTGAGGACAGCTCATCGTCTGTTGGGGTATCAACGTCGTCAGGAACAACGAACCCCTTCCCTTTATCATAGGCGATCAGTTGCACATCGTGACCATTATCTTACGCGTCTTTGCGACTTTTTTTATTCAGCTCGCAGCTCTAGTCATTCTCGTGTCATGCTACTCGCCCGACCTTGCAACCTTTCCATCCGTCTCCGCTTTGTTTCTCATTTCTATCCATGTTCTGACACCAATGGAGGAATTAGTCTTCTGACGATTGGTTCATCGGAATGCTCGTCATCGCGCTTACCTCGAGTGAATGAGACGTAGAATGGGGATCGCGAGGTTCGAGATGAAGGGATACTTGACTCGCTGTTAAAGCTTAAGCTCTTGGGTGCTCGTAGTTTAGACTTTGTTCGCTTCCCCACATAAAGGCTAATTGTCGTTACCTCATATTATTTGACTTCCTAGCACGTAGCGATGTAAACTCTACAAAAGGTATCTGAGACATGCAGGCCAGTCACCTATCGATGATTAAGTCAACAAAAATATGGAGAGGGAGAAGAGAATATGCGCAGTTGGAATTGCTTACCTTCCTCAGTGGGGGGATCTTCCTGATTTATAAGGCTAGGTTCATGAAATCCCCTCCTTCCTTCTTTGGGTAGGATTTTATTTCCTCCTAATTTAAGGGAGGAAATCTCCTTTTCCTTATCTAGGACTATCCTTCCCTTATCTAGGATCACCTCTCCGAGGAGTAAGGGATTCAGAAGGTGGAAATTCGCTGATAATATCGATTTTTCAGATTTTATGCTTCTAGGTGTTTATTCATAACATACTTCCCATATTGGGTAGAATGGCCAGTTGTGGGACCTGAAATTCCAGACGGACCGCCTCAAGCAAGCCTTGGAAATGTTTGACCTTGCTTTCTCTGGTGGTCTCTTTAGACTCTTCCGTTTAGGAAGTGTCCAACTAGTTTTGGTGAGACAAGTGAAATCGAAAAGGGGCCATTTCATAATATAAGCCACATGGCATATCACTTCCTAAACTCCGTCTTAGGGATATATGCCTCTCTAACCCTCAACTGATGGTAACCAGTGCAGAGATCTATCTTGGAGTAAACCCGCACCCCTCTCAACTGATCAAATAAGTCACCACCCTATTCAACTGTCGGTAGTCTATGTATTGTCAAATATTCTTGTCCTTCTTCTTGGAAAACAGCACCGGAGTGCCCCAATGTGAAGTGCTCGGTCTAATAAAACCCATGTCTAACCATTCTTATAATTGGACTTTGAGTTCTGTAACTAACAGCGCCATTCTATGAAATACAAATGTAGAGACGTACTAGGGTGTAACTCAATAGTGAAGTCTACATCCTTATGAAGAGGTAATCCCGGTAGTTCATTCAAAAAAACGTCCTCATACTCACAAACCGCCCGAGGTAGACCCAACTCCTGTCTCACCTTGTCATCTAGGGGAAGGCTTGTTAGCTAACCTATCAACCAGTCCATCCCAAGGATGACATCAAACTCCGACATGTCCATGACCCTAAGGTCCATGGTGAGTAGAATCCCTGAGATCTCTAACTCACAACCCCGACATATCTAATCAACGCCCACCCTAGCTCCTAGGGGAGAACTCACATGTAGTGGCTCTTCAAAGGTTTCAACCTCTAAGCCCAAATCTTCCACACATGATGCATCGATAAAGGAGAGTAGAAATGTACCCTGAATGACCGACTGATCTATAAGCTCAGTCTGAGGTGTGATGGCTTAGACACGCCCCTGGGTCCCTGAAGTTCGAGGTTGTGAGCCCAACTGGCCTCGACCTCGACCAATGCCTTGGCCCATCTAGCCTGATTGTGAAGTAGTAAGGGCTTATGCAGTGCTTGAGGCCCGAATGCTTGCGGCTCCTGTGGCCCATGGTGGGTGAGAGGAACAAGGCGAAGTGCGGCTGAACGTCCACTTAATGGCGGGGCTGAGGTCCCATAACTTTGGGATCCTTACCTCTAAGGGAAATCCCGTTTCATGTGTCTAGGCTGGTGGTGGCCCGAGAGAAACATGTTCTATATCACGGCGGCTAGGAGCCACGAGTGTCTCCGCGCCCAGGATGATTGGCCTTGGCCTTAGCCTTGATAGTTGTGGCCTTGTCCCTGAAACCCTGGAAGAGTAGAAGTCTTATGCTTCTTCCCTGAGCTAGAAGAAAAAGGTTCTTCTCTCCTTCCTCATATCTTTAACACCTGCCTCCCATATGTTCTATGCGTCGTCCACCTTCCTCTCAATGACCATAACTGTCTTGACCATCAAGTCTAAGTCTTGAAGGAGCAATCCCACAATTTTACCCTAGATAAACAATTTAAGACCATCCTCAAACTTCCTCACTTTGGCCATGTCTGTGGCCACATAATCATCATCAAAACGGGTTCATTTAGTGAACTTAGCCATGTACTTGAGCATTGTCATCATCCCTTGTTTCAGTTCTAGGAACTCCCGAGCTTTTGCATGTCGGCCAGACGTTGGGAAGTATTTTCCCATGAAGAGCTCACATAATTCTTCCCATGTCGTTGTCTTTAAGTTCCTTGAGGCTTTGACCCAATCCCACCATACTTGGGATTTGCCCTCTAGCTAGAATGCGACTAGCTTTATCCTAGTGGCATCGGAGGTGATCACCATAGCCTCTAAGATCTTGTCGACTTGTCAAGACCAATGATCAGTTACCATCAGGTCCCCTCCTCCCCTAAAAGTTGGAGGATGGTGTGCCTTGAACCTCTGGAGGTTACTTAGCCCTCCTTGGCTCACAAATGCACTAGCCTGTGCAATGGTGGCAGCCGGAGCACTCGCCTGTGCAATGGTAGCAGGCGCAGTACTAATAGCCTATATGAAGGCTTGTTAGTCAAAGGCCAGTGGTAGTTGGTTGTTGTTCTGCCCACTGCCTCAGTGCCCTCTTCCTCGATTAGCCATCTACATATATCATATAGCAATAAAGTCTTACATAGTATCCAAAAAAAAAATGGTGATCAAGGTTAAACTTTGAGATTTTTCTCCTTGTCTAACTAGTAGCGCATGTGCCAACCACTAATAGACCTCAACATCCTGAACCATCTCGTTCATTTTTTTTCCAAACCCCCAAGGTTATGTTTTCTAACCCTAGTGTTCCTCTTTCCATATATTTTGCCGTATATATAATTCGTATGCATGCTTACATAAATCATGTAGCATATTAGGATATAAGACATAGAAATGCACAATGAATACAATGGTCTAGACCCATCTTTTAAGCCACTAGTGTCGCATACCTAGCTCTGATTCAAGGCGATGCCACACAAATCTAGGGGTCCATTGATCACCCATCAACCTTCGGAATGCTTGTGGATATTGTGTAACTCAATACCACACTGTTATGTCTTATTTACCAAGATCCATAATTTAACACAATCGGGCAGAGTCTCCTTTGTACGAGGAGCTCTATCCAAAACCCAACCTGTACAATATACCATAACTGTGACACCCCAAAACCCAGGGGTCCAATTAATAACCCGTCAACGCACGAAATACTTGGGTATCGCATATCACAATACCACCATATCGCTTCCCATTCACAGGGATCCATTCATGCCTATATATTTTAGAAAAATATACAAATTTATCAAAACACACCACTACAAAAATTTAAGTTTATACGACCTTATATTTATGGCGCTTTTTAAAAATGTCATTGTTTGGTTAAGGCTAAGGAGCCCGATATTGAGTTAATTTAAACGATCATTAATAACTATGTGGTTTAATGTTTATGACGTATTAAAAGTGTCATAGTTAAAAGTGTTATGTGTGGTCTAGCTTTAAGTAATGAAATAATTCATAACTTTAGACATGTGACACCCAGAATATCATTTGAGTAATACTAAAAATTTACTGTAAAAGTGTATAGTCTATTTCTTAAGTGATACTCTTTCTCCAATTAAAAAAAAAAAGTGACTCTCTCTTTTTTATAAAAAAAACGAAAAGAAAAACTTAAGTGATACTCTCGAGCCCTCCCTTTTCTAATCCCACTTTCCAACTCCATGCATAATCCTTCCATGGAGTGTATTTTGGAGAAGAAGCAACTTAGAATATGAGGAGAAGAAATCTAGGGTATTCATGCCGATGATGTAGAGAAGGTCATCAACAAAGGAAAAAAAAACCATAATTTACTTTTTGGTGGATTTCATGGGTATATTTTGGAGAAAAACAACCTAGAATATGAGGAGAAGAAATCTAGGGTTTTCATGCCATGATGTAGAGAAGGTCATCAGCTAAGGAAAAAAAATGCAGACTTTACTTTTGGTCGTTTAAGAGAAGAGGGTAGGTTTGGGTGAGAAAAGATTGGATCTTTTATGCCACGTGTTCTGCATCTTCGAAACTATTGAGGGATTTGGGAGGAAGCAGATTGAGAAAGTTTGGGAGATTTTTCAACTTTTCTTCGATTTTAAACGATACAGTGATTTTTAAATCTTTGTTACTTAGGAGGATTATATTCTTGATTTTTTTATAAAGTGTGTGGCAGTTTCTTGGTTTTGCTAAATTATGAATGCTAATTTGGGAAGTGCCCACTAATTTAAAGCAAATTTTGTTCCGTTTTCGGTGGGATGACTCATTTGGTGTAGGATTTGCTATTTTTTAACATGTGAATTGTTTCTTCTTGATTTCCATATCATTGATTTTTTCCTTATTTCAAGTGGTCTTAGGGGTTAGTTTTGGCAGTTTTCAGTCTTCTATGTTTCTTGTTTCATGTGTTGGGTTTGGTTTCGATGAGCTCTTAACTTGAAAGATCATAATAAGGGCAGTTATCCTTGAAAGCTAGAGGTAAATGTCATGTTTCCATCATATGTACAAAGATCTGTACATATCCCACTAACTATAGTTTTTTAGTTAAGTTGTTATTTGGAAGTTTATAGTGTATAATCTTTTTTTGTTTCATCTATGTTTGCTTGGCATAACTGTTGCTGATAAAGATAATATATTTGTTTGCATGTCATATTGCTGGCAACATAGTCTATCTTAGTGGATTTTTTTCTTATTTTTTGGGTGGTTCTTGGGTGTACCTTAGGTTTGCCAATCTGAGCTTGATGTAGGACCTCGTAAGAGGCTAGATTCTTGAATAGAGAGAGGAGGATAGTTATAAGATCAATTCAATGATGTTGCAGCTCCCAGGATAAGATTGAATTGTAACTTTCAAAAAAAAAAACTCACATCATTCCACTTAATTATCTTTGAAAGAATGGTGGATAATTCTCTTATATTAACCAACATTAAGGTTATTACACAATTTTCCCACATCACAAATTCCGCATTTCAAAATTAATTATTCAATAAAATGCTTGCTACTTCTCATACTTTTTAGTTACAAATGAAAATTTATTCTTGTACTTTCATGCATTCTGTAAGAGGGTGTGTTATCATTCATCAATCAATGCAATGACATCTGGATTTTGCTTATGAAATATTAATAAATCTGATCGTGCAAAATAAAGGTAGCATAATAGATATACCAATATCATTGTTTGGCACAAGTCCAAACTCTTCTTCTCATTCTATAGGCATAAATGTTATATGAGAGGTAATATTGTCCATATTTTCACTTGATAGAAAGGGAAAAGAGGTAAAATCTTCACGAAATAAGCAGTTTGACTTGAGCTTTTGTAATTTAGAATGGCCATGGTGCTGAGGAGGATAGATTCTGGAAATATTTTAGTTTTTGTTTTGACATGTGGCTTATGAAAATCTTTTTGTAAACTTTATTGGCAAACGAGTTTTTCCATGTATTTTATTATGCCAAAGAGTTGTAATTAAACCCTTAAGGGGCTGTTTTAAATTATAATCTTGCATGTTTTAAACGAAAATGGATAAATGGACTCGGGGTGGCCATTTAGTTGTTAAATTGTGATCCGGTAAATGGGACCCATGGTGTAGTATCAGGTCACCCGATATCCACGAATTTTCCGTAGGTTGACGGTTGGTTAACGGACCCTCAGGTTTTGGGACGTCACAGTTTGATTGTTTTATTACTAATTTTTATGTAGATTTTGAATCTTCTTTCCCTCATGACAAAAATAAAGATATTTAAATAGTGATTGGAGTTGATTTATTTCTAGTACTATCATTGCCTCTTTTAGATCAATTCCTTGCCTCTTTTAGATCAATTCCTTGCCTCTGTTGAGTTTATTATCTTATTATAACTGCTTTCAAAATGAAGAAATTTTATTTTGGAAAGCTGAAAAATCATTTTATGGTAGAATAAGTAATCGGTGTTTTTTGGATTGATACTAAGTGTATGCAAGATATCTCCTTTTCATTGAGCATTGGAAACTTTATGTCTTTCGATTGGCTATTGGTTCTTAAGATTTTTTGTTTACATTAATGTGTTTTATTAGATTATTTTATAAGTATAGCTTAGGATTTCCTTTATGCTATTAATATTAATCCATTTTTTGTATATTTTTTATTTGAAATTTCAATTCTATTGAAACCTTTTAGAATAAATTAAATTTCATTTTGTTTAGACTTTAATACTTTACTTATTTCTAGTTTAGAAAGTTATACCCAAGTATATAGTTATATATCCTATAATTCTTGTTATTGTGAAGCACTTTGTTAATTTTCAGATATTAAGAATGTACATAATGTTAGGCCAACCTTTTTGTTTTATGTCATTATCTTTTTTCTACAGATCAGTTTGCATTTTACAAGTTATCATTGGTGGAGTTCTTTTCCGGTAAGGTATTATTCTAATTTGAGTTCAATGTTCATTTAATACCTTGAAAATTAGCACACTAGCACTCATAAAAACAATAAATTGATGTGTACATCTCACAGTTGGTACTCTACAAAGTTTTTGCTTGGTTTTCTATAGCTCTGAGCAATTTCCACATTTGAGCAGGAACGGACGGAGGACTCATGTGAATTTGATTTTGATGGAAGCGCGCTTTCTCTGCAGAAGATCACCTCCACTACCCGATAAAATTCAGAACAATTTTGTACTCCTACCCATGGGCACTTATGAAACTTAGGAGCTCATTGTTGTAATTTTGGATCAATGTATATCATCGATAGCTTTGTAGCCTTATCCATATGACTTTGATATTTTTTCTCCTGCATATTACTTTGTATATTATGTGTACATTTTCAATAATTATATTGTTATATCAAGATTTATAATAGTAGAGTATTAATAGATTTTTCTAATCATGATAAAGATGATGACACTTATGTGGTGTCATAGTTCTAAAACAAAAACATATAAAAATCAATGACACTTAAATAAGTGTCATATTTAAGATATTAGATTGAAATATTATGAGTAGAGAATGACGCTTTAAATAAATTTCATAGTTTTGATTCACAAAAGATGATGCTCGAAATAAGCGTCATTGTATGTAAACTTATACAATGGCAGATTGGAAATATGACACTTTAAGGGAATGGTATAACACTAATGACACATTAAATGTGTCATTGATTAACTTTTTCCTTGTAGTGACAGTTCATAACAATTCAAGTTACAACTCTCTTATATTACATGCCAAAAATTGCTTTTTGCAAAGGTTTCTCAGCCACGGATTCGGCTTTCTTTACTGCGGTCTGGATGAGGGTCAGATTTGCACGTACATAAGCTGCACACGAAGGGGTCAAACGAGGTGGCTTGATGTCGAGTGAGGATGCTCCTCTGAGAAATTCTTTCACCGCTAAGTGCACATGCAATGTCATGTTCATGCACTCAACACATTCCAAGTAAAATGTAGTTTCTACCATGGAATTTCTACATGCCATGAATGAGATGAGACTCATGATGCCCCATGTCCCGAGTCCTCATCGACTCCTTCACACATGCATATGTTAAGTGTGAAAACCGTCATTCTGGATGACATCCAATGATCATTTTCAAAAAAAAATTCATTTATTTATAAACCAAAAGTTTTTTTGATGATATATCACAATGATCAGTTTATATTCAAAATCCATGCGCCTTTTTGTGGATAGCGGATTTTTGGTGTCTCACCACGGGCTCCGCAAACCCAGAAACTTTTACGGCCTTTCACAGCTGGGGACTATGTTTGACCATAATTGGCGGGTTTTTCACCCGAGGGGGGATCTATCCCTTCTTGATGATACCTGGCACATATTTTCCGTTCGCTACAACCATGGAAGCTCATTGGACTTTATCCCAATTGTCGAGCCTGATAACACCAGCGCAGTGTCGATTCTGACCATTACACTCACACCAATGAAATGCAATGTTTCATGCATATGCCAATGCAAAAATCACACACATATTATCTGCGTTGCATGTATAATGAGCTACCATGAAACAATTTATAACCGTACTTTATGTCGTACCGCGGTATTATATAAAACATATAATTTACATCCATCCATGCTAATATATATAACACCCGATATATGAAGTATAATTTACAACACATTCGACATGTTGTAAAATTTCCAACAATAACCCACAAAACAGTCCACAAACTAGCCATTCTGGTAAATCCGGCCCATTCGACCTTGGAAATAATCTAGACTACGGTCAGAAATTTCAGCTTTTGTTTTGTTGTTATTTATTTAACAAATTTGAGCGTCGTGCAAATGCTTTAGCCGTGACGATCCGCGAGCTACGCGAAAATAGTCTCGAGAAAAGCGGTCGGCGTCCAGAAAGCTTCGGTCCATGGTTGAAATTTGAACCACATGGTCATTTACGGCCCTTAGATTAAAGAACCAGTGTAGGAGAAAACCCTACCTCTTTTTGTTTTGGCACCTACTCGTAGCTCTCAGCGAGTAGACTGACTTTAATTCTGGGCGACGACCCCGATAGTTTGGAACAGGAATCCCCAAGCCCTTTGCTTTTTTTTCCTTTCCCTCCACGCACGGTTTTCCTCCTCATCTCTTTTGTTTTTCCTTATTTTCTTTCCTTTCTTCCTTTTCTTTTCTTTTTTCTTATTTCCTTTATTTTTATCCTTTCGTTTCTTTTTTTCTCATTTCTTTTCTTTTATTTTCCTTTTTCTCTCTTCCACCGAATTGCTTTTCTTCTCCCATAATCTCTTCCTTGGTTTGATCCCATAAAGAGGAAACTTCCTCTCACTTTCCTCACATTTTGACTTCATTCTCCATGTGCCATGTGTCTCATGGACACATGCACTAGGTGGAAAATGCCACACCACATGGCTCTCATGCCATGTACCCTCCTTTATGCTTGCCATGTGGCACCACTCCATGCGTCATCCGACACCCGTGCCTCGAAATATGTGAAATTCCGATTCGAATCAACAAAGTCGGCCCGGGTAGCTAGATTCAGCGAGAAAATTTCAACAATGGTCAGGTTTATATAAGAGATCTAGAAATTTCGGGTTTCAACTGCCTCTGATGGCAAGTGTTTTACCCTTTTTCAGAAAAATTGCATTTTTCCCGGGTTTTACATTCCCCCCCTTCCCCCTCTTTAAAAAATTTCGTCCCCAAAATTACACACATACCCCTACAATCTCATGCATATGCAACAGTAATTTAAGTACCAAATTACTAAACAACGTACCTTCATCCTTAAATAAGAAAGGATAAGTGGCACGCATCGTGTCCTCACGTTCCAATGTTGCTTCTTCCACTCCTCGGTGCTGCCACAACACACAATCTTACGTAGCAAAACTTGATCCCACTATCCATGAAACGTACCGGTCCCTCTTCGAAGGTCCCATCTGTATCAATAATAAGCTCGCCCTAATCCATTACATGAGTCGGATCTGGAGTGTATTTTCGGAGCATGGAGACATGGAATACCTCATGAACACTCGACAAACTTGGTAGTAAAGCCAACCGATATGCAACCGTACCCTCCCTCTCGAGTATCTCGAAAGACCCGATATATCTCGGCGATATTTTTCCCTACTTGCTGACCTTATCACTCTTCTCTTAGGCATCACCTTAGAGAAGAAATGATCACCAGCCTCAAACTCTAGAGGTCGTCGTCGTCTGTCGGCGTAACTCTTTTGCCGGCTCTAAGCCGTGAGAAGAAGTTTTCGTATTTAATCCACCTTCTCAGAGGTGTCTCTAATCAAATGGACCGGGTGGTAGATCTCTCTCCCCGCAGCCGTTCCAGCGAATCGGAGGTCGACATGGCCTCCCATATAAAGCCTCATAGGGTGTCATGCGTATGCACTGTGGTGTTGTTATCGTGAGCTCCACGAGGTGAAATGCTCTTCCTGACCACCCCCTTGAGATCTAGGACGCATGCCCGCAGCATGTCCTACAAAACCTGTATGGTCCTCTCAGGCGGCCGTCGTCTATGGATGAAAGCGGTGCTCATCATCAGCTATGTTCACTTGACTCTTCTGACTCTTCCAAAAGTGGAGTCGTAAACACGAGATCCCGATTCGTGCGATGAGATTTGGCGCTCCATGTAATATGACAATCTCGTGCTTCTGAGAGTTCCCTCCGGTGTGGGGATAATACGCACAACCACTTAAAAAATGGCGACTTGGTGAGTCAGTCGATTATCACCCACACCAAATCATGCTTCCGTGATGTCTATGGAAAGTGAGTCACAAAATCCATCGTGATATGTTCCCACTTCCACTTTGCTACCTTCAATGGCTAAAGTAGCCCTACTGGCCTCTGGTGCTCAGCCTTTACCTGCTGACATGTGAGACATCATCGAACAAAGTCAGCCACATGTTTCTTCATCCCACTATAGCGTATTGACGATGAGATCACCGGTACATCTTCGTGCGACACGGATGCGTTGCAAAGCAAGGCTTGATGAACTCCTGCATCTCCTCTCTCATATCTATCCAAATGAAACCCTTGACCCATACCCCTATACCAAAGGTATATCAATGTGAATAATGACCTTCATCTCACATTACTGTTTTGGGTGTGATGGATGATGTCACGTCCTATCCACAGGACTCGATCACTTTGCTCGAGTAGGGAAGGCGTGACCTTAAACTCCCACAAAGCACACCACGGGCTGATCAAATAAACCATCAATCCTCGAAAAAGGATACCGATTCTGGATTGTAACCCTGTTCAACTGTGGGTAGTCTACACACAGTCGAAGGGTCTTATCCTTCTTCTTAACAAACAAAACCGGAGAGCCCCAAGGTGAAGTGCTCAGTCTAATGAAACCACTTATCAGCGATTCTGTATACGGACCTTGAGTTCTTTAGCCAACTCCAAAGCGGTGCCATCTATCGGTCATAGAAATGGGCAATGTACGAGTGTAACTTCGATGATAAAGTCTACATCCTCTACGGGGTAATCCCGGTAAGCTCGTAGCTGGGAAAAGACATCCTGGTGCAAACTACCGGTAGACTGAGCCACATCTTACTCGTCCTCAGGTGGGCTTGCTAGCGACCATCAAGCATCCATGCCACCTGGAGTCGTACACGGTCTGGGGTAAAGCACCGTGCTTATCTCCTTGAAATACAACACAAACACCATCCTATGTGTATGCAATAACTCTCCAACGATCGCAATCAATGATGACGCGGTGTGCTATCAACCAGTCCATCCCAAGGATGACATCAAACTTCGAAATGTCCATGACCCTTAGGTCAACAGTGAGTAGAATCTCGAAGATCTTTAACTCACAATCCCGACATATCAAATCAACACTCACCCTAGTTCCTAGGGGAGAGCTTACATGCAACGGCTTTTCCAAGGTCTCAACCTCGAAGCCCAATTCTTTCCTTAATGGCACATCATGTCAAACACTAGTAATTATCAGTTCATGAACTATCATGCTCATTTATTTTCCGAACCCCTAAGGTTATATTTTCTAACCCTAGTGTTCTTCGTTTTTTTATATACCATCTATCATGCATATAATCCACACAATATGTAACACACATTATGTATCACAATCATCACACATCGATTCACAAGAATGCACAATGAATATTTTGATACCAAGCTATGACGCTAATATCAAACATCGAGCCCCAGGCATTCATAACCTAAGCTATACTATAGCAGCATGTCTAAACTCACACTTACCAAGTCCTAAACACTTGTATACTTAAGCTCTGATACCAAGCTGTGACGCCCCAAAACCCAGGGGTCCCGTTGACAACCCATCAACGCATGGAATACTTGGGTATTGCATATCACGATACCACCATATCGCATCCCATTCACCGGGATCCATTCATGCCAATATATTTTAGAAAAATATACAAATTTATCAAAATAGTTCATAAGAGTTCGAGTTACAACTCTCTTATATTACATGTAAAATCTAGTTTTTTTTTTTGTTTTTTTTTACAAAAAGGTTTCTTAAAGCCACAGTTTCTGCTTTCTTCACACTTGCGGTCTCGAATCAGGGTCAGTGCCTTTTTGTGGGTAGAATATTTTTGGTGCCTCACCCAGGGCTCCTCAAACCTAGACACTTTTACAGCCTTTCACCGTTGAAGACTATGTCTAACCATAATTGGCGGGTTTTTCACCCGAGGGGGGATCTATCATTTCTTGCTAATACCTGGCACATATTTTCCTTTTCATGCAACCGTGTGACTCTATTAGACTTTGTCCCGAGTTCTTGAGCCGCGATCAACACCAGCGGTGTGGGTTACCAACCATGCACTCACACCCATGAAATGTGATGTTTCTTGTGCATATGCAATGCAAAAATGCCACTGCTTGTTATCTCATGTTACATGTATAATGAACACTACATGAAACAATTTATAACCCATACTTTATGCCAAGTACCATGGATAATTATATCGAAAACATATAATTTATATCCATTCATGCTAATATATATATAACACCAATATATCAACGTATTTACAACACATTCACGATGTTGTAAAATTTCCAGCAATAACCCACAAAAATAGTCCACACACACTAGCCATTCCCGGCCATAAATCCAACCATACTCGGCCTTGGAAATAATCTGGAATTAGTCCAGAAATTTCAACTTTTGTTTTATTTATTTTTAACAAATTTCAAGACTGTCATTAACGGCTATAACTTCAAGCATGAATCGGTCAAACTCATTTCAGCGTCTCAGCGGTCTAACCCCAGAAAGCTTCGGTCCCATGGTTGGGGTTGAACCACACGGCCATTCATGGCCCTTAGATTAAGAGGAACCAGTATAGGAGAAAACCCTACCTCTTTTGTTTTTGGCACCTACTCGTAGCTCTCGTTGAGTATACCAACTTTAATTCTCGGATTAATGACTTCCGACCATCGGAACACCGAGAATCGGAGCCATTTTCCTTCTTTTTTTCCTTTCCCTCCACGCACAGTTTTCCTTCTCCTCTCCTTTGTTTTTCCTCATTTTCTTTCCTTTCTTCCTTTTCTTTTTTTCTTCTTCTTTCCTTTCTTTTTATCCTTTCCTTTCTTTTTTTTTACTTTCGTTTCTTTTCTTTTCCTTTTTCTCTCTTCCACCGAATCGTTTTTCTTCTCCCATAATATCTTCCTTGGTTTTGATCCCCTGAAAACTTCTCTTACTTTCCTCACATTTTGACTTCATTCTCCATGTGCCATGTGTCACATGGACACATGCACTAGGTGGAAAATGCCACACCACATGGCTCTCATGCCATGTGCCCTCCTCTAAGCTTTCCATGTGGCATCCACATGGTCATGCCATGGCACCACTCCATGTGTCATCCGACACCCGTGCCTCGAAATACATGAAATTCCGACTGTCTCAGAATCCAATTAAATTTAACTAGGTAGCTAGATTTCATGAGACGATTACAACGGTGAAGTCCGTTTTGTCATCCGAGATCTAGAAAATTTCAAGTTTTACCAACATGTACTAATTAATAAATTACCGTTTGCCCTTTTTTTCGAGGAAAAAAATTGCATTTTTTCTGGGTTTTACAAAAACATGACCCATCTGAGACCTAATATTATACAATGACCGCACCAGGTCCATTTATGAGTAAAAGTTGACCACACCGAGTCCATTTATCCACATTCATGTAAAAACATGCAAGGCTATATTAAAAACAATCCATATGAGTTCAATTACAACTCTTTTACATAAAAATACATGTCAGAACTAGTTTGCTCAAAAAAAATATAATAAAAAAATTATAAGCCACTGAGTTGGCTTTCTTACTTATACGACCCCAAGAATAGAGCTATCCACATACATTATATCCAACTTTTGAAATGTTTTCCCATATAGGGTGAGCCATGCCTAGTAGAGTAATTTCTATAGAGGCTACTCCCCACCTAAGTGCACATGCAATGTTCACACTCGACAATTCACATTCACACCAACACTCTAAGTGAGAATATGCAAATTCTAGGTTGGAATTCTACATGTCATGCCATGAAATGAGGTGAAACTTACTCATGCACCATACCCCGAGTCTTCACCGACTCCCACCACACAATGCAATGCCAATGAGTAATAAAATCCGTCATTGATGAATTTCATCCAATGATCACTTTATAAACAAAGCCATGTGTCATTGTGGGTAGCGGATTTTGGAATTACACCACCGGCTCTGCTGCGCTTCATATCTACACTTTTAGGCTTTTCTGAATCCGCGGTGTATGAACCGATGCTTAGGATTGCTCACGGAGAAGTGTCTAGTCATTCTTGCTATACCCGACACAAGTTTTCCATGTCAAGAGACCATGCGACTCTGTTGAACTTGGTTCAACGGTACCGAGCCACTTATCAATCACCGAATATGGTGTTTGATTTCAACCATGAACTCACTTTTGGCAAATACGTGTCCCGATGCATATACAGTATAATGCACTATTACATGTCAATGTCATGTCGCATATGTAATGAATGCAACATGGACAGCTTAAATTAAACAATTCATCATGTATCATAGACAATATATTAACAACCAACCATGTTATTACCAAAAATTGAGCAATAACACCCTTAACCCTCAAGGCCAAATGTGACATATAGTATACCCACAAAACAGCCCCAAACGACCCCTTAAACGGCTCCCAAACAAGCCCTTAAACTGACCATAGAACCAGCCCTAAACAGGCCCTTAAACTGCCATAAAAATCGGCCCCAAACAAGCCCTTAAACTACCATAAAAACGGGCCCCCCAAACATGCCATAAATATAGGCCACAAAACCGTGTCGAACAACCCCTTAATAGGCTATAAATGTAACACCCCAAATTATACCCTAGTAGATTATTACATGTTTAGGGTATAATGTAAGTTAAAATTTGCATTTTTCGAAAATTCAAGTACTAAGGGTAAATTGGGAAAATGTCACATTAAGGACCCAAAGGTCATAACTCAAGAAGATGATATGTTATTGTAGGAATATGATAAGTGGATTTTCAAATAGAAGGAAAGTTAAAGGACTAAAATGCAAGGGTTAAGAAATTAAGTCCAAAATGCCTTAAAGCCAAACATGACCTTGTTAGAAAGGGAAAAGTTCCCATTTTGTTGGCTTTGGCTAGGGTATTTACGGTTTGGGAGAGGAGCAAGAAGTTTGGGGTTTTCTTTTCTCTCCATCTTTTGAGTTCTATTTGATCAAGTAAATGAAAGGAATTGAAAAAGTGAAGAAAAGGAAACTAGTTGAAATGATCAAAAAGATCAAGGTATGGAACTTCTCATAAATTCCTCTTTGTTTAGGGTTGTGTTATGAGAAGTCCGAATTCTTCCCTTATATGTATGTTGGGTTGGCTTAAGTCAGATTTGGGAGTTGTTTTGCTTTGCTTTGGTTTTGATTTGCAAATTTCTAGTGGAAAAAAGGAAACTGCCCATTTCTGAAAAATCTGACGCTCTATGCTTAAGCGTAGAAGCGCTCGCCTAAGCGTAGGTCTCCACCTAGGCGTAGGAACCCATGCCTAGGCGAACCCAAGGCCTGAGTTTCTGAAATTTTTGATCCGCCTAGGCGTAGCGATTAACCGCCTAGGCTAACACCACCCTCCCGCCTGAGCATCGCAGACAAATCTGTTTTGTTTTCTCTCTTCCATTAATTCTAGCAGTCATCCATTGGATTAATGAGGATCCTAATAACTGAATGAAAGGGTTCGTATAAGTATAAAAGTTATATGAAATTTGTTTCGCCTCGACAATCCTGTCGTTAAGCAAACATTGTTTCTTGCCCTTTATTTGCTAATGTGTTTAAGAACAATATAACAAGCTCAATAATGCTTATAATTGTACGCTTGCTTAAGATCGAATAGCGAATGAATAGGCACCTCTGATCAGTGCTATGACACTCTTACTAGTGCTACGACATACATTGCGATGGCGGGCATGTCTCTGTTCGGTGCTATGACATACGATACGTTAGCGAGAGGCCGCGTATTGTGCTTTAGCACCTACGTTCGATCTTGTCTGGGTACCTTCGGGTACCTAGTATGCTATGTCCCTCTCATTCATTATTTCCGATCTATATAGGCAAACATTTATATGATAAGTATATGAACAATGAAGTATAAGAAACTAAAAGTAAACAACTCTAATGTTAAGGCATATCTCTGTTTTGCTCTATAATGTACCTACGGGTACCCTCTGCACAAGATTTCTATTCAGTGCTCCTACAGGAGATATGAAAATTCTGATATATGAATGATGAATAAGTATACTGTAATTGAGGACCACTGCTGTGGTCATATATATATATTATCTGTTTTCCCACTAAGCTATAAGCTTAGCACGAGTGTTTCATCCGTGTAGGTGCTGAAGAGGGACATCAGAGGGCATTCGCGTTTGCGAGGCCAACCCTATGATAAGACCCACCATATGTAGGTTTTGACTTTGCTTTTTCGCCAATGTAAATGTAATATTTTGGAGATAGTGCAAATTGTGTAAGTACAAGTAAATGGGACTCAAGAATATATGTACAAGAACATTTAAACACCACTACGGTGGTAATATTACAAGTTATGTTTTTTTTGGAAGAATTCATGGATTTAAGTTATGTCAATATGTAAAGTTTGGATATATGTTTCGAAATGGACCCACCAATGTCATAAATTCAGGTAAAAAAGTCTCAGTCTCGTGTGGCATCCCACCACTTTGCCTAGGCGAGGGATGGGGCATTACAATAAATAAGTCCCAAATTTGGCCACAAACAGGTAACAAACAATCCTAATTTTTAATCCAAACAGCACCTAAAACATTCCTTTGAACTTGTCATAAACCAGCTTTTTAATCCAAACAGCCCCTAAAACAATCCTTTAAACATGCCATAAACAATCCCAAATTAGCCCACAAAACCAGCCATAAAAAGGCCAAAAAAAGGGCCATAGAACCGGCCATAAACAGTCCAAACAAACCCTTAACAGCCCAAAGGTAGAAATAAACCAAAGTAGGAGAGAACCCTACCTCTTAGAGTGTAGTTGAAAAGTAGGAGACCTCAAGAACACCTCCTAAGCCCAAAACCTTTGATTTCCTCAAATCTCCTCCTTTGGATCTTTGGTGAAACCCCTCATTTTTTTGTACACACGCATGACCCTCATCAAGGAGATGAACATTAGTTCTTGCCTCGACAAATTCTATGGTAGCCCGAAGCTCAGGGGATCCAGAAAGAGAGAGCCCCGATGCTCTCTTTCTCTCCCCTCTTCCTCTCACGTAAAAACCATCAAGAAAATTGAGATATTCCCCCTCCTAAAACTGTTCTTTTAACCTTATCTTAAGTCTTAAAGGCTTGGCCCGCGTCGCTCCATGTGTCCACACCTTGTCAGAGTCAGCTTTTTTGCTCCAAAGCGATTAATTTCGTCTTGTCTTAAGTTAAAATTATTTTATATGAATTTTAATTAAATTATTTTCCAACTTTGAAATTTTTCTTGAAAATCTCATTTTTGGGAGTCACCAGACACCCATCGCCTCAAAAAACATGAAACACCCAACTATCTCGGAATTCGATGAAATTCATTTGGGTAACTAGATTTGTGAGAAAAGAATCACTTGAAGAATGTTTCATCATATGAAATTTAAGAAAATTCGGGTTTGTAACTGTCTTAGTAGTGGTAATTTACCATTTAGCCATTTAAAAATCCGTTACGGGTTTACGTATTTGTGAAGTACCTTGAGAATGTAACGTGATGCTCATTATACAATGCCTTGCCTCCTGTGAGAATGGGATGCGTGGGGAGGATCACACACTTCTTGATATGGTGCGATGTATGCCTTGTTAATTCCTCACTACCTAAGTTCTTGTGGGGTGAAGCTTTAAAAACTGTAGCTTATATTTTTAACTAAGTGCGTAGTAAGTCTATTCCTAAGAATCCATATGAGCTATGGTCACAAAAGAAGCCTAGTCTTCGTCACTTCCATGTTTGGGGCTATAAGGTGGAAATGAGACCGTACAACCCACAATCCAAAAAACTTGATCCAAAAACCATCAGTGGGTACTTTATTCGTTATTGTGTGGGATCAAGATGTTCCAGGTTTTATTGCTCATCGCACACCACTAAATTAATTGAGTCAAATTGAGCTATCTATTTTGAGGATGATATTGGTACAAGCAAAGGGCCAAGAGAAATTGTGTTCAAAGAACACCCAGTTTTTATTCTTGTGCCTATTGCTTTCGCTCCGATCTATAGCCCTATTGTTGACCATTATACCCTAATAGTTTATTACATGTTTAGGGTATAATGTAAGTTAAAATTTGCATTTTTCGGAAATTCAAGTACTAAGGGTAAATTGGTAAAATGTCACATTAAGGACCCAAAGGTCATAACTCAAGAAGATGATATGTTATTGTAGGAATATGATAAGTGGGTTTTCAAATAGAAGGAAAGATAAAGGACTAAAATGCAAGGGTTAAGAAATTGTGTCCAAAATTCCTTAAATCCAAACATGGCCTTGTTAGAAAGGGAAAAGTTCCCATTTTGTTGGCTTTGGCTAGGGCATTTATGGTTTGGGAGAGGAGCAAGAAGTTTAGGGTTTGCTTTTCTCTCCATCTTTTGAGTTCTATTTGATCAAGTAAAGAGAAGGGGTGAAGAGTGAAGAAAAGGAAACTGATTACAGGTGTTGAGAGATCGAGGTATGGAACTTCTCATAAATTTCGCCTCTTTGTTTTAGGGTTGTGTTGAAGTCAAATTCTTCCTTTATATGTATTTTGGGTTGGCTTAAGTCAGATTTGGGAGTTGTTTTGCTTTGCTTTCACTACAAGAAATTCACAGTTCTGAAATGAATTCTGACCGGATTAAGTGCATTGGTAATTATCAGACGAAAATCTTAAACGAGACAAATATTATTTTTCCACATTTTTGCTGCCATTTACCGGCGAATACCTACGGAAGAATTACCGGCGGAGTGTTAAGGTAGGTAATTTTACAGCCTGTAGGCGCCAACTTTTGATACCATTTGCGGCAGAATACCTGCAGGAAAATTATCGAGCGGAAGTGTTCGGTAGGTAATTTTAAAGCCCATATATATAGGCGTCAACTTTTAGGTACCATTCTGATGACATATCTACAGGAAAATTACGAGGACGAAGTGTTAGTAGGTAATTTTCCATTGCCAAACGGAGAATGCCTACGGAAGGTGCAGAAGAAGTGTTGTAGGTAGTACTCCATTACCAACAAATACCTACAGGAACATTAAGACGGAAGTGTTACGTAGGTAAAATTACTATCTTTGATACTTTTGAAACCTTTATCACTAGTACTTGATATTATTAAATATAAGTGTAATTATAATAATATTTTAAATTTTATAAAATGAAATAATTTTAATGTTTAAAAGCCTAATATATCCAAAGAATTAAGAGTGATATATTTTTATTCTGTAATATATATATATATATATATATGCTTATTTGCAATTAATATAACAAGGATTATGATGAATGATATATATAATATTTTCATTTTATCTAACATTAGTCATTGTTGCTTAGTGGATCCCCTCCATGTTTTTCCAAGTTCAAGGTCTGGGTTCAAAACCCCCTTGAATGCATATTTTCTTGATTTTGGTAGAAACTAAGAAACCTGACGGACTTTTTCGTGGTAGAAATTACACCGTAATACGCGAGGACTTCAGGCGGGTAAATTAAAACAGATTACCTACGGAATTTTGTTGGTATTTCGTCCCCATTTTATAGATTTCCCTCAACTTTACCTACCACTTTTCCACAATTTGCAGCCCGAATTTCGTGAGTAATTTACCCTACGATTGATTTTTCGTCGATAATTTATTTACCTACGCCACAACAACCTAAGCCACCATAGTTATTCGGTATTTGGTAAATGTTAATTAAACTGAATTGTTTTATATTACCTACATAATTTTAAAACAAGTAAATTGTCAATTTATTTGGCAATGTTTGGTTTGGGTTGCAAATTACGGTGAAAAGAAGCGCCACATTTAAGAAAAATGCTCTCACCTTCTAAGCGTAGGAACCGCGCCTAGGCAAACTTGAGGCTGCAAGTTTGCAGACTTTCTAATCACCTAGGCGTGGCGGTGCCGCTAAGCGAACCTCACCTTCGGCGTACCGGCCAAATCCTGTTTTTGTTTCTCGCACCAAGTTAAATTCTAGCGCTAGCCATCCATTGGATTAATGGGATCCTAATAAGTGAATGACGGGGTTCGTATAGAGTATAAAAGTTATATGGTACCTTTAGCCTCGGCTATCTATCTAGTTCACATTGAGACATTATTTCTTGTACTTTATTTGCTAATGGTTTGGGCTCTTAACAAACCTGTTAATGCATATAGTGTACGCTTGCTTAAGACCGAATAGCTAGTAGATATGCACCTGCAGTGGGTGCTATAACTCCGGCTAGTGCTACGACGCTACGAGGATATTCGGTTTCGTGGGAGTTTGTATTTGAGATGCTTGTATGATCATCTTTGAAGATATTGGGTTATAATATTTTGAGGTTTATGTTTTTACGAGAATTTTTAGTTTTATTAATTTTATTGACACTTTGAACTAATTTTGGTTTGATCTCTAATAAACTTGGACGAGTTGGAAACAGGCATGTTAAGATCACATTACATGTAATTTCCATGCTTCACATCCACATTGTGATCCTTGTCATTCAATCATATCAATACATGTGACCATTGATAGTTGCGTTTATATAAATATAACAAAAATTCGCTATGATCCTGTGTTAGTTGGATTGCTGGCGGTTGTTTCTTGATACATGTTTGGGTGATAAATTTGAGCTCATAGGTTATTTATTACAATACATAATTATAAAGTTACACATAGCTAAGTGGGAGATTTTGGATTATTTAAATTTATTTGTAAATTAATATGTGATTGTATGATGTAACAACGAAAAATAAATCCTAATTTAAGTGATCTTCTTAAGTTTTTTTTTTTGGCTTTTATGCATCAAGTTTGCAATGTGTTTCCTCATATATGTGTAGAGACATTTAGTTTTTTGTTTTGTTGATGGGCCAAAACATAAAACCCTAATAGAGAAGTGACGCTTTGTGAAGCGTCACTCCCCTAGCATAAGAGGGGTCTTGGTCCCCAAATTAAACATAGGTTCATTTTCTGAGATTTCCCATTAATTTAGAAAGAAAACAGAGAAGACTTGGGAGGAACTCTCCTAGAACTATATTTACCATTGAGCCTAGCTTGATCGATCTACATCATTTAATGCATTTGAATTCAGGTACACTTTCTTTAATTGTTTATGGTTCTTAATGATAAAACATGATTAATCTCAGGGTTTCAGGATGATGGTTTTCACCATAAGGATTAGGTTTACTTTTCAACACCAATTTCCTGTAATACGTATTCAAGATGAGCAATGCAGAGTTGTCTCACCTCCGAATACTTATTGGCCATGAAAGCATTGTACAAAAAACACCCATCAATATTGTTTTTGATGGGATAAACACAAACAATACTGTAGGAATTTTATCCCCTCTTTGTGAGAGTCACAATAGGGACGATCAAACTAAGGCGACTGACGATTTACGAAATCAACGAGTATATGAACATCAATAGTTTTAACGTGGAAAACCTTCTCAATGTAGTAAAAACCACTGAGGACCCTTAGGCCATAACACCTCCACTAATATAATTAATGGGTTACACAATTCTCTCTAGATAAAACTAGAGGCATACATTAATCATATCTCAAGACAATTAATCTTGGTAAATGCAACAAACTTTCATAAAATAAATGGAGAGATCTCACCAATCAGAATCACTGTTCCTAGACACAAAAATGCTAATGTTCTGAACTCCAACCCCAATCTCCACCGTTCAGAATGAAGATCAATAAAGGTTAAGATAATATCACTAAACAAACTGATCGGACACGAAATGACCAGTGGATCTGTGATCCAAAAACTTTCAAGGTAAACTCACCAGCGAGGCATTGTTCTTGGTGAGAAGGGCAGTCGTCCGGAACTCCAAATCTAATCTTCACCGTTTAGATTGAAGACAAATGAGTCATGAACCTCTTCGAATTTCAGGTCGATTGGACCACAGACTAAGTGGGATTGGACCTTTGATGAAATCTAGGCAACGTAGAGAAAAACACATATTTTCTCTCTTCTTCTCTTTCTCTCTCAAAATCCGGTGGCTCTCTCCCCTTCTCTCACTCTTTTGGTGGCTGCACTCTCCTAAAAGAAGGGTTTCTTCTTCCCTTTTATATAAACGCCTAAGAGGCCTTAAACTTTGGACTCTTAAGTTAGGCCTTCCACATGAGGAAAAGCCCAACAGTTTATTATATTTTAAATAAAGTATATGTATGAACTAATATATTACTGTGCTTGAGGAGATATTTAGGGTTAGAGCTAAAAGAACATTGAAGATAGAGATTTTCTCTTAATTACCATTTCTTTTTTCATTTTTTTTATTTATCAAATGTTTGCAAAAATAATGTGGCCGCCTATTACTATTTTGTTGTGTGGTCGTGGGCAAATGCATGTATTATTCATTTAGTAGTCTACTTGGGAGCGTTGACTTTGGAGAGGGATGGTTCCCAGAATCGTATTGCCTGAGTGAGGGTGCTTCCAGAATCACTATAGAATCTGTTTAATATATAATTGAGTAATGTGCATGGTGAGTATTTATAAAGGAAACTAGTGTTTTGGTCCATTGATTTGAGAATAATTAGAAAAAAAGACATTTAAGAATGTAAATACATGGTTCAATTACAATTTCATAAACTTTTTTCCATAACTTTTTCTCTGCTAGCCTATTTTCTTTAAGTAAAAAAATTGTGATTTTTTTAATCATTTTTTTTTTTGCATAAAACCACTCCTATATACCTCTTTCTATCTTTTTCAATAAAATGGTTATTCCACACAGATTTAGATTTTTATTTGTATTTTCAAGATTTAGTCGTCGCTTTCGTAAGCGTGTGATTGTTGTCGCCTTCGTGCGCATGTGATTGTCTTCGTCGTGGTACATCGGGTGGTTGTGTCGTCCCACTGCAACGTTTCGGTTTTTGTCATTATGGTGCGACGTTTATTTGTTTTTTGGTGATTCATACAAGCAAAGTATACATGATCAAAGACAAAAAAATCAAATCAATGGTCTTCATTATGCTGCATAACTGGAGTCATATATATTCTAATCACAATAGTAATATCAAATGTGTAGGCTCAACTATCAAATGTAGAGGCTTTGAGTCGATTCATTATGCTATTAACTTGGATGTTGTTTTATCCTTTATGGTTTTTAGTGATTTTGATTCTATGTTTCTATCTATATATTGCTAATCTGAATCAATGAAATTATTTTTCTTTTAAAATAAAGTATAATTTCATAACCCTTAGCTCAAGTGGTAGAGCGTTCACCATTAAAAACAGGCAAATGACATAGAGAGAGGGGGTACAAAGTTCAAGTCCTAGTGATGACAGTTTACTACCTTGAAACTAGAGTTAATTAAAAAAAGTACAATTTCATAAAAAATAATTGTGTTTGAGATATGATAGTATCTAGGTATTACCTCAATAAACTATAAACAATGCCTTAATATCCTGCTAGCATAATAAATAGTGTCAAGATAGTATTTATAGTTTATTAATATAATACTAAGGTATTAACTTATCCAAAATGTAATTATATTTTATGAAACCGTATTGAATCATATATTTTGCATTCTTTATACTTTTTTTTTTAAAATTATTCCCAAATCGATGAGTTGGAAGACAACTTACCTATTAATTAATCCTTTTCATGAGCAATCTTATACATAATTTAGATGGGACTGGCCGGCCGGCTGGACAAACCGATTACCCGCTTTCTATCCACCAGTATGATCGGAAAAAACGGTTTACCAGACAGACAGTTTGCATATTAGACTCTTTAAAAAAACAATTTAAAAATATTTTGTATTTGTTAACTTCAAATGGCCTGGCCAGATTTGTCACCCAAACTTCAAACAGAGGCCCACCTTGATTTGATTCTATTTTGCTTATTATAAGTTCAAGTTGTTAGTCCAAATGCCTAACTCAATTGATAGGGTGTTCAAAGTTTAAAAGGACAAATGTTTAAGGAGGGGAAGGGTTCTAGGTTCAAATTCTAATGGGAACAGTTTACTATATTGTAACAAAGTTTTTAGTTCTTCTAAAAAAAAAAGTTAAAGTTGCCAATTAATACATGTCAACATATCCTTCAAATCATAGAAATTTACTGTGCCTAATTCAAGATTTGAGCAAATGGATTTCAAAATGTGAATAATTGGTTGATGATTTCTAAGAAATTCTTTGTTTTCTCTAATCTAGTATGAATATAAAAATTTGAGATAATAAAACCAATGTTTTTTTTTTGAGAGAAGTAAAACCAATGTTTTTAATAATTAAGAATAATATCGTTGTCAAAAATAATAATAATTAAGAAAAATATCAAAATGGATGTAAACTTTGTTTAAAATCTATTTGCTTATTATAAATTTAGGTTGTTAGGTAATACATCCGATCTTATCGTCCAATTCAATAAGATGCACGTTGACTAATAAATTAAATTTGTAAGAAGTTTAATGTTTGATTTAATATGAATCTAAAATTTTTAAGATAATGAAGCCGTTATTTTTTATGTTTAAAATATAGTACCTTTTTTTTTTGATAAAATATAGTACCTTAATAATTAAAAATCATATAAAAATTTATAATACATATGGTATTTAAAATTTATCTTGCTTATAAATTTAAGTTGTTGAGTAATGTATCCCATCGGCCAAAAAAATTTAACTAACATAACTCAAGTTTAATGGATACTAGGTTTTAAAATGGCAAAGATTAGTATATATATGTGTGTGTGAAAATGGTATTATTAAAATTTGATTATGAATTTGAGTTTGTTATCCATCACACATCCTCAAATGAATGATACTTTTGCCTAACACCTCAAGTTTGCAAGCAGATAGATTTTAATATACCAAGAATTGGTTGATGATATTTAAGAAATTTAATATTTCTCCAACATAAGATGAATATAAAAATCTGAAATTAAGTTGGTAACTAACACATTCTTGTCATCCTCCAAACGAATAAAACATACCTAACCTCTCAAATATTGATAAGCAGTATATATATATATATATATATATATATATATATATATATATATATTCAAATTCCTATTTGAAGTATTAGATTCTTTTTGGCGTACTTTAGTGATGATTCTCCAAGAAGTTAATAAGACTAAGGAGACGGGAATAAAAGAGGAAGAAAAAAAATCTCAAGAAAATGAAGGACAAAACTCTCGACGAAATGAAGGACCAAATTCTCGAGAAAAGAATGAAAAAAATTCCCAAAAAAATAAAGGGTCCAACTGCCCTAAAAGTTTAGTAGTCAATAACGACTACAAAGAAGGGCGATGAATCACCATTATTTTTGGCAACAATATCAAACATTCAAGATATTGTCGACGAAATACTGGTTTGCCACCCTCAGGTGCTAGAGTATATTAATAAGGAAGGAATGAACATATTACATGTGGCAATCCTTTATCGTCATATTGAAATTTTTGATACAGTGGCAAAGTCTGAAATGCTTGCAAAAGGTCTATTATCAGCTACAGATAACAAAGGGAATTCCTTACTACATATGGTGGGCTTAAAAAAAATAAGTCAAGCTAGTGAAAAGATGCAAAGCCCTGCATTCCAGCTACAAAAGGAGTTGCTGTTGTTTAAGGTGCACTTCTCTACTTACCCATTAATTATAGACATACATAAAAATTGTGTTTAATTCATTTTATTGTCATAAATACTTATGCTGCTACCACTATTACTACTACTACTAATAAGTTATTATATAATGGATGAAAAATAACAACCTAATAGGAAATGATAAGTACTTATTGGAATTAATATATGAATATTAATTCCATTCTTCAACCCTAGAGTAGTTTGGTTGATTTGGCCTTGGATTTACTTCTTAATGGGCATCCTTTCGAGTCCTTTCATGGTCAGGTTTATCTACGATTACCTTTATGACCTCGCATAAGCGGGTCTGGACACCCATATTTATTATAAAATAAAATAAAATTCCATCCCTCTAATTTTGTCTATTGTCGACAGACAGATAGAGGAATTAGAAAGAACAAAAATTAATGCTTGTATATATGTATTACAATAGAATAACGGTGCTTCTTGTGATTGTATACGCGGTGCGCAGAAAGTGAAGTCAGTCTGCAAGACGCATTTGACCGAACCTCTTAACAAAGATCACCAAACTGCCGAAGAATTATTTGCTGCCAGAAATGAGAAACTCCATCAAGATGCCAAGGAATGGCTAATGCGGACCACTGAGAATTGCACCATCGTCCTGATCACTGAGAATTTCTGTCATATTCTCCTCTACGTTCAGCTGTCCTGGGACGTTGCACAGAATTGTCCAAAAATTTTCTTACAAAATGCATCAATGCTGTTGTCATTCTAGTTGTAATATTCCTAGTTGTCATCTGTTACTTTATATATGAAGCTTCCAAAGGGCTGGGCTGGACCTTGAAAAAGGTTGGTGAGTTCATTATCAGAAAACCTGTTCGTTGGATTTGTGGGAGTGGGAATAAATCCGGTACCGAATCTTCTCAGCCAATTACTGCAGCTCCTCTCTCTCCAGTTTGAAAGCAGAAAAAAGAATCATTTCAGAGCTGTTTAGTAAATATCATAGCAATTTCCCTCTCCTTTTCTATTTCCAACAAGTACACAATATGTCTGTATGAAGCTAATTAATAATTGGCATACTGAGATTTTAGCATGCATATTTGCTTACTCATTCCGATGCCTGTATTTTTGAAGTTTCAATTATCTCTTTAGACGCGTTTAGCATTTTCCTCTTCCTTGGTTAAATTGAATCTTGTAATTTGCGCTTAAAGATATGATATTTGTATTAAATTCAAATCCTCCTACAAGCTTCAAGTTTTAGAAGTGTTGATTATTTAACAAGGTATTAAAGCTTAGTCTGAAAGTCATCGTGCAATTTGATTCTTTATTCGATGATTTGATTTGAAAGACCAATGGGTGTTGAAGGCATGATATTTATAGTCTTTCTTAAACTTGAAATTAAGCTTAATATATTTGTTAGATCTAAAATTAGGACCTTGGCATCGATCTGCTAATTGACCTAGCTTTATATTATGTAGGCTATATCATACGTTTACTATTGGAGGACATATTTTAGCTTCAATTATAAGTCCCTTAGGAGATGTAGCAAAATTTCATACTTAGTTAATCTACAAAGATTTTTATGAGACTCTTTAATTGGTTTTTCACATCAATTATGCATTTCTTAGTGTGACTGCTTGATAATTCTCAAGTAATTGTGAAAAGAAAAAAATAACTCTTTGACTTAAACAACCATATCTAATCATTGCCTCTTCTTAAACTCTAATATAAGTAGACTACTAAAGGAATAATACATTTGCCCATAACCCACACAACAGAATAGTCATAGGCGTTATTTTTGCATACATTTAATTAAAAAAATGAAAAAATAAATGTTTAAGAAGAAAAATCTATCTTCAATATTGTTCTTTTAGCTGTAACCCCCAATATCTCCTCAAGCTATATCTATATATATATATATATATATATATATATATATATATATATATATATATTGAACGAAGAAATCCTCTTATATCACATTGAACTATTACCTAATATAGATTATAGTTTTAAATAAATGGAGAATGGGGATACTCATAGTGCGTAAAATCCTGATAAAGTTTAATCTATAACGATTAAAATTCAAGATAAATCATATCATAGAAGTTAATTTTTAGAAGTAGAAATTTAGTTGGAAGAATATAATAATGCCTTAGGGCGCCCTTAAGTACAAGCATAAACCTTATCTATTTTACTAGTAGCTTTCTGAACGAATTAATTTTAAAAAGAGGAACAGCATTTTATTTTGTTTATATTATTATATAGCCAATCTATAAGCCTCACCAGTTTATGTGCATGTTCTCAATATATTCACAAAAATAAAAAATAAAGGAGATATTATTTGAATAATAAAAAATAAAAGAGATTTTATTTGATTTTAAAAAAAAAAAAATCACACACTTCAACTCAATCGATCTCTTACATGTATAATTGAAAACACTATTGCATTAAAAAGGGAAATAATTCTAAGTATATGTTATTAGATAAATGTTACCAAAAGAAAATACTATATTTACAATCTAGATATTTATCAATATTTTTAATTTTACAAGACTAAGTATGTCTTGCTTTTGAAATTTTGATTTCAAAACTTCTTTCTATATCATTAATTAAATTATTGAAAAGCTCAACGTGAATCTTGATATATTATACAAATGTATAAAAAGATAAGGTTATAAGAATATATAATAATCCTTGATGGCAAGGAATAAAAAAAGTGACATAATTTAACTTTAATAATCTTATGAAATAGGTAAAGAATGAACAAAAGATAAAGTTTATGAAGTGGATAAAGAATAAAATAATAACCTTGCCAGTCTTACAGGCAAAGAATTATAAAAATAAGGCAGAGACTCACTTAGCCCTCCAAGAAAAGGAATTCACTTGGGCATGATCTAAATTTTTATTTATATCATTTTCAATATAATATCTACAAAGAGCAAAAATAATTAAAAAAAAATTCTTAGCATGTTCATATGGATATATAGGCTAAAGCCTTTAAAAGGCCAACATGAAAATTGACGTACGAAGTTTATAGAAGTAGATAAAAGCAGAAGCAGTAGGAATAAAATAATTCCTCACTGTTCAAGTAAGGTAGCCTTCTAATGTCTACTATTTTTAATCACTTTAATCATTATTAATATCTGAATCGCTTATTTAATGAAGAAAGACTTGAGTCTTTGTATATTGGAAAAAGTATATTACATGTACAAGGCGAAGGCTTGCATAAGCTAAGCTATACAAATCTTAAAAAGAAAAATATATAATTTCCATATACATATAATCCAACATTCCCCTCAAACTCATGGTGGTTTAAGAGAAACCATTTTGAGTTTGGAAGCTAAAGCTCGAAAATCTCTGGGAGTAGTGGGTTTGGTCAAGATATCGCCTAATCGATCCCAGTAAACAGATCGAAATGTGAAATTAGTCTATGATCGGAGTAACTGGTTTAGTGGGTTAAAAAAAATTCCACATGATCCCAGCTGACTCTCTTTCCTCTATCGTGTCAGTATGTAATTAACCCTAAAATTTATAATTTTGTAAAAAAATTGAGTTTTATCCCACCTTCTCTCCCTCCACCTCCGCCTTCAACCCACCTCTCCAGCTACCTCCTCTCCGTAGATGTTTCTGAAGACGACGATGGCGGTGGTACTGAAATTCAGTTCTGGCAAGTTAGAGTGCTTGTGGGGCAGTCAATTCATTTATCTTTTGACCTTGTTTGGATCTCCATACCTCCATGATACGATCGGCGTTGGCGTAGAGAGAGTAGAACATGACATCTTTGCCGGTGTGCAGCGTTTTTGAATTGGGGAACACAGAGACCACGCCCGACGTATCTGTTATTTCCAGACCCACAAAATCAGTAATCGAAACTCGACGGAGATGACATCTCGAGTCCTCGACTTCATTCATCTTCCCGACTTTCCCTCTTTCTGGTACTCCGGGTGCTGGTGTTTGTTCCGTGAACACAGCATAGGACGGCCGGCGACTTCATGCCCCGGCCGAACACAGACAAGAAACCGCCGGCGACGAAACATGCTCCTGTGGCCGCCATGCTGTTATATAGACTAAATATAAATCCCTTTGTTCACTGCCCAACCTTTTATGCTGTCATATTGAGGTGAAGGACCCATTAGGTATGTCTCATTTTTTAGGTACTAATTACTTTATGAAGGACATTCATTTCTTATCAAGGATTGTTGTGTTCAAAAGCACATGATGTTAAACACTTGTACAATTTGTCCAGTTCTCTTTTTCATACTAGGAATTCGGAATGTGTTTACCCGTTGTTTTCTGATGTGCTGAAAGATATAAACTCTTTGCATTTTTTGCATAAGCTTTTGCATAAATGTATTTGTTGTTGCTGACATATAGGTCCATTCCCGAATCCCCATTCCCCAGCGTTGATCATGCCCATGCTGATATTGCATGTGTCCGCCAAACATCCAAGAGTAAGGTGATGGGTTTGAAAATTCCCCATCAACTACTAATCTCTCCTACCCTTACATAGGTTTTGTTGTGTTTTTTCACTTTGCTAAACCCATGGCTGATTTTGCTGGTCTCTTGCTCAACAATCAAAACTCGAGATGATAGGTCCGAGCGCTATCTCCTTCAACTGTTCTGCAGAAAACAAGCCTATGCTACCAAAACAGAGGACTCATAAGCTCTGCTTTCGGCTGTGAGTCGAGCCATGTCAAACACTCCGGCCGGTCGCCGTCGAGGTGATCATCAGCTTGAATCAACTGTCCGATACAAAAAAATGGTGGGGTTGGACTCTGCTAGGAGGAGTCCATCTTTCATGTTTTCAGATTCACACACGTCAAAAGAAGACATTGCGATTTATATTTCACTAGAGGAACCTCTTTGGTGGGTTGAAGGTGGAATGAACTTGCGGGGTGTACCGAAGAGTGGAAGGTACGAAGGTGCTGCCATTGCCTTGTTCGTCCAGGGCCCAGATGGAGGGGTTGATCTGTGGGTTGAAGGTGGAAGGTGGACGTGGAGGACGAGAGAGAGTGGGTGAGGATAAAATGATTTTTATTTTAAATAAAATTTTGTGACCAATTACATAATGACACATGATCAAAGAGATGAGAGAGATGTCATGTCGGATTATTTTAACTTTTTTAGCAATGTCTCTGACCAATAAGATACCAATAAGATACGAAACCACTTAAACATGAGATTATTTCTACTTAATTAGCATGTGAGACTAATTAAAAAAAGACCATTCATGTCAATTTTTCCTTTAAAATAAGGTAACTTAATTGTTGACCAAAAATAACATATACACATTATTTAAAATCTATTTATTTATAAATTTAAATTGTTAGGTAATACATCCCATCTCATCCTCCCAAAACTATAAGACTTTACTAGATGACTCGAATTTGTAAGTAGATAGATTTTATAATACAAATAATTGGTTGATAATATTTTTGAAATTCAATATTTCATTTTGGATTGAGTTTACAAATTTAATTACAAAATCCTTAAAGCCCCAATGTTTGGAATACACACATTAGTGCTGACATTCTATATATTATAAGTGTTGTAGAAATTTGATTCCATTAAAGAAGCTTAGTAGCTACTCATGGGAATCAATTAAAATTAGAGAAAATACAACTACAGAAAGTACGATACTAGGAGTTCCAACTCTTGTGAAGCCCGTATTACCAGGGCAGAAAGTACGTTTGAGTCTTGGTGGGCATGATCTGTGTGTGAGGAGTCAACTTCACTGGTAGAGTTTTGGTTGTCACATACGGTATATATTGACAAGGAGGGAGTCTTGTGGCCAAGCCGAGAGCCTCTTTGTACTCGTGTTATTTATACGAAGTTTTGGTTTTGGGCTATGGCCTCCCAGCCGTAGATGAGATATCACCTAATTGGGTTACCATTACCAACTTCATTTTCCTGTTATTATTTCTGCATTTATTTAGTTAATTGGTGTATTGAAATTGGTTTGATTGTTGCTTGGTTAATTTTTTGTACAGTTTGAAAGGAATGAAACAGTATAGCGTTTAGAGATGGGAGATTAGCAATACAGAGATTAAAGAATTATTTTGTATATAATTTATGGAGTTGAAATAGATTTTATGTTGGTGAAGAGGCTTCTAATTTTCTAGGTTTTTTTGGAGTGAATCGCTTCTTTCTAAGGCCTGGTGAGGTTTTTATGTTTCCCTGCTTTATGTGGTTGTTGGGTTGCTTAATATATTCCATGTATACCTTTTTATCATCTTTTGGTAATATATGCTATGGCTTATTTATAAGAAAAAAAAAATTCAATTCATTATTATTCTCAGTGTGAGACATCATTATTAATATCTCCTACACGAAGTCTTATATTTCTTACTTTTATTCAGTGATTTAGTTTTTGCCAAACACATTAATGATTCAAACTTGGAATTTAGTACCCAATAAGTACCCTATAGTTTTCCTTAGGTACATACTTTATTCGGTATCTAATTACTTTCTTCTTTTTTTTTTTTTTTTTGTGAGGGGGCGGGTGATGTAGACTAATAATCAAATGGCTTAAACAAATGCATGAATGGACACAATATTTACGTTTATTCTTAAAGGGCTGATAAGTGAAGGCATACCTGAAAGAATAACAACTCTTTTTGCAGCTGAAATGCAGGACACACTAGCTTGACTTTTTCTTTTCTGGCCAACCATGTGTAGTAAGGAGTTCCCATCATGATCTGTGGCTGATAATAGACTTCTTGTAAACACTCCAGAATTCACCATCGTATCAAAAATTTCTTTATGACGATAAAGGATTGTCAATTGTAAAACGTTCATTCCATCTTTATTAGTGAGCTCAAGCCTTTTAGGATGATGGATGTCACGCCCCTACTTCCCACCAAGTGAGGAGGGCGCGGCACGAGACTGAGACTCCTTAACCTACTTTTCTAACATTAATAGGCTCATTTCATATATATAATTTCATAATGAAATAAAACTTGTAAAACTACCACCATAGCAGTGTTTAATTGTTCATGTACATTCATTCTTGAGTCCCATTTAGTTGTAAATAAACAAATTCCACTATTACAAAAATATTACATTTACAGTCCAAAACTGAAAATCAAAACCTACATCAGGTGGACTCTAATTGTTGTGTTGGCCCTAACGAATGCAGAATACCCTGGATGTCTCTTCAGTACCTACACGGATGAAACATCCGTGCTAAACTTATAGCTTAGTGGGAAACAGATAACGGGAAACAGATAACAGATATGACCATTTGAAGTAGTCCACAATTACAGGATATGTAACACCCCAAATTATACCCTAGTAGTTTATTACATGTTTGGGGTATAATAAAAGTCAAAATTGTAATTTTCATAAATTTAAGTGCTAAGGGTAAAATGGTAATTATCAAATTAAAGACTTAAAGGTCATAAAACAAGAAGATTATATACTATTGTAGGAATTTAGATAAGTTCATTTGCAAATAGATGGGAGTTGGAGGACTAAATTGCAAAAGCTAAAATTTAGCCAAAAAAAGGGGATAAGACTAAACATGGTCTTAGAGATTCTCATTTTTCTCCCTTTGGCTAGGGCTACAGTTGGGAGGAGGAGGAGACTTCTTTGGTGATTTTTCTTTAATTGCTTTGGAGATCCAAATTTTGTTGATGAGAAGAAGGAAGAAAGGGAGAAGTTTGGTTCAAATCAAGAAGATCAAGGTTAGGAAATTAACCTAACTTCCTCTTTATTTAAGTTGAGTACGAAAAATCCTTTTAGAAATGTTGTTGGTTGGTATGAGATGAGTTTTGTGGTTTATTTTGAGGTTTATTTGAGTTGGTTTTTGGTTTTGGATGGAAATTTCGAGTGAAAAGAGGCAACTGCATTTCGCAGAATCACAAGCGAAAATTGTGCCCCAAAGTCGTTTTTCGTCTCGAGATATTGAGACGGTGACGAAAGTCGGCATCGGCACTCAAATCTGCTTACCTAGAGGATGTTGAGTACCGGTACTGAAAGTTGAGTACCTGTACTCAATGTTGTTTTTAGCCCAAATGATGTTGAGTACCAGTACTGAAAGTTGAGTGTCTGTACTAAAAGTTGAGTACCGTTACTCCAAGTTATGTAAGGTCCGAGTACTGGTCTTGCAACCCTATTTATGTTTTGTTCTTCCGTTAATTCCGAATGAAAGGGGTCCGTATATGTATAAAAGTTATATGAAATTCGCTTCGCCTCGACAATCCTGTCGTTGAACAAACATTGTTTCTCTTCCTTCTTTGCTAGTGTGATTAAGAATATATATATATATATATATATATATATATATATATATAATTGTATGTCTGCCTAAGACCAAATAGCCAATGAATAGGCACGTCTGATCAATGCGACGACACTTCTACATTGTGCTATAGCACCTCTGTTACGTGGGTAGACATATCTCTGTTCAATGTGACGACACCTCTATTACGTGGGTAGACAAGTTTCTATTCTGTGCGACGACACTCCTACATTGTGTTATGGCACCTCTGTTACATGGCCAGGCACGTCTCTGTTCAGTGTGATGACACTCCTGCATTGTGCTATGACACCTCTGTTACGTGGGCAAGCACGTTTATTCAAGATCAGATCGCACCTTCGGTACTCTATTGTGTCAAAGGCCCCTATTATCATTGTTATCGGGTCTATACAAGCAAACATTTATATGAAAAGTATCTGAATAAAATGATGTGTGAAACACTTATATGATAAGAATATGAATAATGAACAATAAGAAAGCATAAGTAATCGCTTCCGTCCGCTCAGACAGAAATCTACGGCAATCTCGTGTACAAGATCTCTGCTCGAACTCCTACTGAGATACAGGAAAACCATGTTATAAGAATTATGTTATATGAAAACTCTGTTATAGAATTCTGTCATACGTAAACTCTGACATATGTATTTTTTTATATGTATGTGGACCACCCTAAGTGGTCATATATCTGTTATCTATTTCCCACTAAGTTATAAGCTTAGCATGGGTGTTTCATCTATGTAGGTACTGAAGAGGACATCTGAGGCATTCTGCACACAACAAGGCCAACACATTTATAGGAGTACACCTGATGTAGGTTTTGATTTTTGGTTTTGAAATGTAAATGTAAAAGTTTTTGTTGTAGTTGAATTTGTTCATGTACAAGTAAATGGGACTCAAGAATATGTACAGGACAGTTTAAACACCACCAATGTGGTAGTACTAGAAGTTTTATTTCCTTATGGATTTATATATGAAATTGGCCACTAATGTCCTAAAAGCAGGTTAAAGAGTCTCAGTCCCGTGTCGTGTCCCCCCTCTCTTCGCCTAGGCGAGGGTAAGGGCGTGACAAGATACATATAACATAATACATATGTCAGAGTTTATGTATAACATAATTCTATAACAAAGTTTTCATATCTCTCGTAGGAGTTCAAAACAAAGATCTTATACAGAAGACACCTGTAGGTACATTACAGAACAAAGCTGAACTGATTGCTTATGCTTTCTTATAGTTCATTGTTCATTATTCATATTCTTATCATATAAATGTTTGACACATCATTTTATTCATATACTTTTCATATAAATGTTTGCATGTATAAACCAGTAACAATGAATGAGACGCGACGCAGAAGACAATAAAAATTCCAAAGGTACCAGACAAGATCAACAGAGGTGGTCGAAGCACAATATGCTCCGCCCATATAAATGTATGTTGTATAATCTAGTAAGAGTGTCAGAAGACTAATCGTGAGACGGTTCGCCCATCGCACGTATGTCGTAGCACTGGCAGAGGTCAAGACCAACGTAGACGCGTGTCTCGCCCACGCACAGAAGTGGCATAGCACACGTGAGTGTCACAGATTGAAACGCATGCCTATTCATTCACTATCCGGCTTCCTCGGTCGCATGCAATTATATGTGTTTTCGAAGTCATATTTTATTCTTAATCACATTAGCAAATAAGGGCAAGAAACAATGTTTGCTCAACTATTGTGGCAAGTATAAAGTGACATACAACTCAGATACATGTATTGACCTTTCATTCGGTAATAACTAAGAACGCACTCAAAAACAGCACTACATAGGAAAAAACAAAAATAATGACGCTCAATTCCATGACACTCTTAAAAAAACGCCATTATTTATGTTATTATGTGAATTCAATGACGCTTATTAGAAACGTCATCGCTTACTATAGTATTTTCTCAGTTTATGACGCTTATTAGAAACTCCTCTGTTCAATAAGGCTTATTTTTAGTATACAATGGCGTTTTTTCAAAGTGTCATAGCTTTGATTAATCATGGTATAAATATTAACCCTTTAAAATCAAGTTCTCAACCCCACCACCCACGATCTCAAAACCCCCAAAATTTTGTACAAGTAGGGAGATGCGGGAAGGCTTCTCAATGAACCATCATCAAACCCTTTCATATTTCTTTTTCTCGCTCCCAAAACCCCTAAATCTCCTTTTCACCCAACAGCCACCACCACCACCACCATCTTACAGAGAAATTTTGAAAAATCGACATCAATAATGAAACCCTAGAATCTCCTTCTTGATGGGTGAGGAGGTGTGCTCTCATTAATCCTCATTTTGTTCTTTAACTTCTTCTTTCTTTTGCTTCTTGTCATGTGTATGTTGCATCTAACTATATTCTCGACTTTTTAAATAGAAATAAGAGGATTCAATGGAATGAACATGTAGCCGTGAGTGCAGTGATAGCTTCCACCGCCCCATCCGAAGATGCTCATTGTTCTTCGATTCTTGTAAATCTCCCATCATTGCCGACGTTGTCTCCGTGGCCGAAGCGCTAGGTGGCACCGTAGTTGACGCCTACGGCCGACCGTATCTTCCCCCGAATCGCATCCTACTAAGTCTAGTGCCTGTTCATGCTTTTCCTTCCACCTCGTGAATCCTCCGGCCTTTGAATTTAACCGGTTGTTTTTTTTAGCGATCAACCTAGCCGATTCATGTTATGAATAGGGGAAAGCAGGGGAGGAACTTATGCATTACTACACCCAAAGGGTTTTCGCGCGAACAAAATTCAAGAGTACGAGATGAAAAGCTTCCGCATTTCGCGATCCCATAATTTCGATCCCATAATTTTCTCCAATTACAAGGATCAAAGACTTTACAAGCAATCCATTTCATCCGGTAGGCATTGAGCATTCTTAGGTTTTTTCCTGTTTGAATGTTTATATGCTTTAATTTGGTGGTCGAGAAATCGTAGAAATGAAGGAAGACATTCAGAATAGTTCTCGTGGTACCCAATTAGAGCATCATGAAATAAGGTTTCTGAATAATTTTGCCCTAGTATTAACTCCTGTGTTTATGTTCGTATAATTGGATGTTGTTGATGTTTATTCAGCCTTAATCGTGCTCTTTTGATATGATTTATTGGTGGTCGCTAGTAGATTCTTCTCCATTACCAATTACTCCAAACTACGGGGCGCAACAGTTTGTTATGTAGACGGAGTGTTTGCTTCAAGGTTCAACCGCTTTGTCAATGTGATAGAAGGTAGTCAATTGATATAAATTTCATTCCTAAGGCCCATATGGCCCATTTTTACAAGTTGTTCGACATTCTTATACATTCGACATTTGTATATTTCATTTTCTTTATGTTCCAATGGATAGATATATTTGGAAGTAGTTTGAATCCCATCACAAAGAATTGCGGGCTATAGTGGGACAACAAGAGTTCAAGGTAAAAATTTGTAAACCTACTAAAACTGGAATTGTCTTAGAATGCATAAATGTAGTGTTGAATTATTTGGATTGCTTGTCATGGGGACCATAATCTTTTATCGTAATCGTGTATTTGGACAGATATTTTCTTTGATTTCAGTATACCTCTGTTGTTTTCATTCATGATTCCTGTTGTCTAAGTGTGTAAGCACATAACATATTTACAACAAAGGGGAGAGAAACCCATCCCCATCTCTGGTCTCAAATGTAGGGTAAACACCCAAGATGATGATGATGATGGAACCAGGAAGAAAAGAAACAGAACTAAGAAAGCCCAAGCGCTTTGAAAGAATTGAACCGCCCAAGAAAATGAAGGCAGAAGCCATTTAGAATTCTTGGAATTGAATTGATAACACAATTATCGATCGGTTCGGGCTTTATACATGCAATTATCAGGTCATTAATAACTAACGAGTTAGCAATTTATTGTTTTCGCCCGCCCTATCTCCTCGATAAAGGGGCGCGCCTTGACCCTCGCCGCCGCCGACCGCCACGATTCAGCGGCGCGCCCTAGACCCCAAATTTAAACGCCCCATAAATGATTAATTTGATTAATTATAATCATGATAAAAGTGATGTTAGATGTATGTTTTGCATGGTGCATGGTTATGGCCCTTTTACCCCATATGAATGGATATCAAATTAACATAGACATCCCCTAAAGTAAAGATATCAAATTTAAAAAGAAAACTTTTAAAACTTTATACAAAGTGGATTTTGTGGTAAACAATCTTTTCTATAAACAAAGAGGCTTACATCATGAGGATGATTTATGCTTGTCATTTCTTTTCTTTATGCACATTTTCTTAGCAACCAAACATGAATTAAGCTTCATTCTAATTCTAGATTTGAAATATCGTATGAGTTACACTCCATATCTCTCCTAAGGAATCAATATTGTTTGTCTTAACCATGTTTTTCTTAGTTTCGCTACAAGTGATGTTATATTAACAGAGATGTTCTGAAGTGTGATACTGGAAAGGAGCGAAAGGAGCAAAAGGAGGCTTTTAAAGAAGACAAACCGTTCAATTTTTAACCTCGCTTTTGGGGTGTTAAAATGAATATTATGGAATTAGGGAAATCTTACTATTTCGTGGGTTCTTTTCTATAGAATCAAATCTACCTAAAATAGGGTTACAAGTTATTTGACTTGTGCCCATAAGTTTATGATAAATGGAAGCCCAAAATATCAGTTACTTGATAATTAACATCTTTTTACGTACTTTGTTCAACCCATTAACATATGCTTTGTTATCTATGTGTTTAATATAGAAATTTATTTCTCATGTCTCAGAGATATGGATCGTTGTTGGATTTCAAAGGACCGAAGGTCTAAGGAATATGAGGATGGGGTTGAATACTTTATCTCATTTGCAATACAAAAATTCAACAAGCAATATATCAATTAGACGCTCTTGCATACAATGTGGGAATTTGATATTCCACACCCTCAAATCATTCGAGAACATTTGTTTTTCTATGGATTTGATCAAAGTTACCTTACATGGTATCAAGACGGGGAAGCAGGTCCAATCCAGCGGACCAACAACTACCAAGGCGTAACGTTGTACCAAAAATCGCCTGACGATGTGGACTCCGCATACAATCAGATGGTAAAAGTCGCTTCATGATGATTTTCATGCTGATGCGTAAAATATCTGGGTCAAATTGACGCAAGATGTCGTAGAAACCTTTATATCCAGGTTGCAGAAAATTTACCAAGCTATCTCAGATTAGCAATTATTCAACCCGAAGCACCGATATGGATATCTGATAAAGGTTTTTAACTATTAGGATTGCTCTAAGTGAAATGTCGCTTTTAACAATGAGTTACCACTATCCATGTATGAAGCAAAGAAGACTTTGAATGCATTGGTAATGGAGTATGAAAAGATACATGCATGTCCAAATGATTGCATATTATATAGGAATGAACTAAAAAATGCATCTTGTTGTCCAACCTGTGGAGTCGCGTGAAGCAAGGTTAATTCATCAGGAGCTAAAAAGAGAAAAGGAGTTCCAGCTAAAGTCATGTGGTATTTTCCACCCATCCCACGATTCAAGAGAATGTTTCATTCCTCAAAAACTGCAAAATATCTCACTTGGCATGCACAAGAAAGAGAGTTTGATGGGAAGATGTGTCATCCATCCGATTCCCCATCATGGAAGTTAATTGATCACAAATGGGCAGATTTTGGTGCAGAGCCTAGAAATCTTAGACTTGCCATTTCAGCTGATGGTATAAATCCCCATAGTTCCTTGAGTAGTAGGCATAGTTGTCATTCGTTATAATGATCATTTATAACCTTCCTCCATGGTTATGCATGAAGAGAAAATTTATGTTGTTGTCCTTGTTGATATCAGGTCCACGACAACCTGGCAATGACATAGATGTTTATTTGGCACCTTTGATAGAAGATCTCAAACTTTTGTGGGAGGTGGGGATTGAAGCTTTTGATGCATATAAACAAGAATTCTTTACATTGAAGGTTGCTTATTATGGACAATCATTGATTTCCCAAAGATATGGCAACTTATCGTTGCACAAGAAGGGTACTTTGCTTCGCCCTAGTGTGAAGAAACAGATTCAGAGATTGAAACATGGAAAAAGAACTCATACACTGGCCATGGGAAATTTCTTCCATGCAAACCATCCTTATAGAGACAAAAAGCTGCATTTAACGGTGAGTAAGATTGATCACCCCCACAACCATTAAGTGGAGAGGCTATATTGCACAAAATGGATAATATTTGTAATTCATGGGAAAGAAGAAGGTTAGCCAGATAAGTCTAAAGGTAATGTTGTGTATGTTGTTGGAAAAGAAGTCCATATTCTTTGATCTTGAGTATCAAGATATCTACATGTTCCTGGCTATAACTTGATGTGATGCACATTGAGAAAATGTATGTGAAAGCATCATTGGTACATTACTTAATATCTAAGGGAAGACAAAGGATGTACTAACTACTCGCTTAGATCTATGGAGACGGGTCGAGGTCCGAATTAGCACCAAGGTTTGAACAAAACGATCTCTATCTTCCCCCCAAATTAAGCATACACACTCTCTAGAATAGAGAAGGCATTTTTGTCAAACATTAGCAAACTTGAAAGTTCCCCGAGGGAGCATTATTCAAACTTTATAAACCTTGTATCCGGAGGAATCTCAAGCTTGTTGGCCTAAAATCACATGATTATCATATACTAATGCAAAGAATTGTTACCAATCAGACATGATCAATTCGCCAAAGCATGTTCGACTCATATTTGTAGGTTGAGCTTTTCAATGCTCTCAGAGCAAAGGGTCGATGTGTCTACACCGGATGAATTGCAAAATCACTTATCGTGACATCAGGCTTCGCTTGAAAAGTACTTTCAATCTTCTTTCTTTGACATCATGATCCATCTGACGGCATCTTGTAAGAGAGGTAAGACTTTGTGGTTCATTTTTATCTTAGATGGATGTACCCATTTGAAAAGTTCATGAAAGTACTAAAGAGTTAAGGTGCAGAATCGTAATCGCCTCGAAAGGATGCATTGTCATCGTTACATTGCGTAGGAAGCTATTGAGTTTTGCACGAATACACAAATGTGGATACAATTGGGATTCCTATTGATCCAAGAATTGACCACAAAATCGGGGACACCTCTACCAGAAGTTTTGGTTGCGAAAGCTGATCCCATTGCTTCAAGGTAAGCACATCATTATGTGTCGAGAATACAACTATTGAGCAACCTTATTTTGAGTGCGACCACCCATTTGTGTTTTATTATATTATTTTTTATAAATTTACAATATTAAATAAAATTTATTATTTGGATTTGTAGAGAGTACATGACATGGTTGAAAATGCAAAATCCCTACTGCTAAGAGGCAAAAGTGGCTACAAGATGAGCATAAAGACTTACTTATCGTCGAGGGAAATGTATTATAATATTTGTCATATTAATTGTTATTTTTAACATTGCCAAATTTAAATAATTAATAACAATCAAGAATTTGTGTAGGTTGATGTTATCATAATCCAAGAACCTCAGAAATTAAACCCTTAAGTGGATAGCACACGGCCCAAACAACTATGTGTGTCTAAGTATAATGGATATCATTAATGGGTGTCGTTACCATACAAAGGAACGAGATGATTTACGCACAACACAAAACAGTGGAGTTAGTGTTGTAGCATCAACAATGCAAATAGCAAGTGCAAAGGATAAGAATCCAATTTTTGGTGAGCTATGTTTTTATGGGATTACTGAGATTCGATCTTGATTACACCAAGTTTAGGATTCGGGCCAAGTGTGACCGGGTTGACACACAACGACATCAAAGTTGATGAACTTGGTTTTACATTGGTTGATTTGACGAAGGTGGCATATAAATCAGATTCATTCATTTTAGCATCTCAAGCAAAGCAAGTTTTCTATGTGCAAGACCAACTTGAGCCGAGATGGTCAATCGTCCTATCACAGAAAGACTTCTTACATAAGGAGGGTGTTGATGACCTTATAGAAGTTCCAACTGAACATCATCCTTCTATTAGTGCAATTCCAAAACTATATTCATTTGATGATATGGATGACTCTCAAGCCATATGATGCGCGGGAAGATAGTGAAGGGATTTGGATTGAAAACAATTCTTCCATGTGATTCAATTGTGTTTTTGCTAATGATGTAATAGAATATATTTATGAATGATAATGCATCTAAACTCCTTTTGTCAATTTATTTATGTGTTAACATGTATGTTTGTATGGATGAGTAATATTATATATGCATTGTTGACTTCAATATATATATATATATATATATATATATATATATATATATATATATATATATATATATATATATATATTGCATATAGATGGGAGATTTTATGTTTTATATTTACTTTGGATAGTTTGACAATAAGTCTCCTTCATCTAGTTGACTATAATTGTTCTCCTAAATGTTTTAGAGCTTTCGCACGTTCTTTTATTGAGATATCGTGAATACCCGAGGACAAAGAAAAGGTATTTCAACTCTTCTCCTTTTGGTTCTCTATTCTTCTTCACGTTAATTTTAACGTATCTTAATCTTCATTGCTTATAGGCATGGATGCGTATGATGGCAAAAACCTATAAAGAAGAAGTCTCGAGGAATGACCCAGTGCTAATGGTCATTAAGAATAGGAGCAAAGGAATAAAGCTCTTATCAAGTACAACCAAGATGGGATTTTGGCTGGTGATACTTCGTGGCATCTCACAAGTTACTGGGTGTATTGGCAAGGGACAATGGTGCTCTATTAGATATAAAGATCAAGCAGATGTTCCCATTCAATTAAAGGAAAAATTATGGGATCTCAATTGAGGTAACCTATTTATACTCTAAAAGACTATTGCTAATATATTATTATTCCTTAAAAGATAAAGATACTAATAATTTGTAATACTTCAGACTTCTTTACATTGGATAAAAGAAGCAGGAGAAATTGCATGCGAACAATAGGAAGAAGTTTTCGAACATTTAAGAACCACTTGACTGTGAATCACATCATCCCTTTCAAAGATCAGCCAGAAATGTTGAAGAAACCCCCGGTTGAATATAGTTTCATTGAGGATGAATATCAACATCCTTTCTCAAAGATAGTGGGCTATCTAATGCATTTCAAGTAAACCATAAACCATGCTACTTATTAACATGTAATGAATTAAATTCATTAATCGCCTTAGTGAAATGTACTTATTAAATCTTATTTATAAAATTGCAGGAATTTAGGAAGTTCAGAAAGAGAGAAGGAAGAAACATGCATACAATCACCAAGCACACATGTTATCTTAAAGAATGAACAAAGTCAAAATTAACGTCGCTTCAGCAAACGCAGCAAATATCGTTTTTGCGTTATTGTCAACGTTGTCAACCGGCGTTGAGCTACAACATCCCCACGATTGCGACATCCAAACAGCATTGATGCGAAGCATTTGCGCGCCGGCGAAAGAAAAGGCGAAACCGGCGAGCGTTGTTACATCGTGAGAAGATCGAGCCCATTAGCGTCCGGGCCCAAAGCGCCGAACGTGTCCATTTGAGCAAACGGCCGGTGCTGGCGGTCTCGGTCCATTTACAGATTACCTTTCGGCGATCTCAGACCGTCAGTTGCCCGCGAGCGATGATACGCCATAGCGCCAGGCATCCCCGCCATGGCGCCCATTAGTTTATGTGCAGCGGAAACACGCATCACCACCGTGTATTTCATACTTCATGGCTGATCGCGTAACAGATTTTGCAGGGACATCAAAGCAGTCCGCTTCCGCTTGAGGTCAGCTTTGGGGTGCGCTTTCAAATCGTCGTCACAACTTGTCCATATGCGGCGCCGTGGTCCTGAACAAACCGACCAGCACACCTGAACAGTTGAAGCTCCGAACGCGCGTTATACGATCAACCCGTCAACAATCAAACTCGTGCATTGAGCTTTTCGCCACCAGTTTTGCCACCAAAAACGCAAAGTCAAAACTTTGAGGCACAACAGCGTCGTCCTTAGTATATCGTTACATGAAACCTTCAACACATCACAACGATTTTGTTTTGTTTGTTCTATAAAAGAGAAAACATCAATCGTTGAACACAAAGCGAAAAACATATGGCTCGCAATACTGAAGAATGTCCAGTCTCGCCACCAGTGGCGATGCCCACAACCAGCATCTACTCCACCTCATCTCACATTGTTGGCTACCGTGATAGTCGCCAAAGGGTTTCACCTTCACGATCATTCGCTCATCCTCGGTCCAAAAAAGGGTTATTTTTAGTAGTCATGGCGTTTAGTTTGTTACCTGTAAACATCCAAATCAAACCGTCGTCAAACGAGCGCGGCAGTTCGATCGCAATAAAACTCAAGATATCGAACTGATAACGCTATGTTAGTTCGATTAACATTCATGGCAAAACCAGTGATATTCGCGACGTTTTTGAAGATATTTAAAAACTTTCTCGCGAAAGAAGATATGATAGCGACATCCATCGCGCAGTCGTCAAATCAAACATACCGCGGCAGGAGTGTCTCGCCACCTTTTTGTACCGTTTGGTTGCAGCCGTGGTTTCCGAGCGCCCGCGCCGGCGGCGTCGCTATTCGCGGGCCTTTGATTTTAACATTTTTGAATTACCGTGTATCGCGGCGAAGAGCGCGATGCAAAGATGGCGGTTCGGTCAGTTCGTTGAACCCGCAGCTTCTCGCGCCGAGTCGGCAGCACCGGCGCGCGAAATTCAGCAAACAGCCAAAACCAGCCATATCAGTTTTCCGCCGTCGATCGCGGCTTTGCCTCCATACAACGCAGGTTTAACACGCTATGTTTACCTGCGTCTTTACCACTTCATCTGCCAAACAATACGTTAAGTTATAGCGTCAGACAAAGATCATTGCGATATCCATCATCCCGGCAAAGATCAACCATGTGATGATCGATGAGCGGTCAGTTGGCTGATGGTTTGATAACTGAAAATATCGGAACGACTGTCGATGAACATCTTTGCGCCAACACTTCGGGCAGCCGTTAACCAAACCAACAACCAAGAAAAACACCACAGGTATCAGCGCGTTCGTTGGCAAACACTCGTCTTGATTATGATCAAATCTCGCTCGGCAGCCAAGCAGTTAAAACGCACTCAATTTCGCGATCCAATATACTGTCACATACTTACTCGGCAACCAGCGCCAGTGAGAATGAGAAGCCATGGCTGAGGCAGCGTTATTATGTTCGATTCGCAGATCCACAACAGCAAGCAACTTATAATGCTTGGTTAGCCTTCATCTCTGTTGAAGCTATATTATAACAACCAACTGACCACGTATAATATCATATTATTTATCAGAAAAAGTTCCATAATAGATAGAGCAGCCTGAACCTGTTGACACGTATCCGTTTGATATCATCCACATGTTAACTTTTTCTTGAATGTTAATGTAACAGTTGTTCAGGTCAGATCGTCTGCTTGTTGGTAAGCACCCATCAAAATAATGCAAGTTGATAAAACACGATTTTGATGAGTGCTTCATCTTGATATCAATCATGTTCTTATGACGTTATTTGGCGTTACAACGCAGCCACTATTGATCTTCTTCAGTGTTGTATCATCAAATCATTCCAATTGAAAAACAACATCTTCTTCAAATTTGTTCACTTCAAAGACGTTTCTTATCCAAGAAAACAGAAAACATGAACCTTTATCATTTTCATCAGGTTATTATTTGAACTCGTTAATACTGGTCTCCCACGCTCGATTCGTTCTTATCTAGTTTTGTGTCAAAGTCTCTGATGCGTCAGCCTGGTCTGTTTGGTCATCTGTATTCAACATGCTCCTTCCACGTTTAGTGAGAAAATAAACGTTTTTTCATTTTTGTGTCCGGGCTCAGAATGTCTGTTGTTCACTGTTCCTGCACAGAACTTTTATTTATCCAAACCATATAACTAGAATGCCACAATTCTTTGTATTTGTGATATTAAAGAGTAGATTTTTATAAATTGAAATGAGTAAAGAATCAACTTATTTACACTCACTTTATTACTCTCAATCTTTCTGTTATTTGTCTCCTTCCCCAATGTATAAAAATAGAGGAGTATTTAATAAGATTTGATGACTGAGCTTTATCAGCTGGTCCTGCCTCTTAGACTATTCCTGTCTTTAAGTTTATTATTCAGATTATAAACCTTCTGAAAATGAATTCCTAGCTTCCTGGGTCAAAATCCCACTATGGTAAGAATTCTTCAAGAACTGATTTCTTTCAGATTTGATAATTTACCATATGTTATGAACTTATTTGTTTGTTATTTGTCCCTATGTTCTTCACTGGTTGAGTTGAAAGGTACTTCAGATTGTTTCATATCTATGCACTTATATAGTTAGTTTCATACATATAGTTTATGATTCTCAGGTACATTAGTCCGCTCTTATATTTTTATTTGTTTTCAATTAACAGAGTCCTTCTCAGACAGTCTGAATTTTACTAAATATGTCTTGATTATCCATCTTCATTTCTATTAGAAATAAGAACTCCAAGAAAAGAGTCATACATCCATACCTACAAAGGTTAGTAGTTATTTACACTGTGAGATAAAGAATGTTATAATATAGTTAATCTTTGTTTTACAACATTTTTTTTCGCAAGTCATTCATCAAACACCTGTAATCTACTAATATCATTGTTAGTCTTTGACTTATATACCTGGTTTATTCACATCATTTAACTGAAAATGTTTCACACTAGCACTTATCAAAAAATACAACTGATGTTTTGAAACTAGTTGGTACTACAAAGTTTTTACTAATTTTCCATAATCAAAACTGAATTTATTTGAACACACATCACCATGTATGATTTGATGTCACTACTTCATAGGAAGAAGTCCTTCACTGTCGTCAAATTTCATAGTTAATTACTTCATCCTCATCCATTTAATCCGCAGTTCAGTCGCGAATATCAGTTGTAACTGGATCAATTACAAAATTATGGTTTCGCAGTACTATCAAGACTGATCACTTTCATCCCACACTTCATATTATTTAAAAATATCAAATAATTATATCATCTTGATCATAACAAAATAAATTACTTAAATTAAGATTTTATTATAAAAATAAGATGACACTTGTAATGATATCATGAGATCTGGGTGTCAATATAGAAACAATGATTGTTCCAAATAATGTCATAGTTGTTATTAGATCCAAATAATATTTAGTCTGACTTCAACACTCATGGGTTTGATCCATTGAAGAGTTGAGTTGACTTAGAAGGTCACTAGCAAACCACAGTAATGATAACAGGGTTCATTGACACTTTAGGGAAGTGTCTGTTTGCAACTCCAATATGACTGATTAACTGCCACTGATCAACTTTCCCTAAAGTGATGTCAGAACGCAATTCTTGACTGAAACAACTGGGAGTACTCACTGTCCTCCAAAGATTCTACACTCCATCCTCCTGATCTTAAACCACTTTGAGTACTGTACTCTGCCCCCAAGACCCAGATCACAGAATCCTCCGACCAAAACAAATTACCCATTCGTCCTTCTAAACCATATCTAATAATCTTTCTAAACAAAATGTCTTTCTTTACACCAGCTCATCTTACCATAATCACTCCTTACTTCTGCATGATTATCCTTTCTACCTTATTTCACAATCCAAACCAAAACACTAAAAGAAACAATTCCAAACCTTTATTTTATCCAACTGAATCACTAAAAGTCTACAAAAAACCAATCATTGCACTTTCATGATAAGGAAATATTCTTCCAATGAACTGCGCAACACATGGTTTAGGATAGTTTCATACAAGTATTCCATACATATAGGTTCCATACAATTCCATACCAAAGTTCCATACCTGGATTTCTCCATACAAGTATTCCATATATATAGGTTCCATACAATTCCATACCAAAGTTCCATACCTGAATTTCTTTTCTTATTCTTTGAGCCAAATAGAACCTTGAATAAATGGAGAAAAGCAACCTAGAATGGCTTCTCTCCCAAAATCATGCCTTAGCTCTCCTTTAGCCCTAAAATGAGATATTTTGCTCTTATCCTAAGGTCATGTTTGGCCTTATCCTCTTTTGGACCCAAGTATAGCCCTTGCTATTTAGTCCTCTAATTCTATTCTATTTGCAAATCTAACTTATCCAATTCTTACATTAACATATACTCTTCTTACATAATGACCTTTAAGTCCTTAATCTGAAAAAGTATCATTTTACCCTTGACTCTTGGATTAATTCCGGTTTTATCCATTTTCACTCTTAGCACTTAAATTCCGAAAAATACAAAATTTACTTATATTATACCCTAAACATATAATAACTACTAGGGTATAATTCGGGGTGTTACAATAGATGAGTATTTCTTCAACAATATCTGAGATGTTTAATATTGTTGCCAAAAATAATGGATGTTCATCGTTCTTCTTGTACCTTTTGGAGTCTTGCACTTTCTTTTCTTCATATTCATTTCCATTCTTTTTAGGGGACAAATCTATTTTCAACTCCTTTTCTTTAATAGTTTAAAAACCTTAAGGATCCTAAATTTTGGTTGAAAAAACTAATATTGTCAAGTTATGTTCATATATTCTGGAGGAACTTGCAAATTGATTTGGACTTTTGTCTATGAATCTCTTGGGACTCTATCCCATGCCATGTAGTATCCTCGTTTACCAAAAGCTTGACGAGTTTTTTAAGTACTTGAGGGCATCTGCTTCAATAATGTGAGACGTGGGGAATATAAATTTGACTTGATATTTTAAAATTTATTTGATAAAAATGTTTTTTTTTTTTTAATGTATCATGTTTTTTAAATCTAAAATAGCTATTGAAATATTGAAACATATAAATAATATTAAAATTTTTGAAACAAAAATGATAGTTAATTACTTCAAGGATTAAAATAGAACCAATTACTATTTTTCTTCTAGGAATAAAAATATAAGGTATCCAAATGACACCTTAGTGCTCCTTTGGTTACACTTATTATTATTAAAAATAGAAAATAATAGTAACTTGTATTTAAAATATATTAACTATCATATAAATTTTTTTATGAACATAATTTTTCTCTTTAAAAATAATTTTCTAATTTTATAAACTTTCATGTAGTAATTTTTTAATAATATCTTAGTTACTTCAATCAGTTTTTAAATTCATAACATCTTAAGTATAAGTCTATAAAATTTAAATTTCTTATGCAAAAGCTTTTTAAAGGCTATCAAAATAACAAACAAGGTATATAGCAAAGTTTTTCTATCTCTCACCTTTCATCATTTGTCTTGTTGTTATCTGGGAACCACTTTGCAAAAGAACTTCATTTGTGAGATGTGTTTTGGCCGCTATTTGTTCGAAACGACAGTAACATAGTAAAAGACACTAAAATAGATAATATGTATTTAACAATTATTAGAAATTGAGATAAATAATTAATGTTGAGTGGACATAAAAAGAACCAAATTTTATTAAACATATCATTGTTATATTACACTGACCATGAATTAAATATATTACACTAACCATGGATTTTCTCCCCGAGACTTGTTGATTTCATTAGATCATCCTTGAATCCTTGTCCACAGATTTTCTCCGTGAGACTTGTTGATTTCATTAGATCATCCATGAATCCTTGTCCGATTTTCGGTTTCTTCCTTCCAAATGCAGTTAGACTACATGCGAGATATTGAAGAGCGGTCATAGAATCTTGATCCCTTTCAACAATTAAATATCTTCATCAGTCCACAATGTCAAGGGCCAATTCTGTTTCATATTAATTTTGTGAACATAAAAACAGAAAACGGATTTATTAAATAGTAGCCTAAAGTTGTCTTTGCATATATATCTCCAAAACAAAAAAAAATTCACTACTAAAAATAGAAATCAACAACTAACTGTTCTAACCTTAAATCAAAAACTGAGTAATCATCCACAAATAGATCCCTAAAATGATTTAATAGAACAAGGTCTCAATTGAAACAATCCATTGTTATTTTTTAATCTTTCATTTTTTCCATAGATAATATCTAAGTTTCTAATGGATTCTAAAATAACAAGAAAAGTAATAAGTATTATGTTAACTAATTCTTTTTGTTGAACATTTTCAAACAAGAATAAAAAAATTAATAAAGTAAAAAATATTTGAAGAAAAATTCAGAGAAACAATAAAAAAAAAACAATCCATTCTTACTGAACTTGAGGTGTCTGTACATATATAAAAGAACATTTCCTCCATGATTTTTCATTGTATAAATCTTTCATTTTTCCTATGAAATGAAAGACGAAGTAGCCAATAAAACCTAGCATTTGGAGGGAAGTATTATGGTCGGAAACCTGTTCATGAATATGTACTTCTGATGTAAGGAACATATTACACATTTACAAATGTAATAAACGTAACAAAACCCTAAGTATAATAAGTCAACAACTTAAATCTCAAACACATTTCTCATCATCCTCATTCTACATCTTGCAAAAAATTGAAACATCATCACTGCTAGATTTGGTTGGAAGAGTTTCTAAAAAATAATCTAAACTTGTTTTCATCAGTATTAATTTCTGAAAACAGTTGTTAAACCGAGGTGTATAAAGACCAATTTTCATATTTGAAACTGAAAACATGAGTCTTCAAATTAAGCTGTTTAGAAGAGCTTCACAGGATAATTCCAAATCCAGAGATTGAACAACTTCCAAATCAGATTTGAGTTTTTAAAGAGATTAAGGGAAAATATAAATGAACTCACTAAAACACTCGATGAAGATGGAAATATGAAGAACTGTTGTTCCGTCTCCTCTCCGCAAATAGGGTTTAAGATTTTCTGGACCATCTGCTGTTAGCTTCATTTCCTCAGCAAGAAACTGAAACATCTCAGTCTGACCATGGCGGGCTGCACAAAATAGGCGGCTCTCCTAACCTGTTCCTCGTAATCAACAGCAACCTCTCACCCTTGCCATTATACCTCTTCAACATCGGTTGCCGATTCTTTCCAAGAATCGCTGGAGGCTAGTTCGTGGAGAATAGTGTTGCCTTTCTGTTACTTTTTATATTCCAAAGCGGAACTGGAAGGTTTTCTTGGTTAGGCAACATTCTCAGTAACTTATTCACCAGATGCTTCTCTTTGAAGCGAATGGCTATATGCAAGAATGTGTTGTTGTAACTCTTGCTGGGCCTTCAAGTGGCTCATCACTGCTGATTTCGGGCAGATAGTCGTGTTTTTTCTTAAAATCTGCGTACAAGATTTGAATGTTTTCCTTTTGTCTGGGATCCGCCATGAATTAAGGCCGTTTTTGTGTTTGGAGAGGGAGAGGGAGATGGAGAGGGAGAGCAGAGCAGAGCAGAGCAGAAGGCTTTTAGAAGTGATCAGGGATTTGATGGAGGTGGGGTTGGGGGTGGTTCCACGATCATTGGGAAGGCCCTTTAATAGGGTTTGGTTATGTGTTTCATGTTTTTTTAAATTGTTTTGGAGAATAACTTTTGAAAACTTAAAGAATACTATTCCTATGTTTTCTAAAAACTGTTCTTATTTTTTTTAAAGCTAATAATTTTTTAATACAACGCAGTAAACTGTCTCCACTGAGAGACTTGAAACCCCTCCTCCACGTGTTCAAGCCGCTTTATCGTTGACACTAACTAATTGGAGTTAGGACTTGTGTACAACTACTCTTGTTTTCTAAATTAATGTTTTTTGTGTTTTTGGCAGCTTTCAAGAATGGCTTGAGGGGTTAAGAGGGTATTTAGTTTAGGGGGCATTCACCACCTAACCTAAAAAGCCCTATAGTATAGTGGTAACCATTGAAATATTAAAAGAAGCGTTCAATTCCTCCTATTGAAACTTTTTTTCAAAAAAATTTCAGTTGGGGCATGTAGTCCCCCTAGGCATACATTGGCTTTGCCCTTGTTCTTGGTGAGGGCTTGTTTGGTTACAGTTTTTTAAAATTGTTTTCCATTCTAAAAACAAGGGAAATATAGAGAACAAGTTTGGATTCCAGTTTTTTTTTTTTTTTTTACATAGAAAATGTAGAAAACACTAAATTAAGATAACAAGAACAATTTCCAAAAAACAGCAAATCAGAGTTCTCTATGTTTTCAAAAACAAAAACCAAACAGGGCCTTAATCTTTGTTCCCAATTTTGACACCAGCTTAATGCAATAATATTTTGCCTGTCTTTTTTTTTTTTTTTTTATTTGAAGAAGAACTTTGCCTTTCTTTCCTGCTTCCCATAAATTTGAGATAATGAAGATCACTATGCTTATCATTATCTACTTAAATTATTTACCATCATTATTATTCTCATCAGTTTCATTACCATTATTATCATTATAAATTAACGAGACAGAGCAACCAGAGAAGGGAAGTTACTCAACCTGATTTCTAATGTACAAGGTCTAGTGTAATGCAAATCCATTGGGGAAAACACTATTTCATACTTTTTCCTGTTTTATATGGCACTTTTTACGCCTTATAAGTTCAATTTTTTTATTCTTCATGTATTTCATAAGATTTAAAGAAAAAAAAAAGTCATCTATTTTTTGTTCGTTACCTATTTCAGAAGGCTATTAAAGTAGTGGATATTGAGGGGAGGTACAGCTTGTAATATCTAAATGGTTTAGATAATAAAAGAAAGAAAGTAAAATGTCATTGTTATTTTATCAATCAATTCATTGAAAAAGTTACCATAATACAATTCACTGAGTTATATCTTGTAATTCAGGCATTATTATATTCCCCCAATTATTCTCTACTTATATATTAGTTAAACTGAGACGTGAAGTCGAGTCAAACAGTTAGGCATAGATGAGAAACAGAGGAGAAGAAGGTTGAACAGAAATTTTTCAGAGAACTTTCTTTCTTTCAAAAATACTTGAAGAACAAGTTGAACAACTATTTATACACAATCAGGAAGATTCTAGAGATAGTTACAGAAGTCTCTGAGAAACTCCAGAGAAGAAAGAGTTATTGATGCAGATAAATTCTGCTGATACGCCTGCACGTCAGTTTGCAGCTCCAGTATCTTCAATAGTATTATAAATTAATATGAAGCTAGTACTAGATTTTGGCTTCTCCGCAAGCAAAGGGACTTCATTGCATGAGAATGTCTGAATGCTATTTGAGAAACTAAATAAGTCATTTTCACTAGGAATGTGTTTTTGGAGAAAATACATTTACTAAGTTTCCAAAATTATCCTTCAAAGGACTTGCCATGCTTTTTCTTTTTTGTTTTTTTTTTTATGATGAACGTATAAAGTATAAACGCGACCAGCCTTAGACCATTCAACCATGTGGGCCATAGAGAGGACATTATTAAGTAAAAGGTGGACACACCATTTATATCATTACAGCTAAATATCTACAAAAAACTGCCGTCATATTCCATTTTTTCTTTTACATCTAATTCACTTTGCATTTAATATCTATTTCTTTATGTATTACATTGTTATAATATGGGTCATACTAACAAACATGAATTTGCATGATTTTTTCGTCTGATCGAAACAAATTTACCATTTGAATCACCCAATGCTGATATTACATGGTTCAAAAATCACTGCATCTGCTATCGATTCTGATAAGCTCGAAACGTATCGATCATAATGTATTGTCTAGGTATAGGCCGATACACAAAATAAGCTACTTAAAAAATTTAAAAAGTATGTCAATTATTATATATATATATATATATATATATATATATATATATATATATATATATATATATAATTAAGTGAGTTAAAAAAAATTAATAAAACAATTTCTTATATTTAACATGACTCTCTTTTTGTCAAAATTTTTATTAATATTAATTTTTCAATACACTTTTCCTGAAAGCTTATCATTTATACCGGAGACTCGAACCCCTCCCCTCCCATGTCCAACTATTTTAATATTGACGCTCTAACCAAATGAGTTAGCTAGGCTTATGCTAGGCTTATGGACTCAATATATGTGTATATATATATATATATATATATATATATATATATATATATATATATATATATATATATATATATATATATATATATATATAACACGGTAAATATATGGTAAATATCTTAAATATAAAATATCACATACTTATATGGTAAGTAAATATTGTGGTTAATAGGATAAATATATGGTACATATCCTAAATATCAAATATATCTTCTCAAAAAAAAAAAAAATCAAATATATGTATTCTTGGGTTTTCTTTTGTTTGAGTATGAAAAATCTTTAAAACAGATCTAGTATGATAAATATATATTATAATCTGTCCTTTTGTTTGCCCATAAAATATGAATATAATAAAATCTCCTAATAGGATATTAAATAGGGGAATTATGTTTCAGGGGCTCATGGAGCCTTTTATTTAATAAAAGATCCACAAAAGCATTTAAATTAAGCCAAAAACTCAGGACATTTAATAAAATTAAGACTAAGGATACAAAAAATTGAAAATGGCAAAACCACCCTTCCGATCCCCCAAACCACTCACCCAGCCGGCCAGCCCTCTTCCATCCAACCCCAAGCTCACACACCCCACACCCAGCCACAAATCCAGCCTTTTTTTTGTTTTTTTTCCCTTTTGATTTATGTTTTTTTTTTTTTACAATCAGTTTTCTTTTTTTGATTTATGATTTTTCCCTTTTTTTTCTCTTTTTTTTTTCTCATTTGGTTCTTATCCAACTGAACTCCCGTTGCTCCACTCCCATTCCTTTTAAATTTTCATTTTTTCTTTTCTTTATTATTCTATTTGACTTTCTTTAATTTATTTCATTTGGACAAGGGTTCACTATGAGCCAATGTATCCAAGTTCTATATGTTATTTAAGTTACACTTTCACATGACCATCATGCCATGTGTCACCCGATATCTGATGTCTCGAAAAACGTGAAATTCCAAATGTCTTGAAATTCGACAAAATTCAACGGTGTAACTAGATTTCGAGAGACGAATTCAACGATGAAGTCCGTTTCGTCATCCGATGTCTAGAAAATTTCCAGTTTTTAACCAAAATTACCATTTTTCCATTTTTCAAAAAAATTGACTTTTTCCTTGGTTTTACAACTTCATTTGGCTTTTACTAAAAATATGGTAAAAAATGGTCCATCAATGCATTTTAAAGCTATTATACCTAGTCCTTAAGCTAAAGTGGTAAAGGGATAAATCGAAAAACGGGAGGTTTCAAGTTCGAATAAAATAGTACAACATGATATATAAAGTGAATAAATGTCAAAAAAGAAATTATCGATACTTGCACGTGCTATACTTCAAAGCAAAATAAATGTCTACGGCCTACCAAATAGAAACTAATGGACTTATTGTCTTACTTATCCATATCTACTAAATAAAAGAATACAAGTGTTCTCTCCAAGGTTTTAAATTCAACCGGTATTAATGTGTTGGATATCGAAATGTAATATTTCGCTAAGCTGATTGTTTCCTTGTACCGCTTTCTGGGTGCGCCGGATATATATATATATATATATATATATATATATATATATATATATTTATATAATTTTTAATATAGAGTATTTTTGAAAATATAATTTATCATAAAATTATTTTATAATACATTAATTAAAAATTAAATTATCAAATAAACATAAATATTTTAATACCTTAACGAAGTTTAAATCACTAAATTAATATAATGTTTTAAGCATGTTAATCGTGCATAAATCAACAAACAAGTATAAAATATTTAATACAAGCAAATACAAAATAAAACAAATAATTTAAAACAAGAATCAAAGAACCAACATCAAACTCAAAAAGCCATCAAACCTTAAACATCAAAATCCCATGCATTTGTAAGGTGAGATGGGTCAATATCAGCTTCATCATTAGTATAATTTAATTCTTCATCATCCGTTAAGCTCATCAAGCAAACGGTGTTCTATTGTCTCCCAATTCAATCATCTCCATCAAAAAACACCGGCTCAAACATCCAATCATCCAACAAATCTATATGCTCTGTTACTTATAGGATCTAAAGACTCTTTCCTTTCTTCATAATCCCAAATAACAATATGAATAATGGTATCCTTTATAATTGAATCAATTAATATGACAGCAACTAATGCAAAATATTTCATTTCTTTTACATTTCTAAGTTTAAGATTGTAGCGAACAAAACCAAATCATTTAGTCTTTGTGGTTCAAGCCTATTTCTCCTTTAGAGTGAATAAATTCAAAATGCTCCAATTTTTTTCACATCCCGCTGTATCAACAACATCGCTAAGTATGCCTAATGGCAAAACTTTTGCAAATCCGGAGTATCATTGCCGAATTGCTCCCACCATGCAACTACAATAAACAAAACAATCATAACCAACTTTTAATAAATGTAGTAAGTAATGTTTCAATTCAAAGTTAAGCTATCATACCTGGATTTAGTTTTTCACGTTGGCGAATTGCTAAAGAGATTCTAAAATCATCAATTGATTTCTTATACTCCTCTATTTGCCCACTAATTTTATCTGTACACCACCAAAACATCATCTAGTCATCAGAGGAGTAATCCCTTAGAGTGACATCTTTTGCTTAGTGAACAGTCTAAAAGATTTGGGATTAAGAAAAACGTGAACCAAAGAAGATTTTTGCTGAATCAGTTAGTCGTTTTATCCCATCTAAGATCAATCACTCCAATATATGGACCATACAATGAAACCTTTCATTCTGCAATAACAGTCCCTGTTTATCTATAGTCAAACAAATAACCCATCAATATCTTCTCTCTCCGCCTCAGTCACAAAGCCTGTTAATCCCTACTCAAAGTCCAAATCAACCAAGTCAGGTTTCTATCGTAATTCAAAAACCCAGATCTAAAAAACATCAAACAAATAATCTTCCTGTTCGTTTTTATACAGATTCCTTGAGCTCTAACTCACTGTCAGCAAACATTTGCTCAGTATCACTCTTGAACCAGCAAACACAACAAGAAATGATAATTCAATACAGCAGGCCACATGTCTCTAACACATGAACCTTTCATCAAAAGTCAAAATGTGAGTAAAGGACAGCAATTTGTGATACTTCGCTTTTTGATATGTATCAATCACAGTGAGTTATTCAGATTCAAAAGCCTCCAACATCAAGTCAATGGCAATGCAGCATATGGAGAGACTTAAAAGAGAAATAAAGAGATGTCATTTTCCTGATTCCTGGCCCACCATTAAAGGGATCTTAACTGGCTGGGTGTAAGAACATCGATTCCTTTGCCTGATTTTTTTAAAAGTCAAGTTCTGTACCTGTGGGTAGGACCTGGCATCTTATAATAAATCAAATATCATACAAATAAAACTACCACCGCTAGGTAACATGTGATACGCACAATGTCACACCAAACCTAGTTTGTTAGTTACACAAAACCACTACACTTCAAACACATTATTTTAGAACCCACTGTGATGAACCCCACTACAGTGTCAATGCCCAATTGTGATGTGATAAAGTTTTCAAGCGTTTTCCTGTATCAACACTGGATTAAAAAACCCTGCTGCTTTATGCTTTAGTAAACATATCTTATACAGAACACAATAAAATGGCACCAACAGAAGCGCCCAGAAACCCAATCATACATCATTACTCTGCCACACACAACAGTTTTGAAAATAAATCCCAAGCCTTTGTCTGTATCTCTCATCTATGGCGGTAATCAATCCTGGGCACTAAGGAATAATCTCTATACCTTACCAGAAATCACGCAGCGTTAAACTCATCCTTTGTTTGATCTTACACCATAGCAAAACCTATTTTATCCGGCCCGTAATCATAGCGCGCCTGATCTCGTTCTTATAGCACGGCTTCCATCCGGATCTTGTTACGCCCTGTTCATTTCAAAGATGCAGATCGAAGCTTATACAACAGCCGCGCGTGCCTCAGCGTCTTCCGTTCAAGTTTGAGCACGTATTTCGATCTCCCAAGAGTTGCAAAAACTGTGCTGAGCAACAAGCTGTCCTTAAACATCGACAGCAGCTCTGATATTCATCCCCATCTAGGGAGCCATGCATCCAATATTTATCCCACGGAGCTTCACACTTGAACTGATGCATCCTTCAGAGGTCACACAGATTTACGAATCCATGGGCTCCAAAAAAGTCATTTAACTTATCTCATACGGAAAGGGCCCATGTTACTACTTGTTCAAATGTCCCAAATAGAGATTTGTCAAATTCATGTTTCTTATATCTAATCCCATCTTGATAAATTATTACTGGAGGCCCATGGGGGGTATTACTATTTGTCCCCATCCCGGAGTTTCCATAATGAAAGATCCATATACCGCGTAAATTATCTGATAAGGTGAGTACCCAGAAAGGCCTCGTAACCCAGATTTATACGCAGAATGTTCTCTGTGATCCTGCCTCAAATCACAAGAAAGATAGTCCAGCTCCTACGGATTCTACCTGGGTGTTGGCAAATCGACTTAGTAGATTTTCAGATTCTGTTCAAAAAGCAGGTACTCTTAGGGTGCTAATAAGTCGGAACAGATCAGAGCCTATGTATAAGGTATCGAGCAGGGCAATAGTCCATATTAGTGCGATCACAATAAAAGGTTGCACGATTCACAAGTGATTCAGAAACATATTCAAAAAACAAAATTGTTTATCGGGCCTTATTTCATAGTCAAGACCCAGAGTTATCTCATGTTCTGAGCCCGTAGTGTCATTGACCTATATTTATTTTATCGACATGAGCACCCTCGTGAAAGGGCCACCGGACTTTATAACAGCCGACCCACACTAGAAAGGGGCTCTCGCAGGGCGCCACATGCGTGAACTTGCATTTGTTTCACCAATGTCAGCGCCCATAAAGTATTAATGGATTCTATACTTGTTTTTATTCCATACCTTTCAGAGTACCTTTAGGTGTCAAGGTATCCTAGAGTATTTATTTTAACATACGGCACCAGAGGCGCCCATCTAGACTTTATGCGCTTTTGTTTTTTACTGATACGAGAGTACCCGTGGGTACTATAGAACTTATACTTATTTTACTGATACGGGAGTGCCCGTAGGTACTATAGAGATTAATCAGATACAGGAGTACCCGTAGTTACTACAGAACAGATACAGAGGTACATTCAGATCTTTATCACTCTTATTCTTTATTCGTAGTCTTATCATATAATCGTTTGACTACCCGACCAATCATAAGAAATGAGTAGGATCGCAACACAAAGTACCGAAGGTACAATACAAGATCGAGGTGTCGAGCACCAGCAGGAGGCACGAGTATCGAACAGAGTGTCGTGAAGCACCAATCGTGATGAGTGTCGTGAGGCACTACCAGAGTGACCAAGCACTAATCAGACAGGAGTGCCGGGCACTAACAGGAGTACCGGCACTTCAATCGAGTACCGGCTACTAATCAAAGACATCCACTCATCTCATTCTTGGTCCTAGGTAGGTCATATGGATCATATGTCTTCATAACTTATAATGTATCTTAATCACATTCTGCGGTTCATGACATATTGTTTTCATGTTCATGTTCCTCGTTTTCAGTTCAAGTTATTATTTTCATATCCTATTCATGTTGCATGAACACAGCTATACATATTTCATTTCCTATATTTTTCCTTGTTTCATGCCTATTACATATGGCATTTCATAGACTTATACAGGAATACTTATACATGTACTTATCCTTATCACAGACATATACTTATACAGTGTGTTGCATATGTATTCGCACAACATTCATGTATTCTTGATCCTCTACGAATCAACTTTACTCAGAAATTGGAATCATTCCAATTGAATCTTCCAAACTCAAGTTATGGCATTTTCATGCCAAACTAGTCATTTTAATCTCGCTTACACTCGACTCGGCTTGAAATACTCATTTTCCAATGCCTTGACTCTATACTTGACACTGGTTCTTTGTATTCCTTTAAATCTAAGGTGCTAAGGGTTCTCCTCCAACTGGAATCACCCAAATCGGAGCACCGAAACTCAAGATACGTCCGGAACAAAGCACTACCTCAGATAGGATAAATTTCTCCGACCACTCTAAGACAGTCCCCGAAATGCCCGCACGTGTGTTCTTCCATTTTTCATGCACTTTTCTTCCATAATTCACTTCTATTACATCCTTCATAAAAAACTAACATGGAATCCCTCCCAACAACTCCACAAACACTTTAATTTGCAAAAGAATCCAAGGATTCATACCAAAATTCACCAATTCTCCAAAACCTTGGAATTGTGAAGGATTCCATCTCTAATCATTATCAACTAGGGATTTTCAACCAAACTTCCCTTAAATCTAGAGTTAGGATGTCTTCCTAACAAAACCCTAGAAAAGGGAACCAATTTAATCTTCAAGGAAAACCCTAGCAATCATATCCAAGTAGTTTGTATACAAAAAGCATACCAAAATCCATGCAAAAGTCATGTATCCATACAAAAATTCCATACCTTGGCTTGATTTCCCCTTTCTTCCTCTTCTTCTCCTTCCTCTTCCTCTCCTTCTTGTTTGGAGACCAAAATAATGCATTTTGGTCTCCCCACATCCATTTATAATGAAACTTGGATGTGTTATTTAGCTTTTAGTCCTCCAACTCTTGACCATTTGTATTCAATTTCTTTATTGTATTGCCTCTAATCTTCTTTAATCCATGTCCTTATGCCTTTGACACAATTTACTTCTTTTTTGCCTTTATAACTTGCATACTCGGTTTTTAAGTTTTCTTTTTATTTTCGCATTTAATTTACGAAAATTCAATTTATGCTTACAAAATACCCTAAACATGACGAAAACTGTTAGGGTATATTTTGGGGTGTTACACCATACCTCTATTGTAACAACTTGCCCGCAGCTTTATAACTTGCATCATTATCAGTGATAAAATGAACAATATTTTATGCTCCAACTTCTTGAACAACTTGATCAAAAATTCCCAACAATGTTTCTTTGTCTTTTCTAAGGCCAGATATATCAATGGATTTAAAAAATATGGTGCCTTTTAGACTAAACACAATAAAATTAATAATTGGTTGTTGTTTTTGATTTGTCCAACCATTAGACATCACAGAGCATCCATATAATCCCCATTCAGCCTTAATTCCTGAAAGATAGATTCTAACATCTTGAACAACATCTTTCAAAAGAGATCCTCTAAAATCATGAGGAGATGGACCTTTGAAACCAGGACCAATCCCTGCTATAACATCTATCATTGGTTGATAATAAACTGAATTAGCAACATTGAAGGATACATTTGTGATCATACCACCATCTTGCCACAACCACATTTCAGCACATCAACTATTTCTTTAGAAGCCATTGCACTTCTAATGCTCGGTTGGGATCGAATTGTCTGAGCAAAGTAACTTTGTACTCCTTTCCTCGAAGGTGCACTTTCATCTACACTTCTCTTCCCTCTCGACATTCCCCTATCAATTTCAACAACATCATCTGCTTCAACAGAATCATCACCACAAGAACTTCCAATTTCAAATCTCTGTCTCTTTCTCTTTTCTTTTTCTTTAATAATGTCATCCACTAACTGTTTCATTTGCCATCTAACTTCACCCGGTACTTTCTTGCAAGGTTCAACATCACCTTGGACTCCATCAAGGTGATACTTGAATCGAGTAATGCCACCACCGTTGATCCTCTTGTTACAATGAAGACATAAAGTACTATTTCTATTACCAATTATCCTTGACCATGGGCCTTCAATACCGGGATCTTGAGGCGAAATTTGGAGGCGAAGCCACGAATGCGGCAGTAGTAGCAGCACCACTTGATGCTTGATCTTCCATTGTCACTTCTAATATATTTGTCATGACACTGCGCACTCGAATCTTTTCACCCTTACCAATGCAATCACAAACAAACATTTCATTTTCATAAGCAAAAGAAAATATCTCAGCTCAAATTAAATATCTATCTTATTAAAAGACCAAGACCACATACGAAACATAAAAGTATGGTCAATTTCATATACTCAAGTCCTTCACTAACTATGTTTTCCCAAATCATCACTTTTAGTACTATAATTGCAAATCTACAAAATGAAATCATATATATAAAAGAAGAGTATCTATCTTCCTAATAAAAAAAAAATTACAACTCACATGCCTGTGACACATGGCAGTTAAAGATCACAACTAAGTCATTTGGAAGGAAAATTCATATACTATATTACTAGAAGAAGCCGGAGTTTAAGGACCAGTGAATATAGAAACCGTTGCTTGATTGATGATATAAGCAAATTTCTGCAAAATAAAAGGAGTGATGAAAGCATGAGTGCGAGCTAAATTGAAAATTAGAAGGTTGACTTGAATGATTGGTTTGTGAAACAAAAGGAAGGACATAAAATCTTTTCAAAGGAAGAAAGGGTTCTTGTCGATATTCACATAAAAAAATTATGTACATAATGCTTTGGGTACGCCAGAAGAAGCAATGATTCCCCGAATCCGATGAATGGTTTTGTGCGGTGATCATGTGATCCGTATGCATATTCACACTTGTAGTCTATTAAATGGGTAGATAAAGTTCATTTTAATTCATAAACTTTAAAAACCAATGATGAAATATTTCAAAGAAAAAGTTGATTGAATCAAAATTTAATAAAATCTTTTGCCTACAAGTCAGAACTGGTTGGCGTAGCTATTAGCTACATCATTTGGAGTTGCTTTGCTAACATTTGATAATGTGTGGCTGGATTTGACTGTAAACCCACGATAATCTTGCGGATTAAATTTCTCAGCCGAGGTTCAATGGGAGGAACACAACGATTATATTAGATTATCGAGGAAGGCCGGCGAGTTGCATCGAGCAGGTAGGCTGATAGTAGAAAGCGTGGTGTGTATATGTACGCCTATGTCTTAGCAAGGTACGCATCGCCCAAGTAATATAGTGTACCTATAGTACGGGATGTCGATCACGGGGATAAGTGTGTTGAATCTGATTGGCTTTTGAATATTATCTAGATGTTAGCTTTGGTGTGAGTATTGATAATACAAATTTCAACTAAACTAATCGATCTTAATGAATTCTTGTATAATGGAGACTGAGGGCTATGTTTCCCCACACCACTTTTGATGGATTTATTTCTTAAGATGATACTATTAGGTTTATTTATAATTTATTGATGGCTAGGTGATCTTGCTTCTGAGCCACCCTCTCTCGAGGTGTATCCACGCTTTATCTCGCTACTAGTGTTGAGTGTGTCTCTACTATTTCGATACTCCCGAAATGCTTAAATGTTCTAGCCTTGATTGCCACCCTCGGGATCGGAATATCTCTATTTACCGAATCAACCGAAGAGCTGCTCTATTCAAATCCCTGGGTATCCTCATCTCTCGAATCTCGGATATCCAGGTATAATCCGCATGTGTTGAGACATCACCATGTAAATGATTCCACAGGATATAAAGGGATGTTACAAATTATAAACAACTGAATCATATAAAATACTAATCTTTAATCCATGCAATCGTGACAGGGTTCAACAACACCCTAGGTATAAATCTAGAACATACTGAATATGGGAACACCAGTATTTAATCTATAAAACATTATTACTTCTATCCAAAAAGAAGAAAAATACAAATGACGGGCTTTTCTCCAAGATCAAAGTCATTTGTTGTTCTTATTTAGTGCCCTAGTTAAGTCTGATCTCGATCGGTCACGGTCCCCTTTTTGCGCAATGATGGAGAAGCGGGAATCGCGGCGACTCGCTGACGTTGAGACATGTGACGTTGCCTTTGTTGACTTCTACATTTGTTGACCCAGCGTCGCGCTGGCGTTAAGGACGTCCTAGCGTGAGGACAGCGGCGTTGGGACGTCGTGGCGTTCGACGACTTTATGCGCTTCCACCCTACGATCCAATGCGTAACCACCCCGTTCCGCTGCGGTTCACACACGCTCTGAAAATCAGATGTCGGGCCATAAATAATACTTAATTTAAATATGAAATACGGCTAAAGCATTAAGACAAGCGCGGGTTTGGCATGGTGTTTTAGGCACTCATCACCCCCGACTTAGCTTCTTGCTTGTCTCGAGCAGAATTGACTCAACACGGACACGCACTACATACCGCCTTCTAACACTAGGATAGTCTTGCACATGCTGATAGGCAGGATCAAATTGGGCCAGGCTCACACTTTGCCATTTGTTGAAGTTGAGTTCGCAGGGTGTTCGACTTTGAAAGAATTAGATTGAGAAATCGGTGTAATTTACTATTACCTCGTCCTCGAGATATTTCAATAACCTTTCCCCGAAGAACTTATGTGCTTTGAATAAATAACCTCCTAGTTTATACCTAGGTGCAGAGGCGCCCCAGACTTGAGTTCAACTCACTAATTGGGAAAATCTAGCTTTCTGAGGGGAAATGATAAGGCATCGTTTACTTTCCTGACATACCTACTCATAACATCAAACAAAACTAGCGCCCATAAGTTTATGCTAAGTGTTCATGTAGCAGGGATTAGTTGGTGACTCCCCACCAGTTGGTTAAGGGCCTTGGGCATTGATTCCCTCAAGCGTCACCGAACACTCGAGCTAAAACCTGAGGCCTAGCGTGGGAAACTTCCATCTTACATCCCACATAGCAGGCGGTGAAGTCAATAACTCCCGGCCGAGTTGGCTCTGACATTGGGCTTTGAAGGCCCCTCGAAATTTGTACGGGGATTACGATGGAAGATCCCACTTATTCGATGCCTATATATATATATATATATATATATATATATATATATATATATATATATATATATATATATAAATATATATATATATATATATATATATATATTATTATTATTTTTTTTTTTTTTGGGCTCAAAGGCAATCCTCTTTTATTACCGGTGTCCCATCTCTTTGGTGTTTAGGAGCTCCCGGGGTTTGTTGAACCTTAGTAGTCGGGTTCGGCATCTAGGCATACCACAGAGGTCATCGTGTGAGTGTATTAGGCTCATTAGCTTGATTTATTGAATGTCCAGAGGTGATTCACTATGCCTCCCACCTATTCAACCCTAATTCAGAACATCAAACACCCATGAATCCTCTTTTAGAGATATACCTTTATTTTCCATGATAATAGTGATTCGAGCCCCAAAAGTGATCTTAGGCTCTCAAACATGGCAACACACATACAAAGCTCCTAAACACGGCACCACTAAACATAGATATGATCTACCAAAAACACAAACAGGAACTAAACACACGACTCGACAACCTAAAATGAACAAGCGTAATTGAAACTAAACTGAGGCATAAACATGAAAATAAAAAAAATAACCATCACAAAAATTATACTGATCTAATAAAAACCGGATCACCACCCACACCCCCCCAAACAAAAGTACTCAGTGTCCTCACTAGCAATAAAAGAACGGGAGAAGGTGAAGGGAACTCCCCTGGTGATCGGACGGAGTCCTTTATGTTAGTGGCGGCGGTACAGTGGTGAAGCGAAGGCTGTCTGAAGCTAGGCTGGAGGAATTTATTCTTCTTCAGAGAATAGTGGCCTGGTTGGCCAGAATTATACGCATGTCAGCGCGAAGAGCCTCCATATCCTGTGTAAGGAGGACTCGGTGCTCTTGGGTCTCATCCCAAAATGCGTCAAAGCGCTCAGTAAGGGCAAGCACTGGGTCCTCTAAGTCAGGGGTGGGACTGGATGGGGCCGCCTCTAAGGGCTGATGTGGTGGTGGTGGGGGTGGGTGAGTAGAGGACTGCCCAATGTCATCCTAGGGATCGCCCGAGTGCAAGCGGGCCGATGAGTCGTGGAGCTCGTCCTCGTCCGAGGGCTCATGGCCAGAATCATAAGTCCCCTCAGGTCGTGGTACACCCAGTTTGTCTCGCTTAACTGATATAGCCTTGATTGGGTGTAACCACTCCTCGTTGTCATCTAAGGGCACCCCGGCTCGTTTACATAAGCCGTAAATGAGGAAGGGGTGCTGACCTATCTGGCGTCCGGTTGCTGGAGGATGGCATCCTATAACCTGCCAACATCGTTGAAATTTCACGAATGATGACATAATTGAGCGGGGGCACGCTTAGCGATCGCCCACACATGTTCGTCGTCGGAATGGGGCTGACGTGATGAAGTGATGCAGTACGTAGGGATATAGGCCAAATGCTTGGCCTTGAAGTGGACGGCGTGCCCAGCACTGTTGAGCTTCCACTCACCACTTGGATTTGTCGGGCAAGATGACCTCGGGAGTGTCGGAGCGGCTTCATTAGGCCCGTCGAGAAGGCTCGAGGGAACATAGTCAAGATTATAAAGTGGTTGATAGACTCCGCCTTTGAAGTCTACCAACACTCCCGCACTGGACCTTCTTGACCGGCGTGGGAGCGGGGTTGGGCGTAGAATTCTAGCGCCATACTCATCACGGTTGGATGAGGCGGTTGGGCGCGCCCGCTGTCCCTTGGCATGATAGTCGCTATGGAAATCATCGAGGGTGATGGAAACCCTTTTCTTTAATAAAAGACCGATTCTTGCAGATGGTGTCGAATCGATCGGCGACACCCTCATTTACAAACCTCGATACATCAAAATTTAGGGTGGGATCCTCATTAGTCCGACCTCGTTTTGTAGGCAACTTTTGCCTCTTGCCAGACATTGGTGTAGCAAAGACAATCGAGACTATTGAAGGTCCTACGTGGACAAGGTAGCCAATTGGCACCAACAGGACCACACCTAGATGGACTAGACAATGTGTTGAGCACCTAAAGTGCACTATGAAAACGAAGACCAAATGGGCAATAGGGAAGTAGACACAAACCCAAGGACACTCGACAGACCTTACCAGCCCAAACTAGACCTAATGTGGAGGACTAGACCTAACAGGTGTGAATAAAACCTAACCGAGGTAAGGACACCTACGTGTAGTGTGGATGGCGCGAGACAGGGACAGTGTACTGGTAGGTGTGGAAGGAGATGGTGGTGGCAGTGTCAGTGAGGGTGTCGGAGGGCAAAACAATGGCCTCCGATGGGTGTGAAGTGGACTCAGTGGGGGTTGGTGTAGGGCGATAAAGGGTGCACTGAGGTTCGGGCAAAGGAGCAGGGGTAAGAAACAAGCCCAGGGAGTGGTTTGGCCTTAAACGAGGGTCAGCGTCGGCGTCGCGGTCTGTCGCTGGCGTTCGAAGAATGATTAAAACCAACGTCGCGACGTTGAGATCCAACATCGCGACATTCTAGAGGAGATCTAAACCAACGTCGCGACGTTGAGATCAACGTCCACGTTCCCGGAGGAGGGATAAGGCGGCGTGCGACAGACATTGGGCGCTCATAGCGTTGAAAGCAGCGTCACGACGTGACAAGAAGACCCAAAATGCAAAATATTCATCAATGGCTTAAGGTAAAAGAAAACTCCCCTAGTGCAATATGTGACTCTCTCGAACTTTTGAAGTGAACTGCATGAACGGATCCTCCCCAATACTTTCGATTGCGGGTTTAACGTCGTTAGCTCGACGACCCTGAATCTCCAGGAAAATTTCAAGAAAAACTTGGGTTGCCTCCCAAGAAGCGCTATGTTTAACGTGGTGCTTCAGCGGCTAAATCTCAATGTGCTTTCGAGAACCAGGAGCTCTTATGACCGCTTGCGTACTTCGTCGATCACGGTCGATGAGTATCAGCTCCTTATCATGGAATTACGCCCCAATCTGGCTTGACCGTTGTGTGTTAACTGTGAATGTTCCTTTCTCAAGATGTGTAACCTCTGCACCTCCATGTGGAAAGACCTTGGTCAATGTGAAAGGTCCTGACCATCTAGACTTCAATTTCCCAGGAAAAAGTTTGAGACAGGAATTAAACAAAGAGGACACATTTGCCGCCTCGGAGTTCCTTCCTGGTAATATGTGTTTTCATCGTGCGGACTTTTGTCCTTTCCTTGTAAATACGGGCATTTTCATAAGCTTCGTTCTGAATCTTCGTCTAGTTCATCGAGCTGTGTCAGCTTGCTTCTCACCGGGCTAGTGTGTACTGTCCATGTTCAATCAGCCGAGTTGCCCAAGAGGCTGATATGCTCCACTTCCACCGGCAAGGGCATGCTTTTCCCACAAACAATTCTAAAAGGCGACATACCCAAGGGGTGTTTTTAAAGTCGCTCGGGTACGCCCGCAGTGCATCTTCAATCTTTTTAGACCACTTTTCCCGAACTCGGCAACCGTTTTCTCCGTAATGACTTACTGACACACCTCGCCAGCCATCTTGGACAAGGGGGAGATATGCAGGATGTATGATGGCGCACCCTATACTTTTGCAAGACTCACAATCATCTTATTTCGGTAATGAAAGTACCATTATCTGCGATCGCTCGAGGGTGTCAATCGCGAATATGTGGCTGCAAAGAAATCGAGCCACTACCGCATCGCTAGCGGCGGGTCGGACCGCTTTCAACCCCACTTCGAGACATAATCTACTGCCAACAAGATGTACAGGTTGTTATAAGATGGGGGAAATGGTCCCATGAAATCCATCCCCCATAAATCAAACAATTCTACTTCCAGAATGGGATGCATGGGCGGTTCATCCTTTCTAGAAATGCGCTCCCCATTCGCTGATTGTCACATGCATACTAAATGATGAGCATCCTTAATAAGGTAGACAAGAGAAGCCCGATTGCAACACCTGTCGCCGTCACGCTGCCAATCAAGTGTCCACCACATGGTAAAGTGTGGCAGTGGTTCAAGATACTGTTCATTTCATGACACATCTTGGATCACTTGGTATTATGATATGCGTAAAGAATTGGCTTCTCGATAGTAGTGTTTCAAGTGTCTGAAAGAACCTCTTTTACGGTGATGATTAAATTCCAGAGGGACTAAACGGCTGCAAAATAATTCACGTAATCTGCCAAACCATGGAGCGCCTCTTGTCTTGATAGCTAAGAAGGATTGCTCGTCCCTAAGTCGTCATTCACTTGAACCTCATCACTTGCCCCTTCCATTGTGAAAGATGATGCAACTATAATTTCTGTACCGCTTTCTTTATATTCAATCTCTACGTGGATTGGAGGCAAAGAATCCGCGGGTTGATGGGGACTGGCGTCTTTTAGTCATCAAGTAATTTTATGGCGGCGGAATGATGGAGTGTGAACTACGACCTTGTTGCAATCGAATAAGGCTGGTTGTCAAGCGAACCGATAGGCAATAGTTCTTTTAAGCAGTGGCGTGAATTCAAGTTACGCTCGCGCAAGTAGATTACTTGGAAATTTTCTCTGGATTTACGCCGCAACAACTCCGATCGCAAAATCACTTTGCGCGTCGCACATAGCGCTCGAATGGGAAGGACCAATGCGGAGCTCTTCTGATAGGAGTCGATACGATTTATCTTTTATCTACGAAAATGCGGCGCAAACACTTTGAGATTAAACTCAAATGGGGGTCCCTTGGACGGGAGATTGAACAACGAGTTTTGCAATAGGAAGAGAAGTCTTTGATGAATCGCGCATAGAATCATGAGTAACAAAAAACCTTGCTCCCTTTGGAGTGAGGGGTGGAGGTAATTTTTCAATTGTAAATCTTTGCTGCCGCCACCTCTATTATTCCTCTTTGCGAATCCGATGTCAGAAATTGCAATACCCTCTTGTACCATAAAATGGCACTTCTCCCGGTGGTCTGAGTTGGTCTCCTCGCATCTTATCATCTTGATCCTCTCGAATTTTCCGGGCGGTTAATCGAATGATTACCAAAATCGAAAAATCATCCATGAAGTCTCGATTGTCTTCTCAACCATGCGAGAATATGGCCATCATGCATAAGTTGGAAAGTGCGGTGCATTTACGACCCGAGGAGCATCACTTTGAATCTGAAGATGTCAGCAGGGACATGTAATTCATCTTCTCTGATCCTCGTTTATGTAATTGATTGCCATTTGGAATATCCATCAGCGATAATATTCATGGCCAAACTGTCGATCCAACATCCCGATCCGAAAGCGACAATGGGAAATGATCTTGCTTTTAGTGGCTTTGTTCAATTTCCGATGTCGATACAAAATTCTCCACCGTGATTCGAGAAAGCGTGTATGTTTTGGTTCTTATGACGGTTGTTCCTCCTTCTTAAGTGCTACTTGAACTAGACTACCGTGCAGCATCGAAATAGGATAGATTACCCATTATCCGGCCACTTCAATACTTCCTTTTGGACTACACTCTTTCATAGTTGGATTGACCTCCTCGTGCTTCGAGGTTTATGACCATCTTCGATAATCTGATGCATGCACATGGAAGGCGAATCCACTTTTAAATCGGCTAGAAGCCATACGGCGCATTTTATGATCTCTAAGGACCCTCGATAACTTCTCCTCCTCCCTAATTCGAGTCGAGATCACGAGATGATCAGTAGGTGAATGCTATGCAGATATGCATACTTCAAATGGCTGGAAGTAAAGGTTTTGTTCCATCTTGGTGGTTGTTCGGCCAGATGGTACTAGGCGTTTTAATACTTTCACTAAATTGAGCATTTTCCTTCTATGGAAATTAGAAAGAATCCATCCATTTACATATTCCTCTCTGCCTGTCTTCCTTTCGTATTCTCAGAGATAATTACTGTCTTGGTAGCCTCGAGGATCAGTGAGACCACTTTAGCTAGACACCAGCCTCTCTTATCTGCCATGAAACATGCATCACTTTGCCGGATCTCTCACGACCGAACAAGAATTGAACTTGACTTCATCCTCCCGCCTCTCGAGTTTTAGTTCTCCTATACGAGACATCAGTCATTGCTCTGCCGATTCTGAAAGCAGTGCACTTGGTGCCGGATATTTCTTTATCCTCTTCCACGCCTCTATCTGATAAATACGTTGGGAAGATAAACTTGTCAACCTTTACTAAGACATCTTCTATCCACCCCTCTCGGATGCTTAAGGGGACTGTCTTGGTGAAATGTGGCGTAGTTAGACGAGCTACTTTGATTTCAAGCGTTTAAAAATGGAATGAGGGCATGAGATTAATGCGCTTTTGAATCACACAAATGCTCTCTCAAAGATAACATTTCAATGGTGCATAGGATAGTGAAAGCGCAGGTCTTTTAGCTTTCGCGACTCACATACGAAGTATGTGCTACGTTCTCCGGTTAAGTTAGCGTTTGAAATCCATGATCTTCTCTTAGAGACGGTATGTCCTTCATAAAATTTTACATAGCCCCGGGCATACGTTCGAAACATGCGGGATATTGATGTGTAGTTTCTTGAACACTTCGCGGAGCAGTAAAAGCTGCTTATCCAACTTATGCTTCTTTAGACGTTGTGGATATGGAATTGGTGGGTTGTCCCTTGCTTCAGTGGTGTTTCCTCTGGTATTTCTCTTGAGGCTGTTCCTATCATCATCCATTCGGCCAGGGCTGGATGACTTTCTCAGTCTCTACCTCCTCTATAACTGGGATTGCTCTGTGTCTCCAATTCTTTACCACTTCTCAGTGTGACTGCTTTAACATGTTCATTCCGTAACTGGGTTCGCGCCCCGAGTTGCTTGGTAAGGAACGGTACTTCTGTCAATAGATTAGCCATTTGACTCATCTGTATCTCCAAGTTTCTCAACTGTGTCACTTAATTGTTCAATTGGGTGGCTGTTAACTGTAGCCTTTGTCTCATTCATAAAGTGGTGTGTGGGAGGTGAGCATCACTGTGAGAACATTCCCGAGTCCACCTTTTCTCGGGGAAGTGGATTCGCTCATACGAGTTGATGGCATGTTGTTACGATTGTTCCTCCATCCATACGAAACAGTTATTTACATTTGTTCGATTTTGATTGATGCCACCCTTGGCACGGATTTTGGTTCGATAGTTGTTTCCCAATCTTGTCCTTGTTGTGTTTGATTCGATTGAACCTCGACCGCATCTTGAGCTGTCTGAGTTGGTTCTGGCGGCGTCATGCTATTGTGCTATCCTTCCGGAAATTCACACAACTCCATGGGTTAGTCACGTATGGTGTGGTACCTTCTATTTAATACAGTTAATGTTTAGTCGATTCTTGTGACATGGTTGCAGTTGTTGAGAACCTCATTATCAGAGTCACGCCATGGCTTTTACTAGTGTAGTCTTCTCTCTAGGCCACTTATTTGCATTAGTGCGGCATCTTCAAGGATTCGCATGCTTGGTCCTTGGTTTCTTCATTGAGTGCCCTCGGTAGGCGTGATCCTTGTTCTGGTTGGGTACCGGAAACCATTATAGAAAGTATGGACTGCATCCATACGGTTGGTATGATGTGGGCACTTCCTCAACAGTTCGTGAAATCTATCCCATGCTTCATGGATTCTCTCCCTACAGTTGTCTAAAAGTATTGATCTCTTTCTAAGTTGTGCAATTTACTGAAGGTGGAAAAAAGCAGTGGGAACCTGCTAAGTCGTTCCATGAAAATGTGGAATCGGTGGCTAACTTGTTAACCTTGATGCTTGGCTCTATCACTGAGTGAAAGTGGGAACAATCTCAACTGAGTGCCTCTTGGGCGACTTCATTGTACTTGATGGGTGTCACCCGGACAGGAAGTTGGTGGATGCATATTTGGATTCTCATTAGGTAGTCGAAATATTAGATGTTACGAAGCATCGTAGATTCTTGACCGGCTCGAAGTTGTTTGCTGGTCCCGGTGGTCTTGGATAATTTATGCGAACAAGCGTGAGGCGAGTGAGGCGAGCTCTTCTAGCAACATGAATGGATCATCTAGTTGTATAAGCGGCTGGAGTGTGATTTCTTCAGATTATTCCCATTTAAAACCCCTCGTAGCTCGTTTGCTTAATCTTTAGGATCTGCTCTTCATTGTTCTCCGTGATTGCTAGATTTCTAGTTTGTTCTATTCTGTTCTCGTATTACATGTAAGTTCTTTCTAGCTCGAAGGATCGACGGATGTAGGTCGGCTGATCTCGTTATCGCATTCCTCCTTGTAACTATGGCTATGATCACACAGGCAAAGAACACCCAATTACGGCACTTGTAAAAGCGAATAAAAACAAAAATTCGGGAAGTAATATCTAATTGCTTTATTCTCTATATCACACTAAACCTATCCTCAGCAACGGCGCCAAAAACTTGATAGGCCGAAAGCGTGGTGTGTATATATGTACGCCTATGTGCGCAAGTGCACGCGTCGCCCCAAGTAATATAGTGTACCTATGGTACGAATGAATATCCCGATCCACAAGGGATAAGTGTATTTGAATCTGATTGGCTTTTGAATATTATGGATATTAGCTGGGTGACAAAGTATTAATGTGCGAATTTTCAGCTAAACTAATCGATGTAGGAGAATTCTTGTATAATGAGACTAAGTGTATCTCCCATACTTTGATGGATTATTTCCTAAAGATGATACTATTTAGTTTATTTATAATTTATTGATGGCTAGGTGTTGATCTTTCTTCACACGAAATACCCTCTCCTCTGGGGTGCACCCACCTATCATTTGTGGTAGTGTTGAGTGTATCTACCACTGACTTCGATACTAAAAATGTAAAATGTTAACCTTGTTTGCCACCCTCGGGATGGGAATATCTCATTCTGCAGATCAACGAAGTGCTCTATTCAAATCACAGGTATCCTCATCTCTCGAATCTCGGATATCAGGTATAATCATTTAATGTTGGCCATATATCACCATGTAAATGATTCACGAGATATAAGCGAGATATTATAATTCTCCTTAATTTGAATCATGCAGAAATACCTAATCTTTAATCCATGCAATCGTGATAGGGTTCAACAACACCTAGGTATAAATCTAGAACATCTTGAATATGAGAACACATTATTTAATCCTATAAAACATTAGTACTTCTATAAAAGAAAGAAAAATACAAATAGGGCTTTCTCGAAGATGAAGTATTCTTTGTTCGATTTAAGTGCCTAGTTAAATACGATCCCTTGATCTCGATTAAATTCCCCTTTTTGCTTTTAATGATGGAGAAAGCGAGGAATCAGCGCTTCGATACCGTGATGTTCTTTAGCGTTGACTTTACATTTGTTGACCCAGCGTCCGCGGCGTTGGGGCGTGAAGACGTCAGCGGCGTTGGGACATCGCTGGCGTTCCTGACGACTTTATGCACTTCCATCCTCTGATCCAAAATGCATCCAAAAACCCCCGTTCCACCTGCAGTTCACACACACTACAAAAATCAGATGTCAGGCCATAAATAATACTTAATTTAAATATAAATACAGCTAAAAACATAAAGCGAATGCGGGTTTAGCATGAAGTGTTTTAAGGCACTCATCGGCGAATAACAAACTCAACAAGCTTCGGCTGGTCCAACTTGAAAAAAGAAAGGATGAAGCAAATCGATAGGTTAGAATAATCTCAGCATGTTAAAAAAAAAAAATTTCAGCATTAATCCAACAAATAATCTTAGTAGTAATCCCAACAAATAATCTCAAAAGAAATTAAAGTAAAATAAATTACCTACAAGCACAAGGATCACGAGAAGCGAGATCTTGAATTCTCTTTACTCTTTTTGTGGTGGTTAGGGCGTCATGGTGTGGTTAGAGGCGGTGGTTAGGGTGTACCGGCGACGATCGCAGCCGGTGCGGGTGGTGGTTGTGCGATGGTACGACACGGAGGCGACGGCGTACGTGAAAGGGAGGCGTAAGCGGGCGAGCAAAGATCGTGACTGGGATTGGGTTAGGGTTTAATTTAAGAGTGATATGTTTTATTAATATCAAAAATCTATTCTGTTCGGCGAATAAGTATCTTGAAACGGATTAAACAATCGAAGGCGGTCAGACGATAACCGTTACATAGTCAAATTTTTCATGACATGTTAGTTCAGTTTTGGAAAAGGACTGAATATTAAACACGTTCACGTGGAAGACGAATTGGGTGTGGTTCTCTCATCTTGAATTCTCCCTTCTTATCCACTAAGAATCCATCACCAAGGATGAAATAATCATAAGCTTCTAATATACCAAGTTTGAATTTGAGTTGTGATTCATCACATCCTCCAAATGAATGAGACTTTTACCGAACACCTTGATGAGTATACTTTATACTCATTTTATCCCTATGTTTTACTTATATTTTTAGTATTTTTATTATTTGAATAAGTGATCTAATGCTCTAAATGTTCAATTTTTGTGATTAGGTCATCCATGTGAACCAATATGGGTGAAAACAAAGAGATAAAACTTGAAAATGTGGCAATGATACATACGTCTTGTGTTTTGAAGTTTTCAGCTGCACACAATGATCTGATTGCTGCATTATTGATGTGAATAAAAGGAGACTTCTCAGGCTTTCCAAAGACCTTATTCACTCCATTTGGACTGGAAATGACAAATTGCAGCTCTTGGTAGTTGCAGAGGAAGAGAGAGAGCTCAAAAGTTACAAGTTGGAGCATTTTGTATATTCAGTCCTTATAATGATTTCCAAAGTGCTTTTCCTGGACTTATCTAGATTCTACAGTTCAAGAGCTTTCCAATGGTACCAAGAACACCCAAATAGGAGTTCGGATAACAAAGTTATGGTCTTACAAAGTTGGAGCAAAAACAGGAAAGCTGCAGCAACGTTGCGACGTTGTAGGCTGCGGCGCGCAGCATCGGCGATCAGACATTGCCAAATGGCGTCGCGGCGTTAAGGGTTGATTTTAGGTGGATTTTGGCCATTTTGGCCGTAATTGTGGGTTTAAGCTCGAGCCAGGGAGACAAGAAAGGGAGCGACTAGGGCTCGAAGAAGGGGACTGGTCCACACTTTAGGACAAGGAGGAGGTTGGGGCTACATTTTTGAAGATTTGGGGAGAAGATCTTTGGTTGTGGAAGAAAATCGAGACTCTCACCATCATTTAGTCATTATAGTTTCTTCTTCCTCTTTCATGTTTATCTAGTTTATGATATATCGAGCCTCACATCATGGCACTATTAGTAGATCTAGGGTTTTGGTTGTATATTGAACATAGGTTTTATATCTATTTGTTAATGTTCCGTTTTCTATTGTTTCTTGTGAATGCACCTCTATTGATTCATATTTGGTTCTATTTATATTGATTTCTGGCTAATCTCGATGTGGTGAGTGGTTCTTTGCAAGATACGAGAAGCGAGTAAAGAACTAGACATAGATGAACCAACTAATTAACTGGTAGTGTGAAATTATTATTATTAGGAGGCGTGTGAGACTTGGATCTTAAAGCATCTCTAATGCTTAGGGTTGAGTTGAGAAGCAAAAGACCTAGTGTTAGTTGGTAGGTTATTCCATTATTATAAGAGAGAGATATAATTGGACTTCAGACTACAAAGGAACAACATGACTGGATTTCATAGACAATAGAGTAGAATTTTGACTTAGTTAAGGGTGTCCAATTGCAGAAGCAGCCTAGAGATTTATCATCTCTTGGTATCCCTTAGTTTGCAAACTTCATTAGTTAGATTTAGAAATTTCATTGGTTAGTTTAAAGTGTTTACTATCACAATTGTTAGTTTAGATATTGAGGAGTATTATAATTTTGATACTCCCCAGCATCCTCATTTTCCACGTGGATCAATATCCACTTACTTAGTCACGCTTTATTCTTGTGAAAGTATCTTATAGCGAGAATAGGCGCTCTTTTTATATTTTTCTATATAATTTTATATACACATCACAAAATACGCCTATCACACCTCAAGTTTGACAACAGATAGATTTTAATATACCAAGAATTGGTTGATGATATTTAAGAAATTTAATATTTCTCCAACATAAGATGAATATAAAAATCTGAAATAACAAGTCAACTACTAACAATTAAAAGACATTATACAAAAATGAATATACACATTATTTAAAATCTATTTGTTGTGGGTTGGTTGACAACTAACACATTCTTGTCATCCTCAAGCGAATAAAACGTGCCTAACTGCATAAATTGATAAGCTTTTATATATATATATATATATATAAATAAATAATTTTGTGTGATTTAGTTAACAATTGATATTAGAGCAATCAGGTTAACAAATTCCCAGCTTGACGTGTTTGACTAACCATTTAGAGGAAGAAGTAATGGGATCAAAGAAGGATGGATATAAATTTAAGAAATTCAATTCCACGAATTTCAATTTTTGGAAGATGCAGATGGAAGATTATTTATACTAGAAAGGTTTTTATTTACTATTAGGAGGGAAAGCTAGATTTGATGGGTGAAAATGAATGGAATATGTTGTATCATAAAGTCGTCGGAAAGATTAGGTTAACCTTGTCGAAATTTCAACATTAAGAAAAAAAAAAAATTCTATGGCATCTCTCATGTCTACCCTAACAGATATGTGTGAACAATCTTCTATATGAAAAAGTAAGACATGGTATGATATAAAAGGAGGAGGTTGCTATCTAAGCAAAGAAACATGGGAGAGAAAGATGTGAACACCTAAAAGGAGGCAACCCCCATTCACAGGATTTGAATGAACCCAATTATGTTTACATCTTCCATTTTCTTCCTATAGTGGTATAGCCCAGGCCCAAATCAAATATAATCATTAGTTCCCAGCCCAGCACAATATAGGCCAACGACTAGTTCGAGATTTCGGAAAACATTTCCGGCCCAAAGTCGGAGGAAGAGGGGATGATGGGTGGGTACAACATTAATATCAAATGTTGTACAAAATATTATATAATGATAGATTTCATGTTTAGCTCAACTTGCTTTTCCTGTTTATTTTTTTTCTTATTACTTGCTAATTCAATGCATGTTCCCCTCTTGATCAATTTTAGCTTGTTTCTTATCATCCCTTTAATAGTAATGCTCCTAGGTGAACCTGTTTCATAGTTTCATAAGTGCATGGGTAATAGGAAGCGCTTAATTTAAAGGTTACTAACTTACTATTCTAAAAGCGCTGGATTTGGAAAGAGGATATCTGGATTTTTTTCATAAAAGGATTCGAGCTTATCTCCTAATATCCCATCTTTTTAAGCCAGGTCTACAATGTTAATTAAGAATAAACTTATTAAAAACTATTAGAGTACCAGTGATTGAATCCGATAAAAGACAAAAAAAAAAAAATTGGACAAGATATAAATGAGATTCAAATTAATTAAAAATAATAAAAAATATTAGAAAATTTTTTTTTAAACAAATGATAAGACAAGTAATAATGGGTATATTAGAGTTATTCCATCAAAGAATAAAAAAATATGTTATATTTCACGATACTATAAAGAATTTTTAAGAAATATATTATTTTTATTTAAATGCATTAAAAATATAAAATAAAATACTGATAAGAGGAATTTGGAATTTTAATACTGATAAGGGATCTTAAACATAGATTTATAATCACTCATTCATTTAAAAGTAACTTGTTCTAACAAGATTACATTATATGCTTATTCGTCCTCATTCTCCCTCCATCCAAAAAGTGTAATTTAGTACATACTTTTTGAGAAGGACTTTAGTTATGTTAGAGAAGATGTAATATATTTATTCATATATATGATCAGTTGTAGGTCTTGACGGAGAGCAGCAGCTTTTCACCGGTAGACTTGGCCCAAACATATGCTTTGAAGGAAATCTCAGCTTCGCCAGGGCGCTTGCCTCCGAAATTGACTGCGTAAACGCTGGCCAGGAGACATTTTCGTTAGCAGAAACATGATATTTATACAAAGGAGAGTTCATTCTATATGCATCAGTTTGTTGTAACAGAAAGTGAGCTGTAGTTGGGTCATGCATTGGTTGCTCTGGTTCATGCAATAGTTGCAGGCTCTGGAATCTTCTCCGACTCCAATGTTGTGTTGGATGGGTTTAATGAAGCGACGAGGTAATAAGTCACTGGTAATGACTTGGCTTGAGACAAATGAGGAAGAATGTAGTAATTGCATGAAATATATGAGTTCAAGGTAAGACTTAATAGTGGGTTGTGTGAACGGCATTGTCTCACCACCTCCTCTTTATTGAGGGTAAAATAATTGTTGGGAAGTGTGAAATACTTCTGGTATAATTATGTTGCAGTTTTGATCAGAGGCCTGGTTATTATTTTATGTAAATTTGTCATATCTAGGATTATTATCAATACCCTCTTATATAACCTTATTTAAGACATAGTGAAGGCTTGGGTCGTTCTCGTTAATATACTGTCGAACTATATAAATCTATGTGTCCTTGTTTTCTTTCTCTAATCTTTTAATCACCATTGTTGCACGACAGAAGACAATAAAAATAGAGTAAGGTTGATGTATTAATTTTATTTACTACTTCAAACTCATTTTATTTAGTTTAACTTATCAATATAGATGAAATAATTTAAGAATATATATGTTCCTAAATAATTTTATTTATATTTGATTTTTTAGATTTTTCGTTAGGCGATTAAGGCCACTTGATTATGCTTACAAGGAATTTGACTAATTTAGGCTACGCCCAATTTGGAACCTAATTCATTTTTGGATAATGGCAATTAAGTTGCATGTTAATGGAAGACAGAGATACTAAATTTGATTCCAGTATCAACCAAGTTATAAAAATGTGGGAGAAAAACATCCTACAAAGTTCTTGCTCTGCCTCAGCTCAGAATTTAAATACATGTGTAAAGGAACCGGAGAAGATAAGTGGGTTTGCTATACTAATTACTAAACCCCATATTTTCCCAGAAAGATCTCACCTACTCATACACAAAAAGATAAAAATATATTTATGGTCTCTAAAAGTTAATTAAAATTATTTAGAACATAGATGCATCAGAATGAGTCAAAAAACAAATACTTACATTCTCAATATGATAACTATTCATGCATGCATGTGTTATGAAAAGAGGTCCGATTCTGTTTCTTCTTTCATACAGGAGGAGGAGCTGTAGTTGGCTGGGAAGATTCGGTTTCGGATACGGACGTGGTGCAGAGAATCCCGCAAATCCATGAAAGAGGCTTATATTTCTCACGGTTCAGCCTATTCCTTTGAAAATAGGGAGAGAATTTTAGCGAGGGGCAAGGGAAGGACCAAGGCTAAGGGGAGTAGTATAAACACAATGACAATCCCTACGAGGAAGTAGACAGCAAAATATTTGAACCATTCTCTGCAAGGTCCCATTATTATTGAACGTAGAGGTGAATATGTCAGAAAGAAAATATGGACCGAAAGAAATGCAACCACACTCCAAACAACACTTTCCCGATTATGTGCTTAGCATATTGGTCCCGTCATAAATCTCATCACCGTCCATACTGTGCTTAGTATTGTTCTCAATCACAAGTAAGGAATTCACCAACTTGATGTAAATAATGTCTTCTTCAATGATCATTTTACGGAGGAAGTCTATATGGCGTAGCCACAGGGCATCGCAACGCCCGTTATCTGCATCATGTTTGTCGTTTACACAAGGCTATTTATGGGCTCAAACAAGCTCCGTGAGCTTGGTATGAAACTCACTTTGTGCTGCTCTCTCCTCGGCTTTGTCACATCGGAAATGCGGACTCGTCCTTCTTTGTTTACTCCCTCGATGCTAGCGGCTCCTCCTATTTCACAGTTTATGTTGATGATTTGATTATTACGGTAGTGACCCTCACTTGTCTACGATATTATTCGGCCTTAGCTTGACTCTAGAATTCTCCCGCGAAGGATCTTAGGAACTATCTTTCTTAAATGAGTTGAGGTTTCGACCTTCAACGGCCTTTACTATCTCGACAAAGTATGTTCATGATCTTGAAGCGAACATAACATGCTAGACTCCAAACCTGTCTCTACATAAGCATCGACCATAGTATTCGTGACTTATTGACTCACAAATTCTCCACGAAGGATCTTGGGGTGCTATCTTTCTTATGTGGAGTTGAGGTTTCGGCCACTTCAACGGGTCTTGTACTATCTCAACGAAAGTATGTTCTTGATCTTCTGAGCAAACATAACATTCTAGACTCTAAACCTGTCTCTACATCGCTTGTCGTAGGTACTTCTCTGATTGCTCAAGATGGTTCTACGCTGGTTAATGCCACCCTATACCGTTAGGTGGTTGGTGGCCTCCAACATCTCTGGATGACTCGACCAGATATTTCCTTTGTCGTGAATAAATTCTCCCAGTTTATGCATGCGCAATCCGAACACCATTGGGGAGCGGTCAAACGTCTGCTTCGCTATCTTGATGGCACAACGTCCCTTAGTATTCGGCTTCTTGCAAACACTCCTTTGACATTGCATGGTTTCTCTGATGCGGACTGGTTTGGTAACCCAGATGATTGTATCTCCACAGGTGTGTTTCTTATTTTCCTTAGTGCTAATCCAATTTCTTGGAGTTCTACGAAGCAACACACTGTTGCTTGGTCTTCCACTAAGGCTGAGTATCATGCGATTGCAATTGTTGCTGCTGAATTGCAATGGGTGAAATCACTGTGGTTGGGACTTCTTTAACTAGTGCAGTTGCAGCTCACTGCTAGGCGAAAGCGTGATGCGTGTGTGTAAAATGTATAAAGCATTTAATGCAGCTAGTGCGCATCGTAATCAAGTAATATAGTGTGTGAGAAATGAGTGCCGATCCACAAAAGAAACTTGGTTACTAAGTAGTAAGATTAGTAATATCTTTATTTGGATGATGGATAATTTGTGAAAATATATAAAAACTAAAGTCCTAAACTAATATGCAAAGATGTAAAAACTAAGAGCGTAATAAACCCTAGAAGCCTAAATTACCACACAAAACCCATGAGAATCTCTTAACAATGGTGAAATGTGATGGCCTACACATGTCTAATTCAACTCTCATTTCTCAAATCTTGAATTGAACCCTGAAGCATGCCAATGGTGTACAAACATCAACATGTAATGAAGAATAGAATAGGGCATTTAATATAAATGTGCTTCAAATATCAAATAAGAAATGCATCGATATTCAAATACATAAATCATAAACAAGCTACATCTAAAGCCCTAGAAACAAAATCAATCCATTAATGGGAAAGATACAACCATAAAGATGAGAGAAAACGTGAAAAGGGAGAAGAAATAGTCTAATTTAATAAATGAAGCCCAAATCTCCTCTTCAATCAATCTCCTTCCCCAAAGAAAACCTTGTCCTAGGGTGTTTCCACCCAAAGAGACTTCGTTTTTTTGTTAGGGAACAATGTCCCTTTTATATGGGTTTTTTAAGGCTCATTTTGGGGTAAAAAAAGACCCATTTCAGCATTGCGGACGAACCGGTCGATCGCTAGGGCTCAACCGGTGTACTTGTTATCTCTCAGCTACATCGCGATAAAGCCCTTCATCGCGACGTACCAGAGGCAATTGAACTCCTAACTTCCCTAGGCCATAACTTTGTTATCCAAACATCGATTTAGGTGATCTTGGACTCCCTGGAAAGCTTAGAGAGTGTAGAATCTAGATATGGCAAGAAAGAACACTTTAAAAATGACGATAAAGACTAAATTTACAAAATGCTTCAACTGGTTACTCTTCTCTTCTTCCTTGACTTCGAGTCGTAACTTAATCATTTTGAAGTCAATTAGTGAATATGGTATCTTTGAAAGCTTGGAAGTATCCTATCAATAAATATAAATATTGTAGCCATTTGGCATCATCTTCTATCTGAAAACATCAAAACACAGTAGCTACTACTGCATGTGTAGTTTGTTGATTTTTGGGTTTTATCTCTTTGTTTTTGCTCCATATTGCCTCATGGTTGACCTAATCACAAAATCAAACATTTAGAGCATTAGATCACTTATTTATAATAAAACTACTAAAAATCTAAACAAAACATAGGGATCAAATGAGTATAATATATACTCATCACACCCTAAACTTAAATCTTTGCTTGTCTTTAAGCAAGGGAGCTTACAAAAACAAAACACTAAAAGGTAGATATGAGTAGAGAATAGTTGCTAGCAACAAAAATTTAGGAAAATATAACAACAAGATTCTATGGAAACAATATGAACACACCAGGAATAGAACACATTAAAATCTTTGAAGACAAGGCATCTCTGGGCATGGTGATCAAAGGCAAGCTTGCCTCGATTCCTTAATGAATCATTCCTAGAAACTTGAGCGAAAATGGAATGCTAAATCTCAAATGTTGACAGAGGTTCGAGAAGACACTTCAATAAACTGAACTCACTCATTTGAAAGAGATTAACTAAAAACAAGTTGGCTTCCTTTTATTTTATACCTAAAACTAAAATGTAGGATGCGATGCTAAGGTGCTTTCTGAAAGTGTCACGTGTGAGGATCCGTGTGACTCCCCATTAGTTAGTTAAGGGCAGCGGGCATTAAGTTCCCTCGAAGTTTACTGGTACTCAATCAGAAAACGAAGCACCTACTTGTGAGATTGAACCATCCTCTGTCCCATGTAACGAGCAGTGAAGTCAATGACTCCCAGCTAAGTGGCTTAGGGCATTAGGCTTTGAAAAGCCCCTCAGATTGTGCCTGGGATTCTGACTAGAACAATTCATTTATTTATTTCTTTTTCATATTTTTTCTTTTCTATTTTTATTTATTTTTCTAGTTTTCTTTTTCTTTTTTTGCTAATGTGGGGCTCATTGACCCTCTTTAAATAGGTATCCCAATACTATAGAAGTTAAGGTCTCTCAAGGTAAGTTTAGTTTGAGAAGAAGGGGTCGAAACCTCAATGGTGTACAAATGAGATCTAGTGTGTGTGTGTGCATGAGTTCCATTAAGAATTGGCTCATTGAAAAACACGAAGGCTCTACAACCAAGCCTCCTATAACCACTAGATACACTCAATCTTAGATCCATAAATGTGATAAATAAAACAAACTTTTGAAACGCAAATGTCAAAGCATTATCCAAGCAGTTGTTAAACACCAAACCAACTCATATGAGACACAAAACACAAACATGTATTACTCAAGATACTAAAGAAATCAAAGTCTAATTCTACCATAATTTGTCCCCCCAAAATTGAACAAAACATTTCCTAAATGAAATAGAGCATGAAAAACAAAGAGCAAGAGAGGACTCCCCTGAAGATGATCAAGTTAGATCATCCAATTTCTCTTGCCTTAGAACAAACTTTAGGACTTCCTAAAACCTGAAAAAACAATTAAAAACAAAACAAAACAAGATCAAACAAGAAACTTAAAAAAAAAAAAAAAAAACTAGCGAAGGGAAAAGGAAACATTACTCCAAAGAAGCTGCTCCGTTTTTGTAGAGTCCAACTTGACTCTACCAACTATGGATTGGTTGATGATTCCCTCCTCCATCCATTCCAAAGAACTCATAGTTGTGCTCCAATATCAATTTGGGACATAGTCTTCCACGATTATATTTTTTAGATTTTCTTATTTTTGTTTCACAATGGTAGCTTCCATTTCCTTATTCAATTGAATGGTGCACTCCTCCACTTTGGACATGGGGTTTACTTCCTCAATTTTCAACTCTTCATGCATGTCACCTCATGGAGCCATCTCCGAAATAGTCTTTCGAACTTAATCCCACTACAAAAGGGAAAAAAGTTAATCAGCCCGGCACATTGTCGTCATTGAAGAGTTCTAATGACACTTCCTAAAGTGTCATGTTCACCATTCATCATTATGCGTTACACCACTGATGACACTTATCACGAGAAATGTCATCTTTGTGAATCAAAACTATGACATTCATTTAAAGCGTCATTCTCTACTCATAATATTTGAATCTAATAGCAGCTATGACACTTATTTGAGTGTCGTGATTTTCTATATGTTTTTGTTTAAAAATTATGACGCTCATTACAAGTGTCATCATTTTTATCACATTAAAAATCTTATTTTCATTAATTTCATTTGTTATAAATCCAGATATAACAATATAATTATTTAAAATGTACACATAATATGAAAGTAATATAGAGGAGCAAAAACAAAATCAAAGTCATATTGATAAATCTCTGAAGCTATCGATATATGCATTAAGCGATCAAATTACAACAAATATTCCGACAAGGGTTCATAGATTCAATGGGTAGGAGTAAAATGTTCTTTAATTTGTTGGTAGTGGAGGACCTTTCTATGAGAGAGTGTTAAGCCCATCAAAATCACCACATGAGACTAATACATTCTGTCAAAATGTAAAATTAAGTTTTAGATATAGAAAGGCAAAAGCGAAAACTTTGTAGAGTACCAACTAGACTAAGACATTGATTTATTATTTTGATGAGTGCTAGTGTGGTAATTTCCAAATTGTAAATGAACATTGAACTCAAATTAAGGCCAATACCTCGTCAAAGAGCTCTGATGATAACTTGTAAGATACAAGCCCGACTGATGGAAGCCCATTTGTGAAAAAAGAATAACACTTGACAAAAGGTTAGCCTGACATTATGTACATTCTTAATATCGAAAAAATAACAAAGTGCTTCACAATAATAAAAAATTATAGGATTATAACCATATACATGGGTATATATAACTTTCTAAACTAAATAAGTTATTAAGTATTAAGCACAAACAAAAAGCGAAATTCAATTTATTCTAGAAGGTTTCAATATAGTGAAATTTCAAATAAAAATATACAAAAATGGATTAATATTACTACCACAAAGAAATCATAAGCTATATACTTATAAAATAATATCATAAAACATGAATGTAAACAACAAATCTTAGCACCCGACAACCCGATCAAAGACATAAAGTTTCCAATATGATGAAAATGAGATACCTTGCATATACTGGTATCAATCCAGCATCGATTCTTGATCTACCATAACGTGATTTTGACTTCCCAAAATAAATTCCACCATTTGACAGGTTATAATAAGATAATAAACTAAGGAATATAGATCTAAAGAGACGAAAATTAAAATCTGATAAATAAGATAACCGATCACTATTTAAATATCTATATTTTTGTCATGAGGAAAAGTAGATTCAAAATATGTGAAGAGTAATAAAGTAATAAAACAATTGTAATGTCAAATTGATATATAAATGGAAATTTATAAATCTCTTAACCTCACAAATACAAAAAAAAATTTAGCAAATAAGTTATCGTTTTTTTGGATAAATAAGTGTGCGGCAAAAGCCCGAAAAAAAAAACAACCCGAGAACAATAAGAAGCCCAGAAGCCCCGAGAGAAAAAAGCGAAAAAACGGACAGCACCTCACAAAGCATAGGAAAGGGGCATCGGCCGTCACAAAGGCTTAGATAAAACAACTTTGACTAGAAGCCTGTGGCCCACATCTGAGACACAGGCCACTCGAACAACGAAGAAATGGGAGCAGCCACCAAATAACCCGATACAAACGGGGGCTAACAGCGCAGGCAGGGCACGAGCCACACAAAAACGCGTGGCAGAATCATAGCCCACATATCTGGGAAAGTTATATTGTTTTTATATGAAGTTAAAACTCATCAAGCTACAAGTAAAATGATAAAAAGTTCATAACATGTATTTTTTGTGAATGAAAAGAAGAAACTCTCTTTCAAAATGTAATTAAAAAAAGTTACGAGAAAAAATGTTCATAAATTTATGGAGATGACTACTTGTTCTAGATATAACTTACTAGGAAAATCATAGTAATGCATTATGCTTCGTAATTACATCCTTAAAAATTATAGATTTAAAATCATCAAGGTGAGCATCATCAAATATTCTTTGTTAACTTCACATTAACTTTGATGAGTTATTTACCAACAAAGCAAAAAAATTGATACAAATATAAGACACTTCATTACATTGTACCCTTCAGAAAAGTTATTATCAATTCGGTCACTAGTAGGACCACGTGATGAAACTTGGAACATGTCGTCTCATTTATAAGACTTTTTTGTTAAGCTAATAACGAGTAACCTTACATTGATTAGTTAGGTTGATATAGTAAACAATAGGAATATTCTGAAAATTTATTATTAAGTATAGATTAACCTTTGTTGTGAGATGCCTTGAATCCAATTATAATATCGCTTCATGTATCTCAAGCCCATAATATCCACATTCTACACTACATTACTTTTAAGGACACTACAAATGAAAATGTAACCCATTATATTTTGATCCTTAATTAAAGTGTATGATTTTAATACTTTAATACTATGAATGGAATTATGGAGATGTAATCAAAGTGAAATAATTTATACTAACCATGACCTTTACCATTGTAGGCTCTCTCTTAGATGTTTTACGCTTTGGTTGGTGGATGGATTCTTAATGCCCTATCTGAAGACAATAATATAAAGTATATATCATCAATCATTCAAGTATTGCCATTATAAACTTACATGTTAACAATATCCTTCAAAGTCATCCACATAGTTTGATGTAGCATCGAATCCCAGTAGTATCTTTGTCCTGTTATCCTTGTCTCTGATCTTTTGACACCTGATAAGCGAAATATTTTATATTAAAGTGAGAATCTAGTAAAATATAGAGTAAACTTATAAGCGTGATAAACTTACTGCAGGTTGTATGGAATAAAAATATAAATCGACCCATTGCATTCGTGTCGTTTGCAATAACCCTTGACTTTATTTTCGCCGTTGCTTCTCCCCACATTCCAGCTTTAGAAACCAATGTAGGTTATTAAAAGCAAACTGTTCTTTCATCTTTGCATCAACCATCTTTGTATACAAATCATACAAATTGAAATTCAAAATCATTAAAATAAAATTATGAATATTTGACATGCACCAAATATATTAGTAAAATAGGAAAACTATAACGTGTAACTAAGTAGATAAAAATAAAAGGTAGAAATTTCTCTCTCACCATATGTAGAATGTAATCTGATTGCGACACTTCCTTTGATGAGATTATCATATCCATATCTTCTTTCCTTGGAAAGTTTCTAAAACTATCTCCAAAAACATCACTTGGAAGTATCTCTTGGTTTTACTTTTTGATCATTGAACATTAGACTAACCATGGTGTCAAAGTTCTTGATATCTTGAGGATTTTCACATTTGCCTTTTAATTCTATTTTTGAACTCCTTCCTATTTTCAATTTCTTGACTTCCTATAAAAACATGGTTGAATTATCTCTTTATGTAGAATTGAAGCACAAATTATGCTCATTAATTTTCTCCCAAAATATATAAAAATGTTACTTTGGTTAGGATGAGCGGAATGATCAAATGAGCGGGCCACTAACTATACCAGCGGCTTCTCCAATAGTAGTAATGTCATCGGGAATGGGATTGGAAGTGATGTGTTGGTTTAGTAAGGAGCATCCACATTCACTCTGTGAGTGGTTTGGGACCACATTCACGTACAATTGTCCCTTTATGTCCATATTTTCCTTCCCTTAATCTGACCAGTCAAACATTTCCTCACCTATAAAATTAGGCTTAAAATAAATTAGTAGTCATATTGAAAGAAAGTTTTCATGTGTAGTATAACTAAGAGTTGCATTTTCAGAAACTTTGACCACCTACAGAGTTTTTAGGCTTACAAAAGCATTTTTAATTAGCAAAAACTAGTTATTGAAAAATAAATACCTTTTTTGGGGTTCTTTGGAATTGTTGTTGAGGTTGATCTTCAACATCTTGAGTGTAGACTCAACATTCAGGTATTACAAGGTGGTTTGTTTTCAGGTTACAACTACCCATATCAGATTGAGGTGTAGTTAGTACGGATTTCTAAGCTTTTCTTTAAAATGCTGACCTGGCCCAGGCTTATCGTTCTTTTGATGCTCTCCACAATCTTGCATTGCACGATCAACACAGTATGAAAATCATGATGAGTGTAATGTTTCCCTTTACCTAAATGCTGAAGCCGCTATCGAGAGTACCTAATGCTTGTGTAGTATATCATGCTCCCATGTAACCCGACCGATCTCTTGAAATCCTTGAAACTCATCCTACAACAAAAATACAAAGTTATAAAAGTTATGTTCCAAATAGGTAAACAAATAGTTTTGGTCTAAACATACTAAGTTTAGGTTATAAATAAGAACCTACAATCTTCTCTAGTAGTGTAACCAACCTCATCATAGTTTCATCTTTTCCTTTCCTTGCTTTTTTCCACAAAATGCTTCTATCAATACTCAGCACAATCTGTGATGTCGCCATCTACATGAGAATTAAGGCAATCGACATCATGCATATATATAGTTAGTTCTTTGATAAAATGTTTAGTATAATGAAAACATATATAAATATAAAAACCATTATTTCACTTCTTGTATGAATTCCCAGGAAAACGTAGTTAATATCTATTAACTTACCAAATCTTCCTCGAGTCTTGCATATCCTTTTCTACTTAAACGGTGATTGTATGCATGTTTCTTCCTTCTCTCTTTCTGAACTTCCCTAAATTCCTACAATTTATAAATAAGATTTAATAAGTATATTTCACTAAGGCGATTAATGAATTTAATTCATTACATGTTAATAGAAGTAGCATGGTTTTATGGTTTTACTTGAAATGCATTAGATAGCCTATCTTTGACAAGGATATTCCAATCTTCATCCTCCTCACGAAACTATATTCAACCGGGGTCTTCAACATTTCCGGCTGATCTTTTGAAAGTGGATGATGTGATTCACAGTCAAGTGGTTCTTAAATGTTCAAAACTTCTTCCTATTGTTCGCATGTAATTTCTCTTGCTTCTTTTATCCAATGTAAAAGAAGTCTACAAATTATTACAAAATTATTAGTATCTTTATCTTTTAAGGAATAATAATATGTTAAAGCAATATTAGTCTTTTAGGAGTATAAATAGGTTACCCTAATTGAATCCTATAATTTTTCCTTTAATTGGAATGGGAAACATCTCACACTTTATATCTATTAGGCACCATTGTTCTCGCTAATACACCTAAGTAACTTAGAGATGCACAAGTATCACCAACAAAAATCCCATCTTGGTTGTACTTGATAAGAAGCTTTATTCCTTGTCTTATTCTTAATGACATTACTGGTCATTCCCAGACTTCTTCTTTATAGGTTTTTGCCTATCATCTGCATCCATCATAAGCAATGAAGATTAAGATACGTTAAAATTAACGTGAAGAAGAATAGAGGAACCAAAAGGAGAAAAGAGTTGAAATACCTTTTTCTTTGTCCTCGAACATTGCGATATCTCAATAAAAGAACGTTAAGCTCTAAAACATTTAGGAGAACAATTATAGTCAACTAGATGAAGGAGACTTAATACAAACTATCCAAAGTAAATATAAAACATAAAATCTCCCATCTATATGCAGAGAGAGCATATATATATATATATATATATATATATATATATATATATATATATATATATATATATATATATATATATATTGGGAAGTCAACAATGCATATATAATATTACTCATCCATACAAACATACATGTTAACACAAATAAATTGACAAAAAGGAGTTTGGATGCATTATCATTCAACATATTCACATACAAGTGGGTAAAACCGTAAATTGAATCACATGGAAGAATTGAGCCAATCCAAATCCTTCACTATCTTCCGCATGCATATGGCTTGAGAGTCATCCATATCATCAAATGAATATATTTTTGGAATTGTACTAATAGAAGGATGATGTTCAGCTGGAACTTCTATAAGGTCATCAACACTCTCCTTATGTAAGAAGTCTTTCTGTGATAGGACGATTGACCATCTCGCTCGTTGGTCTGCACATAGAAAACTTGCTTTGCTTGAGATGCTAAAATGAATGAATCTCGATTTATATGCCACCTTCTCACAAATCAACCAATGTAAAACCAAGTTCATCAACTTGATAATTATTGTCAACCCAGTCACACTTGAAAACTGGAATCCTAAACTTGGTGTAATCAAGATCCCAAATCTCAGTAATAATCCCATAAAAACATAGCTCACCAAAAATTGGATTCTTATCCTTTGCACTTGCTATTTGCATTGTTGATGCTACAACAATTAACCCAATTGTCAGGTTGTGCGTAAATCATCTCGCTCCTTTTGTATGGTAACCCATTAATGGTGTATATCCATTATTATATTTAGACACATATAGTGGTTAAATACAAGATCCACTTAAGGGTCTCATGTGCTCCCCGTTAATAATGGCAACATCAACTCACAAATTCTGATTGTTATTAATTATTTAAATTTGTAATGTTAAAAAATATGATTAATATGACAAATATTATAATACCTTTTCCCTCAACCAATAAGTAAAAGTGCGCCTATGCTCATCTTGTAGCCACTTTGCCTCTAGCTGATTTAGATTTTGTATTTTCAACCATGTCATGTGCTCTACAAATCAAATAATAAATTTTATTTAATATTGTAAATTTATAAAAATAATATAATAAAAACACAAATGTAAGTGGTCCTACTCAAAATAAGGTTGCACAATAGTTGTATTCTCCAACACATAATGATAAAAAGGCTTCTTGCAACAAAAACAATGGGATCAACTTCATGACAAAACTTCCCGGGTAGAGGTGTCCCAATTTCAGGGTCAATTCGGATCAATAGGAATCCCACTGTATCCATTTGACAAGTATTCCGTGCAAAAACTCACAGCTTCCCTCTGTAATGTAACATTCAACAATGCATCCTTCCGGGCGATTATGGTTACACACATAACTCTTTAGTACTTTCATGAACCTTTCAAATAGGTACATCCATCTCAGATAAACTGGTCTACAAAGTCTTACCTCTCTTACAAGATGCATTGTCAAATGGATCATGATGTTGAAAAAAGAAGGTGGGAAATACTTTTCAAGCAAACACAATGTCACAAATCCAACTGATTTTGCACCATCCGTAGACACATCAACCACTTTGCTACAAAGAGCATTGAAAAAGAAACTCAACCTACAAATACAGTCGAACATGCTTTTATATGCATTCGATCGCAGCCGCAATTGGTAACAATTGTTGCATTAGTGTATGATAATCATGTGATTTTAGGCCAACAAGCTTGAATTCCTCCACAGATACAAGGTTTCTAAAGTTTGAACAATATCCCTCGGGAACTTTCAAGTTTGCTAATGTTTGACAAAAAATCTTCTTCTATTCTAGAGAGTGTGTAGCAAGCCGGTGGAAGATAAGTTTTCTTTTGTTCAAACCTTGGTGCTAATTCAGGCCTCAAGACCATCTCCATAAGATCTAAATGAGTATTTAATCCATCCTTTGTCTTCCCTTGGATGTTAAGTAATGTACCAATGATGCTTTCACATACATTTTTCTCAGCATCACATCCAAGTTACATCTAACACGTAGATATCTCCAATACCAAGATCAAAGAATATGGACTTCTTTTTCTCCAAACACAAACATTACCTTAGACTTATCTCGACTAACCTTCTTTCTCTTCCCCATGAATTACAAATATTATCCATTTTGTGCAATATAGCCCTCCACTTAATGGTCGGGGGTGATCAAAAGTCTTGCTCAACACAAATGCCTTGGCCTCCTATAAGGATGGTTGCATGGAAGAAATTTCCTATGGCCAGTGTATGAGTTCTTTTTCCCATGTTTCAATCTCTGCGAATCTGTTTCTTCACCACATATAGGGCAAGCAAAGTACCCTTTAACTGTGCAACCTGATAAGTTGCCATATGCTGGGAAATCACTGATTGTCCATAATAAAACAGCCTTCAATGTAAAGAATTCTTGTTTATATGCATCAAAAGCTTCAATCCCCACCTCCCACAAAAGTTTGAGATCTTCTATCAAAGGTGCCAAATAAACATCTATGTCATTGCCAGGTTGTCGTGGACGTGATATCAACAAGGATAATAACATAAATTTTCTCTTCATGCATAACCATGGAGGAAGGTATAAATGATCATTATAACAGGCCAGCAACTATGCCTACTACTGAAGGAACTATGGGGATTTATACCATCAGCTGAAATGGCAAGTCTAAGATTTCTAGGCTCGCACTCAAAATCGCCCATTTGTGATCAATTAACTCATGATGGGAATCTGATGGATGACACATCTTCCTTCAAACCTCTTCGTGCATGCCAAGTGAGATATTTTGCAGTTTTGAGAATGAAACATTCTCTTGAAACTGGGATGGGTGGAAAATACCACATGACTTTAGCTGGAACTCCTTTTCTCTTTAGCTCCTAATGAATTAACCTTCCACCTTGAAGTCTAATGTGTTGGACAACAAGATGCATTTTTAGTTCATTCCTATATAATATGCAATCATTTCGACATGCATGTATCTTTTCATACTCCATTCCCACGTATTTCAAAGTCTTTGCTTCATACATGATAAGTGGTACTCACAGCAGAGGCAACATTTCACCGTGGAATTTAATAGTTCCGAAAACCTTTATCAATTATCCATATCGTGCTTTCTGTGTTGTATAATTTAACTAATGCAGATAGTTTGGTAAATTTTCTACAACCTGGATATAAAGGTTTCTCAGCATCTTGCAGTAATTTATTGAATATTTCTGCATCAGCATGAAAATCATCATGAGCAACTTTTACCATCTCAATTGTGCAGTCCACATCATCAAAGAACTGATTTTTAGTACAACGCTCGGGCCAGTAGTTGTTGGTCCACTAGCGGACCTCGTCCCATGCCAATACCATAAGGTAACTTTGATCAAATCCATAGAAAAAATGTTCTCAAATGATTTGAGGAGTGTGGAATATCAAATTCTACATTGTAATCAAGGGCAATCTAATCGATATATTGCTTGTTGAATTTTGTATTGCAAATGAGATAAAGTATTCAACCCTATCATCATTCCTAGACCTTCGGTCCTTGAAACTACAACAACGATCCATATCTCGAGACATGAGAAATAAATTTCATATTAAACACATAGATAACAAAGCATATGTTAATGGGTTGAACAAAGTACGTAAAAAGATGTTAATTATCAAGTAACTGATATTTTGGGCTTCCATTTAACATAAACTTATGGGCACAAGTCAAATAACTTGTAACCCTATTTTAGGTAGATTTGATTCTATAGAAAGAACCCACAAATAGTAAGATTTCCCTAATTCCATAATATTCATTTAGCTTACCCCAAAAAGCAGGTTAAAAATTGAACGGTTTGTCTTCTTTAAAAAGCCCTTTGTCGTTTCGCCTCCTTACGTAACCACCTAACATCTTCAATATACATCACTACACAAAAACTAAGAAAACATGTTTAAGACAAACAATATTCCTTAGGAGAGATAGTATAACTCCATACGATATTTCAAATCTAGAATTAGAATGAAGCTTAATTCATGTTTGGCGTTAAGTAAAATGTGCATAAAGAAAAGAAATGACAAGCATAAATCATCTCATGATGTAAGCCTCCCTGTTTATGAAAAGAATTGTTTACCCTACAAAATCCCTTTGTATACAAAGTTTTAAAAGTTTTATTTTTAAATTTACATCTTTACTAGGGATGTCTATGTTAATTTGATATCCATTCATATGGGTAAGAGGCCGCAACCATGCACCTATGCAAAACATACATCTAACATCACTTTACTCATGGTTATAATTAATCAAATTAATCATTTACGGGTGTTTAAATTGGGGTCCTAGTGGGCAAAGGCCTCCTCATGGGCGGTCCTACGTCACATGTGGGTCGGAGGCGCACTTGGTGGATCCATGGAGCCCCCAAATAAAAATAAATTGCTAACTCGTTGAACACAATGACACACAATTCCTTTGTATAAACTGAACCAATCTGATAATTGTGTTATCAATTCAATTCAAGAATTTAAAATGGCTTACCCCATTTTTGACTGGATCTACTCACCTTTCCAAGCTGCTTTGTAGTTCGTTTCTTTCTTCCCGGTTCCATCATCATCTGGGTGTTTACCCTACATTTATAATCAGAGATAGGGATGGGTTTCTCCCTGTCAAATATGTTATGTGCCACACACTTGTGAGTCAACAAAGAATCATGAATGAAAACAACAGAGGTATAACGAAATCAAAGAAAATATCAATCGAAAAAATAATACCTGATTCTGATAACAGATTATGGTCACAAAGCAAGCAATCCAAATAATTCCAACACCTATTTGAAAGTATCACATTGGGTCTGCTTTTAGTAGGTTTTACAAATTTTTTACCTTGAATACTGTTGTCCCTATAGCCACAACATCTTGTTAGTAGTGAGATACAATAGTAAACACCATGACAATCTTGGGACCCAAAAAAAAGTTTAAGTTCAAAGTGGGACTTACGTTCAAAACGCATAGATATTTATACACCTTATCCTGATAATTGTTAGTAGTGAACATATGCAAAAGAAATTAAATAGATAATATATAATTCTTATGAAATTATTAGAACTGAGGTAATTAATTAATGTTGAATGGACGTGAAGAAGATTCAAATTCTATTATAACATCATCCATTGAATCATATTGTTTTATTTTTACTAACCATGGAGTTTCTCGGTGAGTGGGTTTGTTGGATTTCATTAGGTCCTCCATGAATCCTTAATCCCATTTTTGGTTTCTTCCTTCCGAATGCAGTTGATTGCATGGCATAGTGAAGAGCAGTCATTGAATCCTTATCCCTTTCTACAATTAAATATTTATAATGATCCGCAATGAGGTGGGCCAATTCTGTTACAAGTTATTCACAAACATAAAACAAAAAACGAAAATGTTAAATTGTTAGTCTAATATTATATTTTCTTTCCAAAACATATTTGAAAAAGAAATACATTTATATCAATGGTCATATTTAACTAATTAAATAAAATATGAATTAATCAAAATTTATAAATTTTTATACTCTTCAATATTTATAAACAAACAAAAATAAATTTAGAAATGGTATTTGAAAAGAAAAAAAAATATTTTCCCTTCCTGATATTTTAACATTTCTAAGATCCCGCATCTAAAGTTTTGTTTGGATTGTAAAATAAAGAAGAAAAAAACAATGAAAACAACAGATTGGATGGGATTAAACCTCCTTGTCACATCTGCCAAAGTTTTAAAACATCCTCACCAAACACTTCTAGAATGGTCAGTGGTGGGTGTGCATCCAAAGTCCCATTAAATATGTGGAGGGTGATGACTTAATAAGAATGACAATATCATATGAAAACTTTTGAGAGAAGCCCAAAGACAATCACGAGGGCTTTGGTCCAAAGTGGATGGAGGGGATAGGTCCATAAGGGAAAACATGTTTTTGAGATGTACCTTATGAACATGTTTTTGGAAGGGAAAATATGGGTCTTCAAAGCTGTTTAGAAGCATCAGAGACAGAATTCACCAACATGTGTTGGAGTTTGAAGAACTCAAATCAGAATTTGAAATAGATTACAAATACTAAATCCGTGACACCAGAGAAAGAATCGGTGAGATGTAGAATATAAAATTAGAATATAAAAAAATTTAAAAAAAAAAAACTTGCAGATGAATTAATTAAGAGCGGAATAACTTACTAAAACACTCGGTGAAGATGGAAATATGAAGAACTGTTGTTCCATCTTCTCTCCGCAAATAGCGTTTGCGATCTTCCGGACCTTCTGCTGTTAGCTTCATGTTCTCAGCAAGAAACTCAAACATCTCAGTCTGACCATGGCAGGCTGCACAAAAAATCGGCGTCCCTCCCGGATCCCATCTCTGCTCTCTCAAAAAAAAAAAAAAAAAAAAAAATCAGCAACTCCTGATCTGTGCCTTTACACTTCTCCACCAACTTGGATGCCGATTCTTTCCAAGAATCGCTGGCTGCCAGTTCGTGGAGAATAGTGTTGCCTTCGTTGTTCTTTCTATTCCAAACTCGAACTGGAACTGGAACTGGAACTGGAACTGGAAGGCTTTCTTGGTTAGGCAACATATCCAGTAACTGATTCACCAGATCCTTGTGTTTGAAGCGAATGGCCAAATGCAAGAATGTGCTGTTGTAACTCTTACTGATTCTCTGCAATGGGTCTTTGTTGAAGCATGATATTCATATTAAACCAAAATCCTACAAGCTTGAGCTTTTAGGAGAGTTGGTCATTTAACATGGTATCAGAGCTTGGTTTGGCAGGAGGTCCTGGGTTCGAATCCTCTCCTTGCAATTTAATCCCCATGTTTATTTGAAAGTCCATAATGGATCCTGCCTCCACGTGCACGGTATAATGCATGCACGTGAGGGAGTGGGTGCGTTGCCAAGCATGATATTCATATTAAACCCAAATCCTATAAGCTTGAGCTTTTAGGAGAGTTAGTCATTTAACAGTCTTTAAGAGGCTGATCGCTGCTCACTTTGGGCAGATACTTGTGTTTTAACCTAAAGGTTTCGTATTGGTCTCCAATGGGGATCTTTTGTTTGGAATCCGCCATGGAGGGCGTACGTGTTGCCGTGTTGGGTGAGCAGAGGAAAGTAGATAAGGCTTTGAGGAGTGAGGGATTTGATGGGGTTGGGGGGTGTGGTTATTAATTCTGACGATCACTATTGCTGCAAAGATGTGGAAATATTGGTGACAAGTCTTATGTCATGTCATGTGGAAATATGCTAGGTAGCTTTGGACCCACTCAGCTGCATAGTTTTCATAATGTCATGGCCTATATCACGGACACACCTAAGTCAATTTTTTTTTTTAATAATTAAATATTTTGTTACAATATAATAAATTATTTTTATAGACTCTTTAAAACTCGTCTCTATTATTAGATATTTTACCTTTTAAATTTTTGAACATAACACTAACCGAGTTAGCCATATGGACTAAGTATATTATACTCCTTCTTCGCATTTTTATATCATTCATCCAAATTAATTTCAACCACTACATTTTGGTGACAAGCCAGAAAATAAAGTCTAAGGCCATAAATGTTTTTGGTGGAGGTGGTGTAGTACAATGGTTAAGTAACTAGAGGCCATTGTTCAAACCCCATTATAAATAGTTTTTTTTTTTTCTAAAATTTGATCCACCACTGATTACATGCATTAGAATAAATAAATAAATAAACAAAAGACTAAAATGTTGTTTTAAGCCATAGATTTACAAATAATAATGTTTTAAGTTTGAAGTTTTCAAATAAATATCCAACATAATATAGAGTAAAAGCGGAGCCCAGATTCATTCTGAGTGGGGCATCTTAATTTAAGGGGCCGGTAAGTTTTATAAACCTTGCTGAACATGGGCTATAGGCTTATCGCCTATGTCGTAAATGCAATGCCGATATGTTGGAATTTTTAAATTTTCAAACCTAAAATGAAATTATTTGTCAATTAGGAACTCCTTAAAACACTTTTTCCTCAAAAAAGTAAAAAAAAAAAAGAGTTTTAGACATATTTAGTTTTTTAATTATTAAAATAGTTTGAAAATAAAAATAATGTCTAAACTCAGTACGTGAATAATAATGTTATAGTCAATAACTATGGTATTAACTTAAAAAAAAATTAAAACATTTGTAATGCTGTAATTGATTGCAGTATTGATTTTTTTTTTAAGTTAATGTCACAATCAATGATTATTATATTAACTTAAAAAAATTTCAATATTGTAACCAGAATATTCACGTATATTATTATTTACTCACTAATTTGAACATTATTTTATTTATAAACTATTTTAGTAATTTTTCAAAAACTCAATTACTTCCAGCTTTAAAACCTTATATGTATGGAAGCCCGAATTAATAATTTCGCCATGGGACCCCTAAAACTTATGAGGATAGCCACCTTCCCAAGAAGTAGGATCCATGAGGAGATTTCTTATTATTAATCATTTCGTTATCGGTCATGTCGTTGGGCCGTGTGTTGCAAACATGGATGATGCCCTAGCTCTATTTGACTCCAAAAACAATTAAGAAGGATAAGACTTTCATTTGGCTTTTTAAGCAAAGAGGGTTAAAGAATAACCATCCATGCATTTTAAAATTACTCGTATCGGGTCTTTTAAAATTGGTTCAAGTAGTAAAATAGTGGATTGAGAATAAGAGACTTAATCTTTATTAAAATAGAATGATATATAAAAAGGAAAATTAATATTAAAATCTTGAATTTTCATGATTTTTATATTTAAATCGTGAATAAAATGTTTTTTAAATATAGCAATTTGGGTAGATGCTTGTTTTTTTACTGAATGCTGAAAGCTGAATAGATTTCAGCATTCAATTGTTTTTTTTTAAATTTTTACGACTTATTGCTGAATTTTTTTTAAAAAGTTCATAATAGAAAAAGTGAAAATATTTGGAAAAAGTCAAAATATTTGGCTTTTTTTATTTAGAAAAAGTCATCTTTCACCAAAGAAAAAAAAAAAAAAAACTTCATCATTGTCTAATAAGGGGAGGGCTAGCAATACTCACTACTAGGGATAACAACGAAGAGTTTGGGATGGGGTGGCCCCATTTCGACCCGATCCGACTATTTTTTTCAATTCCCAAAATTTTCCACTTAGGGCTCAAACGAGCTGGGCTTCGGGATGAGAAAAATCTAAAACCCGCTTTATTTAAATTTGATTTTGTTTTTATTTTTTATTTTTTATTTTTATTATATTAAATTAATATATTTCATAAAAATAAAATATTATGAATTTTTATAAATTAATTATTAAAAATATTCTAATTATTATTATTATTATTATTTATATTAAATTATAAAATAAAATAATAAAAAAATATAACCGAGGTGGGGCAGGAATAACAATACCCGAACCCGCCCCGAACCAGTCTCGGATTTGAAAAAATAAACCGGAACCCACTAAAAACCCGATTACAGTTAAACCAAACCCATTCCATTAAAAGTGGGGCGAGATGAGAACCCGAAATAATCTGTCCCATTGTCATCCCTACTCACTACCCAATATTAAAAAAAAAACAACTTAATAATTAATGTTATTAAGTACTATTCAGTATTAAACTCAAAAAAAGTTCTATTCATCATTAAGTAAAAAAAACAAACGACACTTTAATCCATGGTAGCTAGCTTTGGACCCACTATGTTGCATACTTTTCATAATGTCATGGCCTATATCGTGCACACACTGAAGTCAAAATTTTTTTTTTTTACAATTAATCATTTTGTTACGATGTAATAAATTGTCTCTATGAGGTCGAACTTGAAACCCCTCTCCTCCATAGATGTCTTGCCTTTTTAGACTTTTAACGCTACCCTAACCGAGTTAGCTATGTGGACATGCCTATTATATACCTTCACATTTTTATATCATTCATCCAAATTAATTTCAAGGGTTCAATTATAAAAAACTTGTTCTCATATGAAAATGAGTTTTACATCATTAGATGGTGATTTTATCTCTTGAGATCTATGTAGATTAAAATTTTATTTGAGAAAATACAGATCTCAAGAAATAAAATCATCATTTAACGGTGTAAAACTCGTTCTTATGTGAGAACGAGATTTTTATAGCTGAACCCTAATTTCAACCATTACATTTAAGTGAGAAGCCAGAAAATAAAGTCTAAGGCCATAAATGTTGGTGCGGGCGGTATAGTACAATGGTTAAGTAACTAGAGGCCGTTGTTCAAACCCCATTATAAATAGTTTTTTTTTTTTTTTTCTAAAATTTGATCCACCATTGATTACATGCATTAGAATAAATTAAAAAAAACAAAAAACAAAAAACAAAAGAGTAAAATGTGTTTTAAGCTATGGATTTGCTAAAAAGGGTAAAACAATGGTCCAGGTGTTGCTAAAGAGGATAAACAATTAAAATTACTGATATCGGGTCTTTTAAAATTGGTTCAAGTGTTAAAATGGTGGATAAAAATAAGAGGTTTAATCTTTATTAAAACAAAGTGATATATAAAAAAGAAAATTAATTTTAAAATCTTGAATTTTCATGATTTTTGTATTTAAATTATGAATAAAATGTTTGCTTTTTAAATATAGCAATTTTCATAAATTTTACTTTTATCTCCCAACAAGACTATGAAGATTTACCTTGTCCAATATAATACGATGAAATGACGTTGTTTTGACACTAGAATTATAATTGAAATAAGAGTTGGGATATAAAAACAAAATTTATGAAAGTTACTATACTTAAAAAGTATAATTTTGTTAAGAATTTAAACGCAAAAGTCATAAATTTTTAGAATTTTAATACTAATTTTTCCTATATAAAATGAATATATGTAAAAAAAAAAAAAAAAAAAAAAAAAACCAGTGCTACTTGCACCGCTACTAATGCTTGTGCTAAAATAAACGTTCATGGCTTACCAAAGAGGAAATTAAAGGAATTCTTGTCTTATATTCATATCTACCAACTTGAAGAAAACAAGTGTTCTCTCGTCTACAATTCTCCTTTTTTATCCACAGAAGATCCATCACCGCGATGAAATAAAGCTCGTTATCCATATTTGTCTCCTTGACAAACATGAGAGCAAATACACAATAATTCATCTCTTATGTTTTGTCATTTTTCAATCATTCATCTTTTAGTTTTTCAAAATTATTTCGTTTCTGTAACCACCATATCTAACAAATGGAAAATTATTGAAATGATAAAAAATACCTAAATCTATAAATATATCCAATAAAAGAAGTTGAAGAAAGAAATGAGTCTATATGCATTAATTAATGATAAATTTTTTTTTATTCATTTTGTATATTATCTTGTCGAATTTTGTTCTTAAAATGATTTGAGCTTAGAGCCTCACTTCCTGATTTGTCAAAACTTATGAGGATAGCCACCTTCCCCGAGATTGTGTTTGGTCAACGAGGAGATTTCATTATCAATCATTTGGTTATTAGTCATGTCCTTTGGCCAGGTGTTACATGGATGATGCCCCAGTTGTATTCGACTCCAAAAAACAATTAAGAAGGATAAAAATTACTGGTATCGAGTCTTTTAAAAATGGTTCAAGTGATAAAATGGTGGATTGAGAATAAGAGGTTCCATGTTGGAATCTTCATTAAAACAGTGTAATATATTAAAAAGAAAATTATTATTAATATTTTGAATTTTTATGACTTTTGCATTTAAATCGTGAACAAAAAGTTTTTTTTTAAATATAGTAATTTTCATAAATTTTACTATTCTATCCTAATAAAACTCTGAACCTTTATCATATCCAACATGGTATGACGAAATGACATTGTTTTGACGTTAAAATTACAATTGAAATGAAAGTTGGGACATAAAAACAAAATTTATGAAAATTACTATATTTAAAAAGTAAAATTTTGTTAAGAATTTAAATGTAAAAGTTATGAAAGTTTAAAATTTTAATACTAATTTTTTCTATATAAATGAATATATGTAAAAACTATCAAGCATTTGTAATGCAAGCAATACTTCAAAGCAAAATAAATGTAAGTCATGCTCCAAAACCTTGGGGTCCATCACTACCTGGCCAACCTCGCGGAAATCTGCACGCCTCACGTCGCGTATAAGACGTACACGCAAATGACCACTGGGGGCCTACATCATGCTCATAAAATGTATATGATGTGTCTCGCCTGCAATCTATTTACAATTGTATTTATTACAATTTATACAAAATAAATGGGTCTCGTCAGGACCATAAAAATACAAGAGGGCCATTCTGGCCGCTTTCTTCGCCTCTAAACCCGATGCGTCCCCATCCCCAATACGCCTTCAAGACTGAAAGGGTCCCACGACTGGTGAGCAAAGCCCGTGAGTGAAATTCCTCACTTGGGTTACTCCCCACCTAAGTGCAATGCAATGACACACCAAACATACAACACATGCTAATATATCACTCATGCATATATTAACAAATTTAAATCCCATACATCATGTCATTCAGTTTATCATAATAACATAAACTTAGCTCACATGGGCTAAGGCACAACCCGGCGGTTCGTCTTGGAACAACCCACAATTTCACAATCAACATGTTATTCACCCATGGCAACAACACACATCACGCAAATCACACAAACAGTCCGTGGACTGTCCAAACCACACCAAGGATTTATTCACTCGGTCCAAATCTTTTGGAACCTAAGTCACGACCATCTAGGTCTCAACACATCCCCATCCATTACATAACCCTTAAACAAAAAGTAAAGCAAGTAGGAGAAAAACCTCTACCTTTCGGGAGTTTGTCGACAAGCCCCGAAACTGGTACCCACATGTAGTTCACGTGGGAGTAACTTTTGCTCTCTTGCCTCACGGAAGCCGACGGTCCGATCTGGTTCTTAAAGAGAAGGTGGAGCCTCTCTCTCTAAAAACCCTCTCTTTCTCTCTCTCTCTTTCTCGGTTGGTCTCTCCCCCTCTCTTTCCCTCTCCCAAACTGATTTGGGTCAAGGTTGGTCAAGAGAAAAGTCCTCTCAATGCCACATGTCAATTTTCCCACAATGAGAGGATTACACCTTATCCTTATCCAAATCCACTATGAGATTTCCTCTTAATGGCATGATGCCATGTGTCACATGTGAGCCCCACTTGAGCTCAATGTTTGACTCTCCCATAGCTTGACACGTGGCGCCTCCTGGGCCACTCATAAAGTGTCAAGTGTCCCGCACTACACGCGCCTCTCAAAACGCAAATTCCAACCATCTCGAATTCACCGAAATTCGACGCGGTAGCTAGATTTCGCGAGACGATTCCAACGATGAAGTCAGTTTCGTCATCCGAGATCTAGAAAAATTCCGGATTTTCAGCCGAAATTACCATTTTATCCTTCCTTAGAAAACATGGATTTTCCGGGGTCTCACAAAATGTCTATGGCCTACCAAATAGGAAATTAAAGGATTTCTTGTCTTACTTCCATATCTACTCACTTAAAGAATACAAGTGTTTTCTCATCTACAATTCTCCCTTTTTATCCACAAAAGATCCCTCACCAAGGATGGAATAATCATAAGCTTCTCAAATAAACAGCCATATAATTAGAGATGTCTTGAGAGAGAGAACATAGTGAAAATGTAATAGAAGTGGAGTGAAATAACAAAATTTATTTAAATTTATATCTTCTATTTACGTGTTTTTCAAGTTAATTCCACTCACTTCCAAATCTTTGATATAAAAACACCCAAAATTTTATATGCTTTTAACTATTTTTAATTATATTTATTTTTTTTATTTTTATATATTACAATCAAATATAAATAAATTATTCTCTTTGATTTTTTAAAAGTTTTTATGAACCACATAAAACTAAAATAATAAAAATGTTTTGGAAGTTCCTTTTAAAAATAATTGTCGTATGAGGAAATGTAATAATTTTATGTTTTTTTCAAGAAGAACTTTTTTATTTTGATGTATATAGAATTGTAATATTGAATTAAATTTTCTATGTCCAGTTAAAATAAATAGTTTTGCAATTCGAAATGAAATAGAGATAAGGAGTTTTTAATAATATAAGCATACAAATATTAAAGTAAAAACACAAATTATGTTATTCTTAATAGAACAATTCAAAGATCATTAGTTATGTTCAAAAGAAATTAGTAAATTATTTAAATTAATTTTATGAATGAATTAGTAAAATAAATTAATCAAATTTTAAGTTATAAATTATTTATAACAAATTAAATTTGTCAACAAAGGAGAAAAATTGTTTTTGATTTACATCAAAATGACCAATGAATTATTCCAAAAAGTTACAATGAGCCTTTCATTCCACCAAATTCTTCTTTACCTTTCAAATCCACAATTTAAGAAAAAGTTAAACCCACATTGTTATTGTTCTTACTAGAAAATGCGAATCATGTATGAGTATAGGTTTCTTATTGGCTTTATGCTATTAATATTGGTCTCAGAGGTTTATTATATATATATATATATATATATATATATATATATATATATATATATATATATATATATATATATATATATATATATATATACCTCAACTCTTTCAATAATATAAAATCTCTTTCTATAATATGATATTAGAGCTGCTTAATAAAATAAAAAAACAAAAAAAACCCTATATTACTATTGACTTTATGCTATTACTATTTTATTCTTATATTAATATATATATATATATATATATATATATATATATAGATAGATATATATATATATATATATATATATACTTCAACTCTTTTCAATAATATAAAATCTCTTTCATGGAGAGTGATATTAGAGCCAAGCTTTAATAACAAAAACAAAAAACCCTAACCGTAGCCATCGACGCCACCTATCATTATCCACCGATCACATCTTTTGGGCATTCCACTTGTATCGTTCTTGAACTCCTTCACGAGAAAGCAGATGTTCGTCTTCACGTGGCTTCTTCTTGCTCGATCGTCATTCTTCTCAATGGCCGAAGAATTTTATTCCACCATTGTCGTCATGCCTCCTCGTCGCCCTACAGTCTTGAACTGGACTGATACGTCTTAGAATTTAAATGTTCTCAATGTCGATACTCAGGCACTACTAAAAAGGATGTCTTGAGCAGCTCCTCTCAATCGACTCTTGCTCAAGAGGACCAAACGAAGGCCGCTACAAGGACCTTATGAGGTTCGTCTGTTAAGCACCCGAGTCCACGGGTCGCCCTCGGCCCGCAGTTGAAGAGAAAGGCAGGGTGCAGACAAAGGTCGCCAAGCCAGAAGATTTTCCAGATTGGACCCGAGTAGCTTCGATATTGAACCTCGTTGGGCCCAAATCATACTATCGACAGCCCAAAGGCTTGCATGGGCCCATTACCTGATTCAAACCCAATAGGGCCCAAAACAACTTGTTTCCTCAAAGTCATGCGAGGGTTAGACGGAAAAATCCTCACCCCGCCTGAAGCCCCAGGTTCCCCAACTGACCGTACTGTCGTCTACAAGATGTCTGTCACACCCCAAATTATACCTTAACAGTTTTATATCGTGTTTTGGTTATAATAAAAGTAAATGTATATTTTTTGGAATAAAATAATGCTAAAAATAATATAAGAAGAATCTGGAATTAATATAAGAATTAAGGGTAAATTAGTAATTTACCAATTCAGGACCCAAGGGTCATAATGTATGAAAAGATGTATGTTATAAAGTGAAAATAAGATACGAGATTACAATTAGAAGGAAGTTGAAGGACCAAATGGCAATGGAATTTATGTCAATTTGATAAGACCAAACAAGGCCTTAAGAAATATCTCATTTTTGGCTTTTGGTTTGGGCAAACCGGTTGAGAGAAAAGGAGAAGAGAAGAGAAGAAGAAGAAATCAAGGTATGGAATGTTTGGAACTTTTGTATGGAATACTTGGTTGGAATTGTTTAGAAGATGTATGGAATTATGTTCAAGGGGAATTTTTCCAACCAAATTCTTTTGTCTATATGTAGGTTAGAAAACCCTAACTTATAAATGTGTTATATGGTTGTTTGGTTTGGTTGGGGTCCTCAATGGAGGAAAAAATTGTATAGAGAAAATGTTGGGTTTTAGGGTGATGTTGTCCGTTTTTTCCCATGTTTTTGTTTTGGTCATCACTCATCCAAATCGAGTGATTAAAATTTCTGGGTAAACTAGACCTCTAGGAAAACAAATCTCCCTGAAATAAGTGTATCCAAATTTGGATTCCATTAGACCTAGCCCGCTAAAGTGAGGCCCCATGGCCACCTCGAAGGCGCTTTCTAAGCCGTAATAGTTTTGGTATTTACGTCATAAGTTGAGTTTCACTCATCCAAATTGAGTGATTCAAATTTCTAGGTAAATTAGACTTCTAAGAGAACAAATATCTCTTAAATAAGTATATCCAAATTTAGACCCCATTAGACCCAGAAAATTTATCAAAGTAAGGGAACAATTTTGTCCCCAAACTGGCCCCCACAACACCTCGAATCCAGAGTAATCTCGGTCATTAAATCAGAATCCTGAGTTATATTGGTCCAAATGAGGAATCAATTTTTTGTACAAACTAGACATCTAGGGAGAACAACTTTCTGCGAAGAAATTATGGTCAAATTATGTCTCTAACATTGCTTAAAATTTCAAACATAGGACACACAATTCCGCATCTCCGTTCCTAGAAACTCAGTCTCAGAGCAGGTCGGAATGTTTAGATCATATCTCCCAAATTAAAAGTCCAAATGACATGATGTTTGAACCATGATAAACTTAAGACGTAGGGGTATATTGAGTTAGAAGATCACTTTCTCTAGCAATCCCATTTACATGGTCAAAATTGTAGTCGAAAATGGACTTGGGAATTGCCTCAAACTGTTCAAGCAAAATTGGTTATGGAACTTAAATTGTATAAATTTTATATAATTGTATTTTTATATGAAATAATGCATCATATTAATATGTTCATGATAACATGTGTTATGAAAGCTAAAGAGAATACACATATAATTTCGTTATATGAAAAAGTACAGTTAAATGCTTATAGAGATTATTTGATAATGAATATCTTCATAAGTATACATGATAATAAAAGTTATTCATGTATATGAGATATCTTTTTGATACCCTCGAAAGATTTTGAGAAAACATAATAAACCCGATCACCGCTTATGACCGGTAGTTGATAGGTAGGCATGCCTATGTGAGTTACAATTGTTGCAAGATACACTTATAGATATCGAGGCCTCGTTTGGGTCGATGATATAGATCCCGTTTGGATCATTATAGGCCCCATTTAGGTCATACAGATAGAAATCACTGTCTCGTACAGTGATAGTATCTTCGAGTACATACAGTTCTTTCCCGTATCTACTTCTAAGGTATATGCAAGCATGAAACATAAAAGCAGATGACAAGAATATGCAAATGATTTGAATATGATAAATGATATTATATGACATGATATGATAAACATAGCACTACTATGTGATGTCAAGTATACTGTGACAAGAACAAGAAACGAAATGTATATGAACAATGATAAGTAAATATCAAGTATGTATAAGCATGTGTAAATTACATGTATGAAATATGCATAAGCATGGGTATGGCATACGATGTGTTAAATGTATATGCATGTGTCTAGCAACATGATCCTGCTAGGGGCTCATTCACTAGTATTTATTCCCACTGCTTATGTTTAGCCAAAAATGGTCCCGATATTTTGAGGCCCTGGGCTAAGTAACAAAATAAGGGGCCCCTAATGTATATAATTAAAGTTCAAGTGTACACAAAAAAATGTTTGTAAATTTAGTTTTTATTAGGACTTAACAAATAAAATATTTTTTACAATCGAAATAAAAACATTTAATTTTAGATTAAGCATACAAATGTTCATAAAAACATTGTCTCGAAAGCATTCCTAGATGCAAAATCATTGATAATAGTGTCAACATCATTATTTTCTAACATATTTTTCTCAATACATAAAATTGCTAGGTCATTCAATCTTTCTTGTGACATTGACGACCTCAAGTAGCGATTTCACAATTTTAACTCTTGAAAAAACTTCTTCTCGCGGACGCCACACCATCGATATCGTTAATAGGACCCGGTATGCAATTGAAACATTTGGATAAATAATCAAAAGAACTAATTCAACTCAAGAATTTCAAGTGGTGACATTAACACATTTGGCAAAAGTCATTTGCAACACTTCATTTTAAAAAGTCTTGCATCAACATCCGACAAATTATTATGAGAAAGTGAAGGTCTATTTATAAGATTCTCTTAATTCATTATCACCCAACGATTTCAACTTTTTTGAATCAAATAAGAATCCAAAAATATTTTCAAATATATTTAATTGCTCAAATCTATCTTTCAAATAAGCAATTGCCATATCTACAACAACCAAGAAATAATTGACTCTAAAGGACTCCTCACCGATTGTATTCTTCATCATGATTATTCTCATCAAATTGTTTTTTCCAAACACAACGCTTTGTTGGAAGTATCAGTTCTATATTCATATCAAATGCAAGACTTTAGCAATATTGATGCTGGATTCAAAACCCTTCATTTCTATATTTTTCAAAAAAATAACATTACACCTTCCACCTTTGTTGTAAAAACAATGTAACATAGATTTAGATTGAAACTTCACTCACCATGTTAATAGCAAATGAAAATTCCCATACCTCAACAACCATACTAAGTAAAAAACCTGCAACCTCAAGGGAACTAGCCAAACTTTCTCGCCCACTTTTTGACTCGTGCATCATCACAAGATTTATACAATTGCAACAAAGCTAACCTAATTTGAGGTGTTTGAAATCTAATAGTTTTAACACTTTAATCTGACTTTCCCATCGAGTATTACACAAAGTTTCCCACCGTTAAGTCCGGAACATTATCAAGTAAAATCTTCCATCTTTTAATAGAATTTGCAAATAATGAATATATACGCTGCACAATTCCAAAAAATGAAACAAATTTTAACACAAGAATGTGCCACAACCCCAAAGAGTAAGATTAAGACTATGACAAGCACATGACATATATAAAGCCCTCGGATTTATTTCAAGCAATCTCTTTTGAACTCCTTGGTGTTTTCCTTTCATATTAGAACCATTGTCATAACTCGAATTTCACATCATCAACATTCAGATCAAGAGACTTACATGCATTTAATAATTCATTAAAATGCCCCAATCCAGATGTATCATCCACTTTCAAGAACTTTAAAAAGTACTCCTCTATTTTTATTTTGTTACTAGACATATTTACACATTGTACTATTAGGAGTCATTTGTCTCGATGGCTCAAAGAATCAAAATAACTGCACTATTATAGTGAAATATTTTGCTTTTTTTATGATCCTTATCATAGAAGTTTTAACATTATAAGCTAAAAGAGAAACTAACTCATTTTGAATTTATGACCAAGATAATGGTAATGAATTTCTTGATTCTTTGATACGTCTTTAACATGATCTTGCATTATCAAAATCAAATTCTATAATCATTTCAATTAACCCCAAAAAATTACCATTACTATTCTGATAAAGTTTCTCGTTGGATCCTCGGAAAGCTAAATTATTTTTAGCCAGACATTTTACAACAGAAATTATTCTGTTGAAACTTGTTCCAACTCTATTTCTCCTTTGAAACTCTTTGTCAGTAAATCTTATCAACGCTTCATTATGTTTTTTTAATCTTACTCTTAGTTCAAATCCAAGTATTCATGTTAGTCATATAATATTATTCTCATGTTGTTCGAAATCTCCTACCAAGATGCTTCCCAATCATTCAATCCATCATTTTTGGTTAAAAAACTTTTGTTGTTTTGAGTTGTAAATAATTTGCAAATAAAAGCAATATAATTTTATCCACATGTTTAGAGTAAACCCAACCATTTTCTATCGGTAATCTCTCCGTTACTCATCTTTCTAGAATAATAGCATAAGGAAAATGCCTAGATTTCTTGATATCTGAAGAAACCCACGAATTTTATAGTCCCTTTTCAACTAAAAATATCCTTATCTTTATTGTTGAGATTTCAATTTCTAGGATCATAAATATCCAAATGAGGGACTATGTTCATCAATACCTACAAATTCAATATTAGATGCATTTGGTACATTATCATGTTCATTCAAATAAGTATTATCCTCATTATGATTTGTCACAAAGATCATGATCATTCAAATTAATAGAATCTTCATTGATATGATTTTCATCATTTAAATTATTAGATTGTTCAAGATTGTCTACACTCAATCTTTAGAAGGTTCCTTCACCTTTTAAGAACAAATTTGTCAATAGTTCCTTTTGTGATTCCTACTATCTCCTTATTCTTGCTTTTCTTTTTTTTTTTTCTCTTTTTTCACTCACGTATAAATGTTTTTTAGGCAAACATCATATAAAAAGAATATAACAAGAACAATAGCACCTGGAATATGGAAAGAGGCTCTGCCAAGTGGCTTGTATTTAAACCACTCGAATGTTAAACTCCAAATGCAAACCTAAAATCAAAACATCTCGAGGAACAATCACACTAAAATGATAATTTCTATACTAAATCACAAAAATTAACAAGATGGAGGGTAAAGTGAAATCTGGGGTTCACATCCTCAACCACCACTCGGTCTCCTATCCTACACATGAGGTCCTGATGCTTTTCTCACACCCGCCTCATTCTTTCCATTCCATTTCATATGTGTAATTTCAAATTTCAAATGACAAGCAATCCATCCATCCATCTTCCTTCCCGTATTATATTTATATGGATAATATGCTTTCAAAATGACAAAATTTCAAAAGCAAGGATCTCATGGCATATTCATCTCCTCAATTCCCCACTAACAAAAATAACGGAAAAAAAAAACTCAAAAACCGAATAACAAAACAAACCCAAAAACACAATTACAAAAAAAAAAAAAAAAAAACCCCTAAAACTCACAATGTACAACAAAACCTAAACAAACAAAACTAAACTCAAACACAAACCTAAAAATCAAGAACAAAAATAACGGAAAAACTCAAAACCGAATAACCTTAAACAAACTCAAAACCCACAACAAAAAAAAAAAAAAAAAAAAACCCCAAACCCCTAATAAATGTAAGAACAAACCAAAATTTGAATAAAAAATCCAACCCAAACCCTTCATTTCTATATTTTTCAAAAAATAACATTACACCTTCAAATTTCTTTGTTGTAGTGGCACACTAATACAAATTAAATTTTCAGCAAAAAAGTTCTAGAAACAGAAAAAAAAATGAAGAAAAAAAGAAAAAAAAAAGCTAACCCTGAAGCTCAAGGCACCTGAGCAGACCGTCCGAGAGTTGCTGCCAAAGGCCCTACCGTGCTAGTGATGTTAATGGTCGTCGGCCGCGACTGGGCCGCTGTGAGAGACTGAGACGGTGAGACTTGAGAGCATTAGGTTGTTGGGGAATTAGGCTTGAAGCGCGGAGATTTGAGAAGAAGAAACGAGGAAGAAAGAAGCGTGAGCAAAAAAGTGTGCTTTACCTTTATGTTTTGTCCCTTATCATTTGTCAAAAACAAAGAAATATAATAGGCCTTTTTTTTATTTATAATTATAGGCCCAATTATTTATAATTATAGGCCTTCTTATTTAAATCTATTTTTTATGGCCCAGCCGATGTGGGCCCCCTCGGGCAAAGCCTTCCGCTTCCTTGCTCAGGTCGGCCTGAGCTTAGCATCGGGTGTTTCATCCGTAGGTACGTAAGAAGGAACCAGAAGCCTGCATAATCCGTGACAAGAATAAAGGGTCGTAACACAATACTAGGTGTCCACCAAGACCTTTGCGGTCCATTTCAGATATGTATTTGTTTCGTAAAATGCAAAGCTTTTTATACGTTGAACATTATCGCATAGCCAATATATTTCAGAATTCAATCGCTATAGTATCATATTTCAAAAGTTAATGTTTAACAATATATGAATGAACAAGTTTATAGGAAACAAAAATAATAAATAAAACGACACCTCTAGCCCGACACCACAGGTCAGCATCGCTTAGGTGGTATTAAAGCCTAGGTTTAGGCTTTCGAAAAGCTAAGGTTTAGGCGACCAGCAGATATCCGATAGAAAAGCACGTGTTTAGTACGTTGGCCTGATGTGAATGTCCTAAAATTGTATGATGGATCGCCCATTCAAACAAGAAGCAAAATGAGAGTGTTAACCCAGGAGATCAAGGGTTACCCATTTCGGATCCTTCTGAATATGTCAGAAGTGAGAGTCATGCCCTAGCTAAGCCAAATGAAGCCTTGTTAAGGATATATCAGTACATAGCTCGGGTATTGGAAAGATTGATAGCTCCCAAAGCCCCAATAGACATGATAAGAAGACCTGGGGCTGAGGAATTCCATATGTCAAACATGGAAAAGTCCGATAAAGATGAATTTTGATTGGAAAAGCTACAAAGAATAGTGGAGGAGGTGAGATGCCTTCCTGATCAAAGAGTGACATGTGAAGTTTCTCTATTGCAAGGTAGTGCTTATGATTGGTTTTGAGAAATTTTTGTATAAAGGAAATGGTGAGATTTCAAAGGAGTTGCTGTCAAATTTTTTCAAAAACCTCGTTTTTTTTACATAGGTTAAGTTATAACTATCCAAATGGAGATTCTAATTGCAAAGAACCATAAGAGCCAGAGCTACAAAATGTATAGAAGGGACCAGGAGCAAATTGTAGCCCTTAGGGCTCCCAATATGGGCTTGAAGGTGAGTTTCTCGTAGCTCACTAAGATGCTCAGCTTTTGGGTGTAGTTGTGTTTACAAAGCTGAGCTCACCAACCATATTGAGTAATTCAAAATTCTGGGTAAACTATTCTACAGGGAGAATACCTCTTGAAGGAAGAGGCAACAGGAACTCAAAGTGCCCATAAATCACAAATTGAGCTATGTGTAGATTCTGTTTGCAAATTATGTCTAGATGTGGGTAAAACGTGAACACTTGAGTTTAGGTTTGATTCAAATTGATAGATTCCAATTGGAGAAGAAACCTTAGAACCATAGTAGCTTCAAATGAGGAAAGGAACTATTACCAATTTATGGAGTTAAGACCCCATAAATAAAAAAATAATGCAGGTGATCCAAATGAGTCGGGCATATTGACTAGTCGGCAATAAAATGCCGTCAGAATCAGCCTGGGTAATCCAAATGAGATGATTCCACCCTACTAAAAATAGACTGAGTAGAGATATACTCTGAAGGCTGGCCAATATAAAAGGTACTATGTCCCCAGAAACTTGCAAGTGAAGGAGGCTGCAGACATCAACTCTAAACTAAAAATCCTAGAATGCACAACTAATTTTTCTTTCGTCTGTTTTTAATCGGTGGACATATTTTAGATGGATTAGTGGCTGGGTGACCAAGAAGTCGACCAAGAACCTGATTTCGAGGATAGGAATCGAGGAGCGACAACCTTTGAGCTTGTTCCTTCAATCTCTCTCTTTGTTTCAATTTCCAGAAAGTTTGATCTACACTCTCATTGTTCAAAATTGATTATGAAATATTATGAAATATTGAAAGTCTATTTATGATAAATGGCAGATTGATTTGTTTTAAATTGATTTGAGACAACCGATTGTGAAATAAATTGCATATGAAAATTTTCATGAGTGTTGAAAAATAAATTATTGTATCTAAATGTATATACACTATTGTAAATTGTATTGAATGATTTGAAAGCCCTTAAAAGAATGTTATCCATTAAAATTTGAGTTAAGGATAGATTGGTATACCAATAATGATCAATTGAAAAGATTAATAGTCAATGTAATAAAGTGTCACTCCCGATCCGCGAGCCCAACGGGACAATATCGGTGAAGTGTTCTGCGAAATTGATTTTTACTAACTGGGCCAACAACCAACTGGACCTGTGACCGTGTTAGAAAACTGTTTTTATACTGGCCTGTAACCCGGTGGGACCGTGTCGTGATTCATTATCCTGTGCACCGAAAGCATAGGTTAAATTTGATAAGGGCAAAATGATAATAAGATTGAAAAATGCATGATTTATGATTTGAATGATTTAGTGCATATGAAATTGCATAACTTGAAATGACCAATGAATTGTAATTATATATATGTATTGTACTGCATTGGTAATTGGAAAAATGTACAAAAGCATTGTTTTATAAACATTACATGAATTGATTTAAACTGAAATAAAGAGAGAATTGTATAGAACCACTAAGCATGAAAATGCTTAGCGCGTTGTTTTTGTCATCGCCGTGTATCGAGTGAACAGGTACGAGGACAAAGACCGCAGAGATTTAGAGTCAACATCAAAGCTTCGCAATGTCGAAGTAAAGATCCGACCATGCATTCATGAAATGAATTTGACCATTTTGTATAAACTCTGATTTTATTTTGTAAATGTTTTAATATTGAAAACTCTGATATATTTTGTAAATGATCTGATTGAAAAAGGGCATATAATGTCATATTGTACAAATGTGGGATTTATCCCAAAATGATGGGTCAACTGCAAATGTTTTGATCTATATTATCATATATTCTAGAGTATACAAAAAAAAAAACGTATTTGTATTCGTATTCTACGTTGGACTTACATTTATTTTAAACCAAAGCTGCAGTTAAATTGTTAGAAAAAAAAAAGGGTGTTACATTTAATTTTGGTATCAGAGCTACAGTTAAATTGTCAGAAAAAAAAGGGGTGTTACAGTGTTTGCAATTGAACAATTGTTTTGATGTCCATCTGTCATTGAACCTACCTCTTTTTGCTATAAAAAGAATTTGAAATTTTTATGTTTATATTTGGCTATTTTTTGTAGTCCTTAGTGCTGCATTCACAAACAAAACCAACTCTTGGAACCCCCGCATACCATGCTCTTGAAGTCTTAAGAAAGAATATGATGAGAAGGTAAATTCATGTCTCAAGTAAGATATCAGTTTAACCTCAATTGTATGAACATGTGTTGTTGGTTGTTCAATTTTATTGTTTTTTCTTCCACTTTCCCATATCTTGTTTTTGAAGTCTAATCCATATGAGATTTTTTTGGTATACTTTTTTATAGCTGCTCTCTAGGAATCTTAATAAATTGAGGTTGACAACGTAAGACCCGAGAAATTCCAATTTATGGAAAAATGGCAAAATCGTAATTTCGGTTAAAAAATTTTTTGAATTTATTGTCTAGATCTCGGATGACGAAATGGATTTCACCGTTGGAATCGTATCATCTAAATCTAGTCGGCACGTCAAATCTTGTATTTGAGTTGACATGTTTTTGAGGCATCGCTGCTTCGGTGTCACTAAAGATAGTCTGGCGTGACAAAAGTCACATATAACACGTACTCATGTGCCATAAGTGGCATGAGTAGAGAAGTGATGAAAATGGACGACCGAGATAGTGCCGAATGTCAAAACTGGGAAAAGAAGGGACAAAATGGTCATTTTGAATTTGATTAAATGAGGAAAATGCCAAAATAAGGAATAGTGTCGTCTCTTCAAATGTTAAAAGAAGCAAAACGTGTAAGGCAGCAAGAGAAAGAACCAGTAGCCGATTTCCTTTGTTTTAGAGAGAGAAGGACCTCCTTCTCTCTAGAATTTCTGGCGATCCGATCGTCGGAATTTTTCGGGACAAGAAGGAAAGTTGTTCTACGCGGTGAGGGCAACGCGTGGGCACTGGTTTCTTGGAGTTTTGACAAACTCCGTGAAGTAGGGGTTTCTCCCTACTTGGGTTTTATTCTTTATTTAAGTACTTTGTTAATGTTTGAGTCAATGAGGTCGGTGAGGGGTTGCTTGAGGGCCCCAAATTCAGGACCTAATTGTTATACTTTTTGAAAACTCAAATGGTATGTTCGTGACCGTCCAATGTATTGAATTGGTTGTTAATTGTGCATTATGTGTTAATGCATGCTTTGATGTGTATGAGGTTGGAAATGGCCAGGAATTGGGTTCACTAATGCGAACCGATGATCGCATTTTTCAGAATAGTAATCGAGGCTTTCACTATTCCCGAGAATAGTGTCTACAAAATAATTTCAGAAATAATGTGTTTGGGTGAGTAATTCAAACGGAAGTTGCTCGGTTTGATCATTAGCCCACGTGAGCTAATTCTTGATGTAATTATATAAACACACATGTTTGTGTGATTTAAATTATGAATATATGCAGCGATTATATATTTGCATGTGTTATAGAATTGAAATGGAATTGGCATGATGCATTCCATATGCACCGGGGCACCCTACACGATAGGAGTGAGTGCATGAGGTAATTCTTGAGAGAATGGTTCGGAGGGTTGACTAAAAATAATGAATATATTGGAGGGTAGTCCAAATAAAATATCAATCGTCGAAGTCGGCCCAATTGATATACATCGGAGGGTAGTCCACATATAATATCAATTGTTAGAGTCGGCCCAATTGATATATATATCGGAGGGTTGTCCACAAATAAAAACTAAGGTTCTCATACGTGGCTTAGGCAAGTGTGAGGAGCCGGGAGGACCTCAGATATGAGATGACTGGGCTAGGGACATTCAAGTAGGATCATGCATATGCTTGAATGTGTGTTTATTTTCTTGAGCATCAGATATGCACTAGTGGTAAAGTAGCCCACTTAGGGTGATTCCAATTACTGAAAGCATTAGTCACCCTCAGCGAGGGATAATTATTTTAAGGTGTACAAGGAGTCATGAGAGACAGCTCATCATGTAGGCCGTTTAGAAGAAAGCCTAATGTGGCTTTGATGGTTTTTAATGTATTATAATGCTTTCATTTAATATATGTGTTGTATAAAAGTAGATCGTTAACTCTTGTAACTAAGGATATATAGTTGGGATGTTTTATGAGTATTGGTTAGGCCCAAGTGGCCACGCTTACTCATGTGATGGATTATATCGATAGTCGGGATATATGTTGTGAGTATACGTAGGGCCTAAGAGGTCACTTTACTCGGTATAGTTATATATGAGACCCTGTGGTGGTCATTGTGTATATTGGGATTGTGTTATATACGTATTGTATTTGGGCAGAGCCACTGCATAAAGGAGACTCGCCCTCGATTTTCATGAGGCGCCAGTAACCCGACATCCACTAAGATTCCACGGCCGACTTCAGTCAAATCTGACCCCAGGTTTCAAGGCCATTGCATAAGATACAATAATATGCTTATTAGGATATAGAATAAATCTAGTGACTATATCACACATGCTAATGTTTGATTTGTATAAGAATTCACATTATATATATATATATATATATATATATATATATATATATATTTAAATGATATTTAAAATTTTATATCCCTCATTGAACCTAAACTCAAATTGAGAAAAATAAAATGGAGTGGATTCATAAAGCCCATTTGTTAATAATTCAGTATCTCAAGCAAATTTCATATTTCATAGCCCTGTAAATTCCTGAGCATTGAGGTTAGCGATATGGCATGGCTTGTCTTGCATATAGAATAATCAAGACTATATTCTGTTTGCTTGTGTGAATAAAATTCCTGTTATTGTCACTAAATAAATTGATTTGTACTCAGATTCATATTAAAATGACCTAACAGAAGATAAAATGACTCATACTCTAAATTCACTACTAATGGGCATATTCAATATATTTTGATAAATGTGTTTTTTTGAAAGTGTTCTTTAAGTATTTGAGGAAAATCACACAAAGGGTTCATAACAATTTATCTAAGTGTATCCATGTTTATGCATTATTGTAGTTGAAAGTACCCTATATGACTAGTTTAATACTTGTTACTACATTTCTATTAATGTTATTGATGAGTGCCTAAAACACTCATATTATACTCGCGTCAGTCTTCCATTTTCCTGTTTATTTTAGAGTAATTTTATAGTTTTTGTAACTAGAACATTTGATGTTCAGCTGTGTGAATGCAGGAGCATTGGGTGAAAAGAGCAAGAATCTGGAAGCGATTTTGGAGCAAATGGGAACAAGGCGATGAAGTACTGGCCACGTCGCTGACGCCCCCATCGTCGCTGATCGCCCCACGCCACGACTGGGTCAATAATTGCAAAGTCAACAAGCTCCCAACGCCGCCGATCGCCTTCCACGCCGTGGATCGCCACGCACTACCGCCATTTTACCGCCTTCCATCGCCGCGACGTCACCGAGATCTGCACCCTATCATTTAAAGTACGAATGATCTTAAAAGGAGAGGGGAAGCGCATTTTAAACGGCTGCGTACCGGAATTTCGTGAGCAAGAGGACACGTACTCGGTGAAGTGCCTGACGCACTCGCTTTCATTGCTCGATATTTTCGGATAGAGAATGATGTTTTTACTGTCTTCAAACATTTTCTTCTTTTTATTCATGATGTTCTAGATCTATTTCTAGGTTATATTGAACCTTGTCATATGTTCATGGATTAAAGTTTGAAACTTTATATTATTCAGCTTATTTCAATATGTCAGAACTATTCTATGCCTAAGGATTTAATCAGATGTTGATGTCTGGCCAACATTGGCATAATTACACTCGAGATCCGAGATTCGAGAGATGAGGGTATTCAGGGATCTGGCAGAGTAGACTTCAAATGATCTGCAATAGAGATATTCCCAACCCGAAGGTGGTAATTGGGGTTAGATATTAATGCATTTCTGGAATACCGAGTCTAGATAGAGATATACCCATTCTATTCCGGGAAGGAATAGGCGATTATACCTCGAGAGAGGATACCTTGTAGAAAGATCACCTCGCCATTGACATATTGTAACATAATACTGAAATAATAACATATTTAGAAGATTAATCCATTGAACGTGACTGTGGGGAGATATAACCCTAGGCTTCAAAACCAATACTTTAATTCAATCAATAGTTTAGGTAATCTTACATATTTGAATTCTCCTAGAGTCATCTTTCGTATATTATCTAAAAGGTAACTCAGAAGCCAATACACTCCGTCCCTCAGGATCGATATCTGTACCACGAGTACACTATACTACTTGGGGCGAAGCGTAAGACTTACGAGATATAGGCGTATATTTTATACACCGCTTCCGCCCGGCTGTTTTTGATACTGCCGTGGACAGGATTGAATCGATATAGAGAATTAAGCAAATAGATAGCTCATCAAATTTTCTTTACTTTTGCTTATTTTTACAAGTGCTGCAATTGGGTTTTGGTCAGTTCAGGCGTTATCAAGAAGATAGGTTTCAGTAAGTACATGCGACATCGAGATCAAAATAACCAACACCTGTTTGATCCCGAGCCAGAAAGACTTCTGCACAGATTGCGCCGAGAACAGAGAACGGAACAGATTAGAAATCCAATAGTCATGGAAAACACTGAAGAACAAAATCTTGGCATTGAACAGACTGAACCACAGAGAGGCCGAAATGGGAATCACGGAAGGAATCAAGCAATCTGTGCCATTTATACACCCGTATGATCCTTCTTTCATGCTATTAGATGAGTTCAGATACTACCAACTAAGTTGTTCGCACAGCCTATCGACGTACACCTATTCACAAACAATTTCGACTGAAGTCACAAGACAGATAGTCAGAATATCTTGTTCCATGGACTACCCCATGAGAACCCGAACATGCATTTGACTAACTTCCTTGAAGTTTGCGATACTATCAAGTATAACGGAGTTACTGAAGAAGCTCTAAGGTTACGGTTGTTCCCACTTTCACTTGGAGATAGAGCCAAACATCAAGCAACCAATCAACCACCAGATTCCATTACTACATGGAACGATTTTGCGCAAAAGTTTCTGACCAAGTTCTTCCCACCGCCAAAATTGCAATAACCTGTGCAAGAAATCAATACTTGGACAACTTCAAGGGAAGTACCCGGCGAGGCATGGGACAGATTCACGACTATCATGGAAGTGCCCACACCACCGCCCTCGACTGTATGGATGCAAGTCCACACCTTCTATAATGAACCGAGGCAACCCGAACAATGATCGAAGATGCTTCACTGAGTGAGCATTGATGAAGAAACCACACTGCTTATGAAATCTGTAAGATGCCGCGATTAACACTAATCAAGGGCCTAGAGAGAACACCAAAGAACACGTGTGGGTGGCAATGTATAATGAGGTCCTCAACAACTGTGAATCCATGGTGTGGCACACCGACTAAATGCTTAACAGACAAAGAAGGAACCGCAAACGCAATCCAAACCAACCCATGGGAGTTATGTGAATTCTGTGGTGGACCGCACAACAAAGATCTAATGTCACTAAGAAACCCCATAAAGAGGAGTGCCCGCAAGACGTGTCCAGTTTAATCGAATCAATCACAACAAAGAAGGGACCATGGGGAAACAGCTTATCATCGAATCGTGGCCAAGGGTGGCGAATAATCAAAACCGTAATAGTCGTAACAATCATGATATGGTGGCGGAATAATCGTAATAACAATATGCCATCGAATCGAAATAGTGAACCAACCTCCGAGAAAAAGCTGATTTAGAACAAGCTCTGCAATGTATGTTAACTTCCCACTCGCTTTATGAATGAAACGGCGCCAACACGCAGCTGTTAGCAAACCCGCGCCAACAACTGGCAAAGACAACAGAAGTTTCGGAGGCAATAAATGGGCCAAAATGGCAAATTTGCATCACACAGCAACCGTTCTTTACTGGGCACTGGAGGTAAACCCAAGAAGAGATGGGAATGAGCATGTTAAAGCAGTCATGCTGAGAAGTGGGAAAGAATTGGAAATACCGTTACAACCCCCAGTCGTAGAACAGTTAGAGACTGAGAAGGTCAATCAGCCAGAGCAAAAAGATGATGCAGATAAAGAACAAATTTCAGAGGAAATAAACACGAGAACTCTATCAAGCAAAGGCCAAGATACTGCCCTTACGCACTGCCTCAAGCATATAACCGATAAGCAATTCACGTAAATTCATGGATGTGTTCAAAAGCTGCATATCAATATCCCATTTGTTGATGCCCGAGCAGATGCCCGCTATGTAAAAATTCATGAAAGACATCTTATCCCATAAGAGACGACAGGTCGATCAAACAAAGGAACTTAGTGAATCGAGGAATGCAAGGCCATCCTTCTCGCAGAAGTCGCCAGCCAAGCTTAAGGACCCGCAGCGCTTCACTATCCTGCACAATTGAAATGCTATTTTGAAAGAGCACTATGTGATTTGGGTGCCAACATTAATCTTATGCCCTTATCCATTTTCAAGCGTTTGGGATTAGGAGAAGCCCGCCCGACTACAGTCACTCTTCAGCTTGCAGACAGATCTTTGAAGCATCCGAGAGGGATAATAGAAGATGTCTTAGTAAAGGTCGACAAATTTATCTTTCCAGCAGATTTTATTGTTTTGGATATGGAGGAAGATAAAGAAATACCAATAATCTTGGGAAGACCATTTCGTAAATCGCGGTGGCAAATGATCGACGTATTAAAGGGGCGAACCGAACCGAGAGTACAAGAAGAGGAAGCAAAGTTCAACGTGTTTGACGTGAAGGAGACACCCAGCGTAAAGTGATAATTTGCTTCATGGCCGAAATGGTTGAGGCTATAGTGTCTAGCCAAAGTGGTCTCACCGATCCTTCGAGACTAGCGCCTAGTGGAGAATGAGTCCGAGAACCCGAAATGAAGAGGCGTAAGAATATGTCAAATGGACGGACCTCTTTCCGACACAATAGACGGAAATACTCGAATCTCCTCGGGTGAAAGGTTAAAACGCCGGTCCCATCATCGAGCAACCACCCAAATGGAACAAAACCCCTACCTAGCCATTCAAGTATGCATACTGGGGTAGAATCTACACTACCCGTGATCATTTCAAGATCTTCAATCGTACTAGAGGAAGAGAAGTTATTGAGGGTCCTCCGAGATCGTCAAACATGCACTCCTGATGGTCTCTAGTCGATCTCGAGGGATTCGTCCTATGTGCACGCACGTATTTTACTAAGAGGGACATGTACCTTCGTGGAAGCATGTGAGAAGGTTAAACTGACAAACGAAGGAGGTCGTCCGCAAAGAAGTGCAAATGGTTAGACACTCAGGTGATTTATCCCATTTTCAGACAGCGTATGGGTAAGCCCCAGCCTGTGTAGTCAAGAAGGGAGAACAATCACATCGTGGATCGAAAAACAACATCTATCGCCATCGCTAAGCACGGTGGAGGATTTGTATTGATTATCGGAAGCCGAACAAGGCCACTAAAAGATCACTTCCTTCGCTTTTAGATCTAGATGCCCGATCGATCAGCGTGTTATGAATATTATTGCTTTAGATGGATATTCCTAAGTACAAACTAAATTAAGTTATAGCTCCTCAAGATCGTGAGAAGACAACATTCACTTGTCCTTATGGTACATTCGCATTCCGCGGATGCCCTTGACCGTGCAATGCACCGTACTTTTCGCCGATGTATGATGGCCATATTCTCCGACATGGTAAAAAGACAATTGAAATCTTCATGGACGTATTTCAAGAATGGGAAATTCATTCGATAACCGTTTAGAGAACTTGAGAACCCACTGCAAGATGTGAAGAGACCAACTTAGTACTCAATTTGGGAAAAGTGCCACTTCATGGTACAAGAGGGTATTGTCCTCGACATCTGGATCTCAAGAAGAAAGACAGGTAGATAGGCGAAGATTGAAGCAATCAGAAGTTACCTCCACCTCAAGCCGCAGCGGGACTCAAGTTTCGGCCACGCCGGATTCTATAGGCGGTTCATCATGATTTTCAGACTGTAAACCGCTCGTCTAACCTACTAGTCCAAGGGATCCCATTTGAATTTGATTCACAATGTTTGCATGCATTCTCGCGTTGGAAGGACAAGTTACACCCTATTGTTGTGGCAACTGTGATTATCTTTCCGTTTGAACTCATGTGTGACGCCAATAGCGACTTCGACAAGTACCTAAGTGTAAACGAGAGAAAATCTTTCAGTAATCTATTATGCTAGTAGAACCTTGAATGATGCTCAACTGAATTATGCCACTACAGAGAAAAGAGTCGTCAGTCATTGTGTTTGCTTTGCTAAGTTCAGCCATATTTGATTGGCAACAAAGTCGTGGTGTACACCCAGATCATTCGCCTATTGGGCACTTGGATGACCAAGAAAGATGCAAACCCCGACACCCAAGGGTCCTTCTTTGTCGCAAGAATTTGGATGTGGAAATTAAAGACAAAGAAAGGCACCGAGAACCTAGTGGCGCACCACATCTTCACGACCGGAAGGGGCCAGAGATGATGTCCCATTGAATGACGAATTTCCAGACGAGAAACTCCTAGCTATTAAGGAAAAGAGGGCAGTTCCATGGTTCGAGGATTATGTGAACTATTTGGTAGCTAAAGTAGTCCCTTCGGAATTTAACTATCAGCAGAAAAAGAGGTTTTTCGCACACCTTAAACACTACTATTGGGAGTGAGCCACCATGCACACCACACGATCGCCCATAAGGAAATGTGTGCCCAAGATGAAATGCAGCATTCCTAAACCACTCGTCACACTCTCTACTCGTGGTGGACACTTTAGGCTGAGAACAAAGCAAATTTAAGGTGTCAACTGCTTTAATGTCTTCCTTGTTTAAAGATGCTCATCAATTTGTTTTTACTATACGTCAACGAATGAACATCTCTGTAGTGCGACGAGCCCACCCACGATCCCATTTCGAGGTAGAATTGTTTGATTTATGGGGATAGATTTCATAGGACCATTTCCGTGATCATAATAAAGAACTTGTACATCTTGTTGGCAGACTATGTCTTGAAGTGGGTAGAAGCGATTCCCACACGCACTAATGATGCTAAGGTCAGGCTCAATTCCGCGCAGCAATATATTCTCACGCTGAACTCCTCAGCCTGATCACGTATAATGGTACCCATTTTCAATAAGGTAATTGATAAGGTTTTACAAAAAGTATGGGGTACGCTATCAGACATCACTTGCATACCACCTACGTCAAACTGGGACAAGGTAGGTATCAAATCGAGAAATCAAATACATTCTCGAAGATGCGCTTAATCCATTCGTGAAGGATTGGTCTAAAAAGATGGACGATGCACTCAAGATACCAGACAAAGATTAGTAAAACTCCTTTGGGTATGTCACTGCTCAATCGCTTATGGTAAAGCGTGTCATCTTCAAGAATTGGAGCATCGCCTATTGGGCCACCCGACGCTTAAACATGGATAGTACATTGGTCATGAGAAACGATCGCCTCCAACTCAGCCGAATCGATGAATTCGGGAACGGGCTTATGAAAAACGCCCGTGATTTATAAGAAAGACTAAAGCCTGGCACGACAAACACATCACCAGAAAGGAGTTCACAGTGGACAACAAGTTCTTCTATTCAATTCCCGCCTAAAGCTTTTCCGTGAATTGAAGCCCACGGTCCCACCTTCACAAGAACTAAGGTCTTTTTCACACGGTGGGGCGTAGGTTACACATCCCGAAAGAGTACATTTACAATGACCACCCAACCATTGAAGCCGTAGATATGGAGCAGTTTCCTACAGATTAGCAAATCATTTCTTTGACAAAGAATGCATTACGATGCCTAGCGATCATAGGAGTTCGGTCGGTTAACACATGATTACTGGTGGTCAGCTCGAGCTAACGACATTAAACATAGCGCTCGAGGCAACCCAAGTGTTTCTTAAACTTTTCCTTTTCTTAGTTCCAATTTCGGGTTCAAGAATATAGGGTTCTAGCTCCGATCCGTAAGTTTACTGCTTGTTAAATTTCAGAACCCGCGAATGCAGCTAGTGGGAAGATTCGTTCAAGAGGTGCATTACAAGTCCATAAAGTCACAAGTACGAGCGAGAGGGTTTTCCGATCAAGAGATCAATGTGCCGGGGAATTCTATCACCGATTCATAGATCCTCCGTCACGCCGCGACGTGGGTTTCACGCCGCGACGTCAATTGACCTTATCTCCGCCACGCCGCGACGCGGACCTTCACCGCCGCACGCCAAATCGTATCACCTCCGCCACGTCAGCGAATGCGGATTTCACGTCGCGACGTCATTTTCTATGCTCTCTGTCACGTCGCGACGTGGGATTTCACGTCGCGACGTCATTTTTTACATGTCTCTGTCACGTCGCGACGTGGGATTCTAACGCCGCACGCGGATTTAACGCCGCGACGCGGGATTAAATCCACTTCAGTCACGTCGACGCTGCTCCAACGTCATGTGGACAAGCCGCCCGGTTTAAGGCCAAAAATTGTCTACTTTTTCGCTCTTCACCCGCACACCTCTCCACTGAAACCCTAGCACCCTCGTGCACCATCCGTGCCATACCTTGCCGAAGCTCCCTTTCGCCCTGGTCGGAGATTCCTTCCACCGCTCGTTCCACCACTAGTATACCTATTCCTCGAGTCACCCCTTACCCTGTCATGTGGCATTTCCACCACCGTACTCGACTCTAGCTTCGGGTACAGACCACTCGGTGTACTCTACACCTAGTGGCCAGAGGTCTCAGGCACTGGCCTGCCTAGGGCCACCTTAGGTCTCTCGAGTCCCATTTAGGATTTTTGAGTCATTAGGTAGTTATTTAGTTCAATTTTTTTGTAAAGCACATTTGGTGTTCGTGGTTGGCTCAGGCCAAGAGGAGTCTTTAGTTAGTTTTTGTCTACACCTCGCACTCGATGTCCGGGCAAGAGGCAAAATCGTCGCCAAGAGAAGTTCGACCGCTGAGGACCCGACCCCACATTTCCGATGCCTCGCGTTTGTAAATGAGGTACGCCGATCGTCGGCACCATTTGCAAAACCGCTTGCTCATTAAGGAGAAGCGCCTACCACCCCGATGATTTCTTCCGCAGGGACTATCGCGCTAAGGGATGGCGTGCTCAGGCCAAATCCACCTCATCCGACAGCGAGTGCAGGCGCGAAGCTCTACGCCAACCCGCCTCCCATGTTTTGGCAGAGTCAGGGTGCTGGCGATTGGTCGACTTCGCCGCGAGTCGATCACGTTATTGGCGCCCAGGGAGTATTGTCCCTTCGGAGCCGCTCGACGGGTTCGCTGAAAGCACCCCACTACCCTGAGATTATACGACACCACCGGCTCGTGGTGGAGCGAGAATCAATAAGGCGGGTCATGCGGTCAATTTCGCTAGCCAAGTACATTCGCCTTCATTCCTGTCCGCACCACTTCATCACGCCGCCTCATCTCGACGACGCAACGTGTGTGAAGTGATTGCCCAGCGGGCCGTGCTCAACTATGCCATCTTACGTGGTGGCGTCTGATGTCATGTGTTATCCAGGATGCATCCTCCATAACCGGATGTAAAGATGAACCCGGGACACCCTTCCTGGATCTTTGGCTTGTGCAACAAGCCGTGCCCTTTGGACGACACTCCATACTTGGCTTCACCCAATCAAAGAGACCGTCTTACTGGACACACTGTGTCCCGCGAACCTGAGGGGGACCTACTTATTCGTCAATATTCCTCTGACGAGAGCTTTATGAGTATCCCAAGAAGTTATGGATCCCCCGGGGCGATCCCCGTGGAGACATTGGGTCCTCGCCCAGCCACCTCCACCACCACCCCAAACAGCCCTCGAAGTACGCCCCTCCGGCCCTTCCCGCACCTTGAGGACCCGTACCCTCACCGAGCGCTGACATTCTCAGGATGAGACCCAGGAGCACCGCGTCCTCGTCTCACAGGATTTGGAGGCCCTCCGTGCTGATATGCGCACCGCTCCCGGCTAATCAGCCGTCATTCTTCGCAGCCAGGAGCCCCAGGTGCCCGCACGCCCAAATTTCCCAGCTTTTCATCGCCTCCACCACTCACTCAATCAAGTAGCTGATCACCAAAGGAGTGCCCTTCAATTTACTATTTCTCTTAGACTGTGGGGACACCGGCTACTTTATTTGGGTGGTATCAGGCTTTATTTGTTTAGTTATGTTTTGTTTTAGTGTTTTTATAGTGTTTTATTTTGTTTAGTTATGTTTTGTTTTAGTGTTTTTATGTTGCTTGCTCTTGTTCAAGATAGTTGTGTTTCTAATAGTCTCATGTTTATCCAGCTTATCCAGCCAGTCTGCTATGCTTGTGTTAGGTCAATCTTATATGTATTAATTGCGTACGAAAGCTATGTTAAAATTGAGGATCACTTTTTGACTGAATTCATCATTAACATGAATGTTCAAATGTATTATAATGTTTTGATGTCAAAGAATTAGGTTGAATAGATGGAAAGTAATAGTAAACCAATCCTTTGAAAGTAGTCACAAGACACCAGCTTCTCAAGAACCCTATCACACTCACACACTAATGACCTTCGTATACATAGCTGCTTGAGACCAACTAACAGAGTTCTAATTAACCTCGTAGATCTAACCACGGCGATGGGACACTAATAAAAGTAAAGAGGATTGCCAATGAGCCTAAATCCAAAAGAGAAAATACAAAAACAATAGAAAAAGTGAAAAGAAAGACAAATGACAAAATAGGTATCTCGTGATAAGAATAAATACGATCATCCAATCGAATCCCGAGCACATCAAGGGCCTGCCAGCCTAGCCCCAGCCAACCGGCCGAGTCATCACTTCACCGCTCGCGCATGGGATGTAAGATGGATCATTCACGCAATCCTAGGGCCTCGAGTTTGGTCGAGTGTCTGGGTGAAGTTTGAAGGGAATTTAATGCCCGGTGCCCTTAACCAATCGGGTGGGGAGTCACCACGGATCCCCCGCTACGAACACCTCGACTAAAACTTCTGGGCACTAGGTTTTCACATTTATTTTAAGTACGTAGGAAGTTTCTAGGTATTTGGTCGTGAATAAATCAAGCGCCTATCCTTTTCTAGTTAGCTTCTTCCAAATAGGTGAGTTGAGCTCAGTTTCGGGTGCCCAATCCCAGCGCCGAGGTCATTCATTATAAGCACATGTGGGTTTTGGGAAAGGCTATTGAAAGTACCAAGGGATTTGATGCACTAGTCACTTCTACCTATTTCAACCGAAGCCTAAAGTCTAATACTGTATGCATTTTAGAACTCAGCAACACAAAGGAGTGTGAGTCACCTAATTTGATCCCCTATTTTTTCAAAGATGTGCAACACCGCCTTAGTAAGGCAGTCAGATGAAGGTGTGTGTGTGTCCCTGTTAGTCGGCTCTGCTTGAGGACAAGCAAGAAACTAAGTTTGGGGTGTGATGAGTTTAAACACTCATATATTATACTCGCCGCCTTCCATTTTCTCATGTATTTAGAGTAATTTTATAGTTTTTGTAACTAGAATACTAATTTGATGTCCGCTAGAATGCGTGGAGCATTGGGGTGAAAAGAGCAAAGAACGGAAGCGCATTTTGGAGCAATGAACAAGGCGATGAGGCATTCTTAGTCACGTCGCGACGTCCCACGTCGCGACGTCCCCACATCACGACATGGGGTCAACAATTGCAAAGTCAACAGTTCCCAACGCCGCGACGCGTTTCCATCGCCGTGACGCCGCCATCGCCGCGACGCCTCCACTGCCGCGACGTCACCAGATCCGCACCCTATCATTTAAAGTACGACGATTCAGAAAAAGGAGAGGGAAGCGCATTTAACGAAGGCACGTAATTTCGTGAGCAGAGGACACAGACTTCGAGGAAGTGTCTGGATTTGACCCGCCATTGTTCGATATTTTTCGGGATAGGAGAATGATGTTTTTACTACTAAACATTTTCTTCTTTTTATTCATGATGTTCTAGATCTATTTCTAGGGTTATATTGAACCTTGTCATATGTTCATGGATTAAAGTTTGAAACTTTATATTATTCAGTTATTTCTCAATATGTTGTAACTATTCTATGCCTATGATTTAATCGGCGTTGGATGTCCTACCAACATTGGCATAATTACACCGGATGATCCGAGATTCGAGATGAGGGTATTCGTGGATCTGCAGAGTAGACTTCAGTCGAGCCTGGTAAATAGAGATATTCGAACCCGAAGTGTAGCAATTAAGCTAGGACATTAATGTACTTAATACTGATTCCGATAGAGATATACCCGACCACAAATAGGGCGGATATACCTCGAGAGAGGATACCTTGTAGAAAAGATCACCGCTATTGACATATTGTAAATATAATCGAATAATAACATATTTAGAAGATTAATCCATTGAACGGATGGGGAAAGATATAACCTCTAGGCTTCAAAACCAATACTTTAATTGAATCAATAGTTTAGGGTAATCTTACATATTTGGAATTCTCCTAGAGTCATCTTTCAGATATTATCTAAAAAAGCAGAACCTTTGTAGTCAATACACCTATCCCTGTGGATCGATATCTGTACCACGAGTACACTATACTACTTGGGGCGAAGCGTGCACTTGCGCATATAGGCGTATATTTTATACACCGCGTTTTCCGCCTGTCAGTTATGTATTTTCTATTAGGTATCCAAGAAATATAGCAAAAGGAAGAATGTGGTGAAGAATTGAAGACTACCATGAAGAATTGAAGGCTATCTTTCACAAAGATAGTATTTTGTAGTCTACACCAAAGTTTGTATCTCCATCTAATTGAAAGCCTGTAATCGGGTTCCTTGTATGTATGAATTAAAGAATCACTTTATGCTGATTCATTCCACTTTGTCTTTAATATTAAAACTATGTTATGATATATATATTTTATTTATTTACTTATAGCTTTGAAATTAAGATATCACAAATTCACTTGTTCATGAAAATATTATTTGGATATATATATATATATATATATATATATATATATATATATAAATATATAACGTAATTATATAACGTAATTTCTTGTTTTATTCATTTAGTTAAAATAAGAACTAAATTTCTAATACGGAATACAGTTTGTTCCGAAATTCATTTAGCAACAAAATTATAATTTTCATTATTATATGTGCCTCATTTAGCAACAACTTGAATCATCTTTGAGCATCTATAGCAACAAAATTTTAAATATTCAACAAGGAAACTTTTCGTTAAAAAATATTATTAGAGACAATAAGTAAATTATGTCTCTATAAACTATTAGATGTGAAACACTTTTTTTGTCGCAAAAACTTTTCGCGATGAGGATAAGGCGACATTCTAAAAACGAAAATATTTTAGTTGCAAAAACTTTTTTGTGACAAATTTTATTTTTTTGCAACAAAATAATTTCATCACTATTTATCATATTTCTTGTAGTGGTTAGAGTCAAGGGGAGCCAAGATTCATTGTAAGTGCTCAACATGGGCCATAGCCCAATGCGATGCTGACATGTTTTAATGGGGGAAAAGCTCCCTCCTTGATTTCGATTCCTTTTAAATAAAGGAAAATTTTATGTGGTGCAGGTATCACCCCAAGCCTTACTTAGATCTGCCCCTGATTAGAGTAAATGAAAATAGATTTAAATTCTTGAGACTGATTAAAACAGTAACTAAGGTTTGTTAAAGTAATACTTGAGGTTAATTATTAAAGTTCAACTGATTCAATTTTTTTTCTCTGCTATGCTGGATTTTTAAAAATTTTCAAACCTAAAATGACATTATTTGTAAATTAGGAACCTAAAAGACAATTTTCCCTAAACAAAACCTCGTATACGGATGAAGCCTTGACTTAGTAATTTCGCTCTTGGGACCCTTGAAACTATGATGATAGCCACCTTCCCGAGAAGTAGGATCCATGAGGAGATTTCATGATCAATCATTTGCTATCAATCATGTCGTTTCTACTATGTTGAAATTGAATTCGACTAGCTTTAAGTAGTGTCCAAAATTAATTAAGAAGGATAAAACTTCTATGACGCCCCAATGTGACGCCCCAAATTTCAAGGGTCTCGTTGACAACCCGTCAACCCGCGGGATTTCTGTCTTAGGTCGTCTTACACCTAAGTCTTGGTAATAGACCGGTACCAACTACGCATGGACACCAAGTTACTCGGCAACACTTCCATATGTCCCTTCACCAGGATCTATTCATTCATATTTAAATCTGAAATATGAAAAGAAAATGAATAATTACAGTTCGTAGGGGTCCGATCACAGCCCTTTACCAAAATTACATACCCCGACTATTTATACAATTGTCTAAAAGATTTTTTTTTTTAAATCCTTCTATACCAAACACTTTTATAAAAATGTTACTCAAGGCCACATGCTCCACCCCTTCGCAATTTCACATGCTAGCCTCAGAGAGCATTTCTGTCTCCCCTCGTACACCCCTCGTACCTGAAAGGTCCCACGAGGTAAGCAATGCCTAGTAGAAAATCCCTCCCAGTACAAAGCTACTTCCCACCTAAAAATGCACATGCAATGACAACTATGAAAATCGCTCCACAAGATTCCATATAAATAATGCAATCTTATATGGAATATTACGTGTCATTCATAAGATGAGACTTCTCATGCCCACAACCCGAGTCCTGACCGACTCCTTCACACCTGCAATGCCAAGTGTGAAAACCAGTAATTGGTGTTTCACCCAATGACTTAAACTATTTGACAATTCTCCAATATTCACTTGAATTTTTTTATCAAACCATGGGCCATGTCTTTTTCGGGGTCACACCACAGGATCATTGCGCACCTTCCAACATTTTTACGGGCTTTCACCGCCGATGATCATGTCTAACCGCATATAAATTTGGGTCTTTGTAAGGAGCTGATGTTTTTCTTTTGTCTCACTGAGAAAAGATACTACGATATGAATGCGGCCCATAGTTCGTTGAATGAATTTATTGAATAACGTGCTTGTGAAACCAAGCCAATGCAGGCCCCCGCAAACTAGCCTGGAATACTTTGCATAAAAGTTGGTCATTACCGACATTTAGTGTCATTGTTTGATTATATGGAGCATATGGTCATAGGGGTCAGCGGAGCTATTGAACGTGGTGAAAGATGAAATGACAAACTTGCGGGGTGGGTTATAGTCAAAGATGTGTTGCCCTAGGGGCGAAGAGAGCATGTCATCAGGTCTCCGAATAAAGGCTGTTGGCGGTATGTAGAACGTTGGTGCTGCACCAAAGGCGGGATGCATAGGCGGCATTGGTGACAACGTGCTTGTGGGCAACACCGACGGGTTCCTAGGCGCTTGATTTGGCTTCTGGCTCTATCTTCTCTGTCCGCTCTCTCTGGCCCCCGAGATGCACCACTAACAAAGATCACTAAAGGAGGGGCGTGAGAGAAGGCTCTCGCGCTTATTCGGTCTTTGTGCTCTACTGAGCATTCTTTATCGACGAGAGACTCAGGGATGGGGAGCTGCCTGAGGATAGCTCATCGTCAGTTGGGGTGTCAACATTGTCAGGAACAATGGGCTCATTCCCTTTATCGCAGGTGATCGGTTGCGCAGCACGACTGCTATCTTGCACGTCTTTTCCAAGATCGCGACTTTTTTTAATCTGGGCTCGCAACTGGTCATTCTCATGCTATAAGCATTCAGCATGAGCTTATAACCCCTTCATCTGTCTTGCTTTCTCCTCTTGTTTCCTCTCCATGTCTTGATGCTAATGGAGGAGTTGGTCTTCTGGCGATTGGATCATCGGATTTGTTGACATTGCGACTGCCTCAGGAGAATCAGATGCAAAAGGGGGAACCGATAGAGTTCTAGGCAACGAAGGGTTGGTAGGCAACGAAGGGACGGTGCCAATTGTTGTTACCTTCATCGTCTGAACCCCTAGGCATTAATAGCACAATGTAAACCTGCAAAAGGGCAATCCGACGATGGTGGGTTGGTCGCCTCTCCAATGATTAAGTCAACAAAAGTATGGAGAGGAAGAAGAAGAAAGTATGCGTAGTTGGAATTGCTTACATTTCCCTCGTAGGGTATCTCTCTGATTTATAGAGAGTGGTTCATGAATATCTCCTTGATTTTAGGAAAGAAAATCTTTTAATCTTAGAGATAAAATCTCTTCTTCCTTATCAAGGATTAATTTTTTCGGGAAATAAGGGATAAAAACTAGGAAATCAGCAGATAAATATCTCTCTAGCGTGTTTCCCCACTTTTATGTATTTATCCATAACGACCTTCCCATATGCAGTAGGATGGTTGGCTGGGGGACTTGAAATTCTAGATGGGCTGCCAAGGAGCTACTCCATAAGAAGTCATCCTGGATCTTTTTAGGATTCTCCAGTTTGGGTAGCGCCCCCTAGTTTTAATATGGTAAGTGGGTTTGGATCGTTTCACAATGTAAGCCTAGCGAAGCGGGCCTTGGGCCCATTGGGTAGTGGGTCTAAAGACCATGGTACCGATAGTGAGATTTTTATGTTTCCCTACTTTATGTGGTTGTTGGGTTACTTGATATATTCCATGTATACCTTTTTATCATCTTTTGGTAATATATGCTATGGCTTATTTATAAGAAATTTTTTTCTATTCATTATTATTCTCAGTGTGACACATCATTATTAATATCTCCTACACGAAGTCTAATATTTCTTACTTTTATTCAGTGATTTAGGTTTTACCAAATACATTAATGATTCAAACTTGGAATTTAGTACCCTATAAGTACCCTACAATTTTCCTTAGGTACATACTTTTTGTTCGTCATCTAATTACTTTTTTTTTTTTTTTTTTTTTTTTTTTTTGAGGGGGCAGGTGATGTAGACTAACAATCAAATGGCTTAAACAAATGCATGAATGGACACAATATTTACGTTTATTGCTAAAGGGCCAATAAATGGAGGCATACTTGAAAGAACGACTCTTTTTGCAACTGAAATGCAGGACATTGCATCCTTTCACTAGCTTCACTTTTTCTTTTCTGGCCAACCATGTGTAGTAAGGAGTTCCCATCATGATCTGTGGCTGATAATAGACTTCTTGTAAGCACTCCAGAATTCACCACCATATCAAAAATTTCTTTATGACAATAAAGGATTGCCAATTGTAAACCATTCATTCCATCTATATTAGTGAGCTCAAGCCTTTCCGGATGATGGATGAGCATTTCTACAGCAATATCTGGGATGTTTGATATTGTTGCCAAAAATAATGGATGTTCATCGCCCTTCTTGTGCCTCCTTTTGGAGTCTTGCACTTTCTTTCTTCAGATTCATTTCCATTCTTTTAGGACAAATCCATTTTCAACTCCTTTCTTTGAACTGTTCATGAATCTTTGGACCCTATTCCATGCCATGTAGTATCCTCGCTTACCGAAAGCTTGACGAGTCTTTTAAGTACTTGTGGACATCTACTTCCATAATGTGAGACGTGGGGAATATAAAATTGCCATGATATTTTGAAATTTATTTGATAAAAAGGTTTTTTTAATGCATCATGTTTTTAAATCTAAAATAACTACTGAAGACACATATAAATACATTGAAATTTTTTATAGAAAAATGATAGTTAATTACTTCCCAAGGATTCAAATAAAACCACTACTATTTTTTTCTTCTAGAAATAAACATAAGGTATCCAACTGACACCTTAGTGCTCCTTTGGCTACACTTATTATTATTAAAAATAGAAAATAATAGTAACTTTTATTTAAAGTATAGTAACTATCATATAAATTTTTTTATAAACATAATTTTTCTCTTTAAAAATAATTTTTTAAACTTTCATGTAGTAATTTTTTAATAATATCGTAGTTATTTCAATCAGTTTTAAATTCATAACATCTTAAGTATAAGTCTATAAAATTTAAATTTCTTATGCCAACCCTTTTAAAAAGGCTAACCATCAAAATAAATAAACAAGTTATATACAAAGTTTTTCATCTCTCACCTTTCATCATTTGTCTTGCTGTTATCTAGGAACCACGAACTTCATTTGTGAACCTATGCAAAAGACACTAAATAGATAACATGTATTTAACAATTATTAGAAATTGAGATAAATAATTAATGTTGAGTGGACATAAAAAATAGCCAAATTTTATTAAACATAATCCATTTAACCATATCATTGTTATATTACACTGACCATGAATTCAATATATTACACTAACCATGGATTTTCTCCGTGAGACTTGTTGGTTTCATTAAATCATCCATGAATCCTTCTCCGATTTTCGGTTTCTTCAAATGCAGTTGATTACATGCGAGATATTGAAGAGCAGTCATAAAATCTTGATCCCTTTTCAATACTAAATACTTATAGCGATCCGCACGTCAGCGCCAATTCTGTTTCATATTAATTTTCTGAACATAAAACGGAAAACAGACTTATTAAATTAGTAACCTAATGTTGTCTTTGCATATATATCTCCGGAAAAAAAAATTTCACTGCTAAAAATAGAAATCAACAACCAACTGTTCTTTACCTTTAAAATCAAAAAACCGTTTTTTAATCATCCGCCCAATAGACCCTAAAATAGATTAATTAAACAATGTTTTAATTAAAACAAGCATGTTATTTTAAATTTTCAGCATTTTTTTTTCTTGTAGGACAACATCTAAGACTTTGTTTGGATTCTAAAATAAACAAGGAAACTGAAAAAGAATCCAATTTTTTTTTTTTGTTGAATTTACTTTCAAAATCATGAAGAAAAATTAAATAAAGTAAAAAAAAAATTGAGAAAAAAATTGGAGAACGAAATAAAAAAAAAAATCTATTCTATTGAACTTGAGTGTGTTCATATATATATATATATATATATATATATATATATATATATATATATATATATATATATAAGTTAAACATTTCCTCCTTGATTTTTCACTTTATAAATCTTTTCTATTTTTCCTATGAAATGAAAGACGAAATAGCCAATAAGACCTAGCATTTGGAGGGGAGTGGTCAAGGGTTAGAGTCCCAATGAGGACAACTAAGTGTACAAGTATTCTTCTTTAACAATTTCAATTGATTTTTAAAAACTCAAATAAAACATTTCCTCCTTGATTTTTCAATTTATAAATCTTTCATTTTTCCTATGAAATGAAAGACGAAGTAGCCAATAAGACCTAGCATTTGGAGGGGAGTGGTCAAGGGTTAGAGTCCCAATGAGGACAACTAAGTGCACAAGTATTCTTCTTCAACAAATTCAATTGATTTTTAAAAACTCAAATAATGATTATTTCCTTAACTGAAGGATGAAAGACATTCCTTATAAATATTGCTTGATCTCACACTCATCCTATGCATTTCTTAATCTCATGCATATTCATTTTATAAACTACTTTAATTATAATTTTTGAAATAATAGATTTCAATTCATTTTCCTTTTTTTCTCGAACTATAAAGATGAAAAGATGCATATGCTAACATTTAATACCGAGACCTATGAGATTTGTTACATTATACAAGGCATTTATACTAATTGTATAAGGTAGATGAACTAAGTGTACAAGGGGTGTACATGCCTACTATTTTTCAAGGATTTTAATTGATTTTTAAAAACACAATTAATTATTTCCTTAACCTATGGAAGATATATATTCCTTATAAATATTGTTTGATCCTGACACTCATTTTACACATTTTTTTTAACCTCGTACATTTTCATTTTATAAACTAACTGAATAATAATTTATGAAAAAAAAAAAAGATTTTGGTTCATTTTTCTTTTTTGTGAACGATAATAATGAAAACAAGCAGCCTATGCTTACATTTAGTACCCAAATTTATGAGATTTGTTATAATGTACAAGGTATTTACACTAATTTTTCAAGGGGGTACCAGCCTTCTTCAAGGATTTTAATTGATTTTATAAAACTCAAATGATTATTTCCTTAACCCCAAAATGGAGGACATTTCTTATAAATAATGCTTGATTTTATGTTATTTTGTATTCATAATAACTTTTTATTTATAATATTTCCAATTTTAAGATTGTAATTTTATTTCCTACATTTAAAATTTTTATAAACCTAATTTAAAAAAAAAGTTAATAGATGTTATTATCTCTATTACTTTAAATTTATCCAGCTTTCAAATATTAATTTTAAAATTAAATAATAAAACCAATTGTTACTATTTTTTTAAATACTTAATATTTTATATTATTTTTTATATTTATTTAAAAATAATCTCAGGGATTGTATTTTTTTATTTATATTTTAAAATTTTAGGTCTATAAAATTTATAATATTAAAGTATAAAAATAAGATTATGATATTAAAATAAGAAATTATTATAAATAAAAATTATTATGAATATGAATATATATATATATATATATATATATATATATATATATATATATATATATATATATATATATATATATATATATATATATATATATAATATTATTTATTAAATTATTTATTAGGTAGGTAAATGTATTTTTATATTAAAAGTAAATATAAAAAACAATAATTAATAAAGAAAATATAAAATAATGAATAATATTAAAATCATAAAACTTAATTTATTTAAAAAATGGGAAAAAAAAAATTGGGTCTATGGCCGACCGTACAAGAAGGCTAGGCTGCCGCTTGGGGTGTGTGTGCCCAAGTGAGAGAGGTTGGAGTTTGTGAGGAATGAAGGGTATTTTTGTCTGATAAAAAAATATGTGCTTATGTTTAATTTAGGTGATTTGATGGACTCTTTATTAAATAAAGGGTCCTATATAACCCTAAAGCATAATTACCCCTATTAAATATGCAAATGGAGAGGCCTGGGGCTAGGGTTGGTCCTTCTTTTGTTTTCCCTCTTTTTTACTCGGCTTCTCTAGTTGTTCATCTTCTCTAGACACTAGTCAGTCAGTCTTCTCCCTGCTTCAATTCAATCTAGTCGTTCCATCTCAGAGTGACCATCTGAAATCTCAACCGCCAATTTATGGACCTCAGGTAAGTCTTTGAAATTCCAATTTCATAATCTTACGATTCACGGGTTTCTTTGCTTTTCTAGGTAATCTCTGTTTTTATTTTTTTTTATTTTGTGATTTGAAATTCCATATCAAATTCACGAGTTGGGTTGTGTTTCAATCTCAGTTTTAGATTTACAGGTAATCTCTGAATTATTTTTTTTCATTTTTTGGTTGTGATTTGAAATCCCATTCACGGATTGGGTTTCTGGGTGGAATCTATATTTTCATATTGAGATTCTGTGCAGAGGTGCCATGTAGGATTATTTTAACTCCTTTAGTTGGTCGTCAATGTCTCGAACCAATAAGATACGAGACCCTATAAACCTAAAAGTATTACTACTTAATTAGCAGGTGAGACACCAGTCAAACTATGTTCCCTTTAAAATAAGGTAACTTGTTGACTAAACATAACATATACACATTATTTAAAATCTATTTATTTATAAATTTAAATTGTTAGGTAATACATCCCATCTCATCCTCTAAAACTATAAGACTTTACGAATGACTCTAATTTGTAAGTAGATAGATTTTATAATATAAATAATTGGTTGATGATATTTATGAAATTCAATATTTCATTTTGTATTGAGTTTACAAATTTAATTACAAAATCCTTAAAACCCCAATGTTTGGAATACACACATTATGGCTTACATTCTATGCATAGATATAAGTGTTGTAGAAATTTGAATCCATTAAAGAAGCTCAGTCTCTACTCATGGGAATCAATTAAAATTAGAGAAAATACCACTAAGAGCTTTTGTTTTGCTTCAGTTCCAAGACTTGATATATACATGCTATAGTATAGTGGATTCCATACTCAAACAAAAACATCAATCTCATCTACTCATAACGTTCATAAAAGTAAAAAATATTAAAAAAAAATAATAATATTATGTAGTTAATTAAACAGAATCGCTAAAATACATGCATCATTATTAGTCATCCAACTCATACTACACTTTCAACATGCTAATAAACTTCACACAGACCTGTACTATTACTAGTACTTGGAAATAGAAAAGGAGGGGACAAATATTAATTCCAGTGATATCTAATGATTCATAACCATTCCTGTGATCTGAAAAGAGTGCTGAACAGAAATACTTTTTCTTCTTTCAAACTTGAGGATGAGGAGCTGCAGTTGGCTGATCAGGAGATCGGTCATTGAATTTATCCCCACGAATCCAAGAAAAAAATTTACATATAACAAACTCACAAGCTTAATACGGAAGATAAAAGAAGAGAAAGAAGAATATTATAACCGCCCAGGCAACACCTCTGAGGAATTTTAGAACGAATTTCGGAATCGATTCTAGAACAAAATGTTTGGCCCATTTTGTGCAACGTGTCAGGAATGCTGAACGTAGAGGTGAATAGGAGACAGAAAATGGGGACAGGAAGAAATGCAATCACGTACCAAACAAAATTATGCCGGTGATGTGTCATGATCAGGACGATAGTTGCTCCAAACGCCACCGCCATCATTGTGACGGAGGCGATCATACATATCATTCCATGTTTCAGTTTATCAAAAAGATACTTGTGGAAGTGTTGCAGTAGAAATGGGGATGTAAGGATGGAGAGAAATATACCCATGGATGTCAAAGCCAAAGTGAGGGAGATCACATCAGCTAAAATGAAGATCAGAAAGTAAGATTTGGAGTGAAGGACTGGAATGCCGGTGCTTCCATTAGAACCTCCGGGTACGGTGTAGGCTGCTGCAAAGGCAACTGTGGCTATGAAAACAGAAAGAATGGTGCAGTTCTCAGCGGTTTTCATTAGCCATTTCTTGCCTTGTTCATGGAGCTCCTCGTTTGTAGCTGCAAATATTTCTTCAGCTGTCTTGTTGTGGTTGTTAAGAGGCTTGGTCAAATGCATCTTAGTGGCTGACTTCACCTTCTGTACCCCCACATACAATTAATCACTACATAACATTGTTATTCTTGCATTACAAACAACCATATATATATATATATATATATTGTTAAAGTTATGATATTCATATTAAATCAAAATCTTAAAAGCTTAAGCTTTTAGGAGAGTTAGTCATTTAATATAGTATTAGAGCATCTCTAACAAGGTTATCTAAAATAGTTACTTAAAATATATTAAAATATTGTATTATTTACTTTAGGTAACCACTTTTTCAAAGTCACTCCAACAACGCTATTTATTTTACCTATCCATTTCAACTAACTTTCAATAATAAAATCTAAAATACTATTTAGTATATCATGTCATCACCATATTGATGACATCACATATTGATGTGTTATGCCACATCATCAAAATTTTAATTTTTTAATTTTTATTGATTGTTTTCAACAAGTCAAGTAATTTCTCAGTCACAAATCACATACCAAAGCCCAAAGCTAAACGGTGAATCTTTTCGTGTCTCAACCTTCTCGGTGAAGCTTCAATCGGGAGCTGATCATGGTATGCTGACGACTACAAACCTTCAAATCTAATAAACAAATACATAAGGCTCTGCTGGAAGCTTCAATGATCTTTGGTGAAGTTTTAATGATCTTCGGTGGACCTACGATGAAGGCTCTGTGCTGTGGAGCTTCAGTGAGACGAAGAGAGTGAAGAGAGGTGAGAGACTGCATAATTATTTAAGGCGCAAGGCACATCGAGGCGCAAAAGCCTCTTAGGGCCTTGAGGCGTGGACTTTTTTATTTGAGGCTAACTTATTTCCAATGCAAATAAAAATTATAGATTAATCAATATTGTCTATAATTTTCATCTTTAATAATATATAATAAAGAAAAGAACATCAAACATAAAATGAAACATTACTAGTACTCTATCAATCAACATTCAAAGTTCCAAAACAAAATAACAATTAATATTGAGAAAAAATAAAAAAATATACATAATATATTATATATTATAACAATTAAATTTGTGTTCTAATTGTTTCATAATTTCTCATAATTTGTTTTTTATTTTTTCGTTAATTTTCAGATTTTTTCCTGTTTTGTACATTAATTTTATGAAAATTTCTTATTTTTTTCAAAGTTGTTTGAAATTTTTTGTTCTAATTGTTTCATAATTTGCTTTATATTTTTAGAGAGAGAAATGAGGGTTATGGGAAATAGATAGCCAAATGATGGCTATGGAAAATAGATAGCCAAATAGCTAACCTCTTGGAGTGGATTTTTAGGAAGAAGCTATCTAAAATAGCTAAGGGGAGGGGTTTATTGAGCCCTTGGAGATGCTCTTAGAGCTTGGTCTGACAGGAGTGTGTGTGTGTGTGTGATACTAGGAGTTCCAACTCCTGTGAAGCCCGTATTACCAGGGCAGAAAGTATGTTTGAGTCTTGGTGGGCATGATCTGTGTATGAGGAGTCAACTTCACTGGTAGAGTTTTGGTTGTCACGGTTTATATTGACAAGGAGGGAGTCTTGTGTAATAAGCCGAGAGCCTCTTTGTACTCGTGTTATTTATAACGAAGTTTTGATTTTGGGCTATGGCCTCCCAGACGTAGATGAGTTATAACCTAATTGGGTTACCAACTTCGTTTGCCTGTTATTATTTCTGCATTTATTTAGTTAATTGGTTTGATTGTTGCTTGGTTAATGTTCTTTTCATTATTGAAATTGGTTCATTTTTTGTCCAGTTTGAAAGGAATGAAACAGTATAGCGTTTAGAGATGGGAGATTAGCAATATAGAGATTAAAGAATTCTTTTGTATATAATTTATGGAGTTGGAATAGATTATATGTTGGTGAAGAGGCTTCTAATTTTCTAGGTTTTATGGACTGAATGGCTTCTTTCTAAGGGCTGGTGAGGTTTTTATGTTTCCCTGCTTTATGTGGTTGTTGGGTTGCTTGATATATTCCATATATACCTTTATTTCATCTTTTGGTAATATATGCTATGGCTTATTTATAAGAAAAAAAAATTCTATTCATTATTATTCTCAGTGTGAGACATCATTATTAATATCTCCTACACGAAGTCTAATATTTCTTACTTTTATTAAGTGATTTAGTTTTTACCAAATATATTAATGATACAAACTTGGAATTTAGTACCCAATAAGTACCCCATAGTTTTCCTTAGGTACATATATACTTTTTGTTCGTTATCTAATTACTTTTTTTTTTTTTTTTCGTGAGGGGGCGGGTGATGTAGACTAACAATCAAATGGCTTAAACAAATGCATGAATGGACACAATATTTACGTTTATGGCTAAAGGGCCGGTAAGTGGAGGCATACCTGAAAGAACAACTACTCTTTTTGCAGCTGAAATGCAGGACATTGCATCCTTTCACTAGCTTCACTTTTTCTTTTATGGCCAACCATGTGTAGTAAGGAGTTCCCATCATGATCTGTGGCTGATAATAGACTTCTTGTAAGTACTCCAGAATTACCACCATCAAAAATTTCTTTATGATTTGCAAGATTGCCAATTGTAAAACGTTCATTCCATCTTTATTAGTGAGCTCAATCCTTTCAGGATGATGAATGAGTATTTCTTCAACATTATCTGGGATGTTTGATATCGTTGCCAAAAATAATGGATGTTCATCGCCCTTCTTGTACTTTTTGGAGTCTTGGACTTTCTTTTCTTCAGATTCATTTCCATTCTTTTTAGGGCACAAATCTATTTTCAACTCCTTTTCTTTGGACTTTTGCCTATGAATCTCTTGGGACTCTATCCCATGCAATGTAGTATCCTCGTTTACCAAAAGCTTGACGAGTCCTTTATGTACTTGAGGACGTCTGCTTCAATAATGTGAGATGTGGGGAATATAAATTAGACATGATATTTTAAAATTTGTTTGATAAAAAGGTTTTTTTTAATGTATCATTTTTAAAAATCTAAAATAACCATTGAAATATTGAAACATATAAATAATATTGAAATTTTTTAAACAAAAAATGATAGTTAATTACTTCCAAGGATTAAAATAGAACCAATTACTATTTTTTCTTCTAGAAATAAAAAACATAAGGTATCCAAATGACACCTTAGTGCTCCTTTGGCTACGCTTATTATTATTAAATAGAAAATACATAACTTTATTTAAAATATAGTAACTATTATATAATTTTTTTTATAAACATAATTTTTCTCTTTAACAATAATTTTCTAAACTTTCATGTAATAATATTTTAATAATATCTTAGTTATTTCAATCAGTTTTTAAATTCATAACATCTTAAGTATAAGTCTATAAAATTTAAATTTCTTATGCAAAAGCTTTTAAAAAAGGCTAACCATCAAAATAAATAAACAAGGTATATAGCAAAGTTTTTCATCTCTCACCTTTCATCATTTGTCTTGATGTTATCTAGGAACCACTTTGCAAAAGAACTTCATTTGTGAGATGTTTTGGCCGCTATTTTTTACGGAACGAATGGTGAACATATGCTAAAGACACAAAATAGATAACATGTATTTAACAATTATTAGAAATTGAGATAAATAATTAATGTTGAGTGGACATAAAAAATAGCCAAATTTTATTAAACATAATCCATTTAACCATATCATTGTTATATTACACTAACCATGAATTAAATATATTACACTAACCATGGATTTTCTCCGTGAGACTTGTTGGTTTCATTAAATCATCCATGAATCCTTCTCCGATTTTCGGTTTCTTCCTTCCAAATGCAGTTGGATTACATGCGAGATATTGAATTCTCCGTGCGACTTGTTGGTTTCATTAAATCATCCATGAATCCTTCTCCGATTTTCGGTTTCTTCCTTCCAAATGCAGTTGGATTACATGCGAGATATGGAAGAGCAGTCATAAAATCTTGATCCCTTTCAACAATTAAATACTTATAGCGATCCGCAATGTCAAAGGTCAATTCTGTTTCATATTAATTTTATGAACATAAAACAGAAAACGGACTATTAAATTATAATTCCTAATGTTGTCTTGCATGTATTCTCAAAAAAAAAAAAATCGCATGAAAAATAGAAATCAACAACCAACTGTTCTTTACCTTTAAAGTCAAAAAACTGTTTTTTAATCATCCGCCAAATAGACCCTAAAATAGATTAATTAAACAAGTAAAACAAGCATTGTTATTTTAAATTTTCAGCATTTTTTTTTCTTATCAAGACTTCTGTTTGATTCTAAATAAAACAAGGAAACTAAAAAAGAATCCAATTTTTTATTTGTTTAATTTACTTCAAAATCATCAAGAAAAATTAAATAAATTTTAAAAATTTATTTGAGACGAAATAAAAAAAAAATCTATTCTATTGAACTTGAGTGTGTCTGTATGTATATAAGTTAAACATTTCGTCCATGATTTTTCAATTTATAAATCTTTCATTTTTCCTATGAAAAGAAAGACAAAGTAGCCAATCAGACCTAGCATTTGGAGGGGAGCGGTCAAGGGTTGAAGTTCAAATGAGGACAAATTTGTGAAAAGAACATATTACAATGACTTTTTACAAAGTGAATAAATGTAAAAAAAAAATACCCCGAAAGTATAATAGGTCAAATAAATCCTTAAATCTCAAAACATATTTCTCATCATCCTCATTGTTACATCTTGCAAAAAATTGAAACATCATCACTGCTAGATTTGGTTGGAAGAGTTTCTAAAAAATAATCTAAACTTGTTTTCATCAGTATTAATTTGCGAAAGCAGTTGTTAAACAGAGGTGTATATAGTCCAATTTTCATATTTGAAACGGAAAACATGAGTCTTCAAATTAAGCTGTTTAGAAGAGCTTCACAGTTGAGAATTCCAACCAGAGATTGAACAACTTCAAATCAGATTTGAGTTTCTAAAGAGATTAAGGGAAAGAATATATAAATGAACTCACTAAAACACTCGGTGAAGATGGAAATATGAAGAACTGTTGTTCCGTCTCCTCTCCGCCGATAGGCTTTAAGATTTTCTGGACCATCTGCTGTTAGCTTCATTTCCTCAACAAGAAACTGAAACATCTGAGTCTGACCATGGCGGGCTGCACAAAAAATAGGCGTCTCTCCTAACTCGTTCCTCTCAATCAGCAACTCCTGATCTTTGCCATTATACCTCTCCACCACATCGGTTGCCGATTCTTTCCAAGAATCGCTGGAGGCTAGTTCGTGGAGAATAGTGCGTTCTGTTGTTTTTTATATTCCAAAGCGGAACTGGAAGGCTTTCTTGGTTAGGCAACATTCTTTAGTAATCTTATTCCTACCAGATGCTTTCTTAGCGAATGGCTATATGCAAGAATGTGTTGTTGTAACTCTTGCTGGGCCTTCAAGTGGCTCATCACTGCTGATTTCGGGCAGATAGTCGTGTTTTTTCTTAAAATCTGCGTACAAGATTTGAATGTTTTCCTTTTGTCTGGGATCCGCCATGAATTAAGGCCGTTTTTGTGTTTGGAGAGGGAGAGGGAGATGGAGAGGGAGAGCAGAGCAGAGCAGAAGGCTTTTAGAAGTGATCAGACGGATGGAGGTGGGTTGGGTGGTTCCATGATCATTGGGAAGGCCCTTACTAGGGTTTACTATGTTTGTTTCATGTTTTTTTTAAATTGTTTTTGAGAATAACTTTTGAAAACTTAAAGAATACTATTCCTATGTTTTCTAAAAACTGTTCTTATTTTTTTTAAAGCTAATAATTTTTTAATACAACGCAGTAAACTGTCTCCACTGAGACTTGAACCCCTCCCCTCCACGTGTCCAGTCGTTTTATCGTTGACACTCTAACTAATTGAGTTAGACTTGTGTACAACTACTCTTGTTTTCTAAATTTAATGTTTTTTGTGTTTTTGGTGAAGCCAAGAAATGGCTTGAGGGGTCAAGAGGGTATTTAGTTTAGGGGGCATTCTCCACCTAACCTAAAAAGCCCTATAGTATAGTGGTAACCATTGAAATATTAAAAGAATTCAATTCCTCCTATTGAAACTTTTTTCCAAAAAAATTTCAGTTGGGACATGTGAACCCCTAGGGCATACATTGGCTTTGGCTCCTTGTTCTTGGTGAGGCTTGTTTTACACGCTTTTTTAAATCGCTTTCCATTCTAAAACAAGGGAAATATAGAGAACAAGTTTGATTCCAGTTTTTTTTTTTTTTTATACATAGAAAAATGTAGAAAACACTACCAGGCATAACAAGAACAATTTCCAAAAAACAGCAAATCAGAGTTCTCTATGTTTTCAAAAAACAAAATCCAAATTGTGGCCTTAATCTTGTTCCCTAATTTTGACACCAGCTTAATGCAATAATATTTTGCCTCTGGTTCTTTTTTTTTTTTTTTTATTTGAAGAAGAACTTTGCCTTCTTTCCTGCTCTCCCATAAATTCTGAGATAATGAAGATCACTATGCTTATCATTATCTGTTTAAATTATTTACCATCATTATTATTCTCACTGCTCATTACCATTATTATCATTATAAATTAACGAGACAGAGCAACCAGAGAAGGGAAGTTACTCAACCTGATTTCTAATGTACAAGGTCTAGTGTAATGCAAATCCATTGGGGAAAACACTATTTCATACTTTTTCCTGTTTTATATGTAATATCCTTTACTTACTTTACAAGTTCAATTTTTTTTATTCTTCATGTATTTCATAAGATTTAAAGAAAAAAAAAAGTCATCTATTTTTTGTTCGTTACCTATTTCAGAAGGCTATTAAAGTAGTGGATATTGAGGGGAGGTACAGCTTGTAATATCTAAATGGTTTAGATAATAAAAGAAAGAAAGTAAAATGTCATTGTTATTTTATCAATCAATTCATTGAAAAAGTTACCATAATACACTTCACTGAGTTATATCTTGTAATTCAGGCATTATTATATTCCCCCAATTATTCTCTACTTATATATTAGTTAAACTGAGACGTGAAGTCGAGTCAAACCGTTAGGCATAGATGAGAAACAGAGGAGAAGAAGGTTGAACAGAAATTTTTCAGAGAACTTTCTTTCTTTCAAAAATACTTGAAGAACAAGTTGAACAACTATTTATACACAATCAGGAAGATTCTAGAGATAGTTACAGAAGTCTCTGGAGAAACCTGTTAGAGAAGAAAGAGTTGGCTGATGCAGAGCAACTTGCTGATACGTCTGCCACGTCAGCTGCAGCTCCAGTATCTTCAATAGTATTATAATTAATATGAAGCTAGTACTAGATTTTGGCTTCTCCGCAAGCAAAGGGACTTCATTGCATGAGAATGTCTGAATGCTATTTGAGAAACTAAATAAGTCATTTTCACTAGGAATGTGTTTTTGGAGAAATACATTTACTAAGTTTCCTGCAAATTATCCTTCAAAGGACTTTGCCATGCTTTTTTTCTTTTTGTTTTTTTTTTTTATGATGAACGTATAAAGTATAAACGCGACCAGCCTTAGACCATTCAACCATGTGGGCTATAGAGAGGACATTATTAAGTAAAAGGTGACACACCATTTATATCATTACAGCTAAATATCTAAGCAAAACTGCCGTCATATTCCATTTTTCTTTTACATCTAATTCACTTGCATTTAATATCTATTTTTATGTATTACATTGTTATAATATGGGTCATACTAACAAACATGAATTTGCATGATTTTTTCGTCTGATCGAAACAAATTTACCATTTGAATCACCCAATGCTGATATTACATGGTTCAAAATCACGGTATCGATTATTGATTCGGATAGTTCCGAAACGTATCGATCATAATGTATTGTCTAGGTATAGGCCGATACACAAAATAAGCTACTTAAAAATTTAAAAGTATAAATAGTTATTATATATATATATATATATATATATATATATATATATATATATATATATATATATATATATATATATATATATATATATATATATATATATATATAATTAAGTGAGTTAAAAATACACAAAACAATTTCTTATATTTAACATGACTCTCTTTTTGTCAAATTTTTTATTAATATTAATTTTTCAACACACTTTTCCTGAAAGCTTATCATTTATACCGGAGACTCGAATCTCCTCCCCTCCCATGTCCAACTATTTTAATATTGACGCTCTAACCAAATGAGTTAGCTAGGCTTATGGACTCAATATATATGTGTGTGTATATATATATATATATATATATATATATATATATATATATATATATATATATATAATACTGTAAATATATGGTAAGTATCTTAAATATAAAATATCATATACATATATGGTAAGCAAATATTGGTGGGTTAATAGGATAAATATATGGTACATATCCTAAATATCAAATATATCTTCTCAAAAAAAAAAAAAATCAAATATATGTATTCTTGGGTTTTCTTTTGTTTGAGTATGAAAATCTTTTAAACAGATCTAGTATGATAAACAGAGTATTATAATCTGGCTTTTCTTATCCTTGTTTGCCCATAAAATATGAATATAATAAAATCTCCTAATAGGATATTAAATAGGGGAATTATATTTCAGGGGCTCATGGAGCCTTTTATTTAATAAAAGATCCACAAAAGCATTTAAATTAAGCCAAAAACTCAGGACATTTAGTAAAATTAAGACTAAGGATACAAAAAATTGAAAATGGCAAACCACCTTCCGATCCCCAAACCACTCACCCAGCCGGCCAGCCCTCTTCCATCCAACCTCAAGCTCACACACCCCACACCCAGCCACAATCCAGCCTTTTTTTGCTTTTTTCCCTTTTGACTTATGTTTTTTTTTTTGCTAATCGCTTTCTTTTTTTTGATTTATGATTTTTCCCTTTTTTTTCTCTTTTTTTTTTCTCATTTGGTTCTTATCCAACTGAACTCCCCTGTTGCTCCACTCCCATTCCTTTTAAATTTTCATTTTTTTCTTTTTCTTTATTATTCTATTTGACTTTCTTTAATTTATTTCTCTATTTGACATATGGCTCAATATGAGCCACTTATCCAAGTTCTATATGTTACTTGCTACACCACATGACCATCATGCCATGTGTCACCCGATATCTGATGTCTCGAAAAACGTGAAATTCCAAATGTCTTGAAATTCGACAAAATTCAACTGCATCCAGATTCAAGATCGAATTCAACGATGAAGTCCGTTTCGTCATCCGATGTCTAGAAAATTTCCAGTTTTTAACCAAAATTACCATTTTTCCATTTTTCAAAAAAATTGACTTTTTCTTTGGTTTTACAACTTCATTTGGCTTTTAATAAAAATAAGGTAAAAAATGGTCCATCAATGCATTTTAAAGCTATTATACCTAGTCCTTAAGCTAAAGTGGTAAAGGGATAAATCGAAAAACGGGAGGTTTCAAGTTCGAATAAAATAGTACAACATGATATATAAAGTGAATAAATGTCAAAAAAGAAATTATCGATACTTGCACGTGCTATACTTCAAAGCAAAATAAATGTCTACGGCCTACCAAATAGAAACTAAAGGACTTATTGTCTTACTTATCCATATCTACTAAATAAAAGAATACAAGTGTTCTCTTTCTCCAGCCTTAAATTCCGTTTCGTAGCCATTTCGTGTTGATATCAAATGTAATATTTCGCTCTGATTGTTTCTGTACTGCTTTCAGGTAGCGCCGGATATATATATATATATATATATATATATATATATATATATATATATATATATATATATATATATATTTATATACTTTAATATAGAGTATTTTGTAACATAATTTATCAAGTAAAATTATTTATAATACATTAATTAAAATTAAATTATCAACAAATATAAATATTTTAATACTCAACGGCTTAAATCACTAAATTAATATAATGTTTTAAGCATGTTAATCCCGCATAAATCAACAAACAAGTATAAAATATTTAATACAAGCAAATACAAAATAAACAAATACCCTAAACAAGAATCAAGCAACCAACATCAAACTCAGGTCACTCAAACTCAGAACATCAAAATTCCATGCATTTGCAAGGTGATGGGTCATCACGCCTATCATTAAGATAATTTAATTCTTCATCATCTGCTAAGCTCATTGAAGCAAACGGTGCTTCTATTGTCTCCCAATTTAAATCATCTCCATCAAAAACACCGGGCTCCTCAAACATCCAATCATCCAACAAATCTATATGCTCTATACTTATAGGATCTAAAGACTCTTTCCCTTTCTTCATAATCCCGTAGTCACCAGAATAATGGTATCTTATAATTGAATCAATTAATGACATAAATTCAATGCAAATATTTCATTTCTTTTACATTTCTCTCTAAGTTTAAGATTGTGAAGTAACAAAAACCAAAATCATTTAGTCTTTTGGGTTCAAGCCTATTTCTCTCCTTTAGAGTGAATAAATCTCAAAAATGCTCCAATTTCTTCACATCCCGTTGCACAACAACATTGGCTAAGTACACCATCGTAACTTTTGCAAATCCGAGTATCATCACGAATTGTTCCCACTATGCAACTACAATAAACAAAACAATCATAACTAATCCTTTTAATAAATGTAGTACGAATGTTTCAATTCAAAGTTGCTTATCATAATTCGGATTTAGGTTTTTCACGCTAAGGCACTGCTAAAGACATCTCTAAAATCAATTGATTTCTTTATACTCCTCTATTTGCCCACTAATTTTATCGCACACTGGGCCTAAAACACTCAATCTAGTCACTGTAGTGAGTAATCCTTTAGTGACATCTTTTTGCCTAGTGAAATCAGGTCTAAAAAAGATGACATGATTAAAAAAACAACCAGCAGCATGCAAAGGACTATGAAGTTGTTTGTCCCATCTAGCATCAATCACCCTAATATATGGACCATACAATGAAACTTTCTTTTTAATTCTTGCAATAATAGTCTCCTTTGCTTTGTCCATAGCTTCAAACAAATAACCCATCAATGGCCTTTCCTCACTATCACAAAGTCTAAGAACTCTCACCAAAGGTTCATTAACCAAAACAATATGCCGATTACTGAGACCAAAACTCAGATTCTGGGTAAAACAATCAAAAGCAATATCTTTCCCCGCATTACTTTTAGTATGACTTAACTCTAACCACTTGTTTGAAGCAAACATTTGCCTAAGCTCATTCTCGAATTTAAGTAAACATCAAGGCTCAAGAAATGATGCAATCTACCATAGTAGTGGCTAATACAAGTCTCTACCATTAGTGAATTCTTTCTATCAAAGCCAAAACATGCATGATTATAAATAAATTTTAGATACTTGCCTTTTTGATAGTTGCATCAATCATAGGAAAATATCTAGGATCAGAAAAGTTCTCCAACATCAAGTCAATACAATGTGCAGCACATGGAGACCAAAAGAAAGTGCCATATGTCACGCCCCGATTCTCGGTCCGACCCGATTGGCGGATCCGAACCGGTTTCGGGGTGCAAGAACATATACTGGGACTCTTTGCCTGATTTTTTTTTTTTTTAAAAAGCCGAACTTGTACCTGTGGGTATGACCCACATCTTATAACAAAATCAAAATATCATGTACAAAATAAAAACTACCACCGTTGTGGTGTTTACAGTATATATACACATACACTGAGTCCCATTTATATATACAAAACTGTACTTTTACATTTTCAATTACATATTTAGAGCGCAGAACCTACTATGATGAACCCTTACTAGCAGGTCAGTCTAAACAGATAGCGGATGTTTTCAAAGGCCTTCTCCTTCAGACCTACACTGACAAACCCGTATGTTTCTTTATGCTTAGTGGAAACATATCTTATACGTAAACACAAATAATGATAACAAAGAATATATATCAATCTTCAGTGAATTCATATCACATATTTACATACATAATTGTTCTCAGAATAAACTTAAGCTCGCTCGTATCTTCATCTATGGTACGAACTTATACTTATAACAATCTTATACTTACTCAGAATTACACTTATGGCGTAATTTTATCCTTATTCGATCTTATATACTCATAAAGAAACTTATTCTATCCGTCTTATACTTATAGCACCTGATCTTATTCTTATAGCGCATTTATTCTTATTCGACCTTATACTTATTCGATTTCTAGTATGCTGTGAATCGAGTTTATACATGTACTTATACTTATCTCAGTTTAATATTTCGATCTCCGTAGAGTTACAAAACTTATGCTTATATTAAAGGTACTTAACACGTATAAGTACTTATATCTATCTCAGATCGTAAGGTTCTGAGAACTAATACTTATCTACGGAGTTTACACTTCTTGGAGGGGTGCAGTAGGTATCCACATAGATTGGGCATTATCTTGAGTGTCTTGGAGCTTATTCTTATACGGGAGTACATAAGTACTACTTGTTCGAATGTCCCGAGGGGGACGCACATGCCTTATATCGAGACTTATCTTATACTCAAATGCGGAATTACCCATGGAGTCTTCTGGTTTATCATATCAGGACATGCGGATGCCGTGGAGTCTTCTGAATGTCGGATCTGGGGTACGTAGGTACTTCGGAGACTTATATTTATACGGAGATGCTTTAACATTGCTTGTACTCTGAGCATATCCCCTTGTCTTACGGATCTTATCTTGGTGTTACAAAAGCGATTCTTATCAGCTACCATATCTTATTCGTAATGCGAAGGTACGAAGTAGGTACAATAAGTCGGGTGAGATCGGACTTATGCGGATACATATCGGATATGGGCATTAGTCATAATGAGTCTGAATCCTGACGGTACATATCACAGTTCATATAGATTCGAACATATCGAAAACAAATTGTTATCAGTTCCCATTTCATAGTCATATTGAGTTACACTTTGTTCGGAGGGCATAGTAAGGTCTTATTGGACTTATACATTTTATCGATCTGGGGTACGTAGGTACTCGGACTTATACTTGTTTTCACCAGATCACGAGTGCCGGGTAGTCTTACATAACTTATGCTTGTTACCAATCTGAAGGATGCCGTAGGTATTCTTGGACTTATACTTGTTTTGCGATCACGAGTGTAGGTGCCTACGGAACTTATATTTATTTTGCAGATGCGGGGTGCCGTGGGGTATCTTTGGACTTATGCTTGTTTTCGCGTGAGTGCGTGGACAACATAGAACTTATACTTATTTTAACGTCACCCGGGAGTGCCGGGTAGGTGTATAGGGTGTCGGATACGGGAATTACCGTAGTTACTCTGAGCAATCTGAGGTACATTGGATCTTTACTCTTATTCTTTATTCAGAGTCTTATCATATAACTGTTTGACTACGCAGACCAATCATAAGAAATGAGTAGGACGCAGCCTGATAAGTACCGAAGGTGTTCTGTCTTGAGGTGTCGTAGCACCCGGGAATCTGGAGTCTTGAACGGGAGTGTCGTAGCACTAATCGGGACGGGAGTGTCGTAGCCTTAGTCTTAGAAGCACTAATCGGGACGGGAGTAGGAGTATGGGGAATGTAGAAGTACTAATCGGGAATGAAGTACTAATCGGGACATCCGCTCATTCATTCTTTGGTCATTAGTCATATGATCATATGTCTTTCATAACTCATAATCATCTTAATCATTAACATTCTGTTATATTCTTTTCATGTTCATGTTCTATTTGATTCGTTTCATATTTCATATCCTATTCATATTTGCATGAACACGGTATACATATTTCATTTCCTATATTTTTTCCTTGTTTCATGCCTATTACATATGGCATTTCATGAACTTACTCTGAGAATACTTATACATGTACTATCCTTATCACGAGGACATATCGCCTCTGGTGTTGCATATGTATTCATACAAACATTCATGTATTCTTGATCCTCTGAATCAACACTCAGAAATTGGAATCATTCAATTGAATCTTCCAAACTCAAGTTATGGCATTTTCATGCCAAACTAGTCATTTACTGGTTTACACTCGGGACGGTTTGAAATACTCATTTTCCAATGCCTTGACTCTATACTTGACACTGGTTCTTTGTATTCCTTTAAATCTGAGTGCCAGGGTTCTCCTCAACTGGAATCACCAAATCCGAACACGAAACTAAGATCGTCGGAACCGAGATGCTCTATGTTCAAGCGGAGCAGAGAATTGGCTTGAACATAGCCCTACTTTGAGTGAATTTTTGGGCCACATTGGATCGGAATTTGAAGGTGCCTATTTCTAGATGTTTGGTTCTACTTGAACTCTACTTTAACTAGCAACTTGGATCACTCAAATCGGATAAGAAATAGACGAGTTGTAGCTGATCACAAATCTTTGGTCAAAATAGAAAAACAAAGCACTACACAGTATCAGTCTGGCTCGACTGTAAGTGCAAGTCCACAATACCCGAGTAATGTTCTCTTCCATTTTTCATGCACTTTTCTTCCATAATTCACTTCTATTACATCCTTCATAAAAAACTAACATGGAATCCTCAGACTCTGAACACTTTAATTTGCAAAAGAATCCAAGGATTCATACCAAAAATTCACCAATTCTCTCCAAACCTTGGAATTGTGAAGGATTCCATCTCTAATCATTATCTAACTGGGTTTTCTTAAACTTCCCTTAAATCTAGAGTTAGGATATCTTCCCTAGCAAAACCTGAAAGACAATTTAATCTTCAAGGAAAACACTGGCAATCATATCGATAGTTTTGTATACAAAAAAGCATACCAAAATCAATGCAAAAAATTAAAAATGTATCCATACAAAATTCCATACAGGCAGTTTCCCCTTTCTTCCTCTTCTTCTCCTTCCTCTTCCTCTCCTTCCCAGTAGGCTTCTTGTTTGAGACCAAAATAATGCATTTTGGTCTCATCCATTATAATGACGATGTTATTTAGCTTTTAGTCCTCCAACTCTTGACCATTTGTATTTCAATTTCCTTTTATTGCTTTTTGGCCTGTCTTCTTAATCCATGTCCTTTATGCCTTTTTGGACAATTTACTCTTTTGCCTTTATAACGCAATTTAGGGTTCTAGTTTCTTTATTTTCGCATTTAATTTCTGAAAATTCAATTTATTACTTACAAAATACCCTAAACATAATGGCGGTAGGGTATATTTTGGGGTGTTACACCATACCTCTGTTGTAACGACTTGCCGCGACTTTATAGTACATCGTGCTCGGTGATAAAATGAACAATAATTTACGCTCCGGCTTCTTGAACAACGATCAAAATTTGACAATGTTTCTTTGTCTTTTCAAAGGCCGGATATCAATGGATTTAAAAAATGTGGGATTGCCCCTTGCAAGTAAGCACAAGAAATTAATAATTGGTTGTTGTTTTGATTTGTCAACCATTAGACATCACAGACATCCATATAATCCCCATTATTATAATTCTGAAGATAGATTCTAACATCTTGAACAACATCTTTCAAAAGAGATCCTCTAAAATCATGAGGAGATGGACCTTTGAAACCAGGACCAATCCCTGCTATAGCATCTATCATTGGTTGATAATAAACTGAATTAGCAGCATTGAAGGATACATTTGCATCATACCACCATCTTGCCACAACCATACGAGCATTATCAACCATTTCTTTAGAAGCCATTGCACTTCTAATGCTCGGTTGGGATCCCGGATTAGTACGAGGAGCAAAGTAACTGTACTCCTTTCTCAGTGCACTTTCATCTCCACTCTCTTCCCTCTCGACATTCCCTATCGATTTCAACAACATCATACAGCAGCGAATCATCACCACAAGAGCACAATTTCAAATCTCTATCTCTCTCTTTTCTTTTCTTTAATAATGTCATCCACTCTTGTTTCATTTGCCATCTAACTTCACCGTACTTTCTTTAGGAGTTCGACATCACCTTAGGACTCCGGCCGAGTGATGCTTGAATCGAGTAATGCCACCATAGTTGATCTCTTGTTCTGATAGAAGACATAAGTACTATTTCTATTACCAATTATCCTTGACCATGGGCCCATGCGGGATCTTGAGTGGCTGGGCGAAGCCAGAGATGCGGTAGTAGTAGCGGCACCCTTGATCAGCAGTCAGGTCATTGTCACTTCTAATATATATTTGTCGCGACACTCTGCACTACGAATGCTTTTTCACCCATACTGATGCAATCTGAACAAGCGTTTCATTTTCATAAGCAAAGAAATATCTAGCTCGGAATTAAATATCTTATTAAAGATTTAAGACCACATCTGAAACATAAAAGGTATGAATTACGATTTCATATACTCAAGTCCTTCACCTAACTATGTTTTCCCAAATCATCACTTTTTAGTACTATAATTGCTAATCTACACAAAATGAAATCATATATATAAAGAAGAGTATCTATCTTTTCCCTAATAAAAAAAAATTACAACTCACATGCACAACAACCTGTAAACAGTTAAGATCCTGACTTAATTACATTTGGAAAGGAAAAATTCATATATATTACTAGAAAGAGAAACTAGAGGACGATGTGAATATAGAGGAAGCTTAGATTGCTTGATTGATGATATAAACAAATTTAGAAAATAAAGGTGATGAAAGCAACGAAATTATGCAAACTAAATTGAAAATTAGAAAGGTTGACTTGAATGATTGGTTTGCGAAACAAGGACATAAATCTTTTCCAAAGGAAGAAGGGTTCGTGTCTTATATTCACAAAAATTATGTATAATGCTTTGGTACGCGAAGGAAGCGATGATTCCCAAATCGATGGTGCTTTGTCACGGTGATCATGTGATCCCATTATGCATATTCACACTTGTAGTCTATTAAATGGGTAGATAAGTTCATTTAATTCATAAACTTCAAAAACTAATGATGTTAACAAAAGATTGATTGGATAATTTAATAAAATATTTTACTCAAGTGAAACTTTAATTACCAACGTAGCTATTATTTATCATTTTGAGTTCTTTGTAACATTAAATAATCTATGTAATAGTTTGGTAATAAACCACATGATAATCTGGATTAAAAATTCAGTGAGTTCAATAAGAACCATATGGCGATTCTTAGACAATCAGAGTAGTGAGTTACACATCAGCAGGCATTTTCAGCGCGACATGTATACTTAAAACTTATATAAAGTGCATGCTGATAGTGCATTTGTTGGGATCTTGATTCAGGACAGTGATCTGAGATTGTTTTTTGATGTGTCAGATGTTAGCTTTGGGTGGCGAGAGTATTAATGTAGAATTTCAACTAAACTAATCGATCTTAATGAATCTTGTATAATGGAGACTAGGGCTATGTCTCCCCCTGCCACTTTTGATGGATTATTTCTTAAAGATGATACTATTCAGTTTATTTATAATTTATTGATGGCTAGGTGATCTTGCTTACGACATACCCTCTCTCGAGGTGTATCCGCCTATCTCGCTAGTAGTGTTGAGTGTATCTACTTTAACTCGATACTCAGAAATGCTTAAATGTTAACCTTGATTGCCACCCTCGGGATCGGAATATCTCTATTTAAGATCAGCGAAGGCTGCTCTATTCAAATCACAGGTATCACTCATCTCTCGAATCTCGGATATCGGTATAATCACGCCAATGTTGGCGAACATCACCATGTAAATGATTCACGAATATAAGCGAGATGTTACAAATTATAAACAAGCTGAATCATATAAAATACTAATCTTTAATCCATCTGATATTGACAGGGTTCAACAACACCTAGTATAAATCTAGAACATACGAATATGGGAACTGTGATATTTAATCTATAAAACTTATTATTACTTCTATCGAAAAAGAAGAAAAATACAAATGACAGGCTTTTCTCCAAGATCAGTGTTGTTGTTCTTATTTAAGTGCCACTAGTTAAATGCGATCTCGATCTCTGATTATAGTCCCTTTTGCTTTTAATGATGGAGAAACGAGAATCGCGTATTACGACTTGTGACGTTGAGACATCGCGGCGTTCTTTGCTTTGTTGGCTTCTACATTTGTTGATGACGTCGCGAGGTTGGGCGTCTGGCAGTGAGGACCAGCGATGTTGGGACGTTGCGACGTTCCAGCCAGCTTTATGCACTTCCACCATCTGATCCAAAAATGCATCCAAAACCACCCCAGTTTCCGATTCACACTACAAAAATCGGATGTCGGACCATAAATAATACTTAATTTAAATATGAAATCTGACTAAGCGTATAAGACAAGCGCGGGTTTGGCATGAGTGTTTAGGCCTCATCCACACCCCGAACTTAGCTTCTTGTCTGAAACGAAATTGACTCTAACACTGGACACACACACCGCTACATGCAAGCCTAACCTTTAGGATAGTCTTGCACATCTTGATGACAGAGGATCAAATTGGAGCCAGGCTCACACTTTTGCCATTTTGTTGAAAGTTGAGGATTCCGCAAAGGGTTCGACTTTGAAAGAATTAGATTGAAATCGGTGTAATTTACTAATGCCTCGTCCTCAGAGATATTAGTGACCTTTCCCGAACTTATGTGCTTTGAATAAATAACCTCTAGTTTATACCTAGGTCTTGACTAGCCCCCTGAGCTGTTCAACTCACCTAATTGGGAGGAAAATCTAACTCTGAAATATTAGGAGCATCGTTTACTTTCTGACATACCTACTCATAACATGTAAACTAAGCGCCCTTAAGTTTATGCTAAGTGTTCGTATAGCGAGGGGATTGATTGGTGACTCCCCACCGATTGGTTAGAGGGCACCCAGGGCATTCGGTTCCCCTGGCTTGTCGCGAGCAGTCAGCTAAACCTAAGGGCCTAAGGCGCATGGGAAACTTCCATCTTACGTCCTGTAGCAGGCGGTGAAATTGACTCCCAGACCAGTTGGCTCCCGAGGAGCATTGGGCTTTGAAAGATTTCAGTTTGTGCAGGGGATTAGATTGGAAGATCCCACTTATTACGATGCCTATATATATATATATATATATATATATATATATATATATATATATATATATATATATATATATATATATATATATATATATATATATATAATATTTTTTTTTTTTTTTTTTTTTTTTGGCTCAGCGGCTGATCCTCTTTTTATTCTTGGTGTCCATCTCTTTGGTGTTTAGAGACTCAGGGACTGTTGAACCTTAGTAAGGATTTGACATCTAGGCATACTGAGAGTCATACGTGTGTGAGTGTATTAGGCTCATTGAAAAGCTTGAGTTTATTGAGATGGGAGTGATTCCCTTGTACCTCCCCACTATTCAACCTAATTCAGAGCATCAAAACGATGAATCCTCTTTTAGAGAGATATACCTTTATTTTCCATGATAATAGTGATTCGGCCCAAAAGTGATCTTCGACTCTCAAACATGGCGGCACATACAAACTCCACAAACACGACACCCTTTAAACATAGATATGATCTACCAAAACACAAGCAGGGAACTAGCTTGGAAACTCAAACCAACCTAAAATGAACAAGCGTAATTGAAACTAAGGCGAGGCCTGAAACATGAAAATAAAAAAATAACCATCCACAAATTATGCGATCTAATAAAAGCAGGATCACGCCCTTTGAGCAAAAGTACTTAGTGTCTACTTCTTGATAAGAAACCGGGGAGAAGGTGAAGGGAACTCCACAGTGATCGGACGGAGTCCGCTGTGGTGGTAGGCGGAATTTAGTGGTGAAGCGGTATGCAAGCCCAGGCTGGAGGGGCATTCTTGCTGGAGAATAGTGGCACAGTTGCTTGAGGGTGTCTGCTTGTGTCGGCGAAACCTCGTATCTGTGTAAGGACTTCGGTGCTCTTAGGTCTCATCGAGAATGCGTGGCCTTCAGTAAGAGGCGAGCAGCGGGTCCTCTAAGTCGGGTGGGATTTGGATGGGGCATGATCTAAGGGCGATATTGGTGGTGGTGGGGTGGGTGAGTAGAGGGCGCCCCGATGTCATCTAGGGATCGCCCGAGTGCAAAGCATTTTGATAGTCGTGGAGCTCGTCCTCGTCAGGGCTCATGGCGAATCATAGAGGGTCCTCGAGTCGTGGTACACCGGTTTGTCTCAGCTTGCGATATAGCCTTGATTGGGTGTAACCACTCCTCGTTGTCATCTAAGGGCACCCCGGCTCGTTTGCATAAGCCGTAAATGAGGAAGGGGTGCCCCAAGTTCATCTTAGCGTCCCGGTTATGGAGGATGGCATCCTCACATGGCACACTGACATTGAACGAAATTTCTGAATGACATAATTGGCGAGGCGCGCAGCGGTCACTTCACACACGTTCGTCGTCGAGATGAGGCGGCGTGATGAAATGATGCCCGGTTTGAGGATATAGGCGAATGCTTGGCCTTGAAGTGGGCAGCGTGCCTCATTGTTGAGCTTCCACTGCGCTTGGATTTATCGAGGGCAGAATGACCTCGGGGTAATGAGCATCTCGTGGCCGTCCCGAAGGCTCAGGGAACATGATCGAGATTATAAAAGTGGTTGATAGACTCACTTTCAAGTCTACCAACCTCCGCTTTGGACCTTCTTGACGGTAGGAGGCGAGGTTAGCTTAGAATTCTGCTGTCATCTGTTTGGATGAGGCGGTTGGAAAAGCGCCGCCGTCCCTTGTATAATAGTCTTGCGGAAGAAATCATCAGGGTGATGGAAACCCTTTTCTTTAATAAAAGACCGATTCTTGCAGATGGTGTCGAATCGATCGGCGACACCCTCATTTACAAACCTCGATACATCAAAATTTAGGGTGGGATCCTCATTAGTCCGACCTCGTTTTGTAGGCAACTTTTGCCTCTTGCCAGACATTGGTGTAGCAAAGACAATCGAGACTATTGAAGGTCTACATGGAATGAGTAATAATTAGCTTACTTGAGACCACACCCGAATGGACTAGACAATGTGTTGAGCACCTAAGAGTGCACTATGAGCTTGAAGACCAAATGACGATAAGGGGGAGTAGACACGAGCCAGGGGACCTTTCAGTGAGACCTTACAATGAAACTAGACCTAATGTGGAGACTAGACCTAACAGGTGTAGATAAAACCTAGCAGAAGTGAGACACCTCGTGTAGTGTGGATGGCGCGAGGCAGGAGACGTGTCTTGGTAGGTGTGGAAGGGAGATGGTGGTGGCGTGTCGGTGAGAGACCGGAGGCGAAAGCGATGGCTCGGAGTGGGTGTGAGGGTGGACTCGTGGGTTGGGTGTGGGGGCGATAAAGGTGCACTAGGGTTCGAAGCGAAAGAGGGAGCAGTGGAAACAAGCTGGGGGTGGTTTGGCCTTCGCGAGGTCGGCTGTCGCGGCGTCGAATCTCTGGCAATGACGTTCGGAAAGCAGCCAGCGATCTCGGCGTTGAGATCGGCTTGTCGCGGCGTTCAGTGATTAAAACCAGCGTCGCGGCGTTGGATCTTTATCCGCGACATTCTGAAGTCTAAACGGCGTCGCGACGTTGAGATCAACGTCACGGCGTTCGAAGGAAAGGGATAAAGCGTCAGCGACATTGAGGCGTCGCAGCGTTGAAAGCGGCGTCGCGGCGTGACAAAGGCAAATGCAAAATATTCATCAATGGCTTAAGGTAAAGAAAACTCCCTAGTGCAATATATGACTCTCGAACTTTTGAAGTGGCTTTGCATGAGCGGATCACTCCCGATACTTTCGATTGGGTTTAACGTCGTTAGCTCGTGACCACACAGATCGAAATTTCAAGAAAAACTTGGGTTGCCTCCCAAGAAGCGCTATGTTTAACGTCGTTAGTTCGACGGCTCTAAATCTCAATGTGCTCGAACGACTCTGTATTACCTCTTGTACTTAAATGCGATGCGGTCGATGGTTTGATCTGCTTATCCGCGTGGAATTAGCCGAATGCGGCTTCAGCGTTTGTGTGTTAGCGTGGTGTTCCTTTCTCAAGATGTAACCTGCGCACCTCCATTGTGGAAAGACCTTGGTCAATGTGAAAAGGTGCGACCATCTAGACTTCAATTTCGGGAAAAAGTTTGAGACGGGAATTAAGCAAGAGGACTGTTGCCCTAGCCTCGAGCCTTCACGGTAATATGTTTTATCGTGCGGACTTTGTCCTTTCCTTGTAAATCGCGGGCATTTTCATAAGCTTGTTTGAATTAGTCTAGTTCTTTGGTACATAAGCCGATTTGCTTCTCACCAGTGATGTCTTGTCCATGTTCAGTATAGGAGTTGCCCGGTGAGCTTGATGCTCAATTCAGCAAATGGCATGCTTTTCCATAAACAATTCTAAAGGCGACACCGGTGTTTTAAAGCTATTCGATGCGCTCGAGTGCATCTTGATCTTTTAGACAGGTCTTCACAGAAGCTGATACTTCATTTTCTCGAATGGACTTAATTTCTCGATTTAACTTTACCTACGCTTGCCCGTTATTTGTACAGGAGATATGCGAGGATGTATGATGGCTTCCCCATACTTTTGCAAGACCTTGTCGATCATCTTATTGCGAGAAATGAGCACCATTATACCGTGTTCGATTGCTTTCGAGGGTGTCGAATCGCGTATGTGGTTCTGAAAATTGAGCAGTACCTTGGCATCGTTAGTGCGAATTCGGAATTACTTCAACCCACGCGAGACATAATCTCTTGCCGGCCATACGGGTTGTTATAAGATGGAAATGGTCCCGCTAAATCCATCCCCCATAAATCAAGCAATTCTACTTCCAAAATGGGATGCATGGGCGGTTCATCCTATCTAGAAATGCCCCCCCGTTCGTTGGCTTATTTGTCACATGTGAATCTGAAATGATGAGCATCCTTGATAAGGTAGGCCGTTAGAAGCACGATTAGAAAGCACCTTGGCTCTTTGTTCGCTGTGAAGTGTCCCACCACATGGTAAAGTGTGGCGGTGGTTCAAATCTGTTCATTTCATCTTAGACACACATCTTGCGGATCGCGGTGTATGATATGCAGCAAAAATTAGCCTCTCCCGATAGTGAGTGTTCCAGTGTCAAAACCTCTTTTTATGTTGATAGTTAAATTCGGAGGATTACCTTAGCTGCAAGCCATTGCATGTCACGCAAACCATGGAGCGCCCTCTTGTCTTGATATTTAGAGTTGCTCGTCAGGAAAATCGTCATTCACTTGAACCTCATCACTTGCCCTTCCAGCGTGAAAGATGATGCGCAGCTATATGTTCTCTGTACCTTTCTTATCTTTAATCTCTACGTCCAATTCTTGCAGCAAAAGAATCCACCAGATTAGTCGGGGTTTGGCGTCTTTTTTAGTCATTAAGTATTTTATGGAAGAATGATCAGTGTGAGCTACGACCTTGTTGCAATCGAATAAGGCTGAATTTGTAACAAAACTGATGGTAATAGTTCTTTGTAGTGGCGTAATTCAAAGTTCTGCTCGCATAGTAGATTACTTGGAAAATTTCCTCTCCTTTGCATACAACCTTTTGCTCCCGATCGCAAAATCACTTGCGTGCCCATAACTCGAATGGGAAGGACGATGCGGGCTATTCACAAGTGGTAAAATACCCGATTTATCTTTTAATGCGAAAATACGGCAAACACTTGGGAATTAAACTCAAATGGGGTCCCTTGGACCGGGGAGACAACAGTTTGCAATCACGAGAGAAGTCTTTGATGAATACTTTATAGAATCCCGGCGTAACACAAAAACTTCTTATCCCACTTTTAGATGAGGGTGGAGGTAATTTTCAATTCTTGATCTTTGCTCTTTGTCTACCTCTTATTCCTCTTCTTTGAAATCAGATGTCAGAGTACAATACCCTCTTGTACCGTAAATGACACTTCTCCCGATTAGAGTACAAAGGTTGGTCTCCTGCGCATCTTATCAATGCGATCTCAAATTTTCAACAGGTTGTCAAATAGGGTATCGAAAAAATCATCCGCGAAGATCTCGATTGTCTTCGACGTATGCGAGAATATGGCCATCATACATCGTTGGAAAGTGCGGTGCATTGCCGCGACCCGAGGCATCGCTGAATGCGAATGTCCCATAGGGACATGTGAATGTCATCTTCTCCCGATCCTCGAGGCTATAGAATTTGATTGTCAGTGGAATATCCATCAGCGATAATATTCATGACCGTGTCCGATCCAACATCGATCGAAGCGACAATGAAATGATCTTTTAGTGGCTTTGTTCAATTTCGATAATCAATACAAATTCTCCACGTGCTTGATTCGAGAAGGCGTAATATGTTATTTTCGGTTCTTATGGCAGTTGTTCAGCTTCTTAGATGCTTACTTGAACTAGACTTACCCGTACCTTTGTAGAAATAGGATAAATTACCCGGTATCCAGCCACTTTAATATTCCTTTCGGATTTACCTCTTTCATAGTTAAGCCTCTCTGTGTGCTTCCCGAGGTTTATGATATCTTCCCGGCAAAATACGATCATGCACATGGAAGCGAATCCCCTTTTAAATCGGCTGAGAGACCGTCTAAAGCGTTTTATGGTCTCTAGGACCCTCGATAACTTCTCCTCTCAGTCGGTCAAGGATCTGAGATGATCCTTTGTGGGTGAATGCTATGCCCAGATATGCATGCTAAATGGCTGAGTAAAGGTTTTGTTCCATCTTGGGTGGTTGTTGTGGAAGTAGTGCGACGTTTTAGCACTTTCACCTAGAGATTGAAGTATTTCCTTCTATGGGGTCCAAAGAATCATCCATTTTATATTCCTCGCCTCTTCACTCATATTCCGAATCATTACGTACTAGGCTAGCCTCCCGAAAGGGTCCGAGTGAGACCGCTTTATTAGACACTATAGCCTCATCTTGCCGTGAAACATGTATCACTTTGCGCGGATGTCTCGCTGACTTGAACACATTGACGACTCATCCTCGCACTCTCGAGTTTAGTTCTCCCCTCTGAACATCAATCATTGCTGCGCGGTTACGAAAGCAGTCTGAATTATGGATATTTCTTTATCTCTTCCATATCTAATACAATGAAATCGTGGGAAGATAAACATCCTTGCTAAGACATCTTATCCACCCGCTCTCGAGACCATGGGGACACCATCACGCCGGTGAAGTGTATTTGTGGTTGGGCGAAGCTTCACCTAATTTCAGCGTTTAAAAATGAGCGAGGCATGAGATTAATGCGGCACCCAAATCACCTGATAACCTCTCTCAGGCTAACATTCCGATGAATTGCATAGGATAGTGAAGCGCCGGGTCTTTTAGCTTTGCGCGGCTTCCTCGAAGTAGCGCTACATTCCTCCAGTTAAGTTAATGTTTTGAATCCATGACTCTTCTCTTCGAATGATATGTCCTTCATAAATTTTACATTCTTGGGCATCTGTTCTGAGCATCTCGGCAAGCGGGATATTGATGTGTAGTTTCTTGAACGCTTCATGGGCAGTGGCCTTATCGACTTATGCTTCTTTAGACGTTGTGGATATGGAATTGGTGGGTTGTCCCTTGCTTGATGAGTGTTCCCTCTGATTGTTTCTCTTGGTGTTCCTATCTGCATCATCATTAATAGAAGTGGATGACTTTCTCATTCTCTACCTCCTCTATAAGCTAGGGATTGCTCCACGTGTCTCGATTCTTTACCCACTTCTCGATTAATATTTGCTTTAACATGTTCCATTCCCATCTCTTCTTGGGTTCCTTTTGAGTTGCTTGGTAAGAACGAAACCTTTACGTCGATGGATTAGCCATTTGGCCATCTGTATCTCGAGTTTTCTCAAATGTGTCATTGGTGTTCAATTGGGTGGCTTTGTTCTTTTGCATATTCGCCTTTGTCTCTTCATAAAGAAGCTGGTGTGTGAGTGAGCATCTAGCGAGAGCATTCCCGAAGTCCTTTTCGAGGGAGGTGGTTCGCTCGCATTCAGGGTTGATGTGTTAGTTACGATTATTCCTCCGTCACATACGTGATTGTTCTGTTGATACGATTTTGATTGCGCCAGCGCAGTTTTGGTTACGATAGTTGTTTCCCATGCTGTCGCTTGTTGTTGTGGGGTTAGATTGAACCTCGACACATCTTGAGCTGCTCTGGGTTTAGTTCTGTGGCATTCTATGCTATTGTGCTATCCTCCGCGGGGTCACAACTCATGGGATTTGAAATGCATTGGCATTAGTGGTACGCTGGCGTCTGGATTAAGCTGTTTGATGGGTTCTTGTGACATGAGTTACAGTTGTTGAGAACCTCATTATCAGTCTTTGCCCGGCTTTACTGGTATGATCTTCTCTCTGGGCCAGGTTGTATTAATGCTTGACATCTTCCAAGATTTCATATGCTTGGTCATGGTTTTCTTCATTAGTGCCCCTCGGTAGGAAACCGATCAACATTCTATTGCATTCCTCGAACCATTATGAATATGGACGCATCCATACGGTTAGTTTGTGATGTGGGAACCTCACCGATAGTTCGTGAAATCTATCCCGTGCCCGCGATTCTCCCTCTAGTTGTCTAAAGTATTGATCTCTTGCCTGAGTTGTCGCGATTTCGAAGAGTGGAAAAAACTTGTCGGGAACTTACGCACTAAGTCGTTCATGAAGTAATGAATCCGTTGGCTAACTTGTTAACCAATGTAAAATATCACCTAGTGAAAGTGAGAACAATCTCAACTGAGTGCCTCTTGGTAACTTGTTGTATGATGGAGTGTCACAGGACTTCGAGGAAGTTGGTTAGATGCTTATTTGGATTCTCGTTAGGTGGTCGTGAAATAAGATGTTGAAGCATCACGTAAGGTTCTTGACTTATTTCGAAGTTGTTTGCACAGTCGGTGGTCTTAGGATAGGCTGTCCGAACAAGCGTAAGCGGTAAAGCGGAAACTCTTCTAGCAATGAATGGATCATCTAGTTGTATAAGCGGCACAGGTGCTTGATTTCTTAGTTATTTGACCCTGCGTGGCTCGTTTTGTAATCGCTAAGATCCTGCTCTTCATTATTCTCCATGATTGCTGAATTTCTAGTTTGTTACATTCTACATTTCGGCGTGATACGTAGCCAAAGTTCTTTGGCTGAGATCAAGCGGATGGTCGACTGATCTCGTTGTCGCGTTCACTCGCTGTATATGTTCTGATCACGCACGAGAAAGCGAGAGAACACCATTACCGGCACTTGTAAGCGAATAAAAACAAAAATTCGAGTAATATCTAATTGCTTTATTCTCTATATCACACTAAAGCTATCACCCTTAAATGGCGGCAACGATGGCGAAAGCGTGGTGTGTATATATGTGCGCTATGTCTTGTGAGTGCAGCGTCACCCACAAAGTAATATAATTGCATACCTGTAAGTACGAGGAATATCGATCACGGGGATAAGTGTGTTGTGATCTGAGATTGGCTTTTGAATATTATACGGATATTAGCTTTGGGTGACAAAGTAGTAATGTACGAATTTCCTTCAACTAATGATCTTAAGAATTCTTGTATAATGGAAGCGGGATATGTCTCACACGCACCTGATGGATTATTTCTAAAGATGATACTATTTTAGTTTAACATAATTTATGGATGGCTAGGTGATCTTGTACGAAATACCCTCTCTCGGTGTACCACCTATCTGTTGGTAGTGTTGAGTGTATCTCTACTGACTCGATGCTAAAATGCTTAAATGTTCTAACATGAGTTGCCACCCTCGGGATGAGAATATCTCATTTTCTGAATCAGCGAGAGTGGCTCTATTCAAATCACTGGGTATCCTCTTGTCTCTCGAATCCTCGGATATCGGTATAATCACGCTAATGTTGGCGAATATACCATGTAAATGATTCACGGATATAAAGCGAATCTTCTAATTATAAACAGCGAATCCATATAAAATACTATTTAATCCATGCAATGGTAATGAGGTTCAACAACACCCTAGGTATAAATCTGAACATACTGAATGAGAACACAGTATTAATCACTAAAACATTGATACTTCTATCTAAAGAAAAAAATACAAATGGGCTTTTCTCGAATCGAGAAATCGCTGCTTCGTTGATTTTTCGTGCTTGCCCTGAATTAAATGCAGTCCTTGATCTCGATTAAATTCCCTTTTTGCTTTTAATGATGGAGAAAGCAGAGATCGGCTTACGTCGCGGCGTTAGCGCGCTGTTGACTTTGCATTTGTTGACCCGGCGTCGCGGTGGGGCGTGGCGTGAGGGCGTCGCGACGTTGGGACATCGCGACGTTCCAACCCGCGACTTAATACTTCCACCCTCTGATCCCGAAATGCATCAAAACCCCAGTTCCACTGCGGAGTTCACACACGCTACAAAAATGAGATGTCGGGCCATAAATAATACTTAATTTAAATATGAAATACAGCTAAAAACATAAGACAAATGCGGGTTTGGCATGAGTGTTTTAGGCACTCATCAGCGTGAATAACAAACTCTCGACTTCATTTCGAGTTCAACTTGAAAGAAAAGGGATGACAAATCCCGATAGTTAACAAATAATCTCGGCATGTTAAAAAAAAAAAAAAATTCTTAATCGACGAATAATCTTAGTAGTAATCAAACTGAAATGGTCACAAAGAAATTAAAGTAAAATAAATTACCTACAAGCCGCAAACGGATCTGACGGATCTTTGAATTATACTCTTTTTGTGTGGTGGTTAAGGGGCGATCGCCGTTGGTTAAGAGGCGTTGGTTAAAGGGTGGCCACTTGTGGCGATCGCCGGCGCCGAGTCTGGAGTGGTGGTTGTCACGATCGTGAGGCGAACGACCGCATGAAAGGCGTGCGAGCAAGCAAAGATCGTGACTTAGGTTAGGTTAGGGATTTAATTTAAGTGATATGTTTTTTTTATTAATATCAAAAATCTATTCCTCTGTTCAGAGTAGAAATACGTATCTGTGGGATTAAAACTAATCGGTGATTGATGGGTAATAGGTACATAGTCAGAGATTTTTCATGACATGTTCAGTTCCGGTTTTGGAAAGGACTGAATATTAAGTATTCGTAGGAAAGGAAGCGAATTTAGAACCTTGGTTCTCTCACATCCCCAAATTCTCCTTCTTATCCACTAAGAATCCAAAATCACGAGGATGAAATAATCGCAAGCATAATATACCAAGTTGGTTGATTGTGATTCATCACATCCTCGAATGAATGAGACTTTAGAACACCTTGATGGGTATACTTTATACTCATTTTATCCACTATGTTTTACTTTTATATTTTTATTAGTTTTATTATTTGAATAAGTGATCTAATTCTCTGAATATTCCAATTTTGTGATTAGGTCATCCGCGAGCCAATAGACGAAGATAAAGCCAAATCAGCCAAGCAATGCTCCAATGGCGACTCTTTGTGTTTGAAGTTTTCATTTTGCCTGATGATCCCAAATTGCTGCATTAATGATATCAGAATAAAGGAGACCTCAAGAGCTTTCCGAGACATATTCACTCATTTGGACTTCAAATGACAAAGTTATGACTCTTGGTAGTTGAAGGAAGAAGAAAGAAGGCTCAAAGATTACAAAGTTGAGCATTTTGTATATTCGATCCATATAATGATTTCAAAGTGCTTTTCCCTGGACATATCTAGATTCTACAGTTCAGAGCTTTCCAATGGTACCAAAGTGCAATAGAGGTTCGGATAACAAAGTTATAGTCTTACAAAGTTGGGCTTAACGGAAAGGCTGCGACAACGTTGCTGACGTTGGCAAGTGCCAGTGTGACATCAGACGTCCGACATTGCTTGAAACGGCTGTCCCAGCGACGTTGGGGTTGATTTTGGGTGGATTTTTAGCCCATTTTAAGCCCATAATTGTGGGTTTTAAAGCTCAAACCCAAAGGAGACAAGAAAGGAGGCGACTAGGGCTCGAAGAAGGGGACTTGGTCCACACTTTAGGACCAAGGAGGAGGTTGGGAGCTGTTTTTGAAGATTTGGGAGAAGATCATGAGATTTGTGGAAGAAAATCCGAGACTCACCATCATTTAGTCATTATAGTTTATTCTTCACTCTTTCTCATGTTTTATCCTAAAGTTTTATGATGTATGTGAACCTATCATGCTTTAAATTCGTGAATCCCAGGGTTTTGGTTGTATATTGAACATGATTATATCTATTTGTTAATGTTAAGTTTCTATTGTTTCTTGTGAATGCACCTCACATTGATTCATATTTGGTTCTATTTACATATTGATTTACGGCTAATCTCAATGTGGTGAGTGGTTCTTTACCAAATACGAGAAGGGGTAAAGAACTAGACATAGATGAATCAATCTAAATTAACTTTTATTAGTGTAGAAATTATTGGTAATTAGAAGGCGTGTGAGATTTTTGGATCTTAAAACATCTCTAATGCTTAGGGTTGAGTTGAGAAGCAGACCTAGTGTTAGTTGGTAGGTTATTCGACCTCGAAACTTATAATTAAATTAGACAAGAGTAGCCTTGGAAAGTAGTTTCATGAAACAATAGAAGTGATTACCCATTGATTCTAAGAAGAATTGTCCAATTACCAAGTAGCCTGAATTTTATCATCTCTCTTGGTATCCCTTAGTTGCAAACTTCATTAGTTAGATTAGAAATTTCATTTCTTTAGTTTAAATTCTGTTTTACTATCACAATTGTTAGTTTAGATATTAGAAAGTATATAATTTTGGTACTTAGCATCCCCCATTTTCCTTGTGGATCAATATCCTTACTTAAAATTTTTATTACTTGACAAAAGAGTATGCTTTGCCTTGAGAATAAGCGCTCTTTTATATTTTCTACATAATTTTATATACACATCACAAAACCACCTTTATCACACCTCCAAGTTTGACAGATAGATTTTAATATAAAGAAATTGGTTGATATTTAAGAAATTTAATATTTCTCCAACATAAAGATAAGATATAAAAATCTGAAATAACAAGTCCAACTACTAACAATTAAAAGACATTATACAAAAATGAATATACACATTATTTAAAATCTATTTGTTTATGGAGTTAAGTTGGTAACTAACACATTCTTGTCATCCTCCAAACGAATAAAACGTACCTAACTACTTAAATTGATAAGCTTTTATATATATATATAAATAAATAATTTTGTGTGATTTAGTTAACAATTGATATTAGAGCAATCAGGTTAACAAATTCTTGGCTAGACGTGTTTGACTAATAACCATTTAGGGAAAGTATTAGGATCAAGAAAGGATGGATATAAATTTAAGAAATTCAATTCCACGAATTTCCGAATTTTGGAAAGATACGAATGGAAGATTATTTATACTAGGTTTTTATTTACTATTAGGAAAGCTAGATTTGATGGTGAAAATAGATGAATATGTTGGCATCATAAAGTCGTCGGAAAGATTAGGTTAACCTTGTCGAAATTTCAACATTAAGAAAAAAAAAAAATTCTATGGCATCTCTCATGTCTACCCTAACAGATATGTGTGAACAATCTTCTATATGAAAAAGTAAGACATGGTGTGATATAAAAGGAGGGTTGCTATCTAAGCAAAGAAACATGGGGAAAGTGTGTGAACTACCTAAAAGGAGGCAACCCCCATTCACAGGATTTGAATGAACCCAATTATGTTTACATCTTCCATTTTCTTCCTATAGTGGTATAGCCCAGGCCCAAATCAAATATAATCATTAGTTCCCAGCCCAGCACAATATAGGCCAACGACTAGTTCGAGATTTCGGAAAACATTTCCGGCCCAAAGTCGGAGGAAGAGGGGATGATGGGTGGGTACAACATTAATATCAAATGTTGTACAAAATATTATATAATGATAGATTTCATGTTTAGCTCAACTTGCTTTTCCTGTTTATTTTTTTTCTTATTACTTGCTAATTCAATGCATGTTCCCCTCTTGATCCAATTTTAACTATTTCTATCATCCCTTTAATGTGCTCCTAGGTAGACCTGTTCATAGTTTCATAAGTGCATGGGTAATAGGAAGTAACTTAATTTAAGGTTACTAACTTACTATTCTAAAAGCGCTGGATTTGGAAAGAAGGATATCTGGATTTTTCATGAAAGGATTCGAGCTTATCTCCTAATATCCCATCTTTTTAAGCCAGGTCTACAATGTTAATTAGAATAAACTTATTAAAAGCAGTAAGAGTACCAGTGGTGAATCCGATAAGACAAAAAAAAAAATTGGACAAGATATAAGTAAATTCAAATTAATTAAAAATAATAAAATATTAGAAATTTTTTTTTTAAATAAATGATAAGACAAGTAATAATGGGTATATTAGAGTTATTCCATCAAAGAATAAAAAAATATGTTATATTTCACGATACTATAAAGAATTTTTAAAGAAATATATTATTTTTATTTAAATGCATTAAAAATATAAAATAAAATACTGATAAGAGAATTTAGGTGCACACCCAATACTGATAAGGATCTTAAACATGAATTTATAATCACTCATTCATTTTAAAAGTAGCTTGTTCTAACAGATTTACATCATATGCTTATTCGTCACTCATTCTCCTCAAATGAAAAGTGTAATTTAGTACATACTTTTGAGAAGGACTTTAGTTATGTTAGAAGATGCCAATATATTTATTCATATATATGATCAGTTGTAGGTCTTGACGGAGAGCAGCAGCTTTTCACCGGTAGACTTGGCCCAAACATATGCTTTGAAGGAAATCTCAGCTTCGCCAGGGCACTTGCCTCCGAAATTGACTGCGTAAACGCTGGCCAGGAGACATTTTCGTTGCTTGAAACATGATATTATACAAGGGGATTCATTCTATATGCATCAGTTTGTTGTAACAGAAAGTGAGCTGTAGTTGGGTCATGCATTGGTTGCTCTGGTTCATGCAATAGTTGCAGGCTCTGGAATCTTCTCCGACTCCAATGTTGTGTTGGATGGGTTTTTGATGGAGCGGCGGGTGGCAAAAGTCATGCATAGTGATGGCTTGGAAAAGAAAATAGATAGGAAGGAAAAGTAAAATGGAAGATGTTGTTGCATGCGGCTCATATTGAGGTTAAAAGGGTAGGGCAAATGTAGGAGTGTAGTGAGGGGAGCGGCATTGTCTTTCATACATATCCTCTTTATTAGGATAAAAATAGTTGATTAGGAGTGTGGAATAGCCCTATGGTATGTTATGGTATGGGTACTATTAAAGAAGATATAGGTGTATTTTGTAAATTTAATAAGTATAAGTTATTATCAATACCATCTTATATAACCTTATTTAAGACATAGTGAAGGCTTGGGTCGTTCTCGTTAATATACTGTCGAACTATATAAATCTATGTGTCCTTGTTTTCTTTCTCTAATCTTTTAATCACCATTGTTGCACGACAGAAGACAATAAAAATAGAGTAAGGTTGATGTATTAATTTTATTTACTACTTCAAACTCATTTTATTTAGTTTAACTTATCAATATAGATGAAATAATTTAAGAATATATAAGTTCCTAAATAATTTTATTTATATTTGATTTTTTTTTTAGATTTTTCATTAGACGGTCAAACCCTTGATTATGCTTACAAGGAATTTGACTAATTTGGGCCTCACCCAATTTGGAACCTAGTGCATTTTGGATAATGGCAATTAAGTTGCATGTTAATGGAAGACAGAGATACTAAATTTGATTCCAGTATCAACCAAGTTATAAAAATGTGGGAGAAAAACATCCTACAAAGTTCTTGCTTCTCAGCTCAGAATTTAAATACATGTGTAAAGGAACCGGAGAAGATAAGTGGGTTTGCTATACTAATTACTAAACCCCATATTTTCCCAGAAAGATCCCACCAACTCATATACAAAAAGATAAAAATATATTTATGGTCTCTAAAAGTTAATTAAAATTTAGAACATAGATGCATCAGAAAGAGTCAAAAAACAAATACTACGTACATTCTCAATATGATAACTATTCATGCATGCATGTGTTATATGAAAAGAAGGTCCGATTCTGTTTCTTCTTTTTCATACAGGAGGAGGAGCTGTGTAGTTGGCTAGAGGGTCGGTTTGGATACGAGACGTGGTGCAGAAGAGTCCCACCAAATCCATGAAGGAAACATATTTCTCACAGTTCCAGCCTATTCCTTTGAAAATAGGGAGAGAGGAATTTGAGGGCAAGGGAAGGACCAAGGCTAAGGGGAGTAGTATAAACACAATGACAATCCCTACGAGGAAGTAGACAGCAAAATATTTGAACCATTCTCTGCAAGGTCCCATTATTATTGAACGTAGAGGTGAATATGTCAGAAAGAAAATATGGACCGAAAGAAATGCAACCACACTCCAAACAACACTTTCCCGATTATGTGCTTATATATTGGTCAAAATCATAAATCCTCATCACAGTCCCATCTTGTGCGAAAATGTGATTTCTCAATCACAAGTAAAAATTTACCAGCTTGATGTAAAATAATGTCTTCTTCAATGATCATTTACGGAGGGTCTATATGGGTAGCCACGAGCATGACGATTATGCATCATGTTTGTCGTTTACACAAGGCTATTTATGGGCTCAAACAAGCTCCGTGAGCTTGGTATGAGGAGCTCCGCACCTTCTTGCTCTCTCTCGGCTTTGTCACATCCCGTGCGGACTCGTCCTTCTTTGTTCTCCCTCGGTACTGCGCTCCTCTATTTCCTGGTTTATGTTGATGATTTGATTATTACAGGTAGTGACCCCTCACTTGTCTACGATATTATTCGGCAACTTGACTCTAAATTCTCCACGAAGGATCTTAGGGTGCTATCTTTCTTCTGTGGAGTTGAGGTTTCGGCCACTTCAACGGCCTTTTACTATCTCAACAAAAGTATGTTCATGATCTTTTGAGCGAACATAACATGCTAGACTCCAAACCTGTCTCTACACCGCTTGTCGACCATATTATTCGGCAACTTGACTCTAAATTCTCCACGAAGGATCTTGGGGTGCTATCTTTCTTATGTGGAGTTGAGGTTTCGGCCACTTCAACGGGTCTTGTACTATCTCAACGAAAGTATGTTCTTGATCTTCTGAGCAAACATAACATTCTAGACTACAAGCTTTGTCTCTACATAAAGCATGTAGGTAGCTATACGATTGCTCAAGATGGTTCTGCTTGGTTAATGCCACCACATGCGGGTTGGGTGGTTTGGTGGCCTCGACATCTACGGATGACTCAGGCCGAGATATTTCCTTTGTAGTGAATAAATTCTCCCGGTTATGCATGCGCGTCAGAACACCATTGGGAGCGGTCAAAGAGAGAGCGTGCCTTGTATCTTATTGATGGCTACCAGCGTCCCTTAGTATTCGGCTTCTTGCAAACACTCCTTTGACATTGCATGGTTTCTCTGATGCGGACTGGTTTGGTAACCCAGATGATTGTATCTCCACAGGTGTGTTTCTTATTTTCCTTAGTGCTAATCCAATTTCTTGGAGTTCTACGAAACAACTTACACTTTATTGCTTAGTCTTCCACTAAGCGAGTATCATGCGATTGCAATTGTTCTTCTTGAATTGCAATGGGTGAAATCACTGTGGTTGGGACTTCTTTAACCAGTGCAGTTGCAGCTCACTGCTAGGCGAAAGCGTGATGCGTGTGTGTAAAATGTATAAAGCATTTGTCTGCGCTAGTGCATGCATCGTATCAAGTAATATAGTGTGTGAGAAGTACGAGTGTCGATCCCACAAAGAAAAACAGTTACTAAGTATTAAGATTAAAATAATCCTATCTTTATTTGGATGATGGATAATTTGTGAAAATATATAAAAACTAAAGTCCTAAACTAATATGCAAAGATGTAAAAACTAAGAGCGTAATAAACCCTAGAAGCCTAAATTACCACACAAAACCCATGAGAATCTCTTGACAATGGTGAAATGTGATGGCCTACACATGTCTAATTCAACTCTCATTTCTCAAATCTTGAATTGAACCACAAGCATGCCAATGGTGTACAAACATCAACATGTAATGAAGAATAGAATAGGGCATTTAATATAAATGTGCTTCAAATATCAAATAGAAAGTAAATCAATGTTCAAATACATAAATCATAAACAAACTACATCTAAAGCCCTAGAACACAAAAATCAATCCATTAATGGGAAAGATACAACCATAAAGATGAGAGAAAACGTGAAAAGGGAGAAGAAATAGTCTAATTTAATAAATGAAGCCCAAATCTCCTCTTCAGTGATCTCCTTCCCCCGAAAACCTTGTCTTTATGGTGTTTCCACCCGAAGAGACCGTTTTTGTTGGGGAACAATGTCCCTTTTATATGGGTTTTAGGGTATTTGGGGTAAATTCGATTCGACATTGCTTGAGACAGGCAGGGTGATGGCAGGAGCTCAAGCAGAATTATTGCTTGTTATCTCATTTACATCGCGATAAAGCCGCTTCATGTGACGATACCAGACAGTGAACTCTAACTTCCACTGAGCCGCCTTTGTTATCAGTATCGATTTAGGTGATCTTGGACTCCCTGGAAAGCTTAGAGAGTGTAGAATCTAGATATGGCAAGAAAGAACACTTTAAAAATGACGATAAAGACTAAATTTACAAAATGCTTCAACTGGTTACTCTTCTCTTCTTCCTTCAACTTCCAAGAGTCATAACTTAATCATTTGAAGTCCAAACTGAGTGAATATGGTATCTTTGGAAAGCTTGGGAAGTATCCTATCAATAAATATAAATATTGTAGCCATTTGGCATCATCTTCTATCTGAAAACATCAAAACACAGTAGCTACTACTGCATGTGTAGTTTGTTGATTTTTGGGCTTTATCTCTTTGTTTTTGCTCCATATTGCCACTAGCGGTTGACTCTAATCATAAAATCAAACATTTAGAGCATTAGATCACTTATTTATAATAAAACTACTAAAAATCTAAACAAAACATAGGGATCAAATGAGTATAATATATACTCATCACACCCTAAACTTAAATCTTTGCTTGTCTTTAAGCAAAGGAAGAGCACACACAAAAACAAAACACTAAGGTAGATATGAGTAGAGAATGGTGCTAGCAACAAGCTAGGAAAATACCATGACAAAGTTCTATGGAAACAATATGGCTTACATAGGAGCCGAACACATTTAAAATCTTTGAAGACAAGGCATCTCTGGGCATGGTGATCAAGGCAAGCTTTGCCCTCAATTCCTTAATGAATCATTCCTAGAGAAACTTGGTGAAAATGGAATGCTAAATCTCAAATGTTGACAGAGGTTCGAAGACACTTTTCAACCAAACTAGACTCACTCATTTGAAAGAGATTAACTAAAAACAAGTTGAGAACGCACCTTTTATTTTATACTAAAACTAAAATGTAGGATGCAATGCTAAGGTGCTCTAGAAAAGTGTCCATGTAGCGGGGATCCATTGACGACTCCCCATTAGTTAGTTAAGGGCACTGGGCATTAAGTTCCCCTCGAAATTCACCCTGAACACTCAATAAGAAAACCAAAGCACCTACTTGTGAGATTGAACCATCCTCTGTCCCATGTAACGAGCAGTGAAGTCAATGACTCCTGTACCTAAGGGCTTAGTGGCATTAAAGCCAAAAGCCCCCTCGTATTGTGCCTCGGATTCGACTAGAACAATCACGACATTTATTTCTTTCATATTTTTTCTTTTCTATTTTTATTTATTTTCAGTTTTCTTTTTCTTTTTTTTGCTAATGTGGGCCTATTGACCTCTTTTAAATAGGTATCCCAATACTATAGAAGTTAAGGGTCTCTCAAGTGTGTTTAGTTTACAAAGAAGGGCCGAAACCTCAATGGTGCGGAGCCAAATGAGATCTAGTGTGTGTGTGTGCATGAGTTCCATTAAGAATTGGCTCATTGAAAAACACGAAGGCTCTACAACCAAGCCTCCCATAACCACTAGATACACTCAATCTTAGATCCATAAATGTGATAAATAAAACAAACTTTTGAAGCACAATGTCAAAGCATTCTTCAAATAGTTGTTAAGCACCAAACCAACTCATATGAGACACAAAACACAAACATGTATTACTCAAGATACTAAAGAAATCAAAGTCTGATTCTACCATAATTTGTCCCCCCAAAATTGAACAAAACATTTCCTAAATGAAATAGAGCATGAAAAACAAAGAGAAAGAGAGGACTCCCCTGAAGATGATCAAGTTAGATCATCCAATTTCTCTCTCGTTTAGAAAACAAACTTCTTAGACTTCCTAAAACCTGAAAAGAACAATTAAAAACAAAACAAAACAAGATCAAACAAGAAACTTAAAAAAAAAAACTAGCGAAGGGAAAAGGAAACATTACTCCAAAGAAGTCGGGTTTCGTTATAGTAGTCCAACTGGATTTCTACCACTATGATCGGGTTGATGATTCCTCCTCCATCCTGCTCCAAAGAACTCATAGTTGTGCTCCAATATCAAATTTGGGACATAGTCTTCCACGATTATATTTTTTAGATTTTCTTATTTTTGTTTCACAATGGTAGCTTCCATTTCCTTATTCAATTGAATGGTGCACTCCTCCACTTTGGACATGGGGTTTACTTCCTCAATTTTCAACTCTTCATGCATGTCACCTCATGGAGCCATCTCCGAAATAGTCTTTCGAACTTAATCCACTACAAGGAAAAAGTTAATCAATGACACGTTTAATGCGTCATTGAAGAGTTACAATGACACTTCCCTAAAGTGTCATGTGTTCTCGACCGGTCATCAGATAAATCTTACATTCACGATACTTTATACGGCGTGTCATCTTTGTGAATCAAACTATGATATTCATTTAAAGCGCCATTCTCACTCATAATATTTGAATCTAATAACTTGACTATGACACTTATTTGAGTGTCATTGGTTTTCATATGCTTTTTGTTTTAGGAATTATGACACTCATTACAAGTGTCATCATTTTTATCACATTAAAATCTTATTTTCATTAATTTCATTTGTTAAAATCCTGATATAACAATATAATTATTTAAAATGTAGCCACATAATATGAAAGTAATATAGAGGAGCAAAAACAAAATCAAAGTCATATTGATAAATTCCACAAAGCTATCGATATATACATTAATCATCCAAAATTACACAAATATTCCCAACAAGTTTCTATAGATTCATAATAGTGGAGTACAAATGTTCTTTAATTTGTTGGTAGTGGAGGACCTTTCTATGAGAGAGTGTTAAGCCCATCAAAATCACCACATGAGACCATCTCGTTCGTCAAATGTAAAAATTAAGTTTTAGATATAGAAAACCAAGCAAAAAAATCTCTTGGTAGCACCAACTAGATTCAAGACATCGATTTATTATTTTGATGAGTGCCAGTGTGCAATTTTCAAGGTATTAAATGAACATTGAACTCCTAAATTAGAATAATACCTGTCAAAAGAACTCCACCAATGATAACTTGTAAGATACAACCTAATTCGATGGAAACTCCACCAGAAAAAGAATGACATAAAAACAAAAAGGTTGACACAACATTAGCAGACATTCTTAATATCTCAAAATAAATAAAGTGTTTACAATAACAAGAATTATAGGATATATAATCATATACTTGGGTATATATAACTTAAACTAGAAATAAGTTAAGTATTAAAGCCTAAACACAAAGCGAAATTCAATTTATTCTAGGTTTCCAATATAATTGAAATTTCAAATAAAAATACAAATCTTAAGCAACCAACAACCAATCAAAAGACATAAAGTTTCCAATGCTCAATGAAAAATGAGATACCTCTGCATATACTCCGCAGATCAATCAAAAAGCGCCGACACGATTCATTCATAACTGATTTTCAAATTTCCCAAAATAAATTCCTACATTTCAGCGCTTATAATAAGATAATAAACTAAAAGAGGCAAGGAATAGATCTAAAAGAGGCAAGGATAGTACAATAAATAAGATAACTCCAATCACTATTTAAATATCTCTATTTTTGTCATGAGGGAAAAGGAGATTCAAAATTTGCATTAGAAGGAGTAGTAAAGTAATAAACAATTGTATCAAGTCAAATTGATATATAAATCAAATTTATAAAATCTCTTAATCTCACAAATACAAAAAAAATTAATAGTGTTATATCGTTTTTTTTTTTTGGATAAGTAAGAAGTGTTACCAAAAAAAAGTGTGCCCAAAAAACAACCAAGAACAATACAAGCAAAGCCCAAGGTCCCTTAAAAAAACTAAAACTGACAACACCTCCTAAAAACATAGGAAACGGGTGCACCTACCATACAAAAACACCCTATAAAACAACACAACTAGAAGCACAAGCCCACATCCCGGGCACAGGCCACTCAAACAACCAAAGAAATGGGAGCAACCACCAAATAACCCAACACAAACAGGAGCTAACAGCCCACAACCCGGGCACATGCCACACAAAAACTAACAGCAAAAAACCATAATCATAGCCCACATCTCGGGAAAGTTATATTGTTTTATATGAAGTTAAACTCATCAACTACAAGTAAAATGATAAAAAGTCTATAACATGTATTTTGTGAATGAAAGAAGAAACTCTCTTTCAAAATGTAATTAAAAAAGTTACGAAAAATGTTCATAAATTTATGGAGATGACTACTGCTCTAGATATAACTTACTAGGAAAATCATAGTAATGCATTATGCTTCCAAATAATTACATCATAAAAATTGCATAGATTCAAATCATCAAGGTGAGCATCATAAAAATATTCTTTGTTAACTTCACATTAACTTTGATGAGTTATTTACCAACAAAGCAAAAAAATTGATACAAATATAAGACACTTCATTACATCAGATCTTCAAGAAAAAAGCATTATCAATCTGGCCACTAGTAGGACCCATTCCTCGATCGTACTTCAATTATTCCATCTCGCTATAAGACTTTCCCCCATTAAACTAATAACGAGTAACATACACCATTGATTAGTTAGGTTGATATAGTAAACAATAGGAATATTCTGAAAATTTATTATTAAGTATAGATTTAACCTTCACAGAGATGCCTGAATCATCATATGTCCTTCATGTATCTCTGCATTACATAATATCCACATTCTACACTACTCCGTCAGCCTCGGGACACTACAAATGAAAAAACACCAATAGATTTGATCCTTAAATTAAAGTGTATGATTTTTAATACTCTTTAATACTATGAACTCGGAATTTATAAATCATAATCAAAGTGAAATAATTTATACTAACCATGACCTTACCCATGTAGGCCTCTCTTAGATGCTTTTCTCTCGGCTGGCTGGTGGATGGATTCTAATGCCCAAAGACAATATAAAAGTATATATCATCAATCATTCATGATGGGTAAATTATAAAACTTACATGTTAACACATCCTTCAAGTCATCACATGGTTGATGTAGCATCTGGTCAAGGTAGTATAGTCGTCATTGTCCTTGTCTCATACTAACACCCAATGAAAACTGAAATATTTTATATTAAAGTGAGAATCTAGTAAAAAATATAGAGTAAACTTATAACTGTGATAAACTTACTTTGGGTTGTATGGAATAAAAATATACCAAGACGACTTGCATTCATTAATCGCTTTGCACAAACTTTCACTCTATTTTCCTTCGTTGCTTCTCCCATTCCAACTTTAGAAACCAATGCAGGGTTAACAAAAAGCAAACTGCTCTTTCTTTCATCTGCATCAACCATCTTTATACAAATGTCGAATGAAATTCAAAAATCATTAAAATAAAAACTATGAATATTTGACATGCACCAAATATATTAGTAAATGAAACTAGTAATGTACTAAGTAGATAAAAAAGGTAGAAGTTCTCTACCATATGTAGAATATGATACAATTGCCTGACACTTCCTTGATGATTATCATATCCATATCTTCTTCATGAGAAAGTTTAAAACCTCTCCAAAACATCACTTGAATGTCTATCGGTTTTACTTTTTGATCATTGAACACAGACCAATCCATGGTGTCAAAGTTCTTGATATCTTGAGGATTTTCTACATTTGCCTTTTAATTCTATTTTCGAACTCCTTCCTATTTTCACTTCGACTTCCTATAAAAAACATAAGGTTGAGTGTCTCTTTATGTAGAATTGAAACACAAATTATGCTCATTAATTATATGTAAATATATAAAAATATTGCACCTGGTTAGGATGAGAACTGAGAATGATCAAATGAGCGGGCCACAAAACTTCATACCCAATGAAACACAGTAGTAATGTCATCGAATGGAATCAGCGATGTATTTGGTTCGTGAAGGAGCATCCACTACTACAAGGTAGTTGGGACCACATTCACGCATAATTGTCCCACCGCCACTATATTTTCCTTCCCTTTGATACAAACAATTGATATTTCTCACCATAAAATTAAACAACCAAAATAAATTAGTAAATATGTTGAAGGAAAGTTTTCATGTAGTATATAAGAGTTGCATTTTTCAAACTTTGACCACCTCTAAGAGTTTTAGGTTTACAAGCATTTTTAATTAACTAAAAAACTAGTTAATGAAAAAATAAATACCTTTTTTAGAGGTTCTTAGGTGTTGTTGGGGGTTGATCTTCAACATGCTGATGTGGGTAAATTAAACAAATCTCAGTATTATAAGGTGTGGTTTGAGCCATGTGTTGCAACTTACTGGTATCGATTGAGGTGTGCTGGTACAATTTCAAAGTTTTACAAATGCACCTCAAACTGGAGCTTGTCGCTCTTTGATGCTCACAAAATCTTGCATTGCACGATCAACCACTTAGTTATGAAAATATATCATCATGACAGAGTATAATGTGTTTCCTTTAATTCCAGATCACCGCTATATCTCAGAGAGTACCCAATGCCGCGTGGCATATCACTCCCATAGTAACTCACTCACTTGAGAACTTTCCAAGAGCTCATCCCACAACAAATACAGTTATAAAGTTAGTGTTCCAAGAAATGTAATAGTTTCGGGTCTAAAACATACTAAGTTTTCAGTTTAAAATAAGAACTCCACAATCTTCTCCATAACAGTATGACAACTACTCAGCTTCCATCTTTCCTTTCTTCCCTTGTTTTTCTCCACAAAAATGCTTCTATCAATAATTTCTTCAAGACACCAGATGTCGCTTACTCCAGAGAATTATACAATCGACATCATGCATATATAGTTAGTTTTTTGATAAAATGTTTAGTATAATGAAACATATATAAATATAAAAACCATTATTTCACTTGTATGAATTCTTAGAAACTTAAAGTTAATATCTATTAATCACTTCAAATCTTCTCGAGTCTTCGTATATCCTTTTCTACTTAAACGGTGATTGTATGCATGTTTCTTCCTTCTCTTTCCTAACTCCTTTCTAAATTCCTACAATTTATAAATAAGATTTAATAAGTATATTTCACTAAGGCGATTAATGAATTTTAATTCATTACATGTTAATAGAAGTATATTGCCTTAAGTGGTTTTACTTGAAATGCAGCGATATAAATTATCTTTTTGACAAGGATATTCCAATCTTCATCCTCAATGAAAAACTATATTCAACCCCAGTTTCTTCAACATCATTGATCTTGAAAGGATGATGTGATTATAGTCAAGTGGTTCTTTAAATGTTCGAAAACTTCTTCCTATTGTTCGGTGATGCAATTTGCTTTTTTATCCAATGTAAAAGAAGTCTGCAAATTATTACAAAATTATTAGTATCTTTATCTTTTAAGGAATAATAATATGTTAAAGAATAGTCTTTAGAGTATAAATAGGTTACCTCAATTGAATCCCATAATTTTTCCTTTAATTGAATGGGAACATCTCGCCGCCTTTATATCTTATTAGGCACTCATTGTCTCGCTAATACACCCAACTCAGGAGATGCACAGGCTATCACCAACAAAATCCCATTCGTTGTACTTGATAAGAAGCTTTATTCCTTGTTCTATTCTTAATGACCATTACTTTTCGGTCATTCATCGCACTTCTTTCTTTATAGGTTTTGCCCATCATCCGCATCCATGCCTATAAGCAATGAAGATTAAGATACGTTAAAATTAACGTAGCGAAGAAGAATAGAGTAAAAACCAAAAGGAGAAAAGAGTTGAAATACTCTTTTTCTTTGTCCTCTAACACAAGGATATCTCAATAAAAGAACGTTAAGCCTAAAAACATTTAGGAGAACAATTATAATAACTAGATGAAGGAGACTTATTGTCAAACTATCCAAAGTAAATATAAAAAACATAAAATCTCCCATCTATAGTGCAATATATATATATATATATATATATATATATATATATATATTGAGAAGTCAACAATGCATATATAATATTACTTCATCCATACAATGATACATGTTAACATATAAATAAATTGACAAAAAGGAGTTGGATGCATTATCATTCATAAATATATTCTATTACATCATTAGCAAAAACTTGCAATTGAATCACATGGAAGAATTGTTTTCAATCCAACTTTCAATTATCTTCTCCCGCATGCATATGGCTTGAGAGTCATCCATATCATCAAATGAATATATTTTTGGAATTGCACTAATAGAAGGATGATGTTTAGCTGGAACTTCTATAAGGTCATCAACACCCTCCTTATGTAAGAAGTCTTTCTGTGATAGGACGATTGACCATCTCGGGCCAAGTCGGTCTTCGCACATGTAAAACTCATTTGCTTGAGATGCTAAAATGAATGAATCTCGATTTATATGCTACCTTCACAAATCAACCAATGTAAAACCAAGTTCATCAACTTTGATGCCGTTATTATTGTCAACCCAGTCACACTTGAAAACTGGAATCCTAAACTTGGTGTAATCAAGATCCCAAATCTCAGTAATAATCCCATAAAAACATAGCTCACCAAAAATTGGATTCTTATCCTTTGCACTTGCTATTTGCATTGTTTTGATGCCAGCAACACTAATTAATCGTGGTGTTGTGCGAATCATCTCGCTCCTTTGTATGGTAACGCATACCCATTAATGGTATATCCATTATATTTAGACATAAGGGCTAGTAATATGTGTGCTATCCACCTAAGGGTTTCAGCCATGTGTTCTGCTATTAATGTAAGAACATCAACCTACACACAAATTCTCTCGATTGTTATTAATTATTTAAATTTGTAATGTTAAAAATATGATTAATATGGCAATATTATAATATCTTTTCCTCAACCACAAGTAAAAGTGCGCCTATGCTCATCTTGTAGCCACTTTTGCCTCTTAGCTTGACGAGGATTTGCATTTTCAACTATGTCATGTGCTTCTCTACAAATCAAATAATAAATTTTATTTAATATTGTAAATTTATAAAAAATAATATAATAAAACACAAATGGGTGGTCCTTACTCAAAATAAGGTTGCACAATAGTCAGATTCTCCAACACATAATGATGTGCTCAGCAAATAAAAACAATGGGACTAACTTTCATGACAAAACTTCCCGTAGGTGTCCCACTTTGTGGTCAATTTCGATCAATAGGAATCCTAATTGTATCCACATTTCGACAAGTATTCGTGCAAAATTACAATAGCTTCCTCCTCGCAATGTAACATCTAACAATGCATCCTTCCGGGCGATTACGGTTACGCACATAACTCTTTAGTACTTTCATGAACCTTTCAAATGGGTACATCCATCTAAGATAAACTGGTCTACAAAGTCTTACCTCTCTTACAAGATGCACCGTCAAATGGATCATGATGTCAAAGAAAGAAGGTGGAAAGTACTTTTCAAGCAAGCATAATGTCACAACCAACTGATTTTGCAATTCATCCAAAGGTAGACATCAACCACTGTATACAAAGAGCATTGAAAAGAAACTCAACCTTACAAATATAAGCCGAACATGCTCTAAGCGTAATTGATCGCAATGCAACGGGGTAACAATCATGCATTAAGGTATGATAATCATGATTTGTGCCAACAAGCTTGAATTCTCCACATATACAAGGTTTCTAAAGTTTGAACAATATCCCCGTGAACTTTCAAGTTTCATAATGTTTGAAAAAATCTTCTTCTCTATTCTAGAGTGTGTAGCGTCGGGGGAAGATAAGTTCGCTTTTGTTCAAACCTCGTGCTAATTCAGACTAAGCCCATCTCCATAAGATCTAAACGAGTAGTCGGGTCCATCCTTTGTCTTCCCTCGATATTAAGTAATGTACCAATGATGCTTTCACATACATTTTCTCAATGTGCACTACATCCAAGTTATATGAACATGTAGATATCTCCAATACTCAAGATCAAAGAATATGGACTTCTTTTTCAACAACATGCAATACCTTAGACTTATCTTCGACTAACCTTCTTCTTTCCCATGAATTTTAAATATTATCCATTTTGTGCAATATAGCCTTAATTTAATGGTTGTGGGGGTGATCGAAAAGTCTTGCTCACCATTAAATGCCTTTTTCGTCTCCTATAAGACATCTGGCATACAAATTTCTGCACTGTATGAGTCTTTTTCCAAGAGTCAACTCTGAATATGTTTCAATCACATATAGCAAGCAAAGTACCTTTAATCGTAAGTAACCCGATAAGTTGCCATATGTTGGGAAATCACCTGACGTCCATAACAAAACAAATTTTCAATGTAAAGAATTTTGTTTGATATGCACCAAAAGTCAACTCCCACCCTCCCACAAAAAAATTTGAGATCTTCACCAAAAGCAAATAAAACATCTGGCTATATTACTGTCAGTTGTCGGACTGAGCATCAATGACAACAACATACCTTTTCTTCATGCATAAACCATGGAGGAAGGTTATAAATGATCATTATAACAGCCAACAACTGTGCCCACCACTATGAACTACGTGGGATTTATACCATCACCAAATAAGTCTAAGATTTCTAGGCTCACCAAAATCGCCATTTGTGATCAATTAATCATGATGGGGAATCATACATTACATCTTCCCTTCAAACTCTTTCTTGTACTGCTAAGTGAGATATTTTGCGCTTTGATATCAACATTTCTAATCGGACGGTGGAAATACCACATGACTTTAAATGAACTCTTTCTCTTTTTAGCTCCTTCACACTACACCCTTCCACTCAGTTCCACAGCACAACAAGATGCATTTTAGTTCATTCCTATATAATATGTAAATATTCGACATGCATGTATCTTTTCATACTCCATTCCCAATGCATTCAAAGTCTTCTTGCCTATACATGGATAGTGGTGAACTCATTGTTAAGAGGCAACATTTCACCGAGGAACTTTAATAGTTCCGAAACCTTACCACCATCCATATCAAATTTTCGTGCTGTATAATTTAACTAATGCATAGGTTTGGTAATTTTCTACAACCTCGATATAAAGGTTTTCTCAAAGATCTTGGCAAGAATTTATTGAATATTTCGACGCATGAAAATCATCATGATACTTTACCATCTCAACTGCAAGTGTACCACATCATCAAACAACTCATTTTATAAGGAATGCCTGCCTGTAGTCAAGTGTCCACTAGTTGGACCTCGTCACAATACCATGTGAGGACCTTTAACTGAGAAAAACAAATGCCTTCGAATGATTTGAGGGAGTGTGGAATATCACCGGCATTGTAATCAAGGGCATCTAATTATATTGTTGTTCTGTATTGCAAATGAGATAAAGATCAACTTCATCATCATATTCCTTAGACCTTCGGTCCTTTGAAATCCAACAACGATCCATATCTTCCAGACATGAGAAATAAATTTATATTAAACACATAGATAAACAAAGCATATGTTAATGGTTGAACAAAGTACGAAAAGATGCATCATCAAGAACTGGAGTATTTTGGGCTTCCATTTAATATAAATCTCATGGGCACAAGCTCAAATAACTTTCAGAACTCATTTTAGGTAGATTTGATTCTATAGAAAGAACCCACAAATAGGGTAAGACTTCAACTCATAGTATTCATTTAGCTTTACCCCAACAAGTAGGTTAAAATTGAACTAGCTTGTCTTCTTTAAAAGCCTTTGCCTGCCCTTTCCAACTACACTTCGTAATATCTCATATTATAATATCACTTGTAGCAAAAACTAAGAAAACATGGTTAAGACAAATAACATTCTGAGAGATAGTATAACTCCATACGATATTTCAAATCTAGAATTGTAATGAAGTTAATTCATGTTTAATACAACAGAAAAATGTGTGTAATAAAGAAAAGAAATGACAAGCATAAATCATCCTATGTGCTCCGTTATGAAAAGAATGTTAATCTCACAAAATCTGAAGGGTAAAGTTTAAAAGTTTTATTTTTAAATTTGATATCTTTACTTAGGGATGTCTATGTTAATTGATATCCATCCATATAAAAGAGGTTGCAACCATGCACCATGCAAACATACATTCAACATCATTTTTATCATGGTTATAATTAATCAACAATCATTTGCATGGTGTTTAAATCTCCATCCCAGTAAGGCTCGGGCGGGCGGTCTCGCCGGTCTACAATGGTAAAGGGTCATAAGGCCGCCAGTGGGACGGGCGAGCCTCAACAGAAAAATAATTGTTAATCACAATTTGTTGAATGACACAACAATTCAGATAACCGAACTAACTGATAATCAGGCATCAACTGGCCCAAGAATCTAAATGGCTTATGCCCCATTTTTAATGATCTGCTCAATTCTTTCCAAGCTGGGGCTTTGTAGTTCTTGTTCTTTTCTTCCGGTTCCATCATCATCATCTCTGGTGTTTGTACCTACATTTGAGACCAGAGATGGGGATGGGTTTCTCTCCCCTTTGTTGTAAATATGTTATGTGCTTACACACTTAGACACACAGAACTGCGAATGAAACAACAGAGGTATAACAAATCAAAGAAAAATATCAATCAAAATAACACCATTCGATAATGATTATGGTCAATAAAGGTGTTAATCCAAATAATTCCAACACTCTATTCAGACATCTAAGACAATCTGGCTTTTTAGTAGGTTTTACAAATTTTTTACTGGTCATCGCTGTCTCCTATAGCCATAATCATTGACGGGATTCAAATCCATTTCCCGTATATCTATCCATTGAGACATAAAAGAAATGAAATATACAAATGTTAGAAATTATAAACAAAATGTCCAAACAACTTGTAAAATGGGCCAGGCTGGCCTTAGAATGAAATTTATATCAATCGACTACCTTCTCATCACATCGAAGGTGCTGCTGAACCTGAAGCAAACACTCTGTCTACATAACAAACTATCGCGCCTCGTAGTTTGAAGTAATTGGTAATGGAGAAGAATCTACTAGCGACCACCAGTAAATCATATCAAAAGAACACGATTAAGGCTGAATAAACATCAACAACACATCAATTTATCCGAACATAAACCTGGGAGTTAATACTAGGGCAAAAATATTCAGAAACCTTATTTCATGATGCTCTAATTGGGTACCACGAGAACTATTCTGAATGTCTTCCTTCATTTCTACGATTTCTCGACCACCAAATTAAAGCATATAAACATTCAAACAGGAAAAAACCTAAGAATGCTCAATGCCTACAGGATGAAATGGATTGCTTGTAAAGTCTTTGATCCTTGTAATCGAGAAAATTATGGATCGCCCGAACCGGAAAGCACCATCTCCATACTCGGGCCCCTATTCAGACCGTAAAACCCGGGCGCACATCTATAAGTTCCTCCCCGCCCTATTCCTTAACATGAACCGACCAGCTTGATCGCTAAAAAACAACCGCTTAAATTCAAAAGATGTAGAGGAGTTACGAGGTGAAGGAAAAGCATGAACAATACCTGGGGATTCTAGTAGATGCGATTCGAGGAAGATAAGTCGGCCATGAGCGCTGAATCACATGCCACCTAAACGCTTCTCAAAGACCAGAGACAACGTCTGTAGGGATGGAGATTTACAAGAATCAAGGAGCAGTGAGCTTCGTCTTCTGCTGAGGCAAAGGAAGCATACATGCCGATTTTTCAAATTTTTCTCTCACCCATCAAGGCAGCGAGATTCTGGGTTTCAAATATTGATGTTTCCATTTTTCAAATTTTCTCCGTAGTGGTGGTGGTGGTGGTTGTTGGGTGAGAAAAGAGATTTTAGGGGTTTTGGGAACGAGAAAGAATATGAGAAGGGTTTTGATGATGGTTCATTGAGAAGCCTTCCCTCATCTCACTGCTTGTACAAAATTTCGGTGTTTTGAGATCGTGGGTGGGGTCAGAACGGATTTTAAAGAGGTGTATTTATACCATGATTAATCAAAGCTATGACACTTTGAAAAAATGCCATTGTATACTAAAAATAAGCCTTATTGAACAGAGGAGTTTCTAATAAGCGTCATAAACTAAGAAAATACTATAGTAAGCAAATGACGTTTTTAATACAAATAATTCACATAATAACATAAATAATGGCATTTTTTTAAGAGTGTCATGGAATTGAGCGTCATTATTTTTGTTTTTTGTAGTAGTGATCTTTTGTCGTGTCATGGGATTCCAATGAAGTTGGCTCTTTTTCCATTACAACTAAGGCTTTCAAATCTTGTGCATCATCATCTCCTCTTGTGATTTTCTCAAGTTCTTCATTGTTTCTTGAGGTGATATCCTTATTGTAGCTCAAGTCTTGTTCTTCTTCTCTATTTACCTCAAGAATGGATGGCAAGCTCTCATGTTGTCCTTCAAAGGACATTTTAGTCATGTTCTCTCCCTCATTCCTGTGTTTGACCACTAGTTCTTGTATATTCATTCCCTTCTCTTGTAGAGGTTGTTCTTTCTTAAGTCCAAGTTGAGTATAAGAATTGGCCTTGGGAGTCATCTCTTCTTTCAAGCGTTTGAGTGGTATGGGCTGAATTTGAATATTAACACTTGCCTCTTCCTTAGGCATTTTAGCCGTAGTCTTAGCCAATTCGGCCATTGTGAAGGCTAATTCATCAACTCCATTTTTAACATTTGACTCCTCTTGTGGAGATGTGTGCACCTCCTCCATGAATTGAGCTTGAGATTTTCTAAGTTCAACCATGGTTGCTGTCACACGCCTTTCTTTTGCTCGTGTGCGGCGCCTAGGAACCCGCTAGGCCAGCCTTCTCGATGCCTCACTATTCTCTCGAACACAAGGGCTTACTTCTGGCACTTCTTTCCCAACTTGTATTTTATTAGCTACTAAAATACAAGACAATTTCTCAAGAGATAGGCTCCTACACTTCTGGGTTCAATGCTTTTCTCGATCCAACCTGCACATAATGAATTAACTAAGTGAGCACGTTGTGCCCTTTATATAGGATGCTCAAGGGCAATCCTAGTACACAATGATCATGAGTCCTAATTTAACTCTAGTCTTCAAATCCGGCTGAAGCCAAAGACAATCCTTCCCGCATTAGGAGTCTCCGATCGAATGAAACTCCCCCGTACACACCCACACGATTCCCACCACGAGCAGTGAGTCCCTCCCTAGAGTCTGTCCCGGGCCTGGGGGATCCTGTCCCGCCGGAGTCTTCCCCCGGGCCCCGAGAGACCTTCCCGCCTGGGGGAGTCCGTGCCCGCCTAGGACCTCAAGGAACCTTTGTCGCACTCCTGATTAGATTTGGCCGCCTGGCACTCTTCACGATAACATCGACATTCGCCCCACCATTCCGCTTTGCCTCAAGTGCCACGCCCCAGCCCCTCTAAGCCGCGTGAGTGCCGTGACATGCCCACTCGTGCGCTGTCCCGACCGATTTCTTGCTTGCCTTCCACTCCACGCGCGTGCTCGCTCACGCCCAGGCCCGGGACACACGCTTTTCCCAACTTTGCCTTGCTCGCTTTCCCTTAAAGTGCCTACGGGCTGCGCCTCATGCCGCAGACGGATCGGTTATCTAGTCGCAGGGGCTAACAAAACCTCCCCAATTAGAGGTATTCAACGCCCTCGTTGACTTCAACCGGCGCATACTCATGATCTCGTCTTCAAATCCATTACAATGTAGTCTCTTTTCCCAAATTACTTCACCGACCCAAGGCCCCTTCCAATGAATCAAGTACTGGTCCACTTGTTCTTCCAAATTTCATCTTCCTATCCCGGCAGGATGCTTGCAACTTTGGTCGAACTCGACTCTAACCATGCGGGTTCCGCTTGTCGCACTCGTCGGACTAGATCACCGTGATAAGGCTTCCAGAGTTTACATGGAATGTCTGGTGAAGTTTCAACCTCTCTCGTAGCTTCGCCAGGCCACGCCCCTATACGCTCTACAACTTCAAAGGGTCCATCGTATTTCTAATCAAACTCTCTGAAATCGCTTATTCTCGGGATCTTTTCCAGATTCTGAGAGTTAATCTAACAACCCATCTCCTCGTCAACCCAGGCCTCCGTCAAACCTGATATCTTTCGCGCCTGAGCTGCCTTCAGGTCAGCCCCGTCATCATAAAATCTTGCCAGACTTTGCAAACTCAGACGCAAACAGCTCACACTCACGCCCTGTGTTGTTTCAGGACTCAGCATCGTCCAGGGCGCACGTATCGGAATCCGATTGCTACCTCAAAAGGGCTCATACCCGGCTGAACTCGCCGCATTGTAGGTGGACAACCATTTTGCCTGTGTTCCAACCAATTTTTCTGAGAGGCTGTCACGAAGGTCAATAACTTCTTCGTCCGAACTCTGTTTTGGGTGTTCTTGGACTCTATGGAAAGCCCATTGAGTCAAGAATCCATTCATTTGCGAGGACAAGAGGTGTCGCCAAGCCTCGGCCAAGTCAAGCCGCCGGTTAGGTTTGACTACGATGACCCCAACCTAAAAGGTCATAACTTCTTCGTCCGAACTCCGTTTAGTCTCGACTCTACGGAAAGCCCATCGAGTCAAGAATCCATCCATATGAACTCATTAGCTCCAAATCATGAAAATATAGTTCCCGTTGTGTAACCATAGTTATTCATATTACGAACTCCTATTATGAACTCATAACAAATTTCATAAGTTATTACATGGTAATTATAGTTATTTATGCATATAATGAGATATGAAAAATGAAAAGATTCGAATAAATGATTGTATATATATCACATATGATTACCGAATGACAATAATTATTCAGGAATATGAGATATATAATGAACATAAACACACATCGATTGTCCCGCTTAGAACCCGGTAGGGATAGACGGGCATGCCCATTAGAAAAAACAAGTCTGGGCAAAGATAATCGACCACTGCCCCGTTGGTCATTACAACATTTTCTGCCCTTATGATGGTCATTATCTCATACAATGGATAAATATGCCTTGGGCCCTTATAGATAGTCATTGTCTCAGCATAATGATAACAATACTTTCTGCCCTTATAAACCACTATTTCAAGACAAAGGAGTATGTGTCTTCGCCCTTATAGTTTCTTTATCCACTTCTAAGGTTTATGCTGACATGAAACATAAAAGAAAATGACAAGTATACAAGTACAAGAAGTAAAGTGTCAATGACATGAAATGTATATGATAGATAAAGTATATGAAAAGCATATGAAAGTACAGTATATGAAAATCATAGAAAAGTATAGTATATGAAAATTACAAGATGAAAATATAGGGAAGTACAAGAATATAGATGACAGTATATGACAAAATATGCAAGTACATGAAATCACATTGCTACTGAATGACAAACAAGACAAGATTCCCTCTCGAATCTGTCGTGAATGTCAATTATATAGTCAAAGTGAATTATACCGTTAAATGTGAAATCACATTGCTACTGAATGACAAACAGGACGAGATTCTCTCTCGAATCTGTCGTGAATGTCAATTCTATAGTCAAATTGAATCATACTATTAAATGCAAAATCATCATGCATTAATGACAAACAACGAGGTTCCCTCGAATTGGCCGTGGAATGCCAATTCTATAGTCGTAGTGAAAACACAAATGCAAAGTATATGACAATACAAGATCGTATAAGAAAGGTGTATGAAAACTATAGTATATGAAAGCAATTGAAAGTATATGTGAAAACGTATGATGGTATATGATATGATAGTAAAGTATAAGCTCTACACTCCAAAGGGAGATATGAAAGGTGTGATAGAAATTCACATAATCTGAAAAGTAATGATAGGATATAAAAAGCAATAAGTTATAAAATGAATATGGAATATGCAAAGTATAGAAACAGAAATACAGTAAAAGTATAGATAGAAGATATGTCAAAGACAAAGAACATGTAACGAAAATGATCACTCTGTGAACAGGGAACGGTAATGATGATAAGTAATAAAGCTATATGAAGATGCATAGTTATATGAAATGTATACGATAAGCTTGCGGATTCGCCACCATTAGTGGTCACATGCCTATGTTCCCATTAAGCCGCAAAGCTTTAGCACCCGTGTTCAACCGTAGGTAATCGAAGGGGGAGGCAAGAGGACAGGCATTCCACAACAAAGAAGACGTCATCTCAGATAGGTGCTCACTCTCAAAGACTGCCAAATGATCTCCGATTGGATTAGACATGTATATATATAAACTGACTCGCTTTATGTGTATAGATTTTGATGACACCACCCTAAGTGGTAGTTATTTTGTATGTGTAAATGATTTTGTTATTACAAAAAATTGTTTGTATAGGAATTGGGCCCATAACCCACAGGTACAAGTTTGGGGCCTGAGAAAGAACATCAATGGTCCCAATATATAGTCTCACGCCAGACTTATTGATCCACCATTCTGCCTGACTCCTGAATCTGGTGATGTAAAGCTGATGCGTGTGTGTAAAATGTATAAAGCATCTATGTGAGCAAGTGCACATGTTGTATCAAGTAATATAGTGTGTGTGTGAAGTACGAGTGTCGATCCCACGAGGAAAAAGAGTTACCAAGTACCAAAATTAAAATAATCCTATCTTTTTTTGGATGATGGATAATTTATGAAAATATATAAAAACTAAAGTCCTAAACTAACATGCAAAGATGTAAAATAAAAGATGGAAAACTTAGGGTTTAGATTTCATTTGGTTAATCGTTAAGCATTCTAGTCCAATTCACCACAATTGATATTCTAATCACCTATTAATGGTAAGCCTCACTTTTCCACATGTGAATCTCTCTCGAGAATCCACATTCTACCCATAGAACTTAGGTATTTTGCATCTCTACTCAACCCCAAAGCCCTAAGAGCGCAATAAACTCTAGAAGCCTAAATTATAACACAAAACCCATGATAATGATCTCTTGTCAATGGTGAAATGTGATGCCCTACACATGTCTAATTCAACTCTCGTTTCTCAAATCTTGAATTGAACCACAAGCATGCTAATGGTACACAAACATCAACATGTAATGAAAAATAGAATAGGGCTTTTAATAGAAATGTACTTCAAATATCAAATAGAAAGTAAATCAATGTTCAAATACATAAATCATAAACAAACTACATCTAAAGCCCTAGAAAACGAAAATCGGTCCGTTAATGGGAAAGATACAGCCATAAAGATGAGAGAAAACATGAAGAGGGAGAAGAAATAGCCTAATGTGATGAATGAAGCCCAAATCTCCTTTTCAATCAATCTCCTTCGCCAAAGAAAGCCTTGTCCTAGGGTGTTTCCACCCAAAGAGACTTGCTCATTAGGAACAATGTCCCTTCGAGTATGGGGTTTTTAGTGGCCTATTTCAGTCAAAAGAGGCCCATTTCAGCATTGCAGCATTTAACCTGGCCGACCGCTGGGGCTCAACCTGGCCGACCAAGCAAATTTCCTCGCCACATCATGATAAAGCCCTTCGTTGCGACGTACTCGAGGAAATTGAACTCTCAACATCCTAAGGCCATAACTTTGTCGTCCGAACGTCGATTTGGGTAATATTAGACTCGTTGAAAGATTAGAGAGTGTAGAATCTAGATATGTCCAAAAGAACACTTTAGAAATGATGATAAAGACTGAATTTACAAAATGCTCCAACTAGTCACTTTTGAACTCTCTTCTCTTTTTCCTTCAACTTCCAAGAGTCATAACTTGACCATTTGAAGTCCAAATTGAGTGCATATGGTCTCTTTGAAAAGATTGGGGGGTCTCATATCCATAAATATAAAGATTGTAGCCATTTGGGATCATCTTGCAGCTTAAAACATCAAAAAACAGCGTAGGGGCCGCATGTGTAGCTTTATCGATTGGCTTTATCTCTTTGTTTTTGCTCCATATTACCTCATGGTTGGTCTAATCACAAAATTGAACATTTAGAGCATTAAATCACTTATTTATATAATAAAACTACTAAAAATCTAAGAAAAACATGGGGATCAAATGAGTATAATATATACTCATCACCCACCTTATTCTTGGATAACCTTGGTGCCACTTGTCTATCCGCTAATCATGTATTTCATTCTCGCATGAAACACCTTGCGATTGATTACCATTTTGTTTGTGACTTGGTTTAGTTGTTTGAGCTGCGTGTTGTTCATGTATTCATTGGTGACCAACTTGATGACGCACTTACCAAATCTCCATCTAGGCCTCATTCTTTTACCTATGTATAAGATTGCAAGAGCTTTATAATAATTATCTTGAGGGAATTATTATATATTTAGGTTTCCTTTATTGGCTTTATGTTTACTTATTTTATCCTTATATTGGTATCTATATAGATACCTCAACTCTTTCAATAATAAGTGTCTCTTTTCTTATAATATATACAAGCATTTTTTTTTCATTCTAACCCGAACCTTGATTAATCTCACGGGATCTTAAAAGTTGCGGTTGGATAAAGCTCAATGACCACGGGGAGTTGAGGCGAGGTGACCATTAGGAGCAAACCCAAGATTTGACCAGATGAGCTACCCTCGAGGGTTGAAGGATGGGATTTTTAATATCATAGGAAAAAAAAAACCCACTTCAAATTAATGTGAATTATTTTGTCCCTCATACACATGCTTCAAATTAAACAAGGTGACTCAAAACCACATAATTATTCGAGGAACACACATTGTGTTTTATTCTTTACATGATTGTAGGATAATTTGAAGGAAAATGGGAAAAATATTGAAGAAAAGTAATTAATAAAAGTTTTTTCTTAATATATATATATATATATATATATATATATATATATATATATATATATATATATATATATATATATAGATATATATTGAGTTGAATCAGGTAACATTTATATAATAAGTTAGTATTATTAAAGTATTGGTACTAATGGTAGAAGAGTAACAATAAAAATGACTCTTAACACAATTGTATGTATGCCTATTATTAATGGGTAAATAGAGAAGTGCACCAACAAACAACAGCAACTCCTTTTGTAGCTAGAATGCCGGGGCTTTGGATCTTTTCATAATGACTTTTTCTTTTAAGCGAGCCATATGTGATGAATTCCCTTTGTTATCTATTTTGATATAGATATGGGTTTCAGTTTGCCTCTAGTATAGAATACTCAATGTGATGATGAAGTTATTATCACATGCAATATAATTATTCAATAAATTATAAAATATGATCGGTGTTGAATAGTATTTAAATCGATCGTGTCTGATGTGAGGTGTGTTTTACCTTCAAAAATAATGGCGATTCATCGCTCTTCTTGTATGTGTAGTTGACTAAACTTTTTGGGTAGTTGGACCCTTCATTTTCTTGGGAATTTTGTTCATTCTTTTCTGGAGAGTTTGGTCCTTCATTTGGACGAGAGTTTTGCCCTTTCTTTTCTTGAGATATTTTTTCTTTCTCTTTTTATTCCCCACTTCTCCCTTGGTGCTTATTAACTTCTTGACAATTAATACTAGCACGCCAAGAAGTATTATTTTTATCAAAGTTAATGTTATAATATGAAGCATGCAAAGAAAAGTAGTACTTAAATAGTAAATACATCCAAATACCATCAACTGTTAAGCACGTACAAGTAAAAATACTTAGTATCATATCATGTTTAGGTACAGAATATTATTATATTGAAGAGAGTTATTAAAAATTGGGTCATTGTCAATGAGAAATTAACATCGGTTTCTATTTTTGAAAACTGTTCTTGAGAACAATTTTTGAAAACATGAGGAACACAATTTTTGTCTTATGAAAACTGTTATTATCCTCTAAATTTATTGTTTTCTTTGTTCTTTGTGTTTTTCAAAAAAAAGAAAAGAAAAAAAAAGGGGAATCAAAGGTGTGTTATCCATGTTTCCCTTGTTCTCCTTGTCTTTTATAATAGAAAATAATTTTAAAAACAGGAACTAAATCGGTCCTAATAGACACATGAAAGAAAAATAGTTTCATTAATTTCCTTTCTAGGTACATTACCTTTGTATTGAAATACCATTTCTTTACACATTTATTCAAGGTTGCCTTGGTATGATAACTAATTTTTTTTATGTATTCTTTTAATCTAAACAATAAGTCCATGGCATGGAAATAGGTTAAATAACCATCAGTACATGGAAAGTTGTCTTTGAGACATAGATTTTATAATAAATTATAGCAAGAATTTTATTTGTACTAAGTTTATTAAAGTATTAGTTAGTTAGGAGTATCTTGTATATAAACTCCTCTCAAGTAATATGGATGTAGATCATTTTCTTCTCTATCACTTAGCAAGTATATCCAAATGAAGTCTTAAATTTTAAATTTCTAATTACATTTTAAATTTATTATGCAAGAGCTCTTAAGAACACTTTAAATCTCTATCACTTAGCATGCAAAACAAATATGTATGGTGCTTATACTCACCTTTCATTGCTTGTCGTGATGTTATCTTTGGGGCTCCACTCTGAAAGAACTTCAATTGTGAGATGTTTATGCTACTATGTTGTTAGGAAAAGATATGTAACAGAAGAAATAAGTAATTAACAATTAATTGTAAGTAGTAAATATAAGAAGTAAATAATTTAAGAATACATAAGTTTTTATAAATAAAGAGAAACAAAAGAAATAAATTTGAAGATGATATTTGAGAGAAGTTTTGCTGACATAACTTATAATTATTAACTTTTTTTAATTTTTTTAATTTTCTTTTGTTTTACTTTTCCCATGTTTAGGACCCTCATTTGATAAGTGTACTAAGGTGTATATGCAAATCATCTTTACTAGTAAGTTAAATATTTTGGACTTTGAAAAGAAGACATAAATATGACATGTCCATGAAAACTTAAGCTCCTTTTGTATAGACAGATATATCACATGCCTTTAAAGCTTTTCCTTTTATTGGACTAAGCAATAATGCTTGATTTTAAGTTATTTCCTATTCATAATAACTTTTTATTTATAATATTTCCAATTTTAAGATTGTAATTTTATTTCCTACATTTTAAAATTTTTATAAACCTAATTAAAAAAAAAAAAGGTTAATAGAAGTTATTATCACTATTACTTTAAATTTTATCCAGTTTCAAATATTAATTTTAAAATTAAATACTAAAACAATTGTTACTAATTTTTTTTAAATACTTAATATTTTTATATTATTTTTATCTTTTATTTAAAAAATTAACTTGTGGGTTCATGATACATATTTTTTAAATTTTAGGTCTATAAAAATTTATAATATTAAAGTATACAAACTCAGATTATAATATTAAAATAAAAATTAGTATAAATAAAAATTATTATGAATATGAATATATATATATATATATATATATATATATATATTATAATCGTATGTATAATATATTATTAAATTATTTATTAGAGTAGATAAATGTATTTTATATTAAAAGTAAATATAAAAAAAATAATTAATAAAGAAAATAAAATAATGAATAATATTAAAATCATAAAACTTAATTTATTTAAGAAATGGCAAAAAGGAAAAAATGAAAAAAAGAAAAAAGGGTCTGTGGCGGTTGTATAAGAAGGCTAGGTGGCAGCTTGGGGTGTATGTGGCCAAGTGAGAGACGTTGGGGTTTGTGAGGAATGAAGGGTATTTTAGTCTCATCAAAACATATATCCTTATGTTTAATTTAGGTGGTTTGATGGACTCTTTATTAAATAAAGGTCCCATATAACCCTAAAGCATAATTGCCTCTATTAAATATGCAAATGGAGAGAGGCCTGGGGCTAGGGTTGGTCCTTCTTTTGTTTGGCCTCTTTTTTACTCGGCTTCTCCAGTCGTTCATCTTCTCTAGACACTAGTCGATCAGTCTTCTCCCTGCCTCAATTCAATCTAGCCATTCCATCTCAAGTGACCATTTGATATCTCAATTGCTAGTTTATAGACCTCGAGGTAAGTCTTTGAAATTCCAATTTCGAATCTTACGATTCCACGGGTTGCTTTACTTTTTCCTGGGCAATCTCCGTTTTTTTAATTTGTGATTTGAAATTCCCATATCAAATTCACGGGTTGGGTTAACTCTATCATTTTCAGATTTACAAGTAATCTCACGGATTTTTTTCATTTTTGATTGTGATTTGAAATCCAGTTCATGGATTGGGTTTTTGGGTGAAATTTGTATTTTCATGTTGAGTTTATGTGCAGAGATTCCCTACAAAGTAGTAATTTTTTACCGAGTTGACCGAGTCATCTTGAGAACTTGGCCGATCCATCCGACATCACTGATTTTTTTGCCAATTCCTTCAAGCGCATTGTATTTGGTTTCGGTATCAATGCGATCACATACGAGGCGGTTACGACTCGACTGAGTCGTACAGGACTCAGCCGAGTTTTTGAACCCTCGCCAGAGTTGATGAAGGTGCCACCATTGCCTTGTTCGTCTAAGGCCAGACAGAGGGGTTGATTGGTGTGTTGAAGGTGGAAGGTGGAGGTGGAGGTGGAGGATGAGAGAGAGAGAGAGGAGAGGGGTGAGGATAAAATGGTTTTTAAATAAAAATGTTGGGACTTGACTAAATAGTAACACATGAGAGAGATGAGAGAGGTGTCATGTGGGATTATTGTAACTCCTTTAGTTGGTGAGTCCATGTCTCAAACCAATAGGATCACAGAGACCAACAAACTTGCTTGAGAGTATTCCCTGCCCGAATTAGCAAGTGAGACACCAGTCAAACTATGTTCCCTTTAAAATAAGGTAACTTGTTGACTAAACATAACATAAACACATTATTTAAAATCTATTTATTTATAAATTGAAATTGTTAGGTAATATCCCATCTCATCCTCCAAAACTATAAGACTTTACGAGATGACTCTAATTTGTAAGTAGATAGATTTTATAATACAAATAATTGGTTGATGATATTTATGAAATTCAATATTTCATTTTGGATTGAGTTTACAAATTTAATTACAAAATCCTTAAAACTCCAATGTTTGGAATACACACATTCGTGCTTACATTCTATATATAGATATAAGTGTTGTAGAAATTTGAATCCCATTAAAACACGAGTCAGCTACTCATGGAATCAATTAAAATTAGAGAAAATATACCGATCTGAGCTTTTGTTTTGCTTCAGCTGCAAGACTTGATATATACATGCTATAGTATAATGGATTCCATAAACAAAAACATCAATCTCATCTACTCATAACGTTCATAAAAGTAAATAATATTCAAAAAAAGAAATTATATTCTGTAGTTAATTAAACAGAATCGCAAAAATACATGCATCATTATTAGTCATCCAACTCATACTACACTTTCAACATGCTAATAAACTTCACACATACATGTACTATTACTACTACTTGGAAATAGAAAAGGAGGGACAAAATATTAATTCCAGTGATATCTAGTTCATATCATTCCTGTGATCTGAAAAGAGTGCTGAACAAAAATACTTTTTCTTCTTTCAAACTTGAGGAAGAGGAGCTGCAGTTGGCTGATCGGGAGATTGGTCAGGAATCCCAGAAACAAGTTTACGTGTAACAAACTCACAAGCTTTATACGGAAGATAAAAGAAGAGAAAGAAGAGAAAGAAAGAATATTATAGCACTGCCAGCCAACACCTCTAAGAGATTTTTAGAACGAATTTCGGAATCAATTCTAGAACAAAATAGTTGGCCCATTCTATACAACGTGTCAGGAATGCTTTGAACGTAGGAGTGAATAGGAGACAAAGAAAATGGGGACAGGAAGAAGTAAATGCGTACCAGACAACATGCCGATGATGTGCCATGATCAGGACGATAGTTTGGCTCAAACGCTACCGCCATCATTGTGACGGAGGCAATCATACATATCATTTCCCCATGTTTCGGTTTGTATCAAAAGATGCGTGTGGAGATGTTGCAGTAGAAATGAGGATGTAAGGATGGAGAGAAATATACCCATGGATGTCAAAGCCAAAGTGAGGGAGATCAAATCAGCTAAAATGAAGATCCAGAAAGAAAAGATTTGGAGTAGAAGGACTGGGTGCCGGTGCTTCCATTAGAACCTCCGAAGGTGCGGTGTAGGCTGCTGCAAAGGCAACTGTGGCTGAAAACAGAAAGAATGGTGCAGTTCTCCGCGGTTTTTCATTAGCCATTCCTTGCCTTGTCCATGGAAGTCCTTGTTTGGCATATCTGCAAACATTTCTTCAGCGGTCTTGTTGTCGTCATTAAGAGGCTTGATCAAATGCATCTTAGTGTCTGACTTCACATCCTGCACCCCCACATACAATTAATCACTACATAACATTGTTATTCTTGTGTGTGTGTGTGTATATATATATATATTGTTAAAGGTATAATATTTATATATATTAAATCCAAATCATAAAAGCTTGAGCTTTTAGGAGAGTTGGTCATTTAACATAGTATCAACTTGGTCGAATGGTAGGTCTTAAGTTCGAGACCTCTCTCCGCAATTTAAATATTTATTCTCCATTTGTGTATCTAAAAGTCCATAATGGACTCTGTTTGCATTGGTTTGTTTGTCTCTTCACATGCACGAGATATGGGGCATACGTGAGAAAAGGGTGTTGATGCGATATTCATATTAAACTCAAATCGAACAAGCTTTAGTTTGTAGGAAAATTGGTTGTTCAACATGGTATCAGAGTTTGGTTTGGTAGGAGGTCCTGGGTTCGAGCCACCTCTCTACAATTTATTCTCCATTTGTTGATTTGAAAGTCTATGGAGGACTCTATTTGGTTTGTTTGACTCTCCACATGGACTGCATGTGAGGAGGAGAGTTGGTCATTTAACAAACACATACAAACATATATATATATATAGCTGTTGGATGTGCATTGATCAAAAGGTGATCTCTTCCAAGAAAACAAGCTGGCCATGATATAGTTCATCTGTGTGATACTAGGAGTTCCAACTCTTGTGAGCCCAGTATTACCCCGGAGGAATGGAAATGCGGATTTGAGTCTTGGTGGGCATGATCTGTGTATGAGAGTCGACTTCACTGGTAGAGTTTTGGTTTGGGCACTATGGCCTTCAAGTGTGGTGATTTATCACCTAGTGGGTTACCAACTTCGTTTGCCTGATATTATTTCTGCATTTATTTATTTAATTGGTGCATTTGAAATTTGTTTGATTGTTGCTTGGTTAATTCTCTATTCATTATTGAAATTGGTTAATTTTTTGGACAGTCTAGAAAGAGTGAGATAGTATAGCGTTCAGAGATGGAGATTAATACAAAGATTAAAAGGAATTCTTTTGTATATAATTTATGGAGTTGGAATAGATTATATGTTGGTAAAGAGGCTTCTAATTTCTAGGTTTTTTTTGGAGTGAATGGCTTCTTTTTAAGGGCTGGTGAGATTTTTTGTGTTTCCCAGCTTTATGTGTTGTTGAGTTGCTTGATATATTCCATGTACACCTTTTTATCCTTTTTTGGTAATATATGCTATGGCTTATTTATAAGAAAAAAAAATTCTATTCATTATTCTCAGTGTGAGACATCAGATCTAACATACACTTTAATATCTCCTACACGAAGTCTAATATTTCTTACTTTTATTCAGTGATTTAGTTTTACGACCAGAAATATTAATATTCAAACTTGGAATTTAGTACCCTATAATTTTCCTTAGTTACATACTTTTTATTCGTTACCTAATTACCTTCTTTTTTTTTTCTTTTTTTTTCTTTTTTGTGAGGGGGCGGGTGATGTAGACTAACAATCAAATCACTTAAACAAATGCATGAATGGACACAATATTTACGTTTATTGCTAAAGGGTAAGTGGAGGCATACCTGAAAGAACAACAACTCTTTTTGTAGCTGAAATGCAGGACATTGCATCCGTTCACTAGCTTCACTTATTCTTTTCTGGCCAACCATGTGTAGTAAGGAGTTCCCATCATTATCTGTGGCTAATAATAGACTTCTCGTAAGCACCCCAGAATTTACCACAGTATCAAAAATTTCTTTATGACGGTAAAGGATTGCCAATTGTAAACGTTCATTCCATCTTTATCAGTGAGCTCAAGCCTTTCAGGATGATGGATGAGTATTTCTTCAACAATATCTGGAATGTTTGATATTGTTGCCAAAAAATGGATGTTCATGGCCCTTCTTATACTTGTTGGAGTCTTCATATCCATGTCCATTCTTACTAGCATGCCATGTAGTATCGTTGTTTACCAAAAGCTTGACGAGTTCTTTAAGTACTTGAGGGCGTCTGCTTCAATAATGTGAGACGTGGGGAATATAAATTTGACATGATATTTTGAAATTTATTTGATAAAAAGGTTTTTTTTAATGTATGATGTTTCTTAAATCGAAAATAACTATTGAAATATTGAAACATATAAATAATATTGAAATTTTGAAACAAAAAATGATAGTTAATTACTTCCAAGGATTAAAATAGAACCAATTACTATTTTTGCTTCTAGAAATAAAAAACATAAGGTATCCAAATGACACCTTAGTGCTCCTTTGGCTACACTTATTAGTTCTTTTTATTATTAAAAATAGAAAATAATAGTAACTTTTATTTAAAATATAGTAACTATCATATATATTTTTTTATAAACATAATTGTTCTCTTTAAAAATTATTTCCTAATTTTCTAAAATTTCATGTAGTAACATTTTTAATAATATCTAAGTTATTTCAATCAGATTTTTAAAATCTTGCATCTTAAATATAAGTCTATAAAATTTAAATTTCTTGTTACCAAAAGCTTTAAGAAGGCAAACCATCAAAATAAATAAGCAAGGTATATAAAGTTTTCATCTCTCACCTTTCATCACTTGTATAGGCGATATCTTGGAACCACCCACAAAAAGAACTGTTTGTGAGATGTTTTGACCTACGATCGTTCGGAACAAATAGGCCGAACATATGCAAGTAATGAGATGCAAGAAATTGAAACATTTTTTTTTTTTTTTTGGCTAACGCACACAAAGCAGAGAGGAACCACGACATTTATATAGAAGGAAGAAACTTTCTAGAACCCGGCATTGGTTCGCGTGACTTGATGGCCAGTGCGGAGGGTTGGATTATAGGAGAATAATATGGTCGGCCGAGGTGCATCATTCTCCACGGGTGATGCAGGTGTTCTCAGCATGCCCCATCAAGGCGACGGGAGGTTCGCGTTCGACTTGGAGGGTATAAGAAAGGCAAGCGACCAACTGGAAAAGGCTTGGTAAAGATATCCGTTGGTTGATGAAGAGAGAAGACATAGCGCACTTCAATTTTGCGGGTAGTAACTAAGTCCTGAATGTAGTGGACATCAAGTTCAATGTGTTTGGTACGAGCATGACGCCTGAGTTGGTGCGAGGGCTTTGTGCACTAAGGTATCCACAAAGAAAGAGGTGGTACCATTTGGCCAGAACATTGAGTTCTGTAAGTAGCTGCTGAATCCAAATAAGTTCTACGGCAACCAAAGCGAGAGCCCAATACTCAAAATCGGTGCTCTAGCATGTAACAATAGACTATTTGTGCAAACTCCATGTGATGAGGTTGCCCCTCAAGAAGACACAAACCCCACTCATAGACTTCTGATCATCAACATTGTAGGCCCAATCGGCATTTGAGAACCCTTCAAGGTTGAGGATGGGAGCCGAACAGAAAGATAGACCAAAGGCAAGGGTGCCTTTGATGTAGCGTAGGACTCTCTTGCAGGCTGTCCAATGGGCCACAGTGGGGGAGTGAAGGACTGGCTCAGTTTGCTAATAGCAAAGGAGATATCGGGACGGGTATTAGTCAAATATTGTAGGGCACCGATAGTGCTGCGGTAGAGAGAGCAATGATTGAAGGGAGGGGTGTCATTCAAGGCGAGCTTAGAGTTGAGACAAATGGGAGTACTATTGGGTTTAGCATCAAGCATGTTGGTACGGCGAAGAAGATCAAGTGCATACTTGGATTGGTGGTGAAGATGAAGGCCGATGGGGTGCGTTGACCTCAGGAAACCAAGAGGCGTATACGGGGACCAAGGTTCTTAAGGCCAGCCCCGAGTCGAGATCTCAATCTTGTAGAGATATACGGGCGGGAAGATCATCTCTGAGAATGTCATCTACATAGACAGTGAAAACATCAGTGAGCTGAGTATTGTTGAGGAAAAACAACGAGGAGTCAAAGCAAGGCTGCGGGAAACTGCGCGATTGGAGAATGAATTTGAAAGGTTTTTCAAACCAAACCCTAAGGAACTGTTTGAGATCCATACAAATCCTTGCAGAGGCGACATACATGAGTAGGTTTGGAGGGGTCTACAAACCCTTCAGGTTGAGCCATGAACACTGTTTCAAGTAAGTCCCCATTTAGAAATGCATTGTTGACATCAATGTGGTGCATTTCTCATTGTCTAGTCACTGCAATGGTGAGAATTATACGAATTGTAGAGGCTTTAACAACTTGGTTGAAGGTATCGAAAAAGTCCATGCCAGGTTTTTGTTGAAATCCCTTAGCTACTAGCCTAGCCTTATAGCGATCAAGAGTGCCATCAGCCTTGACCTTGGTACAAAAAATCAATATACTGTGCACAATTGTTTGCATAGGATGGGAGAACAGATCCCTTATTAGAAGAAGGCATATATTCAAACCCATAGCACAATGCCAGTAAGGAAGTGAGAGTGCCTCAGAAATAGAGGAAGGTTCCTGGTGTATGGGAGAGGGAGCAGCAGTCAACACCCTAGGCTTGAAAATGCTGACTTGGCCCTAGTTTGTGTTGTCACCTAGATTGTCTGATATTCTGGGCATCAGCAGAGTAGCACAAACCTATAAAAAAAAAAAGGGGTCTAGCGACAGTGTGTTGGCTGCCTCTTCGATGATTAAGTCAACAAACGGATGGAGAAGATAGAGAAGAAAGTCTATCAGTTAGAATTGCATACCTTTACCCCGTGGGGGGCCTCTGTTTTTGTGCTCAAATTTTCCCTTGATTTTTGGAAAGATAGTCTTGTAATTTTGACGATAAAATCTCTCTTTCCTTTTCAAAGACCAATTCTCCTTGATTTTTTGAGAGATAATATCACGAACTTAGTAATCAAATTTGCCTTTTCTTATCGAAGACTAATTCTCCCTTTTTAGGGATTAAGGTTTTTGAGATGTACTGGATTAGAATATTGAGTGATTAGTGGACAAATATCATGTGTGTGATAGGACGGCCAACTAGGGAGGACTCGGGACTTCAGAAGGGATGTAAGACTTTCCCGTCTAATTAGCCCCTGTATGGTTTTGGTGTATCAGGCTGTTTTGGGCCATTTTATGGTTTAGATCAGGCAATGGGCTCATGCAGGTGCTAGGCCTGTTGAGTAGTGGGCGTTAGACCCAAAAGCTATGGTACTCACAATGCCCCCCTTTTTTCTCGACTGGTATGTCATGCTCTTCTAAGCGGGGAAAAATACTTGTGTTTCAGGGTCTATAGTATGAATAGAGAAATTGGGGCGATTAATGCGCGTGGACTGCAGTGCTGCATATTACCATAAAACATTGTATTTCTGATGACATATTTAGTATGCCTTTTAAAGTTTCACCCCTATATATATGGTGTTGAATCAGCGAGGTATACAAAATTGTCAACGGATTTCTCCTCCATTAGCTTATTCCTCTACTGTGAATTCTTCTGTGGGTCAATGAAGGTGGAATGATGGTGGATGAAGACTTGTAGGAGTCTCTGCAACTATTTGTCACTTATGTATATTGTTTGTCCGGATATGTCATCTGCGTGGCCTATCATTCGTCCAGGAAGGAGAGACTGGTGGCGCCATTGTTCCTCTTTCAGAGTTCTTTGTTAAGGCTAGGTGCCCCCCTTATCCTGGCGCCTTTTGGAGTTGTGGTATTTGAGGTGTAGAGCTGAGAGGAAGGGAGATTTCAAGCGAGATAAACCATATTCTTCTTTTTCTTTGATTTTCCCTTCTTCCTCTTCCTCTTCTTCTTCATTTTTCATCTCTGCCTTTTCTGATTCCCCTTCTTTTTGTAATCAACCTGGAACATGTACCTAGATATTTCTGTAATGGATCTACCAAGGTTACTTGTATGTGTTTATCTAGGTTTTAATGTAACTATTGACGCATTTTGGCGTATCTTAATAAGATCGGGTTTTTCGTCATATTGATGCATCGTATTTTCTATTCTTTCTTCATAACCTGGCTATGGGAGCTAATGACCTGAAGTTGGCTCCCAAGAAGCCTCTATTGGTTTTTAGGAATGAGTTTTTTTTTTCCTTTTTTTAATGGGATTGCTCATTGGATTCTACTTGGTTAGCAAGCCCGAGCCATTTGGATAGACAAACCCAATGGCCCGTAGGCTAGACGGATCTAGGCCCACGGGGCCAATTTGTTCTTTATGTGCCCTAGAAGGTGAATCGTTTTACAAAGACTAAGCGTTAAGGGGAAGGACTCAGAGGAGCACGACTCCCGATATTGTGGCTGGTCCATCAGTGCATTTAATGCACCTGTGCATGCCTTACCCTATATAGGAATAGGGGTTTGGAAGTTAGCTTCTTTGCTTTTGCTTCATAAATCTTTTGCTTGAAAGCCCTCTACATTTCTGCAATACCCCTGAAGTTCTTAGCGAAGGAGCCGTTTGGAGAATCCTGACCATTTTTTATCTCTTGGTGGGTCTTTCATTCGTTTTGCTTTCGATTTCATTTGTGTGGGTCGTTTAGCTGTTGGTAGCCTTGCTTTGTTCTTACTTTGAATGCAGTTCTTAGGTCACCCGGTAGGTTTCGAAAACGAGCGCATGCGGGGTTTTGAAGGTACCCAAGCCTGAGGGCATCTTAATAGCTTTTGTAAAACTTAAGGGTTTTTAATCCTACTAGTTCTTTGGTAAGATATTGTTAAGTTGATCTCTCTCCTTTTTTTTTTTTCTGCTTGTAGAATGGCGAGAGGTCAAGAAGAGAGTTCCACCAGTCAAGTTGGGTGTTAGAGAGGGCCCAATCGGGAGCTGCCTTCTGCAAGCAACCTTGTCTCTTCCATGTCCATGGAGGAGTTGAGGTCCTTTTTCCAAATTCCTGACAATATTAGTTTAGAATTGTCAGACGATCCGGCTACCTCGACCGTAGGAGAGGCGGATATCTATTTTACTCGAGAGTAGTTCGTAGCTAGACTTCGCTTCCTTGTTTCATCATTGGTGAAGCAGTTTCTACATGTCTCCTGGGCACCTCCTGAGCTTATTCATCCGAACACTATTCGGATTTGATGGGTTGTAGTGTTCTTAACCTTCTTTTCTGGTTGGATATCTTGTTGGTGGAGATTTTTTTTGTTTATATGTTGAAGCTCGAAACTAAGGGCAAGTTGTCAATGTTCGCCCATAATCCAAGACTTCAATTTGTAACCAAACTCCTCGACTCCCCCAAGTCTAAGGAAAAGGGCGTTGTCCTGGTCAAGGGCCTTTGGTATGAGATGCCCGGCTCTCTTAGGCTTCCTTTTAATGTGAATCAGTCCCTGATGTTCCAAGGCTTGTTATAGCTTGGATGCAACTCATGCTCTGCTAGGTAGGTTATGTACTAATGTACCTCTATTTTCTTGATGTCATTTAGATAGGCAAAGGCGAGGCCAGCTAGTAAACTGGATTGAGAAGGCTGACCTAGAAAACATTGGGTGATTACTTGAGATAACTGAGGCAAAGAGCAATCACAAGCTTCTACTTACGGTGAAGAATTAACGAGAGTTGGGCGGTAGCCCTTTTCCTTATATTATCCCCCATCGTTCCTCGCTCGTTTCCTGTTAAGGTCATTGAGGGGGAACACTTCATTCTTGCCAATCTCCTGCGGTCTGGAGGTAGATCCTCTCGGGCGATTTACGCTCCGGGAGGACCAAGGGGAGGTCGCTACAAGGAGAATAATAATAAGGTTTGCTCATGTTACCCAGCCTTAGAGTCCACAGCCTGCCCCCCAACTGCTAAAGAGGAAAGATACAAGGGCGTGACAAACAAAGGCAGCCGGCGCCGGGTTGGAAGGTTTTGTAGACTGGGCGTGATAGCCCAGAAATGAGTGCGAGGAGAAAGGAATGTTTAGCCTAGCAGTCGGGTTTACTGCTTGGATGCTTAAACGGGCTGCGATCCTAGAGGGTGAAATCTCCTTAGGTTCCGAGGAGAAGCGACCTAGGCGGTCTTCTTCAGATGACGGGGCTCAGAGGGACTGGGCCATGGTCTCTGTGGAGTCCCCATACCATGCTTCCAATGACCCGGTAGGCCACAGGATTTTGTCCCAGACGGGGCTGATACACTTTGGAGGGGTTCGGTACGAGGCCTACAGCGTTAAGGAGGTTGGAGGGTGCCACTATAAGGGAAGTTTCAGCTCAAACATCCTACAAACCTAAGCGGCTCGAGACAAAGTAATAGATCGTTTACTTTAATTAGAGTCTTCATAAGCACATATATCACCCGTATTGGAGAGGGTCCATCCCAGATGCGGCGGATATGGTGGTTCCGAGTTCCAAGTGTGTGTTGGAAATTGCCCACCGTTGGAACACCATCAATCAAGCGGAATCTCCGATCAAGAACATGCACGACCTTTACCCGCATCACTTTTGGATGCCCGTGGGGGCCTGCTCAGAGTGGTATTCCGCTTCGTTCCCCGTTTTTATGGACAAAGAGGCCTTCCAGCCCGTGGCTGAGGACATAATGTTTATCCATGACCACGACTTTATCCGATCGTCAGAGCTCGTAAGTCCTAATTTTCATTTCGTGACTTCTAGTAGTAATTTTCCTCTAAAAAAAATTTTGTACTCTTTTTTGTTTATAGGCCATGAAGGCCATTGAAACATAGTTCCGTCGATGCAGGAGTTCCAATCCGCCTAGATGATGCTGAAAGCTGCGACATCTAGTTGGCGCTTGCAACATCGGGCCTTGAGCGCTTCCTAGCCAAGGCGGAATCTTGATGAGCATTGGGGCGACCAAAGATGGCACGAGGCGTTATCCAGCGGAGAAAGAAGAGACGAGGCCCGAACGACAAGGCTGACGGCCTGGTTGAGTGGCAACAGCAGAGCGGGAGAATGCCAAAGCTAGGGTAGAAGTTGATATGACTAAAGCCCTAAATTCTTTGGTAGTTGCGGAAGAAGGCGGGAGTAGGTTAGAGGCTAAGATCACCCGCTTAGAAGCTGAGCTCGCCCGCATAAAGGCTAAGCGGACATCGCTTTTGCTGGAGCTCGAGGAGTCCAAAGGTGAGGTGTCTTCCCTTCATGCCCAAGTAGACAAAGATAGGGAAGACATGGTGAAAGACTACGAGGGGTCTCTGGAGCTCATCTTTGCTTACGGCTATGGGTGTTGCATGTTCAAAAACAACATCTGCGGGGATCGGCCAGAGATCCCGGATGGCATGCTTGATTTTGCTAACCCACTTCCTCCAGAATTTTTTATGAACCCAAGGTGCCCCCTGGTGCCAGCAATCGTCAAAGCCAAAGACGTAGAAGTAGATCAACGCGGGGCGGTTGAAGGCTCGGAGGGGGGGAGGCGGGGCGGTTGAAGGCTTGGAGGGGGGGTTGTTACCAAAGAATAGGGCTTTCTTTCATATGTTAGCTTTGGCGATTTTGGAAAATTTTGCAAGGGAGGTTGTTTGGCCATATATATACCTTTTTTCTTTTTTTGTAACTCTGGCGACAAGGCATGAGTCATGTTTGTGAAAAATTTCAATAGGACCATATCTGGACTTTTAGATACCAGCTAGACAACAACCATATCTGGTCTTTTAGATGCTAATAGGATAACTGTAGGTACATGGTCTTTTAGATGCTAGCCGGAAAACAACTATATCTGGACTTTTAGATGCCAGTTGGATAACAACTGTATCTAGACTTTTAGATGCCAGTTGGACAACAACCGTATCTAGACTTTTAGATGCCTGACCCGAGCAACTGACCATATGCGGACTTTTTAGATGCAGGTTGAATGATAGCAGAGAGTATCTGGACTTTTAGAGAGAAATAATTGTATGCTTTTAAAAGGAAATGCGTAGAGAATAATCTTTTATTGATGATAATTTCCTCAAGGAATACACTATTGATAGTACTTCTTAAGGTGCATGGCATTCCACATTCTGGGAACAACAGTCATGTCTGGCCTGCTCAGCGTATAAGAGCCAGTTGTCCCTACTCGAACCACAATGTATGGCCCTTCCCAGTTAGGCTAGAGCTTCCCATTTGCTAGGTTAGCCGTTTTTTCAAAAACCCGTCTTAAAACTAATTCCCTAACTTTGAATGTATGTGGCTTTACCTGTCGGTTGTGAAAACTTGCCAAACTTTGTTGGTAGGATGTTATGCGTACAGCTGCCGCTTCCCAAAGTTCATCAGTCATGTCCAAGTCTTTGATTATGGCTTCGGTGTTTACTTCCTCAGGAATTTTCGTTCGAATGGTGGGCATCTAAATTTATGTGGGGATTATAGTCTCCATCCCGTATGTGAGGGCGAATGGTGATTCCCCTGTCGGCCTTCAGCTGGTAGTCCTGTAGGCCCATAACACTCCTAGTAGTTCTTACCCACTTTCCTTTGGCTGAATGTAGGCATTCAAGAGTGTTTTGTTGGATGCTTCTGCCTGGTCGTTTCTTTGTGGGTATCGCGGGGTGGAGGATAGGTTTTTTATTTTCAATTCGCTGTAGAAGTTTCTATTCGTTGCGGCCCATTGTCCGTTACAATCGACTAGGGTATCCCGAACCTGCACACAATGCTTTTCCATATAAACTGAGTGACTTCCTTGTCCTTGATGGATGTAAAGGCTTTAGCCTCTATCCATTTGCTGAAGTAGTCAGTGGCAACTAACAATAGCTTCTTTTGAGCCGAGGCAGTAGGTAGTGGCCCAACTATCATCCATCTTGTCTTGGCGAAAGGCGAGTGCTGCTATCATTGTTAAATCTTGGGCTGGGAGTTTTAAGACAAGGGCCTATTGTTGGTAGTGATCACATTTTCTAACATAGGCGGCGGAATCCATATGCATGGTTGGCTAATAATAGCCTTAGGTATGAGCTCTATGCACCAATGTCCTACCGCTTGGATGATTGCCGCATATACCATCGTGAAGTTACGCTTGATATGTATTGTCCCTTTCACGGGTGACACGCTTAAGATGGGGCCACCCAGGGGCCCCCTTGTATAATTTATCGTTAATAAGGGAGAGCCGAGCTGCTCGGACTTGGATATTATGGACTTCAGCTCTGTTATCCGGTAATTCCCTCGAACTTAAATAGCAGGCTACTGGGGTCATCCAAGAAGGACATATTTCATCTATTTCATTCACCCGATTGGTAGGGATTGACGATTCTGGTTGATAATATACGGGAAGGAGTACTATTTCTTTTATTAGCAGTGACGTAGCCACGACGACCAATGTGTTTGCCTTCTCATTAGAGCTTATTGGAACATGCTCCAACCGCCAAGCCACAAAACTTCCTAACCGTCGGTTGATTAGGCTTACTTACTTGGACATGCGCTAATCTCTTGTTTCATATTCTCCATTTACTTGCCCTACCACCCATTGAGAGTCGCTTCTTATGGTAATCTTTTCTGAGGACACGGAGATAGCGAGATTAAGCCTAGCTATAATTGCTTTACATTCGGCTTCGTTGTTAGAAGCAGGAAAATTCAAACGTATAACTTGCTTTATGAATTCTCCGGTTAAGGCTTTAGTTACCTTTAGGCGGCTCCGTGTCGTGAAGTGCCATCCCACATTCGAGTCACCGATCGAGAGATGTCAATTCCATTTCTTGTTGAGGAATTTACGCTGGGAATCAGCGATACCTATCCCTTTAATGCTACGTGGGGTTTAAATTGAATGTCGATTACCCATCGAGCCATTCGTCCTGATAGGTCAGCCTTTATGTATAGTGTTTCTCAAAGGGAGGTTGGTGAGTACAGTAATAGGGTGCGCTTGGAAGTAGGGGTGGAGTTTTTTTGTGGCCACCCTGAGAGCCAGTCTCGCCTGATCGAGACGGGTGGTATTGGGTTTCTGCCTCGGATAGGGGCTTCCTTATAAAGAATATGGGCTTTTGCTTATGGTGCTTGTCTTCTTTGAATAAAAAATTTGCACTTACTAAGCGTCGAACAACTATGTAAGATAAAGCGTTTCATCTGTCTCAAGGCTAGCCAGGATTAGAGGCTTGGTGAGATACTGCTTAACTGCTATAAGGGCTTGGTCTCATCCACTATCGGCCAGGTCACCTTGACACCTTTAGAGTGGTAAAGCGGCTCAGCGGAGTGCAGTAAAGCAAGAGATGAATCGCTGAGAGTCGCGCTCGACTAGTTAGTTTTTGTACTCCTTTTCTGGTGGTAGGAGTATGAGATTCCATAATGGCCCTAAGTTGAATAGGATTGGCCTCAATTCCCCTCTGCATTACCATGAAGCCTAAGAACTTTCCTAAACTAACTTCGAATGTGCACTTCAAGGGATTAAGTTTCATACCATTCGTGCGCAGTAACTCAAAAGTTTCTTGCAGGTGGTTCATATGGTTAGTTCGTTCTTTAGACTTGATAAGCATATCATCAATGTAGACTTCCATTGTTCTGCCAATTAGTGGTTGAAATATCTTTGTCACCAGTCTTTGATAGGTTGCCCAAACGTTCTTCAAACCAAAGAGCATCATGTTATAGCAGTACAGCTCGTGCGGCGTAATAAAGGTTGTTTTCTCCGTATCAGGTGGGTACATTGGAATCTGGTGATAACCAGAGAAGGCATCTAGAAATGACAGCATCTCATGCCCGACAGAGGCATTAATGATTTGATCTATTCATGGCAGGGGGAAGCTATCTTTGAGGTTCGTGTAATCCACGCATACCCGCCATTTACCGCCCTTCTTCTGGACGACCACTACGTTTGCAAGCCATTCGAGATATTTCACCTCTTTGATAAAACTTGCACTTTGTAGGTTGTCTACCTCTTTTTGTATAATCTGATGACGATCTAGGTTGAATCGCCTTATCTTCTGTCTAACAGGCTTTACTGTCACAATAACGTTCAGTTTATGAGAGGCCAGCGTTGAGGCGAGATCGATGCATGTAATAAGTGGCGAATACATGCGCATTCCCCCGATAACATGTTATCTCTAAGGATCCGTAGCTAACGAGTTCCTTTTCTTAGCCCTTACCTAGGTGGCGAGCTCTAGTTGCTATGCGGGTATGTGACCCCTAAGGGGAAGATCCTCAGAACCCTTCTCCCCTTTCTATTCCGTGGGATAGTGTGCTGTTGTCATGTAGCTAGGCATTTGTTGCTTTCGGGAGGAGTCGACTTACTTGCATTGGTTCGTAACTAACCATCTGGTGATAGGTTGAAGGGATGGCCTTCATCGAATGCACCCAGGCCCTATCCACTATGCAGTTATATGGTCCCAGGTTTTCGACAACTGAGAATAAAACCTATTGGGTGACTGGCCCTGCTTGTACAAGAAGTGTGATATCTCCTAGAGTCGTGGTTGTTGTGTCGTTGAAACCAGAGGGGATTCGTCTGGATGAATTCAACATTTGTGGGGAAAGCTTCATCTGGTTGAAAGTGGGCAGTTGCAACAAATCTTCGATGTTGCCAGAGTCTACCAATACCCTGTGCACATCAAAACTGCTAATACAAAGGGTGAGTACAAGTGCATCATAATGGGGGTTAATGACCTTATTCAGGTTTACTAGGGGAAAGGATACGGGGCCATCTATAGGCGTTGTCTCCTCCCGGCTACCACTGGTGTGGATAGGGTTTACCCGGGCTTCGACCGTGGCTACTCTTAGAAGCTTCTTTTGTTAGCATTTTGATTGGTACTAATCATCGAGAATACTCTAGTATATAATTTATGGCTTGACCTAGATTCGGCGATGCTAATTGTGTCACCAATCATTCACGCACTGGCGTAGGTGTGGGTTCTTCCTCGCGATCACCTTTCTTGATATATCTTCTAAGGTGCCTGGTTTTAATTAGTCTTTCTACCAGGAATTTTAGGCTTCTGCACCTATTGGTCTCATGCCCATGATCTCTGTGATAATCGCATTGTATGGACGGGTTTCTCTATAGGGGTTCCGTCTGGATTGGTGCGAGCCATTTGAAATCTGGCAAATCGCTAATGAGAGGTAGCAGCCTCTCATAGGTGATATTCAGAGGGGTGGATTGCGGGGGCTCCCTCTTCTTCTGTGGTTGGTCTGAGGCCTTCCGGTTTTATCCTATACTTACTCTGGGCTCGAGGCGGTTTCTTCCCACCTCGGAAACTACTTGTTTCCAACCCCGACTTGCTAGTGATCATAATAGTTTGAGATGCTGCATAGATGTTATCCTCCAAGGTTGAGTATCTATATGCCCGTCTGTACAATTCTTCCATTGTAGTTGGAGGGTCTAAAGACAATAAGTGGAAGAACGGAGTAGACGGCGTGAAGCTCCTGCGAAGTTAAAGAAGACTACGTCCATCGCGTAAACTTTGTTGGACGACTTGCACGAATCTCCTGGTGAAATCCCTTATGGTTTCTTCTTCTTACTTTATTATAGTTTGTAAAGGACTAATATTCACCAGCTGTTGTGCGAGCAAAGTGCGTGAGATGAATAAGGTCCAGAGTTTGCTAAACGAATTCACCGAATTACATGGGAGCTTGTGGAACCAAGTTAGCATCGGCCAATGAAGACTAGACAGAAAGACTTTGCATAGCAGGCGATCATTCCCGGCGTTCAGAGTCATAGCTTGGTTGTAATGGAGCATGTGGTCATAAGGATCGCTAGAGCCTTTGTACATAGCAAAGGTAGGCATGACGAAGCCTCGCGGTGGCTTGTAATCAAGGATGTGTTGCCCTGGGGGAGAAGAGAGCATGTCGTTGGGACTTCAAATCGATGTTGTAGGCGATATGTAGATTTTTAGCCCTATATTGAAGGAGGGGTGAATTGGCGGCATGGGCAGCATTGCACCCATAGGTAGAGTAAATGCGTTCCCGGGCGCTTCGTTTGGCTGATTCCGACCTCCACCCGTTGCCCGGCGGAAGGTACCATTGTTGGAATTACTAAATGCAGAGCGGTGTGAGTGTCTCTAGCGTGATCTATCTCTGTATCTTTTTACTGAGGAGAAGTTGGGTGAGCTGCCTGAGGATAACTCGTCGTCTGCCGAGATATCTACATCATCAAGGACGATGGGCTTCTTAGCCGCTATCTTGCGCGTCTCTTTCGTCAAGATCACGCATTTTTTCTACTTGGGCCAGCAGATGATTGTTTTCACGCTACAGGTGTTTAGCGTATTCCTGCAATTCCTTCATCTGTCTAGCTTGCTCCTGTTATTTCTTCTCCATGTCTTGATGCCAATGGAGGAATTGATCTTCAGGCGATTTGATTATTGGATTGCTAGTCATTTCACTTGTCTCGAGCAGACAAATGTGGAAATGGGAGCAGTCAGATCTTACGGTGAAGGAGGGCTACATGATAACTATTTCAGCCAAGCCCTTGCACGTTGTCGATGAGACTTTTTACTTGGTTCCCACAGACGACGCCAATTTTTGTCACCTGGATCGTTTGATCTTCTAGGCATCAACAGAGTAGCACAAACCTGTAAAAAAAAAAAAAAGGGGTTCGACGACAATGTGTCAGCCGCCTCTCCGATGATTAAGTCAGCAAATGAATTGAGAAGATGGAGAAGAAAGTCTATCAGTTAGAATTGCATACCTTTACCCCGTCGGGGGCCTCTATTTTTGTACTCAAATTTTCCCTTGATTTTTGGAAAGATAATCTTGTAATTTTAGAGATAAAATCTCTCTTTCCTTATCAAAGACCAATTCTCTTTGATTTTGAAGAGATAATATCACGAACTTAGTAATCAAATTTGTCTTTTCTTATCGAAGACTAATTCTCCCTTTTTAGGGATTAAGGTTTTTGAGACGTATTGGATTTGAATATTGAGTGATTAGTGGACAAATATCTTGTGTGTGATAGGACGACCAGGACTCGGGACTTCAGACGGGATGTAAGACGTTCCTGTATGATTAGCCCTTATACGGTTTTGGTGAATCAGGTTGTTTTAGGCCATTTTGTGGCTTGGATCAGGCAATGGGCTCATGCGAGTCTTGGAGCCTGATAAGTATTAGACCTTGGACCCAAGCCATGGTACTCACCTGATTTGCATGGGGTGACGAGCAAATAGGTGCAAGGCGAGAGCTGACTAGGAAAGATGTGGGAGAGGAAAATGGAACAGGAAGCAGAGGCACCAAGGTAGTACCAAGGTGTGTATGAGGGTAGGGGTGTCTCAGTTCAATACCACGATTATGGAGTAATGGTATGACACGTCAATATTCCCCTCCATAGTCATTTTCAAATCATTTGAGTTTGTGCTCAAATTGTCTTTCATCCATATTAACATAGTGAAGATCAGTATCAGTGGTGTCAGACTTGAGCCGTAGGTGATAAATCCACGAGAAGCGGTATAATCATCCACAAAGGAGATATAGTAGCGATAGCCAGGAAGATATATGTGGAGAAGGACCCCATAAGTGTTATGCACAAGTTGAAGAGATGAGATGTCTTTAAAGGAACAGTAGAAAATGACATTTGATGTAACTTGCCAAGTTTACATGGTTCTCAAAACAAGACAGAGGAAGTCGTAACAGGTACATACAATAGTTGCTATACTTTACGAAGAACTGAAGCTTGGGGGTGTCCCAATCGGTTGTGCCATAGATGCATTGTGGTGTTGTCTTCAGTAGAAAGAGGAGTTGCTGTAGCATTATCGGTTGGGGTAGAAGGAGAGGCTTCACACGTGGTTGATAGGCTGGAACAAGCAGAGGTAAAACAGGGAACATCCAGAAAAACGCAACAACAGGCATTGTATATACATTATTTGATATGTCAGCAATGGAGGTTGGAATAGCAGGGCAGTGGTGAGAGTGCAATGTGGAGAACAAAGTTGACTTTGGAGAGACATCAAGCTGGTACAATCCGCATTGTGGTTAACCTGCTCCTGAACCAGGATGTCCTTGGCCTTTGTCTGCCAACATAGCAACATGAAGCATAAATTCCACAAGTACATTGTTATGTAAGGTAAATTGTGATATGCTGATCAAATTTTTCTTGAGCTGGTAATAAGTAAGATATTTTGAGGTTGTAGTGGTCTGAGGTGTAGGGATGCTTGAATTACCAATGTGTGTAATAGGTAGAGCTGAGCCATTGCCAACAGCAGAGAGTTTACTTAGACCACATGATGCAGCAGCCTTAGTGTCAATGGCAGTGACATCGGGTGTAGTGTGGTGTGAAGCTCCACTATCTAGGTACCAGGCATCATCGGGAGAAAGACTTGGTGTTGTAACAAGAGCCTGACTAGAATGAAGTAAGTCGAAGGACTGTGGAACCTGTGAAATGAGCTCCATGGCGAGTACTAGCAGGAACACCAGCAGTGGTCCTGAGTTTGATGTAGAGAGATTAAACCTGCGGAAACGCGCCTTAAGACTAGAGTGTCCTGCTCGTCCACAAATCTAGCAGAATAATTTGAGAGGAGATCCATATGAACATCGACCAGGAAATAGAGCAGGCCTATAGGATTGCGCCCACAGTATCCTGGAGTATACTGGTATTACGTGATGGATAATGAGAAACAAGTAAGTGAAAGATGAGCTGTAGCACCCAGGACACCTCCCAAAGCCAGGGGAGGAGTGAGATTGTTCTAAGCGAAGCTCGCGAGGCTTGAAGCATGGAAGTGAGCCCCTCAGGAAGAGTAACAGAGTCATGGGCTGAAATAGTTTTGTATTTAGCTCATACTTCAGAGCCCAAGGCCACCCTAAAATGTAAGGACTAATTCTCATCCGGTGTAACTTGGTCAGCACTCATCAGTTCGTGAGCAAGAGATTTCATTTGAGGATATATTTCCCTCAGTGACCAGGGATTCTTTCTTTTTGTGGTTTGCAAAGAAGTTGGATATGGAGATGTCGAGCCTTAGATTTAGTGGCAAACAGATTGTTCTAAGAGTTTCCAAATACTGGAAGCAGATGTGCGTGGAATCACATGCTCAAGCATCGGTTCTAGAATGGAAGAGAATCCAACTAAGAAGGAATTTGTCCAAGCGTGTCCATTAAAGAAAAGCACGATTGACTAATACCTGTTCTGAAGATGCTGGAGAGGTAGGCTGATATGAGATCTGATCTGAAGAAACTTAAGAAACTGCTTTCTGGTTTTGAATTTTGTACGCAGAGAGAGAATTCTTCCAATCCATATACTCGAACTGTAGGCAGGGTGGTTGAGATCGCCACAAGAGATAATTTGACCGATCTAATCAGGTACTTACCGGGACCAAGTGTAGAAGGTAGGGAACTTGAGGTGGGAGAGGATGAATGTTTTGAGGAATTAGACGTGATGGAAGCCATTGACGGTTCCTGGAGCATTGATACCATATTGAGGATACAGAAATGAAGATAAACTTTTTTTTTTTTTTTTTTTTGGCTAGCACACAAAACATAGAGAGGAACACAATGCTCAGCCATGCAGAGGACAGAACTTTCTGGAACCTAGTTGGTTGCATGAGTGAGGGTGCATCATTCTCCATAGGACGTTCTAGAATGTTCTCAACAAAAAGAGACTAAAATAGATAACATATATTTAACAATTATTAGAAATTGAGATAAATAATTAAAGTTGAATGGACATAAAAAAGAACCAAATTTTATTAAACATAATCCATTTAATTATATCATTGTTATAGCCACACTGACCATGAATTATTATATTACACTAACCATAGATTTTATCCGTGAAGCTTATTGAGTTTCATTCATTAGTCTCATGAATCCTTGTCCGATTTTCCGTTTCTTCCTTTAAATGCAGTTGGATTACATGGGAACATTGAAGACGGTCATAGGGCCTGATCCCTTTCTAATTAAATATCTATAGCTAACATCACCCAATGTGGAGGCCAATTCTATTTCATATTGATTTTGTGAACATAAACAGAAAACGGAATTATTAAATTAGTAGCCTAATTTTTGTCTTTATATATATCTCCAAATTTGTTTCACTACTAAAAATAGAAATCAACAACCAACTGTTCTTTACCTTTAAAAGAAATTAAAAAAATGTTTTTAATCATCGGCAAATAGACCCCTAAAATAGATTAATTAAAAGAGTTTTAATTCAAGCATGCAAGCATTGTTATTTATAATTTCAGCATTTTTTTTCTTATAGGACAACATCTAAGACTTTGTTTGGATTAAAATAAACAAGGAAACTAAATAGGAGTAGATAAGAATCTAAATTTTTTTGTTCCCAATTTACTTTCAAAATCATGAAGAAAAATTAAATAAGTAAAAGAATATATATTTGAAGTTTATAGATGAAAAAACGGTTGAGAAAGCATGAAAGTTTCTTTGAAAGTTTCAAAATAATATCTAAACTTGTTTTCATCAGTATTAATTTGTGAAAACAGTTGATATAAACAGAAGTGTATAAAGTCACAATTTTCATATTTGAAACAGAGAAACACGAGTCCTCAAATTAAGCTGTTTAGAAGAGCATCACAGTCGAGAATTCCAACCAGAGATTGAACAACTTTCAAATTTTTAAAGATATTAAGGAAAGAATATATAAATGAACTCACACCAAACACTCGTTGAAGATGGAAATATGAAGAACTGTTGTTCCATTTGGTCTCCACCAAATAGGGTTTTGCGATCTTCCGGACCTTCTGCTTTTAGCTTCATTTCCTCAGCAAGAAACTGAAACATCTCAGTCTGAGCATGGCGGGCTGCACAAAAATAGGAGTCTCTCGAGCGAACTGTTTCAGCGCAATCAGCAACTCACAGTCTTTGCCATTATACCTCTTTACCGCATCGGTTGCCAATTCTTTCCAGAATCGCTGGCTGCCAGTTCGTGGAGAATAGTGTTTGCCTTCGTTGTTTTATATTCAAGAAGCGGAACTGGAAGATTTTCTTGCAACATTCCCAGTAACTGTTTTACCAGATCCTTCTCTTTGAAGCGAATGGCTATATGCAAGAATGTGTTGTTGTAACTCTTGCTGATTCTCTGCAATGGGCCTTCAAGTGGCTGATCGCGGCTTACTTCGGGCAGATAGTTGTGTTCTTCCTTAAAAAGTTCATATAGGATTTGAATGGGTACCTTTTGTCCGGGATCCGCCATGAATTAAAGCTGTTTTTGTGTTCCGAGAGGGAGGCAGAAGATAAGGCTAGCTTGAAGTGAGATTCCACAATCCGGAAAGTGTTACTGCAGATGCGGAATTGGTGACTAGTCTCAATCCCGTGCTAGCTTGCATCACGAGAGCAGATAATGTCAACTGGCCTACCGCGGACACATCGAAATTTCGTCCTTACATCCTAGTGGTGGATAAAGTCAGGGACATAGATATTTTGGGTAGAGCTTGTAGTACATTGATTAAGTAACTTACCACCAAATTAAAGGTCAGGGTTCGAACCCCATTATAAACCATTGCATCCAAACAAGCTCTTATTTAATCAACTGCATGCACTGGAACCAAAAAAAAAAAAAGAGGAAGAAAAGTGTATTTATTTGTGATTTGAAAATAATGTCATTTGATACGATCACATATTGGTTCAGGAAGAAATTATGAGGTGGTATTTAAAAACTTTTTGAGAAGTCTTTCATCTATCAATCGATGCTTTTTAGTTCGGTTCTGCCTGATGGGTTTGGGTCTATCGTTGATGCTTCGTTGAGGCCGGTTCGTAGTGGGGAGAAAGGATGCAGAGGAATTTACTGTGCCACTAGAGAAGATCGAAGTTAAAATTTATTCAAGTGTGGTATTTGCGAATGTCGGAACTACTGGGGTGAAGCGATGATACATTATCGCAACAGTTTTACGATAGTATTTAAAGTTCAACTGATTAAATTTTTTTTTCTCTAATATGCTGGATTTTTAAAAAATTTCAAACAAAATGACAATATTTTTAAATTAGGAACCTTGAAGACACTTTTCCCTAAAAAAATCCTGTGCATGGATGAAGCCTTGACTTAATAGTTCTAGCTCTTGGGACCCTGAAACTTATGATGATAGCCACCTTCCCCAGAAGTAGGATCCATAAGGAGATTTCATGATCATTCATTTGGTTATCAGTCATGTCGTTCGGCCAAGTGTTGAAGTTGTATTCAACTAGCTTTAATTAGTGTCCAAAAACAAGTAAGAAGGATAAGAAGACTTTACTTGAAACTTTTTTTATTAAAGAAGTAAAAAGTGAATAGATATCAAAAAAATTAAGAAACGATACTTGCTTGTGATAACAATTCAAGCAAATAAATTTCTAAGCCTACTAAATGGAAATTAAATGACTTATTGTCTCACTTATCCATATTTGTCTCCTGACAAAATACCAGTCATACACAAGACCAGACATGGCTCTTAGCTTGCTGGAACTTTCAAAAGACCAGACAAGGCTCTCAGCCTGTTGGCAATTCCAAAAAGATAGACCAAACAAGGCCTCTAGCCTGTTTGGTACACGACCAAGCCCTACGGTGGTCCTTGGCTTGTTAGCTAGAATCAAGGCCCAAAAATGGTTCCTTGCCTACTGGCACAAGGGAGAACCCTGCTAGCTCCTAACTTAACATTGGTGTCCTAAGGCGACCATCCTAACCGGGAGTGAAAAGGGTTGCACAATAAGAAGGAATCAATGGCTTAAGTAAACTAAGAAATTATAAGGCGTCAATGGCGTCAGGATGAGAAATAAAATAAGCAATAGAAAAGTAAACAAAGAAGTGTATTTCCTTCAAAGCACTTGTAATAGCTCAAAGAGTACACAAGTGATGGCGGCCGAACAAGGCCCCATTACAAATGAAAAATTAAAAATGAGAATGGAAAGAGGTAGAGTCTGCTCTGATTTTCTCGACAACAACGACCTCCATGGGTTCCTTGGCGTTTAACGGAGGTGCCAGTGCGTGGCGCACCTCAGCGAGGCGCAGACCAGGGGCGCGAGGGTTCTAAAAACTTAGGAGCCTTGACGGGTCGGCCAGTCGAAGTCTGTATGGGGCCTGCGGATGGTCTCGCGTATGTTGTGTTTGAGCAGCATAACACGTGCGTAAACGAGATCGCCAGCCTTTTGGTACTCTTCTCCATCGCCTCTTGCTCCTTTGCATGCCTGAGAATGGACGAGGACACCTCGTGTCTTTGAAGTGCCTAGGCTCGCGAGAGATGTCCGCTCGACCTCCAGGCGAGCAATCTCAGCCTCCGCCTTATGCTCACCCTCCTCTACAGTTGCTAGGGCTTCTTGGACCTTAGCCAGGTCCTCTTCTGCCCTTGTCCTGGTGTCACCTACTACATCGGCAGCCAAGCAGGCCACCTTAGCCTCATATTTGGCTTCATCCCTTTTCTTCTCCCCTTGTGCAATCCTCTCCCCACCAACCTTTGCCTTTCGCTCCTAATGCTTCCACTTGGACTTTACCTTAGCCATGGAAGCGTCTAAAGCCTGGTGTTGGGGGCTTTCGGTCAAACCTCAAAGGCTGGCTTCTCGACATCATCCTAGGCGAGTTGGAATTCCCTGCTTTGCTAGCCATGTACAAATGGCCGTCACGGCAGAAGAGATGTTAAAGAAAGGGTATGAGTGTTCTTGCTGTTCAGAGCGACATTTGTGGGGCGCCTAAAGATCTTGGATGGCATGCTGATTCTGCCAACCCACTTCCTCGAGGAATTTTTTATCAACTGGGTGCCCCAGATTGCAATGATGGGTTGAAGCTAAAAGTAGAAGTAGATCGAGCAGCGGGTGAGACTCGGAGGGGGTGTTGTTACGAAAGAATAGGGCTTTTTCTTTCATATGTTAGCTTTGGCCATTTTGGAAAATTTTGCAAGGGAGGTCGTTTGGCCATATATATACCTTCTTTCTTTTTTTTTTGTAACTTTGGCAACAAGGCATGAGCCATGTTTGTGAAAAAATTCGATGGGACCCTGATCGTAATACAGAGAATATTAAGCGGGACCAATAATAGTATCTAGACTTTTTAGATACCTCGAAAAGAATACACTATTGATGAGTACTTCTTAAGGGCATGGCATTCCGATGCAGGAGCAATGATCCGTGCGGCTGCTTCGGCACATAGAACCGGGTTGTCTCCTCTTTCGAACCACCGTGTATGGCGCTTCAGGTTGGGCTAGAACTTCCGAATCCTTTGGGTTGTGAGTGTTTTCAAAAATCCGTCTTAAGACTAATTCCCCGACTTTGAATGTACGCGGCTTTACCCGCTGGTTGTGCAAGCTTGCCAACCTTTGTTGGTAGGATGTTATGCGTACAGTTGTCGCTTCCTAAAGTTCGTCAGTCATGTCCAGGTCTTTAATTATGGCTTCAGTGTTTGCTTCCTCAGGAATTTTTGTTCGAATGGTGGGCATCCTGATTTCATTGAGGATTATAACCTCCATCCCGTATGTGAGGGCGAATGGTGATTCCCCTGTCGGCCTCCGGCTGGTAGTCCTATAGGCTCATAACACTCCTAGTAGTTCTTCTACCCACTTTCCTTTGGCTGAATGTAAGCATTTTTTCAAAGTTGACAGGAGTGTTTTGTTAGATGCTTCTACTTAGCCGTTGCTTGCGGGTATCGCGGGGTGGAGTATAGGTTTTTTATTTTCAATTTGCTGCAAAAGTTTCTATATACCCAACTATCAGTTACGGCCCATTATGGATTACAATCATTGGGATATCCAGAACCTAAACGATGCTTTCCATATAAAGGCGAGTGACTTCCTTGTCCTTGATGGATCACGGAAGCCAGCCTCTATCCATTTCTTTGAAGTAGTCGATGTGATAACAATAGCTTCTTTTGAGTCAAGGTGATAGGTAGTAGCTGACTATGTGATACCCATTTGAGGCGAAGGGTGGGGCTTCTTGTTCGCCATTCAATCTTAGGGGAGTTTGAGGACTAAGTGCAATCGTTGGCAGCGGTCACATTTTCTAACATACGCGGCGACATCCATATGAATGGTTGGCCAATAATAGCCTTAGGTATGAGCTCTAAGTGCCAACGTCCTGCCGCTTGGATGATTGCCGCATATACCATCGTGGAGTTCTACAAGTATGTATTGTCCCTGTTGTTAGGTGAGACACTTAAGATAGGGCCCGCCCAAGGACCGCTTGTATAATTTACTATTAATGGGGAGAGCAGAAATTTTGCTCGGACTTGGATCGGCTTCTTTCTGTTATCAGATTATTCCTGAACCCAAATAGAGGGGCTATTAGATCATCGAAGGACATGTTTCATCTATTTCATTCACCCGATTGGTAGAGATTGACTACTCTGGTTGATAGTATACGGGAAGGAGTACTATTTCTTTTATTGGTAGTGACGCAGCCATAACAGCTAATACGTCTGCCTTCTCATTAGAGCTTCTTCAGACATGCTCCAACCACTAAGCCACAAAACTTCCCAACCGTAGGTTGATTAGGCTCACATACTTGGACACGCTGATCTCTTATTTCATATTCTACGTCTACTTTCCCTACCACTAATTGAGAGTCGCTTCTTATGATGATTTTTTTTGAGGACACGGAGATGGTGAGATCGAGCCTGGCTATAATTGCTTTGTATTCAACTTCGTTGTTGGAGGAAAATTCAAACGTACGACTTTCTTTATAACTTCTCCAATTGGGGCTTTAAGTTGCAACCCTAGGCTAGCTCCTTTCTATCGTGAAGAGCCATCCACATTCAGAGTCCACCAGCTGGAGCTGTCCAGTTCCATTTCTTGTAGTGGAAATACTGGGCATATTGGGTTTCTGCCTCAGATAGGGACTTGCTTATAAAGAATATGGGCTTTTGCTGCCGATGCTCGTCTTCTTTGAATAAAGTTGTACTTACTAAAACGTCAGAGACAGATATGTAAAGATAAAGATTTTCACCTGTCTCGGGGTAGCCAGGATTAAAGGCTTAGTGAGATACTGCTTGATTGCTATAAGGGCTTGGTCGCATCCAATATCTCCGCCAGTCTACTTGACACCTTTTAGAGTGGTAAAGAACGGCTTCAATCGGTCTGTAAAGCAAGAGATGAATCGCCCCAAAGCTGCCAGCCAGCTAGCCAGTTAGTTACTATACTCCTTTTCTGATGGTAGGAGTATGAGATTCCATAATGGCCCTGAGTTGAATAGGATTGGCCTCAATCCCCCTCTGCATTACCATGAAGCCCGAGGAACGTCGAGAGGCCCGGCTCGAATCGCACTTCAAGGTTAAGCTTTATACCATTCGTCTTGCGATCGCTTTCAGGTTTCTTACGGTGATTTACAGTATAGTGATTCTTTCTTTAGGCTTAATGACGTATCGTCAATGTAGACTTCCATTTAATACCAATTAATTAGTCGAAATATCTTTGTCACGGTCTTTGATAGGTTGCCTCGATGTTCTTGAACCAAAGGGCATCGTTATAGCATAATCTGACCCGTGCGGCAATAAAGGTGTTTCTACTTGCATCGGTGGGTACATTGGAGTCACGGTGATAAGCGGAAGATGTCGATGACAACATCCCATGCCCAACAAAGGCATTAACAATATGATATATTCGTGGCAGGGGGAAGCTATCTTTTGGGCATGCTTCATTGAGGTCCGTGAAATCCATGCATACCCGCCATTTACCGCCCTTCTTTAGGACAACCACTACGTTTGCAAGCCATTCGGGATATTTCACCTCTCACGATAAAACGCACCTGGATGGACATCCTCTATTTGTATAATCAAGTGGCGCGTCTGCAGATTGGAATCGCCTTATCTTATCCCTAACGAGCTTTAAAGTGACAATAACATTTAGTTTATGGGAGGCCAATGTTGGGCTGATCCCGGCCATGTCTAAGTGATTCCAAGCGAATACATCTAATAACCAGCAATAACACGCATTGTAAATACATTTCTTTCTCCTCGATAGATAACAGGGTGCTGACATATGTGAACTTCTCTAACCTTTCCAGCACTATTGTCTCTAGGATCCACCGGCTAACGATCCTTACTTCTTCCTCCTTACTGGCAAGCTATAGTTGTTATGTGGGTATGTGACCCCTAAGGGGAAGAACCTCAGAACCCTTCTTCCCTTTTTATTCTTGCACGGATAATTGGTAACATTATCGCACGGCCAGCTGGCTGCTCGAGAGGTTAACTTGCCCTACATTAGTTAAATAGCTAACCATCTGGTGATAGGTTGAAGGGATGGCCTTCATCGAATGCAGCCAAGCCCTGCCCACTATGCAGTTATATGGTCCTAGGTCTTCGACAATTGAGACTAAAACCTGCTGGGTGATAGCCATGCTTGTACAGGAAGTGTGATATCTCCCAACGTCGTGGTTGTTGCGCCGTTGAAATCGGAGGGGTTAAATCAGCTGATTAACATTTATAAGGAAGCTTCATGCAGTTTGAAAGCGGTAGTTTACAGCAAAATCTCGACACTTTGTCATGAATCCTGATACCTTGTGCACATCAAAATCGCTAATAATACAAAGGGGTGAGTACAGCGTATCATGAAGGGGATAATGACCACTATTGGGTTTAATGGGGAAAGGATATGAGATTAAATCTATAGGTTTGTTTCCTCTGGCCTTCACGCTTGTGTGAACAACGTTTACACAGGCTTTGATTGTGGCAACTCTCGAAGCTTCTTTTGTTAGGCGTTTGATTGAGTGCTTGATCATCAGCGGCCCTCGGTATATAATTTATGGTCGACTGGAATTCCGGCCGGTGCGTAAATCGATCGTGATTACACTTTGCGTAGGTGTGGGTTCTTCCTTGCGATCACCTTCCCTGATATATCATCTGAGGTGCCCTCCTTTGAATTGAGTCTTTGCTCACCAGTTTTGGCTTAGACTTTTTGTTGGTCTCATGCCCATGATATCTGTGATAATCACATCGTATGGATTGGCGTGGGCCATTTGAAATCTGACAAATCATTTAATAAAATTGCGACTCATGGGAGATATTCAGAGGGTGAATTATAAGGGCTCCCTCTTCTTCTGTGGTTGGTCTCAAGGCCACTTCCAGTTTTTATCCTACCCTTCTCTAGGCTGGTGACTTCTTCTCCTCCCTGGCTTACTATTTCAGCTTGCTAGAGTGATCCATAACCGATTTGGATGCTAACGGATGTTATCCTCAGGTTAAGATGCCCATGCTATTATACATGCCCATGAATTATTGCCCAGCAGTCCCTCACGGTAATCACGATTTATCACCATTACAACGCTAAAAGGTTATCCACCTAATATTTAGCATTTGTGAGTTTTGAATTGCGTTGTTTATGTTCAGTGCCCCACACATCGACCACAGTTAGGTCCTCAATCTTGAATCTTAGTGACATGTTGGCTTTCAATGCGCATCTATTATAAAATTATATTGAGCCTTTTACGGGAAATTTGCTTTCTTTGGTTGCAGTTGTCACTTTGATGAAATCTTTTCCCGCCATTAGGGAGATAAAGCCAATTCAGGAAGAATGGCGAAATTACATGGAATGAGTCATCTTTATCTCACCTTAGTCCCAGTACAAAACAATCTGAACTAGAGTTCAAAAATAATTCATTACAGGTCTTGTGAATCGATTGCTGATGCTTTTGATACAGGCAAAGTTACAAAATCACATATCCTAGTTGCAAATATCTACAGCAGTATTGAAATCCCAGGGGAAAATTACAAGTAGCATGACAAATGGACCTAAGCCATGATTAAGCGTGGAAGACCTAATGGCTCCAAAGACACAATTCCTACGAAAAGGAAAAGTGTTATATCTATGACTCCTGAAGAGCATATAATTATTAAGCCCCAGGTCGATGAACAAGTAGCCCCTGCAGAGGCACCAGTCAAAGAGTTATCTGTAAATGATGTACCGATACATAACAATGAAGAGATATCTATCAATTATATACATGAGCGAAGAATATGGGATCGAAATACTATCCATATAAATGATGCTTTTTCTTTCCAAGTGGCTATGGACATCATAAGAAATGATGAAGATCAAGAGCCGTAAAATGTGAATGAATTCTTCGAGCATGGCTTGATTAGTTCAAAATGGAAAGAAGCAATCAAAACGAATTAAGATCCTTTGGCTAAGCGAGGTATTTGGACGGAGTGGTTCAAATACCTACAAATATACAACCCATTGTAGGATATCAATGGGTCTTTGTCTGTGAAATGAGAATAATGAAATAGTGAGTATAAAGCACGCCTTGTGGCTGAGGTTTCTCTGAGGCGTGGAATTAACTATGAGGAGACATATTCTCCATGTGTTGCCAAACTCACATTCCGATATTTGATAAAGTTTATCAGTCTCGAAGAATTTGGATATGTGTCTAATGGATATAGTCACAAAACATATTTATGGATCTCTAGAT